>JAWUZG010000023.1:797500-3197500 GCA_036785705.1 Acanthornis magna | reverse complement strand
ATGATGTCAACTGAGATTCTTCTCTGCCTGGTCACAGTTATTTTGAAGCTGCAAAAGAGGAGTGTTACAGAGATCTTTGTTTGCTGGCAGAAGGCAGTAATCATGGTGATGAGGTACAGGAAAAGGAAGAAAGAGTAAGAACAGGTGTCTGAAATGGTAGTTGCAAGAATGGACAGAAGGTGAGATGCTGGGGCTGAAGATGAAGGATTCAAGACATGTGAAACACCAGAGCTCTTGGGTACCTGGACACAGCCTCTTGTGTTGAATTTATACACTTTATTCTGGTCATAACCTTTTGGATAGTTTTTCTTAAACATCTTTTCTTATGGCTTCATCTTGTTGGTATAACTTGTTCAAGGCATCAGAATGTCTCTGCATGTGTATGATGCACTTGTTCCCTGATCCATTGGTTTTTGCAGTAGGAAACATGTCATCCTTACTGATGGATACCTTAAGCCATTTGATGATGAAGAAAGACAAAAGAACGTTCTGCTGTTTGCATCCCTCAACTTGTTTTGAATCAGTTGAGCAATTAACCAGGGGTACTGTTGGAATTTGTTGTGGTCAAAATGATTGGACTGATGTGGCTTGACAGCTGAAGGGAATTTGCTTCCTCAGTTAAGGAGCCTGTTCCAGACAGTGTGCTTCCAGGTATTCCAGTCAGTCATCTGGACTTTTCATGGAGCAAAAGATGTGGGAAAAGCTTCTTCAGTAACTGCAGAGTTCTCAGGAAGCTGTTGCTGACAAAGATATTCTTACCTGACTTTTAATTACCTGGCTCTTCAAATTGATGACAAGCCAGTTGCCACTTGCTACTCAGAATGTCACTTCTTACTCTTAGCACTGCTTCACACAAGTTACAGAGCATTCTTAATTTCTGATCGATTTGGGACCTCTGTTCTTCTGATGGCTATGAAGGATAAAGTTGAGAACCTCCTACAGTTCAAGTCTGTACTGAATTATTTTTTTCACCTGCTCGGTGGAGCAGTGTAATAACTGCTGCTATTCTGAGACATCAGCAGAATGTTAGCAAAAATCTGAGTCCTGCATCCTCAGTGAATTGTTGCTGAAGTGTGCATCCAAGACATTTTTATTTGATTTAATTGACTGTATTTTTAGATGATCAAGGTAACAAAACATGGTCAGGGTTACCAAATATCAGCAGAGATGTACAAGAATAGAAGAAAAAGCTTTTTAAGGAGTGCTGACTCTATAAGAACACTCATCCATGCAAGGTGTACATAAAATACTTCGTCCTGGAGTGTTTTAGTGATAAGCTTGTCAGTGGTTTTTTAGTCATTGAGGGAAAACAAAGAAAAGATGTGTTGAGTAAAAATAAGAGTTATAACGTTAGTGAAGACTTTTGAAGGTACTGAATTGAATAAAATTCTTGCCAGAATAATCTTCTCTGTTGCCAAATTATTTCTAGTAATAATCCATTGAAGAAACTGCAAAAGTTCAGAAAAATTTCAGTTTAGAAAACTACTTATAGACAGTAAAGTTTTATCCTCTCTGATAATGCTTTGGAGGGTGGCTTGGCATGTCTCGTTATGAAACTCCTTTCATTATCAATGCAATGTGGTAAATATGATGCTTTTTTCCTTTTAGACCCTTTTTTACAAGCCCTTCAGCTACCACCAGGACAGACTGGCAGCATAGCCTGTGCTCAGCAGTGAAGCACAGTTGTTCTTTAGCAGGAGTTGTTTTTTGGTTCATACTGTGACTTCTTGCTATAATCCAGTACAGGGGTAGTCTTGCCCAGTTATGTAAAAATTATCTGTAACTAGCATTTGATGCCTTATTTTTATTTCAGTTTGTTATGTCGCTTTAGAATTGTTTCCTTTGTAATTCCTTTAGAGTTGTTTCCTTTTGTTATGCCGTTTTCTAAAGCTGCTGGAGCTTTTGCTGCTCCTGATGGGACTCAGGTCAGGCATTGTTCTCTCAGAAGCCTGCAGGATTTGTCTGGTGTGTTCTGTACTTAACAGAACAACTGTGAACCTGATTGTGTTGATTGTTAATGATGATTTAGGAGCATTAAGCTAGTGTTTATGTAATGTGAAGTTGCTTTAAGAAGTCTCTGGAGCCAGGTTTTTTCATCCTGAATTGAAATTTTTCAGCTTACAAGCAGCCTGTTAGGCTTTTTCTCATGGCCACTGAGGAAGAGGTAACTGAAAACTGTTGCTGAGGATGTGTGGTTTAGTATCAATCAGATTGTTAAATTCACTGTGTATTCCTTTCTTATCTGTTATCAAACACTTCTTTCTAATGCAGAACAAGCTGCTGAGTGTCAGTCTAGACTGGGTTTTGGGACACCTTGAGACCAGCCTGTAGTTGTTGCGTTGGACCTGTTGGAGACCAAGCCTCTGTGTAACCTGAAGCTGTTTGATCTGTAGTCCTTTAAATGAAACCTTTCTCAAGGTTTGGTCTAAGTTCCTGCTGCTTCCCATGAGGCTTGTGGGAATGTTTTTATTCTAATTTATTATGTAGAGTTTGAAAAAAAATGGTTTCAGAAGACTTTATATAAAAGAAGTTGCCATGGCTTATAAAGTAAGATCAGCTGTATTTGTCTTTGTATTAGACATTACGCTCTTCCTTCTTTGTTGGTTTCATTGACTTTTTCTACCAGTTTAGATTCATGGCTGCCTAATTTTTAGGCTCTTGCTGTTCCTGATAGAAATTCTTTGCTTTTGTGGATTTTAAGGGAAGAGGACAAAAAAGGCAGGGAGAAAAAAAAAAAAAAAGCCAAGTGTTCATATTGTGGGATTTTCTTTTAAGTGTTACAATTTTTTTTAAGTAGGCACCGTTTGTCTCTGCTCATTTTCTTAAGCCAATCCTGAAGAACTGTTCAAGAAATGCTGGCTCTGCTTATCTTTTTTGAAATAAAGAGAACCCTGGTCATTTCTCTTTTGTGAATTAGGAAAAATTGAGAAGATTGGATATTCAAAAAAAGTGAATACATGAATTGAGTGAAAACAGCCATGGTGGCAGGGATTTGTAGCTGATGTAGATTGTATTTGCACATTGGAATTTGCTGGGGTATTTTGAAGAATTGAAGTTTCTTTTAAAAGTTTTTAAACTGCTTTTTTAGTAATTTCCCTTATCATAAGATAGACATTTTATTGTGTGTGTAGGAGGGAAGGGAATGGTTCTGTCATTATTTAAGGGAGAGGTTAAATGTTTAGATAAGAATCTGATCTAAACATCACAACACTTCAGAAGCTATTAGTCTGTTTTTATCATGTGTATTCCTAAGTAGGAAGGATCTGGTGGGATTCAAGCCATACTCCCCCTTTTCAAGGGTGGTAAAGCAGGGTGGGCCACGTTTTTTAATTTAAAATCTGAGTTGACTTTATGAGAAAGATGGAAAGCCCCTGGTAATTCGATCTTCTCTTTTTTTTTTTTAACTAATCATGTGATGGTTTATGCTAACAGATGTTCCCATTTCTTGTCTTCTATTACTAAATCTTGCATCTTACCCAGCCTTGCATCATGTCTTAGATAATGGACTTGGGACTTGTACTGAGTACCCTCAAATAACCCTGTCATTCTCGGTCTGAGTCTTTGGGTGCTGCACTAGTGCAGATACTGAATTTACACATTTCTATGATAATTGTGCACCAAACTATGCTGTACTTTTCCTTGTTAGGCTGGTTGTTTTCTTTTGTTCACTTGCATGACTTTGAACCCTAGCTGATACTAAGTGTCACGTCGCAATGAAGGTTATTTACCATCTACCTAATATAGATAAGCTGTGCTGGCAAGCCAGTGGCAACTCATGATGTTTTCTTCTGCCAAGGTGGATGTTCTGTTAAAGTAGAGCTCGGCAGTGGCCTTTGAGAAGAATGATGTCACTGCCCCCAAACAGAAATGCTTAGGGAAAATGTCTGAAACTTTTATCTCCTGAACTCAGAGAAGGTTATCATTGCCGATGCTGTTTTGGCTGACTGTGGATAATGTTTCAGGTTATGGCTTGATGTGGTATTTTAGTTTGTTTGTTCTTATTCCTATAAGCTCTGTGTTACAGACCAAAAGAGTTGTAATGAGGTTATTAAAGTCTGGTCTGTTTTCTAAGTAAAGGAGAAAATAGAGCTGCTCTTCATCATTCCAGTTCATCATGCTCTGTATTTTTACTGTTGAATTGACTTGGCAATTTAACACTTCTTGAAATACAGAGCGCTGGAGTATATTATAGGGAGACTGTAATACAGATTTGTTCAGTTCTGCTTTAAAAAAACAAACATTAAAGGCAGTATCTTCTGACGGCTCAGATCAGCTCTGCTCTTTAAGAGAACACTTTGGCAAGTCTGTAATTTCTGGTGTTGAGGTATTCCAAGCTGTTACAGGATTTCAGATGTCAGTGTTTGAATTGTAAATAATGTTTGGGACTGCCTGGCATGCTGTTATTCATGTACCTCCACAAACACACTCTGTAGCTGTGCATAGTGAAGTTCTTAGGAAAAGTGAAACTGTTGGCATAATCAAAATAGTTGTGTTAGCTAGTCAAATGGAGAGAAGTTCTTCTGTTCTATTTTTGTCAGACTGCTTTTAAGTTTAAAAAGCTGTAACTTCTGGAGGTGGTTTTTAAGACCTGCTGAATAAGGGTGTGCGATCTGCAAGAAGCCAAACGCGTGATCCAGCGTATTTGAATCTCAACAGCAGTTAAGTGAGCACCAGGACTATGCCCAGACATGAAGCTTTCAGACTAATGAGTGCCTTAGCAGGCAAGTGGATTTCTGTTTGAGGCTGTTGTGTGTTTGAACTTCGTAACATTTAGTTCTTGCTGTAACTGCAAGCAGGAATTAAGGCTCAGGTGTGAAATTAAATAATTATGGCAGCATTATTTGAATATAGACACAGGTTTAACATTTGGATGAGGCAGATTGTTGGGGTTTGCTTCAGAGTTGTTAGGCTCTCGTGTTAGTGATTGAGAGAACTGAAGGCATTTTGAGTTGTGTGCAGGGGAACAGTAAAATGATGAAATTGGGGCTTGACAGATGCATTGCGAAAGTCAGCAGTCAGCTTGCTCTGGCATAATATTTGCCATCGGTGTAGGATTGAGATTAAACTGTTTAAACTCTGAAGCACTGAGCTTTGTGTACCTGAAATTTAGGATAGTTAAAACTGTGCTGTTTTGTGAACTACAGAAGTGCAAAGGAAAAGTGTACTTGAGGTTTCAGATGTTAAGTGACTGTCTGGAAAAAAATGGGAGGAGCAAGGAGGATTGTTCCTTGTTGAATTTGCACCATTAAGAAATTAGACACACTTATGACATACAAGTAAACATATGGGGACGAAATTTTCAAAACCTCTCAGCTTGCACTTAATGCCAGGACATCACTATGGCCTTTTTTGAAGTGTTTTTTACTGTAGAGGATGACATATTTAAAAAAAAAAAACCACTATGGAAACAAACTTGTGAGCCAATCTTAATGAGTGCTAGCTGAAAATGGATTAAATAATTTGAAGGCTGAATGCTGCTGAAATCATTGTTCTTTCTGTAGTGTGCTCTGTGAAAAATGTCCTGTATTTCATTATTATAGATAGTGATGAGCTATGACTTGTCAAAGGAGGAAAACTTCCAACTCTGAAATGTCTTGTAAAAACAGTGGTTTAAGAGCTAGTGGAGAGAGATAAGTATATGCAAGGGCTTTAAAAGTTTTCCTAATTTCACTGCTAAGCACAGTTATTAATTAACTATTTTCCTGACATTAAACATAATTTATAGCGATTTGAGTACATAAAGTATTTGGGATTTATATTTCTGTCAGGTGTGAGTATTTTGCTCAGGTTTGTCTGATGGGCTTTTAACAGAGCTATGTTTTGGATTGGATTTTTCTGGACTGTTTAGCTTGGGTTTTGTCTTTTTTTTTTGCAAGTAAAACATGTGGTCTGGGGAAGAGCAAAACTCAAAGCTTGAATTCTTCTCTTTCCTATAGGTTCAGATGCAAGTCCATCCTAAACTTTCCTCTACTGAAGATGCATTGCAGTACGTGGAGGAGTTAATTCTTCAGTTGTTAAATATGTTGTGTCAAGCTCAACCAAGAAGTTTTCTGGATGTAGAGGTATAGAGAACACTTATTACAAATTTATTACAAATAATTTGAACTATTACATGAAAGCTACTATATTAATAATTTCACAATGCAAAATAGAAAGCAGTAATTACGTATCTTTATGTAGCAGAGCCTTCTGCATGAGGCCTGCTGAGTTCCCTAAGAGCTCCTTTTCCTATCAATTGAATTTGTTGTTCAATGCACAGCAAAACTATCTGTGAGCTGTATTACTTTTAAATAGATGGTGAGTGTAAATTTTGCATATAAAGCTGAATGGTTCCTTTCAAAAGACCTTTTTTCCCCCCACTGATACTGTATGCAAAATACAGCTGCTTAGTCTGAGGCTCCGTGCTGCTTTCTCAGCATGGTAATTTAGGCTGATATACCCCCTGCTGTCCCAGAAATTCAAACAAAAATAACTCAGTCGCTTTTTTAGAATGAGTTTAGGAATGCTTCTTTCCTCTATACAGAGACCTCGTCTCTTGACATTGCCTTTTCAAAGATCTCTATAACCTCTGCTGCTCAGCAGAGCAGCTTAATGTTTAAGTAGAGAGGTTGATCTGAAGAGTTTTTCCATCTGAGGAACATACTAGTTAGGCTATATCACTTGAACTTGTAGGACCATGAATACCTTAGTAGCACTTCATGCTTAACCATGATTTGAAGACTTTGGTGCCAAGCTACTGACTGTGTGCTGTGTGCCTGTTGCTTTCCAATGCTTGGGGCCAAGGCCTGTGCCAAGTCACTTCCTCACATTCTGAAGAATGGACTAATGGCAAATAAAACCTCACTAAGAATAAAATCCTTAAAGATATGGCTGTGTTAGAGCTCTAGATTCATTAATTTCATTCTTCTTCTTCTTCCCTTTTGAATACAACACCTCCAGTGGTGTTCCAGTGTCCCCTTTAAAGGCTCACCTGTTTTGCAGCATCATTCTGGTCTGGCAGCTTAAGATAGAAGAGGTTTGTGGAAGATTGTTTAATGCTGTTTTACAGAACACTGACAAAAAACTCGACACAAACTGTTGTGTTATGAGTCTTTTGGCTGTGAACACAGAAGACATGTTAGAATTAGAGATGATCAAGCAACCACCATTTACTGCCTTGGTGTTCATGCGCAACAACGCTGTTTTTAATTATATGGTCATTTTTCCCCTGGGACACCATCACTGTTCAGTCAACAGACTGGGCCATGGTACCATGGTAGGGGTATGAATTGGTGTTAGTGAATCAGCCTTTTTTTTTTTTTTTTTTTTTTTTTTGAAGGACCTCTGCTTTCCTTTTGCAAAGTGTTGTGGGGGGAAGCACACACTTTGGAAAATTGAGTATTGCTTTTATAGAGTAGTATTCTGTCACCTTTTTTTTGTTAGAAAGTTGTTTGTGTACTTTTTCCTGTACCAGTTTTTTCTAAGTGGTCATTAACTTCATCTTCCTCATTTCATGGTTACTCAAACAGGAGCCATATTTACGTAAGTGAGCACTTGCAACTGAAACAGTCAGTGGGAACTGTGGTCTGAAAAACTAAAATGTGAAGTTATCTGAGAAAATAAATTTCTGGCATCTCTGAATACCAGGGCTACAAAAAATGGTGAAGCTTTTGAACCTCCAGAGGCCTGTGTGTGAATTCCAGCAGGAGAGTTGCTCAGTGCATGGGAGAGTGCAGGTGTCCTCAGGCACTCTGACTGCTGGAAGGAGTAAATAAACGGGGCCATGTCTGGCTCACCCATAGACTGAAACTGTTTTAGAATATGTGGGTGCTGTTGGACATTTTTTTCCTCTTATGTTCATTGTCATCATCAGAGCAGTTTGTATGTGTACACACTGGACCATGTGCTGATCAGAAAAGGTAAAACAGAAAGCTTGTTATCATTTCGTTCAGCGACCATCCTGTACATGGAATAAAGTGCTAGGGGAGAATGTGGTCATGTATTTAAATGCTGAATTACCAGGCATGTGCACAAGGGGAGGAAACTCTGCCTTCAATGGCAGCTTAATTCTGACATTTCTTAAATTTTGAGCACTAGATAATTCTCTGATAATGATACTCTGAAACAGCTTTGTATAGTGAGCAGCATGTACCAAAATGATAACATTTACACATTTTGTATAAGCGTTTATACAATGTTGAAATACAAATATTAGCAACCATTTCTTTGTTGAATAATAGAAGGTAATTTGATAACATAGTTACATTGCTGAGATCATTCAGATGATGCATTTACCCCTTGGTCATGTTTTTTTTTAAGGATCGTGTTCAAAAAAGTTTTCCCCATCCTATTGATAAGTGGGCAATAGCTGATGCCCAGTCTGCTATTGAGAAGAGGAAACGAAGGAATCCGTTGTCTCTTCCAGTAGAAAAAATCCATCCCTTGTTAAAGGTAAGCAGTGATGGAATCTTCCTTTCAGAATCCAATTAGAGGTCAACCCCTTTGTTTCATGTAATGTCTGTGTGCTGCCTGAACGGTAAACTAAAAGGATTAGGAATATCTCTGTTTGTTACATAGTTCTAAGTGTTCCAGTTAATGGAATATATTTATTTTTCGTTAAAAATTAGTCAAATCTCTTTTGGGCAAACAAGGCCAAGAACCCATTTGCTATAAATTTGATTGTTCGTGTTTCATTTTGCAAGACTAAGAAAGCACTCAAGAAACTCATGAAAATAGCCCTAAATGTCTGAGTGAGGTTTTTGGGACAGTTAGTTCGCTCTTGGCACTTCCACATTTAATAGAGCAGCATCTCCAATGGTACTGCTTCTTCTGTAGACCGACACACTCCCGTGTCTCTATTCCTAAAATAGGCTGTGGGTATGTGGTGAATCTTTATTGAGCAGGGTCTTAAGCTTACCTACTGGTTTGAGTTGTAATCTATGGTGTCTGTTTCATCATCTGAGTAACAGTGGAATGCTTTTTTCTTGCTGTTTTTTTCCCTTTCAGGAAGTTCTAGGCTACAAAATTGACCACCAAGTGTCTGTTTACATAGTAGCAGTATTAGAATACATTTCTGCAGACATCTTAAAACTGGTTGGAAATTATGTGCGGAATATAAGACATTATGAGATTACAAAACAAGATATTAAAGTAGCAATGTGTGCTGATAAGGTAAGCCTAACTCAGGTTTGTCATGTTAACAAACAACTAAGGCTGTAGTTAAATTTTGAGAGGACTGTGACTTTTTCTTAGTGAGTATATGGAATTGTTGTACCTTTGAAAGAAGAAATTAGTGTCATAAAATATGGTACAGTGATAGAACAAGACTGGCAGGAAGCTAATTAAGCTTACAGAGCTCTTGCTTGGGCTTATTAGTTGTTAAGTCTCTCTGCCTCTTGATTGTACTTACCTAATCTCAGCAATGTGTGAATACTTTAAAAATTACTGTGAAGCACCACTAACTTAAGACTGTATTGCATATAAAAAGTAGTGTTTCAATGGGTCGAACAAAAACCCCATCTCCCTAGCATCTCAGCCTAATTCTTCTTGGTAGTGAGACATGTGCCTGCTGAATACAGCCTGGAATCTAGCAATGTGCTAGAACTGTGTCTGTGGAGGAAAGTTAGAAATGGTGGTGCCTCCTTGAATACTCAGGTTATTCTGTGTAATTTCCTACAGTAGTGACACCCATTCCCCAGAATTAGTTAGGATTCTCATTTTAACCTGAGTTCCATGTACATTCACCGACTTTGAAACATGAATCACCTTCTGTTCTTAGAGCTTCAGAAAAGTCACACTTAATGCAACATGCCCTGCATTGTTCTGCTTTTAGAGAGTCATTGTAATGACTCCTGGCTCACAAACCACATTTGGAAGAAATGTTCAGTGATTCACTTTTGTTGAGAACTTTAAGTTATTGATTGTGTTTGGTAAATCTAGCTTGGGTATGAATTGGGACCTCTGCTAGTCAAAGTGTTTAGAGTTCCTTTTGTCTGTGTAGTTCTGTAACATGAGTGCTTTCTGAAGCTGGTGCCCTTCCTCGAGGGCTCATTTTAACAAGAGAGCTCAGCAGTTAAGGACAGAAATTGGACCATGTACAGTCTGTGGACAGGCCAGTGTTCATTGCAGGTAGTTCACAGGGTTCTGAGCATGATCATGTGTGACTCCCTGATAAAGCTAAAGCTGAAAAGTCAAGATGTGCACACACACGCCTTTTGACTTCAGATAGTATAGTATCTTCAGAAACTTAGATTGTGCACTGCTGCTTCAGAGCAGTAGAATACAGCTAAATGCTAATTGTTTCTGTGTACTTCACCTTTCAAAATTGTAATTGATTTTAGGACAACGTTCTTGGAGAGATGCCTGGATTGGCTAAGTGACCGGGAGTCTTCAGAAACTGCCACTGCAAATAATGACTTGCAAATTCATGGCAATGGATATTGCTTTTGTAATGCTCAGCTGATTGCAGAATGATAATACATAGATCTTACTGCTAATCACTCTGATTTCTTGGGAATAATAGATTTTCTTTATTGGTAACTCACTGGTCAATCTTGAAAAGGGGTTCTCACTTTGTGGATTTCCCTCTCTTTGCTGCCTAGGTGTTAATGGATATGTTCCATCAAGATGTGGAAGATTTAAGTGCACTAACTTTATCTGATGAAGAACCCTCCACCTCAGGGGAGCAAACCTATTATGACCTAGTGAAGTCATTTATGGCAGAAGTTCGACAATATATAAGGGAATTGAATCTCATTATCAGAGTTTTTAGAGAGCCATATGCCTCCAACTCCAAACTGTTTTCATCTCATGTAAGTATTGTACAAACCACAAGCACGAAGAGCACTTAGTATAAGATCTATGAATGTAGATGGATACTTCTGGAACGTAACTGTTGCTGAGTTTAATATATCAATAGTAGAAAAAGTACTTTTCTTGAGTTCTGAAATGGAAATAGTAAAAGAGCACTTGCAGGTTTTGTAGGACTGTGGAAGAAACCCTCCCATTTACTTACATTCACTTACAGGCCTGTCATTTTAAGATTTGTCACTGGTTTTTGACATATTTGAATAACGAAATTTTTTATGTATTTGTATATATTCATTATTTATGATCTTACATAAATCACAGAAAAAGTGTATTATAAAATAATTGTAAAGTCTTGTTCTGTTTAAGGAAGTTCTTGACTTTCACATCATGACAGAGTAGCTTTGCACATTTGACTTTCGTTTTGTTGCTCTTTGCAGGATGTGGAAAATATATTTAGTCGTATATCAGACATTCATGAACTTAGTGTGAAGTTACTGGGTCATATAGAGGACACTGTTGAAATGACAGATGAAGGTAGTCCTCACCCACTAGTAGGCAGCTGTTTTGAAGATATGGCAGAGGTAAGAGAATACTTGGTTGGGGCTTTTTTGCTATTCATACATATTTTAATACTTGCAGTTAGATCTCTGTTCTAGCTGCCCTTATTCACTTCCAGATCTCTTCTTCCAGCCCTGTTGTGATTAAGTGACTGTCCATTTTTGAGTGTGCTTTTATCTTTTTAGTCTCTAAATCTCAGCTTTTAGAGTGGCTGTTTAAAGTTTAGAGAGCAGAAGTGTAAAAAACAACACTGACGAGGAGGTTCCTGTAAAACTAGAAGCTGGTCAGCCTCTCTTCAGTTCCTGAGAAAATCAGCACATCTTCCCAGAATTCACTAGAACATGGTTGGCAAGAGCCAGCACAGTTTTCCAAAGGATAAACTGTGCCTGACCAACTTGATTGCTTTCAAAGAGCTGGCTGTCTCCATGGACAAAAGGAAGAGCAGTTAATATCTCTTATCTGAACTAAACAAGGCTTCAGCACAGTCCCTCATAGCATGGTTACAGCCAGCTTGGTGAGATGCAGCCTAGCTGGTTGAATTGTACGACCTGGGGGAAGTTGGCTGAACTGTCAGGCTTTTGAAGGACTGTTATCAGCAGTACAAAGGCCACCTGGAGGCCAGTGGTTAGTGGCATTCCTCAGTGTTTGATCCTGTTTAATGTCCGTATTGGTGCTGTGGAAGGAGGTCTGTCTCATCTGGGTGGTTAGTGCTACCAAATTGTGGGGAGACACACAGGAAGACAGGGCCACTTCTTGGGGGACCCAAGTCTGGAGAAATGGACTTATGGAAACATCATGGAGTTGAGTAAAGGCAAACATGAAATTCTGTACCTGGGATCCAAGAACCCCATGCAATGTCTCAGCTGCCTGGCTGAGGAGCAGCGCTGCTTGCCAGGCGTGGGAGATGCTTGGCTAACTACTTCCTGGCTTATATTAGGGCATGTGTAGCTGGCAGGTTGAGGAATCATTTCTGTGTAGAAGTTGAGACCAAATCTGGTGTACTGTGTTTGGTTTTGGGCTTTCTGGTACAAGGTAGGCTTGTAGTGAAAGTTACCTTGATGATTAAGGAGTTGAGGCCCACAATGCTGGGGTTTGTTCATTCTTGAGAAGGCTGGAGAAGATCTCAGTGCTGTCTTTAGTTGTCTGAAGGGAAGGCGTAAGGCTCCTTCTCACTTGAGAGCTGTGAGATGAGTGACTGAACATGAGAATGGGAAAAAGATTAATCCTGATCAGATACTGGGTGGAGGGGGGAATTTGCTATGAGAGCAATTGAACATTGGGATAGGCTGCCTAGAGAGGTTTTGGTGCCTCTATTCTTGGAGTTACTCAGAACTCAACAGGATGAGACCCGTAGTATCCTTAGCCAGTTTTGATGGATCTGTCTTTGGGTAACTGCTTTGGATGCACTGCTTTGAATAAGGAATTGATCCACTTGACTTCCAGAGAAGTCTGGAAGTCAAGTCTCTCCTTTAGACTGATTTAATCTGTGAGTTTGTAAGTATTGATTCTCTTCTATAGGTGTTTTAGAAAAAGTACGCAGAAAAATCTCTCCTGTGTATGATATGTATTTTCTTTAAGAAATACAGAAGTTTAACTGTTAAATCAGTTTTGTAAACTGATGGTGTCCCTGCCCATGGCAGGGGAATTGGAACTGGATGATCTTCTAAGGTCCCTTTCAACCCAAGCCATCCTGTGATTCTGTGATTGTAAAATTATTCTCTGTCTCTTCTTAGGAACTAGCATTTGATCCATATGAATCATATGCACAAGATATTTTGCGACCTGGGTTTCATGATCATTTTCTAAGCCAATTATCAAAGCCAGGAGCAGCATTTTATTTACAGGTAACTTGCCTCTAAATAAGACATATTGTTGATATTACTATTTTAATTACATTGTATTGTTGCTTCAGTACATGTATTATTTTAAGACTGAAACTTACTCTGTTTCTAGTCAATAGGTGAAGGCTTTAAAGAAGCTGTTCAGTATGTTCTACCCCGGCTGCTCCTTGCCCCTGTTTACCACTGTCTTCATTATTTTGAACTGCTAAAAGTAAGAATGTTGTGTCAATCTGATGTGTTTGATTTTGGTTTGGGTTTTTTCGTGGTTCTCGATATTAGGTACCAGGGCTTTGTGTGCTCAGTTAAGTGTGAAATCATTTACCAGAATATGAATGCTAAAACTGCAATGTTGATAGAAAAGCAGGTTATGTGCTCTGCAGGTGCAAAATTACTGAATATCAGCTGATCATGATTTCTGTTGAATAATCTATCAATCTAGAAAGCAGTAGAGATCTACACACTCATATTCCTGGAATGATTGTTTCAACAATGCTAGGAGATGATGGCACTTGCCTGTTTTACAGAAAATGTCCAAGCCTTTCTCAAGCTGTTATTTTGTAAATTTGAAATCACAGCAAGATTCCCCTTCAGATGCATTTTATTTTAATAAAAGTTTCAATGTTCTTGCAGTGCACATCCCATGGGGTTGTAAAGGTGATATCTTTCCTTCAAAGTGAAGGCTTGGTTAATATTTATGCTTGGGGTATTTGTAATTAGACCTTGCATTGATAGGGCAACAGTAACATACACATATAAACATAATAGCTGCAGAATGTTTTTCTGGGCTGCTTATCAGTATTGAATAATGACCTTTAAGGGGTGTAAAGCATTTTGAGGGAAACTTCCCAGTAGAATCTTCTTTTGGGCTTAATGGAAATTCATAAGGCATATAGTGTTCCAAACAACTACTTACAGAAATTTGGATCAGAAGTAAAAAAAAAAACAAAAAGCAAACCACCAAAAAACCAGCCAACCAACCAAGCAAAAAAAAACCCCAAAACCCCAAACAATTTAAAAGAAATCTGTATGTGTTTCCTTGACTGTTTGGTTGGTTGTCTTTGGATAAGCTAGTAGTTAGGTCATCTTTGAGCCTAAGTGTCTACAGTTGTAACTCCATTTTTACTGGTTTAGATCTACATGTACACCTTTGGCACGTAGCTCATCTTATATAACATGTTTTTTGAAAATTTTTGGGATGTGTGCTCGATCTGTTTGTCTTATTCATGGGTTTGGTCTGACTTTAGACATCTTTAAAATATTAAGCATTTCCTTTCATTTCCTGCATAGACGTAAGGTTTCTCTGCACATGCTTTTATCACAGAGCCTCAAAATGCAGTAGTGAAGGCTTTTCATACTTTAATGTGAACATGGCATTGTCTTACCTAATGGGCAAAACATGAAGGATTAATGTTTGACACCCAGGCATCCTGCCTTGCGTCTTGCCCTTGGCAAATTTAGGGGGGAGAGCATGTGTGCCTATGGAATGGGGAGCAGCTCATGTTTGCCTTTTTTAGAGTAAACTGGAGTCTGAGCTAAGCCCCACTCCAGAAGTTTATAAGTCTTTTTGCAACTCATGTCTTGTGCTTTATGAAAAATCCATGTCTTTTCACATTCATGCTCTATGCACACACACACAGAGCCCCTCCACCTGTGTTGGTCTGATACCGTTGGGCTGGATTTTATTCTGTATATGATAAAAACCTCCCAGGTTTTCTTCCCACCGTGTTGCTTATGTCACATTTTAGTGAGACTCCTGTCGCTGTGGTCTGTCAGCACATGCATATTATGACACAAAATAGGCAGTGATGGATAATAGACACACACAAAGAGAGAGATATTATTTCTCATGGCAGCATCTTCAGCTGTCAATGTGCACTCAGTGTATGAATCCCTGCCTCAAGTAGTCTTTGATACCAATAACATTTTCTTCTTTGTATCTGGAATCTTTAAACAGATTCCAACTTGATTTTTATCTGCTACAGAAGGATATTGGTACATTATTTAGCCGTATCATCCTGACAGTTCCACTGATACAAGATTGTATTGAATTCTCTTGTGTGGTAAGAGGCATGATTTAGTGATTGCAGACATATCTATGAATAATCAAGTTAAAAATGCTATGAAAAGGGATCTCTCATTATGAAGAGAGAAAATGTTGGCAAAGTAGTATGTGGAAAAAACATTTGATTTTTCTTGAATATAGATGCACTTAAGGATAGAGAGGTTAACATTTATCTTTGATCTGTTTTGTACAATGTTGTGTATTTTGAAGTTACCTATTTTAAATGCATTCCAGTTACCTCCTAACTATTCAGACTACAAAAAAAAAGGTAAATTTCTATTCACTAAAGGTTATCCTATCTAGAAACTAAAGCCCTCCTGAGGTTGGACAGGGCACCAGGAATGCACAAGTGCATATTCTATTTTTAGCTGAAGCTTCGTGCTATTACACTGTTGGGAAATTAGCATACAACTAAGAGCTGTGTTTTCCTTCAACCAAGCTGAAGGTCCCCAAATTTTTATATAGGAACTATATAAAATAGCAACTTTGTGTGAAACTGCACTTTTCTGTAGATGTTCAGATAATAAATGAGCTTTTCTAAATCATAGACTCATAACTATGACCTTGAGTAATTGCAGAAAGAGGTTTACAAGACCTTTGAATTGAATTGGGCACTGTTTCAAGTGCTGTACATTTGGATGCATGTATGATACTCTTATCATTGGGTAAATAGATTACTTTAAAATTCTTTTTTTTCCAAGTAGAACTGCTTCAAAGCATATCTAAACTTTGCTTAGATAAAACACTATATTCTGGGAAAGAAGAGAACTTGATAGGGTTTTTGTTTGGTTGGGGTTTTTTTAAGCCAAGTGCAGACTTGAGTCTCATGACTTATGAATGGTAACCTCTTGTCTCTTTGCTAATATATTTTAGTTGGAATTTACCTATAAAGTCCTAAAATCCTCAGGATTCTTTCATCTCACAGCAGCATCTAGTATGTTTTGGGTTTTGGGTTTTTTTTCAGACTTTGTTCTTAGATGATAAATAATTTTCCAGGCTTTCCTGACTGGCAGTTCAGCTCAAGTATAAATACTCCTCAGTTAAACCTTTTTGTCTTTCTCTTTTCACCATGCTAGTGGTGAAACAGTGCTAATGGTAAAAATAATAATTCTGGTTTGACAGGGTCTTTCAAGATAATAAACTCTCATTTTCCTGACTTGATGGTATTGAATTTGTTATATGTTGCTGAAGAAGGCACAAGGTAGTAAAATGTTAGTAGTTTAGGACTAGAGTATCTTGAGCTTGATCCCTGAAGTTTCTTGCTGCGTATTGTATTGGGCTGCACATTCCAAACTACTTTAGGCTTTGACTTCACTTTGATTCTCAGCCTTGTTTCACCCATGTGAAACAGTGCCATGTTCCAGAGTGTAACAAATTGAGTGAATTTGGTTTGCAGTCCCATCTGTAAGTGGTGTAACCCAGCCCAGGGTGGAGAATCAAAGTCTTAATTAGTTGAACTTTGTCAGTCTGCAAAACTTTTACAGTATCTGCAATTATAGATCATTGTCTCACAGCACTGTCTGGATTGCTTGTCTTTAGTACAAGCACTGTGATTGACTGGTTCTGTTGCTTTAGTCAATTCTCAAAGTATCCTTTAATTACTATTAAAACCAGTAAATCACAGATTTGAACTAGCTGTGAATTATTTTAGGAAAGTATTCACTTAATGTCAGCAAAAGATTTTACTTTCTGAAAGCACTTTTTCTTCAGTACTTCTTTCCAAACGCAGTAACTTATATGCACGGTATAGTTTTGAAATAAAATTAAAAGCAGAAGTATCACTGTTTTACATATCTTTGTATCTGTAACAGGAGATGTGGATGAGTTATTATATCCACTGGAAATAATGTGCAATTTTAGGTCTCTGTGACAGATGAAAGTCTGTATGTTGAAGGAAGCTTGACCAAACTGTTGCTTGTGTGTGATAAGGACTACAAAGTATATTTGAGTGTTTGATTGTTTCTAGGGAGAAAAAGTTGGGGTGAGGTAAAATTTGGTCTGAAGTCTAAGACGTTTTCTAGAATATGACAGTAGGTGAAAAATTTAGGAAACTTCATATTGTTAAGCTAAGAAGACTTATATTACAACTAGAGTGTTGTAAAGGTACGGAAGCTGTGTCATATGGTAGAAGCTGGAGTTGATACAGCCAGGTTAAATGAGGTTCTATATTTATTTCTTGCTTGTAGGGTTTCATTGACTATCTATGTCTTTTCTGCTTTAGATGCTCTTGGGTTTATGCCTTAAGTCAGTTGTGTGTTCATCAGCCAAAAGGGAGAAGTTGATAGGGAAAAATAAAACTTTGTTGTGTGTGTGTGCGTGCGTTCACTTTTCCCGGAAACTTGGTTATTGTTAATTGAACTAATTGGTCCTTAATTTTCTTTCTAGCTGTGGCACTCACTAATGTATTTCTTGTGTGTTTGTATCAGATAAATCTATGCACATGTGTACCACTTCCTTTGTCAGTGATTTAGGTCAGCTGTTGTGGAGTTGTAACGGGGCTGCATGTTTTGCTTTATAGGTTTTTTTCCTTATACACGAGATATATCCGGGTTTTTGAGAAGCAGATGTCTCTTTCCAGGAAATTTTAAAATAATTTCGAATAATCTCCTGTCCTTTCTAAATAGGTACCTCTGAGAATATTTTTTTCTATTATCCCTCTAACATTGCTTTTCTGCAAAAACTGGATAAAATCTAACAAAAGTGAGAGTAAAATATTCCGTGTGACACTTTGTCTTACAGTCCTCAGTGGCTCTTGAGTTGTGCCAGTCAATCTGCTGCTGGACCTGTAACAACAAATACTGCACTTTGATCCCTTGAGGCAGGGGCAGGATGTCACAGGGCCAGACTTCTTTGGGAAGTCAAATGAAGCACTACCTGAACTCGAGACTTAGGACTTCACTTACGTGTTTAACTGTTTAATGGGGTTCCAAAGTCCTGTTTTCCAATCAATTTTCTAGAAACACTTGCATGGCAAATGCTCCATGGTCCTGTGGGAGTTAGAAGAGCTGTATTGTAACTGATCTGTTCCCAGTTTTCGGTGGCTGCGCTTAATGATGGTAGAGAGCTCTTTGGCTTCCATGGCAGCAGTTTGTGCTGAACACCCAAGGCCAGGCTGTCATGAAAATGGATGGGTGTTATAGGAACTTGCACAAATTTTGATCTTTCTTTTCCCCGCTAAATAAAAGTTTTGACATAATCCATCAGGGATTGAATGTTAAGAAGCTCATTTTAGCTGAGATTTTCAAATCCTATTTTTTGTGACTGTGACAGTCGTTATGTAGTTGCTGATATACTTGTACTGCTGCATAATCTTTTAAAAACAGTATTTTATTTCCCTGTCCTCTCTGTACAAAAGGCAGATCCTTGGAGAGAGATAATGCTGTGGTTGAGACTTTTCATATGCTTGATTTCTTCAGTGGAAATGCTTCAGGATGTGGAGCTGTGGATTTAGTCCCAGTACCAGCTTTCTGTTTCTCTTACAACAGTGGAGATGTGTGTTTTCTGTCAATACTTTGAGATATTCAATGGAAACTGATGGAAATATGAAGGAAATAACAAACACAAGTGGAACAACAAATTCCATTCATGTTTTCTTCTTGTCGCTTGCTGTTTCATTTCACTTCATTTCATTTGCTGTTTTTTTACTTAATCACCAGGGTTCCTCTTCAAATCAACAGGGTTCTACCCTTGCTTCCCAGAATGATCTCTGAACCTGTGAATTCATCTTACGTAGCATTCAAACATTCATACATTTCTGTTCAAAAATTCATACATTTCTATCCAAACATAGAGGTGTCATCCAGTTTTGCTTACAGCCTTGCAAAATTTTCTGGCAAAGATCAGACCTGAATTGTGCCAAAGCAGGAAAAGTGGATTTTAATCCGCTTTGGAATTGCAAAAGAGAAAGGGAAGATATTTTCAAATTGCATTCTTTTCTGTGACGTCAAATTTGGGGGAAGAAAATGGAAGACCTGAATTAAAAGTGTGGAAGCACATAGGTAAATATTCTGTGATATTTCAAATACTGATCTGACTAAATGTTATGAACTAAATTATGAGTTTTAAATTTCTAATGTATTCTGCAGGTCTGCTAATAGTGATGAGACAAACCAAAGTGACAGTAAGAAAGAAGAGAGTTTCAGAGCATGAAGGCTCTGGAAGGATCTGTGTGAACTTGTACATTTGTTGCAGAAAGGTAATGATGCTGCTGTGGAGACATCAGCATATGCAAAAAAACCCAAATCCCATATTTCTAGAAATTGCAGAGCAAATGGGTTTTCTGTAGTTGGACAAGTCAAGGCCTCCTATAGGCAAAGTAGTTGTTCTCAGTAATGGAATGTAAAATGCATAAATGGCTGCTAGTAGCCTAAAAAAGTCTGAATGTTTAGGAAATAGTTTTGTGAGAACATCAGAGAAGGTATTTGGGAAAAAGGCTTTGCTTTTCTATCCCTTCCTTAGTGAAGGAGATGGCTAAGTGTGTAAGCTAACATTGATCACATACATGAATCCCTTCCCAGCTGCAGAAACTGAGAGCAGCATTGCAGAAACTGAGAGCAAAATTGCACCTCTTCCTGCTGAGCATACACCAGATAAAACACTTAGCAGGGTGCAGTAGCTCTTGAGCAAACCTAATCTGGAATATGGTCTCCTGACAGGCTGTACCCCTTTATGGGAATGCTCATGGCAAACTGGCTACATGAGAAACCTGTTACAGAACACTTTGAACTGGTGAATTGGTGAAACATCAGCTGAAAGACTTGTGTAGTTTATATTTCTGAATGGGTCTTCCTGACTTTTCCTCGGTGTCCATCCTGATTTGCAAAATGGCACTTGCTTCAGCGTGGTGTAATTGAATTCTGAAATAAATTTATTTTAATTTCACACACACACACACACACACACACACACACACACACACACCCACCCCCTTTCCAAATAAGAACATTTACATTGAGTAATTAAAGTAGCAATTCTTTAAGGTCACATTTCTTTAGCCCAAATGTTTCTACTTTTCTGGGCTTAGATGACATTTGATGTACTTAAATTTTCAACATATATTTAAGATCCATTTTTAAGTCACACAGTAAAGGTGTGAAAGAAGACAGAATCTTGTACTAAAAGTGAAAGTGCTTCTTGTTTTCCTCTGTTTTAATGCTTTACTTGTCCAGTATGCTGAAGGCTTTTTATAACTAATTATCTGATATCTGGGGTTTGATATTTGACATGTGCAATTTTATGTAACTTTTTAAAATCAAACTGAGAAGGCACAGATAAACTTTGAGTGGAGAAAAAGTCTTTATCATTACTTCAGTTTGATATTAAATTCTGTTCCACTGTCAATGCAACTTACACTCATGCTGTAATGGAAATCTAAATAAACAGATAACTGTATGAATATTTTTACTGCACTGTGCTCAAGATTGTCGGAGTTTGTATGACAACAAAATTGACTTCTCAAATTTCAATGCATTGAAGCTGTGTATTTATGTTCAAGAATATGGTATGTGGAGTTTCCTTCAAGGTTCAAGTGTGAGGTGCCTTTTAGTCTGCTAGCATTTTCCAGAAGTGCATAGCGTTCCGTGCAGTTGTTCCCATTTACTGTCCCAGATGATTTCTTGATACTTTCTAAAAATGAAAGTTTCTAGATAAGAGAACTCTTTGTTTTGTCCCCAGGATGCTGCTGCTTTAGGCTGAGTTTTTTATTATTTGTAGAAATTACAAAACATCAGAGAGTGCTCTCGAGCATGATTGCTTTACAGCAAAGTACCAGCCAGACCTGCCTGCCTTTGTCAGAGAAGAAACCCTGTTGGTTTTTATTCTTGATTACAAAATAGCTCTGTCTTCTGTGTATTGAAGCTGTGGTCTTGATTCCCGGAGGAACTGGGGAACTTGCAGTTCACAAATTTCAGTGGTTAGGCTTAGAATAATCTTCTAGGAAGACAGAAGTCTAGGTTGTGATGCAAGCCCTAAAGTGCAAGATGTTACATCCATTGTGACACCTGCTGGTATGGTTATATCTGCATGTTCTCCTATGTATTTTCTGCCATTGTATTTCCAGAGAGATGCTTCTTTGACAGTATAAGAGGTTGAATACCATTGTCTTAATTTTGCACTGCATGTGAAGGATTTATTTTCTATCTCTTTGGAATTTATAAATGTCTAATCTGTGTGTTGTGCAACAGGTAGAACAGAGTACGTTGTCTTCCGCTTCTTGATATCTCTTCAAAACTTGTGGCCTAGAATGTAGAGTACTTTCTTTTTATTAGAGACTTCCCTAGGAGTCTATTTTCCAAGTTTGTTTTCCTTGAATGAACAGGGTCCTGTCCCTGTGGTATGGTGAATCACATGAACGATAAGCCAATATTTTCTAATAAGATTGTTAAAACCCACAATATTATAGTACTGCTGATAATCATAAGTCTGCACTTCCTTCACATAATATTATAATACTCTTCACAGTGCACTTTCTGTAAAAAAAGACAAACAAACCAACCCAAAAATAACCATCCCGAAACCAAAAATCAAACAAACAAAAAAACCACCACCACTTACTTAGCATCTCCCTGGTTCCTTCATTAGGGGGCACTGCACAGCTGTAGAAGAATCAGTGGGATTTGCAGGGAAACTTTCTGGGTGCTTTCCAGTGATGCCATTTTACTTTCCACCTCTTCTGAACTCTCTAGGGGCAGTGTAAGAGGAAATCATTGCTGTAATTTACACTGAGTTCTGACTTAAGTCTGTTTTTTGTAATTACACAGTACTATGCTGGAATACAAACTTCTGAATTTCTGTGTCTAGAGAAGTGTCTTCGTAGTAGTTCAGAGCACTGCATAATTTGCAATTTGTGCTGGTGTTACACGTAAGAAGACATATATTTCCATACACTACTTTCTAAATGTTAAACCTGGAGCGTAATTGCACTCATTCAACTTAGATTTAGTTTCTGTTTACCATTGGAAATAAGGTTACTCCCAATGGATCCTGATGGGGAAGTGTTAATTGCGTTCTCTTCCCCGCTATATGCAAATACGTATTTTGCTTTAGGACATGGACTTTTTCTGTGATGAATTCCAAGGTTTTTGCAACTGGAGAGAGATTGGTGTAAAGAGGAACATAGGAGCAGAATGCTTTGCAGTAAGGAATGTTAATCTCTACTAGTTTGTTTCTGAAGAGAATGTACAGAATATTGAAGGACCTAATAGGGCTCGTTTTCAAGGAGACCAGGCTAAAATAATCTCTTCCACTGTTGAAGGGTAGCAACCCAGAAATTACAGGAAATCCAGCCAGACTGTTTTGATGGAAGTTTGTAAAAAGGCAACACGCAAGGCAAAGAGCCTTCTCTGAATGCTTGTGCAGGAAAGATGCAAAGTCTTAGAGGTAGTTATAGATGTTTCAAAGCTTTCTTTCATGACTTCTGCCAGTGCTGCTGTACCTGCCTCATTTGTCTGAAATCCTCTCTAAACCCCAAACTACAAAACCGAAGCAAAGGGAAGATGATAGCTTTAGTAAATCTAGAGAGTAGAAGAATATGAAGAGGGTGGTTCGTTTCTTCTTGATGTGTTCCCCCCCCCCAAAGATCTTTTGGGAAGTAATGCTTTTTGTGATGCATTCTCAGACCTTTCAGTGGTTGTTACATGAGTAGGCACTTGCACTTAATGCTTCTTAGGTTGCGGATGTGACAGATGACACTACATGAACTAAAGCTGCCTAGAATGAACTTTGTGGTTATCCTTATGGCTGAAAACACAAATAAAGTGGTCTTTGACATTGACAGCTATTGCACTGAATGATTAACTCTGGTTAGGGAAAAAAATAATACTGTTCTCTGCCCCGTTCAAATATCAAACGTGACTATGTTGTACTCAGTTGGATTTCGGAGGACAATGCTTGTATTTCACACTGGAATCAAACAGCACAGTTGTATTTTTCCAAGGGTGTCTCCTTCTGGTTCGTGCTGGCCTTCGCTTTGCTTCTACCACCAAAACACATATTTCAGTTGTATGGAGCCAATTCTTGGTATGTGATAGTCTAAAATGCTTGACTGTTAATAATTCTGCATATGTTATTTCAGTTTTACATGTAAACCACAGGTATAGTCACCTATTTTTTCACTTGTGAAACATTTTAATGCTTAAATGAAGATTTGAGATGAAAATCTTCAATTGAAGCAATTTTAAACACGGCAGATCTTGTTTTACAAAATTTGCCCATTGTAACAATAGTTACACACAGAATATTGGTGTTAACCCTTCTTGTCCAGTTTTAGTTTAGGTTTTAGATTCAAAACTCACTGCGACTCTGGGCAACTTGATATGTATTGGCTCTGCAGTTGAGCTGGAGGTTGGCTGAGATAATCTCCAAGTCCCCTTCAACCTGATTTATTGATTAGGCTGTTATCAGTGAGATGAGAGCCCTTGTAATCTTCTGTTTATAAATGTTATGAAGGAGTTTTTCTTAGCTTTGGGTCCAGCTTGCCTGTTCCAGGGTGTTTATATGTGTAACAAACATAGAGACTGATTTGATCTTGTCCTGTAGTATGGTGTGTGTGGGGATCTCCTTCCTTGCTTGTTCTTCTTAAGATTTCACACCTGAAATGGGTTCCTTTAAGGAGTTGTCAGATAAATCAAACCAGTTTGAGATAAATAATACATGTCTGAGTGTGTTTGTCTCTGGGGGGCCTTATCTATGATACACATACTTAGATACACACATTATATAATGGGCTATATTTTACTGAGATGAAGCTCTTAGCAGAGAGTTGTCTCTCTCACCTTTGTCAGTAATACACCTGGTTAGTACCATTAACTTTTATAACAAGCAGGAGCATGGAAAATCAGCAGATGCGTAGATTTCTTCTTCCTGGGTCAAACTTCTGGACTTGCATATACCAAAATGCTTGTAACACTTCCTGTCTTTGACTTTCAATGTTCACAGCAATTGGAAGAAAAAAGTGAGGATGAAGAGGATAAGGAGTGCTTGAAGCAAGCAATAACTGCCCTGCTAAATCTTCAAAGCAGTATGGAACGGATATGCTCCAAAAGCCTTGCAAAACGAAGGCTTAGGTAAACGTTTCCGGTTTTTCTGCTCTCTGCTCTTAATGCTTTGCTATAAATCCAGGGCTCCCGGTTTCCTCTTTTAGTAAACAATGAACAAAATAGTTTGTGACAAGCCTGCTTTTTCAGAGGAAGTGACATCAAAGCCAAGATAATTCGTTATTGTTTTAAAACAGTTCTAATTTCTATGTGTTCTTGCAAACTGGTAGTTGAGACGTTCTGAGAATTCACTGGTAAGTAGAAAGTTAACAGCATTTGTGGGTTAATTGTGCTCAGATAATAAATATTCACCTAAAAATATTGTAAAAGTATCTTTCTGTGTGGTTAGAAGGGAATGTTCTTCAATTTGAAACTACTCTTAAAATTGTTTCCATATTTTCTTTGCCAGACAAGTTTGTGCTGTGAAGGGTAATTTTTAGGCTTGAACATGAATGCATTTAACAGCTTATTTTTTTTCTGGATGTAGTTGTTTTGTTGGTTATGGAAGTGAGTGGTTTGTTGGGCTAAGCTTGCCTGCCTCTGGTTGCTTGTGTTTAGCTTAAACATCTATTGCTGAAGAGAAGTAGAAAATTTATCAGATGAGATACTCACAAGAATCATTAGTCAAGCCTTTACAATGGTGCTGATATTGAGTGATGAAATTGCATTCTCAGTGGAATCCCCACTTCTCAGAATGATGAACTGGTGTTTTTGCGTTAGCAGTGCTTATGCTTTTTAAATACATGTGTACTAATAGGCTGCCTTTCTCCCATCCTCCACTGAAGTGAATCCGCATGCCGGTTCTATACTCAGCAGATGAAGGGGAAGCAGCTAGCAATTAAGAAAATGAATGAAATCCAGAAAAATATTGATGGTTGGGAGGGTAAAGACATTGGACAGTGCTGTAATGAGTTCATCATGGAAGGAACACTCACACGTGTAGGAGCAAAGCACGAGAGACACATATTCCTGTTTGATGGCTTGATGATTTGCTGTAAGTCAAATCATGGCCAGCCAAGACTTCCTGGTGCTAGCAATGCAGAATATCGACTCAAGGAGAAGTTCTTCATGCGAAAGGTACAAATCAATGATAAAGATGACACTAATGAGTATAGACATGCTTTTGAAATCATCTTAAAAGATGAGAACAGTGTTATTTTTGCTGCTAAGTCAGCTGAAGAGAAAAACAACTGGATGGCAGCATTGATATCTTTGCAATATAGAAGCACGCTGGAAAGGATGTTGGATGTAACAATGTTGCAGGAAGAAAAAGAAGAGCAGATGAGATTTCCAAATCCTGAGCTTTATAGATTTGCAGAACCTGACTCTGAAGAGAATATCGTGTTTGAAGAAAACATGCAGCCCAAATCTGGAATCCCCATCATCAAGGCAGGAACTGTTGTGAAGCTCATCGAGAGGCTGACTTACCACATGTATGCAGGTGAGTCACTTGGTTTGTGTAGCCAAAACTCAAGGTGGTAACCGTGCATGCTTCTCTTCCTGTGTAAAGTACATGCAGCAAAATGCATAAAGTGAGTAAAAAGTGAATGTGCTTTGCAGTGCTCATGGGATACTGCATGTCCGTAAGGTTCTCATGCAAGAATAGAAGGTGGGGGCCTGCAGCAATTGAGCTCTAGACAATACTTTTTTCTTTGTGCCTTAGGCTACAAGGACTGCTTTCCCTCCAGACTTCTAAAGCTGGGTGACACAGGAAGGGCCAGCATTGTGGGACAGAATTATTGCCCTAGTGTTTTCAGTTAAGGGTTGTACTCTTATCAGCTATTACCTGTGTCCATTCTGGTGTGTAATGGAAAGATCAATATCAACTTGATAGATGCAGTCACTTGCATAATTTGACCTCAGAGCTTTGCCTTAATCAGAACTTCAGTGAGGATTTGATTTAAGGACTTTTGAGTTAGGGTTTCTGTTTGTGTTGAAGATACATTAAAGACATTTATGTGGTTATCCAGGCTAACCTCAGTGTGTGGGGTTCTTCTTGATAGCAGCCCAAGGTTTTCATAAGCTGTGCTGCAAAGCATGGGCTTGTGTTTGTGGTCTGGATTTTTTTTTCTGATTCTATCTGTATGTCAGTTATTCTGAAACTTCATGCATCTTGGTATTAGTGCTTTTCATATTCAACAGTTGCTTTTTTTTCTTCCTTTTTTTTCTTCTTCTTTGCTTTTTTCTTCCTACTCTTTACCCTCTTGATTATTGTAGATTGTTCTTCTGCAGCTCAGTCCTAGATACCCTGCACAGATCAGGAATATTTGTTTAAAAGAAGTGAGGAGTAAGCAGAATATAATTTGTGTAGTTTAGTACTCCATTTACTTTTTAAAATAATTGTAGTTACATCTCTTTGCTCCATTACTTTTCTTGCTCTTCTTTTAATTTCCTTGAATTTTCCTAACATTTACTAGAAAGCCAAATGCAATATTGTGCTGGCAGTTTTGTACCTGTTTTCATTTGCTTGTAACTTTATAAACTTCTAGCTCTTGGCTTTGAATTTTATAGTCATGATTTATGACATAGTTTTTTGGTCTTGAAATTTAAAATAAAGCAACTCAGCCTTAGAGAAAGAAAGACACTTTTCTGTTGTTATTTTTAAAGCTAGCATTGTCTTTGCCAAAGAATTAGCAAAAACTATTTTATGAGAAAACTGAGAACTTTGTACCGTGAGATGACCTGAAAGACTTTGACCAAAAGGATAAAATGGTTTGTCTTGTGATGTGTTTAGCCTTTGTATCTTTAAAGATCTTAGTGGACCTGATGCTGAATTGCTACATTGTGCATAATTTCTCAACACTCTTATCTTCTCTACCTTCTGTTTTATAATTGATTATCGGTGAGGAAAAACATCATTGTTCTCACCATTCCATGCAGTCTTTTCCAGGGCAACAAAGAAATAAAAGATAGAGTGACTCAACCAAAAATGCTCTCTTGTACTGGAAACATGGTCCATTTGTCATGTGAATCATTCAGGGTTTTGTTGCATCTTGTGAGTAGGGCAGCAGCTCTCCATAGTAACAGGTTAGTTCTTTCACACATGTGTAGGCTGAGTCCAAGGCTTCTCCTTTGCTTGGAGACCTGGGAAGATGAGTGCTGTGGTGATGTGTAACCAAACAGCTTCAGACTGTAGAAATGCTTTTCTTGCCCCACACAGGATTGTGTATATGTGATGGTAGTCTTAAACTACTTCATTGACTTTTTATTCATACGCCAGAACAGCAAGCCTTTACTTTTCTGAGGCAATTTTTCTCAAATACAGTGTGAGTGGTTGTGTCAGCCCATGATCTGACAGTGTAAAGACAGTATTTACTATATCTGTGACTTTTCTCTAGGTTTTTATCTTTGTAGGTGAAGTGGTGTAAGGAATAATTACAGATACATTTGCAGAGGTGATATGAATTTGTTGCAGCTAGCTGAAGAGCAATTTAGTTAGTTGCTGTAGTCAAATCAGGTCTCAACTTTTTTGTCACGTGTGAAGATCCACACAACCAATCTCATTTGTAGATACAGGTGTTGGACCTTTTATTTTCCATCCCTCACTCCTCTGACAATGCACAAACCGTTTTATCAGCCGAAATTTCTTTACGATGCTGTGGAGCAGGGACGGCTCTAAGGAAACAATGCTGCTGGGGTTGGGAGGCATCCAACCACTGCAACAGCTCAGACAGGGAGACAGCCCTGATGGCCACCTGGTCACAAGGTGAGACTGTCCAAACTATTCTGTGGTTGCAGCAAAACAGGGAGAAATCTTCTCTGCAAAAGCAGCTTTCCATGTATTTTTACATGAGAGAATCTGCCCTTCAATTAGAAGTTCAGGTTCTGACCCTATTTGCATGTTCTGGTGGGTTTTCCATGTTTTAATGTGCTTCTAAATTCATTATCACCTCTTGCCCGATTCTTGTTTAAGAGCAGCTGGGTTAGGTGGTACCGAGATTTTAAAGTCACGGTATTTTTTTTATCTATAGGGCAGCTCTCTTCTATTTTTAAAGCTTTGATATGTTAAGAGAGCTTGTGCGTCATCATAGTGTCCGTTTCCTTTCTTAAGGAATTCAAGGGTGATTATTTATAAATCCTCGTAGAGCAGTTATTGTTCTTTTTTAGCTTTCAAATTGGCTGCATTGAAGAGAGAATTATCACATGAGCAGACATCCTGGCTAACTAGTGTTGTCTGTATTTTTTTAACACTTACTCATATATTGTACGCTTTTTTGAGTCACAGTCGTTGCTAAGTAAGATAACAACGATTTGATTTTCTGATCTTCTCGTTTGAAATTCAATACGTATTGTGGATTTATAAGCTGACAGTACCTGTAAATAACAATAGCTATGACTCAGAGCTTGCAGTGATCTGAAAATGTCAATTGCTCTGAAAGCTTTCTTTTTCATGTAGACAAAATCTGTTTAGGGTAGATGCTGTGAACAGACTGCAAACTGTGAAAGCATGAGTTACTGTGTTTCTTTCACACAACACTAATTGTGTATTTTCATGATGAAGATGATGTGAACGGGGATGACCTTCTTCATGCAAAAAGTATGGGAGTTCTGCCTTTGAAAATAATTTTGTACAGTTTCAGGGACTGTAGGGAGAGGGGTTATGATTAGGAAGATGGAGTAATGGAGGACATGGGTGAAGCAGAATAGCCAATTGTTTAAGAAATGAGAAATATCATGCAACAGAATTGCAAGGAAATGCTATGTTATGTGGTACAGTTAAGGTGTGCAACACATCACAGTAAACTGTTGCCCAAATGAACAACTCAGTGGGATCTAAGAAGGGTAGAACGTTCATTCAAATGGACAAGATGCTGGTAAAGAGTTAAGGAGTGTTTTAAAACAGCTCCTAAAAATCCATATTCCAGGAAACAAGTCCAGTAGAGTGTTAGGTCAAATAATGCATTTAGCCTACATGTTACAGCCTATAGAAATTCTTGCTTCAAGTCCTGTGAGCTCCTCTTCAGCCACTCTGTGTTAGGATAATTATCAGCTGGGGTTTGGTTTTAAAATCTGGATATGGATTTAGTATGCAAAGTTGTTGGAATCTGCTCATCAATTCTGTTCAGTGTTAACAGTGCTAACCTTGTTTCTAGTCAGCTCTGTGCAGTGCCATTGAGCTGTCACTGCATTTCCTCATATTTGAAAACAAATGGGTTAGCTTTTGTAATTATGGGAGACACTTTGGTTTTCTGTTTTGAATACTTAATTGTTTCTAAAACACATTTTCATATTTTAAACAAATTGATATATAGTTAGTCAATTTAAATGGAATTGGTTGATTTTCTTGAAGTAAAATAAATATAACCTCAAACATGGCTGTCAGCTGAAAAAATATCTAGGCTGCTGTAACCATGATGGGCTATCAGTTGTGCCAGTTCAGGGGAAAGGTTCTCCCCTAAGAGGCCATTTCTACCCAGTGCAGTTACTTGATGTGTCTTTTGAGTTCTCGTGTCCCGATCATTGTCAAAACCAAAGTTGTTTACTTATAAATAAAATGATCTATTCATTAATTTCAAAGTCATTAGAAAAGAATCCTCCTTTAATAATTGAAGTGGGGAAAATTCACTGTTGTGAACTTTTAACAGAATGAAAACTGGTTTTAAATTCTGTTTTGTATTGCTGTTTTAGGAGGTTTTGAATTGTTACCAAAGCCATTTTGGTTTACATCATCTAATTTGTAAATTGATAGGATGACATCCTTAATATTAAAGGGTAATTGAAGTTATTGTAAAGGAAAAAAAACATCAGGTAATTGCTGACATAAGTGTAAAATTATTCTTTGTCTTAGATCCCAACTTTGTTCGGACTTTTCTCACAACATATAGATCCTTCTGTAGACCTCAAGAGTTGCTGAGTTTGCTAATAGAAAGGTATGCCACTGTTATAAGTACTGTTCTTATGAAGTGCATTTTTTTTTATAATTTTTTCTTGGAGCGTGTAAGATTCTGGCTTTTCGGTTGGTTTTGATTCCCTTCAAACACGTTTTAAAAAGTTGTCACGATCAAGGATTGCTAGTAAAATGTACAAGTTTATATCCAGAAGCTTGTGCCCAAGACTAGTTTAATGTTGGCCTAGTGCTTACCCCCATCTTCTGTGCTAGATTTGAAATTCCAGAGCCTGAGCCAACGGAAGCTGACCGTATTGCCATGGAGAACGGAGACCAACCTCTCAGTGCAGAGCTGAAAAGATTTAGGAAAGAGTACATTCAACCTGTGCAGCTACGGTGAGTGTTGCATCACTGTCAGTCGCTCTGAATTCCTGTGAGTCTTTTGAAGTGCCACCTTTTGGCTGCACTGGCTCCTCTTGATGCCAGTGGCCTTTCTTGCAGCTGCTTTGGTATAGATAGACTGAGGTGGTTCGGATAGACTGAGGTGTAGAGTGTTTACTTGTTCTTTACTTCTGCAGAGTATTAAATGTATGTCGACACTGGGTAGAGCACCACTTCTATGACTTTGAAAGAGATGCTGATCTGCTGAAACGTTTGGAGGAGTTCATTGGAACAGTAAGAGGTATTTACAGTTTCTTGAGTGCTGACATTTATCCTAAAGCATCCCTTTTCAAAGATATGCCATGTGAGCATAAAGATAAAGATCATAAAGATATGCCATAAAGAGCATAAAATAAACTTTCATTAACCCCCCCCCCACTATTATTCAAAATCTGACTCTTGGTCAGAATAATGATTATTGCCATAAATTATGGTTTTTGTTTTAAAGGGACTGAAATAATGCAAAATAATAAGAACTGAATAATAATCAGGACATGATAATTGCTTTGATTGTAATTTTAAACTTTACAGAGGGCTAATTTTAGTAAAAGCTTGATGGTGGAAACCACTATTACTTTGAAACAAGAGTTTACAGCTACTTCACAGTGCATATTAGAACCGTAGGACACCTTGTAGTTGTGATTGTACAGACTTTTCCTGTTTCCTTTTAAATAAAACCGAGACAGACACGAGAGCAGTTTGTAGGAAAATACTGTGTCAGAGAAGTATTTAATGGTTATTTTAGCCATTAAAAAGAGGGGAGAATGAGCCAGCTAGTTCAATGGCTGTTAATGGTAAGTTTTCAATGGACTTGTGCATGAAATTCTTATGGTGCAGAGCTAAAAAGACATTTGGCCTTTCAGTTTTATTCTGAGCGTCTATTCTTTTATTTTATTCTGAGCTGATGGTAAATGCAGCACAGGAGGAAGTTTCTCCCTGTTTGTTATTTTGACTTTCTAGGTTATCTGAGGTAATCATGTTCTCTTGCCCATGGTATAAAGGTGAGGGTGTTTGCAGAAGTGCATTTTGGGCAAAAGAAGGTTTGTTCCCATAAACTCACTGTAAACTCAGAAAAGAAAGAAAAGCACCTAAATCAGAGCAGGAGTTTAATTGGGATGTTTTGATTTGTGCTTGGGCAAAGCCATGCTCAGCATTGGCTATTGAGGAATTCTTTCTATCTTCGAATACTTCTAGACTTCTGTGAAAATAGCAATCCTAAAGAATATATGATTGCTTTAATTTAGTAGGTTTTGGGGTTAAATCCAAAGATATCTGAATTATACTGATGTCTTAGGAAAAACAGTATTAACTAAATAGTAATTTTCTCTGTGTGCCAGGCAAAGCCATGAAGAAGTGGGTTGAATCCATCACAAAGATAATCAACAGGAAAAAGCAGGCACAAGCCATTGGGCCAAGCCACAACATCACTTTTGAGAGCCCCCCTCCAGCAATTGAGTGGCACATAAGCAAACCAGGCCACACAGAGACTTTTGACTTGCTCACTTTACATCCCATAGAAATTGCTCGGCAGCTCACTTTGCTGGAGTCGGATTTTTACAGGTAACTTTCCTTCACTGAGAAACACAAATCAGAATATTCTCCAGCAGGAAATTGTTTCTGGGGGCCTCTGATGTGAAGCCCCAAGGAAGTCAAGGGACTTTACAGGTGGTATGTATTAATTACTATTTTTGCAGAAAAAACCCTCTGAAATACAGTATTTGTTTTATCCTCCTAAGGTTAACATGGAGTACATGTTACTGTTTTGCATACTGTCAGTTGCAATGTGCTCCAGCTTTCTTGTGGTATTTTCTGAGTAGACCAACCTTTGAGAAGTATGAGCAATCATAAAATCAGTTTTCTTCATATCCTGGTTTGTGAAGTGAATTAAGGACCATGTCAGATCTCATCAGCTGTCTATGAGAAATTGTTCAGGCATTGGGAGCTCACATTTCATTATGGTGAATGAGATGGAGATTTCATTCTTCATTTAGATGAACAGAGGTGGTTAAGGGTCACATAGATTAAGAAATATTTGCAGTCTAAAAAAGAAGCATAGAAATATCAGTTACTTAATCATGGGGGGAGCCTAACATTATAGAAGAGAAGTGATACCTTAAGAATTTATTTGTAAATAGGAATTCCAAATTCAGTGAAATTCAAGAGGGTTTGGAAAAATAATACCTTCTTTCCTGCTTTTAATCACATTTTTTGATAATGCATCTACTCTTCTAGAGCTGTGCAGCCATCTGAACTAGTTGGAAGTGTGTGGACAAAGGAAGATAAAGAAATTAATTCTCCCAACCTTCTCAAAATGATAAGGCATACAACTAACCTAACTTTGTGGTTTGAAAAGTAAGTGGCTTTCCTGAATCTGCACCTACTCCATATCGGGACATTTACAGTCCATTCACAAGTATACTGTGAAAAATTCTCTTCTGGGAGAATTCCTGTTTTGGTGTTCAGATGCTAAAACTGATCCCTGTGAGAATTTTATCATAATGGTCTTAAGCTTTTTGTTCTTAGAATATTTTCAAATCTCTAAAACATTTTCAGAACTATCTCAAGTAATTTGATAAAATCATATTTATTTGTGTTACAACTTAATATCTGATTTTGGAAACCTCATCAGCTCTTTAATACAAATCCCAATGTTCTTGTGTATTTAGATGCATTGTAGAAACAGAAAACCTAGAAGAAAGAGTAATTGTAGTGAGCCGGATAATTGAGATCCTGCAAGTTTTTCAAGAGCTAAACAACTTTAATGGTGTCCTTGAGATTGTCAGTGCTATGAACTCTGCAGCAGTTTATAGGTTGGATCACACATTTGAGGTACAGTGAAATGTTTTCCACTTTTGCTGTGGCAGTGTAATGCAGGGTTCCTTAGCTCCACCGAAAGCCTGTCTTGTCAGTAAGCATGTGCTTCACAGAAGGTGCAAGGAAAGTAAATCCCCCAAGAAATTAATCAATCAGGGTGTAAGAGAGAGGGTTTTTCCCTTGGCTTCAGAAGCAAGAAATCCACCCTCACTTAAGAAAGGCATCTCAGGATGGTGGGGCACTGTCCTCATGATCCCTGATTCAAATACCAGTGGGGGACCATTGCTCTCAGTATTGTTGCTGGGCTGTGCCTTTACCTTCTCTTTCCAAACAACCTGTTTGATCTCTCTTTTAAGCAAATTCCAAGTCGCCAGAAGAAGATTTTAGAAGAAGCTTATGAGCTAAGTGAGGACCATTACAAGAAATACTTGGCAAAACTCAGGTCCATTAATCCTCCTTGTGTGCCTTTTTTTGGTGAGTATGTTTGGCTTGGATGAGCTGTGTCAGGCATTAACATTTGAGAAGTATTGAGCCAAGGTACTAAACAGAGTATGAACAATAGTGGGAAGTCAGTTTTAACAGGACAGGCGGGTTGGAATTTCAGGTGCCCAGACATGAATTGCATATATGTGGGAAAAAAAACAAACTAAAGTGACTGTTCATGTGAGATGTTATTTGCAGTAAAAATGGGTATATCTGCTGTATCTTTTTTCCATATTTGCTGATTTTTACTTTGAATGTCGTTTGAACTGTTGCAACCAGAAATACTCTCAATAGGAGGTGGTGACATTAGAAATATTATTGCCATTGAGTAGTAGAGAAAGAAGGACCCTCTTCCTCATCAAAAGTTCCAAGAAATAAATCTAGAGTCCCATTTCTATTAAAAGTCTTCTTTCTGTAAAAACAGAGTTTGGGAAGAAAGCCACCTCTTTTTCAGTTCTTCTTTGAAGTAGATTGCTGCCGTTTAGCAAATTGTGATGTTAACCACATGTCATTCCTGTTCTTAAGCAAGTCACTTAAATGTTTGGTGCAGATCAGCTCCAAGTCTGGACATTGCACTTGTCCAACATAGGCTTCAGGCCAAAACTGAAAGAAAATAGTGTTGATGGCTTTCTTGGCCTTTTACAGATTGGGGAAAGATCTATTCCAGAGCTCTGCAAAGAAAGATAAGATCAACTAAGAAACCTTTTGTCCTCTTCAGAGATGAGTAGAGGTTAGCAGGATCACATGTGAATAGCTTCAGTTATTTCTGTCAAGTCATAATGACAATTCCAGACATATGATCTGTGGAGAGCACTTTTTCCTTTCTAATCTTCAAATGATTTGATGCAATTATGAAGCCAGGAAACGTGAAAATAATTTTTGAAGTTTAGCTGAGGTGTCTAATGGAGTAGAGGAGTTAAGAGAAAGCACTTCTGTTCAGTGTCCTCTTTCAGTGTTCAGTTATGTGAGTTTCCTAAACCATAGAAAGATTTACAGTCTTTGGGTCTTTGATGCAAAAAGGCAGCTTTCTGGAAAAGTTGAATTGTTGCCCTTTTTGAAAATGAGGTTCAATTCTCTTACTGACTATAGCAGAGAAGTTTTCTAAATAATTGCAGTGCACAAATTAAATTCTGTAAGACTTCTTGTATTCCAGTTGTGACTTCCTCCTTGTTTTGTACTCTATGTTGAGAACCTCTTCTGTGTGCCCTTTAGGGATTTACTTAACCAACATTTTGAAAACAGAAGAAGGCAATCCCGAATTTCTTAAGCGACATGGGAAAGACCTTATAAACTTCAGCAAGAGAAGAAAGGTAGCTGAGATAACAGGGGAGATACAGCAGTACCAGAACCAGCCATATTGTTTAAGAGTGGAATTTGACATCAGGGTAAGTGACATGATTTCCTTCTGTGGTGATTATGTCAGCTGACAGACCATAAGGACAGACTGAATTCACATAGATTCAGTCTGACTGAATAGAGATGAGCAAAAGACCTGTCATAAAACCTCTCTTGGGTCTCACTGTAAGAAAGGGCAGAAAGCTCAGTGCTTGCAGTTTCTTGGGTTTGTTTCATTTTTTTCTCAGCTGTTGGGACATTGGTAAATCTTCTCATTGTTCAGTGTTAAACAGGAACTGAAATTGGCAGATTCTCATTGTTCTTCACTCAATTGCTGTACAGTGAGCCCAATTGTCTTTTTCTCCTCTCTTACATTGTCTTTATGTTTTCAGGTTTACCTGATAGCACTGTGTTTATATCATGTGTTAATGCTGATGGTACTCACATTTTTCTTTCTCCTGGTGTTTGTTCTCTTTGGTCTGAGGTGTTGTCTAAGCAGTGTCCTTTCTGGTTGCATTCCTTTTTTATTTTTTTCTGTTTTCTGTCCATCTTTTGAGCTATATACTTTCAGAGAGTCATAAGACAGGTTATCTTAAGAGATTCTGCAAGGTTTGGTTTTATTATTTGTTCTCATCAGTCTTTGACAGAGTGCATTGCGGGAGCAGTCTTCCCTGCATCAGTGTAAAGATGGACTGTTTGCAGCTTCTTCTGGAAGTGTTTGAGCTAACCTGGTCTGATTTTGACCTGCAGAAAGAATTTAAGGTAGATGCAAAGCTGGGTATCAGGCCAAGCTTAGCAGTAGCAATGCCCAGAAAAGGGCTGGCGACAAACAGGTTTAGTAACTTAGAAGTCTGTCATTACCTCTTCATTTTCTCCTCCAGCATTTTCTCTCTTCTCCTGAACAACTGGGATCATTTGTGCAGTAGAAACAAGCAGTATTAAGAAGAGAAGCATCTTAGCTGACAAGTTGTCTGCCTTCTTGTATTTCAGAGATTTTTTGAAAACCTGAATCCAATGGGAAGCAGCGTGGAGACAGAATTTACAGATTATCTGTTCAACAAGTCCTTGGAGATAGAGCCACGCAATGTCAAGCCTCCTCCAAGATTTGTTAGTATTCAATTATTTGTAATAATTTTTCACAAAGTGCTTACATTTGTCTTTCATAGATGGCAGAAGTTATTTTAGATCTCTGACTTCATAACTACAAAGCTACATTTAGGTGATCCTGTGGCCTTTTGATTTAGTTTAATATTTTGTTTTCTATCATTTCAGCCCAAGAAATACAGCTACCCTCTCAAGTCCCCGGGTGTTCGTCCCTCTAATCCAAGGCCAGGTACCATGAGACATCCCACACCCCTGCAGCAGGAGCCAAGGAAAATCAGCTACAGCCGCATCCCAGAGAGCGAAACGGAAGCCACAGCATCTGCCCCAAACTCCCCCCGGACGCCTCTGACCCCTCCCCCTGCTTCTGCCAATTCCAGTACCACAGACGCCTGCAGCGTGTTCGACTCGGATCCTTCCAGTCCTTTTCATACAAGTAGGTGCTCACAGCCAGCCTGCCACGTGTGTGCCAGTCACATTTTGTGGTATTAGTCAGGGGAAATCATCTTTAGCCTTCTTAAGTGGCTGTAGAAATGGTTGCTTTTGTCTTCCTTGTAGCAGCAAAAGCTTTCAGTGTTTTTTATTCCTTTTTTCCTTAAAAAGTTTTTATTATAAAGGAGAAGTGGAACAGAATTAGGTTTGTTACATAGAGACTGTTACAAGTCTTTGGAGGAGCTGTCAAAACAGAAGGCAGAGGTAATCTCTAGGGTCCATGTATGTCCCAGACAAACTTGTGGGATTTGCTGCCATATGTATATGTGTGAATGTATTTGGTGAGTATCTGATGGTGAACATAGAGAATAAAAAATGAATCTTTTGTGGGTGCCTTATTTTGCTGCCTGCAATTCAGAATCGATTTCAGTGTACATGGATGGTTTTTCTGCAGAACTTAAAATCAATATTTCCTTGCTTTAAATCCATCAGGACCTATCCACAGCTGTTTTCTTCTGTCTTTCCCAGCATACAAGGAAGCTCATACTTTATGGTGTGCTCTCAGTAATTAACAATGGATATAGGCTCCTTTCACATATGAGGGCTGTCAGAGGTTACTCCTGTGTTCAACTGGCTGCCACAAGGAGGTGAAATGCCTTCCTAAAGGCAGAAGTTGCTTAGTGGAGCAGTGCCATTCCTGAGTATCCAAGCCAGGTCTTCGGAAAGCCTCCGGAGAAGCAAGAATTTGTTTGCAAATTGACTGCAGCTTCAGGATATTGTTTTAGTGCTGTTGTGACATAAGAACAAATTTGTGGTGTGGTTTTGGTCTGACGGATTACTTAAGACAGTTCAGGAACTGATGGCCACAGAGATCTTTGCAGCTCAGAAAAGCAGTTTGTCTGGAAACTGCAAGTTAGAGACTTGTTTGTTGTCTTTATTTAACACCTTCTTGATTCATGATGCTTTTTATGAACAATTGCTTAATTCTTAATGACACTTTTGTTGGCAGTAATATTGAGCTGAATTTTACCATTATCAACATTTTTTTTAATGTCTGCTAGGATCTGCTTCTGTGTCATCCATAAACTTTACCAAAACTTCAGATGACGCTCCTGTCCCTCCTCCTGTTCCTCCACGAAGAAGACCAGAATCTGCCCCAGCTGAATCCTCCCCATCAAAAGTAAGTCAGGGAAAAATGTCATTTGTTTTTCTGGGAGAAGAGGGGCAGGGTGTGATAGAAAAGTAACTGTTAAGGACAGTACATTTCTTTTTTGAAGAACTGTAAGTGAAAGAGTAAGCAGCCATGTATTTCAAGCCATCACAGCTCTGCCTTGCTATGTCTTGATCTCAAACAAATGGAAACAGATGGGACTTAAATTTAGGGTTAGAAATGTCTCATCTACTGATGTGCCATGCTGAGGCCCTTGCATTGCCTGTGAGGACTCGAGGCTTCAGGCAGATGTTGCCGTCTGGGATAATTGTTCCAAAGTATCATTTTAGGATGTATGAATGGGGATAAAGAACTGATGAACAGTAATGATGGATAGTGCTGTACACAACTCAGTTCTCTGGAAAGTCTCACCAGGATATTTGACCCTGATGCTGTGGTGCTCAAGTGCTTGCTTTCTGCTCTTGCCTACCCACCCTATCTGCCTGCCTGCTTAAGCCATTGCTACATTTTCCTTTTGCATTTGTCTGGCAGTTCAGATCTGATCCAGCCTTTGTTGGCAGACAGTGTCAAATTTCACCTGATTTCAGTGGAAGCTCATTTGTGACTTCAGATTTGAAAATCTCACTCAAAATTACCTTGGAGAGAATATGTCTTTGAGGAGGGCTTATAAGTGGCTCTTCAGCAAATCATTTTCAGACTACAGGCAACTGTGCTGTCAGTCAGCAGAATTTAACACATCATCAAAATGTATTTGAAATCTTACTGAAATGTATTTGAAAACACTGTGTATGTGATAGGAGACCAGTTACCCTGTCACTGTGGTCTGCAGCTTGGGAACTATTCACTTCCATAATTCCGACTACTTAACTTCATCTCTGAGCATAGTTTATTTTTCCCTTGTTCAGCATCATTGGCCTCTCCCTTTTCCTCATTTTCTTGAAGAAATAACCTGGTGCGTTTACTCACTCCAAGTGCTTGTTACTGGAGAGGTGGTGGAAGATATCCAAACCTCCCCGGCAAGCAGACCTGGAACTAGCATGGAAATTGTTGCTTTGGCCATTCCTTGCCTTGCCCTTGTCCCTCTGCGCATCTTCGTTCCTTTCATCCTTGGCTGTTCACTCATGTGTTGGTACACCCCTTCTAAGAGCAAACTGCAGTGCAGGAGCGCAGCTTCTGTTTCACAGCAGGGTCCTGTGCTTTTGCTGCCACTCTGGAATTTTACTGAATGAAATGTTTGTGTACCTCAGATTACTTCTGCACACCTGGACAACCCACCAGCGATCCCTCCTAGGCAACCAACCTCTAAAGTGTATTCTCCAAGGTACTCGGTGCCTGATCGGACCTGCATCTCTGACTCCTGTGTAACCACTGCAAACCCTCCCGAGCTACCGCCACGGGAACCTGTGCGAACTCCAGATGTTTTCTCTAGCTCACCACTACACCTCCAGCCTCCACCCCTGGGGAGAAAAAGCGAACTTGGTAACACCTTTTTCCCAAACAGCCCCTCTCCGTTCACGCCCCCTCCCCCCCAGACACCTTCTCCACATGTAGCACGGAGGCATCTGCCGTCGCCACCTTTGATACCGCAGGATGTGGACCTCCCTTCTGTTGCTGGACCACCCGTTCCTCCACGACAAAGCACTTCTCAACATATCCCAAAGCTTCCTCCAAAAACTTACAAAAGGGAGCACACGCACCCATCGATGCATCGGGATGGGCCACCCTTGCTGGAGAATGCCCCCTCCTCCTGAACTGTCCCTCGCGCTGGGAGTCGCATTTTCCTGGTGCTATGTCTGTTGCTGGCAATGGATGCACTGAACCTGGTGGTGTCAAGGAGTTGGGATGTGTATGCCAAACACTAAGAACTCTCCAATGTGTTGGAAATGTAGTGTACAGAAATGGAATTGCAAAAACAGACTTTCTAGTGGAAAACCCGGTTAACTTGCTATTCTTGTTTTAGTATGCAGGACATTGTTCTAAAGTAATTGGACAGCTGATTGTACCAGAAAACAGTCTGGAGAGACTTCTTTGGCCAATGAGCAGAGACTGTGTTTGTGTAATGATCAATAATGTCCAGTACAGGAAGGAAAAACAGTCTTGTATCCATCAGTTCCATACAGTGGCACAGTTTTTGGAATGAAAACATTATGCACTTTTTTTAAATCTCAGACAGGGAACTTTATAGCCTTCTTAATTTTCCTTTGCTTTACTTACTCCCTGCTTTAAAATACCTTCCTAAAATTATGAGAAGGACTGTGAGGAAGAGCTGTGGTACCTAACCGAGCTAGAATTAAGGCAAAGCACTGTATTGCGGTCCTGTTTACAAGTTGTTACAATGAGTAGTAGGGGGTACCTAGGCTTCACCAAAGAGGTACTTTATTATTATTTTCTGAAATACTGTGGTGCCAGTTCAAAAATAAATTTTTGCCAGGAAGCATAATGTCTAATTATTGCTTTCTTTAGATAGAGCTGATGAAAGTCTTACATCATTAAGGTGACAGTGAATTTTTTTTTAAAAGCAGCACTATCATCTGAAGCAAATATACTACATTTAGAAGACTGTTAATCTCTGCTAGGTTATGTCATGTTCTTTTTAAGGTTTACTGATAATCCATTTCATGGCTAGTAGCTATTCTTTTTCAGTCATGCCATGAAAACAGTCACTTGTCAACTTCCATAGCTATTGTCATGTTTTACTAACAATAGATTAATCAGCATACATAGAATTGCCTTGCAGTTGCATAAATCATGTGTATATAGTGAATGTTGCATAAATATACTTGCAGATTGTTTTTAATTTAATTGAAATAAAGATAAAGATATGTTTGGCTGACATATGTTAAATTATTACGTGGACAAATGTTCAACTTAGTTTTTCAGTTAAGCACTGAAGGGTATGAAAACCCATCTTGTGGTACGTATTTTTCCTAGTTCAATGTATGTATTTTAGTAATAAGAGACTGAAGAGATGTTGTTTTTGGCGTGTTACAAAATAATAATTCAGTGATAATTCAGAAGCTGGGTTACTCCCAAAGTGAGTTATTATACCTTATAAAAATGCTTCATACATCCTGTATGACATGTTAGAAAGAATCAAACTTACATTAATCTTAACAGTAGCTTCCTCTGTTGAAAATACGCATGACAAAACACATATGTTGTAAGTATTCTGACATATCCTTAAGCCTGCGTGCTGCTCTTCAGCTCCAGACCAGACTGGGGCAGTAATGGATGACAGCTGTTGAAGAAAAGAAGCTCTGTAATCTCCTCTACAGTAGGTATGTCAAGCATAAAGTGTCTCATCTTCAGTTCATATGGCTCATGGGGCTAGTAAAATTCCCTCACATTTCCTCTTTGGAAGAAGAACACATTTCAGCACCTTGGAAAACTGTGTGGGTTAAAGATGGTGTCAGTTGAATGATGGCAGAAATCACCTTATTTAATGCTTTCAGCAATGCCATTGATCAGGGCCCTTTGATCCTTTAGTGTGGTCATTACATTTTGGAAAGCATTTCATGAACAAGAATGGCAGTTCTCACCGCAGTCAAATCTTGAAATTGTAAGTTGTATTCCTTCTTTGATGTCTCTAAAAATGTTGTTTTGAAACATGTTTTCTGGCAAAAGAAAAACAAATTGAAGATCTCAAAAACTTGGCTTCAGAGGAGAACGTTCTATGGGAGCTTTGTAAAAACTCTCAAGCCACAGGAGGTGTAGTTTAGGTTATGGGTTCTTTGGATAAAAACACCATGATGAACATACTGTTCACAGTGCTATCTAAATTACTTGCTCCTCAGCGGATTACCAGGAAAACTCCATAAATTGAGACTTCCTGATCTGTATTTCTTCAACACACTCTTGTCTGTGCAGTTTTGCAGTCAAGGCAGACCAGGCCTGAGGAATGACCCAGTGGCCAGGTTGCACAGTCAGGAGAGACCTCACATGGCTCCTGCTAATTAGCAGATTCCTTAAATGCCACTAGGTCACTGCTTTTCTTTGTGAAATGGGGAATGCTGTTCCCTATTTGTGGTTGAGGATAAAAGCGCTTTACTGGTGAGATACTGGGACAACAGGTGACAGTGGTCACCATGCAAGAACCTAAAGTAAACATTCTTTGGAGCCCATGGGTCAGTCGCAGTGCACAAATCATGGTGTTGGCAGCTGCAAACAGGAAGGACAGGGTGAGGATCAAACCTGTAGCATTTAGGAGTTGAATGTAACTGCTAAGCCACTGGTTTGTGTCATGACAGCTTTGTGTTAATAATTTTTTATCTGGACTGGCTTCTTACTTGGATCATGTTTGCGTTAGTGGCAATACTTTTCACATAGAAAATTAAATCATTTTAATGGTGCTCTCTGTCTCCTTGGTAAAATGACCCTGGTTGGTCTGGTGTGGCCTGGGGTGATGATGTGATGTGGACAATGAAATGTGCTTGTGTGGAAGCCTGGAGAGTTGCCGTGTTACTGTAGAGAGCTGATACATGGCTAGAAGTCAGCCAAAACCACTGCAAACTCTGTAGCAGAACCTCGTATGTGTATAAAAAAGATGGGGACAACCTTTTTAGCAGGGACTCTTGCAATAGGACAGAGAGTAAAGGCTTTAAAGTAAGAGAGGGTAGATTTAGACAAAAAATAAGAAGTTTTTTTACAGTGAGTGTGGTGAACCACTGGAACAGGTTGCCCAGAGAGGTGGTCTCTTAAATCAGGGAGGGAGAGGTCTGTCTCAGTAAGAGCCTGCTAATACACTGGATTTAGATCCTTTGCGTTTTAGAGTGACATTGTGGGATATCTCATTATTTCTCTTTTGTGTGTATTTTAAATTAGATTTTCTCGGTGATATCACTGGAGGTACCACTGTTGAACATAATAGATCATTGTGCTTCCTGGAAAAGATTATTGAATTGTCATTTCTAAACCCAGACAATACATAGGTGACGTCTTTCTTCGGGAGAGAAAACTGTAGCCCAATATAGGTGTAAAAACAAAAGTACTTTTAACTTACTTTGTAAATTCCATTCCTTATTTTCTGTTAAACAATCAAACTACCCTTAAATGCATTTTTCTGTCAACTGAGAGCAAATTTACCTTTGGTTCAGTGGAAAATAGTACATTAGAAGGAAAACAAGGTAAAGGGTAAGTTGTTTGGGTTTTTTTCTTACTTTCTACCAAGCAAATATGAAATCTGGTACTGGGTGGCTGAAAAGTTAAAAGGGAAAAATAAAAGTAAAGTAAAATCCCTTTTGCTAGATGCATATCAATTTAACTGCCGAATGTGCAAAACATCCATAATGTTTTTAATTCCAATTGTTATTGGAATTGCTTTGGACAAGTTTGTTGAATCTATTTTGGAATAAGCCGGTTTTTTTGTTTGAGTGTAGGATGGGTGATCTGAACAGGGAATGTAACCATGGAGAGGTGTGGTCTAGAAGAGTCTAAGGAGATAAAGATCTGTCCCAGTGAGCTACACCAACAACAGGATCTTACCAGAAGCCTAGAGCGTGACTCAGCTGAGTTCTGAATAAGAGTCTTAGAACATCATGTCTAAAGGAACAGTCTCCTTGCATGGCTGGTCCTGTAGGGATGCAGGATTGTGTAAGTAATGTTGCCTCAGAAAGGGACTGGAGAAACACCTGTTTCTTCTTTTAATGGATTCAACCTTCTGGCTGATTCAGTGCAAGAGGCAACAGCGTTATTTAAAGGCAACATTTATTTGGCACAGGAAGAAAAATAATCCAGAGCACATGTACACTAAAGATGGATTTGAAGTGGATCCTGTAACAGGGTGTGTGTGTGTGGTGCTGAGCATCATTCATTCGTATTATTTACAGTTGCAGATTCTGAGCAGGTACAAGGACATCTCAAGTGGTAAGTATAGCCCTGGAAGTAGGAACTCATAGAGAATCTGAAAGAAATAACCATCGGTTCTGACTGTGCCTTAAATCACTAAAATAGAAGCTGAAATCCACATGCATTTTACAAGCAAGGGTCTGCCACGTTGGAAGGATTTCCTCACCCAGGAGATGTTAGCAGGTAGGTTTTTTCCTTTGTCCTGTTTCAGTCCTGGCATCTGCTTGGCAAATATGAAAAGCAGGTTTGTTCTATGAAGGATAAAAGTGTCATTACATACATGAGACCAAAACCACAAGCATCAGAGCCCTTGACAGAATCAGTGCATTACAGCAGACACTTGTCCATAATGATACAACTCTGATTCCATGGACAAACAAACAGTTCTGTCTGTGGCTGACTCCTGTGCAGGCTTTGATGATGCTTCAGTTACAGGTATCTGGCTCTTCCTACCTAATTTCTATCCTGGCCCTGCATGGTGTGACTGAAAGCTGCCAAGTCCTAGGAATTGTCTTCGTGATTCAGTGGCTGGTCAGCATGGAGCAAAGGCCAGGGAATTTGTAATTTTATGAGGATGTGAGGGAAAGGGAAGGAAGATGGAAGGTTGGTTTGTTTGGGGGTTTTTTGTCTTTAAAAGCCTTACATTAAGAAAAAAATCTTCCCAGCGTAATTTCCAAAAGCTAGGGGAGGAAAATATGATACTTCTTTCCTTTTTGTACTGAGGAGAAGAGAATTTTTGTTTCTTTAAAATCTATGGGAGAGGCACCAGCTAAAACATTTTAATCTCTGGAGTTTTGCTTGGTCACATTCTTGAAATGTTGGGAAAATCTTGATTGCAGTAAAGGATGGGTTTTGTCTGTCTGGATAGCCCTTTTCACACACACCTCTTTGCCTCCAGCAGAGGAGGAAAAGCAGGTGGTAGATGCAGGTCAGTCGACACTGGAGAGCTCTGGGCCCTGCATCTGCAGCGGGTATTGGCCACTGCATCCAAGGACACCTGCTCTGGGTTTCCCCTGTCCTGCTGTCACAGCCAGGAGAGCCCTGCAGCATGGTGGGTGCTCTTCTCTTGGCCCCAAATTCAGCCACCCTTGTGCTGATGCTGGGAGTCCCAAGCCCCCAGTCTCACAGTATTTTCCCAAAGGCATTGCTGTTGGCCCCATGAAGACAGTTCACAACTTCTTGAGGTGAAGCTGTCCTTTAGACAGACCAGTGTCCCAGGCTTGCCAAAACAAGGTGATAAAATCACAGTTGCTCTTAAAACTGCCCTCAGAATGTCCCAGCTTCAGGTGACACCACAGCTCACCAGTACTGCACTGGTAACACCACTGTGCCGGTGGTGCTCTTGCTGCTGGTGTGTGTCGCGGGTATCCCAGCAGAGCTTCTCTCGGTCTTTTGCACAAATCAGAGTTACTGAGGGTTTGTCATGCCCATGTGTGAGGCAAGTAGCCTGTGTGTAGCCTTGTCGATCTGTCCTTGCACGAGAAGGAGGGCCTGTGATGCTGAACATGGTGCACCATCAACTTTCCTGCCCTAGTGCCTCAATTTTTAGCTGGAAGAACCATTCCAAAGCTGCACGTGATGGGGTTTGTGAGGTGGTGTCAGGCCAAAGAGTTAGCAAAGTGTATTCCAGGTGTGTTACAGACCAAGAGCCAGGACATTGTTTGGCACTACCAGAATCTGCATTGATCCACACTGGGGATAAGGTGGAGAAGAGTCTGTGTCTTGTGGCAGGCCCTGTGCCCAGCCTGCATCACCTGCCTGGAGATATGGGCGATTCTGAGAGCAGAAGCAGTGATTCCTACAGCAGGAGGCAATTCAGGAAACGGCATTGACATAAAAGGTGAAATAGGATTTTGGGGAGTGATGGAAGTTCAAAAGAAAGGATGTTGCTGATTAAGCAGTGCAATGCTCAGGTGCTTCAGCTGATGCTTCTCAGACCTTCTCAAAACACCTGGATAATGCCAGCTGGCCTCTTGGAAGACATCTTTGATGGTAGTTTATTTGGAAAGTAGAGGAAAGAAGGGAATTTTAGACTTCTGGCCAGGATGCCAGGGCTGCAAAGGTAACCTTTCTGTTGTGGGTGAGCCCAAATAAGACCTGCCTTGAATTTGGAAGAGCAAAGATGTATGGCAAATCAAGCAGTTTTGGGGGATGAGGGGGAGGAGAAGATAGTGGGATTTGGCCAAAGCTTTCCAAAACTGAGGGAAGTTCAGTCAGGTAGGGATGAAAGCTAGCAAGTTCCTGTGCTTATTGGACCTGCTGGTTGAGCTCCACTGCAACCCAAAGCCTGGCCCTGCCCTGTGCTAGAAAGAGCAGGATACGTTTGTAAGGCCGTTGTGAGAGTGTCCTCTCCCCCACCCTTCACCCTCTGTGTTAATCAGGGGGATCCTGGGGCCTTGCTGTCTGTCTCCACCCTTGGGGACCTGGGGAAGCACTGCTGTGCTTTGGCTGTGGCCTGCCTTTCTTGGGGCTGCTTATTTCTTTTTGAAGAGCTTGCGGAAGGAGCTCCGGAACCCCCCCTTGGGCTCGTGCCGCGGGTTGTGGTCGCTGAAGGATGTTTGCTCATTGTCATCCTTCTGGCAGAACCTGGTGTTGTCTTCTGCATGGAGCTCCTAAAAGGGAAAAGACAATTTAACCAGCATTTGCAACCTCACATTCTTGTTCCCTTCTCTCTCTTTATATTCCTATCTCTCTGCTAGGAGGGACCTGGTGGGTGAGGAGGTGCTGACAAGGCTGGGAAACAACACTGGTGCCTCTGCAGAGAGCTTGTTGCTGGCCCTAAGGCTGAGGCAGTGACAGAGGAATAATAGGAGGATAAGCATTTTTAGAGGGATCTGGAGCCTTTCTTGCTAAGCTTTTTGGTTAGGGGAAGCTCACTAGCTTCTTTGCCAGTGAAGGGAGCAAGCCAGCTTGGGCAGTTGGAAGAACTTCCCACCCTCTCTCCCCTGTGGCAGGGAGGCATCAGGCTTCTTGAGCTGTGATAAGGTGTGAAAGACTTCTCTGCTGCTGCATGGTTTTATATGTGTGGGGCAGAAGGCTTCATCAGCACACACACCTTGTGATAAATGTGCCACAAAAAGATCTTTCCCTCGTTCGGGAGAGTGCCAAGCTCCTCTCAGCAAGACTCTGGACAAGACCCTTTTCTCCAGTTCTGCCCACCACTGCCATGGTGATTTCCTTTGCTCCATGGGGGGAGAACATGTCCTGCAGTTCTGGACAAGCTCCACATCTGCACCCTGCTGTGGGCCATATCTCTGTGCAGGTGAGTGCCCAAGAGCTCAGAGGCCCCTTTCTCTGGGGTGGCTCTGTCCCCATGGCTCTTCTTCCTCTGCCTCATCTCCCCTGTTCGGCCATCCACCACATCCTTTACTCACTTGGCTTTTTTTTCTTTTCTTTTGAAGTTTCCTTGCTGCCTTTTTCAGTCAGGCTGTTGGAATCTACCTCCCATGATCACCTGCATCTACAGCCTCCTATCTAAGCACCTCACAGCACCCTTGGCCTTTGCTTCCTTGGCTGTGACAGCCCAAAGCTGACTGAACAGCCACTGCAAACTACAGAAACCTTGCTCCTGCAGGACCTGGTGTCCCTGAAGGGTTAGTGCTGTTTGCCATGTCCCATCTGGGGGACACAGTTGCTGGGCTGACTGTTCTCACAGAGACTTTGTCATGGCTCTGTACAATCCAGGCAACAAATACAGGTGAAACAAAACCCATGGACCATATCCTTGCTGGTGTAAACGGGCTGAGTTTGGCCAAGTCATGCTGGTTTACACTGACATGACTTACCCAGCACTTATCCAGCACTCCTCACAGCAGGTGGAAAGGCACCTGTTTAACTCAGTGCCAACCACAGCACTAATTTTGAACAGCTTTGTGTAAACTTTGTGACCTGCTCAGAACATTCACCTAGGCGGGAAGCTCAGTGACAGGTGGAGACACACAAGAGGCTACCTTGTCTCAAGGGTGTTCTAGCTCAGCCAGATGTGCACCTCAAACCCGTGCTTGTCCCCGGGGAAGATATGTGTGAAAAGGAGCTGTCTTGTCCCTCCCTTGGGCATGTACATGCAGTTGAGGACTTGGAATGTGTGGGCTTGAAAGCTGTTTTGGCGTGTTCTACTCTAACTGTATCTCAGATCTTTCTCCTCCTGCTGCTGCTGCTGCTGCTGCACCACCACCACGTGCCATTTTTTTCCTCCTATTTAAGCCTCCTTACTTCCAAAAAGCTCGGTTTTTCACCCGCTCCTCTCTGTGGGGGGAAGTAGCTCCTTTGGGAGCTTCGAGATGAGGCTGAGATCATGTGAGGCTGAACATTCCTGTCCTGCTTCTGCTGGAGACGGCTCCCACTGCTGCTCCGTGTGCTGTAGAGTCTGGTGCTCACGCCCTCCGCGCTCCGCGGCAGCTCCTTCAGGGACCTGCTCAGCTGCTTCCCTTTGCTGTGGAACATCTCGCGCTTGTAGGTGCTGCTGCTCACAGGAGTGCAGCTCTTAGGCAGTGGCTGCAAGGCATGGTCTGTCCTCTCCGGTTCTGAGGTGAAGTTCACAGGCCTAAGGAAGCAAATATCCAAGCTGGACTCGGAAGAGGCTGGGGAGCAGTTCTCAAAGAGAGCAAGGTTTTGGAAGGTGTCGTCTTCGTAGGGGCCTGGCATGGTGAAAACCTCCCCAGGGTAGTCAAACTCCTCGTAGCTTGGTGCAAAGTTCCTCGCATCCTGCAGCAGCTCCACAGAGGTCCTGATGGCTCTCTCAGGGTTCCCCACCGCGTCAGCCGGGGGTGCTTCATACTCCATTTCAGGGATGGATTGCAGGGGGGCTGTTAAGGCCTTGAGTTCCTGCTCCGTCAGCTGAGAGGAGGCAAGGATGTTCTCTGGCCTCTCGTGTTTTCTGCTTTCCATCTCCCAGTCTGGGGGCTTTACAGACTGGATGTTCTCCATCACGGTTGGCTGGGGCTTCTTCATCTGCGGCATCAAATGCCTTAAAAATAAACAAACAAAACAAAACAAACAGACGGAAGGGGAATACTAAAGGATGACAGAGACAGCATGACAAGTCCCACCCCCATCCCTTCATTCCCCCAGCCCTATTGTGTTGGTTTTATGGCCAAAAGGTATTCTCCTGCCTTGGAGAACAGTAGCAGAGGTGTCACTTTCAGAAATTGCCTGGCTGGTTAGGAGGACCAAATTTGGAGAGACAGAACTGCTTATCCAGTAGCTTTGGCTGACTTTTGTACTCTACAGCATGAAATTAACAGAAACTGAGATGAGAAGCCAACTGCTCCATCTCTCTCCAGTTCATCTGCATTTTGGATTTTAACTTTCCTTCTCTCTCTGTAATGTAGGAGCTGTGCCTCACTTTCCCGTGGTCTGGTTGTCTTTTCAGGTGGACAAGGGTTCTCTCTTGGGTAGGGTGACTGTCCCCAAAAGTGTGTCAGGAGTACTTGGAGGTTTCCTACCCTCCTTGTGTTCCAGGTGAGTCCTCAGTTCAGGATGAATGTCGGGGTGGTGCCAGCTGAGGCTACCAAGGTGGGTGCCTGGAGCACCGTGTCTGTGAGAGGAGGGAGATTGGCTTGGGCAGTCTGGGGAGAAGGAGGCTAAGGACTGATGTATAACACAGCTAATTGAGGGGGACTGGGAATGATGAAGCCAAACTCTTGTTAGTATCAAATGGAGGTAAGAAAGCACAATAGCCACAAATTGCTGGCATAAGAATAAAGGTTAACCTATTGTGCTTTTCTGATCATAATCTCATTTGGCACCTGTCAGGCTGGAAATGGCCAAAGGGGAACCACATGAGGAGTGCCTGAGGGCACTTGGTCTGTTCAGCCTGGAGGAGACTGAGGGGAGACCTCATTGGAGTCTGCAGCTTCCTCAGGAGGGAAAGCAGAGGGGCAGACACTGATCACTTCTTTGCGGTGATCAGTGACAGGACCCGAGGGAATGGCTCTGAAGTTGTGTCAGAGGAGGTTTAGGCTGGAAATGAGGAAAAGGTTCTTCACCCAGAGGGTGGTTGGGCACTGGAACAGGGACCCCAGGGCAGTGGTCACAGCACCAAGCCTGACAGAGCTCAAGAAGGTATTTGCACAATGCTCTCAGGCACATGGTGTGATTCCCGGGGATGGTGCTGTGCAGGGCCAAGAGTTGGACTCAGTGATCCATATGGGTCTCCTCCAAATCAGAGTATTTTGTGATTCTGTGAAGATTGCCAGGTGGTACCAGTAGCCCTGTCTGTCTTTCACTAGTCTTGTGTCTTTTTGAATCCCTTTTGTACTTGTATCTTGTGATACTGAATTACATCATTCAATTATATGCTGTGTGGAAAAGGGTCTTTTTTTCCCTTCTCTGAGACCTTGGTCCTGTTTCCCAGCTCTTGTAATGCTGACAGTGAATAATGCAAAGTGCACACCACTGCCAGGCCTACAGAAATTCATGTCTCCCTAACATACTGTTAAGGCAGCCCTGGGTGGAGCTCTGAAACTTTCCCTGCTTGTAAACCACGCGGTAGGGGATAGCAGGATGGAGCCAGCCCTTCATCTCTCTATCCATATCCGGGCAGTGGCTTTGGAAATGACAGCCTGTAGCTGCCTGGGGTCACTGGCATGATGTGGCTGAGGAGAATCCAGCCTACTTTGAAAGCTGCCCACGAGGACAACAGGCTTACGGGGTGGTTGTGCCAGAGGAAGGTGCTGCTGGGAACGACTGTATTGCCTCTTCAGTGTGGATCCCACTGTCCCGCATTGATGCTGCACTGGGTGTTGGAGAAACCTCCTGGCTTGTACACTGGGAGGTGAGACCTTTGTACAGCTTCACCAGGGATGACCTGAGGGAGGAGAAATCCATCGTCGGGCTAAGAAATAAGGCAGGGAATGAGCACGAGCATGTAGAATCACAGAAAACAGGACTGGGAGGGACCTTAATATTCCCGTTCACCTCTGCCCACCCCAAGGAAGAACCTGTTCCACCTCATCTGTTCCAGTCAAGCAGGGCATCCTGCTTTCTGTCTTGTTCTTAATGCCTCTCTGATAGCAGTCCATCCCCAGCAGTCTGCTCCAGCTCTTTACCACCCTCCATACTTGGAACCTTTCCTTGAAATTGGATCTTGTCCTACTCCCCAGGTAAATCATCACAAGGAGTAAAGGCAACCAGATTCTGATTTTAGTGAAAAGCCTTGATTTCAAGGAATTGTTCTGAACTGCCACTTGAGAATCTACATTCAGGGTAATTTCTGTCATAGTTCATCTCAAACAGGTTATGGGAGGCTTTAGTTTCTCCCACCTCCTCCCCCAGTAAAATAAAGTAACAGCATTCTTTTGCAGCCTTGGCCCATAAAGGAAACTGTCCTTGCCTTCACCAGAGCCCAGAGCTGCCAGAGCTAAATCCCAGTCTGTTTTCCCACAGGAAAATGTTTCAAATGATCTCATGAAATTCAAATGATCTCATGAAACGTGGCTGCTGTGTTTAGAAGGATTTCGAAGTGATTTTTCTTTCACTCTCAGAGTTAGGCAGAAGGGCCCACCCCAAATCTGACCTCAGTTTGGAGGGCAAATGCCAATAGTGATCCTTCTCCAGCATTCAGATGCAAAGGGCTTTGTTTTATTTCAACAGAGCAATGTGCCTGTTGATCTTGCCTGGACCTATTCCTCCTGTTTGCCACGCTTCCCCCACACCTCCCTTCCCTGGTGACAGAGTGAATGAGCTGATGTTATGCTTACTTCTTCAGCTTTTTCCTCTTCTGTATCAGCAGGTCTTCATTGCATTGGAAGAGCAGACTATAGTGTGAGATGAAAACCCGGAGGCGCTGCACACACACCAGCAGCAGGTAATAGTCGGGGTGCTCTTGCTCCGTGAACTTCAGGACATTCTGAGGCACAGAGGAGAGCAGGCTGTTTGGAGGCTGTCCTGACCCTTTCTGGGGAAAAGGTGCTGTTGGAATCATGGCACTGCCCTGGTAGAGCTTTTCTAGGCAGCATGAGTTTTTGAGGGACTTGGATGGGGCCTGCCTCCCATTAGTCCAGTGCAAATTCACAAGGAACCACTGTAAACGTCAGCATGGGGTGTGTGGGTGATGCACTTGTTAGGTTTAGCTTTGGATAAAGAAACCAATGTTTTGATTTTATAGGGCTGGCTTTCTGTGTATTTGCTTTGTCTGAAATGTTTCAGTGCAATTAAGATAAGCCTTCTGTGAACCAGAACTCTTTATCAGCCATCTCTGTGTAGGGCAGGTTGTTGGGCCCTAGGATCTCTCTCAGATGTGTCACATCTCTGGCCTCCTGTTCTCCCAGAGCAGCAGGCAGCAGAGGCTTTGGTTTCCCAGGGGACAAAAGCTGTTTCTGTCAGGTCAGATGGAGAAGCTGGCAAATATAAGTGAGCTTCAGGTGAAAAAGATGAAACATGAGATATTGTTAGCTGGCTTTCCGTTTCAACTTTTTTTTTAAAGAACCCACTGGGTTTGCCAGAAGCCCTGTACCTGTACAGGCCCAAATACCAGCTCTGAGTTAAAAGTCACCTGATGTGAAAGAGTTCAACAAGACAGTTTCCATCCTGGGGCCCTACCTGTAGATGAATAAGGTATTCAGGGATTCGCTGGACTATATGAAAGAACAGAATGTAGAGATCAGACTTGATTTCTTCTTCTACCTGAAATAGAGAAAACAACTTAAGAGTCTTTTCCACCCATAAAACACATCTGCTTTCAGGTGGTTCTGTGGTTTAATGAGTAGTTATGCTGTAAGGAGTTACAACAGTCATTTACGTTGGGGATTATCTACTAGGAACACTCAGTCTAATTAATTAAGTAGGGGAGCATATTGAAAGTGCACTAGTTAAGTTTCAGTGAAACTCCAAGAAGACACTGTTGTTCAAAATGAAGTTCTTAGTTTAGGGTCAAATGAACTGAACAAAACAAGATTGACTTCTAGATTAAAATATCTCGGAAGCAAACAAATGTGGTTTAGTTATCACACTTTAAACTACCTTTATATTTAACTTTCCTAGTTTAAACCAAGAATCAAGGGTGTGAAACCAAATACCTGAAGCTGAAAGTGAAGACTTTTTCCTCTATAAAGCACTTACAGTCTCACTCTTGATCTCTCTATTTGGATGAGTGCTCCATTTTCCAGGAGACACTTGCCTGGAAAAGGTCTGGATAGCATGTGCACAGGCAAGCTTTTGGGAGGTTTAACCTGAGATATTGTTTCATGGCGCAGCAGAAAACAGCTTTGGTTACACAGTGATGAACACCTTAAAGCTGCCTTTTGTAGGTGCCCGTCAGCCATCGCAACCTCCAGGAAACTGGATTTGGCAACAGAACAAATGGGTTGGCAGGACAGTCCTGTCATGGGCAGGCATAACAGGAAGGCATCCAGGCTTGCATGTTGCCATCGTGTCTAGGAAGCAGGCAGGAAGTTACCTCCTTCAGGATCACCACGTGGATCAGAGAGATGCATTCTGGCAGGTCCCTCAGGTAAGCAACGTAGTAATCCAGAAAATTATTCTTACAAAGGGGAAAGGGAAAAGAACAAAGAAACAGAGATTTTTAGTCATAGAGCCAGCCAAACTGCTGATTCCCCACCATCACTGCTGGATGGTCATCAGTGCAGCAGAGCTGCTATGTGACTCATTCAGGGCTCAGAACTTCTCAGGAAAGTCTGTTTTATAAAAAGTGTTCAGCTGTTGAGCACAGTGTGTAATGCTTTACAGCAGGTGGGGAGGGGTAGAGAGGCTGGGCAGCAAGAAGCTTTTCTTATCTAAGACTCTTAAAATTTGTAAGTATCAGATGAGCTTTTACACATCCCTGCAGGAGAGGTCCCGCTGCCCACCACAGCAACAGAAGAGGGTGCAACAAAACATATGGATTAAGAGGCCTGCCCACCTGCTTGTCAAAACTCTGAGCAAGGTGTATTGGGGCAGGGGCGCATCAGAAACACTCTCTTTTCACACCCCCACTGGAAATACAGCCATTCAAGCTGTCGAGGCCCATGTGTGTCTCCTGCAAGCGAATCTAGGTCTCATGTTCTAGTTATGGAGCTGTGCTGTGAGGCTGCTTGCCCATGGGTGGGTCTGGCATGTGGGATCCCTGACCAGTAAAGGGGCTGCCATGCCCCAGGACTCTGCTCCGAGGGGGCTTGCTGAAAGGCCTTACCCTTCAGGCCACAGCTGCACAGCACAGTCCCTCTGTTGCAAGGTGTCTCAGCCCACCCGTGCCTCAACAAGACATCATGAATCATGACAAAAATTGTGGAGAGGTCTTTAACATACCTCATCATTTGTCAGCTTCAGGAAGATGTCTCCTAGGATGCCTTGTCGCGGCCAGCTCAGGACTCGCTCCTGGAGAGCGTGCAGTAAATCCACGTGCTGCTGGACCAGGAACCGCAAAGAATTGGGGAAAAAACTGAAGGGAGACCAAATCAGACTGGTTACACATAGCAAAACCTTGTCCCTAATAAGTGAATATTGCTGAAGTGGGCATTCGTGTGTGGTCAGCACAGCCTTGCCTCATGTATTATTAACTACATGTACTATTGCTACTATAGCATGGGTGTTATTATCTCCTTTGGTTGGAGTCCTGGCTGCATCAGGGGTCTTGTTTTGGCTGATATGTACATGCAAGTGCCCTCTCCAGCTGGCTATTAATAAAGTGTTTTGGAAACTTCTTAGGCTGGCTTTGCAATGCATTGTGTAGCTGACCAGAACAAGCAGCACCAAAAAGCCCAAGGGAATGCTGCTGTGGCTGATGATGTCTGGTAAAAATATGCTATTGCCTTTCTGCCATTTCACGTTGATTCCATCCTGAATCAGAATGAAGATGGTGGACAAGATGCAAGGGGCAGGTGGAAAAGTCTATAATGACTACAAAAACCTCCCAGTGCCTGCAATTTTCAACTAGAAATAAAGTAAGTGTTCAAAGATCTCTGTGTGGATGAAAGAAAAGTGTGTGAGAGGGAGATGCTGAAAGAATATTGACTGAAGAAAACTCCCCAAAAGACAGCGAGCACATTACATCAAATACCTTCTCTCTTTGGTGCTTCTTTTCACATCTGGCCCTTGCAGCGTGGCCTTGATCTTCAGGATTAGGGAAAGGTTGATGACATACTTCCTTTCTGACTCCAGCAGCTCCAGAGCGATGTTCTGCCTTTTGGCTTCCAGAAGATAATAGTTAAGTTTAAAAATAAGAAAATACTGACCTCAGGAACAGCTTCATATTAGACTGGTGAACTGATGTTGAATCATGAAAGGAGAAACGTGTTTAAAAGTGATATCAATGTCTTGTCTTTTTGTGTCTTCTTTCCCCAAAATGTAAAACTCCAGCCTGATACTACAGCATGCCCCAGACATGACTAGAGGCTCAGTTTGCTAAGAAAGCTCCAAAGCAAATGTGTTTTCCCCGATGAATACCAAATTTTTCTAAGAATAATGAAACAAGCAAGCAAAGGCAAAACAACTCATATCAGGTTTTCCCATACTGAAGAACTCCTGCAGAATGAGAAGTTGTATTTTTGACCCACTGAAGCAACTACACTGCTGCAATCCCATCGGTACTCTGAACCTGACAGGTCTTGTAAAGGAGAATGGCTGTCCTGGGTAGAGAGTGACTCTGTCAGTCACACAGCCCAACAAATACAGAGGCCAGAGGTCTTGGAGCGTGAGGCCCTGAGAGATTCCCCCCTAGCAGGAGAAACTGGCTTGTGTGTCTCCCTCCATGGATGCTGATCACCAGCCAGCTCACACCAGACATGGATACAGCTTTGAGCCTCTCTAGCCAGAGTTTTCTACTCCTTACCAGCCAAAGAGGGTTCACATATTATGTTGTCTGCTGAGCTGTATCTGCTTTGGCCCATGTCTTTCCCTCTCTCCGGTTGCTCTTTGGAAATGTATTCATCTCCCCAGTCCTTGGTGTCCTTGGGCTGCTTCCACACTGCTGATGGCAGATGCATTTTCGACTGCCCCTCTGTTGCCAGGGACGGCTTGAGGCTGTCATCTGTCTCCATGGCTGCTCCTGCAATGACAAACAGGCCTATGGGCTCTGACATCTCAGCTGACACATTATGCTACAGCAGGCAGCTAAGCTGTGTTTCCATCCATTTGAAGCACTGGAAGGAGAGTTTGGAGCATTCTTTGTGCTTCACAAGGGCTGTAGCTTTGTAGAGTTAATTTACAAAGAAAGTGCAGTTGGTGAACTCTTCAGCAGAACAAGGCTTGCACTCTTCCAGCATTTATTTTCAGGCCAAATAAGACCAAAAATTAGACATATGTTAGAAGAGAAAAAGGCCATCTCTTCCCAAATGGCAAAAGGGTTTCATTATTCTTTGTCACATGAGGAAGCCTCAATTATTCCTTTCTGCAAAAGCACTTAGAATCTGAGAAAGCAACAGCAGAAGAGCTTTCTCTGCCAAATCCTTGACATTGACCATCAGGTATTGCAAACTTCAGGGACACATGTTTGCCGTCATATCTCAACTGCAAGTATGAAAATGGAAGTACATGGCAGAGTAAAGACATCCCTGTGAAATGCCTTCCCTGAAAGCATTTCTTCGGGGCAGTAAAGCAAGCACTCCAGTTAAATCATTGTCCTGCTCTTTTGATGTTTGGTATTTTCTTACCTGGGCCTGCTATGACTTTCACACCTCCTTCTCCCATTGGCATGATTCTGGTGTCAGACACTGTTGAAGAACAAAGGGAACTTAAACAAGAGAAGACAACTGTAGAGCAGGCTTCCTCCTCCCAAGCCCTGTGGTTAGGGAGTAGGGTTAAATCCTCCAGTCTTTCACAGTTTTGCTATGAAAACACCCCTTTTGGACTCTCAGTAAGGAGGATCTTTACTGCTGTGCCCTTGTCACAGTCTGTGTTTCAGTAGCTCTTGCAGGCAGATAATGTGGGGTCCCTGTTGTGCTCAGGGCTGTGTGACTGCAGAGGAACGTGAGCAGTCTTGGCTTCTCCTGGCCTGCAGGTGCATGTTGGGCAGAAGGTATTCCACACAGATCAAGAGGATGGAGGCATGACACAGAGCCAGGGCTGCCATTTTGAGTGCAGAGGAGTTTATTGAAGAGCAGAGAGATGAGACTGGAAAGGAAGGAGCAGAGGGAGAAGAGAAAGGTGGCTGTGCAAGAGGGATGTGAGGGAGAGGGCTAACATGTCACCTCAGAGTGTAGGGCAGACAAGGGCCATGACTGGCAGGTTCTGAGCAAAGCAGAGTAGAAAACAGCACATGGTTTTCATCTACTCTCTCCCCTTGTTGACATTTAAAATGTATATATTTTTTAAATTATCCTCCTATCTGAATAGCAAAAGAGTGATAGACCAGCTTAGACCCCCAAACTTAATTATAGAATAAAAGGCTCTGGTCCATCACCTTTTCTTTGATTCCAACTTCTAAGTGTTTGGCAATTGACAGTGTTTTCCTCATCAAGGTGTGATCCTCCTTCCTGTGCCCTGCTCCCTTACACAGAAAAAAACCCAGGATTTTTATGAAGAGGCCCCATTTGGTTCTGTATCTGTGCCACTGGCACTACAAGAATGAAGATCCAGCCTGCATCCCTTTCCTGGGAGGAGGCAAGAAATGGCTTTTGAGGCAGTGTTTGCTAAGCAAATACTTCCTGAACCCAGGTTACCCTAGTGATCTTTTTCTGATTTTCTTTCCTGAGGAAGGCACTGCATTTGCTTATTCTATTTCCTACCTTTTTCATAAGTCACGTTGTGCAAAAGACTTGTAAAATCTTCATTAATCAGCACAGGTTCTGGGAGGTTGATGGATCGAAATGGGCTGCCCTGGAGAGGTGTTGGCACTGTCTGTGACCCGTGGTCATCCTTCTGTGCTCTTCTGTACAAACACAAAGAAAGAGGAGGTAGGAAAGTCTGAATGCTACAGGTGAAGCTCTTACACTACATTTGTGGCCAACACTGTCAAAAATAGGACAACTCTAGCAGAGACCAGGAAAGGAGCTGGCTTTGATGGAATTGGCAGTTCATGAACAATGTTCTGGAAATAACTTCCACTGGCTATAGGAGAAGGTTATTTCAGATCTATTCTTTTGCAGAGCATATTTCATCTAATTAAATAGCTTAATTAGCTAAGGGGCTAGCCTAGATTTGCGAAGTGTTTGCATCAAGGCAGCTGTATAGACTCATGATCAAAACTCTGTTTTCAGAAGGAGGCTAATTAGAACCAAGCTGGACAACCATCTGCTTCATCACAGCATCAGTGTGGCCCAGCTGTGTGAAAACATGCTCTGTCTCTGCTCAGAGGAGAAAAGGCTGGTGACAGGAGAGCAGAGCATGACTGCACCATCAGGAGCCCGCTGAATCCTGCAAGCTTGGAAGGGGAAACTGCAGTGCTGTTGTCTGGATGGGGGTGACTTAGCAACACCTTCTAATGGTGGAGGCTTCTGGCTTTCAACAGTGTTACTGCCCCAACATGTCTTTAGTGGGTCTGTGTGTTCCACCAGGCCCTGGTTCTCCAGAGAGCTGTTGGGGGCTGTTTTGCTGTTGGAATCACAGGGAAGCGGTAGCATTTTTCTGCTGTGTTTTCTCTGTGGGGTGTGGGTCTAAAAGCCTGGGGTGAACTGAAGCATTTCTGGTCATAATCAGGGTTGATGCACATGTACAGCCAGGAAAAAAATTTAAAAATTAAGCTATACAGAAATGAACAAAAGGGACACCACTACTAATTAGCATTTTCAGCACCTTGGAGTTTGGGCCCTTACTTAGCTTTCATTTTCCGTGATTCCCGCCGTTTCTCTTGCTGCAGCTGCTCAATTTTCTGTTGCATTTCCTCCTGCTTGGCACTGATTTCTTCAATCATTGACTTTGCATCGCTGAGCTCCTCCTGAGAAACAGGCAAAAGCACAGCATTCCCAGGGTGCCCATCAGCCTTAGGTGGCACAGCTCTGAATGCTGGCTGGTGTGACCTGAAGGTGCTTCAGGGTGCTGTGGGGAGTGGCTCTGTGATTAGACCCTCTTCCTTTGCACATCCAGGATGTGTCACACGAGCCACGCACAACATGGCACAGCATGGTGATCTTTAATTCTACAGGCAACTCACCCAAACCAGCATGGTGTCACATGATCAAGGCACTGGTGGGAGATGGAAACTCAGCTTCATCCACCACCAGTTGGAAGCACTGGGCGGACTCCTGCCCTTAATGGCATTTGGAGATGGACCTTAGGGAGCACGTTTCCCTCTGCAGTTTTCCAGCATGTGTATTCACATGTTGCACTTGGTTCAAATCCCAGTGTGAGCACTCACATCTATAAGCTTTTACCAGTCAGGCCTTGGATCTGCCCTTTTAGCCTGGTTTCCTAAGAAAATGAGGCCCTCCATATCCTCCCTGTCCATCCTCTCTCAGGCAGCTTCAGCCAAGCCTTATTCAGACGTAGAGCTCTGATGCATGAAGTTCCTGCAGGTTTCATGACCGTGAGCAGCAGGATGGAGGAGAAATACTCAAGACTTTCATGTAAACCAAAGGATTTTCCCCAGGGAAGGAGGTGGCTTCACTGGGAGCTCAGCATTTGAATAGTCAACATGGGCATGAGGCAGATGGAAGGCAGCCTTTGTCCCTCCTGTTGTTTGCATAATTCTTTGTATCTGGATTTTAAATCCCCTTTTGCCCTATAACAATGTCCTGGATAACCCTGTGTCTGGTTGCTCTGAGACCTCTCCTATATGCCCTTACGCTTTTTGTTGTCTCCCTTGCTCATCTGGCACCAAGGGCTCCCTTTGCCTGGTGCCATCTGTCTCTCTGTCACAGGGTTAGTAATGGATTTTTCCAGTAAGCAGCCCTCTTTAACTTCATGAGGTATTATTGACTCAGCAAAAGCCCTTGGGAAAAATTTGCAATAAAAACAATAAAAGAGTTCCTCTGCCTACCTCGTCACAGGCAGTCATCCAGTTTCTGCATGGAGACACTGGCTGGTCTAAAATGTACATCAAGCCTTCTTGCTAGGCTGTCTCTCCAGCCCTTTGTCTTTATCCTCTTGGGCCACATCAAACCAGACAGCACTTCCTCCCAGCCATGTGGAAATGCGACTTCAAAAGGCTTTAGGGTTTTGTGTTAATTTGCTGCTCCCCAGTGGCTTTGGTTCCTACAGGAAATGCAGGAGACCTGACCCAGGGAGAGGTGTGGGACAGTGACAACAGTAGCATTGCTTGTGCCCACGTAAGCTCCCAGCACTGCCTCATGGCCAGTCCAGGAGGCTAAATAGGCCAGAGTATGGGTTACTTTTGGGTTGGAGCAGTCAGGGGAGACCCAAAGCCAAAGGAGGTCCCCCAGGTGTATCCAAAACAATGCCCACTCCTTTTCTGTGCAGACAGGGAGCATTGATGGAGGCAGGGGAATGCTTCCCTCTGCCACACAAGCTCCTGTGGAATGTATGCAGCCTCCCCACAGGTCACACTCCTACCTTGAACGTGTTGAGGGAATTCTTCATCTCAGCCACCTTCTCTTCCATGGCACAGCGGCAGCTCTTGACCTTCTCTTCCAGGGCATACTCTCCATGCTGGATCCGTGACAGTTCCTGCATTGCTTCTGTGAAACCCGCCTTCAGCTCAGAGGCTAATGCCTGCAACTACAGCAACCACAAACAGCTGGGTTCAGTCCCTCCTCCCAGGTTCAGGTGTTGGTGTCCCTGAGGGTCACTCAGCTGGCACAAAGGCTGGGTGTAACCCATCCTGTAAGGTGCTGTCCTCTCTCCTCCTCCTTTCATGGCTGGGAAACATGGGGAGAGGTTTGGCCCCTGCTGCAGCCTCAGTACGGAGTAGGGAGGTGTTTGTCTTGGGCAGTCAATGTGCCTCTTTTTTAGACTTTTTAAAAAACTTTTTCGAGTTTTTCCAGGCTCCCTGGCAGTTTTCAGCCTGTCAGCCTGTAGAAGAGGACAGCCTGAAACATGCCAAGAAGGTTTGCAATAACAGCAGCCAGATTATTAATCTCCAAAGCAGCTGAGCAATCAAGAACATGTCCAGTTTTGAGCAAGTCCTCCTCCCACACATGCTCATGGGGCTGGTACTCTCCCCACACAGGTCTAACCCCTTGCTCTCCAAGGGCTGTGGAGAAGCTCTGTCCTTTGTCCTTTCCATGGAAGGAGGCAGCTCTAACATGTGCTGGGGAGGGAACAGGAGGTTTTCCCCTGGTATCCAGTGATGCTGTGCCCACTCTCTCTGTTTTCTGTCCCTAGAGGCCCTAATGCTGCTGGAAGAGCTCACCACCTAAGCTGGAGGCAGCCAGTGATAGCCAGGTGAAGCAGGAGATGGACTGGGGCAAGCCAGGCTGGCAGAGCAAGCAGACAAGGCAGGTGTGGAGGTGGGCAGTGAGGGGAGGTTGGTGGCTGGCAGAGGGCTAAGCAGGGAATACCCTTTTGGGAGCAGCTGGGGCTGGCGACCCTAAACTCTGCCCCCACCGCTGTGAGCGAGGCGCTCGTCCTGCCTGCACAAAGCCCACAGCGAGGTCGCGGCCCAAGGCGCTTCGGTACAGAGGTTTTTACCTTTACAACAGAAATTCGGCCTAACATCTGGTTATAAACTGAGTCCAAAACGGGAGCACTGGTGGTAAGCAGAGAGCCACCCCGGGAACTCAGGCGCTTGAGTCCTGCAAATGGAGCAGAGATGGCTTCCGATACCTCGGGGCAATGGCAGGCACCAGCCTCCTCTGGTCAAGACTGGCAGTGTCTTTACAGAGGATGTCTACCTGCCAGCCCCACTCCTACCCCAGCGCTCACCCCACAGCCCCCAGTCTGATCTGGCTGGACACACATTTCCAGAGTGCCTGGGTAGGAGGAGTGGGACTGACAGGAGCCACAGGCACTGGGACAGGGCAGAGGGGAGTGGGAGGCTGGGGACATCTTCCCTCCTCAGGATGGGAGGGAAACCCTGAGTCCCCAAGCCAACTGGAGTTCCAGACCCCTTGGCTCAACCCCTTCCCCAACCCCTCCTGGCCACAGTGTCACCCTGTGACCTGTGAGTGTAGCCTGAAGGGTTAGAGGGGCTGCTTAGGGCAGACAGTGACCACACTGCTTCTGATACGTCAGCCCAGATGGTCGTGGCATCATCAGACATCCTAACAACATATGTGCCTGGAGAAGGGGGAGGGAGGCTTATAAAGCACTGCAACTGTGCAAAATGTTAATATGCCCATCCCTGCTCACAGGTGCTTGACACACTTTCTCCCTGAGCTGACATGGCCAAGGCACAGTCTGTCTGCCAGCCTGCATCAGAGCTTGGCATCACACACTGCCCTCCAAGTCAAAAGGGTTGATTCATCAGATCTGTCCCTTCCAACTGGAATATGCTATTCCATTCCATCCTATGCTATCCATTGTAGACATCTGCTTCAGGATGGAAATATCACAGCCCCACGTCTTGCTAGCAGTGGAGCAGTCCTGGAGCTGGCCCTAGAGATAACACTGTCTGGGAGAATAAGCCCAAAAAGAAATGTTTCTGCACACAAGCCTGGCCATCTCCTCCTCAGATGCTTCCAGAAAGGGGGTAAACTACACAGATCCCTTGAAGGGTATAGGGATGGTAATCATTACTGATCTTGAGGTTTCAGAGTAAAAAACTGCAAGATGTCAGCAAAAGTCAGCAAAAATGGACCACTGCAGAGACTTTGGTGTCCATGTGCACTCTATGAAAGCAGAGTTCGCCAACAAAAAGAAAGATTTGGATTAGAGGCTGGACAAAATATCCTCTGCATCTAAGAGCAGACAGTGGCCTGTTATTTTGGGATTTGTGATTGGCCAATTTTGCAGTGACAGTGCTAGCTTAGTTTCTCTGTGTGTCCATCTCAATGCTCCAGACCCCAGCCCGAGTCTGTCCTGCCCCATATAGCCTTCCTCAGCCCCATGCAGCTTGCAGTGGCTATTTCAGACACTGAAATGCATCCTTGTGTTGCTGCTTGATAGATGAATGCAGCCAGGAACACCAACCAGCCACAGGACTTGTGCAACTGAACATGAAGTGCTGAAACCCTGAGAAATCCCAGCGCAGAGCACAGAAAAGAAATGCAGTCTTGTGGCATTGGATGCAGGGTTGAGCCAAAATCAAGTGAAGTGGCACAGGAACAGCATGTTATCTTTAAATTCTTGCCAAGCATAGTGTAGCTATGGATTTTAGTTTGGGCTCATTTCTAAAAGCAAGCTGTAGAAAACCATCCTTTAAATCTGATAAGCTGTTAAAACAGATGGAAACCATTGAAGTATCAGCCCCAGCCCATGTCTTGCCCAAGTGATTATGCCTACAGGACCACAGAGGTATTTTACAGGTTTGTGGCCCTCTGGAAAATCAAGACAACTCTGTGTTTCTAAAGTTTCTAGGTGCAACACATACCAAAAATTACGGATTTTATAATACAGTTAAACTATAATGTGTTACCCTGGCTCACTTATTCATGGGAATAAAGACACACCTTAACACTTAAGTTGTGGAATTTAAGGAACAACTTAACAACTGAAGTTGAACTAATGCCTAGAGGATAAATGAATCTGCACAGTCATAGGGAGTCCTTAGAACCTATCCAAGAACTGTTCAAAGAAAGCATTTAGGCATCTAAATAATTTAGGACCAGATGCAGATTTCAGTGCCCATCTGCCTTTGGAGTGTGGCTCTCAAACTTGACAAAGCAAAGCAGTGAGGCATCAGGTGCCTTGTGTCTGTAGTAGGTTATGTCTGCCTTGGGCCCCATGACTCCCATTGCACCTGCTGCCCTCATGTTTTTCAGCTCTGTGTGGCAAAACCATGCTGTTCACAAAGGGTGGGCAGGAATGATGCTGCTTCTCAGACCAGAGGCACCAAGCTGCAGAGTCTCCCCCTTCTCTCTTGGTGGGTGCCAGAAATTTGAGACATTTGCAAAATATAATGACTGTCCTTGCAGCCTAAAGCTTTGTTCAGGCTTTGAGGCAGCCCAGGGAAGATGGTTGTGGCCAGCAGATGGGGATGGCTTATGGAAGGAAGGAATGGGATGGAAAGAGAGCAGCAGAGCCTTGGCGAGCTGGATCACTGCCCTGGCTGCCACTAAAAAGGATGAGAGGTAGCCTTGCTTCTCTGAGTAGCTGTGTCCCCACAGCTTTCCCCCAGCACTGGCCAGGCTATCCAAGCTTCTGTCTCCACAGGGATGGCCATTTGCATCTGCCACCCTTGGCAGATGGCTGAGTCCTTACACTTGAACAGGACCTGCTGTCTGGGACCTTGAGCTGAAGCCTCTCAAAATCAGTAGAAAACAGGCTCATGATAAAGGAATACTGCATAGAACAATTCTGCTATTATAAATATATCCTTGAAAAGAGCAAAACCTCCTGTGGCTGTGAAGGAGAGCTGTCTGTGTTACTTCCCCCAGCTTATCTGCTGTCCATTACTTTGCACGTCTTTTGGGGCTGGTCTGAAGAAGTAAATAGACATTGTGTCACTGAAAAGAGGGCTACCTGAGGACACCGCTTGAAACCAATCTGGGACAAAGTCCAATGTTTGCCACAAACTCTGGATCTGATTCTTCTGAGTTGCATGGTACATGCTTTTGCCAGGAACAACTAATTTTTATAACAGCTTCTAACTCCTGTGTTTTAAGGGCAGCACTTCTACAGCCAAGCATTAGAAGGCTTGCAGTGCCTCATAGCAGGAAAGCAGTAGAGCAGTGATTTACAGTGGTAAAGAACCTGCCCCTAGGAGTATATCCAGCATATATATTCCTAGGCAAGGTGGTAGGAATACAGTCAGAGCAGCAAGATAAGTACAGAAGAGAACGATGGAGGTACTTAAAGGGGGCTGCAAGTGCTCATCCGTCCTCATTCCACATCTGTGCAGTCCCTATTGGTAACTGCATTGTCCACAGGGCCTTTGCTGAAGCAGAAGAGAAGAGCCAGCTGATGACTGACATGCAAGGATTCATGAAGGTCAGCTGGAAAGCAATATGTGTGCATGGTGTTTCCAGCACACTGTCCCACATGCATATTGGATCCACTGCCCTGGGACCTTCAGCAACCCAGCCACAGCTCCTGCTTGGAGCTGTCTGGATGGGAAAAAAGGATGAGATGAGAGAAACACCGGGTAATTCATGGAAAGCAGGGCCATGGTGCACTTGCAAGCAATTACGGACATTAGTGTGGCAATGGTGACAAGGGAGGTCTCAAACAGTCGGGATTTCCACTTCAGGGATATGTTTCCTCTTTCAGATTACAGTTCCATATCGAACCAGACCAGAGATTAAAGTGCTTAAAACTGTCGCATTTCCTGCAGACTGGAAATGCATAGGAAACATCACTGTGGAAAGGCTGAAACTGCATCTTACAGGACGGATACTCCCTGGGTTGTGGTATAGACAACTTTACTGCATCTGTGGTGTCCAATTGCAGCAAGAACGTCAGCCCAAGCAGAGGCCGCAGAGCTTAGGAGGAACCGATCACCTTGAGCCAACAAGGGCTCAAAGACAGGGTTCCCAAGCTTCTGGCTGGGAGGCCAGCCAAAGACATGCAGAAAGACTCAACACTCTGGCTGGCCTGGATTATCAGGAAAGAGCACCCCATGGTCTGAGGAGCTGGGAGGCTGCCAAGGATAACCCAAAGCCCCTCAGAAAACTTGGCCCCCTGCTGCAGAAGACACCCCTGCCCCATGTCAATCAACAGATCCTTGCTCCTGGGACAGTTCATCAGGTTTGCTGAAAGCTCATCAAAACTCAGTCATGAAATCTCCCTCCAGCCCAGTGAATTGACATTCTCTAATTGGTGCTAATGATGTCAGTTGCTTAATTAGCTGAGCTCACAAATCACCTGTCTAAAACAACTGGTTGTGAGCAAAGAAATTTTACTGAAAGGTCTTGTAAATGAGGCCCAAGATGTGTGATCTTTATTCATATAGTGTGCACATTTTGTTTGCTATTTTCCTTGTAAATGCCTACATTTTTCCTTCAACTTAATTTAGCTTTTTAACTACTGTTTATATATTAGTAACTCTTTAAACTCTTGGAGTTATTCAGGGCATTTTACTCATCTTTACCTGAGAAATCTGTGTTGCAGGGGTACTCACAGGCACACTTTCAGTCCCTCCTGTGGGAATAAAGAACTTCAGTCAATTAAAATGACTTATAATGGTTGCTATAAATAACTGGAACAGAGGGTTTGAAGTCCCTCTTGAGGAACAAATCAGTTTTAAAGGACTCAAGTCTCACTTTAGGAGGTCTGAACACCATATCGTTTGTAAAATAAACTGCAATTATAAAATAGGAAAGACTCACCTAAATTCAGATGTTAAATTCACCTTACTTGCTGTCCTGTGTCTGGCCAGGGTTGATCCATGCAAGGAAGTGAGAAAGTTTGTATGTGCAATTAGGACTAATTTGCTCCCTGTGAAGTTTAGTTCTGTGTAGCAGCCTTAGGTTACAGAGTTTTTTGTCCTAAAGCATTAGGACAAAAATCTATTTCTCTGTTTCTCTTCTGAAATAGTACATTTTATCCTCTACTATATCTGTACATATTTCCATTACCTCTACAGAAGACTGACCTTATCTGTATATTTTAAGCCCTAAGTTGTATTTTGTCACAATGCATTCCAAGCAGTACTTACATCTTTTCTAACAGCAAAAAAATTACAACTTTTCATTGGTTTCATCATTCCTGGGAGTTTGTGGCATGGTGATCCCACTTGATTTTGTACAACTTAACATTTCTGAAACAGACTTAGCTCAAGGAGGAGATTATAACTATTTTTGCAGAAGTATTTTGGACACTGCAGAGACATTATCTCTAGGCATTAATCATAGAATCATGGAATCATCTGAGTTGAAAAGGACCTTTTTAAGGCCGTCTAGTCCAAATGTCTTGTGCAGAAACCTTCAGTTGTCCAACAGAAATTACCACTGGTTGTGCTGCCATGGCACTTAAAGGGAATTGTAGTCCAATTGCCATCGTGTTATTCCCTCCATCACGGTCCCTGGCTGGCCCTCACTCCCAGAAAACACCGTGCTACTCTGTTCCTCATCTGGATTGCCTCCCCTTGGGAATGCCACTTCATGAGATGGATTTTCTCTTGCCTCTAAGGATTTGCTTCACCCATCTCTGCTGTTAAGTCACAGGCATGACCAGTGACCCCGTGCCCAGCTCCAGGGGAAGCCAAGCTCCTTCTTTCCATGCTGGCTGCAGATGCTTGGTGCTTTTCCAGCCTGGACCTTTAAGACCACAGAAACTCAGTCCTGCAGAGGCTGGAAAAGCATGCAGGGAGGACTCTGCACAGTCAGCCAGTGAAAAGTTGAAGCCTGGAAGTCAGAGCTATACAAGGCATTGCTCCATTCTGATTTCTTTACCCCTGAGGGGGAATGTGGGTTACCACCAAGGGCACCTATGAAATGGCCCTGTTCTGGTCTCTAGGATTTGTCCTGATTCAGAGGAACTTAAGCAAATTCCCCAGTGACTTGCAGAAGGGAGAGGCAGAGAGGCTGTGTGCTCCTCTCTGCCCATGTGCCACTTCCTGCCTGTGCTAGTGGCTCTCTCAGCTGTGGGGTTGGGTAGCTGGGTCAGACACCGACCCTCTGGGGAATATCCTCTCATGCTTCCTCTAGGGAAAACAAGAGGCAGCAGGCTGATTGGGAGAAGTAACTATGACTCCAAACTGCCAGCTCTTTGGGGTCAGAACTCATCAGCCAGCCTGCGCCAAGTCCCACATTTCAACTTTTAGATAACAGGTTGTTTTCATTTTCAGCTTTGGACCTTTTGGGTCTTTTTTTCCAGATTTTCTCTGCAACCACATGAACTAGAAACTGACCTTTGGCCTGAAGCTTTCTCATGATGCCTGGAGCTGAAGCTTGAGAAGACAGCCTGTGTGTACAGTGATCCTCTTGAATCATGGAAACAGAGGCCCATACCTGTTCTGTTGGGCTCTTGCTGTGGGATAGTAAGGACTGGCCCAAAAAGAGCAAGAGGACACATTTCTGAATTAATAGTGCAACACAAACCCTGGGAGGACAGGGAGATGCTGTTTTTACAAAATGGGTGGGTGCATTGAATGCTGAGCTGTGTAAAGGACTGGAGGTGTCAGGCAGGAGCAGAGCACAGCAAGGAAGCGCCTTGTCACATTTTCTTGAAGTGTCTTTCAATCTGATACATAACACAGAGGGCCTGACCCAAGACCTGCAGGAAGTCTGCAGGGATCTTCCATGGGGATTTGATTGTGGATCAGTCTGTAATGTCCTTGGATACAGTGAAAGTGAGAAACTGCTCCTGAGCAAGATCAGAACTGGGGAGAGGATCACTGCTACTGGGACTTGACCTTCCACCTTTGCCATGAGCACTCTCTGAATGTACCCAGTCAAAACCCAGATCATTTCTGTAAAGTCACTGCTAAAAGCTGAAGCAGAGGAGGCTCCTCACTGTCACACTGTGGGAAACAAGGGACTATGTGGTTATCTCCCAGTTTCTGCAGTGAATATCTTTAGCCCATGAGGGCATACCAATTAATTGGAAAAAATCCCTGAGTTAATTTCCTTTTCAGCCTGCTGTAGTGTAAGGGCCTAGGTACACAGACCTAATTTAATCAAATTAGAATAACAATAATAATACTATTAGAAAAATTAACTTTTCCGTTAACTATGCCATGAATACTGGCACCACCAAGCATCTTTTAAAGAAGGAAAGAGATGGCACAGTCTCTCTCCTGAGCTGACAGCTATGGACACTACTAAAGCTGCTCCCCCTGCTCATAGTTTCAAGAGTTCCTCAGCATATGGACACAGTGCCTCTGAGGTGGCAAGGCAGAGCACAATGAAAGTGGTTTGGGGTGGAAAGCAAGTACCAAATTCCTCTGAAAGAAGTCAGTAACCACTAAACCCCTGGATCTGAGCTTTGCAGACTTTCTAGAAGTACAGCCAACCTTAGCAAGGACTGATTGCATGCAAGCAATGTGGCCTGGATACATCTTGGTGCTTGCAAGGTTTGGACTGGTGCTGGTATTTGGGTTGTGGCACTGACATGAACAAGAACCCCTTGCTACAAAGCACGTGAGGGAGAGAAGCAGATCCTCACCACAGCACCCTCATGTAAAACACAGCTTTGGACAGTTAGAAGTCTCTCTATGTCCTAATGCAGAAGTGAGGCACCAGGCAAGAAAAGGAATGACTTCCCACATTGGACATTACATATGCCACAGGAGTATTTTCCAGAGAGGAGAGGGAGGTGGTTCTAAAATAAGAGGTAAAAACGTCAACCTCCAGATATTGCTAAGAAACTGAAAGTACTGAACATTTGCCCACAGCTGCCAAGGCTGAGAGGTGCTCTCAGGGGGCTGGCTGGTGGCCAGCAGACAGGTCCTATGAGAGCACATTTGTCCCTTGCTGTCTTTCATACTAGCAAGAAGTGAAATAAGAGGATGCTTTACCTTCGTGTTTGTTTGAGTCCATGGCTGCTATAGGGTGTGCGTCCTCGCAGGGACTCCTGTCCTCACTCTGGAGGGTTCTGGCTGGTCACTGGGAACATCCCATGGCTTAGAGCTGCCCACATGTGAGCTCTGGGGTGGGTCAGCTGATCTGAACCCTGAGTGCAGAAAGATGCAGAAAGGGTTTATTGAGCAAAGCTGCCCAAAATTCAGACAACAGAGGAAGGAGGAGGGATCTGAGAGGGAATGAAGCATCCTAAAGATCTGTTTGGAGTCACGGTACCTCCACAGTGCAAACACTTCCCTCCCAGCCCAAGGCCATCTGTGCTTACATGAACAGGTGACTAAAATGTACTATGTAATCCCAGAGACTATTTTCTCAGCAAGATACTTCTTGTATGAACACTGAGTCAAAAAATGCTGTATTCTGAACAGCACATGAACATCTTGCATGGATGTTCTGCATCGAAGAGCCAGCTTTTTGCTATGCAGCCAGTCACCTAAAATGTGCTTCAGACCTGTATTTGGGCCACAGAGATACTGCCTTCAGAATGCTGCTGCACAATTCTGCCAGCACTTTAGGAGGCACTTGTACTGCTGTGCCTGCCTTCTCTGTCCATTGCCTCCCTGACTTGGAGACATAGAGTGCTGCAAGGCAGCTCTCTGTGTAGAGATGTAGCCTCTCTGGAAACCAGGGACAACAGGGCATGATGCCGTGCCCAAGCCAGTCCCATGGTAAAGCACCTCATCACTCACCTGATATTGGGATTAGGACCTTGAGAATAGTCTTAAAACGATGCCTGATTAATGACATGGGCAGAGACACAGAAAAATGGATTGTACCAGCTCTTTGATTGTACCATACTTCTCTTATCAGCATGGGCCTTGCCCCATATTCACACTTCCCCTTCTTGGGGTTTGCTTCAAGTCTGCTTTTGTCCAGCCTTACTAGGAAACCAGATGTGATTTAGGACTCTGGAATAACCTCCTATCTCCATTCCTGTTGGATATAGCTATGCCAAAGGCTTAAGTGAGTCATCCTTAGATTTGCTAACAGGACTGGAGCAGCCAGTGTAATTATGGCACAGAGCTCTGCTGGCAGAACTCTGCCAAGAGGGCTCTGGTGGTTCAGAGAAGTCTAGAATGATGCTTTCAGGGAAGTAGGCACAGAGGAAGGCACACAGCATGAAATAGGAGAACTGCAAAATATGCAAGAGCCCTAGGTGGTTACTGGAAATCAGAGCAGATGCAGGTGCTTCTGGTGCAGTCAGCAGTGTAGCTTCAGGCCCTGCACTTTAAACCCGAGAGCTTTTGAGTGTGGAATTCCCAGGGGAGGAGGGTGGTGACACTATCAGTGTCACAGAATACCCAGCTGGCCTCTTGCTGAGGGTATGGTGGGGAGTGAAAGGTTTCCAGCACAGTGCTGGAGGGAGTTGGAGTTAAGCATCTTCTTAAGATTGAGGGTTAATGGAAGGATAAAATTATTCGTAAGAGAGCTGTTTATAAGATCATTTGCTAAGAAGATCTGCTGATGTCCCAGGACAGAGGCTCCTTTGGTAAGGCATATGGAAAACCTGAGAAAAGCTGGAGGGACCTTTGAAATGGGCTTTGTACAAATAGGCTGGGAAAGCTTCCAGGTGAATGCCTGGTTACAGTGAGATAAATGTTAGTTTGTTACATCTGTTTTCAATCAACTGATAATGTAATAGTTATTTTTGTTCTGAAGACTCTTAAGAGTCATTACACAGTTTAAATGGGCAGGAACCTCTGAAGTTATCTGACTCAAAGCAGGAGCTAACCTCAAAGCTAGACCAGGCTTCTCAAGGCCAAACCTAGTCAAGGTCTAAGTATGTCCCAGGAGTTCTCAACCTTTCTGCGCCTGCATTCCAGGGCTACACTGTTCCTATGAGGAAGAATTTTTTCCTTATGGCCAATCAAGGTTTCTTTTGTTGGAGTTTGTGCCCATGGCCATTTATCCTTTCATTGTGTCTGTGAGAAAAGCCTGACTGTCTGGACTACAACCCCTATTAAGTAGTTGCAGGTGGCTAAGCCAAATTTGCTCAGCCTCTCCCTCTATGCTCCATGCTCCAGCCCTCTTCAGCAGGGAAAAAAAAAGTTCTTTGTTTCTTTCTCTAATATTAGCTATTCCAGAGAATGACAAGAATGTTAGTTGTTTTCAAAGTAGTTAAATCTCCTCTCTAGTAGTTTTGAGGAGAAGTTATTTAAGTGTGTCTCTGAGCAAAATAGACTTATAAATTCAACTTCAGTAGCAAAGTTGTTAAAACTTTGCTCCCAATTTAAACTAGTCAGAACCATAGGAAATTCCTGAGGTGTTTGTTATTGGGCTGTTGAATTGGGATGAGTATGCGTAACAGAGAACTGGTTTTAAAATTCAGAATTGCTTTTGTAATGCTGGGGGAAGAGGAACAAATAGGAAAGACAAAACAGATACAAAAGAAACCTGAACCTCCTCCGTTTTCACTGAAAACAATGAAAACAGCTTTTTGCTGGAAATAAATTTCTTTCTTTCTTTTTAGCATATTTTTGCTCATTCTATTAAGGACATATTTAAGCACAGTCTGTGTCCTCTGCAGAGCTCGGGAGAGAGGCTTTGAAACTGGGACAGTGGGGATGCCGCCATCCCCTCCTGCTCCAGGCAAACCAGAAGTTTTGCTATCTGATTGCACTGCAAAGTAGGTTGACCTTGGTTAAGTGGGTCCAGAAAAGCTTACCTGTTTTACCAGAGTAACTGTCTTTGTGTGTCCTCTATCTGCAGCCTGCAATTTCCTGAGTTAGCCCTTGGCTCTTTGTTATATTAAATAATTGCATTAACATTGGCTACTTTACAGCACTTAGGGCTCACTGCTGTACTCCATGAATATATAACATTGTCTCTCTCTACTTGGTTCTTCTGAATTGCTGAATTTAAGGAGCAAAACTAATCAGTCCTTCATCACTGGAACAGAACATGAACCCTGCCCTGGTTTGGAGCGAAGTCTTGTCCTTGGTTCCCCCAGACTGCGGGTGGGGAAGCTGTTAACACTGTCTTCACCAGGGACCAGGATTTCGGTCAGCCTGAGCTGGCTGAACAGTGTCTGGCTTTGCCTAAAGAGTACAAAAAGGGGTTGGAAAATAGGACTGGTGTTTGGCCCTAAAACCCTGGATGTGGGCTGCTTGGTCAAATCTGCTTCTGCTGGCAGTGGACCTGCTGGCAGGTCCTGAGCTCACAGCACAGTCCAGGTGAGCAGGAGCCTTTCTATGGCTCTGTTTCAACTTCCTGCTCAGTTCAAGACTAACGTCAAACTAGATCAACTGCCTCAGGACTGTCCAGCTCAGTTCTGGATAGTTCCCACACTGGAGTCTTCACAGCCACTCTGGGCCCTCCAGTACCCTGAAGAAGAATATTTTTCCTTACATCCAGTCGGGGTTTCCCTTAGCTGCAGCTTGTACCATCCATTGCCTATCACTGTGTACCTCTGGGAAGATTCTGGACTCCATCTTCTTTACATCCCCCTTAAGGTGGTTAAAAGCTGGAGAGGACTCGCCCCTTCATGTTTTTGTCTCAGTCCTGAGCAAGTCCCACACCCTGTGTGCACATACATGAATCCATGTGCACATCAGCAGCAAGTGCAAGCCCTCCATGAAGCTCCTTTCCTAAACCACTACTGGGCCTCCACCTGTGGCAAATCCAAGGTTTGCCTGACATGCCAGCCCACCACAGGGTAGTTCCCTCATCAACAAGGAGATGTTATTGTTCCTCTTCAAGCTCCCCACTGGACAGGCTCAGTACCCAGTCACATGGAGCCATTCCATGGCTGTGTGGGCCTGCCATTTAAGTCCAGGCACCCCTGTTTTAGGGACAAGAAATGGCAAAGATATGTTTGTTTCTTCAGAGCTGAGCACTAAAACTCATTTACACTCCTGCAGCTCTCATCTAGTCAGAATAACGTCTCTAGAGCAAAGCCCAGAGAAGTTTGAAGGTGTTAAAGCCACCAGATTCCTCCACCATGGCAAAAATACGTATTTTCCCCTTTTGTTTCTATCTTCCCTCCATCAGCCAAATCTGCTAAGCCTAGGAACCAAAGCCACCTCTGCTGTTAGTGATTACCATGCTGCTGGGCACTAGTGACCAGCAAAGAATCCTGCCGTGGTGCCTTGCACAAGCTGGCACTGCAGCCGCTCCTGCCCAGCGCAGCAGCCAACAGAGCCTGGGCCAGCACCCACTTCCCCTGAGATCCCCAAGGGAGAACAGATGGGTGGATGGATGGATGGATGGATGGATGGTAGGTTGAGTTGCGATTTCTGCCCCTGAGGCAGCACAGGAGTGGGGTTCCTGCACAAGCCGTGCATGTGGAGAAAGGGGAGGCAGGTCCTGCAGCCTGCACTGCCTCTGTGTGACCATGGTCCCCCTTCCAGCACTCCCCCCACATGGAATGGCACAACTGGGGGAGAGAATCAGCTGTGCAGAGGATCAGAGATCAAAAAGACTGACAGACTACACCAAGCATCAGCATGCAAACAGGCAAAGTTCAGTAAAGCATTTACAGCCTAGCCTTGGTGCACAACAATTACTATTTGTCTGGCTTCCTGTCCCATTCTGCTTCTGAAATCATGACATGGGTAACAGTGCAGGGGAATCCATGTGCACTTTTGCTGCTTCAGTTGTTAAGCATCCACAGTTTTCCTAAATAAATGCTTGGGATCTTCCTGGTGACTGTCTCAATCCTGCCGGCTGTTTTAAATATCCCACTTGGAGAACAACCCCCAGTCCTCTAAAGAGAACAAAAAATCAGTTATTTACTCTCATCACTCTTGCACTTTGTCTCCAACTGATTCTAATGCAGTTGTCATCCAAGTATGTCAATTCAGCACAATACTTCAGTTTAGCTCTTAAATAGTGAGGGCAAAAAAAGGTCTTTTTTAAACCAATATTTTAGAGACCCCACTACAAATGCAGCCTAACAAGATTGTCCAGCACACTAAGTAGCTAGATCTCTAATCAGAGTCTTAGAAGAAGTCAGATGAAAATAACTGTGGGCACTGAAGATGCAAGATACACTAAATATGATTTAATGTACTGCACACACAATATTAATTAGTTACAGCTCTAGCTTTTTCTAATAATATGAAAAATGGCATCATTAACCCCACTCTTCATCCCAAGCCGAGTACATTTTAAACTTACCCCAGGCTGGTTGAAGATCCTTCAGCACTGGCGGTTGCTAGAGTTGGGAATTAGCACTGTGCAAGAAAGGAGGGAGGGAGAGAGAGGAGAGCAATGGTGGCTTGACGTTTCCCAGGATGGGACTGTCACATGCTAATCACTGATTTGAAACGCAAGCATAACAAATGCCTTCTAATTATATAATCTTTGGGTCACATCCTCGCATGCCCATGCAAAAACCAGGACTGTGCACTTGGAATAACGCGATGCAGACTTTCTGACTTTTTAATTAGCATTGCACAGTGCTGGGGAGGGAGGGCAAGGAGCCCTGGGAAGCGATAGCAGAGAGGGCCATGTGGGGCCATGTGCTGGTGTGGCTGTGCTGCTTTGCCAGGCTCAGAGGATTTTAAGTACCTCTTGTGGCACCCAGGGAAGACAACCTCCAGCTGGGGATAGGGAAACGGGACCAGCTCCTCCCTACTTTCTGACACCCTGGCTTTGCTAGGAATGCCAGGGCCAAGAGGGCACAGAGGCTGAGGGCAAGGTTGCCAAAGTAGCCAGGGCAGGGGACCAGCAACCACCAGCACTGGAATATTTTCTGTTTCTTGTTAGATGATGAAAAATTTTGAGTAAAAATAAATAAAGGCTTTGAGGGTGGGGAGCAGCAGCCTTCCACACCTGCACCATTTCTCCCTTAAGGAGGATCAGCTCTTCACTGTAGGGCTCTTTGCTCCCAAGGGCATCAAGAAAGCGTGTGGAGAATGCAAGTATCCCAAGGCCAGGGGTGTCAGGGCATTGCTTGAGCCAGTCCACTGAGTTACTCTGAAGCATAAGAACAGGGAGACATAAAGGAGGCACAGTAATAAAAGGCAGACTAATTTCTCCCTGAAAGACAAAGATCTGCTTCAAAGATACCCTTCAGGCAGAAAACCTGAAATGTGAAACTGCACAGCCTAAATCAGTATAATTGCTGTGCAGCACAGATAAATGTGGAGCCCTAGCAAAGGAGCTGAAAGGACAGGCTCTTAAATTAACAGAAGCTCTCTAGAAGATGCTGCTACCTCTGAAGTCAAGGACTGAGGACAGAGGACACAGTATTTCTTTTCTTTTTTTGAGCTGGTATTTCAGAAAAAGAACACAAGAAAACTGAACAAAATTGACTCTTCCCTCAAGCACAAACTCAGGTGTCCTTTTGCAGTCCCCCTCTAGAAAATGAGAATAGTGGAAGACAAGTATTTTCACTTCAAGAGAAGAAAGCATCTGAGAGGCAAAGCCCCATGTGATCACGCAGTGCATTTCCTCTGTTGCACGGAGCCATTTCTCCCAGAGCTGACTCTGCATCTCCTGTGGACAGGCTGTTCCTAGAGGTGGGTGTGTGGATCATGTAAGCCCTGCTGGAGCAGGCACTTTTGGGTGGCATGGAGTGTGAGCCAGCAGCATTCCTATGAACCATTCTTCCCCTTGTAGAGGTGGTGGGGAACCTTTATGGGGCAGAGCAGACCCAAATGGACCATCAGGGTGGTGACTGTGGCCATCTGCAGAAGGGCCCTGAGGAAACACCCCCATGGCAGCTGTTGTCTGTCTGAGCTGGGACCTGTGCTGGTTCTTATACAGTCAAACCAGTGCGTAATTTCTTTTCTTTTATGGTAGGTTTTTTGCTTTGAACTCCAACCTGGCACAGGTTGCCTGGAGGGATTGTGGAGTCTTCATCCATGGAGTCAAGACCCGAAAGGATATGCCGCAGGGCAGCTGTCATGGGTGACCCTGTGTGTGCAGGGATCTGCAGAGGGGCGTCCCCACCTCAGTGGCGCAGCTTTGGGGTCTCTTGGCACTTATGTTGATGCTGAAGAGAGGCTGCAGGGTCCTAGATGTCCCATCCAGGTCACCAAGAACTGATGCCTTCAAAATCTAGAAACAAAACAACACACTTTTGAAACAATATTAATACAGGAAGTAATATAAAAGCATGACTTTAATTGGAGGCCTCCAGGTGCAAATATGCACGATACAGGACTTCTACACTTTTATAATTTTAACATATTAGCATATTTAACAATAGTGTCCAATTAGAGGAGCAGTTAGTTAAGTAATTCCCCCTTTTAGTTCTGCCCCATTTGGAGCCCCCTCCCCTGCCCCAAGTTTCTAGCCCCATATTTATTATGTCTAGCGTACATGGTAAAAGAAAATAAGACAACCTTGGCTACAGAGGCAAGACTAAATAATATTTCAGGAATGTAGCATAGTATGTGTTAGAAGGTTAGCTTATTGTTCTAAAATGTAAGGGGAAAGGGGTAGGAAAAGTACTGGAAGCTACAGCCATGTATTAGAAATCTACAAAGCTACAAATATAGAAAAAGATATAAAAAGCTTAAGCATCATTGCCACCCTCACTCTGAAACTGGTATAGCCTTCCTCCCTTTCAGTCCCACATACTCAGTTTTGTAGAAGATTGGAGAAGAACTCCAAGATCACTGAGTCCAGCCATTAACCCAACATTGCCAGGCCCACCAATAACCCATGACCCCAAGGGCCACATCTACAAGGTTTTTTAACACGTCAAGGATGGTGATTCCCGTGGTTGCCTGTTCCGATGCCTGACCACCCCTTCCATGAGCATGTTTCCTAATATCCAGTCTAAACCTTCTGATGCCTATATAACTTGGGTCAAAGCTACGAGATGCTTGTGTAGCTTGAGTTATAAGATACCAATACAACCTGAATCATAACTTTCTATAGCTATATAACCTGAATCATAACTTGCTATACAATGTAATAGCTAGTATATGGTATATATTATATATATATATATATATATGCTTAAATTAACTCACCAGGAGGATAGTTTCAAAATAGACAAGTTTAGTTTCAAAAAAAGACAAGCATAGCTATATTGGGGAGCAGCAGGATGTACTAATGAGAAATTAGCAAATGTAAAGCCAATTAGCCACAAAATGAAGAATTTAGATCAGTTAAATCCAGAAAGACCAAGGAACACCATAACTGCACATGCTCCGAAGACAAAGTTGAAAAGTTCAGATGCAAAGAAGACCTTGAGCCTTCATTGAAGACCTCGAAGACCACTGAAAGTGGGGAAGTGCAAGCACAGTGCAAAAGAACTATTTATAACCATGAGATAACATTATGTAAATTAGTTCTGACACATATATGATGATGTTATAATGACATAGCCATATTAAGCAACACTTACTGTATAAATAAACCACAGCACTTAACAGAGGTGGGTGAGTTAGGTGGAGAAATCCCCCTCACCTCCAGCGCTGCAATAAACAAATACCTGCTCTAGAGACACCAGTCTATGGGGTTTTATTTCAAGCCTATCTTTTCGGGCATCACTTCCCTGGCACAACTTCGGGCCGTGTCCTCTTGTGCTGTCACTTGTTACCTGGGAGAAGAGGCCGACCCCCACCTGGCTACACCCTCCTGTCAGGGACTTGTGGAGAGTGACAAAGTCTCCCCCGAGCCTCCTTGTTCCAGGCTGAACAGCCCTCAGGAACTTGAGAATACGGAAGAGACTTTAAAAACCAGCGTGCTTGTTGAGAAACAAACAGCGGCTGTCACTCTTACAGCCACACGCCCAGCAGCTCACAGAAACACGGAATACTCGGAGCGGGGCTCTCCGTGAGGGGAGCGGGGCGGGGCGGGAGGACCGGGGCGGATCGGGGCGGGCGGAGGTGCCATGGCCCGGAAGGAAAACGCCGCGGTTCCGGGTCGGGGAGTCCAGGAGGTGCCGGGCAGAGAGGTGGGAACGCTGGGGAAAAGGGGTGGTGGAGTTCCCGAGGGCGCCACGGTTCCGCGGAGAGCTGGGGTGGAGAGGAAGGGGTGCGCGGGAGCTCTGCGAGGGGCGCTGAGGGGAGCGGGGCGGGCACGGGATGGGCTCCGGGGAAGGCGGGGCAGGGACGGGACCGAGGGTCCGCGGACACCCCGGAGGGTGTGCCGGGAGGGTGCCGTGGGGAAGTGCGGGAGGACCGGCGGAGCTGCTCCGTGCCCGGGGCTCTGTGCTCTGAGCTGAGAGGAAGGAGACGGGACCCCGTGTGACAGCGGCCTCGGGGGCGCCTGCCGTGCTCGCCCTCCGCCCTCCCGCACGTCTCAGACTGCCCCGAGCGGGGTCAGCTCGGCTGCGAGCTCCTGTCCAGCCCCGGTGGAGCTCCAGTGAGGAGAGCAGCCGCAAAAAGGGGAATTCCTTCCCAAGCCCTCGTTTGGGCTATTACTTGTGCACGGCCACATCAGTTCTTGTCCTGGCTGCGGAGGTGCCAGTGCAAAGATCCAGGGAAGAAGCTCCTGCCGGACTCCCCACAGCTGCTCACCCATCCCTGCAATAGCTTCCCATCAGCAGGAGGTGCAGTAGGAGGGTGTGTTAATGTTGGGCCGTTCTGCTCCCTGCCAGCTGCTCAGTACTGAGGAGCTCCTGTCAGTGCTGGGAAGGATCCTGCTGTGAGAAGGGGAGGACGCCTTCTGTTTCCCAAGACAAGTCCAATCATTCCCCTTACCAGGATCCAGAGAGCGCTCAGCAGCCTGGGCAGCTCCCTGCAGAGGGGAGCCTAATGTGAGATAATGTGAAAATCTATTGTATCTTTCAGCTTTAGCTCCCCTTCCGCCTTTTACTCTCAGCCCTTCGAGCTGCTGAGTTGAAAAGTGAAGGGGCAGAGGCTGCTTTCTTCTGTAAAATTTCCCTTGAAGGTTTGTCCTGTGGGCGTCCATGTCCAAGAAAATTCAATCAGAGTGGTGGAACTGGGGCTCCCAGGCTTGTCAACACTGCTAGTAAGCTCATTCTTTTGCCAGAGAGTTTTGTCAAATTTGCAGTTTGTGGCTGAGGAATATTACTTTTATTTTCTAACACTGCTGAACTTACTAAACAACGCTCTAGAAGAATATTCTTTGCTCCCGGTGCGTACAGACACACCAACATGCAGATAATCAGCTGCAGTTTTAGAGAGGGTGTCTTCTCCTGTCACATAGAAAAACAAATAATGTGTGCTCGGATATACACAATGTCCTTAATCACCTTCGTAACTGAGGGCTATTTTTTCCCTTCTTCAGCAGGAGAACATGAGTTGGGCAGCGAGGAAAAGAGGGAAGCCCAACAGAGGAGGAGGAAGAGGGAGAGGAGGCAGTGGAAAACGAGGAGGCAGCGGTGGCCATTCAAGCAAGCCTCAACTTGGTGCAACTAGGAAATGTTCAGCCAAAATTTGGGACGATGGAGATGATTTTTGTCTCTTTGAGGAACCAAGGCTAGAATCCAGGTATTTCTGTTAATTTGGGGGGGATTGGCATAGAGATGTCTGGGATACTTTGGGGCATTTGGGATACTTTTTTGGATGTTGGCATATGTAGACATTTGGGGCCGGTTTTTGGACAGGTTTGAATGTAGAGAAGAGTGAAAGAGTGATGAAAAGGTGTTTCAGTATGAAGCAGTTTTTATGTGTCTTTTTTGACTAACGTTTTATAAATTTTATAACTAAGAAAGTTTTAATTTTTAAAGATATAATCTTCTGATTTTCTTCTTTGGTCATAAAGTAATTTCAAGACACTTTTGGTCAGAACACACTAATTAACACAGGATATTAACTTTCATATATCACAATATAGAAGCTGGGCCATGGAAAATGAGCAGTGATATTAGTTTAGTGTCCTGTGTGTGTTCTGACCAATCCAGCTTAGAAATATGTGGTTGTAGTTGCACTGTTTTAAAATCTTTCTCTTCTTTCTCATGGGGAATAGAGATAAGTTGCATTCTTATGCTTTCTAATCTCTTTGTTTTGGTACTGGACAGTCTAGAGTTGTAACCAATCATTATAGGGGGTGGAAAAACTGTCGACCAATAATTATTAGATCATTAATGAATATATAAAGAAGTTTTTGTAAATAAAGTTCCTCTTTTCGCCATCTTTTGAGCTGCCTGCCTGACTTCCCTGCGAGCTTCCGCGAATCTCCACGAATATCAGAAAATCAGAGCAACATGTGGTTGTATTGTAGACTGAGAAAGGCTTTACCTAGCAAAGTGTTTAGTAACTTTGGATTTGACATAGGATACAATACATATATGCTTATGTGTGTGTGTGTGCAGATGAAGACACACAAATCCTGGTCATGTAAGAGTGAACCCAGCTCAATAATCCTGAAGTGATGGACATGTCTTATTTTGATTTTCCTGTTTGAATTACAAGCTTGAGCCCTAACATCCCAATTCAATCAAGAACATTTGAGCTAGGCAAATAACTCATGGTTATGTCCCATTTTAATTTTTAGATCAAGTGCCCCTGCCAGAAGAGGAGGGCAGATGAAACAGAGACCTGAAGCAAGAATGCCTCTGCAGACCATACACATGACATCAGAGAATCAGAGAAGAGTCAAAGAACTTCTTCAAGAGCTGCAAGGGCAGGAGCTGGCTCCTGAATCAGAGTTAGTTTAAATGGAGGCACTACTTCCAGGTCTTCTAGATGACTGTGCTTTAGCAGGCATACTGTTAGAAATGAAAACAGTACTTTTTCCCTTAAATTTTAATTATATCTCAAATACTGTGGTTTTGATTCTGCTTTCTTCTTCTACAGTATTAACTCTGGGAAAGGGGTAGCCAAACTTCCATTTAAATGAAGGATTTAAAAGTGCATAGGCAGAATTTTATGTCTACTCAACAGTTTAATTTTGTTCTGTTTTAACTTGATAACTCTTTTTATCAGTGTAGCTGGAGAAGATGATGATGAGCCTGATTACCTCGATGATGAACAGTGTTGGTCAACAGAACAGGAAGCTTCTGATGTAATGCCACGTTTGTCTGCTGAGCCAGCTGAGCACAGAATTGTAGACAGTGAAGTGTCTTCATTTGCTGTGCACAAACTCTCCAGGTGATGCTTTTTTAGTGAATAGTTTGTATACTGAAGAGGTAAATAACTGGTCTCATAACTCTGTAAGCCCTCAGGGCCTGGACTTCCTCTTGACCCTGGGGAAGTTCTGTGTTCAGAACTGATGAGTTTGTATTTCCTACAAATTTAATCCTCCACAAGGTGAATTTAAAATAACGATTTTATGAAAATAAATCTCTCCAGCCTTTTCCAGTGAGGTTTTTCATTCTTTCTCCAAGGCAATGAAACAGATACTAGGAAAGCTCAGAGAGCATTGCTGCTATATGTATGTTTCTCCCAAGTAGGTAATGTTTCAAAACCTTGTACTGGTTCTTCATCCATTTTGTTCAGACATCAGTATTTATTAAATACTTTTGCTTTGTTTGGTAGTGTTTTGTATGTGTCAGCTTTTTTGAAGAGTTTAATTTCTAGGGCTGAAATGGGAAATCTAACACTGTAACTATTAGGTGCTACATTGGGATGTGGGAGATAGTTGCCACATAAACTAATCTATTGTCTTAGAGACCACAGACCAGCATTCACAGACACCAAATGGCTGCCTGCACCTGTCACTTAAAAGAGCATAAATATTTTTTGTTGTGGGATTTTTTTCCACCAATGGTAGTAATAGTGTCTCATGCCATACATGCTCCCTTACTTTAAGCCTAATCAAGCAGACTTGTGGTTATTTTGCTTCATGTGAGCCTCTCACTCACTTGTTGCCCTGTTTTCTCTCTTTTGGTGCAGGTATGGTTTTGACTGTGAGCGTTGTAGGGCGGTACTGAGATCCTGCAATGGTAATATTGGGGCATCGTTGGAGTATTTGCTGTTGCAGTGCTTTTCTGAAAGGTACGGAGAGAAGATGCAGGTTTCTGCAGCAGCTGCTGAAGCCAGTCAAGAGGAATGTTTAGAGCAGAGACAAGAAGAAGCTTTTGCCCTCCAGTCAATCTACGGAGAAAAATTTGTAGAAAGAATTAAAAATCGTGTTTGGACTTTTAGTTTGGAATTGGACTACCTAGCAAACAGGCTCAGCAAATCAAAACAAAAGGGTACAAGGGACGCGGCAAAACAGACTCCAAAGGAAATATGTAAATTTTACCTCCAAGGAGGTTGCAGGTTTGGTTCAAAATGCAGATTTGGACATGAATTCCCTCCAAACCATCCACTAAACACATCCAAGAACTCTGTAGATGATGCTCATCTCAGACATAGTGATGGTCCCATATACGAACTTGAAGTAAGATTTCCTGATGAAAACAAATATCCTCTTCAGGCACCTCTTGTGGCATTTTACTCTACTGATGAGAATCTGCCTCTTGCTTGTCGTCTGCACATTGCTGAATTCCTCTTTGGAAAGGCCTTGGCAGCTGCAGAGTCTCACGAGCCAGTGGTGTACACCTTGGTGACTTGCTTAGAAGATGAACATGAAATCAGTGAATTACTGAGCAATACTCAGCACAAGTTCAGTGTTCCTCCTGTGTCCCTGCTGGCAGCACCTCCTGTAAAGCCACAGACAGAGAGTGCACCTGCTTCAAATCAACTGCCTGAAGGTACACCAAATCTCCTCTGATTTCTTGTCTAAGAAAAGTCAGAAAGATTTAAAAGGAAAAAAGAGAGAGACAAGGCAGAGCCCCCAGTTCAGCCATCTGTTCCAAATCTATTTCTGGAGCTTAAAGTCATGTGGTGAGCCGGATCCACGATCTGTCTGTGCCTTGGGAAGTTCCTTCTGTAATCAAGCTGCAGCAGAGAGGTTTTGTCTGGCCAGAACTGAGTTAAGGAGCACAGAGTTTGGTTTGGCAGAGTGAGTGATGCCCATTCCCCCGCAATCCATGGAAAGCATTGAGAGATATGGTGTGAGCTCACCAAAATGGGCCACAGAAGTTGCTTGGAAGGGAACGGGAAAGGTTGTTTGCAAGCTTTGCTGCATCTGCTACTCATCAATTCATAAACCTCTTTTTTTAGATTACTTAAAATTACCAACACCTCCTCAAAATTAACTTATAAAAGTGGATTTAAGGCTAAGCAAATGTTGCAAGTGGTTAGAGAATGTTGTTCGAGGTATCATCCCTTTTTATTTATGCTGCTGCAACTAGGTTGATTGCACAGGGTGAGAGTTGAGGATGTGTCACTTGTGGCAGGGTGACTTGCAAGCTCTCAATTCCAAAACTACTTTTATCTCAGGCAAGCTTTTTTCAAAAGAGTTTTCAAGAACAACTGCATCAAGTTTGTAGAGCACTTACATAGTGACAAACTCTGTTTTTGCTACAGTAAGACAAAGTATTCAATCTATGTAACAGCTCTGCATAAAGACTGCTTTGTTCCAGAAACTGAGATGCCACATAATTTTCTTTAGGTACAAAATATTCCTTATGCTATGAAATACCTTATTTAGATGAAAGTAGCCTAAAACTTTGAAGGGCTGGCTGACAGTCTGAGCAAATCCTTGTTCAGTTGAGAGTTGAATCTTTCTTCAGTGAGCTGAGGCACATGTAAAACATCAGGAAGGCAATCCACTTGCCATCCTGGTTCACTGTGTGGCCACCTAGACCATGGTGCAGGGGTAGTGACAAGTGGGATGGGGCTGGAGAAGTTGTGGTTGGTTTGATGAGGTGAAGGGAGGTTTGCTGGTAGTGTTGAACAAAGTGCATGTCAGAAACAGTCCTGCAGAGCCTCAGGTCCAGTCTAACACGGTTCTTTATTGGGAATGCTGCTGGAACAGATGTCTCTTCTCTGCGTTGCTGGTGAGGTCCCATTCCTTACAAGTATCTGTATTTAACTGTGCTCTCTCTGTCTCAAGCTTCAAATGTATCAGAGCCTCAGGAAGAAGAGGTGGTGGCAGAAGAGGAGGAAGAAGAGCCAGAACAAATTGTTGTGCAGAATGAAAGTTATGTGAACTTGAAGAAGAAGCTTTCCAAAAAGTATGATGTGCAGGCGAAGTCTTTATATAATGAAAATGTTAAAATCTGCGCACAATTTCGGCAGAGAAAGGTACAGTGTGCAGAACATGGTATCTTTTTTCTTGCTTACTTTAGAGAAGTAAATATTTAAGAAACAAGCTGTTGTTTCAGATGGTTCTATTCCATCCCAGTGGTGTTCTTACTGCTGTGCTGTCTCTTTTTGTGCATCAGTCTTCCAGGCACTTACAGTCCATGCTGTATGAAAGACAGAAGCTCCCTGCATGGCAAGAGAGAGAAAACATTCTGGATTTGCTTGAGAGTCACCAAGTTCTTGTTGTGAGTGGCATGACAGGGTAAGAGTGTGATTTTCCGTACAGATTTTATGTATCAAAGTATACACAGAAGAACGTGAAATACAATCCATGTTCTATAAAGGCTGGGGTGGTGGCTCATCTGTGTCCAGTGTGACCAGTGACAGAAGTCCTTGGTGAACTTCATGTGAAGGATCACACTAAATGAAGCAAAGCAAATTTCAAGTGGAATGCAGTCATCTTAGTTTGCATGGATGGAAGGTGTTGGATTTGTGGGGTTTTTAATTAATTCCTGATTTTGTTGTGCAGATGTGGGAAAACCACTCAGATTCCTCAGTTTATCTTGGATGCTTCATTGCAAGGATCTCCAAGCAGAGTTGCAAACATCATCTGCACTCAGCCTCGCAGGATCTCTGCCATCTCTGTGGCTGAACGTGTAGCCAAGGAAAGAACAGAAAGGATTGGACTCACTGTTGGTTATCAGATCCGTCTGGAAAGTGTAAAGGTACATTTGCTTTGCTTGCTGGTTTTCATTTATTCCTATTAAAATGTGCTTAGTGCTTCTCTAGTGTACAGAATCCCTGCCCTATACCTGCCATACAGTGAGATAAGCAAGTTTGTATCATCTATATTTTATAAAATACTATGAACCATGTTCTGTATTTTATTTCATCTCAAGTTGCACAGTTCACTTTGCAGAACAAGAGTGCAGAGCTGTGTTTTGTGGGTTTGCTTTCTGTTGAGCGAGGTGAAGGGGTTTGAGAGTGTGAGTAATCCTCCTGTCCTTTGGAAGTCTGTTGGCTTTTTTTCTGCCTGTTTCCATTCCCATGTGTGTCCCAAGTGGAGACTGAAGGGTACAGCTACAGTCAGCCAGAAATGGGGGCTTGAATCCAAACTGCTGTCTTGGAAGTGAAGTTTTTGCTGTGTTGCAGCTGATTTGCTTTTTCCAAGAAACTAAAAATCTAGACTCACCAACTGTTTCTAGGAAGAGAGATCTGAGGTGTTTGTGAGAAAACAGTATCAACAGGAAAAGCAGTTCAGATTTTCTGATAGTTAGCAATGCCCCTTGGTAAGAAGCAGGTGTTCTCAGTTTCAGTAAAGAAATTAAAATCCAACAGCCCATGTCAAGCAGGGAGTGTTTGTTCCCTCTCTGTCAAACCTGGCACTGAGCTGAAACCAAATGCTTTACAGCAACACATATTCTCTTTGCACTGTGTTAATTTGCCCAGAGTCAACTGAATGCTATGTCTTACCCTTCAAGTCCTCAGCTACCAGGCTCTTGTACTGCACTACTGGTGTGCTGTTGAGAAGGCTGGAAGGAGATCTGACTTTGCAGGGAGTCACACATGTTATTGTTGATGAAGTTCACGAAAGAACAGAAGAAAGGTAAATAATCTCTTATCCTGTAAGCAAAATGAAGAAATGTCAGAAGAATAAAGGTGATGAAGGTCCTGTGGTAGCCATATGGGATGGTGGAAGGAGTCTGGGTTTAGGTTCTTGTCTTTGGACAATAGGAAATTGTGTTGCAGCAGCTTGTGAGAAAGCACATCTCTCATAAATTGCTGCACCTCCAGTGTGCCCTCACATTGCAGCGGTGTTACAAAGAGGTTTTGGATGGGGCTGGAGCGTTAAATAACTTTTTAACCAGAGCTGTCTGTTTCTTACACTTCCCTTGCTTCAGCTTTTATCAAATACCATAATTCTTCACATGCCTTTTGGGGAATTTTTTCTCCTGATGTGGGCTTCAGCAGAGCAAGGTACAAGTGCTCACATTTCCTTCCAGGCATGGATTTTACTGGTTTTAGACAGTCTCATCCTATCCTGCTGTAGCCTCCTGCAGTTTTACCCCACTTACCTGCTGATCACAGGCAAAGGAGAATGTCTGTCAGTATCTCTGTAAATTAAGTGGCGAGCATCCTTTGCTTTGTTTTCCTTGTCAAACACTGCATTGCAGTGGGTTTCCAGAGGCTTTGTCTGTTCCCTGTTACCTGCAGCTCAGGTGATATTTTAGCCTCTTAAAAGGGCTCGTGTCTCTCAAGGATTCTTCTTCATTCTCATTTAAAATCACTTCAAGCCAGTCTTCCAGTCATGCCACAAAAGCTATAAATATATAGGGAAGAATACAGTGAGCAGGGAAGAGTGGGTAAGTTTGAATAACTCTTCCAATGAAGAAGAGGAGCCAGAAAGACTTATCTGTTACTTTAATTTCTTATCTCATATTCTTGTGTTGTCATTAATATAAGTAATTTATAAAGCTTTTTGTTGATTAAATGGTTTTGCTAGGTAATCCTGGCACTCCAGTAATGGACAACCAAAAAAGAGTCCAGTTTGCAGATTGTCTTCCACTAGGCCATTCTGAGAAGCTCACGCTTCTGTGATGGTGTTGCTGTGCTGTTGGAAACACCAGGAAGGTGGTCAGAATGGGGAGAAAAACAGAGACTCTGAAAGTTAACACTGAAGAAATTCAAATGTTCTTTTGCTTGTTTTCTTCAGTGACTTCCTGCTGCTGGTTTTGAAGGATATAATGGTTCAGAGGCCAGACCTGCGCATTATACTTATGAGTGCCACCCTGAATGCAGAGCTTTTCTCTCAATACTTTCACTCCTGTCCAATCATTAACATACCAGGTGAAAACCATTAATTTTTATCTTCATTCATTGTTTTAGAGATTTGTTTTCAGTATTTCTTCTTGCAAAGTGTTTCTCAATTCAGGATGAGGATGGATACAAGAAATATGATTCCAAGGGCTTAGAGGGAAAGACTGGTGAAGTTTAGGAGACACTTGGAAATGTTGACATTTTTGTGCTGCCTGTATACCATCAGAATTTCCCTCCTTAGAAGACAAGGATTTTATGGTGTGCATGACATGGTTCCCTGGGTTAGTTTCACCACAGCTGGAGACTCTTCTGTATCCTTGTGAAAAAAGGATCAGTCTGAGGATCCAGGTGGATGTGTACACATTTAGCCAAAGGTCCCTTATAAATTGCTGAGTTATTACATGGAGCATGAGAGGGACATGGATGTGCTCCCGTAAGTGTATCAGCCCTTCTCCAACTGTGTAAGTGCATTGTGCATGTTACCATAGAATCCTAGATCAGTTTGGGATGGAAGGGACCTTGAAGGTCATCTAGTTTCACCCCATGCCATGGGCAGGGATGCCCTTTTACTAGACCAGGTTGCCTAAAGCCCTATTCAACCTGGCCTTGAACACTCCATGCTTGGAAGACACTCACTGTTTGTCCTAGTCAGAAATTGTATTGAAGAGGGCAGTGCAGACGAGAGCTGTGAAACCAGTGTATGTTATAATAACCTGTACAAAATTACAATAATCTTCAGTATTTTTTCCTTTTTCTCTACATGTTGTGTGGCACATGTAGATAGATTTATTCACGTTTCCTTTCAGGTCGAACGTTTCCTGTGGACCAGTTTTTTCTGGAAGACGTGATAGCAATGACAAGGTGTGAAATTCATATATTCTCAGATGTAATTGGGTGGTGAGGTTGAGGTTGCACTTTTGACCTTGAGACTGCAGTAGTTCTGTGCATATATTTAAAAAGTAGATCCTCCCCCATCACCTGCACTCTTGGAGCTCTACTAAAGCATGTAGATCTTCATATTATCTATGGTTTTGCAATCTGCTTATACAAAGTTCCTGCTTATACAAAGTTCAGACTTATTAAAAAATATTTTTGATACCCTGTCTCAGTAGTTAATTATTAGAAGAAGATTATTATTATTAGTGGTGTGCTTTCCACATCACCAAATGTTCTTTTGCTGTCCAGGTACGTTTTAGAGGACAGCAGTCCCTACAGGAGGAAGGTAAAGCAAGAACAGAATGCGAGACACAAAAGAACTGCATTTGAAGAAGTAGAGGAGGACCTGAGACGTGCTGGCCTTATGGAAACCACTGACACTGTGGTCAGAGATTCAGACCCAGACCAGAAATTAACTCTAAAGCAGCTTCTTACACGATATAAAGGTGAGCTCCTTCTCGAATGTAATAAATTGGCACACAGACAACGTAGGATATTAGCATATACTACTGTATGTTGAATGCTTGTATACAATTCAGAATTTTGCACTTGTGAAGTTCTAGATGAAGAACTTCCTGCCAGTTTGAAAAAAGTAAAAGAGAACCCATTGCTCTCTGAAGCTACAGCAAGCATCTTGGCTGAAACCAGTTTTTAGCATCTGAAAATGGACAATTTTCAGCTAATGTCTCTTTCCATCCCTGTTCAGATGCCTTTTTAGTTCCAGTTTCCTGTCTGTATCTATTCTTGCTGAAGCAGCTTGGCTTGAGGCACAGCATGGATCTGCCCTCTTCAGGTCTAAGCTGGGTGCTCTTTAAGCTGTGACTGGTTGTGCACCACACTGCTTCCATGCATCCACAGATGTTTTTTATAAGAGATGGTTTTACTGTGTGTTTAATTTTTTTTTCCCCAGGAGTTAGCAAGACAGTGTTGAAAACGATGTCTGTCATGGACTTGGACAAAGTTAATCTAGAATTAATTGAAGCCTTGCTGGAATGGATAGTTGCTGGCAAACATTCATATCCCCCAGGTAATTTCATAGTCCTTGGCAGATAAACAAAAGAAGATTCTTGGAAGCTTCTTAGACAGCCCAAAGCTAATGATTTGCATGCAGAGTTTCAGTAGCTACTGATTATTTTGAAAACAATAAATTTCTAGTTGAGTTACAAAGCTTGTGATATACATGGGAGAGGGAAGGTGAGAAAATTGTCTACTTTGGAAAGTCTTTTGTGAAGGACCATTACAGTCTGTGTGCTTTTTTTGATACAATAATTGCACATTAATAGAATCTCATGCTGCCCTTTCTGTTGATGATTTTATTTTTTTTTTGTATCTACGTGTGTAGGTGCTGTGTTGGTATTTTTGCCTGGCCTAGCAGAAATCAAGATGCTTTATGAGCAGCTTCAGTCTAATGCTCTTTTTAATAACAGGCACAGCAAGAGGTAAGGCAGAAAAGCTCCAAAACTGTCAGTCTTTAAACATAAATGAAGAGCCATTTCCTGCACAAAGCCTGCCTTTATCCTAGGATAAATAAAGATTATTGAATGTGTGAGCTGACTCCAGTCAGGGTAATTCCTCTTCTACTATTTTGTTGGCTCGCTCTTTTTGTTTTTCCTCCTCAGCTCAGGAAGGTCAGTGGTTGAAGTTCTCGGAGACCCTAGTGAGGAGTGCTTTCAATTTTGTGCTCTGCATGATCCAGGCTGCTGAAACTTCATCTCAACCCTTGAGTTGTATCAGAATGTTTGCTGAGTTATATTCAGTTGTGGTTGTGTTTGGCCTTAGCTTGTTACAAGGAGAAGTAACACTCTGGACAGTGTCTAGCACTAGTGAGACAAAAGTGTGTGTAGGCAGATTTTTCCCAAGAGGAAAAAGGCCGGAGATGCCCTGAGCATGTTGTCCTATTGATCTTGCAGGTGTGTTGTTTATCCACTTCATTCCTCACTGTCCAGTGAAGAACAGCAGTCTGTGTTCCTCAGGCCTCCTGCTGGAGTTACCAAAATCATCATCTCTACTAACATTGCAGAGACATCTGTCACCATCGATGATGTGGTCTATGTGATTGACTCTGGAAAAATGAAAGAGAAGAGGTACTGGGATTCATTCCTTGGGGTTTTGTAAGCTGGGAGACTGTTCTATGCCTTGAGCTTTCCAAAGAGCTGGGGAAAACTGGAAGGAAACTTTTAGAAAGCTGCTATGAGGTGGAGAAAGCCAGTCTAAACTCAGATCCAAGTGCAGAGGTGGGAATTGTATCCACAGAGAAGTTGTCAGCATTTGCCTGCTCAACCTCCAGGCTGTTCTCCGTGCACTCATGCATACTCACTTTTTACAAGGACAGATGATAGAACAAGGGGTAAAATGGCTTCAGACTGAAAGAGGACAGGTTTAGATTGGATATTAGGAAGAAATTCTTTACTGTGGTGAGGCAATGGATCAAGTTGTCCAGAGAAGTTGTGGCTGCCCCATCCCTGGAAGTGTTCAACGCTATGTTAGACAGAGCTCTGAGCAGCCTGGTCTAGTGGAAACTGTTGCTGCATGTGGCAGGGGCACGTTGGGATTGGATGATCTTTAAGGTCCCTTCCAACCCAAAGCATTCCATGGTTCTATGAATAAAGGCCAATCTCTTGCTCTCCTGTAGATATGACCCAAGCAAAGGAATGGAAAGTCTGGAGGACACCTTTGTGTCCAAGGCCAATGCTCTGCAAAGGAAAGGGCGGGCAGGACGTGTGGCCTCAGGTGTCTGCTTCCATCTCTTCAGCAGCCACCACTACAACCATCAGCTTGTAAAACAACAGCTGCCAGAAATAGAGAGAGTGCCCTTGGAGCAGCTTTGTCTCAGGTGAGCTGTTGTATTTCTTGAAAAAGACAGTGTGCAGAATGTCCTTCCTTTGCTGCAGGGAGCACCTGCCTCAGCCCACATGAAACACCATCATCATGCAAACATTAAAGGAAGAGGCCCTCCTATCCCTGCACGCTATGCACTCCTTTGTACTAAAAGGAACCAAAGCAGCACAAATTGTATTTCTGCAGTAAAAACTTTATTTCAAACCTTAGTGTGCTGAATAAAAATCTGTTCTTACATGCTCAATATTCCACATTGCTGCCTGACTTCAACTTTGCATTACAGGCCCTCTTCTAGGGAATGTGCTCTTCAAAGCATGTTTTCTGTTGGGTTTTTTCAGTCTGTTTTTACAAAAGTATGCTTTTTTTTAATCTTATGTATGGAACTAAGCTGTTTTTTTTCTTTCCTTTTTAACTTTTTCTGCCCCCTCTTTAAGAATTAAGATCCTGGAGATGTTTTCTGAGCAGAGTCTTCACTCTGTCTTATCACGACTGATCGAGCCCCCTAGGACTGAGTCTTTGCAGGCATCAAAGGTACGACTGCGAGACCTGGGAGCGTTAACTCCAGATGAAAAGCTCACTCCTCTGGGATACCACCTGGCTTCGCTGCCTGTGGATGTCAGGATTGGCAAACTCATGCTGTTTGGAACCATTTTCCGCTGCCTGGACCCTGCACTAACCATAGCAGCCAGCCTGGCCTTTAAGTCACCTTTTGTAAGTATTCTTAACCCAAGAGCTGTTTTTGTGTGGCAGCAAAATGCTGTTGTGACTTGCAGCATCCTACGCTTGAGTATATTAATTCTTCTTTTTAGCCTACATTGTTTATATGTTAATACAGTGCTTGTTGAAACAGTCCAGTTATAAGCAGAAGCTCAAAACAATGTGGCAGCAGCAAGAATGGTATTTATATACAGTAGAAACAGTGAATATTATTTTATTATTTTCAATTTTTAGCTAAGAAGTGCAGACATTTTTTCTGAATTTGATGGGAAAATTAATGGTAATAGAAATTGTGAAACAGTGATAATCATGGAACTGACATGTCTGAGCTGTAAATGCAGCGTTCAGTTTGGATCTGAGTTGCTGTCTTCACTGTCACCTTGGCTTTTCGAATCAGGTGCTTTTTTGAATGCCTCATATTTTCTGTTATCCATAGGGAAAATTTGCATTCAGACCTGTGAGCTGCTGTGAAAACACAAAAGATAATGTGCCATGTAGCTCTAGAGTGGCTTTTCTGAGTGGTGAGGGGAAGAACGCACTAATATCTGTTACTGCCTGCCTAGGTGTCACCATGGGATAAAAGGGAAGAAGCAAATAAAAAGAAGCTGGAGTTTGCAGTAGGAAACAGTGACTACCTGGCTCTTCTCCAGGCCTATAAGGTGAGTTAAAACTCAGTAACCTCTCTCAGGGTTTTTTGATGTCTTTGAAATTCAAGCGGAAATATTTCATTAAAGGCTTCCTCCCATCCTCTCTATTAGGGATGGCGTTTAAGTATCAAAGAGGGCTCTCAAGCAAGCTACAACTACTGCAGGGAGAACTTCTTGTCAAGAAGAGTTCTTCAGGTAAGTCAGTGTTCATGGCCTTGCACAGGGACTGGCAGAGTCCCCGTGACAGAAATAAGTTAGGACAGAATCTGTCCTGCTGGGCATGGCAGCCATGACAGCCCTCTGTCTGTTTGTAGGAAATTGCCAGTCTGAAGAGGCAGTTTGCAGAGCTGCTTTCTGACATTGGCTTTGTGAAGGAGGGATTGAGAGCCAGGGATATTGAGAAGAAGTGGTCCCAAGGAGGTGATGGTGTGTTGGATGCCACAGGAGAGGAGGTAATTCACAGCATTTCAGTGCTTCAGAATGCTGCTGCAGTTTTTCATGTGGGCAGTCTTCACAAAAACCAGGGCCAGAGACGTCCTGGGGCTACATGATCATCAGGGGTTTGGTAGTTGTAGGATCTTAGGGTGCTTTGTTACAACTTCTGCTTGCTTTCTCTCAGGTGCAAGCCACTTTGTAGCCAGATGTCACAGAATGATTCATCTGGGCACTGAAGGGCACCAGGACAGTCTGGCCAATTTGCTCCATTGATAGTGGGGGGAACACAGCCCAGGTCCAGCCTGAGACCTCAGGAGCACTAACTTGTCCTCCTCTATAAAGCACAGAGTGCAGCTACAAGAGGGAACCAGTTTCAGGAATTTAGTCATTCCCAGAGCAGGACTTAACCTTTACACACTGAACTACAGGATCCCTAATCACCCCCTATTGATTTCACAGGCAAATTCGAATGCAGAGAACATCAAGCTGATCTCAGCCATGTTGTGTGCTGCACTGTATCCCAATGTTGTCCAGGTAAAAGAATGCTTTTTCATTTTTCCTTCTTCTGTCTAGCATATCCACACAGCCTGCTTTCATTTGGGCTCAGTGTGGCAGCCTTGAGCCTGGCTTAGATTGACAAAGTTTGCTGCTTATTGTGTCAGAGACTGGAGCAGAGCTCCAGTTTGTACTGCTTGAGACCGCTGCTGTTCCTGATGGCAGTGTCACACAGAAGCCAGCAGCAAATGTTGAGAAGCTGCTTTAAATTACAGCTTTTTAGAAGGCTGAGGTTACAATGGAAGTCAGGGCTAGAGAGCAACTGGAGTGTAATACCTGTCTCTAGTGACCTGACATATTACTACTACAGAATTTCCATTTTTGAAAAATGTAAAACATAAGGTTAGGCGGTTTTCTGGTGCAGCAGACTTTTAAAACCTTTTTTTCTTACTGTACAGGTGAAAAAGCCAGAGGGTAAATACCAGAAAACCAGTACAGGAGCGGTCAAAATGCAACCAAAAGCAGAAGAGCTTAAGTTTGTTACTAAAAATGATGGTTATGTTCATATCCATCCTTCATCTGTGAATTACCAGGTCAGGATTCTTTTTTCTGCAAAGTATGCTCTTTTTTTATGAAAGAAATTACCTTTGCTTGAGTAATTAAAATTACTGATGTTTAAAATAAAAAATCTTAATGATTAAACCATGCTGTGTTAGGATTGCAAATAATGGTGCATTCCTGAGGTAGGAGAGTTCTCATGGGCACAGAGTTAAACTCCAGCCTCTGGAATGGAACTAGTAGGTTCAATAACCCCCACATTGGTATTTTCTTAAACTACACCTCTGAAGTTTCAGTTGCAATGCTCCTGATTTCTCCTCAGATTTGATGATTTCTTGGCAAATAATTCAGGGACATACCCTGGTTTGTTTCCTTGTCTGAGCCAGCACTGAAGAATTAGCTGATTTCTCATATGCAAAGTGGGAAGGAGCAAGGAATAACTGGCAAAGTTGTTGGCAGCTCTTATGGGTCAGAGAGGGTCTGTTAGTGATGCGGGTGCACTTTAGGCACATTTGCTGCTCACTGCAGCTGTAGGAGAGGCAGAGGAGGCAAGAACAGTTGTGTCACTAACGAGGCTGCTGTGTCCCTGTCCCAGACCAGGCACTTTGAGAGCCCGTACCTGGTGTACCACGAGAAGATCAAGACGAGCCGCGTGTTCATCCGGGACTGCAGCATGGTGTCTGTATATCCACTGGTGCTGCTTGGGGGTGGCCAGGTGCACATACAGCTGCTCAAGGGTGACTTTGTCATTTCCCTGGATGACGGCTGGATACGGTTTGTAGCTGCCTCTCACCAGGTGAGGAAAAGGAGGGATCATCCAGGGAGTGCTGCACAGCTGTGCTAGAGATGAGCCTTATGCTTCCCTCTGTATTTTACCACGTTAGGTGGCTGAGCTGGTGAAGGAGCTGCGCTGTGAGCTGGACCAGCTGCTTCAGGATAAAATCAAGAATCCCAGCATGGATTTATGCACGTGCCCCCGTGGATCTCGGATCATCGGGATGATTGTCAAGCTTGTGACCACACAGTGACATCAGAACAGCTTCCTGTGAACAATCACCCAGCACCACTGCCTGACCAAATAACATCAGTGTCTCAATGTATTTATTGGTCCAAAACATGGCACTGACTGCTGGAAGAACAAGTTGGCAACCGTACTGTTGACAGTTTTGGGGTTTTTTTGTTTGCTCGCTTGTTGAAACTAGGGTGGCTTACAGTACACTCTGGGAAATGGGAAAATGGCCAATCTTCCAGAAGGAAGAGAAACCTCCGAGTAAGAAAGTTTTTTCATGGGACTCTACCCTGGCAGTCATGTTTTCTGGTCACGCAAATACCTGCTAGCCAGCTCTTTCTTGTAATAATCATGTCTGGAGGCAGCATGTAACATAAGAGAGCTCCTCCCAAATTGGTTTAAACTCATTTCTACATTTTGACCAAGCCTTTACTGAGGCAGTCAGGTTTGGCTGACCAGGGATCCTCTGCTTCCAGTTCAACCTAAAGCCCCTATAGAGGGGAGCACCTTTTGATTTGTGTCAAGAAGTTCTGAAATTCAGTGTCCTGGGGTGAGGAGACTGTACTGGATCAATTGGAGTGCAGTGTTGGATCAGTGCAGGTTCTTTTGGTGACAGGGTAAAACTTCAGGACAGTGTGGACACTTTCCAAAAAAGAGAGGCTGTTCCAGCCCTTCCTGCACTGGGAAGAAGTAAAACAGCTACGATGGGACGGCTGCAGTACATTAAAAATTAGTTCTGGGCATTGCTAAATGTTAACCTGCTCCAGTATGGGGCAGTCCTCCTGCTGCCTTGCACAGCTGAAACGAAGTCCCACTTCTGGAAGCATTTAGCCTTTTAGGGACTGGATGGCTCCAGTATGGGAAAATGCTGTAGTAATAATGAACTATTATTTCCTCCCTTTGGCATTGCTTAATTGCAGTATTGAGCAGTGCTGCAGCCAAGCTGCTCAAATCATATCAAGTACCTTAAGTGACAGGACTGGGCTATCACCTTTCATAGTAAAACCAGAGTGAACACTGCCTCTCCCCCCAGTCTGATCTAGCACCCTTGTCCCTGAGGAATGAGTGGAGGAAGTGACATTGTTTGGAGAAGAGTTTGATTTTGATTTTTTTTTTTAATACACATGAACGTGTTTGTAGGAGTTTCATAACTACTCACATGAGTAAGATGAGAATACCAAGACCAACATCCCCCTGCATCAAATGGGCTCTGCAGATGGATTAGAGGGGGATGGATTAGCCCCAGTGGGCTCCTAAGCACCACAGGGCCTCTCCCTCCTCCATCCCACCTCCACAACCTGGCAGTGGGATGGGGAGACAATGGGATGTGAGAAAATTCATGGATTGAGATACAGCCAGTTTAATAAAACAAAAGCAAAAGCTATGCATACAGGCACGGCAAAGGAATTCATTCCCCACTGCCCCGGGCAAGCAGGTGTTCAGCCACTCCAGGAAAGCAGGATGGGATCCATGACTTGGGAAGACAAGCACTGTCACTGACCATCCCCCCACCCCTTCTGATAGATGCTTTGGTCCATCGGGATCAGCCCTCCCAGCTCCTTGGGCACCCTCAGCCTCCTCTGGCAGGTGGGGTGAGCAGCAGCAAAGCCTTGACTCTGGGAACACTGCTCAGCAAAGAAAACAGCTCTGAATTAGTTTCCAGCACCCCGCCTTCTATTACTGATGAAGAATTGTGTTCCAGACACAACCAGCACAACTGCAAAAGTCTTGAGCCTTCAAAGTCAAAAGTATCTGGCACTCCCAATTTCCTTACTATGATAATGGCTGTTATCAGCTGCAAAGATAAATCAAATTGGCAAATATGCTGCACTATTTTATTAAATCTTTCAGTAACCTATCCATGGCAAAATGGGGACAGTCTGGTTTCCAAAGTAACCACAGACCAGGACAGCAGCAAGGCCCTTCCCTGGGTACACTCCACTGGCAAGCTAGAACCAGGGAGACTGCGCCAGAGAGGAGGAACTTGAGCTCTCACTTCCCCACATATCCTCCAGCTCCTTAAACATGACCTGCAGCTTGTGCTTAGGACCTGTCAGCTCCACAAAACCCCTCAAATCTCTTAAAAATAGCATGCAAATATATTACCTATGCACCAGAACTGCCACTTTACCTGAGTATCACAAAGTACTGCTATTTGGACAACCACGATCTAAAACTAGATTTCTAAAAATGTTTACTTCAATAGTTTACATTCCAGAATAATTTAAAATACCTTCAGGTGAGAAGTTCCCTGGTCCTTTAATGGTCATGACAGTACAGCATTCACACATTGTTTTCTTCCAGTCTGTCTATGTTCTTTGTAGACATTTTTTAAGTCAAATCACTGGGTGTATGAGCACCCCCAGAGAGGTTTTCTGCCTCCCCAGGCTTTGAGGAGGTGCAGGGAATAACACAAGGTATGGATTACTGTAATATTCCAGTCTGAACAGCGGGAATGACACCTGGCACTGGTACCTTTTCTTTCTAACTGGTGCTCTGTAGGAATGAAGAAGGCACACATGTGCCTGGTACCAGCCTGCCCACTGCTTTTCACCAGAGGCACACAAAGCCTGCTTCCCCATCCCAAATACAAAGAGCAGGGTTATCACAATTTGTTTCTTAGTTAGAAATGCAGTTTATTTCAATGCACCAATAAAAAAAAAAAGCCCAACATTTTCAGATCACTGAACATGAACACAACAGAAGAGTTTTGTATTAGTCTGCTAACAAGACTGTTGGAAGATAGAGATTCATGCCAATTGCTAGACAATAGAAACAGCCTTCTAGGACTAAGCCCTTACATCACAAAATCCCTTATAATGTAAACAAAATATTTTTTTTTACTAAACTTCTTAAATTTAAACCCATTCTTTTAGGACTTTCGTTCTTTTAAGGGCTTCCTGATGGTGAGTGACTGAAAGAGAAAAAAAAAAAACCAAAACCAAACCATTAAGAACAATTCCCTACAGCAAAAACAACAGAAACTGTGAATGCTACCCCAGGCTTCCTCTGCTCAGGAGTACCACCCCCCTTTTCATTTACAGTTCTCAAATAATGAAAGAAGTGTCATATTTTACACTCGAAAGTTAAAAACTGCTTTAAGCTTGAACGCTGAAGACTGCTTAATAGAGCTGAGCCGCAGAAATCTCAATTCCAGCATGTACTTCTCTGGTAACACAGGGAAACTTTTTACTTCATGATGCCTAGCACAGCTTGGCAGCTGAGCAACTCCTGAGCCTGCAGGAGTCACCAGCAGGAATTTAATCCTACGACATATTCATGGTCTGCTCCACCCCTTACATTACTCACTTCTTCCCCAGATTCTGAATTCCTCAGGAACATTTCATTAAGGAAACTTACTTTAAGAGTTATTATCATAACATTCTGACTACCAGCAGCAGGAAATGCCCTCAACAATTCATCTTTTCCTAGTTCACAGATTTAGGCAAGTAAAAAACCTGAGCTTTTATCCTTGCTCAAGTTAACTTCTATCAGAACAGCTCCAGCTCTAGTGCTATTTAGGACAGACTCCAGTTTTAAGACATTCCTACCTTCTCTTTGGAGATGGTGATCTGGACTTTGAGCGGCTGTTCAAAAACATACAAAACAATGTGGTTGGTACACTCAGATACTCTCAAAAACCACTTCTGACCATTTAAAACCAGAACATGTTGTTACATGCACTAACGCTGCTGGGAGCAAGTGTACCCAGATACTTTACGCAAGAAGCTGCAAGGTGAGAAGGGAAAATGCTAGTAGCTGGAGCCCTCAGGAAAAGAGCAACATACAGCTTCAAAGCTGCTGTAAATCACAGTAACCCTGCAAAGCAGGAGCAGTGAATCGAGCAGAGTTAGGGAGAGGGAGAACTACAGACATTTAAGAACATAGGTAGGAAAAAATGTGTCCCAAATCCTGTCAAAAATATTTTTTTGTGATAGTAAAAAACATCATGTATGCAAAACCCTGAAGAATTGCCTACCGTCCCACAAAAAAATCACATGTTAAAACCCATAAAAATAATGTAGGAAAAAATGTTTTTGCAATCAGCTATGAAAAGTGAAAATACCAATCCCGCAACAGAAAACCTTCTTCCCCATGCAACTGAAATAGTAGTCCAAAACAGATTTTGAATCTTGAGGAAAAAACCAAAGAATCCCACCAAAAACCCCACCAACCAAAACAAAATCCAGCTGAGTGGTACTTGTATTTGAACGCTCACCTTTTAGCAGGTAAGCCAGATTTAGATCTACCATGAGACTCAGACCTACAACAGGAGAAAAATATAGCTCAGCAAAGCAGCCAGTGGGCATGCAAATACAATGAGAGTTAGCTACACCAGCAACAGCAAATTCACACCACGCAGCAGCACCAACCACAGAGAGAAGGCTCTGGTGCTGCAGACTTTCCTTAGGACATTTCAAGAGAACCCTTCAGCTCTTATAGCAGAGACCCCACTTAACAGAGACACGAGTGCAAGCACAGGAAGCTCCCCAGCAAAGCTTCAGCTACCAGTTTCACAAAACACAAGACCAGACTCTCACACTTCTTCCTACCTGCAAGTATCCCTTCTCTAAAGGGAAGAATAGTTTCAAGTGTCATCACAGAAAATATTTTAACAGCACATTAAAAGCCTGGAATCAGCCACAAGTAAACGTGTGCTGACAAGCTGGTGCCACCTTCAGCTCAAGTTCCCAATGCCAATTTTATTGAAGCATAATAAAGATTTTGCATCAATATCTGGCTACTAATAAGTAAACTACTGCCAGTTTATCTTAGGAAATAAAGTCTATTTAAACAGTGAAATTTTCTTCCCACATTTATTATGTCACTTTATCAACTCAAATATTTGCTGTTCCTTAAAAAAATATTTTCCTAGAGTGTCAGAATTCAGGCTATCACTCAACATCAGAATGCTCAGCAGACTTGGCCACAAAAGTGAGATAGTTTTGCTCTATTTCTGCTCAAAACTGTTTTTGAAGGGCAATCAAGATTCACCTTTACCCGGCCTATTAACTTAGGGAAATACTACATTGCCACTGTTGGCACATGTTAAACAAAATGTTATGGGCCTTTGAAACCTTCCTGGTCACTATCCTGAGCCAGTCTCCCAGTTCCTCCCCCTGTAACAAGGAACTTTTTACTGGATCACAATTACAGAAGATGGGGTTGCTAACAACCACCAGAACTGGTACTTAGTACCATGGCTAAGTAACAGGCAGCACAGAAGACCATCTTCAATTTACTACATACCTAAGAATTAACTTGTTTTTTAAAACTCTCTCCCATAGACCTTAAATTATACATCATTCCTTTTGTCTGTGAAATGGCATAAACTATTAAGAGCAAATATTGCTCTGCTGGAAAGTCTTCTAAATCCTTCCAGACAAATACCCCCAAGGAAGAAGAAAAACAAACACAAAAACAAGAACAAAACAAAGCCCATAACCAAACACCACACAAAAACTATTACTGGTTTGAATTGAAATAAATGTCTCACCTGCTTCGAGGCCATACAACAGACCGGGACCTGGAGCGTGATCTGGACCTAGATCTAGGAAAAAGCAATGAAAGCTCTACTATCACATCCTTTATATAGCTAAGATAAAGAAATCAGTTATTGTAAACATCCCAGAAGACTAAGAATTTTGTTGCACTGTTGGTTTTGCAGAAATAACTTCTATAATCAAAAGGCGGTAATACCTTCGGTCAGTCCTGTCATCCATGTAAAAAAAACCCCACTTGCTTACTTGACTAAGCAATTACACCCTGGACACTCTAAGATAAATTTGGAAACTTCAACCACAGAGCAAGGCCATAAACTTTGGTACAATGTTATGGGGGGGAAAAAAAAAACTTAGATACAGCAATTCCAAAATTATATGCTTAGGTTTTTAACATAAAGAAAGCATTCAGAATAGCTATAAGGCATATAACGCCACAAATGCAGGGATGACAAAATATAAACTTACTGTTCACATTATATATGCTACATATAGATACTTGATTATTTCAAGGTCTGTGCCCTTCAACAACACGGTGGTTTTAACAGCAAACACATACCTTGACCTTCTTAGAGAACCAGAGCGGGACCTGCGGGGTGAGAATGATCTGTATCTACGAGGTGACATTGACCTGGACCTGCGGTAGGAAGCTGACCTGGATCTGCAAAACAAAGCGGAAACCAACCCAATCACTGCAAGGTGCTTTTCACAACTACAAAAAAGGAAGCGGGGGGGGGGGGCAGATGGAGAAACAAGAAAAAGAATGAAAACACAGACGCCAGAGCCTTACCTCCTACCACGGCTGCGACTGCGTGACCGGGAATACCTTCTTCCTCGGGACCTGGAGCGGGATCTAGACCGGGACCTGGGTTTAGGTTAGAAAAAACAGGTATCAGCAGACAGCTGCAGCAACCAGTGCATGTGAGGCCCTGCTGAAGTCAAAACTTTTTTCAGACAACTAAAAAGAAAATTTAAAAATAAAACAAAACAAAACAAAAACCAAAAATCAAACAAAACAAAACAACAAAAACACACCACTAGCATCTGTCAGTTGGAAAAATGTCTGGGCCTACTTGTCTTGAGCATTTTTACTACCTAGAAAAATGTTAAAAGCTGAATTACATTGCAGAATTACATTAGAATAGAAAACACTGTAATGCGTATTTAAAATAAACCTTGCAAGTTTGCAGGTCGACCCTCTTTGGCCCAAGGTCTAGCAGATCTAGACGATCTAGAAGTATCTATAGGCGAGCGCTGCATCTAGGTAGGTGTTCTCTTCAATCTAACGACGATCAAACTGACAGCCCAATGAGCCAGGGTGAGGCTTGATTGACGCAAGAAGATTTTTCTAGGTGGGAATGTGGTCAATCTGGTGTTCCTCTTTCTAAACCGGAGGGGGGCCCCAATTGAAAGCCAAATTTACTGTTACGGCGGTCACCGTCTCAAATTTTCTGCCCTTAAAGAATAAGGTGAAGCTACGTGTAGATGGCTCGAGGGGATCTGGCCTCTTATGCTGATCACCTCAAGGTCTAGGAGGATCTTAAGTGTCGGATTTGCAAGGCGCCTCAGCATGAAATCTTAAGGCTCGTGACATTCTGAATCAAGGCGACTGACTCAAACGAAGAAACCTGAAAGGTTTTGACCAGGTTGATTATTAAGATATTAACATTTTATATGTATTAGCAAAAAAAAAAATTGTGATATACACCTGTTGACTTACAACATTAAGAGTTAAAACTGGTGTAACATTCTGTTCTTTGCTAAGAAGAACTACACAAAAGCGAGCTGGCGAAGCAACGCGGCCGCCCCGGCCCCACACGTACCTGCTCCTCCTTCGGCGGCTATAGCGATGACAGTCATAGGCATAGTGGCCTTTCTCACCACACTCATAGCATCTGTCGTTGGGGTCGAAGGGGCGCCGGGCAGGGGGCCTGTCGTAGCGGGAGCGGCGCGGCATCCCTGTGGACACTTCCACTCTAACCCTGGAGCCGCATATTATCCTGAAAAGCATAGTAGGTATTAACCAAAGGAATATTCTCTGATGTGCTCAAGCAACGAACATGAGAAATCCATGACTGGTGTGGGGTAGGGAGATCAGGACTGCGGTACTCGAGGAAGTTCCAGGCTTCCCATACGTACTTCCCATCGAGGCCAAGCACAGCATCTTCAGCATCCCGGGGGTCTTCGAACTCCACGAAGGCGAACCCCGGCGGGTTCCTAGCAATCCACACGGTTCTCAGCGGTCCATAGTAGCTGAAGGCTCTCTCCAGCTCGCCTTTGCCGGCGCCCGTGCCCAGGTTCCCCACGTACACCTTGGTCTCTGGGGGGACACGCGGCCGCCATGTCAGTGCCGCGCGCGGCGCCAGGCACGCGGCCTCCCCTCCCCCGCTCCGCCGCCATCTTTGACACCGCGTCCATCTTAGAGCGCTCCCGCCGGGTCGGGCCCCGCCCGTCCTCCACAGACCTCGAAGCCACGACGGGTGCCCCCAGCAACCCCCTTCCCGCCGCAGCCCTCCCCCTCAGCGGCCGCCTGAGGGAACGGCCACCTTCTCCCACGGCCAGGGCGGCACAAACGCCGCTGTTCCCTCCCCCTTCCTCTCGCCCCCCTGCCAGCAGTAGAGCCCCCAACCCCGCCTAGAAACTCTCGGCGCCCCAGGCTGGCCGCCGTCCCTACCGTATCGCCCGTATCGCGACATCCTTCCGCCGACAGCGCGAACCCAGACAGGCGCGACCCTTATATAGAGGAACAGCCGCTGCGCCTGCGCGCCGCGCGGTGGGCGGGACAGGCCCGCGCCTCGCCGCGCGCAACTCTCGCGAGAACTGCTTCCCGCGCGGCGGTACGGCGGGAGGCGGTCATGGCGACCGCGGCGGTCCAGCGGGGGGACGGGAGCCACGGGCCGCCCCCGGGCTGCTCTTGGGCACAGCCTCACCCCCAGCTCGAGCTCCTGTGCGAGCAGAGTTGGGAGCCACTCGTTCCGTTTTGCACCCCTCATGTGTGACCCAGTGCAGCTTCTGCCCGCGCTGAGGGTGGAGGACCTGAGACCATGGTCCTTACTCCATGGCCAGGAGTGGGGCCTTCCTTGGAACAAGGCATTCCCAAACTGCTCCAAATCTCTTGTGCTGACTCACACCTCAGATCCATCCCAAACAACCATCGGAGGTCTGGCACTGGTTTATGCCTCCAACTCTGACACACAGCTGGAGCTTGTTTTCAGGGAGGCGCACACAGGAGTGGATGTACAGTAGACATTTTTAAAGAAAAATTAACACAAACCTGACAGATTCAAAGTAATTTTAGTTAAGTCCCAGCAGGAATGAGGAGATCCTTTTATGAACAAGGGTTAGCCAGATTTTTCAGCTGCATTTGAGCACACCAATGTGTTTTGGTGCTTATCTCCTAATAAGGCAGAACAAATACACTGATACAAATGAGAGCACTAAATGTTCCTCACTGCATTAATAATCTTGGGAATAATCACATAATGATTCCTGCAGTGTGTGTTGACATAAGTAAGAAACACAGCATTAAGAAACACAACCTTACTGAATTGCAACAAATTTTCCTTTTACAGAACACTGGTTTTCCAAGCACTGCTGCTCTAAAATAACAAATATAGATAGAGAAGTGTTTTAAAATCTACTATTTGCCTGCTAACCTTCCCTAATAATTTTACAAACTTGGACATATTCTGGACATTCTGGACATACTTGGACATTCATGTTCTAAACCAGAGAACAGTCATGGGGAAAACAAACAACAACCAACCACAGAAACAACAAAACAGCTTTCTGAACATTTTTTAAATTTCATTTGGGAAGTCCAAGTAATAATTCTCTTTCTGAAAAAAAAAAAAGAAAAAAATAATCTGGTAGGCAGTTCAAATAAACATGCCTTCAGCACTAGATAATTAAACTAATTTTAAAGGTAGAGGAAAACGGTTTAAATTTATCATATATCATCTTTCACAATACTGTTACAAAAATACTAAACTGACAAATTAAACTGATAAATCACTTTAATACATCAGCATTATCCAACAGCTTGCTTCCAATACAAAAAACTGTGCATGAAAAATTCTTGTGCTTTTCATTTACATTTGTTTTATCCCTTCCTTTACATACAAAAAAATCAGACAGAAATACCTAAATGCAGTATTTTTACACACATAGTGAATATTGATGCCCGGGAGAGTTCCTACAACAGGACAGTTCCTAGAGACAAATTCTTTTACCAGCAGGACCTCAGCGTTGTTTGTCGAGGAAGCCCTGCACCAAGGCCTGCACGCGGGCCAGGATGATCTCGTTGGAGCTGCTGCACTGCTCGGGCCCGTACGGGGGGTCGATGGTCAGCACCCCTGCCACGCACAGCGTCCTGCCCTGCTCCCCCTGCTCAGCCACGGGGATGTGGTTTGTCTCCAGCCAAGTCTTCAAGGCATTCTTCCTCTTCTCCAGCTCCTCCGGGCTGTAGGCTTGGCTTTCCTCAGGCGCAACGATGCAAGCAAGGCGCTGCTTCATGTCACTGTCCCCTTCTTGCAGTATTTCAACCTCTTGGACAGCGTGGCCCATGATGAATGATATGGATGCTTTTTCATTCTCTGGGAATGTTGCAAGGACAATGCTGTCAAGGAAAGATTGTGTAAGTTCCTGTTCTTAAGAGTGAGAAGCAGTCTCCAAGATCTTGGAGATGAGTGCTCATTAGCATCAGCTGAACCCAGACATTTAGGAAATATCAAGTACCCAGTATTTTTCTGTGAAAAGCATTCTGATATACCCTTAAAATACTAAAAATGTGGGGCTTTGCAGGCAATTGCTGGTATTGAATTTGAAACTACTCTAGACACTGTGAAGCCTAACATTAGTTTAAAGAAGCAAAGTGTTCATTATAATGTCTAGGCTGCAAACCTAAATATTTTTGTGCAGCTTTCCCAAGACTGCTGAAGAATCTAGGTCTTTCAACATTCAGAAACAGTGATACCTTCATACATGCAGCACTTCGAATGCTGAAGGCAGCTAACACCAGAACCTTTTAATGAAAAAATATTAATATTTCTTGATCATTGCTAAAAGAATATTTTTTTAAAATTATTGTTGCCAGTTTGTGAAATGAAAATACAGCAGGAACACGCTACAGCAAGGTTCAGGCTCACATTGTAGAAGCCTACTCTTTTCGCAAGGGCACTTGCATCCCAGAGGTCCTAAGATGCAGGTAGGAAGGCAACTTGTTGTACTTCTAGGATCCCTCATATACCTCCCTCATTTACCAACAAAGAGCATCAGAAACCATTTTGTCCTCTTGTGGGAAGCAAAATTCCAGAACTTGATGCCAGCACTTCACTAATCTATTATTGCCACCGTTAGTGCAAGTAATGACTTTTTGGGATGTGTCCAGTGAGATATGCCTTGATTCCAGCCTGGACCATCAACAGAATCACTCACAGCTGCTTGCACCTTTCTTACCAAAATGATAAGAAACTTCAAGAGATTATTTGAGCTACTCCAGAGCTGAAGCAACAACCAATTCTTCTGAAACACATCAGAAGCTGAATGTTTTAGTTTTCAGCCTCCATCCTGTGTTCATATGGGACAAGCTTGCAACCAAAGAGATGTCAGAGCTCTGGCAGCAAGGAGACATATTTCTGCCCATTCCTTGATGCATTCTGCCTTTCAAACCCTGTTTCCAAGTTACTCACTTGAGATACCAGAGATGTGTGGTACCACTTCTGTCTAATGTCCCGTTTTCCCTGCTTGCTCTCCAAAGAAACCTCTACACCTTCACAGGTGTCTGGCTGGAGTGGAAAGCAGGGCACCATTGCAAGAACTCTGGACAGAGGGTAAGCATTTCAACACCTAAAGCATTAAAAACATTCCTATATTCCTGCTCTTTGTAAAGCAGGGTTTGGAATCTTATTAAAAGCAGTCCTTAACACATGGATTGTTGAGAGGTAATAGTATAGTTTAATATGTAAGTTTTAAATAAGAGAAAGTCACTTGGAATTATAATATTGTGTGATTTAATATGCTGTGCCCTTAGCTTTACTTGCTTAGCATGAGTAGTTATATTTGCTGAAGCCCTGGCTGCAAGCTGTGCACTTTCACCTTGAAGATATGCATTCAGCTGATATAGAGTTGACTTTCTTAGCAATTTTCCTAGAAGCTGGCACAGTGCTGAGTTTTGAATTTACTGCGAAAATAACATTCTTAGCATACTGATATTCTGGTTGTTGCTAAGCAGTGCTTACTCTAAATCAAGGACTTTTTAGCTTCCCATGCTCAGCCAGTGATGAGGTGCACAGGAAGTACAAACCAGAAGGAGGCTGCAGCCATCAGCAGAAGCTGCAACTTGATAAGAGAACATGCCATTTTTGCCCCAAATAAGTTTGCTTCACCCTTAGGATCTTTTCTCCTCCTAAAAATCTTGCTTTCTATTAGTTTTACAGAAATAAAAGCTCTGGTACATACGTGGCTGAAACTGGGTCAACTGTTAAGACCCATCCTTCGTATTCATGTTTCTCAACTGCAACAACTTTCACCAATTTGTTCATATATGTTTCCCAGTCTAGAGGGCTTTTCCTCTGCCAGTCATTCATATTTCCGACATCCAGGACCTGGAAAACAACCAGAGCAATCAGCAGATGCAGTCAATCTTTTTCCTTTGCTCTTCACATCAGAACTGAGTTTGCCTCCGGGTAAAAATTTGTCTTAAGTAAAATTTGCCTTTTCAAAGCAGACATTCACACAAGTGGTTCGCATAGAGCTGCAGTTCTGTAATTCCCCACAGAGCTCACTTGTTTTCAAAGGCACACAGCAAAGCCTCAAAACCCACTGTTCTGGTAGCCTTACGCTTTCCCGTGGCATTCAACACTCCATCTATTGCTCTGCCTTCTTACAAAACCTTGGAGATAAAAGTTCACCGCCTTTGTTTTGTGCACTGGCGCATCACTGGTGCCCGAGCCGTTCCACCGCCTGTGGATAAGCGTTATCCACACGGCTCCCGGCTCTCATCCCCTACGCTGGAGCAGCAGCAATTGCTGTTCCTCTTTACCCCGTCCGGCATTCCCATCCCAGTACTGCTCCGCGAGCGGGGCCGCAGAGCGATGGATGCAGCGCGGTTCGGATAGCACAAAGGGCTGGAGGCCGCTTTGTTCCCCGCAGGCTCCCCGAGAATGCCTTCCCGGCAGGGAGAGCCTGCACAGCCCGGCTCGGCGGGGGCAGGAGCCCCGGGCCCCCCCGGTCCCCATGCCGCTTTCCCGCTCACCGGCCCGGTTCCCGTTCCCGCCGAGGGCCCCTGGGAGCTGCCCCCAGGCGGCAGCGCCGCTTCCTGAAGCCGCCGCCGAGCGCCTTCCCCCGGCACGGGTTAAGCACCAAATGCTCCGATACGGAGTGTTATAGCTAAGGCGGTACAAATAAATGACACTAAGTTTATACGGATGAGGCCAGGTTGCAAAACAAGGAGCGGCACTTCAATCCCGCTGCCTTCTGCCCCTCCGGAGCTGGGTTTGCTCCTGGGGTGCTCCTGCTGGTGCAGTGACTGCAGCTTCCACATGCCAAGCCGTGCCCCATCCGTGGCCATTAACAGGGCTAGATGCACGCTCTGTGCATCTGCTACATAAAAATAAGTATTTTTAAATTGATTAAATAAATTTTAAATAAATGTTGTTTTGTTTTGTTTTTTTTTAAACAAGTATTTTTGCTCCCTGGTTGTCGAGTTGCTTTTAACAAGCTTTCCTGTGCCGCTGTGAGGGTGAGAAACTTGATTCCAACACCCACCCCATCCCCACAACTGCTCTGTTTCAGCGGTGTTCATTCCAATTGATGAACCAAACAAGCTGCTAGTCATTAATTCAGTGATTTCTCAGTAATCTGTGAAAGCGAGCATGCAATGGTTTAGTGTTAACAGAAAAAAACAGAAAGTGTATTAAATGAGATAGTCGCATTTTACAGGCTTAAAGATGTGATTTCCTTGGTTTTTTTTTCTTTCTGGAAGTTTCAAATCGGTCTCTACAGTACTACAGGGATTCTGTAGGAATGGCTTATGCTGCTGTATTCAACTACTTTCTTTTAGTTATAGTTTTATTATTAGAAAGGAGGGAGAGCAAATATAATTGTTTTCACTCTAAGAACAAGCACTGGCCTGTGCTCCTGAGGTGGCTTCGCACCAGCTTATGAGGATATCACCTCCAATATAGGATGCGTCCAGGGACTGCTTCCACAAAAGAGGTGCCAGGACAGAAAGGCCTTAGTGGCTTTACTTCCATTGGGCAGCTGATCACCTGCAGCACCAGCGGCAGGACCAAGCGCTCGCTTTCTCCAGGGAAGCCACTCCCGACCCCACCCGGGCCTTCAATTCCTATTCAGGAGCGCTCCGCCGCCCCGCCCCGCCCCGCGCGCCACGGACCCGCGCGCATGCGCGCCTCCGCGCCGCGCGGGGGAGGCGGGGGAGCAGGGCAGGGGGCAGGCGCGTGCGGCGGCGCGTGCGCGCGGGCGGCGGAGCCGTTGGGATGTCGCGCTACGGCCGCTATGGAGGCGGTGAGAGCTCCCGGGGGCCGCGGGCGGCGGGCGGCTGCGCGGGGTGGGAGTCGAGGCGGGTCTGGGAGAGAGGCGATTACCGTGGGTAGCTGGGCGGCCGGCGGGCGCCGCTGGGGAAGAAGGGAGGGACGCAGGAAGGCGATGCGGCCGCCGCCGCCGTTGCCGCCGCCGCCATTTTGCGTCAGCGGCCGTGGGGGGGGGGGAGGCGCGGGCGGGCGCGCGCCGCTCGCGGTGAAGGCGGGAAGGGGCCGCGCGGACAAGATGGCGGCAGCCGGGCGAGGGCGGGGCGGGGGCTGAGCCCGACTCTGCTCCCGGCCCGGTGCTGATACCCGGTACGCTCCCGCAGAGACCAAGGTGTACGTGGGGAACCTGGGCACGGGCGCCGGCAAAGGCGAGCTGGAGAGAGCCTTCAGCTACTATGGACCGCTGAGAACCGTGTGGATTGCCAGGAACCCGCCGGGGTTCGCCTTCGTGGAGTTCGAAGACCCCCGGGATGCTGAAGATGCTGTCCGCGGACTTGACGGGAAGTACGTATTCACTTCGCGTGTTTGCCGAGGCTACTGAGAAAGAATCGGGGGTTTCTCTCTCGTTCTTGTGCTTTTGTAGTTCTGTCATAGACTGTACGGTTTAACACAGAGTCTTCGTGGACTTGTTGCAGGGTGATCTGCGGCTCCAGGGTTAGAGTGGAAGTGTCCACAGGGATGCCGCGCCGCTCCCGCTACGACAGGCCCCCTGCCCGGCGCCCCTTCGACCCCAACGACAGATGCTATGAGTGTGGTGAGAAAGGCCACTATGCCTATGACTGTCATCGCTATAGCCGCCGAAGGAGGAGCAGGTACGTGTGGGGCCGGGGCGGCCGCGTTGCTTCGCCAGCTCGCTTTTGTGTAGTTCTTCTTAGCAAAGAACAGAATGTTACACCAGTTTTCTTTAAAATTTAACGCTAGAATAAATGTATAGGTGTATATTACAATTTGTTGCTATTTCTATCAAATGTTAATATCTTAATAATCAACCTGGTCAAAACCTTTCAGGTTTCTTCGTTTGAGTCAGTCGCCTTGATTCAGAATGTCACGAGCCTTAAGATTTCATGCTGAGGCGCCTTGCAAATCCGACACTTAAGATCCTCCTAGACCTTGAGGTGATCAGCATAAGAGGCCAGATCCCCTCGAGCCATCTACACGTAGCTTCACCTTATTCTTTAAGGGCAGAAAATTTGAGACGGTGACCGCCGTAACAGTAAATTTGGCTTTCAATTGGGGCCCCCCTCCGGTTTAGAAAGAGGAACACCAGATTGACCACATTCCCACCTAGAAAAATCTTCTTGCGTCAATCAAGCCTCACCCTGGCTCATTGGGCTGTCAGTTTGATCGTCGTTAGATTGAAGAGAACACCTACCTAGATGCAGCGCTCGCCTATAGATACTTCTAGATCGTCTAGATCTGCTAGACCTTGGGCCAAAGAGGGTCGACCTGCAAACTTGCAAGGTTTATTTTAAATACGCATTACAGTGTTTTCTATTCTAATGTAATTCTGCAATGTAATTCAGCTTTTAACATTTTTCTAGGTAGTAAAAATGCTCAAGACAAGTAGGCCCAGACATTTTTCCAACTGACAGATGCTAGTTCTTTAGTTGTCTGAAAAAAGTTTTGACTTCAGCAGGGCCTCACATGCACTGGTTGCTGCAGCTGTCTGCTGATACCTGTTTTTTCTAACCTAAACCCAGGTCCCGGTCTAGATCCCGCTCCAGGTCCCGAGGAAGAAGGTATTCCCGGTCACGCAGTCGCAGCCGTGGTAGGAGGTGTGTTTGAGTTTGTCTTTTATCTCTGTTGCCTTGTTGTGGTCAGAAAAAAATACAGTTGAACAACTTCTGAATTGATTTCTTTGCAGGTCCAGGTCAGCTTCCTATCGTAGGTCCAGGTCCGTGTCTCCTCGTAGGTCTAGGTCTGTGTCTCCCCGCCGGTCCCGGTCGGTTTCCTTGAAGAGATCGAGGTAATTAGTACTAATCTGTTAAAAGGCTGTGTGCTTTATTTTTGTTGGTGTTTTCGTGTTTTAATTAGGATATCCCAAAAGGTATTGTATAGCAGACTTCAAAAGGTGCAAACCTCTAGAAATTGGCATGCTTTAAAAAGTTTCTGATAATCTTAGTTAAATTCACAGGCATGAGTTTTAAGATCTTACTTTGAGACAGTGGCACCTCCCATAATGTATTTTTTTGTCTAAAATATCAAATAATCATGTAGATTTTAAGTTCAACATGTAGACATTAATTCATGCAGTGCTGTAATTGTCATCACTGCTGTTTCAGTTGACTTCCTTTTAATTTATCTTAATTTTTTATTTTAGGTCTAGATCAAGGTCCAGATCTAGATCCAGATCTGTTACATGGCCACGAAGCAGGTATGTGACTGTAGATAATTGGTAAAAGTTGCTTTAAAGTCTGTTTAGGCTCTCCAACAACTGTCAGCAGAGTTTTTTCAGAAAAAGATGTGTTTTTTGTCCACTGACTTAGGGGTCTGTAATCTTAAAAAGCAATGCAGAAGATTGTTCTTCCTTTTTTTATTCTTTTGCACACCACTAACATCCAGGTACCTGTAGTCATAACAAATACTGGTTTGACCAGGTTGTATTAACAGCTAACAAATGTAGAATTAATCTGAAGAGTTTCATTTTCTTTGTGTAGTATGCACAAGATTGTGGACTCTTCCCACTATTTTTCAGTGAAAGCAGGATGCCCTTGCAATAGTGTTAATGCCTTAATGTCTGCAGCCAGTCAAGTCCTGAAGGGCTTGCTGGTTCTCTGAGCATTACAGCTGCAAGTCCAGCTCTGTTGAATATCAGTGTCAGTCTGCAGGAGCTCATTTTAATCTGTGATAAATACCTGTCAGAATTATTTTGTACCCATAAATGTCACAATAGTAATAATCAAATTTTAGAGGAACACAGGATGTCCTTTGTTGTCTTAAACTTTATTTGATAGTAAGTAAGTGCAGCATGTGCTTCATGGAGCCTTGTCCTGGCAGCAAGGCTGACTGGATGTCCTTGACAAGACCAAATGTTCTGCTCTGGAGGTGGAATTGCTTATGGCCCAGCCCAGCCATGCCCATGCCCTGTTCCTGCTGTGCTGGTTTTAATGGCTGCTATTTGAAACAAGTAACATAACACTCAACCATGAAGAATCACAGAAAAACACAGGGTAGCTTTAGCTGAAGGGAACAAGTGGAAAAGCACACGGCTGAAGGTGGCACTTTCTGAAGATGGAACAGCAAGCCATGATGATGGGAGTTTTAAGGGAAAGGATAGATGAAGAAAAGATGGCTTAATAAATAGCAGAAACTCACACAAATAGTTCAGAAGCTGATAAAGAGAGAAGCAGGTTCCCCAAGGCAGTAGAGCAGTGCCTTTCAGTGGCTGGGTACACTTCTCTGTGTGGCTAAACCATGTTGAATCTTACTACTGGTTGTTCCAACATGACTTAATCACAGCTTATCACTGTTCACTGTCAGTGACGAGCAGCAAACAGCTACAGTCAGCAGACTCTCAAGGAGAAAAACATCTTGATTTTACCACTATTGTTTTCTCTTTAGCACCAGGGTGGTTTTCTACAGGGTAAAGGATACTTGTGAAATTTCTAGACTATTGTGCGACACTTTCCATTGTAAATTGTGATTAAGTGACTGAGGCATAGGAAGTTACAGATGTACAGCTAGACAGAAGTGGCAAAATAATTGTACTTAAGCAGTTGAAAAATGATTTCTTGACAGAAAAGTCCAAGGAATGCATTGCAGCCAGAGACAGGCTCTGGATTCATGAGGAAGACAGACTAAATAAGTACTACATGACATTTACTGGTTTGACAGTGTCACAACACACAGCTGGAAGTTGTTGTGGAAATCCTTGGATGTGGAATGTAGAATACTTCCTTGGGGGACTGAAAAATTTCAGTGAGGCTTTCAGGCAGTATTAGTGTTCTTTTGGTCCAGCAGTCTCCAAGACTCATGTTTTTCACTTCTTTTTCATAAAGATTAAGTTCAAGCATTAAAAAAATACTTGAAGCAGGTAGAGATACATACGATGAACTTCACACAGAAGATACTTGTAGGAACGTGCTGTCTGCAACTGTAGTGGTAGATGTCACTCAGACCTGCAAGTTTATTAGCTCTGTGAGAGTACTGGTCAGGGTTTGGGTTGTTCTTGTGTTCCTGCCACCTGCAGCAACAAACACTGGTCATCAGCCAGGGACGAAAGCACAGAGCAAGATGTGCAGCATCCATGTAGAAAGACTTCTTCTGAAACTTAACCGGCAATGCCTAGGAAACTTGCAGGATATAACAGCTCTCATCAACTGAGTGTGAATCCTGCAGTCCCAAATGTGGGAACCTGCATGCTCTCAGTTGCCCTGCTGAGCTGTGTTTTTTCTTGTTGCAGGTCTAGGTCTCGTGGCAGATCAAAGTCTGGCTCGCCGGCTAAGAGGTGAGCGTGCACACATAAAGCCTGCAGTACTATCTCAGATTTAGGTTTGCATGATTAACAGAGCCTGGCCTTTTAGAAAAATATCCCCAAACATGGGTCCCCAGCTAATCTGTTTGTGATATGACAGAAATTGTAACATTTCCTCTGCAGCTCTTCAGAATGTGTTTCTTACCTGTCTCTGTTTTCATTAACTCTTTGTAGTTTCCAACATAGTACTAATTTTTTGTGCCTTTGTGCTCAGTTCTGTTAATTTTTTCTATCCAACAGATAAAGAGCTTGAGCTTTGTTAATGCTTTTCATAAAACAGCAGAAATCTGGTGATGTTGCTTTTCTCAAAGCCTCACCTCAGTTCCACCCCTTGTTTTTCTGTTTGTCTGCTGAAAAAAAGTTGCTTAAAATTCATCTCCATGCTAAATAAATAGAGAATCCCTGTCAGAGTAAAAGTTGGTCTGAAAAGTTTATCATTGGAAAGACCACCTGGCTCAATTCCTATAATTCCATTGCTTTCTGTTAGGATTTTTTTTTTTTTTTTTTTTTTTTTTAAACCAAAAGTTGCATTTGACATTTAAGCTGCATTGACGATGTTCTGTTTTGACAGCCGGTCAAAGTCCCGGTCACCATCTCCAAAGAGAAGGTACGTTGGTCTCCCTACTAATAGCATAGACTCCGTAGAGCTGGCATGTTAGTATCTGCACTGATCTCTGCTGAGGAGTTTGACTGCTGCTTGTAGGAAAATACTGGAAAGGTATTTTGCTGAGGTCTCTTTAACAGCAATAATGTTGTGGTTGTGGCTTTCTATATGGTAATATGTATATGTGGTAATAAATCCTCAGGGTTTTATAGCAGTGTGTTGTCTTTGTCTGCTTCCCTGTTCATTTTGGTTCACTGACAGTTTTATTGCACAGAATGATGAGCCTAAAGCACAGAATAAATGTGGGAATCAATTTTCAGTCTCATTAAAAGCTACATTGGTGTTGGGGAAGGTAGAGTGGAGTAAGCTGGCATAGCAGTCAGGAATGGGAATTCAAGCCCATTATGTTCACTGCTGTTACACTGATTTTTTTTTTTTTTCTTTCTTCCTTTTTTTTCTTTCCCAGTAAGTCAGTAAATAATTTTCTCTCAGTGTGTATGCACAGAGAGAAATGTGTAGAGTATGTGTAGTGACAGAATCAACAGTATTTTCCCCCTAATTAGAATTCTTTAGTAGCTCATTTTTACAACTTTATTGTCAAACAATCACCAGGACATAAATAAATGCTCATAAATGCTGAGTGATCACCATGATAGGTTTTGACAAGCTGCTGTATCAGAACAGTGAAGAAGTATCATGCCCCTCTGGAGGTCACTATGAGTAGTACCTTGTAGATGGCCTTACAGTGATCTCATTTTAAAAATAACAATAAAGAAAATATTATCTCCAAATCATCAACCTGTTAACTTCTGTAAATACTGATTGGTTATTTTATTAAAAAACAGTGCTTAAAGGGAGTCAGAGTCTAGGTATTCTCCTGTTGCTTTGTCCTGTATTCATAATTCCCAAATAACCACTGAAATGTTAATTGTGAATTCTTTTCCTTTCAGCCGTTCACCATCAGGAAGCCCTCAAAGAAGTGCAAGTCCTGAAAGAATGGATTAAAGTTATGAAGTTAATCTTTTAGGAAGAAAGTTATTTTGCTTACATTATTATAAGGGATTTTGTGGTGTCTTTGTAAATGTAAGAATGTAGATAGAAGAGTATATCAACTAAAATTTGGCATGATCTGGGTCTTCTGAGTTAGTCACACCAATAGACTAGCACAGGTCTCTTTTTATTGTATGAATTAACTTCCTGTGATATGAAAATGTGGGACTTTTTTATTGGCACATTGAAATAAAATGTGTATTTTTAACTAAAACTTCTCTGTAGTAACCCTGCTGCTTCTGTTAACGTTTGGGTAATTTTAGCTGTGTGCCGTGTAACGTGGATGAAGAATGTCTAAAATGGGAATCACTAATCCCAGCTGGTGTCTTCTCCAGGTAGTCACTTTTCACATTTACTGTTGAATGGTCTTTGGTGAAAGGATCAGTTCTTGCTTTCCTTGAAATGGAATTTAAAATTCATCTCTGTCTTCAGGTGGATAAAAAGTTGCATATGCCCTTTTTGTTCCTTGATATTTAGTGGGCATTAATTTTTCTGACTGATCTGCTTATTCTGCAAAGCACATTCTCTGGTGTTTGACTGTTGATACCAGATGCCCCAAAAATCAAAGGAGAAACTTTCCTCCAAAACGTGTTTTTAAAACAAATAACATCTGCAGAAACCTCTAAAGGTAGTAGAAGTCGATAATAACTTGGTAATTTCTACTTGTTGCGTTTTTTAGTTCCTTAGGCTATTGATATAAGAAAAATAAGGTGGGTTTTCCTTTTTTGAGGGAAGATCCTTAAAGATTCTCAGCTGACCTCAGGAGTTGTAACCTGCTTCACAGAAACTGGTATGGTTGTAAAGCAGCCCATATCCTGGAGATGGCTTTGTTGAATGATGCCAATTTCTTACAGCAAATATACAACCTGCAGGATTATTTGTGTATAGGTGTCTCAAACTCTGTCCTCATTCTGTATGAAAGAACTGCATGATAAGGCACTTCGACATAGATCAATCACAGCAAAGGACTGGCAACAGTGTTGGACTGTGAAAAAACTGGTAGGCAAAGGGGAGAAAAGCCTTTTTTTTTTTTCTTTTGCTGGGATTGGCTACCTGGGAAAAATAAAGGCCAGTTTGAGCAGTAAATAAGCACTGAAATGGAAAACCAGGCGTTTTGGGGCTTCTAATTAAATTAACATGGCAGTTTGCTTCCACTGTGTCAACCACAGCAGAACAGCTTAAATAAACAAAGTTACAAGGTGGACTTGGTTACACCTGGGGTAACCCACCATTGTCAAGAAGGAGGTTTCCTGTTAACAATGAGTGCATGGAGCTTTTCCTGTGGATGAGTCAACAGTCCAGATCCTGAACGTGCTGTTTTGCTGCAGCATCCTCTGGCCTTTATGCCTGGTCCTCACTGCTGTGGTGCTTGCTGTACCTGGATCCTCACTGGGGTTCTCCATGGCTGTTGGTGTTCCAGGTGGATTCTGGGCACGCTTCTTAAATTCCACTGCTGCCACAGTGGGAGAACAGGGCTGATAAAAATGTTACCCTGCAGCGATTTAGCCCAAATGCCTGAAGCCTGTGATACGTGTTTGGAATATTTTACTGGTTGTGCACTGTGTACCTGGTGAGAGGCCCACATACGCCACTGCTCTGGAATTTCATCACCATTTCTTTTCTGTACTCTCAAGGCAAACCTGCTCCACAATAAACCTGCACACTGACATGACAGCTCTACTGGTACCTGTTTTTCAGTACCCAGAGACACTGGAAGACTGAGCAGAAAAGCCTGGGGTTTCTGTAGGGGGGTGGGGTTCCTCTAAACCCAGGTAGCAGTCAGAACCTGAGCAAGGAGCAGGGCTGTGCTGGTGGGACAGCCATTCCAAAGGACAGCCAGCACTTGTGCAGAGGGGGAGCAGTGGCACAGCTGGCATTTGTGCTGTGCTGCTGTGCTGTCCAAAATTGAGGGTGGCTGTGCTGTCTCCCTCAGCTTGTCATCACCCTTGGAGACTGTGCAGCTGCAGCTCGCCCTTGAGTTTGGTAGAATTTCACCACAAATTCCATGCTGTGCTTGTGAGCAGTTGGAAAAGATCCCCTGACATAGGGGTGTGTTGTGTGAGTGGTACTGCTGTGACTGTGCTTCTGAGCAGGATGTGCACACCCCACACAGGCTGGCTGGGGGTGGGGGCAAGGGGATGTGTGTCTGAGGTCTCCAGTGTGGTGGGCAAACCCTGCTCTCATGAGGGAAATGGGGTTCCCCAGGTCTGCAACCTCGTGTTCCCTGCTAGTGGGCTTTGTTCTCCAAGGGATACCAGCCCTCACGGACAATATGACCACTGCTGTGCATGTCGGTGGGCTCCAGATGGGGCAGGAGAGTAGTGGGGCACTTCTTTTGGTGTCAGGGTAGTAGAACTGTGACATTTGCAAGGCCAATGGCTAGGCACTTCCACTGTGGGCACGGGCATTCCTGCAGCTCTGCAGCCAAGGAAGCATGCTGAAGTGCTGCAGGCCCTGGGTGCAGCAGCATGGCAGGAGAAGATGGGACACAGGGTGCCTGATACAAGGATTGTCTTCCTGTTTCCCTGGGGAGTGGGCCATCAGCTCCCTAATAGGATGGTGCTGTCACCCCCCAGCTTGTGCCAATTTTTCTGAAGCCTCAGAAACATAGAGGTTTTCATCAGACAGTTCCCTGATACAGGGTTTTGGAGATTTCATGTGGAAACACAGCACTAAGATGATGGTTTTTCTCCTGCGGTTGTATATTGAGGACTAAATGGGTGTGCCTGCTTCACTTCAGCAACGGAGGCAGAGCATAGGAGTCTAACCAGAGGATCCAGGGCAGCCAGCTGGGTTAATCCCAGCACACTGTCCTCCTCAAAGCTATCCTGCATGAGCACTGCACAGCATTTAGAGAGAGCACCTTGCTGGAAATAGCAGATGTTGTAACAAACAACCACAACTGCATCAGCCTTCTCACATGCTCCACAAGAATATTACCAGATATTCCCCTGCTGTAGTTGGAGCTGTGACATGCCACGCCCCTAAAACAAGGTGTTTTCAGTGCAATTTTACTGTGAAACAAAACTGAATGCCCAGGGTGAGATGCTGGACAGAGTGTGAGAGCTTTGCACAGACCAGACAGCAGCAGAAGTGGTGACTGGAGTTAAAGCCAGCAGAAATCACAGGTGAAAACCACAGAGGAGAAAAAAGGCTCCCACATCAGATGCATCACCCAGGATAGTTGGAAAACTTTGTTTGGCACCTGACAGGATTTCTGGCTCAGCTGCTGCAGGCACTTACCCCTCTCAGTGGTGGGAGTCAGCAGCCCTTCTCCTCAAGCAGTGTTGAACATGAGCCACGTGGTGTGGTTATATTCCTCACCCGGCTGGAGCAGGACATTGGGAAAGTGGGACTGGGAAGAGGCAACAGCACATTAGTGATTGTGAGCGCATCCCGTGGGACCAGAAAGCATGGCTGCATCCCTTTGGTTTCCCAAGGCATATTCCCACAACTCCCCCCAGCCATTTCCAGCAGTAGCATGTAACCACCCCCCACCTGGCAGTGGGCTGAGTGGGTGAGTCTTCCCACTGGTTGAATTCAGGCCATCACCAATGATTCAGATTTAAGAGTATGTGGCAAGGCCCCTGTGGGGTCATCTGCTCTAGATCCCACACCTTTGGGGAGCTGGGCTGCACAGGGTCAGTCCTTGCCATGCTGACTGACCCCGGTATAAAACCACGGTATGCTGTGACCTGTGCCTGCCTCACTTCTGGTGTCTACAGTATCCCCTTGAAAAGCAGACTCTATTTCTACATTTGATGCCCCAGAGACATGGAGGGTGGTGGGGGTTCAGTCCCCTGTCACAGAACTCAAGTAGCCCCTGGGAGGGGAATGGACAGCTCACCTTGTTGACAGCATCGGGCCAGTTCTGGGTTTCCAGGCAGAAAGCCGAGTGCTTGGGGTACGTGGCAGCACCTTTGCCCTTCAGGGAGCCATCCAGGTTGTTCCCGGTGTAAAACTGGATGCCAGGCTGGGTGGTGTGAACCTCCATGGTCCTGCCGGTGGGCGGGTGGAAAACCCTGTGGAGATGCCAGTGGGGGATGTCACAGGACTGGCTGAATGGACACCCCATGGCTCCAGGGGTCGGGACTCCTGCCAAGGTCCCAGCCTACCTGGCTACAAGGCGTCGATCCTGCCCCTGATGCAGGCAGAAGTTGTGGTCGAAGCCATCAAGATGGAACTTCTGCAAGTGCTTCCCCAACTCCACGGGCTGCCGGAGATCAAATCCGGTGCCCTGCACGGCGGCCACCTCCCCTAAGGAAGGTGAAGAGCAGGCTCAGTCACTCACTCACAGGCCAACAAACCCTACCTTGTCCCCCAGCACAGCTGGAAGCCCCTGGGGACACTGCTGTTCTTAGCAGGGACAAAGCACAGACAAGGAGCAAGAGAATGCATGAAAATTTGTGTATGTACAAACCCATCTCTCTCATCGTTGTTAAGACCTGCTGTGGGAATACAGTGTACTGTGATAAAGCAGCAAGAACAACCCTAGGACATACTAAACACAGTGCAAAACACAGTCACCCCCACCCAAAGGTGAGGGGTTTTGCCTAGGGGGCAGAAAAACACCTTGAAAAAAAATGAAACCATTCAGATTTGGGCACTTACATGAAATACCACAGGCATTGCACACAAGGGGTTTGTCTTTAATAATTGCATAAATCTTATCTTCACCCCAGGATTAAGATTACATGCACAAGGGGAACTGCAAAAGGCTGGGGTAGCAAACTGGCCACAACTAAGATGTGAAACAGCTCCATGGTGAAAGCAGCATGGAGAAGCAGGGGACTGGGTTGGGTATGGCTTTAAGCTCTTCTCCTGCTTGTGCACAAGCATGACACACCAAGCTGAGCAAAAGCCTCCTGGACTAGGGAATCCACTCCTCCAGGTGCCGCAGGGAACTTGTCTCCTGGATGGACCCACATTGCAGCCTCACATCCCATATGCCTCTGGCCCCCTTTCCTGCTGCTCCTGCCTGCTTCCTGGGGCTGGGGATGGCCCCAGTTCCTAGCACCTGTCTCTGCCCCCCCTGCTCAGGTGCAGTGGGACTGTGCCCAAAGGTGAGGGCCCTGCTGTGCCTGGCATCCCCTGGGTGCTGGCATGTCTCCCTTGCCAGGCAGTCCTGCTCCACACACCCACAAACATTGCTCAGAAAGACCATTTCCTCCTTGTGCCACAAGCACTGCGCTACGCACCAGTAGGGATCTTGGTGTCGTCCACAGGCAGGTAGGAATCTGCTTCAATGGAGATCTCATGGTCATAGACATCCCGGGAGCCCTGCAGGAGGATGGGAAATGCTGGGATTCTTGTTGCAGCCACTGTGCAAGGAGCCCTAAGCACACTTGGGACGTGACAGTCCACAGTGGTGCCCCAGCTGATTTGGTAGTGCTTGGAGCACTCCCTGACCCTCGTTCCACCTTGACCCTGGGCACAGGACAAAGGCACTGGCACAGGCAAAAACCTTCATGGGCCCTAGGGGCTGTAAGTCCCACAGGGATGAGACCATCAAACTGTGCTTGTACCTCACGGAGCGCTACCACTCTGCAGACTGACATGCTGGCTACTGAGCACACAGCAGCAGGGAAAAGGAGAAGGAAGCAAGAAGGGGAAATGCAACCCATCCTCCTGTCTCATCTGCATTGCTGCGGGGGTGTGCTCCTCCTCTTCCACAGCCACAGGAATGCTGGCAGGGAACCTGCTGGGCTGGAAGGGGAGCAGACTTAAAGCTGTGCCTTCAGGTCACTATCTAATCTGAGTAGCAATTTCATGCCCAAAGGTCTCCTGTTCCTCTGGAACATGCCTGAGTTGCACACTGCAGGTGTTGGTATTACTGCACCTCTGGGAGTACCAGCAGAGGGTACACCAACAACTGCACAGCCATTGTCAGGGCAGCAGCCTGGGCACAGCTCTGGCTCAGAGGGGCTGGGTTTCCTCTCACATTGTCTCACATCCAAGTGTGACTACACTGTACCATCCTATTGCTCTGCCCAACACCACCTTATTTCTCAGCTCCTTTTCCTCCAAGCCCAGTTATAAACAGGGTGAGACTAAAACACAGCTGCAATTCACTGTCTATATGGTTGACAGGACCCTGCATGGGTGTGTGGGAGCCCTCTGCATCCTGCTGCTGCAGCCTTGCTACTCTGCAATCCTGGCCATCTCACATTCTCTTTTCATGATGTTTCTTCTGCCCATTTTGACCTGGGTAATTTGGTGCTGGCACTACAGGTCCTGATCTCAACTGCACCACCCTCTCAGAAGCGCCAACAGAACGCATCTACGAATGCCAGGCCACCACTAGGGCATGCCAGTTCTGCACCTCCTCTGTCATCTTTCCAAGGGACCAGGAGAGACCAAAACTCCCCCATTACTCACAAAAGAAGAGCCAACATCCTTGACAGGATGTCTCTGTTCAAAAAGCAATGAGACAACTCGTCTACAGTTGGGGTCTTTGTGATTCAATCCTGTCCCTGCATGCAGCCCATGATGCATAGAGACAACCCTCATTGCTGTGTCCCCAAAACCATGATGTGTCCTCAGACAAGCATGCTGGTCCCAATGATCATCCCATGGGTCCCCAAGTTTTCTTCCCTTGCACAATGTGTCTCCATGGAGTCCATCTCCCCATCTCAGTGGCAAGCTTGTTCCCTGCTGGTGGTCTTGGCTGACCAAGAGCAGGCTGATCTCCCCACACTTACCTGCCCTGCCAGGTTGAAGTATGCATGGTTTGTCAGGCTGATGGGGGTTGTCTTGCTGGTCTGAGCCTGGTAGTTGATGGCCAGCTCCCTGCCACTAAGGGTGTAGGTCACCCAGACTTTCAGGTCACCAGGGTAGCCTTCCTCGCCGTCGGGGCTGAGCCGGAAGAAGCGGACACCATTTGGGAGTACCTGGGGGCTCCAGAGGACCTGCAAGGAGCATGGCATTAGTGGCGGAGGAATGGGAACATGGTGCCCTTCTCTCCTGCCCTAGGCTGGGCTAAACCTAGGGACAGAAGGTGTGCAAGGGAGGTTGCACTGAAATAAAGGCTTTTTCAATCACCTTTCCAAAGAAAACACAAGCACCAGCCTGCTCCTGGTCAGCCAGGACCACCAGCAGGGAACAAGGTTTCCAATGATCAGCCAAACAAATGAGACAATTTGGCAGTTTAATGGGGGGGGTCACACTGGGACCTCCTGCTCAGGGGCTGGTGTTGGGTTAAATGGTACCAGATGCGTTGTCAGACACATCCAGAGAGCTGGGACCTCTCTTGCCCCTTCCAGAGACCAGCACCACTGCTCTGCTGGGAGCCAAACATGCCAGCAAGGGAAGCAAGCCATCACACTGTATACAGCTGTCCAGATAGCCTATTCGAGCCTTGCCATGGGCCTCATGCTGAGGATGGATGTGCAACAAGAGGCTCCCTGGAGCTTTATATCTCCCGAAGGAATAGTCACTGTCTAATCAAAGTGGACAGATTTAGGACCAGGGGCCAGATAACGCTGTTGAGTTGATCCCTCTCATGTCCTGCATAGAGATCATCAACATGGGGTAGGGTCAAAAGCCAGCATTTTCACCAAACATGGGACCTGAGGGTGCCAAACATACCTGGCTGCAGAGTAGGCCCTCCTACACAGTGTGCAGTTTGACTGCAGCTCCCACCGCTGTAAGGATGCTGCGGTTTTCTAAATACGAGTGTCTATTTAAGTACTTTGAAGAAAAATCTATTAAAGTCCAGGAAGCATACAGGTATTGCTTTTTTTTTTTTTTAAGAGGGTTATTTTCTGAAGTCCCCCAGCAGTGTGGTCACATACTGCTGCCCTGTAAGTGCAGCTGCAATGTGCTCTCATCAGACCACGTACCGACCGCAGCACTGATGTCTACCAGATCAGGACAAACTCAAAAGATGGCCAAGATAATTACAGCCAAATTCCAGTGTGTCTCTTCTGTGTTAGGGCTGACCAGTTAGGGTTGACTGCCTCCGAACAGAGATTGTTTCCTGGCTGGAGGAGCTCTTGGGCAGGTGTCCAAGTGGCCCCAAGAGGGCCAGAGGACACGAAGCTCTGGCTGGGAGATGTCACTGCCTTGTCCCCAGCAAGCTGTTGAGCCTTCAGCAAGCAAGGTGAAGAAGCAGAAGAGACCACATCCCCTGCCTGCAGAAGACAGCCTGGAAGCCCTGGGTGCAAAGAAATGCGTGTTTTCAGCTCCAGGTCACAGGGTTCAGGGCATGTGAAGAAACTTTAAACCAACCAAATTGTCCTCTTTGGGGGTACAACAGCCAAGCCATCCCCAGTACTCTCCTCTTTCTAAGGCTGCTGAGGAGCATTTCATCCCAGCCTGATGGCAGTTCACACTGTGATTTTTTTTCCAGACACCGGCTTTTGTCCCATCAGCCTGGATTCCTCACACAGAAAAACCCCATTAACCCATGAAAGCAGCTGCACCAGCACATTCATGTGTTCCTTGAAGGAAATGGTGGATCAGATACTTGCTGGTTACAAATGCACACAATCTGGCAAAGCTCAAGGCTTCAGGAAAACAGAAACTTCTGAGCCTGCTTTGCAATCAAGCAGGGTTATCAGCAAAGTTTTCATGAGAAGAGATCTTCCACTGCACTTACCACCTGTACCACAAGGATCTGACTTAATCAGCAGTTCTTGGGAGGAGATAGAAAAGGTTGAGTGCCCTGGGACCAGGGAAAGGTCGTTTCATCTTGGGAGGTTATAGGGGAGGGCTGGGGAGGAGATATGGTGATCTGGATCCTGGGGCATTTTGCAGACCTGATCTAATGCCCCAGTGCTGTGTCAGAGTGAGAGCCTGGGGGATGCTGGCACAGGATGAAAGTGGCACCAAAGGAGGCAATGCAACCACTGCACAGAACCTGCAGCACCACCCTGCTCTCCCCTTACTTGGAAGTGCTGTCACAAACAAGGAACAATGATAAGTTTCTGCAAACTCACGTCCTTCTGACTCTGGGAGGAGCTATGGGCAGGTAACAGCCTTGAAACTGCAGGTGGAAATAAGTCTGCACTGACAGACTACAGTTCCCAGGAAACTTTCTTTGGGCACTGGCACAACTCCATTATGCACTCCAGGATGGTGCAACTGGTGCCTGGGGAGCCTCCATTGCCCCTGAGGCTGGGTCCTCATTGCCATGTCCCAACCCAGGCCCTGCAGAAGCAGGACCTTGCCCAGAATAACCCTGTCATAAAGGGGCTCATGAGGCTGCAGGGTTGCAGTCACACAGAGGAAGCACAGCAACCCTCTGCACAGCATCCAAGGATGACATAAGTGAGCCCTGCAAACACAGGCAAAGAAAAAACAACCCAGCAGTTCACAGGATCTGTCTCACTTCCCCCTGTTCTTGCACTCACAGCACTTTCTGAGCTGATTCAACTCAGAAACCACCAGAAAATGCTACAGGGTTCAGGAGTGAAGACCTCTTGCCACAGCCCGACAGGCCGTATGCTGGGATTTTCACCTTGTCAAACCCCTTGGCTCCTCCATGCAGGCTGTTGGGCCCATTGTTGAGGAACAGCTGATACTCCTTCCCATCCAGGGTGAACCTCCCATTCGCAATCCTGTTGGCAACACGGCCTACGACAGCACCGAAGAACGGGTGCTTCTTCGTGTAACCTGGCCAAAGAAACAGCACACGGTTAAACAGAACCATTGGAACAGGAGGGGTGGTCCCAGGAGTGCTTATGGACTCAGAGGTGTCTCTCTCTGCTTCCCTCCAGGACTAAGTAGGTCCAGCGTTTCACAGGACACACAGCTCACCAGTCATGCATATCTTTGCTTAGAACAGCCTGATAGGATATTGTATTCTTTGCAGATTCACAGAAAAGGCCTCTGTTACTGCCAGTAAAGGAGTGACACAGAGCTGCCCCAGAAGAGTGTCACACTGTCACCAGTGTCCCTGCTCCACATCCACCACTGAGCCCAGAAGCAGCAGAAACTGTATCTCTTCACCCTGTGATTTGGGGGGCAGGCGTGGGCCTTACAGGCGGATCAGATCACACAGTATGGCAATAAACCAGTAAAGCCTGGTTAAATTGCCTGACTGTGTTTTTTAAATTTTTTCTTTTAATTTTTAAGAAACAGATTTTAGACCCACCTTCCAAAGTGTCAAATCCTAGGACAACATCTGAAAACTGCCCCTCCCTGTCTTTTGTCTCCAGAGTGGTGATAATGCACCCAAAAGACAGGATCTCCACTCTCACGCTGTCCGACTGTAAGACGAACTTCTCCACCTCTCCGCCTCCCTCCTCCGGAGGCATCCGTCCGAACGCCTCTCTCCGCACCGTTGTCATCGCTCCCTAAAACGTGGCCACCGGCACCTCCGGCGGGAGCCGCAGCCCTGCCCGGGAAGGACGTTTAGGAGGAAGAAGCAATGGCGGCGGGAGCGGAGCGCTCCCAGCTCCAAAGGGCAGCCAGAACAGCCCTCGGTGGCCTCCCGCGCGGGGCGGAGCCGCGCAGTGCCCGGCGGAGCGCAGCGCTGGGCATCCCGGGGCTGTCCCCGCGGAGAAGCAACCCTCGGGAGGTGGCCGGGGGCAAAGGGAGGATGCCGAGGGGAAGGGAGCGAGGCTGCGGGAGCTGCCGGGCAGGGCAGCGCAGCCGCCGGCTCGCAAGTCCGGAGGCCAAAACATCGCCGCCGCCGGCTCCTCTCTCCCACTTCCATCACACCGACACGAATTTCACGGCCCGAGCAAAGCGTGGCCTAACAAAACGCTATTTTCTCCCCCTGTGTCTTCCCTCAACCCCTCCACAAGAGGCACAAGGCAGCACCTGCTGATGGTGCTGTAAATCAGGCTCAGGGCATTTGCTGGACAGGGTATTGTTTTTCTCAAAGCTGTGGCTCTGACCCGGACTCCATTAAAAATCAGCATCGTTTGAAATATCAGCTTCTGCCTGTCTTTGCAGGCAATTTCAGTCTGCAGGGAAAGCCCCGGCAACATTCAGTGTTTGTGCACGTATTTGACCTCTCTTGCCAAGGCTCAAGTGCAAGGCGAGGAGAGCCCCACTACAATTTGATATGGTTGTATTTCTGTGAGGGCCCATTTTCAAAATTTGTCCAAAGAACCAATAACTGTCACCAAAAAGCCTCAATCAGTCAACCAGTGGTTGTTAAATATTAATTTCCAACACAGCCATCATCTTTTGACAAGACCAACTACAAAGTCCAAGCCAACATAGAAACAAAACCTCCCACCTGGGGCTGAGCAGAGATGGTTTGGAAACCTGCACTTCTTTGTTAGCAATGGCTGTTTTTGTGCTTCCTTCTGCACCTTCACAACCCATGTTCTCTATCCAGAAACAACACTTGAAGCAAACACACCTTTTTTCTGATCATCACTATCACTTCCCATATGAGACAGGACAGGGAGCAGCCCAGCTTTGCAGGAGGAAGGCTCCTGATGGATGGATGAGAAGTCAGTCTCATTTACAACTGATTAATGGAGTGTTTTCATGTGCAGAGCAATTCCCAGAAGCTCGGTCCTTAGCACCTCAGCTCCCTCAACACCTCTCTCTTACTGTGCTTCTCCAGACACAGGAAGCATTTCAGCTCTGCAAATGTCAGAAAATATACCAGTTAAAAATTTTGTATAATGTTAGTCAAAGGTTTTGGTTGTCTTTACCCTGGGAAAAGGAATTTTAAGTTTCTTTCCAGGGCATTGGCGGAACATCAGCTCCAAACCTCACCTCTAGCTGGTCTGGGAAAAGAGAAATAAGAAAGAAGATCTAATTATTATTGGAGGCGAGGAGATTCGGATCCAATGGGAAACTGTACACTGGGGATTGCTCAACTCTGGACCAATGAGCTTTGAAACAGTGCATCTTTATGGATTTTGACTTATAAAGTTTGGGGGGAAATCTAGTAAAAGCCATGTGCCATGGAATGATTCTCTCTGCACATCCTGCCTATGTGGGGATGAGATGATTTCTGTGGTACATCCTGGCCACATAATAAAGTAATGCCTTGACTCTCCAACATTTAAAATGTTGTTGGAGGGTTTTTCCCGCAGATTCGGTGACAATTTTGGCAACCAATCGACACTCTGCAATTTCCAGGATAGTGAAAGCCTCCAAGTGTGCACAGAAAATATTACCTGGGGACACTTCGTGTTCCCGGAGTCCAGTGAGTTCAAAGCAAGAATCCTGTGGTTTTTATATATAAAGGCATTACTTTAGGGTTAATATAAAGTTTTAGTATAATTGGAAAATGAAAATAAAACACTAGTGATGGTGTAATTGGCTGTCCTCCATTTAATACATGTATAAAGCAACTAAGTAGCTACTGAAGTAGGGTTGAATGTTACTGTGTTTATAATTGTGAGTTCGAGTTTCCGCACCTAGTTAAAATGCAACCGCATGGTGATTTGATGCGCACAACAGCTGGCTTTAGTGGCAAAAGGCAAGTTCTTGCCCTGCAAAGTGTTTTTTAGTAGGATTTTTGTAAGTGGCTTTCAGGCAAAGTGTTGTTCCCCAATGTTTTAGGGAATTTGGCAGCTGCTTTTGGGAAAATCGGTCCTCTCTGTGCTGTTTTCAGGAGTTCAAGTCCCCGAGGGGTTTCAGTCCTCTCTACATGGTTTGTTGCTGTGAAAAGCCAGAATTGGCATATTGAACTCCTGAGGCCAATTCTGTATTTTTTGGCCTAGTTAGTTGGCTATTAGTTGGCCCCCTTGTGCCTTTGGGAAAAGCAGGTCTGATACCTGCAGTGGATCTTGCACCTGCTGTGAGGTTTGTTTCCTTTGTGTGTACGCGCGAATTACCCATGTTAATTTGTATTTTGCTGGCATATAATTCCATGCAGGGACGCCCATGAGATAAAAGTGACTGGTTGAGTGTTGAAACATGTTTTGAATGCCTGTTGAATTTTTGTGTGTATGCTGTTTTTCTGCGTTTGCTAATAAGTATCCCTTCAGCACTCCTGTGTGTGTGTGTAGCTGACATTTGTGAGCATAAAGTCCTCTCTTTGTGCCAAGTTTTAGTGATTAAGTAAATCTCTTGAATATGGTTGTATAAAATGTTGTAGTAAAAAGAAGTGTCTAAAGCATGATCCAGTACAAAAAAAAGAGGTTGAAGGGAAAGGGGGGCAGCTACTGGGGAGCCTCCCGCACCACGAGATGAAGAGAGAGCAAGTGGGCCTGTTGAAAGTGAAGGGATGTTAAGTCTGGTGACAGGTAGAACCTGAAATGGAGTAAAAAGGGGAAGCGTGAACGATGTCTTCCCCTCAAAACCAAGCTCTGTCTGCTTGCAGAGAAGGGCAACAGAACTGGTTATATTGCAAAATAAAGCTAGCAAGCAGAAAATATAAGAATTTCTAAAGGGGGGCGAAGGAAGCAGGAATTCATCCTTCTCCCCACTCTAAGGTATTATCATGGTGCAAGTTTGTTTTGATACCGTTAACAACTTTGAATGTTCAAGTGTATCATCATCAGATAAAAAAGCTAAGTGTACCTAGACGTGAGACAAGAAGCCACTCGAGCCACAGAAGCAAGAACTGCTGACTGCCCTCACAACTGTGAGATCTGTGGCCAGAGACTCCTCTCATGTGAGTAAAAAATTAACCCCAGACAAAGAAGAACACGAAAAAACCATATTGGACAATATGATAAACAGGAAATCCGTTAAAAGCTGCAATGAAACACAAAAATTCCAAAAAGAAATATATTAAATGGTTTACTTTTTTGTATTTCCAAACAGTGTTACCCACAGTGTTGTTTCTGGACTAGTCAGCTATCCTAGCAGAATCTTGTAATAATTGTAACAGGTATGGTTTTGGATGCAAAAGGGTTAAGTAAGCCGGGGGGGGGGGGGGGGGGAAGTGGTACCCTTTTAAACATATGCTCATAAAACAACGGCTACATTAATAATTAGCTTATAAATCTGCAAAATTGGAATGTAACCATATGTAAATCAAACAAAATAATTTTTATCTTTGAAATGAAAAGGTTTAAAAAGGATAGCTGGCTATTCTAACAAAGTGCTAAGACCGACTAAGTTCTGTTAGTGGTTGTCACATTTCTAACTGTTGTTGTTACATGTATATTTGTTTGTGGAGTGGTTAAGAATGCTAAACCCCACAGAAAGAGAATACTGCCTTCAAGAAATCGCCAGGAATCATGGACTGATCTGCTGGGCTTTGGGCACTGCAGCTAAAAGATGCTTTTGAATTTGAAATAACAGCTACCATTTATATGCATTCCAGTATGTTTTCCTCTTTCATTTCTACTCTGTCTGCTAGAAATCACACTAAGGGGGGAAAGGTACCCTAATTAAATCACTAACGGGAAAAACTAGTAACAGTCCTGTTCGCTGTCTTGAGCCATGGGGTTGGCTGCCAAAACCTAAAAAAATTGATGTCTCTGGGACACGTGTGTGTGTGAGGTGTGTGTATGGGGAGGGGGCAGGTCAGACCTTGCTCTGGTGAGACAATGAACTGCCCCTCACCCTCGGGGCCAGGCATGGGCACAGCAGAGACAGTGCTCCACAAAGCTCCCATCCCAGCCCTGCAGGGGGGCTCTCAGTCATGGGCACAGCTGAGGCATGTTGGCTACCATTTGGCAAGACAGAAATGAAGCATCGGATTTTAGACACAGTGCTCCATTCTCCTCATCCCCAGCTCCAGAGGAAACCAGAAAACAAATCCCACAGGGGGAGGGAAGGCCCAAGAAAGCCAAAAGAATTAACATTCCTCTTAGAATTTCTATGTGAGTGCTTTGCTAGATATTCTCCATCTTTCTTCTTCAAAATATTTCCTGTGTTTCTCTTCTTCAAAATTTTTAACTAGTATTGGTTGAGTCAGTAAATTAAGTGGAAGTTACTATAAAATTCAGGTCGCTTCCAAAGCGGGAAATTGTTGGAAAATATACCAGTTAACTTTTTTTGTATAACTTTAGTAAGAGGTTTTGTTTGTCTTTACCCCGGGAAAAGGAATTTTAAATTTCTTTCCAGGGCATTGTTCTACCAGGTGAGGTCTGATGAACTCTACATACCAACAGACTGGGAGCAGCCCAAAAAATAAAGGGCCATCAGCGGCCATGAATGGAACATCAGCTCCAAACCTCACCTCTGGCTGGTCAGAGACACCTGGTCTGGGAAAAGAGAAATAAGAAAGAAGACTTAATTAGCATCGGAGGCGAGGAGATTCAGATCCAATGGAAACTGAATACTGGGGGTTGCTCAACTCTGGACCAATGAACTTTGAAACAGTGCATGTTTATGAGTTTTGACTGTATAAAGTTTGGGGGGAAATCCTGTAAAATTAATGTGCCATGGAATGATTCTCACTGCACACCCGGGCTGTGTGGGGATGAGATGATTTCTGTGGTACATCCTGGCCAGAACAACATCCTGGTCAGATAATAAAGTAATGCCTTGACTCTCCAACATTAAAAATGTTTTTGGAGGGCTTTTGTTTTTCCTGCACTTTTGGTGACACAAAGACAAGATTTCATTAAGCTGTGTGGGTTTTAACAAAACAGGAGCTGCCATTTTGATTTCCTTCTGTGGTTCACAGCAGAGAAGGTCCAGATTCAACTCTTTGTCTGATGTAACAGTCATGAACACTGGTTTTCTCACCTCTCTTCACAGATGCAAGGCCACTTGAACCCCAGTGGCCATCTAAGGCTGTGTGGTTGCAAAAGCAATACCAGAGACAAATCTGTTCATGAACCAGCCACACAATTTTTAAGCTGTCAGATGAACTAGAAAAGAAACCAGCTTGCACAAGCCCGAATCCTGCAGGAAGCAGTAAGGAGCAATGTCAGCTTCAGGATTTGAGCAAGGTATCCAAAGAGTCCCGTTTCATGACCTTGAGGATTTCTCATGGCTCACCTTTGCATCCATCCTGCCCCTCTGCGTCTGGTGAATGGGGGAGGTGGACAAGGGGGAGGGGCAGGACACAAACGAGTCCAGTTCAACATCTCACCACGCTGGATTTTCTTTTTTCCTAGTTTTAAGAAAGTGGGGTTTTGGGGTCTTGTTCACTGTGGGACTGAGTTTTGCTTACACTGAAGATGAAATGCAAGCTCCTTCCATTTTCTCTTCTTTCTTTCCAGAAGAAAACTACAGTACTAAGCCTGAACTCACCTGGCATTGGCAGCTAGGCACTTCCACAGCCAGTGAGTGCTCAGAAGAGCTCGCTATTCATCTCTGAGACTTTGGTTTCACTTCTCTGCCTTGCGGCTCCGTGCGAGCTCTCTACTCCATATTTCCCCTTGCTCTCAGTGAAAATGCAGCAAGCCTTTTCCAAGACAAAACACAAAACGTTTGTGAGGAACAAGGATTTATCTGCTCTATTGCAGCCAGCGACCCTGCAGGTATGAATTATATAAATATATATATTGCCTCTAAACCAGGCAAAATATTTCTGTTTAGCAGCAAAGGCAAAGTGGGAAGTAAGCCTGTGAGTGATCCTGCCTTTCCCCCACCACAGAGCTGCTAAAAAGGCACACTGTGAAAAGGAACTGGTTTTTGTTGTTTGGTTGTTTTTTGGTTTTTTTTTTAAGAGGCAGCCATTTAACACATAGTCAACTCCTATCACAAAATAAAGTTGTTATGAGAAAAATTACAGAGGAGAATTTTTTCCCTGGGATCAGAAGTTTGGAAATTCCAGATGCCTGCAGGGCAGCTACCATTTTGCAAGACAGAAATGAAGCATTGGATTTTACATATGCTTGTGTGTTTTTGTAGGAATACTCTATTTTTTCAATGTACTTTTCAAAGTACACTGCTTTTTTCAGATGTATTTCTTTAATCCAAAATAAAATTACTTAGCTTAAAAGGCTATAGTCAACCAAAACTCTGTCTCTATAACAAGATACTTTATTTGGTCATAAGGCACTTCTGTAATAAATTACATCACTGTATTTCCTTCTTTAATTTTGTCTTTATGTTAAATCCAGCTGTGATTTTCAGTTTATTCTGGACCCAGAGCAGGACTTGAGGACTCAACTGATTACAAAAGTAATTTTAAAAGGCAGTTCAGGTTTCTGAAGGGACATGTTGTACTCACTTGTAGGATCCAGCTCTATTCTGAGTTACCCAGATCCATAACCTCCCATTTTCATTAGAGCTGCCTTCTACAATGGAGCAGGAGTGTGATGTTAATGCTCATCACTATCCTTGAGACAGATTACAAGGGTCCTGTGTGAGTCCTGTGGGAATACTTTGGACAATACTCCTGGGCCAGGTTGCTTGGACCAGATCTCTTGTTTAGGGGAACCCAGAGTCTTTTCCCAGCCCACGAAGTGGTGCAGCTTTGTAGGCAGAGCCCAGGAGCTATGAAGCTGTTACCACATCAGTGGCATTTTGATTTGAATGTGACAGAGACACTCCAAACGCTGTAATACTTAAGAAATGGCCAATGATTACAGTTTGCTGTTGCTCAAGAAGCTTCCTTGCTCAGTAATAGCAGTAGTGATGTGCCCAGCACTGCAGCTGGAGATGTGGTCTGTGGGGGCTGGTTGCTGCACAGACACAGAGAAGAACGCAGACATCGCTTCTTACACCCTCCAGCACTACAAGGCTGTCATTAAATCCCTCTTTCCAACATGCTCTCTATAAGCCCAAGGGGACGATCTGGCACGTGAAGCCTGCAGGGAGCTGGAATCAGCACACAGAACAAAAGCAGAGACGTTCCCCCACCATTTTATTGTCTGTTTATTGAATGTATCTTCAGCTCTGCTGGGAACTTCCCGGCACATAGGCTTAAAATGGAGCCTGTGCTTTTTTTTTGCTTCATCTCTTCAGGGGCAAATATACTGAGCCATTGATTAGGTTATTTTGGGCTTGTGGCATGGCACAATTACTTGCTGTTATTCTGGCAGTCATTTCTCAGAAGCCTGTTACGCACATTTTATAGAGCTCTTGAAAACACAGTGCTACCCGAGAACATTTTACACAGCACGTTTCTGATGTGCCTTTGTGTGCAAGTTGTTTGTGTCTCGGCAGCAGCCAAAGAGCCATTCGGATGTGTTGGTTGCTATAGTAATTACTTTTCTTGGGAACTAAAATGATAGCTTACAGCTCCTGCAGCTCGCTGGCGTGTAGGCTGCCTTGAACCAGAGACACTTCCATTTTGTTTTGGAGGGGGCTGGGGACTCTCATGTATGCTGAGAGACAGACTTTCCTATGCTTGTGCAGCTAATTTTGAATTTAACCTTTGTAGAGGACGTGCCACAGGTTCAAAAATATAAGTGGCTTATGAAACAATAGGACAGCTTTGCAGCTGCGGTCTCTGATGGGGCAAAGATTCGGATTTGCTTTCCTTTTACTGTTACTGAAAGCTGATAGGAGAGGCACTGAGGCTCATGCTGAGGCTTATTTTCAGTGCTGAGGACCCTACAAAACACTGGATGGGGGTTCAGAGGAGTTTCAAAAATGCCTAAGCAAGTCAAGTAGGAACGTGACAAGGAGGGTAGCTCTGCATCATTCAACATATTTCTCTCTGGTGAAATAACTACAGTATGGACCTGCATCTCTGGAGGCGGTAAGGGGCTCTCACAGTGGACAAAACAGCCTTTCAGAGCAACCCAACAGCTGGCAGATGCCACTTCCCCCTTCCATCTGCAGGCACAGAAAATTTCTCAGTGACATTTTAAACTGCAGCTCTGGACTTCTGCTTGGAAGGATACTGTGCAGAAGCATTTCCCAGCAGTAGAATAAGCCCTGTGCTCATGGCTCTTGGTATGTCTTTAAGTTGCTCTGTGCTCCTGGATTGACAAACCAGGGATTTCTGTGCAGCTTGCAGCCAGGTGGGCTGGCACAGCGTGGCATGTCTGGATCTGCCAAGGAAGTAGAAGAGAGGCAGGGGCAAGTGGCACAAGAAATGATAAGCTCGATTACCCTCCTGCATCATGAGGCAGATGCAGGTTGACTGCAGCTCAGACTTTTGACTCACAAGGGTTGACCTACATAAGAGTCCCAGCACCAGCAACAAGTACCAGTTTGGTTTTGCAGTCAGAGGCCAGCAAAAGGGGAGGAAGATATTAAAAAGGTGGCAGAGAAGGGCACAGGAGGAGCTAGGATGAAAGCAGAGAGAAAACAATTAGGGAAAGCAATTTACCTCCCAGTGCTGTCCTAGAAAATTTGCTCTCAGATGTGCACATGGCTGCATTTGCAACTGGCAGGGAGATGCCAAAGGGAGATTACAGCATCATCTGCTAAAGGCTGTGAAGGCAAAACAGTTCCTGTTTAAGCAACAGCTACATAGAGAGATGCAGGGAGGGGGGTGTTTGGGGAAACCACAGGGCAAAACTGGGCCTTCATGTGTGAGGGGGATGTGCTTGGCTTGCAGGCAGCAGGTGATAAGAACTTACTTCCCACATGTAGATGCGCAGATCTACCCCCCACCCCCTCCCCAATTTAGGCATAGCATACACACAGGTTTTGTGCCTGCACAGGTCTGCAGCTGAAGTACAGTGCAGTACCAACAAAGCTCAAGCAGCAGATAGTTACATGGGCATCCTCAGTGTCCCCAGGCAATGCTGGACAAAGGGCCCTTTGCCACGCCCACCTGTTTCTCCTGTTGGAGGCTTGTTTTTAGCAACATTGATACAACTAAAGCTGTGTTTCCTATGGCCTTTTCATAAGCTCTTTGGCTAAGTTTTCTGCTTTTGCATCAGAAATTTTGGTTGCATTTTTAGTCCTGGTGGATTGTGGTGTCAGGAAAATTAATCCACAAACATCAGAGGTTTATGTCCCAAAAGGAGACAGAGGAGTTCTGTAACTTTATTCATTAATAAAGGGAGAGGTCATGGGCATTTTCCATGGGGTCTCTCGAATTGATAGAGGGGACAGCCTCTTTTTATCCTAATTTCCTGGCTGTAGTTCCCTCTCTGTTTCCCCATTGGCTGAGGTACTTGAGAGGGACAGACTTCCCTGAAGGCCTAATGCAGAATCCCAGAAAGCCTAATATACATCCCCCCTTTCTTCTTTTTCTTATGTCCCTGTTCTTGTAACACAGTCTGGGGCAAGTTAATCAGTGGAATTCCTATGGAAATCTTACCATTGTTTCTCTCAGTATCAGTCTTATCTTACCATCAGACTCACAGTTTGTTTGTAAAGACACTCCCTTCTCATTCCTTTCAGTGGCATACCAAGAACTTAGAATTGTCCCTGAAGCACACCAGTAGAAACAATATTTAAGATGCAAAAGCCTAATTGCAAAGGGAGGAAAGAGTATTTATCTGGCAAGATGCTTTAACAAACAAAAAGTAACTCAAAGGTATGTGAAAATAAAATTTCACAATCAGTTCAGTGCATTACTTGATTCTGTAGATTATTGTCTGTCTTTGAAATATACCACCTGTATTCACAGTGGCCAACACCTGCACTTTTAGCCGAGTAACAAAATTCATTTCTTTACCCACAGTGGGTCAGGTGTGGGACAATCTTGGCTTTTGTTGAACAGGAAATATGCAGCTGTTGTGGGGACTTTAAATCATCATTGAAAATACGATCCAACTATGAGATACAGACTCAAGTTACCACAAGGCAAACAAAATAATTCAGACTGATTTAACCACAAAAATATGACTCCTGATTTTTAAGCCCTGGCTTAGGGGAGGAACAGGACAGGGCTAATTCATGACTTTTGATATCTACTGGTCTACAGAATGACTAATAAGAGCATTTCTGGACCACTAGATTTTTCTTCGAGTTAATCTGGGAGTCAATTTTGTCATTAATTATTTGATATTTGACATTTGTGATGAGCTGTCAAAGACTCAGAACATACACTTTAAGAAGCCTTGTGCTCCACTTAAGAAAAGCTGCAGCTACGTTAAAAATGCGGGGAGGCTGCAAAACCTTTTCTCTACTGGAGAAACAGTTTGTGCTAGACAAGTATTCTTGCTCGCATAATAATGATTCCTTCTCAGTAGCAACTGAGAAGGAATATTGTTCTCCACCAAATACATCACAAGATGAAGAAAAAAAAATCTCAAAAGTTTGCTCTCCCAAATTGTCACCGAAACTGTGGGGAAAACCAAAAACCCTCCAACAACATTTTTAATGTTGGAGAGTCAAGGCATACTTTATTATGTGGCCAGGATGTACCACAGAAATCATCTCATCCCCACATAGGCGGGATGTGCAGAGAGAATCATTCCATGGCACATGGCTTTTACTAGATTTTTTCAGACATTTTATACAGTCAAAACTCATAGAAAGGTATTGGGTCAGTTTTCATTGGTTCCAAGTTGCATAGTTTTTAGTATTTGGTTTCCCATTGGATCCAGATTTTTTTTGCCTGCAATGTTAATTAGGTCTTCTTTCTTATTTCTCTTTTCCCAGACCAGGTGTCTCTGACCAGCCAGAGGTGAGGTTTGGAGCTGATGTTCCATTCATGGCCGCTGATGGCCCTTTATCTTTGGGCTATTCCCAGTCTGTTGGTATGTAGAGTTCATCAGACCTCACCTGGTAGAACAATGCCCTGGAAAGAAACTTAAAATTCTTTTTCCTGGGGCAAAGACAAACAAAACCTCTTACTAAAGTTATACAAGATTTTTAACTGGTGTATTTTCCAACAATATCATTAAAATTACTCATGTTACATCACCATATGCAGGTAGCCTGTCTAAATATGTGGACAATGCATGAATGCTCCTGGAGTGTGAAAAGCTGAAGTGTCACCCAAGTAAGTGTGTCAATGGCACCCTGGGGACATGCTTCATCAAACGCAACCTACTGCCCAAGTTACTGGAGCTCTGAAGGGGCAGCAAAGTTGCTCCACGGACCTTATTTGTATAAACAGCACTTCCTGGGGCAGGGAGGCTATGCCACCCAAATGAATAGTCCTGCACTAGTTCAGGTGGTGAATTGTATTGCAATTGCACACGAGAAAGCTGAGTGCACACAGATACCTGCCATGAATTCCCTGAGCCTGATCCTCCACCCCCGCCACAGCCCTGTCAGCTATGGCTGCCAGCAGCAGCCATGTCATTGTCACAGATTTAGATGCTGTCAGGGCAAAGCACAGGTAGGAATTATTTTATTTTATTTTATTTTATTTTATTTTATTTTATTTTATTTTATTTTATTTTATTTTATTTCATTTCATTTCATTTCATTTCATTCCATTTCATTTCATTTCATTCCATTTCATTTCATTCCATTTCATTTTTCCTCCTTGCGAAGCAATACTTGGTAAACTCACCCCCGTTGTTACACTCAAAATCCTTGTGCTTAATGTCACACCTGGGGAGTCCAGGACGGTGGCAAAAGTAATGTCAGAGGGAATTCACAAGGGATTTACATCAATGTTATTGCAGCTAACTGGGTGTGATGGTACAAAACGTTTTGTTTGACTTTAACCAGCAGAACCTTCTTTGGAATAGGCAAAAATAAGCAGAGACAACATTTTAATGATAATCAATAGAACTAATCCTCATGTACCACATATAGCACAAGAACATCAGTAAGCAGAACTGCTTTGGTCTTACAAAGTGTTTGTGCTGTGTAATGTGCATTAAACCACTCTGGGAGCTGAAGCAAAGACATTGGTTTTTGCTTTGGGGTGGTGCATCTCCAACCAGCACAAAAGTGGGGAAACCTCTGTACTGCACCTAGTCTCACCCTGTAGACATTCTTGCTTATCATTCAGATCAAAATCCATCACCAGTTTGCATTCTCTCCACAGCAAGAAAAGTAGTCCAGTGCTGCTGCTCTGTCCTGAATGGAAAGAGACAAAGGAGATGGAGATTAGAAATAGAAGACAATAATACATAGGAAAGCACCTGGTTCTCAAAAATTCTCCCACTTAGACACTGAACCTTTTTCTTCAGTTAAGTTTCCACCATCAAAGAGCAAAATGCAAACCACCAGACATCAATTAAATTACTATTTTAGTCAATCATATCCTTTCTGGTAGCTCTGGTAGCTCTTCTTCACAGTGCTTACCAAATGGTGCTTCTGAGAAATAACCCTTGCTTCACCTATTAAGCACTGATAACTTTTAGGAACTGTTGCCTAATATAAATGCAGAATTGTGATCCTCCTTCGGGGATGCAGCATTCAGGAACAAAAAAATGCTTCCAAAATCTCTTTAAAATGGAGCAGCTATTTTAAGATAGGGAGGACAGTCTGGGTATCTGGATACAACTGTCTGCACAAATGGCAGTTCAGGTTGTAATCAAAGGTCAGAGCTGGCCAAGGGCACGGTTTCTGTCCATGGAACAGGAGGGCTTTCAGCCTCCTCAGCAGGACAAACTGCCCCAGGATTATTTCGTGTGAGCAGTCCTGAGAGCATTACACTGACAGGTAGCCAGGGCCTCTTACCCTTCCACATTGGTCAGTCCTCTTTTCTCTCTGCACACCCCAATGTCCTGCTCACTCCTCATGTTTCTGTGCCCACATTTCCTGAGCCAGGCAGGACAAGGAGGCTGTCTGGGTTTCTTTCAGAGCACCTGACTTTGCACAGGGCACAATCAATGTGGGTAGCACATCCGTGTGTCACTGGAGGCATCCATCTCTTCCGCATATGCCGACAATTCGGCAACCTGCCAGCAAAAGGAAGACATTTTGGAACTGCACTAATTTTATGCTACAGCTCCAAAGAAGCAAAACCATCCCTGGATGGGGATGTGAAAGTGCTATTGTAGTGTCTTGAGCAACAAATGGTGTCTAGTATTTATGCAGAGAAAAGTGGTATGAACCAGGGAGAGGAAGTACTGACTAGACTGTCTGATTACACTGTCCATTCAAGAAGGAATGTTGGTAACCAAAGAAACCATAAGGGTAAAAAAACCAACCACCACCCACCAAGGGGCCCCATAGCTGCGTAAAAGCTGTGACACAGGGACTTTTATCTTTCCTGTGGCTTCACTAGTGCAAACAAGTGTAGTGGATCTTTGCTGCTGCTGCTGCTGCATCTCTGCTGTATTCAAGACTGAAAAATCCCAAAAGATAATGTGTCAGGTTGCCTTTTTATCCTTCTAACAGAGGGTAATCACACATGCTGTATATAACAAAGAAAAAGAACAAAGTATGCAAAGTCAAAAATATACATAATGGAAAATGGCAAGATGAAAGCTGCAAATGCAGACTGATTTTACCCCCTCATGACTCCCTTGTTGTGATAAGGACTTTTGTTTTAAAGCCATTGATTCATTTTCTCATGGGGCCTCAGCCTCACTTGGTGTTCTGAGCAGGCTGTGCTCAGGTAGCAGAGGCGCTCAGGGCTTGCTTTCCTCCCACTCAGCCAGGGTGCCCAGGCTGTGCCCAGAGCAGCTCTTCAGCTCTTCCACTGGTAAAGCTGACTTGTTTTCTTTTGAGTATTTTTCACTGCCTCAGGGAAGAGCAGTACTGCCATGTGAGGTGAGCAGCTGCTGTATTCTGCTGCAGGGATAGAAGAGTGCTACGTAGACAGCTTTCGGCCAGATATGTTCTGGCCATATAATTTTTTAGGGACCATTTGGAATGCTTATGACCTGATTTCACAGATAATGCAATTTTAGCTGGCACTCAGTTCTGGTTTTGGGATTTTATGGATTGTGTACTTGAACTGACTGCAGCTGGGTCGCCCCTGGCATGGGAGCACTTAAAAATCATGTTTTTCAGTTGCAAAGGAGTTGATTTTTTTTTTTTCCCCAGAAGTACTCACTAGACAAGTTTATTCAGAGAACTAAACTTAAGAGTTATTTGGAGTCTGATGCAGAGTAGCAAGTAGGAAGGAGCAGTAAGCGCTGTCCACCCTAGAGGAGAGCATGGACAAACTGAAAAGAAAATAATAAAAACTGAGAAAAAATTTCTGGTTCAGTTTGTCCAGGTATGCTGGTGTTTTCACCATCCCTCTGCAATTGAGGTAGTGTTACCTTCCAACAGAAGGGTGATCAAAGCACTGCTTTCTTAAACTGCTGAGACTGAATTCCAAAGAAGGAACAAAAACCCTGCAAGTGTAATGCTTTAGCATTGTAAGAGACATTCCTTGCTACATTAATAGCTTAATGCAATTTAAATTACAGTAAAGGATGTAAGAAAGGCAAGGCACAAAAGGAAGAGGAGACAAAATTGTCCTAGTAACAACATGTTCTTCCAAACCATGAGCATAATTATGTGATTTAAATTTCTACCAGATTTGGGGAATTTTTCATGTCATTGTTCTGCTCTTTATGCAATTATGTGGTTGTACTTGAATGCGTGGTGGTAAGCAAAAAACACTAATTGCTATTCTTATTGGAGGGTAGTGGACTGAAACAATGACTTTTGTTTATCAGCTCCAGGTAATAAAAATTGTATGGAAAGAACTATTTCAGGCAGTTTTAGCATCTTTCTTCTCTCTCTTTTTATACAAAAGAAGCAGTTTTGACAAGCAACATGACAGTGAAATCCTTCTGCTGAGTCAGATGCTCAGTTTCAAACTTACATAATTCGGGTGAATTTCCATATTCCTTCCCTCCTTGCCTGTGCACGGGGCACAGACAGAAGGAATGTCTGCTCCAAGGCTGCTCACAGTAGCTGAGTGTGGAAGCCTCAGTCTTGCAATTTAAATATTTAAAATATCTTAACATCTCCACAGTGGGATAATTAAATGCTGTACTAAGTCAGCAAAGCAGGGTCTGCTGCCCAGTGACACTGGAGCCCATATGCTGCACAGAAGCAGGCTGAAGCATTTCTGTTTCATGGAACACTCAGTCAAACAGTATGTAATTTCCTCATTTTCAGAAAAGTAATTCTAAAAACATGGAGGAAAGAAAAATTAATTATTAAAGAAAATCTGATTATTGCAGTGTTCCAATGCCATTTTCAGACTCTGGTACATTCTGTGATTTCTCAGGCTGTTATTTTTTGCAATGCTATGGTGGAAATGTCTGCTAAAATCCCAGAGCTCTATCACACAAAACTAATTTACTAGAAACGTCATCTGGCACGTAAGCCACATTTATGTCCACAGCAGAAATTTCAGTGGCGTATTTGGAAAGAAGTGCCAAGAAAAGAAAGCTTCATGTTCACAGATGGCATGCTCCTCATTGTCTGTTTCAACCACAAGAGATGCATGCACAGCTTCAACCCTGTGGGCTGTGTGCTCTCAGAGTTGCAAGGTTTTTTTTGTTAAAAATAAAAATAGATACAAGAAATACTGAAAGGAAAACATAAACTAAGTAACAAAGACCAGAGAGAAAACAAGGTGAGAAACACAGCAAGTTCAGTTAAATCAGATGTATGTGGTTGCAGACAAGATGATGAGATGAGCTATCTGAGAGATGCAAATTCAGATCATGCCAGGCAGAATGGGAAACTGAACCTCCTCCAGCTTCTTGGAGGAGTGCCTTTACTACTGTGTTTCAGGATAACAGAAAGTAAGTAAACAGCACAACATTTGCTTTTCTTTCTAGCTTACAAATACCATTTGAACATGTTTTATCTGTCCCCACACACACACCAAAAGAAGAAGAAAATTTTGGCTGTCTTCGGAATTATTTCCCTCCCTCTTATTTGGCGGCTCAACTGAAAAAGTAATCCTATACCCATTCTCCATTGATCTGCTTCCAGCAGGGTTCCACTCTACATCCCTCTGGGTTTGGCAGCCACAGAAACTAATTTAGCTGGAAAGTCCTGTAAGCCACTTATAACACTGGAAGTCTTCTTACTGTGCTTCCACCCATGAGGAAATCTCCTGGACTGACAAGACACAGACTGGATGGGTGGTTTGCAAGACGGGCAGAAAATTGACTAACAGGCTGCACTCAGGTGGTCGTGATCAATGTTTTTGACTCAGGTTAGCAGCCTGTAACAAGTGGCGTCTCCCCAAGAATAACACTGAATAATACTGTCCATTTTCACAAAGATTTGGGTGATGGAATTGAAAGCACCTTCACCCAGGTTGCCGATATCATCACAAATTGGGTGGAGAGGACAACCTGCCCGGTGAGGAAAGACTGAAGGAGTTACATCTCATCTCCCTGGAGGAGAGAAAGCTTGGAGGCAGGGGGCTAATCTCAATATACCAGAGAGCTACAGAGAGGATGGAGACTCTCCTCACAGAGGACCACATGGAGAAGACAAGGCACAACATGAATTTTCTTATGATAATAACAATTAATGACTGAAACACAGGGATGTGGTGGTAGAATCCCTATCACAGGTTTTTAGGCTGCCACTGAGCAGGGTGCTAGATAATCTCATCTAGGCTCCCTCCCACAAAAGTTGGACCAATGATCTTTCCAGCTCCCTTCCAGCCTGGACTGTTCGATGGTTCTACGATTCTGGGCAGAAAGGCATGGTCTCCTTTAGCCATCTTCAGCAACACCGCCCTGAAGAAGAAACCTGAGCATCCCCACCATTTGCCAGCAAGCAGACCTGCATGCAGTACAGTGCCAGCTGTCCAGGCACACCTCCAGCTCATCGAACTCGCAGGTACCACACTGAGGGCGCTGCTCTTTCTCACTTGGTGGGCACCAGACCGCATCGGCCCACCTGCACCAGCACCAGCTTCTTGCGAGGGGCCGAAGGCCAGGTGTAGGTGGCGAGGAGCGGCCTCACGGCACACCAAGGCCTCCGTGACCTTGGTAACTCACGGCCGCCGTGGCCCTCGCAGCCGGGACGCACCGGCCGTGCCACTGCTGGCGGCCCGCAGAGCCAGGGTCCGCGTCCTCCGCCGCCCCATCAGCCGGTGGCTCCGGGAGGGAGACAAAAGCGGCGGGGACGGTCGGAGGCGGTGGTCGGCATGGAAAAAACCCTGGGGCCAGGGGCACAGGACAGGCGCTTGGGGATCCTCAGTGCGTCTCCCGCCGCCTCCCCCCGGCCGAGCCCTCAGGCACCGCGGCGGGGGGGCGGGGCCGGGGCCGCCCTACAGCGCGGTGACGGGCGGGTTCCCTGTCCAATCGAACCGCGCTGTTGCCTGATGGACACGTCTTCTGACCAATCGTCGCGGCGCGCCCGTCCCCTCCTCGGATCGGAGCCAATCGCGATGCCGGCGGCGGGCGGGGAGGCGGGGCCGGGTGCCGGCGCGGGGCGGGCCGTGTGCGGGGGCCGGGACGCAGAGCATCGCTCGGGCTTCGTGCTGCCGCCGGCTCCGTTCCCGCTCCCGCGTCGTCTTCTCTGCCGGCCACCCCTTCCCTCCCGCGGACATGTCGTCGCCGTCGTCCGGAGAGCGGTACGAAGAAGAGGAGGAGGAGGAGGAGGAGGACGGCGCCTACGAGAGCCAGGCCAAGCGGCTGAAGCCCAGTGCCGCTGCCGAGGAGGGCGAGATCGAGTACAGCGGCGCGGAGGAGAGCGAGGGCCGGCGGGACAAGGGCCCCGCGTCGCGCGGCGGCGGCGGCTTCTCTGGCGGGGTGAGGGACGCGAAGCTGGCGGGCGGGGGGCGGGTCCCCTCAGGCTGCCGGCGCGGGAGGGGGCCCGTCCCGCCCCGCCCCTCCTGCGGGCGAGGCCGCGACCGCCCCCGCCGCTGCTCCGCGGGCGGGGGGGCCGTGCTCCGGGAGGGGCGGGGGGCTTCCCACGGCTGCGAGGCCTTTGCTGGGGTCGGGGCCCGCTGTCCTCTTCCCAGGCATGGAGGCGCTTCCGGCGGGGTGGGAATGGCGGGGGCTCCGGGCCGGGTGCTGTGCTCCGCTCCGCGCTCCCCGCCGCAGGCGTGCGCTTGTTCCTCACCGCCCGCGGGCAGGGACCGAGCCTGCAGCCTTGAGGGATGGATGGGTGTGAGGCATGCGGATTTTGGAGCTCGCGGATTGCCGCTGTTCCGCGGGCAGCTGGCTGCCTTTTGGGGTATCGCCATTGCAAGTTTTGTGCCGGCCCTGTTGCTGAGCGTAACTATAGAAACAGCGAGCGGCGGGGTGGCGGCGGGGGCTGAAACCGCGGCCGAGGGTTTCTTTCATCCTCCGTTCTACCTTTGTGTCTGGCACCACACGGCGATAAGGCTGATCTTAAACCATTGCCTCGTTTTTAAATTAATTTCTAATTCTACTTTCTCCCTCCCCCACGAACACTGCTGTAAGCACGATGGTTCACTTTTTTATTTGCTACATACCTTTTCTTCATGAATTTGCGTCTAAGTCCTTGATCCATAAATTTGGGCTAACGAGACCTTTCTGCCTGCTGTTTGATTCCTTATCTAATTGTCCATCTGATGATAACCATTTTTCTCCTTGATGGCTCTTTCTGTTTCTTACTTGAACAAGCCAAATCAAGAAAACATTGATTTAATGTCAAAGCTTCACATTTAAAGTACCTGTTTCGTGATTTGTTAAAATGAACTCGCTTATCAGTTAATGAGGGAGCATTTGCTGTTACCATTTCTCCATCAGTTAAATCTATTGGTAGAGAAGGTGCTTGCTAAATTTGTTGTTGTGGTTTAACCCTCTCCTGCAACCAGGCACTGCACAGACACCCATTGACTCATGCCTGGGCTGATGGGGGAGGGAGTCAAAAGGGTACAAGTGAGGAAAATACTGCGCTCCGTTCTCCTTCCCCCACTTTATATGCTGAGTATGATTTCCTAGGATCTGGGATATCCCTTAGGTCAGTTGGGGTCACTGTCTCGGCTACGCTCACATTTGGAGCCACAGGACAAAAAGGGAAAGCCTTGATTCTTGCTCATCACTAAGGAAAACCTCTGTCTTATCAGCATTGTTTCGAGTACATATCCAAAATGTAGCCCATACTACTATGTAAAAAATTAACTTTACCCCACCCCAAATCAGCACATTATAACGAAAGTTCCCTGATAAGCTGTAACAAAATACGTCTCTGGAAAGAACTATTTTAACTCTCAAGTTTCTTGTGTCAGAGCATGGTCTCTGTCACAGTCAAGACTTAGCAATGTGCTCTGTTTTGAAGGCCAGTGCTGAAAGAAATCCATATACTTGCTTAAGTTATCTTGAAAGTTTGTCATGTAGGAGAGCTGAACACCATGCAGTGAGTACTTCAAGTAGGAATGAGATTCTGCTTTTGCTTTTCCTCTTTTCTGCAGTATTTTTATGAAATCAACTAGTCTTTACATTTCTCCTTCATTCTGGGTTCTGGCTCAGAGTGTCTTCATGACGTATCAGTGTCTCAGTTTATCCAAGTTTACCCTTCATGGTAATTAGAGCATGGGGTGTGTAACTTCACCTTTTGCATCTCAAGAATGGCATGTGCTGAGTCTTGTGAGTAAAGAAACTGAAACAAATGTGTAGCAAGTCGAGAACACGAGGGGTTTTAGGCGGCTGGTTGTGTCAGTTGCAGAGGCATTGACAATTTATTGGCAAAACTCTATTCACAGATTCACTATTGGAGAGGCAGAAGTTGTCTTGATGCTGGAGATCAAACTGGTTTCTTAAGAATAAGCTATTATATCAAGTGGATATATGAAAAATAAATGACTGAGTGCTTTTGGTAGTAATTTTATGTGAAGCTTTTAATAGCTAAATGCCAGCATCTATAAAGTAGAGTTAGTTAATGTGAATTTTCATGTTTTTTTTCTTTAGCAGATACAAAAATGTGCAGGAAACTTAATTATTCCATGATGTATCTTTGTTGCTCTGATTTTCTGATATTCGTGGAGATTTGCGGAAGCTCGCAGGGAAGTCAGGCAGGCAGCACACAAGATGGCGAAAAGAGAAACTTTATTTACAAGAACTTCTTTATATATCCATTAATAGTCTAATAATTATTGGTCGACAGTTTTTCCACCCCCTATAACGATTGGTTACAATGCTAAAGTGTCCAGTACCAAAACAGTGAGATTAGAAAGCACAAGAATGCAACTTCTCTCTATTCTCCATGAGAAAGAAGAGAAAGATTTTAAAACAGTGCAACTACAGTATCTTATTCGCTTCTTTGCAGGGAAATGTGCTCAGCTTATGAAAGTCGTATGTGGTTCAGACATACAAGATGAAGGTAGGCTGAGAGGAAGGAAGAAATGTAAGTGTCCTGGATTGCTCAGTAGAGAGCAGAAAAAGAACAAGTAGGAGGAACTATAGAGAATGGGGAATTAGGAGGAGAAATGGGGAATGATGGTCAGGGTAAATGATGGTGAAGTGATGATGAGAAATGGATGATCAGTGCAAGGAGTGATAGGAATCTGATAGCCTCACTTTTGTTGGGTTTTTTGTTTGTTGGTTTTATTTCTTTTTCCCTCACACATGCCCTGGAATATCAGTGAACTGCACATTCATATGGATTATATCCTCTTGTTGTATAAAAGCTCTTTTGTTCTAGGACCCTGGCAGGTTGGTGGGGTCACCCTCCTGGGCTGTATTTATTATTGTGGCAGTTTCCTGTTCTGGGATTGTTGCATTTGGCTGAAGAAGCCCTTTATGCCTCTATTTTGTTTTGTTTTGGTTGGTGTATTTTGTTGTTGTGGCGTTTGTTTTGGTTTAGGTTTTTTGCAATGGGTGCCTAGAAGTCTCTATGGGAGATCCAGATGAGGAAATCCAACATTTATTTTGCTCTTTGTTTTCCTCTGTTTCCCACTCGTGTGGCCATTTCTCATAAGCCAGAGGTATACCCCTTTCTTCATGGCTCATCTCCAGGCTGAGGAACGTGGAGAGCCAGGAACAGACCAGAATGTTGATCAGGGAAGGAGCAGGATGTGTTCCTGCAGAAGTATTCAGTGTGGGAGAGAGCGTGGTTGGGAAGAATGACCTTTACAGAGGTGGTGCTGAGTGGTGGTGAAGCCCTGTCAGAGAAATCAGAATTGCAGTGTGGCAGAGGGTCAGGACACTGGGATAATGTGGGCTAAGAGCTGTGTTTAAGGGAATTTAGAGGGCCTTTCAGCTCCATCCCCTCTCCCTTCCTTAAATGTCAGTTTTATTGATTAATGTTGTGTTTATACAACCTGTAGCATCTGCTTCCCTCACTGTCTCTGACATACTTACTCCTAAACATTTCTGTGAAGTAAGGAAGACCGGTTATCCCTGCTCTTATATTTGGGGAAGTGAGATGTGGTGTCTAAATACACGAACATAACTATCAGCTACTGCAAGGTAAAAGAGGGATGTGATCTTGCAGCTTCTCAGCAGCTCTGTTGAGACTTCCTGGGTGGTAAATGGAAAGCAGCTCTCCTTGCAACTCAGCTGCTTGGTGTCTAACACAGGCAGTTTGGTCACAGTAGCTAAATGCAGCGAGTTCGGATCTTGACCTATTTTGCTGTGACTTTTCTTATTTGTCTTCATTTCTTAAATGAAGTCATCCTAGAAGCTGCTTTTGAGTAAGTGTGTAAATCATCTTCCCTCCTTTGTCCTCCCTCAAGAAAAAGTAACCATTACCTTCAGGCTGGTTCTTCTTTCAATACCTCAGGCTGAATCTCCTGATGATGTTGTGTTGTGTGGGGTTTTGTTTTGGGATGGTGTTTGCTTGGTTTTGTGTTTGGTTTTTTTTTTTTTAAAGGATATTCAGATTGTGACGAGCAGAGAGAAAAATAGAATAGACTATTTCAGTTGGAAGGGGCTTGGAACTATCATATAGTCAAACTACCTGACTAGTTCAGGTCAAATTCAGAATTGGCAGAAGGGGTCGGAGTGCATGTATTCTGCTCTGTAGCAGTTGAAATCATTGAAAGGACACAGTGGTAGAGATGCATTAAACAAAGAGAAATGAAACCCAAACTCCTCATACAAAACAAAACTAAATTGGCAGGCAGTCTTCCAGAGTATGAGATGTGATTAATCTTAACCCCCTTCTTCTGTGTAGCCCTGCCCCTCAGACCCCAAAACCAACCAACAACAATAAAAAAAAGCACAAATCCAGGATATACAAAGCTAATATATTCTTCCACTGCCATGGAACCTTAGCTTAGTCTTGTCTGCCTGTTTCTTCTGAGTCACTTCCCCCCAATCACCATGAGTTCTGTTGTATCTATAAAACAAATTTCAGACCATTTAAGAGGGTTGCAGAGAGAGGAAAAAGCTGAGAATCAATAAGATAATCTGAATGGTGAGAAGCTAAGTAAGAGTATGTTTAGGTACTTGGCAGAGGGAATATGAAGGAGAAGTGCCATCCTTTTGCAGTAAGGAAAAAAGAGAGATGGAGGAGGTAAGTAGTGAAAAGATAAGCAGATGCTCAAAAAAAGGTAGTACATATTAATAGGACTAATATGAGTATACTGACTGGGAAGTGTCTGGAGAAAGGATAAAGGACATGTTTTTGTGCAAACAGTTGGTGAGAAAAATTCTAATTTGGAATTGGTGAGCAAGAGAGACATCATCCTATAGCCTGCGATGCATTCCAAAAAGGAAGACCTTTATGGAATGGCAAATCGTAATTAGTTGGCAAGAAACCATTGATATATTTCAAATGTCATCTAGAGTTATGTAGGTCACTAAAAAAAGGATGTTAAAATGCTACAGCCGTTCTTTGAAACTGCTTCTGTTGCAGTCTTGGGTATGTGAAGTCACTTGTTTGTACTTCATCTACTTGGATATGTCAGTGCTTCCCTTTGTGCCTCAGCTTTGTTTCAGGATAAGCATTTTTATGCTCCTAGTTTCTTTCTTGAGGGAAACCTTTTCTGTCCTTGTTACTGGTCTTGAGCACTTCCTTGAGAAAGGAAGTCTGCTTCCTTTATCTATTTAAATAACTGCATTTTCTGTCCAGCCTAATGATTCTTCAAGAAATCATTATTGAGTTTTCAACACCTCTTAAGATATATACATATATTAATGGCACAGCAGTAACATTGGCTACTCTGTTCTCCTGGCTTTGGTGGAGTGCAAGTGTGGTGCTGGAGTTTTGCATGGGGCTTTTGTGCTCTCATGGGAGTTGAGTTACTGAAAGAATCTTTTGTAGGCAGAGAAATACTGGTGCTTGTTAGTCTGTGTGAGAGCAGATGCTTTGATGTAACCTTTGTCTGTGTGCCAACTGTAGCTCATGTAGCTTTCAAGATACAGTGGCTGTGAGATGGTGGTCAAAATCCTGCATTGTTCATCTCTGGGGACAAATTCCAGCAGCAGTTGGATGAGCTGTGAACATTCTGACCTTAGCTGTAGATACACTTTACACTCTGTAGACATGTTTGATTTTTCGTGTGGTCTGGAGGTTTTATTTCTCCTTCTAGAGGAAACCAAGGATCATTCTAGATTTGCTTGATACCGCAGCTTTTGTAGCTGCAAAACTTGTTTGACAATAATATGTATGTCTGCCCTTTGTGAAAAGTTTTTTTGCTCCCGAACGTGTGCCTGTGGCATGTGTCCCCATCTTTCACCAGCCCATGTGCTCTGTGAATATCAGTTTGAGGCTTCCTGGCTCAGAACTGATTTAGGCTCAGTTCTTGTGCTGCTGTTCACTGCTGCTGGCTAGAAACTATTTGGAGTAAAGCAGAGACCCTCTGAATTGGCCACCTCAGTCGTTTTATCTGTGCAAAAGAGGTTCTGAAATTCACTGTAGGTAAGTCCTGAAGTTCATGGCAGGTGTCTGAGATTTCACTGGTTTGTGTTTGGGGTTTTTTTTGGGTGGGTAGATTGTTTTTTTGTTGTTGTTTCTTTTGCGGGGGGGGGGGGCTTTAGTTTTTTTTATTCCGTGCTTCTTGAGCTTCTGCGCAGGTTCCTTACTATAATGGTGGTTTTTGATTCTTGCTAAATCTCTGGCTAGAAGTTGCTAAAAGAATGCATTCTGTATGATGTTATGGGAGAAGGAGAGTGGGATTGGAAAGCCAAATGCTGCTTTAATGACAAAAGAAAGCAAAATTTTTATCTGTTGATGGTTCTAAGAATAATTCCGGTTGCAGAAGTGCAGACACCTGTGTATGTTCATTTAACTCATGTATAATGGATTTGAATTGCAGTTATAAAAAGTCTTTATTTTTGAGAGAGTTTGTACTGCTAGAAAGATCTGTGTCTACTAATACCTGTATCTACTAATAATAGATAAAAATACAAAGGGATATGCGTGACAAAGGAACATGAACTGAAACTGTAACAGAAGTTTCAGCAGGGAAGGGGAGGGAGAACAAAATACTGGTGTGTTATGATCCATTCTCTGAAAAGCTTGACGTGATTTATGGAGATACTAGTTCAGTTAAGACAGGGAGTAGCAAGTACTAAGTTGCTAGTAGCTGTACTTTTTGAGATGAGTCTGCTTCAATGAGCAAATCATTGCTTATATTTACCATCTGATTAGACAGAAATGTTACTAGATGGGATTTCTCAAGTGTACTGAAGAAACCTAAAAGGAAATGCCTCCCCCTAGCACTAACTGGGATCTTAATATAGTAGCAAGTATGCAGGGCAATGAATAATTGATGTAATCGTTTTTGATTGTTCTGTAGACTGTAAATAAAGGTGCCTGTTATCTCAACATCTTAGAGATAGGCTTTGCAGGAAAAAGTGGTAGTTATTGTTAGTTTTCTTTTGAAGATTTCCTCAGGTGCTTCTTTCAGCTTTGAAAAGTGTGTATGTGGGTTAAGAATATATAAGTTGAAAATAAAACCTCTCTGTAGTTCTGTTCCTTCTGCAATTGCCTAAGTTTTTGCTGTTCAAAGTGTTAACCTTTCATGATTACTTTGATCACTGCTCCTGTCGTAGACCTGAGCTGATTGATTCAGGATATAAGGTAGCTTATGCAAATATCAGCAGTGGTGTTTTCCCAGCATTGTCACAGTTCTTATTCAAAGAAATGTGTTTCTCCTTAAAGTGCTTTCATATTGCAAACAAATAAAATGTAAGCTAAGCTTAAAATGCTACACAGCAGATGGTTCTGACATCTGAGGAAGCCTGAAGTGCTGGTTTTTGTTTCAAACAGAATGGTCAAACCCCTGATTTAAATAAAAAAAACCCCATGTGATTGTTTAGTGAGAACTGCATATGGAACACAGGAGTTAAACACACAAGACTCAATTTGTAGTTATCTGGAATGTATTTTTTCCTGGAATCTGTAGTTCAAATGGACAGTGAAGAGAGGAATGTCTAACAATAATAGCCATCATGGTGGTTACTTAATTACTGGAGCTCAATGCTCCTTTGTGCTACAAATGAGAATCTCTCTCAAATTCCAGAAGATGCTATGCTGCTGTTTATGAAAAGGTGAAAAATCAGTCTGACTTGATCTGCTAGATGGAACACATTGATGTAGTGACTAAGTTTGAATACATCACTTTTACACTGCTGTTACAAGTATGAAATTTGGGTGCTGGGGATTTGCAGTATTTTTTAGTGTGCCCTTGATTACCTGTAATCTTTTTTTGATCATCTCTCATTATTGGCTTACATTCTTCTTTTTATTTTTTCCCTACCCTCCATGTCCAAGAATATATAAGGTAAATTTCAGCCTTACCTTCAGAGTTTTGATGGAAAGATTGAGCTGATTCCAACCCAAATTGTTCAGTTGCACAGAATCGAGACTGTCTGAAAGTAGCTCTGAAAAATATTCATGGTGGGAATTCTGTGTGCTAATGGGCTACCTCTGGGTCCATTAATAGTAGGCAGCCTTGGGGTGAAAATAGCCCCATATGTACAGAAATTGTGAATTTTTAAAAACATGTATGAAGAGTGTTCAGAATTAGAAGGGAGGTTGGGTTTATTTCAATCACAATTCAGAGCTGGCATTTTCTTGCATTGTGGAGCACGGCTCTACACGAATTAGAAGAACACTCCATTTTCTTTCAGTTTAGGGATGGTCCTCATTTGTTCTTGCTTATGTATTCTCCCAGCCTGTCCCAAAAAAATACTGGCATCGACAAGCAGAGTGTCAGAAATATAGCTATTGGACGTGTCCTGATTTTTTTTTTAATGCTCTTGATGAATAGTGTATGTGTAAGACCTCTTGCAATTCAACCAGTGTTAAATAGGCTGCTTTTTTTAATACAAGAAAAATCTTGCGTGTGCAAAGAGATTAATTAAATCTGAAAAGCTTTTTATTTTAAGTAGACTTCAGCAACTGAACTTGGCAATCTGTTTGGAAAGAAAAGTTAAATTATTTAACACATGCTTAGATTGTGCATTTAGATGGCTGCTTCTGGACCCAGTGTAGTGTCTACCAGATATGTAATTTTAGTTGATAGTAGCAGTGTTGAATTTTAAAATGTCATTTTGTTTGTTAGGATGCTGGGGGAAGTCATCACAAAGTCTCTGTTTCTCCTGTCGTCCATGTCCGAGGGCTGTGTGAATCTGTGGTGGAGGCAGATCTCGTGGAAGCTCTTGAGAAGTTTGGAACCATATGGTATGTCTTTGCTAAGAGTTGTTTGGTAAAAGAGCCATGTAACAAATGACCATTATGGGACCTGTGAGTTGTTTTGAATGAGCAGAAAACCTTACAGTGCTGTTTCCCTCACCAGCTATGTCATGATGATGCCATTCAAGCGCCAGGCTCTGGTGGAGTTTGAAAATGTGGAGAGTGCAAAGAAATGCGTGACATTTGCAGCAGATGAACCTGTGTACATTGCTGGGCAGCAGGCGTTCTTCAACTACTCCACAAGCAAGAGGATCACTCGGCCAGGGAACACTGATGACCCATCTGGTGGGAATAAAGTTCTCCTGTTGTCAATTCAGAATCCTCTCTACCCAATTACAGTGGTATGTTTCGTTGCCTTCTTCTACCTTTTTTTGTATCTTCACATAGGTGACTTGCATGTTCTTAAAAGCTTTTCAAGACGATTCAGTCTTGTACAGATATTTTGCAATACATTTGAAGACTTCAGAAGTGAGGATTTTGAAATGTTTAAGTTGCTGCATGCTTCTGGAATATTTCCAAATGTGTTGCTACAACATCAAGATTGTTACTGAGCCTTTAGGCTCTGAGTGGTGTATGTTTAAAGAGCAAGTAGTTTTTCCAGTAGGAAGGGTTATTTTTTTGCAGTCTTTCTTAAATATTTCCTTTGTGGAAAGGTGAAACCTTTATCTTTTGATCATCAACTCCAGTTTGATGGAATCTTCCTCACTTTTATTTGGGCCAATATATTTTCCATTTCAGTATTTCAAGTGGTACCATATATACAATTGCATCCTAATTTATTGCCATTTATTAATGGCACATGTACATAGTTTTTTTAAGATACAGATTTTTTGGTTTTTGGCTGTTGCTCAAGAATGTATGTTTTATTATGCATTAGATGCTTATATTTTTCATAGGAGATTTTATAGTGCATGTTGAATTGCACAGAAGTATTTCAGGAAAAAAATTAAAATTGTGTACTATGATACAAGTATGAATCACTTGTTCTTTGGGACGTAGGATGGTATGGATAAATCAAAGTGCTTGGGGTGTGTGGAATGAAGTAACTTAATGCAAGTATTAAGTTTTGTTAATGTGCTATATATTATGAGAGCAAATTGATTGTAACTTAGTATTCCTGAAATTACCTCAAGTAGTCAGTTCCACATCATGCTTTCTGCTTCACTGCTGTGTGAGTATTGATAGATTGTTGTCTGTTGATTCGTCAGTGGGTGATGAATCTTCCTTTCTCCTGTCAATTTTCTTTATAAAAAAGCCTGCCAAGGTATGAGTTGCTTTTTAGTGTTTAAAAACAAACCTGCTCTGAGCTGTGTGCACGAATCCAATGACTGAGTTAAAGCATCATTTTCATGTGACTGTAATACAAATTTTGTATTTACTCTGTTTCATTAATGCATTTTAAATTAGCCCTGTGCGAGCCACTGAGTTGAAGGTGGATGTTTGAAGAAACTGGGAGCAGAAGCCTGGTTTTGGGCTGGGAGAGTTCCATGGGAATTCTGAGGATGAAGCCTCTGGCACAGTAGCTCCTTTCTAAAAACAAACAGCCCCCCTCAACCTCTTCCTTCCCACTGCCCCCAGCTGTTTCTTTAGCATATACAAATGAGTGCTAGAAGCAGGCAGATTTCCAGAATTACTGGCAAGTATCAGAGCTCATTAAAGGCAGTGTAGTCACAGCAACTGAGGAGAGCATCTGTGCCTGTAACAGCTAAAAATGTGATGGGAAAAACACAAATTTTGCACTTGGCCAATGGGTGAAAGAAACAGTTAATTTAAGAATGCCTCAGGCAAAGTATGCATTATTAAAAAAACCCACCCCCAACAAAAGGAAACAAAAATCAACCGAACAACTCTACCCCTCAAAAAAAAAAAATACAAAAAGCCCAACACTACCTCTTCCTCTTCAACACCCTTCTTAAATTTGAACTGCAGTTAGACAAATTAGATGAAAAATTGCAACCAGTTTTAAGTGGCAAGTCTGAATAACTGCAGTAAACTGTTCTATAGTTTTTAAGAGTTTCACTTTAAAAACAAGACAGTTTTTGCAGAGAAATTGGTCTGTTCAAGGGAATCTTGTGGCAGAAGCAAAATAGTTCTAAAATTTTGCTGCAGCCTAATTCCTCCATTACAATTGTGACCCGCTTCTCTCTCTCACAGAACTTTTTTTTTGGAGGGATGTGACAGCAAAGGGCAAGAAGGGCAAATTAACTGTATTTAATTCCTAGTTTTTCACCCCTATGTGATAGGGGGCGTTGGTGTTTTGAAAAATGTTTTGCCTAAGATGTCACATACAGGTCTTTGAAGTTCTGTTTCCTATTTTCCTTACCCATGGGCAGAACTTTGTCAGGGATTTGTCTGTTCCAAGAGGCTTTCCCAAAGTGACTTGTGCTGCTGCAGTCATTGCTGCCTGTTCAGCCATACCTCTGCTGTTGCCTCTTAGTTCTCACTTCTAAACTTTCTGTATGTGCGTGAGGAAGGTGGGGTGTGCCTTGGCAATTGAAATGTTTTAAACTGAGCTGCCAGCATATTCTGAGGTTAAGTAGCAGCACCTCCTTTTTATGTTATTCTAGTAGGTATATAATGCTAGTGCTTAATTTTTTTATAAATATCCCGCATTACTGTCTCGTGAATCACTTGATTGATTTGGTAATATAAAGTAGCTGAATTATAAAAAAAAAATTAAAAAATCAAGTTGTGTGTGTAACTGCTGGCTAATGACACTGGTGGCATTTTGAGTAGAGCTTATGTTTTGAAAGACATTTGTTTTTGTTTCTAATTAAGTGGCTGTGAAGAAATTATTTGAGAGACAAATTGTGAAGGAAAGTCATAGACCTGAAAATTAATGTCATTTGGATCTGGAAGGTTTCTAGGAATCTTTTCTCCCTAACAGGAGGGATGGAGGGCAGCCTTTTGTGCTGTTGAGCATGCTGTAAATGATCTCACAGGTCTTATTTTTTTTGGTTCAGACTGGGTGGAATGTGTTTGTTTTAATTTTAAGAAATCCAATATGCCCCCCCTTTTGCCTCCTAATTGCTCTTTTACTCTGCACAACATAGCAATAAATATTATACCCACTTCCTTTGCCCCTTCTTCCTCTTGTCTCCCAAATAAACCTGAGGATATACACCAAGATCTTGGAATGAGCATTTTGGAGGTATTTGGTTTAGATATAAAGGAAGGAGCATAGCACCCACTTACAATGTGGGTTGATTCAGGCAAAAATTGTTGAAATTCTCTTCTTGATGAGCTACCTAAGTTTGCATCTTGAGTTATCTCCAGTTACTCTCTGAAAATGAACATGAACTCACCTGCTGGAGTCTTATGAAATGTGTTATAACTAGAAGTGTCACTTTATCTCTCTGCTGTGGTAGAACTACTGCAGGGCAATGCTTCAAAGGTAGCAGAGCTTGAGACATGGATGCAGTTACTGGGTTTTAACACAGTTGAAGATACTTGTTAAACCAATATTTGTATGAGTACTTCTTATAGAAGCTTTTTGCTATTTTTCAGATTTGATTGCCTGTACTATATTGATCCGTAAGAATGCCAATCGTGACTGTATGAGTTGTAGAGGGGAAAATAAGAAATGGAAAGTTAACAAGCCTTTTCTCTTTCTCTTTGACATTTAAATGCCACTGCAAGAAGATGTTCTGTGGACCAAAAGGGATTGGAATTTCACATCAGACTAAAATTTTTTTTTCTTCTTCCTTAGGATGTTTTGTACACTGTGTGCAACCCTGTTGGAAAAGTTCAGCGCATTGTTATTTTCAAGAGAAATGGAATACAAGCCATGGTTGAATATCCTTTTTGAGTGTGGTTTTTTTTTTTGGATGTGGGTTCTTGACTCCAAATGGGTTTAACATGAGAGTGTCAGAAAAATACCATGTGATTTTGAGATCGAAGTATTTCTTAACTTCTATCTAAAACATGGTAACTTCTAATTTTTGTCCGTCTGTAAGACAAAGTAGTACTTACACATTTCATCTTTGTAGAAAAATGGCATTGTCCACAGTAGTCTTGATAATGATGTTTATAGTCCCTCAGGCCTAATAATTGCAGACATGAATTATACATAGATTTGACAATCCCTTATATGCGCCCTTATACACAAAAGTTTCATGGCTTCTGCCTGTGCTGATACCTGTGTTGATGGGTAAGGGATTGCAGATGTGCAGTTTGCCTTCTTCAGACTCTTCTAAAATAGTCCCAGTATGTACTGCTTGCCTTATTATTTTGATTTTAATAAAGCAAAGGCCAACTTAGGCATCCTTGACCTTGATCCTTAGGAATCCTGTATTGAGGAAATTCCCTGCTCTATTATCCTGCTGTTTGCTCTGTTTGTAGCATTAAGTTGTTCATGGGTTGAATGTTCAGAATTGTTGTGTTGCTGTGGTTTGCAAAATCCAAAGTCTGATATTATTAGGACTTCATTTATGAAACTCTCATAGCCCTCTTCCTAAAGCTTGATTACCATCCATTTTTAACTTTTATCTGGACAAAATTTCCCAGAATCTCAGGTATTATTTTGTGATTTCAGATCCTATCAATGTGGCAGGCTTAATTAGTGAGTCACTTCCGTAAAGTATGACTTAACCAGTGGCTGCATTGGTGATTTACCAGGCAAAGAGAGCTACCCTAACTCTGGTTAAATCAAACTAATTCTTGTTTATCTATATAGGAGATTTAAACTGTGTGTCCTAACAGACAATAATTGGACTTTCTGTATGCGTTCAGTTTGTCATAAACAGAGTTGTCAGGATCAGATGACTTGTACAGTTGGAGGTTATTCTTCATCTTGTGAAAGATTAGGGAAGTAGTGGGGAGGATCCATCACACACTCAGAAACTACCATCCTTATGTCCTTTAAATTAAACTCTGTAACATGCCTTTTATTGAATTGACAGAAAATTGACAGCAATTGACAGAAAACTCAAAAATGTGAGCAGAGTAATGCAGCAGCAAGAACTGCTGGGGTGGGGAGGAAAGTAAGCTTCAAGACAAACCTTGTCTGAAAAGATCAAAAATTTACTCAAATTTAAATGGTAATTGCTGTACCCATTACTTTTGCAGTTCTGGCCAGTGTCAGTTTCTTACAAGTCTGGGAAGCTTAACTTTCCTAATGTTTTGAGTTCCACAGTGAACCTGCATCACTTTGGAAGAAGTTGGGCTGCCAGGAATGTGGTAAACCCGGTAAATTCGGACTCTTTCCAAAATGTCGCTAAATGATATCAAGGCATGGTGCAAAAGGTCTGTTCCGCTGCAAAGTTCAGGTTTTCTGACACCGTATATTATTATGTGTGAGATCGCGGGTTGTGATGTGCCAAGGCTCGGGTACATTTTTCTGCTAATCACAGATCTAATCTTGGAGTGTGGAGAGCACATGAAATAACTTAAGTGTTGGAGCCTGGCACATGCAGTTGCCTGTTGTATGTTTTTGAGGCAAGATGATTATTTGTTCACTCTAACTCTCTTTTTTAGTTATGTGGGGGGGTTTTTTTGCTAATGAGCTAAAAAAGGTGTACAGTTCTTTTTGCTGTAAAGTAACTACTGTGATAAGTCTGTATGGATTTTTTGTAGTGTATACAATAGTGAAATAGCTGCAGGCTACAAAAGTAAATCCATATCAGATAAAAGGAACATGAATGTGACACCTGGGGAAAAAGATCCTTAACGTGATGTGTATATTTGAATCGGTGTTTTGTGCCCAGAAGGCGAAGGCTGCACTCAATGGAGCAGATATCTATGCAGGATGCTGCACACTAAAAATTGAATATGCAAGGGTAATGCTTGGACCTTCTCTTTTAATTTTACTAGAAAAAGAAAATATAGTCAAGACTTAACCTCTTTCACTTTTACTTTATTTGAACAGCCAACTCGACTTAATGTCATTAGGAACGACAACGATAGTTGGGACTACACTAAGCCATATCTGGGCCGCCGAGGTAGGTTCTGATCCATTCTCACTGTAGCTGTTTGACTGTACTAATGCCAGCCCTTCAGACGTGGTCAGGCTGTGTGGCAACAGTCCTTCCAAAGCAGGCCAGTGCTGCTGGAGGCTGTGTCACCGCAGGGAGTTAACCCTGAGCCCTAGTGCCCCCTACTGCCGTGTGCTTGAGCCACTTAGTGCAACAAGGAGCCCACACCTCCAAGCACCTTCGCAGTTCTCAAGGACTTGCATTTCTCCAAGCAGCTCTCTCTCTTTGGAGGAGAGGAAACCTGGCACAGACTATTCCTTATAAACTACAAACTTGCACACTGCTTCTCCTTCGAAAGGACTCCTTTCCCCTATGTTGGACAAGGCATTAAGAAGGATAGAGGACTTCAGCAGGCTGACTCTACACTTCATCATGCACCACATCGGCATCAGCAAAAAAAACCCCAAACAAACAAAAAAAAACCCTCTGAAAAGCCTCAGACTTGCAGTTCACCTTGTCTGCATACTGCATGCACCATCACCACAAGTTTTTAAAGGAGGACATTTTCAGTACTTCAGATTTGTATGGGATGAATAACACGATAGACTGTACCCATTTTGTTCAAGTTTGTATGTATGTTGGTCTTATTTCCCTTAAAATTATCACTGAAAAATCAAGAACCTCCAAAATTAAGAATCTCTTGTTGATATCATTGACGTTGTAATCTTTTTATTACTTGCTGTATGTGAGAGTTGCATTCAGACTTAACAGTGTAAATATTGTCTAGTAGTAGGGAAATTCAATCCTTATATGCAGATAGTTATGAGCAGTGCAATACCAACAAGTCCCCTCAGCTATACTTAAGAATTAAAATAGGGAAATTCATAATTGGTACAGGCATACTGTCTTTTAAGTACTCAGCTGTAAAAATTCTCAGAGCTTAACTCATGTCAGTGGCAACTATGATTATATATGCACAGTCAAACTGCTGTCTAGCCTAACTCCTGTAAAGTGTTTATTTAAAAATAACCAAAAATCTGTAACTATTGAGTGCAGTGTTCAGTAACCTATGTACAATAATGTGTTCAATGTAAAGTCAGAAAAGTGAAGACAATGTGACCAAGATAGAGTATCTACTTATCAAAGGCTACATGAGAACCAGGGTTTTGGCTGTCTCAAGAGATTTGCACTTTCAGAGTAATTCTGCAGAGACACTGGGCTTTTGAAACTGTTGTACAACTAAGAACTTAGGGCTTGGCTTTTCAAAATAAAGTTCTTGTAAAAAGTTAACAAGGGAGCTACAGTATTGGTTGCAGCTTATAGATTATGACTATTTGGTATTGGGATTCAAATTTTTTCTCAAATTTTTGAGTCAAAGAAAAGGGATTCTGAAGGAACTCAAGTACAAGAAAAAAATCTAAAGGTTTGAATTTGAAAAATTGAAGGGATTAATTTGTCCCTTGTATCTTTTGATCATTGCAGTGTTTGGATGCTGACTTGTAACACTGTGCATCTAATTACATTATGTAATTGGTTTGCAGATAGGTATGACTGTATGAACTAGAACATCCCGAAATTAGAACAAACAGTGGAAAATGAAAAACTTAGGATAGGTGTGGTTTGCTCTTTCTCAGGAATTCTGCTCTTGTTTTTCTTCTGTTACTGTCTCCATTCTCTATATTATCAGCCTACTACACATAAGAGGAAAAAGTTAGACTTGTATGATATAGATATATACATATAATTACATATTGTGTGTAGCATGATTTTTCATTTACTGTGTTCCACATCCATTTATTTGGACAATGGGAATATAAACTGTTGAATGAATAGTGAAATATACTTGAGAAAACAGGCATCTAGAGCAGTTCTGCCCATAAAGTAATCCAGGAGTTGGGGTTTTCTTTGAGAGGAACAGTTTATGTATTTATCCTTCAATTTACTCTTGCAACAGCATTGTTTGGGTTTTGAACATAATGTTCAGCCCTATGGCCTGAACTGTTGGGCTCTCACTGCAGCCCAAAGGAATTCAATTCTGAGGACAGACATGCTAATAAATCCTTGCAGAATTTAACACCTGCCCCTCAAATGTTAGGAAGGAAATGCATTTTGCTAATGATTTTTTTTTTAAAACTGTTTTTAGTTCTTTATGGTATCAAATTACAGGCTTGCTTATAGTATTTCTCTACAAAAGGAAACTTCCTAACAAGTGCCTGCTGCTATGAACTTGTATTGCGTTAGATTGAATGAAAAAAACCCATCTGACTTAGTATTCTACTTGCCTTTGGCCAGAAAGTTTGGCTAAAAAAATGGAGTTTGGAGCATTTCTTTTGGTGGTAATACCAGCTTTCTCAGTGACTCAAGGGCCTGATTTAAAAACAAAATCAGAAGTCAAGAAACCCAAACTTAAACAAGTTTATAAAGAACCTTTTCTTTCAGAATTATTTTTTACACAGGTCAGTTCTCATGTTTCAATGCTTGTTTACACAAGTATTTGTACTGGCACAATCCAGGGGCTTTGTACAAGGAAGGAACAAGCATGGGGCAAGGAGAGAGCAGAGGACTGCACCATCACGAGGAGGAAATATTGGTCAAACTTTCCTCATAGAATCCTATATTTGAAGAATGAGATTCTTTACTATGTTTTACTGTGGGCAGTTTCAAAGCAGTTAGTTCCACAGACTGGAATTACAAAACTGATTTTTCTGAAAGATGATCACTGCATACGGTTTAAATGCTCAAAATGCTTGATCTGGCTGCTTATTTGCTTCCTAGAGCCAAGAACAAGAGCTGTTACCCTGAAAAGGGAGTGGAAAAGTAAACTTGACAACAGTAATCTTTCTTCTATATATTTGAAAGTGTTCAGGACTGTTCTCTCTTCAGACTGTATTGCCAAAGTAAATATCTGACTTGGAACTTGTCCTCAAAATCCTGAGCAGAAAGGGCCATGTGTTTTCATCTCCCACTGTTGTGTAATCAAATAATTCCTGCTTTTGGGGGGAAATACCTCCAACTGCATTGGGCTGGAGTTACTATTTTCAGCAGTCATACTTAAGTTTCCTGGGAACTGTTGTAAACTGATAAATGCCTTGCCCCATCTTTTCAATGTGGCTTTTTTATAATTGTAAGAAAAGAACTGTTGCTTACCACAAAGAAATCTGGAAGTTTAGATTTTTTTGTCGTGCAGCATGGATCTGATTGGAAAATACGGCTTTGGCTGTGAGGCATTGCTTCCCTCCATTAATGTAGACCCCTTGCTTAACTTTATATCCTAGAGAACTGGGTTTTCTTAAAGGATTGACTGTTGTTTAAGTGCATTATTCAGTGATACTTTCCCTCAGTTGAACTGTTATGTGCTGCTGATAATGCCACAATGTACAATCCTTTCAGCACGCCCATAAATCAGTAGGTGTTCTGTAAATATATATGTACACATATGTAATGCTCTCTGTTTACTGATTATGAAACCATGTAATACAGGTTGTTGTTGGCTTATGCTGAAACTTCTTGAAAGAAGCCCACTTTGAAAATGTGTTGCTGTTGAAGCTAATATTATGATTCAGGTACTGTCTTTCAAAAGTACTGCATTTCAAATTTGTTTTAAGAGACACATGGGTAAATCCTGCTGTATGGTGTTTTCTATACTAATGTGTGGTGTTTGTTTAGGAAAACTATTGGGTATCTCCATAAACCTTAAATGTCTGCATCACCTCATTGGCCACTGCCCCCAGTCAACTTAAGTGCAATTTGTTATACAGATGGCAGTCTTTTAATTTTGGTGTCCCAGGGATACAGCTTGTGTTTTTAGACATAGAATGAGTAAGAAATTGTTTATAAAATTAACAAGGACTCAAATTACTTTTCTCACTTCTTAACTAGAAGCTTTTTGTCTTAACTGGAGAAATCAAGTGCCTGGTTCTGCATACTAAACTGGTTTCTTTCCCTTCCCACGTCAGACAGAGGGAAGGGCCGGCAGCGACAAGCTATTTTGGGAGAGCACCCATCATCCTTTAGACATGATGGCTATGGTAAGTAACATGGGATGACAGCTGGTTATGATTTCTTATATGCTATTTGGAATTCTAAATATTTAATCAATGCTTGGCTGTGGATCCCTTCAGCCTGAGCAGTTCACCTGCAGTGCTGTCAGTCTGCGTTCTGAAGCACTGTTGGTTCAGTGAATCCGTGTGCACTCATTGCCTCACCTCTTCCTGTCACCCAGTGCATTTGGCTCTACAGGTTTACTCCTTGGAAGAATGTTTCCTTTCAGTTGCCATCACCCTGGCTATGGGTAGAAAATGACATCTGGATTGGGAAAGCCGTTTTCTTCTAGAAAACAGCAACATAGCCAACATAGCTTGATCACTGGTTAGGTACAGCACAGAGCTCTCATGTTCTTGCATGCAAAGCTGTGAATTGTTGGCACTTCTAATTTAGCTGATTCAGGAAAGGTACAGCTATGTGACTGTAGAGGAATAAGGTTTTGGAATTAGTGCTATAAATTACTGCATTTGTTACCAGTGCTCTCTGTAAAGGAAGACCTTCTGTCACTGTCATGTCCTGAACAAAGACCTCAGGGTTGAGAAACAATTGTCCCCACTCATGTGACTTTTCTAGTTATTTACTCTCTCAGCTGTTAGGTGCAATGTGATTTGTCTTGCCCTCTTTCTTTGCAAAAGTATTTATGACATTTTACAATGTAGGTTGACATCCTACCTACTCTTTCCAAAGGTTCTTCAAATCTCCATGTTCCTTCTTGACTCAGTGATGGTTTTTTTTTCATTCTTCTGATATATTCTTCTACCTTAAGCATGTCTGTCTCCCATACCACTATCTCCCTGTTATTGCTGCTTTTTGCTGGGGACAAAAAGACAAAAGGTTCCTTTTATACTTGGCTTATGTGAATTCCACATTATTTTTGTCTCAGAAAAATGGGGATCCTCCCCTTGATCTGTAATACTGACATTTTCTATAAACAGAGGTATTGCTTAGTAGTAGTGTCTCATCACTAAAAGGGGAAAAAGAAAGAAATTGTCTATTTCAGTGAATTTTTTCACTTTATCTATAGTGGAAAATGGGACCACTTCATTTTGCATTAGTGTGAGGGTTTAAGTATTCGTGTTTTCTTCCAAATGAGCATTTTCTAGAAAGACAGGCTTCTGACTTAATCTCATGTCTCTGGGAAAAAGAGCTGTGCCATCTCCTGACCTCTGGCTCATTCCTTTTGGTTTGTTTTCCCTACTTTATAATATTCTTTCTTGGAGTCATGTAGCTCTGTAAGTAGATGGGAATATTTCTGAAGGTTGATTTTAATTATTTCCTCTGATACGTTTGTGTTCAAATATTTTGCACGGTGCAGGGAAGATAATGATTTTTGTAATTACTGCAATATCGTTTCTCAGCAACTGCTGTAACCTTCTACCCCTCCTTTAAAAGTGCATTATGTATGTGGGCTTTGATGCATGATTAAGTAGTGAAAATTATTTCAAGCAATCTGAAAACATGGTCTTTTATCTCCTTAGGCTCCCATGGTCCTTTGTTGCCCTTGCCAAGCCGGTACCGAATGGGATCTCGGGACACTCCAGAACTTGTTGCGTATCCATTGCCCCAGGCATCCTCCTCTTACATGCATGGTGGAAATCCTTCTGGGTCAGTTGTCATGGTTAGTGGGTTGCATCAGCTCAAGATGAACTGTTCAAGGGTATTCAACCTGTTCTGCTTGTATGGAAACATTGAGAAGGTAAGGCATAATTCATTAGAAACTTGGAAACTAATACGGTCCTTTTAAGTGCTTTGGAAAAAACCTATCTGAAGGTTTAAAAATATATCCTAGTATTTTATAAAACTATTGGTTGGGCTCTTTGTTGCAATGTCATTTTTTTTACCTTATCTATCTTAGGTGAAATTTATGAAGACTATTCCGGGCACGGCACTGGTTGAAATGGGTGATGAATACGCTGTAGAAAGAGCAGTCACACATCTCAATAATGTCAAGTTATTTGGAAAGAGACTCAATGTCTGGTAAATATGTTTTATCAGAATAATACTCCAGCAGTGGGCAGATGGAATGAGGTTTCAAAGGGACAATATTACATTACTCTGTTATCATTGTTGGGAGTTACGATTTCCAATTTGCAACTGTTTATTTTGGCTTTCAGCTGAAGGAGGGTGGATTTAGGTTAGATATTAGGAAGAAATTCTTTTCCCAGAGGGTGGTGAGGCACTGGTACAGGTTGCCCAGGGAAGCTGAGGATGCCCCATCCCTGGAAGTGTTCAAGGCCAGGCTGGATGGGGATTTGAGTAACCTGCTTTAGTGGAAGGTGTCCCTGCCCATGGCAGGGGGCTTGGAATGAGGTCATCTTTAAGGTCCCTTCCAACCCTGACCACTCTTAAGATTTATTACTATTTATAATTTTATTTATTTACATTCATAAAGCATATTGTCTTTACCTGGATTGGTCACTAATAAACTGCATTCCCTAATGTTTCTTATCCATCTTTTCTGCATTTTTTTAAGGAAAGTGTCATATCCAGCCTATCTTATTCTCACTGTATTTATTTCAAAATTATTATAAAGAAATATCATTGCTTTTCTGGTTAGATAATAATCTGTCAAGTATGATAGCCTTAATTGTTTAAGAAACTTTATCCTTAAATTCCAGTGTTTCCAAGCAGCATTCAGTAGTTCCAAGCCAGATATTTGAACTGGAGGATGGCACGAGTAGTTACAAGGATTTTGCCATGAGTAAGAACAATCGCTTCACCAGTGCTGGCCAAGCATCCAAGAACATCATCCAACCACCCTCCTGTGTGCTGCATTATTACAATGTTCCTCTGTGTGTGACTGAGGAAACATTTGTAAAGGTAGGCACTTGGAATGACTGACATCCAGTGCTTTGGAACTGTGTCCTGGCTTTATGTGATGCTACTTTTAAAAACAAATAACTGGGATGGTTGGGATGGTTATAGCAGAGCCACTGGAAGAGAACTGGTTTTTAAAATACATTTGTAGCCCCTCTGGATATGGTCACAATTCTGGAGTTACTGTCTTTTTTTTTTTTTAATGTGAGAAACAAAATCTTGTAAATTAAGTTGAGGAGCTTAAAGTGAGGGGTTTTTTTGGAGGAAAGGGAGAAGGCACAAAGCCAAATACATGAAAGTTAGGACTACAGTTCATAAAGGATTTACTGACTCCTGATGTGGTTGCTGTAATGACTGCTAGGATGTTTTGGAATGGAGAGAAGCATGCACCTGGGACACTTGGCATAGTTGGATCCTACACGAGCTCTGGTTGCTTAAAGCATGCAGTACTGGGCCTCTTTAAGTGGAGATAGTGGTAAGATTGCTGGCAGTTCAGGGAGTTCATTTTCAATTCAATAAAATGTATTTTTCAAACTCTGTCTGAAAGTGAACTCTAGTTCCCTAGTGGTCTCCTTGAATGTACAACTTCTGAGCTACTGTATTGGAATAGGAATGTCAAAAATAGAACTTGTTAGTATTTAAATATGTTTTTGGAGATAGTGGTGATATCACAGATACAGGAGCCTTGTTTTGCATACTGTAGAGTGGTATTCTAAAGAGTTACCGATCTAAATATATTTTAAAAATAATTTGTGCTATAAATTCTTGTAAACTCTCTTAAAGAGTCAGAATCTTCCTTTTTGTGTGTCTCTTCCAGGAACTTGGATTTTTTGCTAATTTGTTTATATGCATTGTTGCTGGAGTTTTACCTCTTATTTTATTTTTGTGACAGTTATGTGAGGATCATGAAGTTCTCAGCTTTATTAAATACAAAGTGTTTGATCCAAAACGTAAGTAAAATTTGACCGGTTTGGGAAGTTACTTGATTCTAGTTTTGATCTGAGTATACACTGTCAGGAGAGGTTACTGATGCCCTCCCTCCCTTTTTTATTTCTTTTTTTGACAGCTTCTGCCAAAACACTGTCTGGTCTGTTGGAATGGGAATGTAAGACAGATGCAGTGGAAGCTCTCACTGTACTTAATCACTACCAGATAAGAGTCCCAAGTAAGTAAATTTTCCTAATCCTACTGCTGGCAATTTTTTTTCTGTGGAGAAGGACTTCAGGGTTCTGGTGGCCACAAAAATGATTAGAGGGGTGGAGCACCTCTCCTGTGAGGAAAGGCTGAGAGAGCTGGGGTTGTTCAGCCTGGGGAAGAGAAGGCTCCAGGGTGACCTTATGGTGGCCTTTCAGTACTTTTAAGTGGGCCTATAAAAAAGAGGGAGAGTGACTTTTGACGTGGGCAAATAATGATAGGACAAGGGTAATGTTTTTAAACTAAGAGTGATTTAGGTTTTAGATGTTAGGAAGATATTCTTGACTGTGAGGGTGATGAGGCACTGGAACAGGTTGCCCAGAGAAGCTGTGGCTGCCCCATCCCTGGAAGTGTTCAAGGCCAGGTTGGATGGGGCTCTGTGCAACCTGGGCTAGTGTGTGGCAGGAGGTTGGAACTGGATGGTCCAACAAGATGATCCCTTCCAACCAAACCGTTCTGTGATGCTTTCAAAATAAATATAGAGAAATCTGCAATGTCTTGAACAGAAGTTTCCTTAAGTTACTCAGCTCATTGCTCTCAATTTACTGCCCCTGTAGCGTGTTCCATTTGAAACCAGAAATTTTGAGGCCAAGCTGAATTAAGCTCCAAACTAGAAAGAACAGAGTGGGGTGAGTTCACCTCCTAAATAAGTACACAATAGGCCAGATCTGCACTGAAAAATTAAGACAGTTTCCTGGATTAAATGGAATTTTTCCGGGTGTTCCCAGACATAATTTTGAATCCAGGCCAGTGTCTAATATTATTTTAAACTACCTCCTCCTAGCTGTTATGAGCTTGTCTCTCTGTGAAGTGTTAACAGTTTAAATTTTTCCTATTCTCCCATGCCTTTGGTCCACCTTCTTAATAATGGACCTCAGGGGCAGGACATTTTTTAAGATACTATTGATAATGTACTGTTCACAATTTCAGTTTTATCTCATTTTGGAGAGGTTATAGTAGCAGAAAAGCTTTCTTTTTCAACGTGACAAAGGCAAAGCCCTAATGGAGGTGTGAGTGTCAAATACACAGAACTGGTGAACTTGGCAGGTTATGGAAGGTGGATCAGCCGGAGAGCTGTGCTCAGTGAGATGCCCACAGTGTGTTCTGTGTTGTCTCCTCACAGATGGCTCCAACCCTTACACCTTGAAGCTTTGCTTCTCCACTTCATCCCATTTATAGAGAAGAGGACAGCATGTTAAGAGCTACGTTCACCTGGATTTGCGAGTTAAAAACTACACTTCACTCACAAAGCTCTAAAGTGGTTGTTCTAATGTTGCCTTGTTTCAACTTGTTAATTCTAATATCTTTTATCTTGTTTTATAATAAATGGATGTTCCTTCATAAATACAAACCAGATTTTTTTCTTTTTGCCTCTGAAAAGTACATGTTGTAAGCTTACTACAAAGTTTGTATTTTGTTAGTGTAGTATCTTCAAATGTCTAAAAAAGTACCAGTAGTATAAACAAGATTGTTTCCTTTCAAAAAATGAAATATATTTGCATTTTCAAAATGTTAAAGATTAGCAAGTATTTTTCCATTTGTAGTCTTAATTGGCAGATAGAACTATTACAGCAGAATTTTAAATCTAGAACTTGTTTTTCAGTATGTTAAGTAGTGAAGTATGTTGCAATACTAAAAAGCAGCTTGTATTTATAAAATGCTTTGATCGGGTGAATGTTGCACATACTGAACTTTTGGTAGTATAGACTTGATTTATAGTTCAAACAGAGCTAATGTAGAAAATTATTAAGTATGTACACGTGTATGGTATGAATTCATACTTATTTAAAGTGTTTTTGTTTTTTTAAAAAAAAAAAGATTATTTTCCATTTGCATTAGCATGATGCCATCTAGTCCCACCATAGGGGCCTTTTAAAAATTAAACTTGCAAGCCTGTATCAATGTGTTCATCCTCATTTTCCATAACTTAAACTTAAATCTTTGGTGTTTAACATATCCTTTTGACTCTTTATTTTAAGCAGCGGTTATGACAAACTAAATGGTAAAAGTTGGGGGAGGTGACAAGATGGATCGCAATAGAAACCAAGGTGGTAAAAACAGTTAAAACAAAAAGAAAGCCCCCACCATATCTTTTCATACCTGGACAGTTAAGTTAATTCAATATTTTCTTTTGTCTGATTTATCTTAAACTCTATTATGACCATGAAAGAATTCATTGGGTGAATAGTCCTGGCTTGTCTCTAGTTTAAACTGAGGTAATCTCAATGGGATTCAGGTAAAGTAACTGATTATGTGATGTAAAATTAACGAGGCAAGAAATCTTTCCATTTGGAGAAGATGATTTGTTCTGTCCCAGTACTTTGAAACTGTCTTCTGGAACTGGAGTTGTGTCTTATTTGGGCTAAACCCCAGAAATGGGAATCCAGGCAGAGAATTCTGGGAGCTGTTGTCCTAGGCGCTGTGTGTGTTCCCATTTCTGAATTTGCATCGAAGAGTTGAGGGCTTGTTTCAGTTCTGTTCTTAGTCACTGGAGAGAAGTTACATTATCAGCTATTTTGTGCTTTATCCTACAAGTTCTTTGTTCTATCTTTATGGATTTTATCTATATCTACCCTTTATGCAAGATGATTTGTGCAGTGTGCTTGTCCTTGAGAGGTTATGTTGTAGGATGTTTACAGGCTGTGGGCATCGCACATCTTTCAATACAGACTGGATTTTCCCCATCCTTAATTTCAAGGCAAATATTCCTTATCATATGAGGGAAAATCTCTCAGATGTCCTTCAGGTTTTCTCATCAATAATGACTCATTTTTGCCCTGTCTACCTCCATTTTGTTCATGCTTCAGGTAATGAGTATTTCAGGTGTTCACATCAGGCTTTTAATATGTCTGAACTGGGAACTGAAAACCAGCTGCTTTTTGGCAGCTCTTTCAGCAGAGTGTTTGGAATAATCCCAGCCTCCTGTCTGCAAGGTGGCAAAGAGACTTGCATTTTAGGGGCACTGCTGAGATTCTTCCAGCCCCAGAAATTGCTGCCAGACAGCTCCAGTGCAGAAGTCCATGTGCCATATCTTGCTGCTAGTGAAATGCTCTGTGCTTTTAACCGAAGTGATTTTAACCGTAAAAGATCTCTCCCAATCTCTCATTTCTTTTCCATCAACTTGAATGTTCTGTGGAAACCTGTTTCTTCTATCATAACTTGCATTACTGGATGTATTAATGTAGTTCCAGAAGTCATTTGTAGTTGAGCATTAAAAGTTGAGCATCTTTTCAATTTGCAGTGTGGCATGAGTGACCCTTAAAACATTCAGGTTTTATTTAAAAAAAAAAAAAAAAGAAAAAGAAATGCACTTTAATGTTTTGGTATCCTCAGTGGATCACAGCATTCAGTGCCTAAGATGTTCAGGTGAAAGGCATCTTTCCTGTGTCTTCCCAGATCAAATGGAGCATGGTTCAGGGTATATCTTACAGGACTTGATAGCAATTGGAAGACCCATATGCAAAATGAAGCCTGTGCCACGTGGGGCAGAAAAGAGAGGAGACTGAAGAATTGTGCAAGCTTCTTTCTCCATAAAATAATAATCTTATTCATGTATTCATGAGAACAGGAAAGATTCCTTTTTGGTGTTTTGTTGGTAAAAGAAAAAAATGTCTTCTCTTGGGCCTACAAGGATAGATGCTTGTCTTCAGGAAGGAATGAGGTTGGTCTTCTTCCACACACAAGGTCTGTGTTCACCTTTAATCTTGCTCTTTAGAACAGAGACAAAACAGTGGGGCAGGTGGGGAGTTAGTTGCTCTAAGGGGAGTGAAGTTTGTCTGTCATTTGGCAGTGGTATTACCATACTTGTTAGGTTAAAATTAAACCTTTAAGGTCTCTTAATGCAGGTTTTTTTTCTGTCTCTTTTGCGTAAGTCATACAATCAAAACATTGAACATTTCTGTGCACATTCCCTGCTTGAAAGCAGCTGTCATTCACACTGTAATATCTTCATTATCTGTCCCACTGTTTGTTTTGTTGGGTTTTGTTTGTTTGTGATGTTTTGTTTGGTTTTCCAGTTGATCACCTTTCATTGGAGGTAAAAATATATTGAGGTGGAGATATGTTCCTCTTTTCTCATGATACTCTAATTCTTGTTTATATTTATTTTTCCTTATATTCAAGAATTGTGAAGAGTTGTTTTTTGACTTTCTATACCACCACAGCAAGATAGAGTGTATTGCTAGGGTGATGAAAAAGAAGATTTAAAAGAAACTGTGGAGGACGTGTTTGGGTGTCCTGCTTTGTGAAAGGAATGATACAACTGAATGTGGTGTCACTAAATCTGTCTTTTAGTAAGGGATGATGTTTAGGGCAAGCTGGCTTGTTACTGGCTGAAACCCTTTTGTTGTAATTAAATGCAACTTGCTCCTTTTCCTGCTGTGTGTTTTCTTGTGAACAGCTCTTGAACTTGTTTGAATATGCTGGTGGCTTAGCAGTAGACATTCAGTTTCTTCTGTTAAATAATGCATCGAGGTCTGGGAACATGAACACTCTTGCTCAATTATTTTTTCATCTCAGGGATGTGTTTAAACATATTTGGGATTTTTTTTTGTGAGTCCTTTTTTTTGAAAGTACCTTGCATTCCCACATCTGTATCTACCAGTGGGTTTTTTAGCCATTCCAGGATTTCATGTCTACTTTATGTCTATTTTTATGTCTGACCAGTCGGAGAGAAGTGTGCTCCATGACTGATTCATTGTGAAATTCAAGTATCTTCTCAGTTGCCCCATTAATATGGACACTTGTGGGGAGAGGTGATCAGATGTGCTCACTCCTGTGGTAATGTGGTGTTTCTACCATGCCATTTGGGTTCCTTAGAACCACAGTCTGAGGTAAAAGTAACCTAAAACAAGTAGCTGTTCAGGGTCTTTGGGATGAAGAGGTCCCAAAGTTCTGCTAAAACATCTGATTTGATAAAGAGTCAATCCATTTCTAGACAGTTGTACTATCAAGTTAAAAGGGCAAAATATTTGTGTTCTGTTTAATCTCCTAATGCATAATAGTCTTGCCCTGTTAAAAATAGAGAATTTCTTTCTCCAAGGACTGTAGTTCCCACAGGATGTGGAGGAACCTAATGCAGCCAGATTAGTTGCGCTGTGCTTTGACCATGGCTCTCTGAAGGAAGTAACCTCAGTCCCTTTTCTTGTGCTCAGAAAGCTTTATCTGTCCTATGCCAAGCCTTCCTGTCCTGCCCTTTCCCAGCCAGCTCCCTGGGCTGGAGCCATACATTAATTCAGATGGTTCCCTGTTCTTCCTCTTCACTGTTGCAGCTGCTGAAGCATAGTCTTAGTTTCTGGCACTATTTATTTAACTTTTCCTTCACTGGTGTTCGTGAAGCAGCTGCAGCCTGAGTGGGTCTTCATGCAAGGGAGTGAGTCCTGCAGGAATGTGCCAGGGAGCCAGCAGCTATGGCAAGATAATTAACCCTCTTTTCCAAAGCATCTGGGATCCAGGAAAACAAATTAATCCTGGCAGGGGCAGTATAGCAGTATTGAGAATGAAATACTGGAATGGGATTGTAAAATGGGGGATGGCTGAGGTTGGCAGTTGGAGCACAATGCAGGATCTAATTACACAATTTCATATAAGCAAGCCATTATCTTTATTTTCTCTGGCCATCTTTTCTTTCCATTTGTGGTTTTGTCTGGTTTCTTCAGAAGCTACTAAAAAAATTAAATTGTTTGTGCTCCATTCAGAATTCAAGTGGATAGTAGTCAAAATAAGCCCCCAGAAGTTATTAGAGTGCTTCTCACTGAAAATCCTAGATTTTCTGTCTCTTAGGCTGTGAATACAATAGGCTTTGGATATCTCAGGAAGCACAGTTTGTGTTTAGGTGATGCTTTCTCTATCAGTGAAGTGCAAACTTCTGGCCATTTTAAACTTAATGGCATGGATGCAGGGATTTGCATGTAATATAGATTATGCTTCTATTTTCTGTTAACCACAGCACTGTAACTGCTAAATCAGATTAAATCAGTGGGCTTTAGATAAGCATCCTGTCAAAAGGCTTCAGAAGTGTCTAAGAAATAGCCTGGTCAGACAGTGACCTGGTAATCTTTTTTTGAAGTTGCTGCATGGCTTCTGACTGAACCATGGTAACCTGAAATGTCAGCAGTTGAAGGTGGGAATCCCACTTACTGAACCTTTAATTCTCTCATCTTCTTGGGGTGCACTTTAAATCCAAAACAAACTCCTGAGTTCTGAGGATAGACCTCAAACTGGAATATTTTAGTTACACTTAAATATGATCACCTTGCCCAAGATTTTTGTGGCACTTTTTTTATTGCTATATGGGCAAAGACTTGTCTGTGCCTTTTAAAGGATCCTTTATATGCTTCCAGCTCTTCCTTTTTGTGTCCTTTGAACAAGAAGCAATGAGAGATAACCAGAGGATTCCAGATTAGGACTGAGCTATTGACTTATTTCAAAGTTTTTCAGAGTAACATGTTCTCTAGTCTTGCTCTTTTCAGCTACAGCTTTTATATTATAATAAAAAAAAAAAAAAAAAAAAAAAAAAAAAATAACCCTACCTGAAGTAGTCTGAAGGATAGGCTTCTCTCATGAAGAGAAATAAGGTGATAACACTTAACCAGGTCTTTAAGCGTATGGACCCCAAGTTCACAGCTGAAGGCAACCCTGCTCTTCTTGCTTCCTTCCCCACAGGCAATAACACATCATTTGTGTTTGAGTGCTGCTTCAGTCTGTCCCTGCCATTGCCTCCAGTGTTCCCACCTTTGATGACCCTGGCATTACAAAAAAAAAGAAAAAAAATGAAATTGAGCTTTTCCTTTTTATCTCCCAAAGCTTCCAAACAAAGCTTGTTCTTCTGTCTTTTGCACATTTTGAAAATTCCCAAGAAACAGGGCAGGGATGCAAGGACAACAGAAGCTAATCTGCCTCGTTGAAACTGGCAGGAAGAAAAGAATCGTAGCTCCTGGCCTGAGACTGCCAGCACAGCCTCCATTTTATTTTATTGCTGAAAACAGACTCAGCTTTCCAGGAACTCTGCTTTGTAGACCTTTCTGGAGAACATCCGGCCAAGGATAAGCCGCCTTTCATGGGGAGCACAAAGTGGTTCAGAAGCCTGGATGGCACACGTTCCTCTGCAGAATGCGTGTGGAGCAAGGCTCTGTGCTCCAAGGGGACACTTGTTTCTCTCCCATGGTGTGCTGCCATCCCAACGGCCTTGGCAGGAGACCTTCCTGCACTAAGCTGCTCATAGCTGACCAATGTTTGAGAGGGACTCATCTTTAAACTGCTTAAGCAGCAGTCACTTTCCATGTGAAGCCGCTCTTAAGCCGTTTTGCAAGCACTTAAGCTGCTTCTGTCTCTTAGTCCTCTTGAGGTGCTGATATTCCCCATTTCCCCAGTCACTGTGCGACTGCCTGTACCTTGCATTAGCCTGGTTCCTATTAAAGACTTTGTAGATCAGTAAGCCCAAATGTCACTCGCTGCAGTGCCTGCTTTGAGCTGTGTGTGTGTGGTTTGAGCTTCGGCCTGCCAGCTGTGAGGTCAGCTCCTGAGCCAAGGGTGAGAGTCTGCCCTGACGCAGAAGAGCCCTAAAAACAAAATTGCCCTGTGGTCCAGGTTTCACTGGGAGCTCAGGCACTTGTCCTGCAGCTTGCTAAGGAGTCTGTTTAGCAAAACACTCTGCCAATAACCCTGAATCAGCCTTGTTCCCAGGGCTGTGCAATGCAAAGGCCAAGCTGATAACAACTGCATTTTGCTTTGTGTCCTTTCCAAGCACAGACCAAGTTCCCCCGCTGAGATCTGAGGGAAGGGCAGGTGGAGAGGCTGATCCTGTGTTCACCCGGGAGATAACTGTTCTTATCTGCTCTGTGAACTGGAAGCTGACCAAAGGAGCAGGGGAAACATGAACACGCCTTTGGCTCTTGGTTGTGGCAGCCACATAGAACAGACACCAATGTCTGTGCTGCTGGCCTGTAAAGCAGAGAAACTTTCAGAGCAAGGCTGGTTGAGTTTACACACAGGTGTAAAATAAACACACAGGTGTTTATTTATGCTGTTTAGATGGCTTTGAGCTTGGTACAAGGTAGCTCTGTGCACCTGGCTTGTATGTGATGAATGTATGAGGCCCAGGGTCTTCCCTGTTTTCTTTCCAGTTCCTCCTGGTTTCCTAATGAAATGGAGCAGCTTGCCCCGGCTGTGTGCCCATGCAGCTTGCTTGACCTTGGGGAGTGCTTTGTCTTCACACGTACACAGCCAAGTGCCTGTCCTTATCCTCCCACAAGTCCAGACTTTGCTGGGGAATGTCACCGGGTTGCATTGTGTGGAGATGACACTGAATAACCTGTCCATGCCTGGGTTTTGCCTGCTGGCCTTTGTGTGGGGCCAGGGGGCACCAGTTTCTGACAGGAATCTGGTGAGAGTGAGGAGATGAGCACAGTGAAGTATAAGGCAGCTATTGCCACAAAGACATGTATCAACTTCTCTGCAGACCTTTCAGGACAGACTTCTGCCTCTCCTCCCTCTCCTGGTTCCTTTCAGGGCCTATAGTTCTGCCTATAAAGAAATTATACAATATTTTTTAGAAAAGGATTTAAAAAATGGCCTTAGATGATGTGTAGTCCCAAATTCCCTTTATGCTGGGCACAGCCCAGGTTATAAAATCCTAGGTTGCCCTGTTTATCTGAAATACAGAAGGCTGCCACGGAGGAAACGGCAGGGTCCTGAGTGGGTTCTCTTAAGGACCAAACACCTGCAGCTCTGCTGTTGTCAGGCTTCTGCAGCATTTTACCTGATTTTCATCTCTAGACCAGATACCTGATCATCTGAAATGCTTCCTGGCATCCACTCAGCTTACTTTTCTGTCAGTTGAAGCAGGAAACTTACTATCTCAAAGTAGCAGGCATGGATTTTGTTAGTATTGTTATTGCTGTTATTTCATTCTGCAGCTGTCACCTTCCCTCCCTCCCTGGGATGGGAGGAAGTTCCCCTGTGGGCCTGTCCTGGCTAACAGCAAAGGTGGGCCACGATTCCCCAGGGCTAAGTGTCCTCCAGGCAGAAAATCAGGCACAACTGCTCCACAGCTGTTTTGGAGCTTGTAACCAGGAGAATCAGGACACAGAGGCCACTACTTTTGTATTTCTGTTCATATCCAGGTTTTGGGTCTGTCTGGTGCTTCACAGGGACCAGGGGTTGGGGAACAGGGACAGTGGGTCCTACTGTTTCCTCCCCCGGATCCAGGCTGCGGGCTCTGGGGCAGAGCTGGCAGGGCGCAGGGCAGGGCAGGGGACAGCAGGTGGCAGCAGGAAATCCAGGTCCCTTGGCTGGGGACTGCGGCATTGGCTTCTGCGGCGTTGACTGTGTGTTGGCTTCTGCTGAACTGGGGGCGGTGAAATCTTACACAAACTCTCTGAAGTAGATCTGACACTGCTTTTGGTTCGTGCTTGAGAATTTGCTGAGCCATCTGTGAATGAGGAGAGAGACTGTGTAGAGCACAGTCAAGGGCAGCACAGCTGTGCTTTGGAGAGGGCAGCGTGTAAGGTTGCTTCTGCAGAAACCCATTCTTGACTTTGGAATCTCCTCTGGGTTACCGAGAGGCATCCAAGTTGGAGAACTCAATGTCTGAATCTCTCCTGCAGTCTTGCCAGCTCTGGGGTGTGAGCTAAGATGTCTCTGCAACCCTTTTCCTAAGAGCAGCATTGCAAAAGAGCCCCACTGGATAGTCCAGAAACCTGGGTTTGATTCCACTTGTGTAAGCAATTTATCAGGCAAGAGGTGATATTTCATCCCTCCTCCTTGAGGGAGCTGGTGTGCTTCTGAACATGTGCAAATGCCTTTGATACTTTAATAATAATGGATAAATGGCAGCCTGGCTTAGGAAGAACAGATCTTGCAAGACAAGTGTGATTGCTTTCACTGGGGACAGAATGGAAAAGGATCCAATAGCCAAAGATGTGAGCAATGCTACTCCTGAGGAGAGGTAATTAAATCAATGCAATGAGGGAGTGAAAGGCATGAAAAAGTGACTGCCACAGCAGCATAGGTGGAGCTCAGAGAGACGAGGGTCCCCCGTGGGGTGAGACATCTGCCTCAAAGGGCTCACAAAAGACATGCAGGGTGCCCACTTTTTTTTCCTGGAGAGGGTGGGACTGGGTCCCACTCCCTTTCCTCCTGATTTTCCTCCAGGCTCTGCTTGTCCCACTTCTCATGGTGGGGGCACCAGGGAAATAATGGCAGAGGTGGGGCTGTGTCTGTCTCCCTGGCTCCTGCCTGGCTGCTGGATGGTGCCACTCCTGAGCCATGCCCTGCAGGCTCTGTCTGGAGCTCACCCCTAGGAAGGGAGCAGCAAGCCGTGCCTGCCTGCCTGCCTGCCTGATGAGCTCTCTGGTGGCTTTTTTCAAGGAGGAGCCTGTTTTCAGATGGTCACAAGGTACATACATCCCCTCTCACTGTGCACAAAGCAGGAGATGAGAGCTGGGTTGGAAGGATTCTGAGACCATAGCGTGTGTGTGTGGGGGTGTCTTCAGCGACTTTCCTGCCACTGACACATTGGCAAAACAAGTGGGAGATTCAAAAGACAGACTGGGATGGGAGGGAGAGGCTGTGGGCACATTTTCCCATATTGAGGGGCTGCAGAAGGAAGAGATAGGTGAAGGAGAAGCACTAACACTGATGGAGGCTGCCTTGGGCCAAAGCAGGAGCCAGGCAAAGTCTTGATCCTGCTGATGCCTTTGAATATTTCTAGTTTTTTTCCTCTTCATGCATCTGTAACATGCTGCAGTTTAGTGCTTCTTACAAAATGCTAAAATGCTCTGTTCCCAGCACCTTTAGCCAAAACAAGGCTCTCTGAATAGAGATTCAAAGACATATTCATTGCCTTAGGGCCTGAAAATATGTAAACAACTGTAAGATGGGGGGGCAGGCCTGGGGTGGTGAACATCATCACCTGAGGGTGCGAATGGAGAACTGAGAGCCAATATGCTAATGGGACAGAACTTGTAAAAGGTGAAGGGCTCGTGACTGGTCATCCATTTTGGGTGTAGTCCTTGGGGGGGACTTTCGTTTGCCCGAATGTACCTTGAAGGCCTCAAATAAATTTGTCCGCATTTTATACTCCTAATTTGTTTTGGCCTCTCTTTCAGGCATCACTGCCAGCCATGTGCTGTCAAGCTCTGGCTGTTCTCTGGACTCTAGTGTTATCTTCAGTCCTGGGAGAGGATGGGGCCAGCTTCAAACTTGGAGACAGACCACTTATACCCAAAACAAAACAGTTGTCTTGGTACTACATTAATCATGCTGGTTATTTTGGGAATTTTCCACCTTCTTTTTGTTTTCTGTCCTCATTACATGTATGAAAAATTGGCTTTAAATGGGATTTCAGAACAGGAGTGTTGCAACAGTCGTACAGCAGCTGCATAGTAGTGCCTGTTGGAAAGCTGTTCTTTTGCCCTCCCTTCTTGACTTCAGCTGGGCTTGTGTCTGCTGTGCTTTCCTTCTGGATTTGCTCCTTTTGGGTTTTCCTTTTGTTTATACTCCCTTCTTTTAGGCTGGGGCACTTGTTTTCCAAGGGTCAGCCTAGAGCCAGAGGTCACGGTCTCTTTGGTGCTTAAACTTAGCCATGGATTTTGTAACACTTGTGGGGAGAAGAAGAACCAACCTTGGTTTGGCATTTCTGTCAGCCCTCTGTCTCCAGACTCCAGGCTGCTCTCCGTGCCATCCCTGCTGCCTTGCTGGGGCCAGGAGTAGACTGAAAATGCAGGGCAGCTGCTGGCATTCCCTCTCCCACAGCTGTGTCAGGCAGTGAGCACCATGGAATTTGTCCTGCTGGCCTGGGGGAGACCTGGGGCCTGGGATCTCGGCCTGTTCCATGCCAGGACACCCCTGATCCTTGTGACACGGGGAACACCCCCGCCCTGCAGCGTGGCCCGCTGTCCTTGGGCGTGAAAGCGCTGCTGGATCCGTGTGATCAGATGGCAAAAGCAACTGTGAGCCCTTGCCCTTTGAGCAGGGTAGAAACTCCAGCTCACAGACAGCTGGAAGAGCAGCCTGGTAAACACAGCCACGTGAGAGTGTGATGAGGGAGCACTTGCCCCCGGACACACCCCTTGGTCAAACCCTTTGCCCAGAGCTGTTACCCACCCTGCCTTTTGGTGGGTGCACTGTGGTCCTTCACCCCTGGCCTCCTGTGCTGCCTCCTGGGCGGGTTTGCTACCAGCTCTGCTTTCCTACTGAGGCAAAGTGCAAAGGCACCTCTTGCATCACTCCAGGGGTGAGGGCCAGGCAGGGCTGTCCCTGCCAGCAGCAGCATTGCAGGCACCAGGCACACACAGGAGGCTTTAAAGATCCAAGGACCTGCTCCCATCCAGTTCCCCATTGCCTGTAAATGAAATAGACTAGCTTCGAAAAATCAAAATACTCCTAGCAAATGGAAGCTGCTGATTCCAGCTGAGATTTGTCTCCTCCAAGGGGAGGACAATTTGCCTTTGAGACAGCCAAAATGTTTTCTGCATTAAAGGTCTGGCTCACCTCTCAGTGGAAGCACTGGCATCTTGTGTCACCTGTTTGTAAGGCAGCTTTGAAGTTAACTGTTTATGTAGCCTATTAAAAATACATTAATGTGCCTTCTTATTCTTTTCTTCCCTGCCAAGCAGCTGGTCAGACGTGGTTTCAGGTGAGCTCTGAGAGCTGGTTGCTGCTGGAGGGTGCAGAGACGTCAGACATGGTAGCAGTTTCCAGTCTCAGCATAGACACTGCAGGAACACCTGTGTGTCTTGCTGCACATCCTCTCCCAGTGGTGGCACACACAAACCTCAGGCTCAGTAACACAGTGCACTGTGCTTCAGAGAGCATCACACATCTCTAGCCCCCTGGTTAATGGTTAGACCCACATTGCAGCAGCTGCCTCCCCAGCCCAGCTGTGGAGAGTCACAGATTTTAAATATTGGATTTTCTGATCTTGCCCTTTGGACTTATTTTTGCTGTGACTGTTGGTAAACTATGCACTCCTAAGCTCAGGCTGCTGTGAAATCCTCTCTGGACTGCTGCACCCCTGAGCAGGTACATCTTAGTAAGTTGTGAGCAGTGTCTGATATAAGTTTGTGTATATGGCTCAAGGCAGGAGCCTGATTTCAGCTCAGCTTGGTGTAGAATTGCCTCCCCAAGAAAGTGGTGGTGAAAAGGGGCCTTTGAGTTCTCCAGCCAACCCTTGGAGCAGGATTGTTGCCAAAGCTGGGTCAGAGCAGCTAAGGCTGAAAAACTTGAAAGGATGGAAACCCCTCCACTCTGGGTCCACGTCCTAGGGCTGCACCACCCTTCCAGGGCTTTTCCTGACACCCTGAACCTGCCTGGCTGGCTTACCTACTGGAAAGACTTCAGCTTCATCCTCCTTCCAGCTGCCCTCCAAGTCACTCACTGTAGACTTCTGCAAAGTCACCCCAAGCTCCTCTCCTTCACAACTAACCAAGCCAGCCATCTCCATCTCTCCCTCTAGGCAATGTTCCCTAACCTCAACCAGCCTGGTGGCCCTGCTGGTCCTCTCCAGCTTCCAGCAGATCCATGCTTATCCTGGAGGGGCTGTTCACACCCACAAAGTCCTGCCGAAAGGGAATGCTTAGAGCCAGGACATGCAGAAGTCAAGCTCAAAAACAAGCTTCTGGTTGTGTCTGCTCCAATAAGGCTTCGGGAGAAGCTGGTCTTGGTGGATTTCTGAATGAGATGGGTCTGAGCCAGATGGAAATTGCCCAGCACTGCTAAGCAAGGCCTCCCCATGCCCATCTCCTTGCAACACTGCAGCGTCCTCCTGACCACTGAGGGCTACAGGCCTCTGCAGGCAACAAGCCTCTGCCTTGGACTGTCTCCTCAGCCCCATGGAAGAGCAACACAGTTTGGGGATATCACCGGCACAAGGCTGGTATGTCCTAAATTCTGGACTATTCAGAGCAGCAAGTACCCTCTCCACTGCCTTTTGGGCACTGTCCACCCCTTCTGGAGTAGGTCAAATGGGTTCAGCTGCTCCCAGATTCCAGAGGCAGTGTGGCTGGAACCCAGGGGAGCTGTTGGAGCTGTCTTCCCCTGCTCAAGGCCAGCTCATCCATCTTCACCTTGCTGTCACAGCTCGCCCTGAATGGTGAGGCAAGTGTCGTGCTTCATTTAGATGGATAGCAGGGAGCAGAGGGATTTTGCAGGGTCATATTGGGCACTCCAGCAGGACCTGGGCTCCAAACCTGAGCCTTTGTGGAGCATTAGGCTCTCTCCTCTTTTCCCTTCTGTGGGACTGAGATGTGCTGGGTAGCCCCTTCCTGCCCAGAGCTACCTGGTCCCCACTGGTCACTCCTCTCTGAAGGATGGTGTCAGATGCCTAAGGCTGCTTCTCTGAGGTCTGAAAGATTAGACTGGAGCTTTTATGGGTGGGAGATGTCCCAGGACTGAGGTCAGAGACAGAAATGTAATGTCTGCCCAGCTCTGTTATACAATCCGCTGTTAAATAATCACTTGGGGTCACTCTGCCTGCCAGGCCACTGTAGCTGGCAGTGGGGCTGCTGGAAAAACAGGATCTCTGTCCACCAGACAAGAAGGAGAAGAAGGAAAAGCAGTAACACATTTCTGGGCAGTCCCATGCTCAGACCCTTCCCAGCCTTGGGGCTCCTCATTGTAAGGTGCTTTTCAGTGCCAGAGGCACTTGCAAGGGCACAACCTGTTTGTAGGATGGTCGCAGTAGGGAGGTGATTTTGGCCACAATGAGGAAAGGCTGGTGTTTGTCTGTGGGATGCTGTGGCTTGAAGTGGGTGAGCAGGGAACTGTGCCTGTCACAGGAACACTGGATCTCCACTGGGTCTGAGCAAAATGGGGACCTAGTATCAATCCAGCACTGCTCTGTGTGTCCCCCAGCCCACGACTGCTCTCTTCATTTCCTAAACCTGCAGTGGAGCCAAGGCTGGGGCAGAGCCCTGGCTCCCCATGTGGCACTGACCAGCACGTAGAGGTTGGGCCAGTGCCACAGCCGGGTTTTGCTGCCCACTGTGGACTGACACTCAATTAACAGCACTGTGTTAATGATTTCAAAGGTGCCGCAGAAGAAAGTAGCCGAAATGGGCACTTGGAGGACGTCAGGTAATCTGTGGGAATGGCTACTGATGACATGTGCTGGCTGCAAGCAAGCAGTCACTCGAGGGATCTGGATGATTTTCCCTAGGAGACACAGGCCAAGTCCAGGAAAAGAAACCATGCTGGCGGGGAAGACTCACAAAGCAAAGCTGGGAAGCAGCCACACTGCACTCAGAGCCTTAGCATCACTGCCCTGGGATTCCTGTCCTCGGGCATGCCTTTACAGCTAGCTAGCCTACTTCTGCTGGATAATTTTTTCCTAATAAGGGATTTTGGCTGGTGGCTGTGCTCCCCTGAGGGTGAGGGAGAGCAGCTCAATAAGAGCAACAAACTGGTGTGGGGTAGGGCAAGTTCCTTTTGATTTAACTCAGAAGGTGGGTGTGAAACAAAATGCTGGGGGATTACTGGATGGCACTGAGGAAGCTTGAGGTATCCCTTACTTGTATTTGCTGCCTGTGATCAGGGAGGCATTATGGCTTAATGCAGCTGTTTTGTTATTTAATCCTGCTTGATTTTCTTTTGCACTTTCCCAAATGTTTTAAGCTATTCTTTGTTGTGCTCATCCACTTTTTAATCTGAGGTCAAATGACTGGATCTTAATCCCTGGATCTCAAATGAATTTGCCTTTTGGTTTCCAGCCCTCTGCTACAGCCAGGCTTGCTGTCTCACTCTTCTTCTCTCATTATTTATCTATTTCTTGCAAGTTAACATTACTTGAGAAGAATAATACAGGTGATATTCCCTTGATTAGTATTTCCAAACAATTTTATGTTTTTCCTTGTGATGAGTCTCTGGAGCCTTTTTTGTCAAACTACCTAAATGTGATCATAGCCAATGCAACACTGTGCTTTTTGTGGCTGACTGGGTGCACAGAGACAGCTGCCATGGAGTGAATATACAGGACAATACCTAAATCCATCGTACAGTCTTCCTGGAGGAGAGGGGGCAGGAGGCCCTCTGAATCAGATTGACACAAATCCAAAGATGATGGGATGCTGATCTCAGCCCCACCCTCTGGGTTTTGTTAAAACTTGGCTTCTCATTTCATTGCAATTGCCCTGTGCTGCAAGTTCCCTGGTCAAATGTATGCAAAAAATCTTAGAGGATGATTAAATACAATTTTTCAACAGCATGTTCTAGATTTTATTGAGAAGAGATGAAGTCTAATTAAATTCACACATTAATCCAGCTGGATTAAATGGCACATTCTACTTTGTGTCCTTAGCTTGGCCCAGGGGCCAGACTGAACCTACAAACACAGACCACAGAACTGGTCTTGCCTTTCATGTCTAGACTCAGACCCAGCCTTTGCTTCAGTACCTGAGACAGGATCCAGACAGTTTCATCAGTGTGTTAAGGATCACAGCCCAGATCCAGGCCTGACTGGGACCACAGGAGTGATCCCAGCCCTGAAGGGTGCCGCTGCCCCAATGCCCTCTTGTAAGCCCATGGTGCTGGTGGGAGAAGCTCAGATCCCCACCTCACCTGGGTTTCCTGGGGTGCTGCCATCACTGAGTCTCATGCCAGCCCCTACTGGCAGCTACCCTGTCTTTGAATTATCTGAGTCCTTAGCCAGGCAGCCTGTGCTAGTCCAAAACTTCTCCTGAGCTGGAAACAGTGAGCTGTGACCATGTGGCTAAATGACATCCAAACCCATCCTACTCTGACAGAGCTGTGGACTGATGCCGCCTCATCCAAGGGTGTGTGTGTGACCCTGTGACGGAGGGATTTGCCTTCCAGAAAAGGACAATGAGAGCTGCAAGTCAGATTCTGCTGTGGGAATTCAACAGAATTCTCTTAAGCACAACTCATGTCTATGCAGCTAGTCTGGACTTGCACAGAAAACAAGCATGTGAAACCCTGAGAATAAACCACCTACTTCCTGGTGAGGACCTGTAAGTCTCACCCAGCAAGCCAGTCTTGTAGCTGCAAAGGATGCAAATAAACTCTGCTGTGTAATCAGCACCCTTTATATGCCAGGGCAATCACGCTCAACCCCACACACAACCACGAGCCAGGTCTGCCTGCATGGGGCTCAATTCCAAACACCCTCCCCAGGTGTAAAGCTGTGCTGCTTCCCTCAAATCAGGATCACATGGTGATGCTTTGCTCCATATGGGAGGAGCTGGCTTGTGATATGAGAGATCAGTTATGCTGCAAGGACAAATATTGTCTTCTAAAACCCACAGCCACTGCTGATAGGAATGCTTGCTAGTAAATACCTGCAGCATACTAAGCTAAATCAGTCTGATTTTATTACATTAAAGAATGAAATGTCTACACAGCGTTTTTCCTTGTGAGACTCTGAACTGTCACTAAGGCTTCTGTGATGGTGGAGTACTTTCCATTCCAAATTGTCTCTGGTAGCCTGATTTTTGCATGCTGTACCATGAGGACAAAGCACTGGTAGTGCAGCTGGAGCACAGTCACTGATTATATGGGGACTCCTCCTTCCTTGCTGTTTGTACCAGAAGAGCAGACACAGCTCCTGAAGGGAGGCTGTGTGATTGTCTCTGCAAGACATTTGATGGGAGTCAGTAACATCTAGAGCAATTCTTCTTTTCCTAGGATGAGAGGTTTGGAAGACAGAGTCCAGGAGTGCAAGAAAGCTCTTTCTCTGTGGTGGACTTGAAGGCTTAAAGGGTCTTTGGGAAATGCTACCAAGGGAATCCAAACCCAAGAGGTGTTTCTCATTTTTAGAGATGCAGAGCAGGCAGTAGGTGGGTAAGTAGAGCTGGCTTCCAGGTGAGGCTGTAGACAGGGCCATCTCTGCAGTGGGGCAGCCCTGGGATCTGCAGGCATACAGGCACTCTAAGCAGCACTGCAGCCTTCACAGGAGTCAGTATCTAACCCAGGCTTTAAAACCAGCCTCGTCTTGTGCTCTTGCATAAGAGTGAGATGGAAATCTCACTGTGTTTATACAGACTGAAATGATAGGACTACGCTTGAGCAAATGCTTGCAATGAAAGCTTCAGCTGGTTACGGAGCTTCACTTCCAGGATCAGAAGAAAACCACTTAGCCATTTAATCCTTTGAAGACTTCAATCATCCTGATAAGATGTAGACAGGGCAGGATGAGGGAGATGGCTTCCATGTGCCCCTGCAAGACTGTCACCTCCCCGGGCAGGCTGTGTCCCACCACCCAGAGAGCCTCTGTAACATGTACCACACAGGCCAATGTGGCTCCTGAGCCTGCCCACTGCCCTTTCCCTGGCTGTGACACAGTCCCTCGATTTAAACCCTTAATCCTGGGAAGATTGTGCAATAGCTCCTCCAGGCTGAGAACGGATTATGCCTGTTTCAAAGGTATTTGGCACTCTGGCTGCACCGGGAGAGCCCAATCAACCAGACCAACCTCTCCTGCAAGAGCACCTGCAGGCAATTCTTGCAGCTGGTGCCTAGCAACTTGCTCTGAGCTGCTCTCACAGCTAAAATTTGATGTTATTTCAGCCTTCATCCCCAGAGGATCAACTCCTGGGTCAACATCAGGGAAGAATAAGAAGTTTCTCACTCAGCTTGCTATGAATTAGTGGTATGGGAGGGGCTGCTTTCTCTCCCTCAAGCATGTGTCCTGCAGCCAGCTAAAAGGGCATCTCCTCTCAGCATATGGGACAGCTCGGGTTCAGGAGATTTGGTAAATTCGTTTTTTTTTCCCCCTTCCCAACTTGTCTTCTACTCCCAAATGCCTCTGCTTTCTTGGAGTTCTCTGCAGAAGAACCAGGCTTGGATTCATGCCGTGTCTCACCTTGGCTTTGCTTGGGTGAGCCCCAGGTTATGCAAACACACACAGGTAGCTACAAGCTCGGGGCTGTGCTGAGCACTCTCAAATGATGCACAGCAACTTTTAGATCACCTGTGTGACAAATGAAGGCAGTGCTGAATCTGAGAGAAATGCCCTTGGGAAATGGCGAGCACCAGAAAAAAATGCATAGGAAACCAAGATTGCCTGTGTACGGGGCTGAGATCTTTGCCGAGATGGTGAGGCAAATATCAACCAGCCTGGGCAGGACTGAGCAGCGTGTTCCTGCATGTGGGCAGGGCACAGGAATGGGTGAGGGGAAGAGGGAGCCAACGGGAGGACCCAGCTGCAGAGTGGGCAGGGGCTTGGGGAGCAGCACATCCTCCAGCGCTGGCTGGCACTGAGCAGAGGGAGGAGCGCTCCAGCTGGAAGAGGTGGGAAGCTGTGAGTAGATGAAGTGCATGAGTAGTAGGGCTGTGGTGCTGCAGCCTGGGTGTTTAGAGAAAAGCAGGACGAGGTGCCTTCCAGGGCTTTTCCAGACTCGGGGGGGGCACATGTTTGCCTCTGGGAGCAAGCCCAGGATCCACACGGACTTCCCAGGGGGAGCCTGTTAGGACATCTCAGACTTACTGACACAGCTCCCTTGGTGGTGCCTGGTGGGAGGGCAGCTGACCACTGCCTGCTCTGGCTGCTCCCAGTGCTAGTGCTGGTTCACCACTGCAGAGCTGACCTCTCCTTTCCTCCCCAGTCCTACTCCTTGGGAAGCCCTGAGTGGTCCTATTGACTGCAGCCAAAGGGTTGGAGGTGCTTTACTGCTGTGGATAGTGGGGGCTGCCAGAAGAGCCACCTTTGTCTCACAGCTGTCTGTCCTCAGCTCCTGACTGCCTGCAGCACCGCACAGCCAGGAAGGAAGAGCGGGAATCACTGGTCACTAGTTTGGACTCTGAAGCCTGAAGCAGATGAGGAAACAGGTTGGTAAGTGCAGAAGCACCAACGGAGATGTCTCCAGCTCATCCCAGGACCCTCAGCCCTCCAAAGTGGGACATGGCTCTGTACCCCAGCCCAGGAATGGTGCTCAGCATGCTTCAGGTAGGTGTTTGGGTTAAGGATTTGTCATCATATGGGTCTCCTTAAATAAATCCTATTGCATTGCATGGGTTAGCTGACAGGGATAGAAAAAGGCATAAAGAACTTGAGTCTGATCTGGCCTTTCGTAGTGTCCAGTGGGTGCCTCTGCCTGCATGGGTCAGGAACTGGCCAGTCCCCTGCCATGCTGTGATGCCTGAAGGCCAGGAGACATTGTGATGGCTCCATTTCCCTTCCAGCCTTAAGAGGGGACAGCTCTCCAAGCAGAGTGGCTGAGCAGCCTTTGGCTCATTGCATGTGTGACACTGGTGGTGTTGACTGGCCCAAAGTAGTTTTGGAACAAGCTTGGGACAGCAGAGTTTTTAGAACAGCATGGCTAAATCCAGGGAAGGGTGCTCTCTGTAGTACAAAACTGTGACTTTGTTGGCTGAGTGGACTACTGGCCCAGCCTGTACTCACGGGTCAGACATATCCTCCTGCTCCAGCAATCCCTTCCCACCACAGCCTACCTGTGGTTTACACAGCTGTTCTCAAGCTCCTTCCAGGCCAAATCCACACCCATCTTAAGCAGTTTCAGTCCTAACTCCTTGCATAGGCTGGCTCAGAGGAAAGTGTCATGTAGCTGGCAGTGTGGTGGAGGTGAGGACCTTTGCAACCAGGAGATGTTGATAGCAAAATCCTCAGCTCAGAAAATGTCCACTTCCTTCCTGCAAACGTAAGGGGACAGAATTAAGGCTGAGCTTTCTGACCTCCACATTCTTGGCTTCTGCTCTCACGTTACAGCAGCAGCAAATCCTGTTGCATGAAGCCGAAACCTATCTGTCTCGATGTGCACTATATCAAACACTTCTCTGCATAAACTGTTCCAGACTTGACCAGGGATAAAGCTGTTTACTAACAGCAGAACTAGCAAACTTCTTTAGTATTTTTTCACCCCCAGTTTTTTTCGTTTTCATATTGAGCTGCTGAAGGTCTAATCTGCCAGCTAACAGTGTTTCTAGCTTTCATGTGTTTTACTTCAAGGCATTTCCCTTTGCCTGATTGCCTGAAATATCTCTGAAATGCCACTGTGTGCAGAGTGTGCTCTGCCTTCTTTCTGATGGAAAGAAAGGTTTTCCTTGACTTGGTATGTGGTTAGAAGGACAAGCAATGGCACACTCATTTTCACCAAATAAGTACAGGATATTAAACTGCAGAAGGCCAATGGCAACATTTTTTGGTTTTTTCTAGCATTCATACCAATGCTTTTGTACAAAGGGATTGAATCCTGCTTCCATTTATGCTGATGTAAATCTAGAATAATAAAGTTATGTTACAGAACTGCGTATTTTATTAATCCTAGTGTCATAACTAGAATTATGTATATGTTTGATCATTGTATCCTTCTGCAGTTCTCACTTGCTGTGATTACAGCATCTTTTAGACATTTTAATTTTTTTTTAATGTGTTTTAGATGTTAAACTTTCTGAGACAAGGACTGCCAGTGTAAGCACACCAGGAGGGATCATGAACCCCTGTGTTAAGAAACCCCTTATGTGCCACCTTGATAGTAAAGGGTGGAAAGCAAGGTTTGGAAAGCACTCGCATGTGCCATGAGAGTTAGTTTGTTTTAACAGTGAAGATCTCTTCTGAGCTTTCCCTCCACCTCCATTTTGGCAGAACCAAACTGTGTTTGGTTTTTAGATTGCTGTCACTCACAAGCTGGCTCTCCAGGACCAAGTAACTTAGCACAGGTAAAGACTGAGAAAAATGGTTTTTACAGAGAGCATTGCCATGGTGAGATGGGGTTTTGCAAACCTGCTGCTCACTTCACATGATGATTTATTGGACATTGTGTTCTTGAGACAAGGTCATACTGACCAATTTGCTTGTGAAGGTTTACACAACTTCTAGCAATAGGAAACCTCACAGACTTAAAAACTTCGTGCAGTAAGGGCAGCTCGCTTTCGTAGCTGGCCTTTTTAAAGGATGAAGCAAGGTCAGTTCGGGTTGAGAGGAACGAGACTGTTGCAAACCCCAGAAACAGCAGGAATGTATGGTTCCTTGGGGACTTGTGTGGCTCGTTCTCATTGAGAGCCGCCCTCCTGCGTGTTTCCAGCCCGAGTGCAGCAGCAGTGCTACAGTGAGGAATGAGGAGCTAATTTACAGCTGGAAATGCAGAGCGGTCCGGCCGCTCTCCTGGCTGTCCCCAGGGCCCAGCAGAGGTGGAAATGGGAAGAGAGGGCCCAGCAGGGGGACGGTGGAGGTGGACACGAGCACACGGGTGCCTGTCCAGCTGCGTGCTCCACACGAGCGAGCTGTGCCGGGCGCTGCGGCCAAGGGAGTGAGGGACCCCCGGGGGGCGCGCACCCTCAGGAGGTGTTTTGTGTGGCCTAGAGGCCTCCTCACCCTGTGCTCCGCACATCCTGCTGCTCTCCGTGCTACGCTAGAGCCCCGCTGCTCCTTGTCAGCACGACGCGAGGTGCAGGGCCGTGAAGGAGGCACCCACCCAACACCGCAGCCCGGGGGCCGGGCCGGGCCGGGCCGGACCGCTGGGCGTGTGCGCATGTGTGTGTGTGAGTGTGTCTCTATGTGTGTCGGTGTGTCTGTCTGTCTCCCTCTCTGTCTCCCCCAGCCCTCGCTCCCCTCACGCCGCCGGCGCCTCAGCGCTGCCCCTCCCTCCGCTGCCCTCCGCGGGCTCCGGCCCCGCCCCTCCCCGCCCCGCGCGAGGCCCCGCCCCGCGCGCCGCCGGCGGGCGATAAAGGTCTCGCGGCGGAGCTCTGACGTCACGGGGAGTTAATTTTAAACCTGGACAAGATGGCGGCGAGGAACGCGGCGCGGCGCGCGGGCCCGGCCCGCCACCGGTTCGCCCCAGCAGGTAACGCGGCCCGCGGGCGGCGGCAGGGGCGGCGGCGGGGCTGTGCCCGTGGGGCCCGCCCCAAGCGCGGGGCTGGGCGGCCCGGCGGCGCCGCGCGGCGCTGGGGGAGAGGCCCCCGTGTCTCCCCCCTCCTCAAAATGGCGTGGGCGGCCGCCCGCCCCCGAGGGGCGGCGGGGGAGCCGCGGCGGCCGTCCCTCCGCCCGGCCCGCGGTCGCTCCCCGGCGGGGTCACCCCGCTTGCCTAGCTCTACGGCCGGGGCCTCCCCCGCTGCGGTCGGCGGCCCGTGCCGGAGCGGGGGCGGCCCGGGGGCCACTGTCGGTGACCTTATTCCCCGCTGCGGTGCGGCCGGGCCTCACCGTGTGTTGCTCACCCCCGTGAGGAGCGGAGGCTGCGGCCTGGAGGGGCCCAGGGACCGCGGGCGCTAGGGTTTCATAGTGCCGGGACCAGAGCCAGGTGGCCCGGAGGGCGCCGACTTTCTCGGGGCCCCGTCCTCTTGCGGAGGGAGCAGCCCCGGGCAGCTCGGGGAAGGAGGTGACTGATCCGTGTCGGCCCGTCCCCCACATGGAGCTGGTGCGCCCCGCTGTCAGCGCTGCTCTTGCCTGTAATCTATCCCCTGGTGGGGATGGGACATGGCTTTGGCTGGGTGTTTAGCCTCGGGTGTGCTGGAGTCTGCGCAGTGTGTTTTTTAAAGTGTGGTTATTTCTCAAGAACGGCTTAAAAGCTGAAGGCTCGTAGCAGTCTCTCTGCCGTACGCTTGGCGAGGGGGCACCTGGGACTTGTGAGGGTTGCACTGACTCGAACGCTGAGTTGGATCATGTGAGGTTTTTAGCACTGCACTGGAACACTGAACTATTTTAACATCTTTGTTGTGTAACTATCACTTAATTTGGAAGCAGAACGATTGGACTGGGCACAATTAAACAAAACCGAGCAGATGCCCTGTGCCACGATTGGTTTCAACTGCTTGATTTGCAAGCCAGCTAGAGATAGGAAAATCTAACTGCACTATAAACTGGGAGATACGGAGTGACAACTCACCTGGCTTGATTTACAGGGTGGAAAAGGCAGTGCTTCTGAGCATCAGGAAAAGTTTGATTGTGTTTGGCAGCATTGCAATTTGAATAATTTAAAAGAGCCCAGAGACTGAAATTGAGGGTATGATACTGCTTTACTGCTCAAGTACTGATTTCTCTCCCTCTCAACACTGCTTAGTTTTCTTTGATCATTCTCTGTGTTTTTGCCACTGTATCGTTTAATAATCTCAAAGCATTAGATTGTTGCATAGTTTTCTCAAGGTCATAAAAGTGCCAGCACACCTGTAATAAACGGCCTTTAATTAGCTGTGTCATCATTAGCAGTGGAAACATGCACATGTCACTCTTAGTTGCTTATGAACTTTACTCATGGAACAACTTATGTGATGGGATCTGCATGTACAGCTATGGATGATCTGTGTCTGCCTGCAGAAGGGCTTTCTGTACAGTGAAATAAAGCAGAGTGATAGGCTGAAATAGTTACAAGAGCAGCAGTGTAACCTGAGAGGCCTATAACTCCTCCTGCACCATTACTAAGTGTTGCTTAACAGCTGTTAAGTTCCTGCTAAGATCAATAATCGTGTTACAGCACCTCCTCAAATAATAGCAGTAGCTCTTTGTTTTTTCAGCTGGAATTATTTTGAAAGTAGGGAGTGGAGTTGAAGAAGGCTGTAGTCTTTCCTTTTCACGTTCACTTGCCTGCAACTTAAAAACATTTCTGAAGTAGTTCTAGCACAGGGCAGTTTTACTTGAATTGTTGTAAAAGCATTGTTTTAAACATGACAGTCTGTCCTGGTTTAGGAGGCCTGGCAGCTCTTGTTTGTGTTGGATGAACAGGAATGCTTGAGCCATGTCTCGCAGGACTCCTGATACTTCTTAGGTGCCTTGTGTCAATTGCAGTCCCCGCGGTTTGGTTGAATATCAGTGATTAATATTTGCTTACCGACTGGAGTGTGGTGCTGTGAGACATGAGGGATTGTTTTCTCTTCTTGCCCTAATAATAATGGGGACACTACCTCATGCTGGCCTGCCTGGATTAGGAACAGGTCTGTTGGAGGGGAGAAGGGATTTTCTTCCAGTGTAGTAGAAGAGCACTTATCTGCTGGTGCCAGTGTCACATCCTCCCCAACGTCTGAGCCAGCTGTGATAAGCAAATGAAAATGCAGGTATAAATTCCATGTCCTTGTTGGTTTGGTAGTGAACCACAGTGGTGTTGGTCTCCAGCGCCAGCAGGATCGCAGGCTTCACTTCAGCATTGTAATAAAAGTAGTTTAAACTTTGTGCCTGTTGTTAGTAGACTGTTGTACATCTTATCACAGTCCATGGAAGTTTCAAGGACATTCATAAGGAAAACTGCCAATTTTCACTCAAATGTCACCTTGCATAAGTTGGATTTGAAGTTGCTTTTGTTCTTGTATTGCAGTTGTGAACAGACCCCATCCTTGGGATGATTTTTTATATTCATGGCAGTCTTTGAATGGGAAGTTTTAAACTTTAAAATCAGGCTGAATGGTGGCCTTGTTTTTGAATTTATTTAATTTCTTTTTCTATGGTTGCTGCATGCTGTGCCTACAGCGTGATTGTGAGCTACCAGTTCAAGTGCTTTTTTCCAACTTCTTGCTAAATGCTGCATTTACTTCTTAAACTTACTGTACCAGTTGTTAGTATTTTAGGTTTTGTCTTTAATGTCAACTATCTAAGGCAAGAAAGGCATAGAAAATACTTTCTAAGTTTCTCCATAGGCGAATGTGCTGTATTTGTCATTGGTCAACAACTGAAAAAAATTCAGAAATACTTGTATATGGTGGTTCTTTAGACTTTACTCTTGCCAGAACATGACTGAGTTTCTATCTTAAAAACATTTTCAGTAACCTGAACTTCCTGAGATGTCCTGGAGGAAAGATAGGAGTTGCTTTCCTTGTTTTTGGAAGGTTGCTCTTGATATGATACAAAGAATTATTATCTCATCCTGTAGCTGATTTTAAGGTCATGGTGCTGTGTAGGGAGTTAATTTACATGAATACATTTTTGGGGCTGGCATTTGTGTCTGAAAGACCAGAACAAGCAAATGAGCAAGTTTTACATATATGTGAAAACATTGCTCAGATTGATGTCCGCTGTTTCAGTTAGCTGCAAAGAAATGACTGATAAGTAAGTGATGTCCTTTAGGATAAGGATTATAATCAAGGCATTTCTAGGAGCAAATCAATACATAATAGGAACTTGTGTTCTGAGAGCATTGGTAACTAACTTGCCTGACCTTTAGCTTCTGTTTATTTTTGAAATAATATATTTTGTGTCGTGCTCATTTCCACGTGAGCAAGATTTGATGTGCTTGCCAAGCTTTTTGAAACACTTAAAATAAAAAAGTTGGAAGAACTTTTGAAGTTTCTTCCTTCAACTCCCCAAGTTGGAGGAAGGCATTTAAACTCAGAATTTGAACCACTGCCCACTTAAACCTGGAAGTAAATCTGAGGAGTTTAAATATGTGTATTTCCCCCCCACACTGCTAGTTCTGATTTGACTGAATGTATCTCCTAAGACTTGGCGATAACACCCATTGTTTTCTCTAGGTGTACAAATGAGGTAGTGGGAGATGTTCTGGGGTGTAAGTTATTGCTACCTGTTTGTGTTTAACTGGAGCTCTTGGTCTGCAGCAAAGCAAGGAGCTCACTGTCTCACTTTGTGTTTAGGAGGAAGCTCACATCCCTGTTCTAGTGCCATAATTGTCTCCACAGGATGTGTAAGCATGTGAACAACCTCCTAAAGTTATCTATTCAGTTTGTCTGGAATCTGTCACTGAGAATTCCGGCTGCTCCAGGGGAATGTTACTCCTTGAAGTAAAAAGACCAGTTTATATCTCATTTTAGTGTGAGAATGGTAGATCCTTGTGCTAAGTGTGGTCTTTGAAGCTAAATAAGCATCTCCTTCCATTAACTAAACAGGAAAAAAAAAAAAGCTATGCTAATTTTATTGTCGGTAGTAGCTGGCTTCTCTTTAAAGCTGGAAAAACTTAAGGTAGAATGTTTGCCATGAAAGATGGCATTATTGAGCATCTAAGGCAGTCCAGAAGAAGTTACCTGAGTAAATGCAGGTAAGCTGGATATTGGAATTCCTGTTTGATGCCCACTTGATGAACTTATGAGCAGGACTAATAGGATATCAAGTATAAGGTGAAAGAGAAGTCCATTTGGGCCTTTGCAGAAAGGATTTATGAAAAACCAGCTTCTAAAAGACTGGCCCTGCTCTTGTCTATCATGGAGGAATGGGTCAGAGAACTGGCAAAGCTCTAAGACTGCATAGTGTCTTTTGGGGAAGAACTTTCTGTTCACAACTTGGTTACTTGGCCTATATTTATACCTTATATGAGGGATATTCTGATATGCTTTACTAGGAGGGGAGATGTTTCATGTGAGGTTTTTTTTTTTTTTTTTTTTTTTTTTTTTTTTTTTTTTTTTTGTTCTAAATGTATTTTGAGCTTTATTTTCAGGGCAGATGATGGGCAAATGATGATTGCATTTTCAGCCCTATGTACTGGTGATTTTTCCATGGCAAGGTGGGGTTTGCTACTGCGGGTCATGGTAGGTTTCTCTTAAAGGACCAGAATAGGAGCCAAAATGTTGAAGACTCAAACTGGTAAGATGTTGTAAAGATTATAGACATGGAGTGTAGAATGCAATTTCCAGTGAATTGCTATTTGAGAGTAGAACTTAATTTGCTCTTATGCAGTTGTTGCTCCAGTGACATCAGAATCAGGTTCCAGTCTGTAGTTAGTGTCAAATTATAATGCATTTATTTTCCCACCGTCACCTCAGAGATAAGCATGTTGAATTTACAAGTTCTTATTGGTCTCACTAAAATATTTGGAATGTCTTTTTGAGCAATGTATTGGGTAATGGCTCCAGGATAACAAGGTGGCTTTTTTTTTTTTTAACTTGGATTGAAAATTACAGAAACTTGTTGGAGAACATGTGTCAGCTGCTTGTACTGACATGTTAGGACTGCTTTCCCTATGTTGTGCATACTTGGAAAAGTTGTTCTCACCTCTTATCTTCTCCAGCAGGATGGTACTGCTGAGTGGAAGAATAAGTGCAGTTATTTTAGCTGCCTCTTTAAACCCAATCCTGGTATAGTATTGCCTGCAAACTTGCTGTCTTGTTCCCCTCCCCTCCTCGACCTCTTCTGAATCAAAGAAAGGGTGTTCTGGCCTTGGTCTGTGTGGCATGATCTACTTGGAAACTGTAAACTTTTAGGAAATAAAAAGTTCAATCTGTCAATCCTTTGCCTAATATGGAAATCATCACAGCCCTGATTTCAGGGGAGGAACAATCACTTGAAGTATGTGAACTCCTAGGCATGGAGACAGAAGCTTGGCCTCCTTTAGTGTATTGCTTAGACGTAAAATAATAGTGAAAATTACTGCTGTAGAAAATGAGGTTAAGATCCTTGATATAATCAAATCACTTTCTTTAAGCAAGAAGTCGTCTTACTTTTAAGAGAATTAAGTTTCTTAAATACTTTGTAATCCTGACCTAAGGAACTATTTTTGTTAAGATTTTAAACATTGCCTTGAAGCTGCCCTCAAAGCAGTTAACACTTATCTTTCAGGGAGCAAAGTCTTAAGCTTGTCATTAGGATAGGAAGGGAATGCAGTTCAGAATTCTTTAAAGCAAATCTTTCCAGCTGCTGGTATCTCAGACTTGTCAGCAAATAAATTGTTTGGAAAAGTGCAGTAGGTAATGATTTTGAGGGTTAGGACACAGAACTGGAGTATTTTGCTAAAGCTAATAGTACTATAGAAATAAACAGCTACTGAAGACTTACATGTTATGTGCTGGGATTTAAAAGGCAAAAACCTTTCAAAATAAAATGCTGCCGATACAAACATTAAGAAATGCAGTCTCTGCTTTTAAATTCAGTTTTTTCAATAGAAAAGTTAACACACTGTCTACTGTGAACATTTAGATAGCAAATGTGATTAAATACTAGTAGAACCTTCAGATGCTATGAGAAATCCTGCTTATTTGAGAAGACCCTTGAAATGTGGTTTAATGCTTTTGGAGAAGTTGGAAGTTGGCTTGTGAAAGACTGAATATTATTCTTAGAGTCTTGGTCTAAGTACTTTGAGTTGCAGACATATCACTGTGTCATTAATCAAATATCAGACTGAGCTGTTCTTTAGTCTAATCTGTTGTTGATTTATTTCTGTGGTGCATTAGGACTAGATTAAGCTTCCGTGAGCTTTGAAGAAGAGCACACTGCTATCTTTCCCTGTTTCAGTTCTTCTAATCCTAGCCTTTTCCTCCCCAGTGTTTACTCTTTGTACTGTAAGAAAAAATTTCATGGATCCACCAGATGAGGATATTAAATATGATCTACAGAGAGTACAGTGTTGGTTGGAGGGGAGTGCTAAAACATACAGTCTTTGTAGAGTTGTATTTCCCTCTTTCTTCTCCACCCAAGTGAAAGATGTATATTAAACCATCGCGATCTCAAGATATGGTAGTCCTGCAGAAAAGCAGTTAGCTTGGCCAGATGTATTTAGACAAGTTTGAGAACTTGATGTAAAGAGAAGTAGTAAGTAGCCCCCTTCTGTGCTTGTTCTTGTCAGGATGATAAGTGTGGCTTGCCTTACTTCTGAGATTGATGACTTCTTTCCTTTCAATTCTATATCTCTAGGCTTGCCTGACCAGCAGCCATCAGTGTACATGTGACAATGGCATTTCCTGTCCCAGAAAAGTGTGTTTAAAAATCAAAAATGCTCCTGTTCCTGTTGTTGAGACTTGTTTTGTAGTAGTGGCTGATGTTTCTGTGGTAACAAGGGTTGTGAGTGATGTTAAAAATCCTTAGGTAAATGGGTAAGCCTTGAGCCCACTGAACACAGGAAGGTGCTGCTTGTATGGAGCTGAGCTACTGAAATGTGTGTTATAATGTTCTTGGGACAACTTAACTACTGATTTTGCAATCAACATTTTTCCCATCTTACTCTGTAGTAGACACAGCTCTTAGCAGGTACAATATTTTCAGTCAGTGTGTTCAATACTCGTTTAGTACAGGAAGGACTGTGCCAAGTTCAGGGTCTTCCCACCAGTTACACATCCTGGCCTGTAATACTGACAAACTGAAACTTGGGGTAACCTCCATATGTAAGGGAAGGAAACCTTGTTCTTAAGTGAAGGTTAACAAATGTGGTGGCTACTCCAGCCTAAATTGGGACTTTCAGATAGAGACAAATCTTTGGCAACACACAGTCAGATCCAGTTACAGCCCAGTTGTCTATGCATCTTTGCAGTGTTATCACATATCACTAAGTCAGTTCCCACATGAACATGCTTCTTAAATGTACTTGTGAGTTTTGGGAGTCTGGAGAAATTTTCCAGTTTAACTTGGTTGTAGTCACAGAGCTGAACTTTTCTTTTGGCCCCAGTGCCCAGTGAAGCAGTTTGTGCCTTCCCCTCATTGGTGCTGGTGCAGCTGTTTCAGAGGCTGTAGAGTGTACAGAACATCACCTGGTGTTCAAGAGAAGTTGGTGCTGGACCTAGGACAGCAGTGCCAGCACAGAGGGCAGCAGCCCAGGACTGTTCAACAGTACAGCTGAGCTGTGCCCTCCAGAGGAGCTCTGCTATTTCTCTTCAGTTCTAGTGCTCATTGGATTCCTATTTGAGGTGATATACTTTGTAGGGAACTGCTTGTATTGGATTGCTTTTTCTGCTGGTTTGGCTTCTTTAGCTGACTTGACTCTAAGCAGCATTGGATATGTTGCGAAATTAGCAGGAAAGGCTGTGTGGTGCTGCATGGTGCTGGAAATGGGAAAGAGTGGGAGAGTCCCTGTGAGTGGGTGGTTAAGACTCAGCTGCGCTATTGAAACAGGCTTGAAGAGGCAATGGGGAGAGAGGAGGAGGCAGTTACTGGCACTGTCCTGTTGGCAGAATTAATGTACTTTGAGCTGTTGCCTTAACAAGGGATTTATGTGTAGTAGCAGCAGCGATGCCTGGCAGAGACTCAGGAGTTGTGGCAGAAGGTATGGGCCTTTGAAGTGTATGAACTTAGGTACTGTATAAATTATTATGGATTAATTGCAGGAAAGGGATATGGCAGCCCAGGCCTGTTTCTCTACATGTTTAGCAGCAGGGACTTTGATAAAAACTATTTTTGTTGTAGCTGTGTGAGAAAAATCTCTTCCTCCAGTGGAGATAAAGTGAACACATACAAAATGTGAGCTTTTGGTTTCAATTCTCTTTAACTGTGCCTTGTGTGGAATTTTTTTCCTGTTTTTATTCACATTGTTGATTTGGGTGTTAATTGTGTTAACATTAACACGTTATGTTTCCCCTGTTATACTTCCCTTTCATCTGGTGGGTGTCAGTGACTATACCAGGTTAAGAACAGTTAAGAAGGGAGAAGGAGAAGAAACTGAAATACTCCATGGAGTTGTCTGAGTATCAGTTTTGCAAACTGTGTGATCTAGACAAGACAGTTTTTAAAAGAAACCGACACTCTCTCTGTACTGGCCTTTATTCTTTGAAGTGAAATGTAGAATTCTGGAGTTCAGTGCTGGAAGAACTCCCTGGAAGACTCTCTTAGCTGCAGGAACTGAAAGAGAGATGGGAAGCGGAGTGTAAACTGAGGTTGGGCTAAAAGATCACTTTTGGTTGGAATCTTCATCGAATTGTTAAGGTTGGAAAAGACCTCTAAGATCAGAGTCCAAGCCTTAGTCTGGTGCTGCCATGTTCACCGCTAACAGCGTGTCCCCAAGTGCCACGTCCACTTGTTTTTTGAATGCTTCCAAGTACTGTGATTCCACCACTTCCTGGGTCAGCCTGTTCCAATGCCTGACCACCCTGTCCATGAAGAAATGTTTCCTAATATCCAACCTAAACCTTCCTTGGGACCATTTGAGGCCATTTCTTTTCATCCTGTCGCTTGTTACCTGGGAGAAGAGACTGCCCCCACCTTACTACAGCCTCCTTTCAGGGAGCTGTAGAGAGTGATAAGGTCACTCTGAGCCTCCTTTTCTCCAGGATAAACTCCCAGCTCCCTCAGCTGCTCCTCATAAGAGTTGTGCTCCAGCCTCTTCATCAGCACCTCAGAGTCTTGCAGTGAGTGGCCCAAAACTGAACCCAGTATTTGAGGTGTGGCCTCACCAGTGCAAAGTACAGGAGGTTGGTCACCACCCTAGTCCTGCTGGCCAGGCTATTGTTGTCATTCGGCTTGCTAAAAGCTAAAAAGAAAATTCAAAGCCTCTTTGGCTTACTGTGTTTCCTTAAACATATTGGTGTCCCTGACTGACATCTTGTTTATCCTGGAAATGAGTTTGAAACCTGACCCTTTGGCATACCTTCCTGTACAGTCAAAGGAAGCACTCGCTTTGCTTTCTGCTGAACTCCTCTGTGGCCACGGTACAGCTGCATCTCAGTAACTCAACCACCTCTGAATGGCAATCTAAAGACCAAACATGGGGTAATTGCAGTTGGCATCTCTTACCTTATTCTTTTTCCCCTATTCTTCTCACTCAAAATACTGATTTAGGTTAGCTGATTGTTTAAATTACTGGCTGTTGACAGGAGGATACATACAAGGTAGAGAAAACATAATTATGGTCTAATCCAATTAGAAAAGACTGACTTCTGAGTGAGCAACAACCTTAAATAAAATCACTCTGAAATACAAGCAGAAGTCTGCCTGGTTTAAATGTGTGTGGCCTGCAAGGATCCAGTTAGGTTTCGGTGTTCATGAGGAGCTGTCACTTGCCAGTTCCAGAGTTCTTGGTGAACTAGGGCATTCTCAGATCTGGAGTATTCTCATTCCCATCCTCAAGAACCTGTGTGATGGGTAAGAAAGGGGAGAAAAGGTGAGGAAGAGGCCTTTTAGTGCTTTCATCTGCCCTTAGTGTTTTAATACAGCTTTCTTTGAGGGGGCTGGAAAAGTACTGGTGAATCTTACTGTGGGTAGAGATCCTGTTAGGTCCTTCAGTGAGTGTGCTATTAATAGCTGTGATTTTTGGGCAGGGACGAAGAAGGATGAGAGGCATGCTTTGCCACTATCCCTACCCTGCATGATTTTTCTTGTAGCTATGGAGAGGCATCTTTCTTACCAAGTTCATTATGTGCTTTCTGCAAAACAATCCTTTTATATGGTGGTTTTTGTGGGGTTTTTTTTCTTTTTTTTTTTTTTCTTTTTCACTTACTGGGTTTGTGCTGCTTCTGTCTTAGTCTCTGCTTATTTGCATTCTCTTACTTGTATTTGTTGAGAAGAGTTGAATTTGAGGGTTGACTTTTTTTTGCTACACGTTTTTGTTGTATGAAGTTTCCCTCTTGCTTTTTGTCCCCGTAAATGGAGAATGCAAAATACCAGCTTATCGGTATTTTGTGTAGTGGAGAGCTATCTGCTCCTGCATGCATGCAGACCATCAGCAGAGAAGCAATTTAAGGCACTTAGAGGAGTAGACAAGCCTATTGTTTGATTAGTTGAGGTGCTTCAGAGGTATCTAGGTCATCAGAATACCTTCTTTTTCCTCTTCTCTGGCAGAATTGTAGCTTCAGGTATTTCTTGCTTCAGTTCAGGGTTTATGTAACAGTTCTAGATGTGTCCCTTTAACATCCCATTGCCCTCAAGGAACAGAGAGAGTTAAATGTGTATTCCCCCTGCCCCTACTCCACTGTCAGTCTTATTGGATGTCCAAACAAGTCTTTGGAACGTAGCTCATCAGTCCTATTTATAGCCGAAATATTCAAAACATTTAATTATTTCTGGCCTTAAAATGGGCTACTTGGCACTATTTACTAGTCAGCAATAAGAAAGCAGTGATGCATTAAGGCCTGTGACAGCCCCATAGCTTTCACGTGAGTTTAGTGCATGGAGTAGGACTGCTGGAAAAAGGGAAGGACAATTTTGTGGCTTAAATCTAGTTTGGTTTTTTTTTTTCCCGGAAGATGTGTCCAAATAAGGTTTGAAGGTTAGCATATTTTCTTTCTGTGCTCTGGAACTTACTTCACACATGCCTACACTTCCTTCGTTCACTACACCAAAACAAGAAACATTTAAGCAGTTTGTCTCCTTTCTCTCCAAGGAAAATTTCCTACGTGAAGCACTGGGAGAATGCCTTACATTTAAATGCAGTGCAGCAGTTTCCTCATGATAAATTATTTTAAGCTTTTGATTCAAGCCATGAACTCCCTCAGGGTGTGGAGGTTGAACAAGATTTCAAGTCAGATGGCTTGAGCTTAGTGTAGCTCACTTCAGTTTGCTTTTCACCGTTCAGGTGATGGTGGGGGAGCATATCAAGCATCTGTATTGAAATATGAGCAGGGGACTTGAACTGCTGTTATATGGAGGCAAATGTGTGGTGCTGGAGAGCAGCAGGAAAAAGAGTTTGGGGTGCTGAAAGCTGAAGTGTCTAGGGGTACTGGAAGTCTTGATTTGAAGCTGGACTTCTAGCAAAGTGCAGGTTTCTGTGCAAACAAGATATTAGGATTACCAGCTAGAAGATGTACAGCTTTATACTCTTTAGACTCCTTGTGACAGAGCAAGTGGAAGTACTGATGGGGGACAACTACACTAATGAAAGTGACTTAAAACTAAAAAGTAAATGGGATCTAAATTTATTTTAATGTTGTGCTGCATTTGTGGACAGTTGTTTGTGTTCAAGTCACTGTCCATAGAAGCAGTTACTAATTGTGATTCAGCGCTTGTTGATCAAAAACCTGTACTGTATCTAAAACCAACTGAGTTTAGCAATTAATATGTGCTCTTTTAAAAATGAAAGAATGTGGATTATGTGTTTAAAGAGTTCAAGCTGTATTTTGATTGAAACTTGAGTGTAACTATGTTAGTGCTTTCTTTCAATTAATGTGCTTAAAGGGAAGAACTTGCATTTAAGCAGGCTGTCTCTTATTTTCATAGCGTGCAGGTGTCTGAGTGTTTTCACTCTCGTGTTCTTACACTGCAGGACAAGTAGGTCATCAGCTGCTGGCTGTGTACTTAGGGGAAGAAGGAATTAGCTTTTCATTTTACCTCATGCTTTAAGAAATGGGATATTTAGTTGGGTTTGTTCAGTTGAAATACTGTCTGCATACACAAGAAGCTACTGTTCTCAAAATCTGGCTTAGTATTTCAACAAATGGTGCTTGTTCTGGGTACTTAGCTGGTGAGAATAAATAGCAGTCCTGCTGTAGTTGTTACTGAGTGAGGAGTTTATAGGGAGACTGAATGGTAGTATCTTCTCTTGGCTATATTTGCTTCCATTCAAATCTGTCTTCTTCTGTGTCTTGCTGCACAGTGTTGCTTCTCTTGTGTCTCCCAGTCTGTTTGACCTGGGTTAGGAAGTGATTATGTCAGTCAGAACCACTGGTTCTAATGGAATAATTCAGGTTGGAAGAAGCCAAAATGATGTAGGGAGTGGTTGGTGAGCAGCTGCAGTAATAGGTGTGAATGGATGGCAGACTTCAGGGGCAAGTCTAGTTGATGGTCTTTTTGCATCGTCTACAGACAGAGCAGCAGATATGACCTTAGTCTGGAGTCTGTTAGTTCAGTATTACAGAAGCTTCAAAGGTCAGATGAACATCTTGAAATAAATACAGCTATGACTTTCTGGGCCTGCAACACTGTGCTGCAAGTCCTAGTGCCATATGGTTTGACAGATGTGAACTCTTCTGTACATATGAAAAGCCTGAGGGTCAGATCTTCTGTGCACATGGGAATTTCCAACAGCGAAGAGATCAACCCCAGGAGTGAGATGGATGAATCTACCAGCCTTGTCTTTAATACTGTGGCAGGAGGCAGCATTGCCTCACTGTTGTCCATGCAGACTGTGAAACATGCCTCTGAAACAACCACTCCCTGTGTAAATGTATTGGGGTGGATGTGCTGGGTTGGTAACTCCATTACTGGGATGGAACTGGGCTTATCAAGGTGTTAAAATGCACTATAAAAAACAAACAAAACCCCCAAACAAAAAAAAAGTCTGTTGTTTTGGTTGCCTCTGTAGCAGTACTGAAATGTATTGTAATGGAGACCTATAGAGGGGTGCTGCCATGAGCTTTGCAAGTCTGAAGTACTGTCCAGTTGGCTAGGAAGGCTTCAGTGTAGAAGTGGTCATTTTGTGAATGTCCCCTCTTCTAAAGTTAGTCCTCATCTCTTTTATACTTGATTTACTGGGACTGGACTATTGCAAGAACCTAGAGCAGTCTGTGGGCTTTAGGCAAATCAGCTTAAATTCTGAGTTTTAAGTAGTACACTGTGACCATGCTGGGGCAGGCGAGGAATAGGGGACAACTAAGGGACAGGGCTTTGAGTTTTGAATTGCATAAACTTCTGGCCTGATTTGACCTGACAGTGCTGTAAGTGTGTTTATTTTATTAACTACTTTGAGAACTTCTGCAGAAAACTGGACTGTGAAGGAGGTGCTTCTTGTCCTGACCTTTGTTTCCAGAGGCTGCACTGAAAGTAATTCTTGGAAGTGGAATGTGATCTTTCCGCCCATGATACTGAAGCCTTCTAGAAAGGCTTCCTGAGTACTCCAGTCCTGCCTGAGAGAGTGACTAGCCAGAGTGACAGGGTGAGCAGCCAGAAGGCAGGATAAAGGATCAAAAAAGGGTGTGGCATCTGGCTAGGACACCTGACAGGTTGGCATATGCAGATTATGCTGCTGGGACGAGCAGTAGCATTTGTTCTATAGTTAATATGCTTGATCTGTGCAATGTCTGTCCTGGTAATTGCTAAAACCAGTTCAAAATCTTAAAAGGAGGGGTGTTCTCTGCCACTCAAGCCTGAAGTTATCAAACCACCTCTTCTGGATGGATCAAGTTGCTTTCACAGCTGTCAGCACTGTGGTTCTCCACCCTCTAAAGTGCTTAATTGATAGCCATGATGGTCTCTTCTGTAGGTAGGTTGGGAACTTCCAGATATGTTAGGCTGGCTGGTCAGGGAAAAAAAAAAGCCAACAAACCAACTTGACCCAAACCAAGCAAACAAACCCAGCTTGATGCTCTGGACTTGATTTCCCAATTTCTGCTGGTAAGGGAAATCTAATAGGAGTTGAATAGGGTCTGGGATGAATCTTCTGTCCTGTTCCCTATGAGCTAATAAGCTTCAGTAGTGCAGAATGCTGTTAACAAGATGTGAGCTTTTAATGGGCATATTGTGTGTAAGCTTTTGATAGTAGTCTCTCCTTGTGATAGGGAGAATCTGCTTATTTATAAATAACTAACGATAAAGGACCATTCCACTTGTTTGTTCGGCAATCTCCTTGGCCTGAAGGGGCTTTGGGTGGCTGTGCTCTGCACTGGCACAAGGGTGCTGCTACAGCTTGAGGTCTTTGAGGTCTGACAAGTTTTGATGACTTCCAGGTAGGATGGGATGGTTAATGTCAGGCTCCAAGTGAATGAAGAGAAGTTGCAGGTGTGGCTTCAAACAATTTTTCAGTCTGTCCTAGTTTACAAACCCAATACATTACTGCAGCTGAAGTGTGCATTTAAATAAAAAAATATAAGGCTGTTCTAAGTAACCAAGTTACACTTGCTACCAGGGACATACCTTGAAGCAGAGGCTTTAAAACATTTTGTGAATATGTTTGCTAAAACACAGGCGCCTCTTCTTGGAGCTATCTGACTTTAATGCTTTTATCAATAGAGTTATTCGCTTTATGTTTCTAGGCTGTGATGCTGGAGGCTTTCTTTCTGCCTGTCAGAATCTTCATCCCTTCATACTTGGGCTATCCTCCCAAGTTCTCTGGCCTACAAAGGATTCTTCCTATATGGGGCAAAGCCTGTTTAGAAACTTTTTCAAAAAAGAGGGCTTGTTTAATATCTGGTAATACAAAGGCTTTAGGCCAAAGGTGAGAGACTTTCCTCTGAACTGGTGAGCAATATTGTGTCAATGTAGTTTGTATAGTTTGGCGTCCTATAAACATATTTTCTTCTAAAAGTTATTCCTTCCAGTTGTCAGGCCTGCTGGTATAATCAATTTTTTTTGGCCTGCTTTGTTAATCACATTGAGTTAGGGTGATGCTGGGGACTGTTTTGCACACCCACTTGGATAATGTTGAAGTTTAGCTGCTTAGGATTTAAGCATTCAAGTATACTTCCTGTTCAAACCAAGGACTATGCCAGCTTAATGTATTCAAACCAAGTTTTTTTAAGATTTAGTGCTCTTGGCCTTTGGGATAGCACAAGATTTGATGCTTGGAAATGAAAACATCCTCTGTCGTTTTGCAGTTAAATGAAGTGTTGTCGGAGCTGGGTAAGGAGACAATTGCTGGAGAAACATCAGGGTCACCATGTTACCAGTTTTTCAAATAAATGGTAATAGCTGCAGTGTCTCGCTACATCCATAAAGCAGAGTGTGTTGGAGCCCTGCTCATGGGTCTTTTTCTGAGAATGGTATCTCATGTGCAAAGTCTGGCAGGAATGACTTGACAGGTCCTGTGAGCGTTGGCAGGTTCTCTGCCATGAATGAATGAAACTGTATGTTCCATGGTGCCTCTTGGATGCATCCTGCAAGAGAACACATCTTGTGGACTGCTTCCGCGGGAAACGTCTCTGTGAGCAACACATCAAGGGGCTGGAGGTGGCTGCTGCCTTGACCTGGATGTGCGGGCATGACTAGGAGGACAGTGTACTGAAAACCATATGTGATAATCCCAGATAAGTAACTGGTAGGAGGAAGGTGCCTTGATCAGGTTTGTGCACATGGGGTTCCAACAGAATATGGCAAAATGTAAATTCAGAGTGGGAGGCAATTCTATAAGCACAAAGTTTTCCAGATTCTTGCCAGGAAAAGTGGAATCAGGAATGGTAGATTTGATTTCTGCTGTGGGACAAACTTCAGTGTTGTGGTGTCTGAACAAGAGAGGAGACTTCGTCTTGAGTAGGTTACTTTGGTTTTCTCTTAGGCCTCTAACCCAATTAACTTCTGAATTCTAGAAGTCAGGAAAATAAGATATTGGTACTGTTATAGTGTCTGTCTGAAGGGCTGTTTTACCTTGTCATTCATTAGTAATTTTAATCTGAGTTACAGTTTTTTCAGCTGTTAGATCCTGAAAGGGTATTGATTCTTAAATTGTATATAAAATAGTCTCTTAATTATTTTTAAAGAGTTGAAACTTACTCTTACTAAATCTTGCTTAATAGTGCATTGTAGGAAGAATATGAAGCCAGAAACTACTTGAGTGGTTTTTTTTTTTTTGTTTTCTTATCCCAGAAGTGTTAGGGCAGGAGCATGCTCAGGAGTTTGTCCTCTTGCAAACAGTGAATAGGTGCTCTAAAGTCTGCGCTGTATTGAGACTTGAAACAGGTAGAAAATATTGGAATTAGAGAGGAGCTTATTCACCTGGTGTCTGTTATCCTGGGGTTCCATACTAGATCAGTGATCTTGCTTGTACCTGATGGCAGGCAAAACTGACAGAAAACATTCATTTCCCCCTCACCCCCTTACAACAGTACAAGAAGGTGGTGTTATAAAAATGCCCTTTTTTGGTCCTCTTTGGAGCTTGTTTTAAACTATTAATTTTTTTTCCAGATAAAAGGCCCTTGATTTTTTTTTTTTTTTTTTAAATAGCAGTTACACTTAGGATGCCTTTAAAAGGGCCTTTGAAATTGAAAATCAGGGTTGGGCTTTTTTTGTGATTTTTTTTTTTTTTTTTTTTTTTTTTTTAAGTACACAGATTATCTGAAATATAGGCTAGACACAAAGCTGATGAAAATGGACAGGGAACTACTGATCTCTTTACACTCCCTAGAACATCACTCTTGCTGCTGGAAATGTAAGCCCAGCTCAAGGCTTCACTTAAAAAAAAGTGTTTATTGCCATAAGCTCTGATTGACTAATGTGTTCTCTCCTGTCAATTTGTAGGTAAGCTTTATGAGGAAGAAGAAGAGGATGCCCTGCCAGACTCAGATGCCCTGCCAGACTCAGATGACGAAGTGGAACTGGATAAGCCACGCCCCATACAGATTGTCCTTGCTCATGAAGATGACCATAACTTTGAATTAGACGAAGCAGCATTGGAAAAAATCTTGCTTCAGGAACACATTAAAGATCTTAACATAGTAGTTGTGTCTGTAGCAGGAGCTTTCCGCAAAGGAAAATCTTTTCTACTGGACTTCATGCTTAGATACATGTATAACAGGGTGAGTAATTTGGATTTTTCCTTCAGGACAAAACTACTTTGGTATTTTAGTCATTTACCTTTGTGTTTGCTAACTTGAGCATAAATATAGCTGGTCAAAATTTTCTTACATGGTGGGGAGGGGAAGTCAGCTACTCTGTTTCTCTCTTATGAAGAAGGGTACTAAAGTGACAGTTTTTCAATGTCCCATTTCTTGTGGTTAGTAAGGAAACTTATTGGTGTCCCCATGTAAGTGGATGTGAGAACTTGAATGAGGGAGTTTGATGGCCTTCTAGTTGAGCTTTAGGGAAGGGCTTTTCCAGGTGGTGACTTGGAGGAACCTTGCTTTGACTTCATCTCCTGAAATCATATTATAGCAATGACTTGCCCATTGTTGCAAAAATAAAAGTCTTACCAGATAGCTGTTGGAGGACTAAATCATCTTAAATCTAATGTGTGGCAAAAAGGAGAAAGTTTCCTGTATGCTGCTTGGAATGCATATTTGAGTGCAGTCCAGGAACTCTTAAAATCCTTTCAAGTCATTGATTGATTAATGCCTGATCCAAAATTTAATTTCTTCTCTTAGTTTGTAGCTTTTGGCTTGCGTTGTCTTGTGACTACTGTACTTGTACTTATAAGCTCTTGGCTTATATGGAGAAGGTGGAGTAGGGTCTTCTGTGAACATACACATCTGCCTGTCACAGGTTGTGGGGTGTTTCTTTTAGTCTGCATAGTGAATGTTGATATGACAGGTCAGTGTTTTGTTGCTTTTTGAAGCTCTTAAAAAACCAGAGCTGATTTGTTTTTTGGTTACTGTTCTTTGGAGCTAATTTGTGCTAGCTGGCTTGAGGGAAAATCCAGATGAACCCTGCAGTTATAGGAAATATGGGAGTTCTGCAGAAAAACTGCTGATAGTTGGCAGATAAAGATTTCCTTTTCTCAATCCCAGTAGTGCCTGCTATTGAATTCATCTCACTGATTTACCAAGAGCTCTGGAAGAGAGACCCTGAGGAATAGGGTAGGAGGAATACAGAGTAGCAAACTGGTGCTCCCAACTTCTTGAGACTCTTTTAACCTAGGGAAGAAAAATATTTCATTTGATTTCATGGGTGGCCTTTTGTGTGTGTATATGTGTATAAGCCCTTTCTAATGTCCTTCCTGTGTTCAAAACAAAACTAGCCAAACAGAAAAGCCCCAACAACCCCTGCAAAGAAAAATCCAAACTCGCTAAGTACCGCGATCTGAGCAAGATGCTGGGTGGAGTACAGGTAGTGCAAGTTCCTTTTGAAAACAGAAGGGCTGTGCTTCAAGCAAATAGTCTTAACTGTCAGATTGTGAAATAAAACAAATGTTCGTAAAGCAAAACAGATTTAAATGCTGTTTCAGCCTTGTATATCAGGCCTCCCTGTTTCCTTTATTGTGCAGTCACTTTTCTCAGTTTTCTGTAGATGTCCTCCAAAATACCATTTGTTTCTCTTACACTGAAGATGAAAGAAAGTCTGGCCATCTACTCTAACAACTATTTCTCAGCAAAAGCCGAGAGGTGCTCTCCATGCTCTTCATGTGCTGCTTCTGGCCAGGCATTTCCATTCTGAAGCTGTAATGCTTGCAGACCCTTAGTTGAGCTGATCCAACTCAGTGATGCATCAGAAGACACTGCACTCACTGCACTTTGCTGAATTGTTTTTCTGCCAGCTCAGTGACGTAAATTGGCTTAGGGAAGGAGTTTGACAAGCATCAGAACTGCTGCAAACTGATTGATGGGAACTGGGGGTGATGGAGGATAAATGCAACGCCTCCTCTTTGGAGCACTGTTGAGTTGTATGCAGTCAAGTGATATCCTCTGCTTATCCAAATTTAGTACAGGAGGAGAGATCTTGGTACCGTTTTGTACTACTTAGTCTGAGGCCTCCATCTTTAGTCAGACTGAATTGGAAGTCTGTATTTTCTGCAAACTAAATATTGCATAGAATACTAAAGCATCTGTGTTCATTTCATGTGCCAGTCAAGCAATTTTGGGATGTCCTTTTATGTGGACATTAACATACATGATGAAAAACTTGCCAAAAAACTTCAGAAATCTCATTTTCTTGTCTTAAACCAAGGGCAGGGGGTCATGTGAAAAGTTGTCATTGTAAAAATCTCACTGGTGCCAGCTGAAGTCACAAGGAGGATTTTGGCATAGCAGAGGTTGATCACTGTCTTCAGGGAGGTGGACATCTCACTTCAAGCACTGATCCTTAGTGTTATGATTGCTCTTTTGAAATGGAACAGCAGCAAGCTGCTGCAAGGATCCTGTGATCTTAAGCCTTAGAGTTGTGTGCAGTAACATCTGTAAGTTTAGGTTTAAAAGTTTATTTTTTTTACAGGGGTGTCACCTTCTCATCTTGAATTAATCTTCAAGGTGTACTGTGTATTAATGCACTAGGCAAATAAAGCTGCATTGGGCTTTTCCTTAGTATGGAATAGATTTAGAGATGTTACCTTTTAGGTGACTGAACAAAACTGTAGTGCAACTTCTAGCCTGACTTCAGGTAAGGACAAAGCCTTTTTTTCCTCCTCCCATCTCCCGAATATCTTTCGAGCCAACTTGATGGATAGAGGACTTAAAATACTGAGCTTTAGCTGAGGAAGATGTAGGTAATAACCTAGGAATGCTTCAAACTGATGCAGAGGTCCATCAGAGGCAGGCTGAAGTATATCATCCATAAGATGAAGCAACTTCAGGTGAGGTTGTGCCTGTTAAAACACCAGTCTCCTGTGATACTAATCACATGCAAAATGAAATGAGGTCGTCTCTAGTGCTCATTGAGGGAGTTGTCAAACTGTTTGTGTAGTTTTGGTCTGATCTGTTACAAACAGGGATAATGTTTGGACCAAAATTGGGTAAAGTATTACTGTATAAAAGTAAAATAGAACATACTGAATAACAGATTCTTTTTAAAAAGTAAAAAGCTGTAGTCCATTGACATGTACATGTGAAATATGATTTAGCATTGCCAAACTGTATCCTGGAGTGTACTGCAGCACAAAGCAGGCTTGGAGCTTTCATTTCTAGAGTGGTCTTTGGGAGCACAAGCATCTTCTGGGATTAAAAACTACAGGGAAAAGCTGTTCAGGTTTTGCTTAGTCTCTCTGGTAGAGGTGTATGTGCTTATCAAAATAAACAAAAGGAAAAATCACCAAACAACCTACCTGTAAAGACTTGTAGATCTCTTCACCTGCATACCTGTGTTTATTTTCTGAATTTTTATCTGCTTATCGCACCTTTGTCTGATCCAAGTAGCAGAGTGGTGCACAGTTAGCATTTGGGAGAATACTGGTGCAGAATTGCTGGATTGCCTGCATGCTGCTAGGCATGAGGAAAGTGTGCAGGTTTTTTCCCATCCCCCTTTAAAAATAAGCAGTTTCACTTAGTTGTTTCAAGTATTTTTATTCTGCACAGCCCCTGGGTACTCATGCTGTGTTCTGAAATGTGAAAAAATGTCTTGAGCTGTTTTCTGAAAACTGCCAGCGTGGAGTCAACAACACAGAGCCCAGAGCCAGTGAATTGAGAAGTCTCCACTTTGACCTTCTCAGTGGACTCTTTCCTGGCTGGTAATCTACTCTGGGTAGTTCAAGGCAAATTAATTAAATGTTTCTTATGCCAGCTTCCTGTGTTCCAGCCTGTGAAAGAAAAGGTTTTTCTGTAGCCCCTTCATCACTTAAACTGTTGTCTGCCTGCCACTTCTTTTGTGTAGGATTTCAGTGTATATAAACCTATCACAGTGAAACTTCTTGGGGTGCCTGCTCATCCTCTTTACTTGTCCAGAACATGGACTGCATTTCTGGGTTAAGTATGCTCATATAATGGCTGGATTCCTGTGTGTGAGCTGCTGCTCTGTCCTTGAAGACCTCATTACAATTCCATCAGCCAGGAATGTTAGCTGCCAACTGTACTCAACTCTTGGATAGCTTCTCACAAATTGGGCAATGTCCCAGTAAAACTTTAATATAGATGGGTTGCTTAACATATATCAAACTCTTAACCTGACCTTTTCTCTGTAACTGGCAAGTATAGACTGTGTTCTTCTGGTCCTTCCCTACTCTGCGTGGCTTCTGCAAGATGGCATTGGGAGTCTTGTACTGGCTTCTTTTAGTGCAGGGACTCAAATGCTCAGCCAGCTATTAGTGAGGGGAAAGGGGAGGATTAAGTTAAGATCAGGTGTTTTGTCCCTTGCAGAGGTTTAGCTGTTCCTGAGTTAAAATACATGCTATTGTGTTTGAGTTGAGTTTTCTCAACTGTGAGAAAAGAGCATGAATGCTAAGTGGAGCTGTTGGACAAAACTGTGCTGTTTTCAATAGCTCTGAGTGCTTGAGGCTCAAAATCTGTGCACATTTACTCTTCCATGACTGAAAAGTTGTGCAGCCACTGAAATGGAGTGCTGTTGCTTTGTGTATGATCCTTGAAACACAGCAGAGTAGCATTGTGTTTTAATGTTTTGTGTAGTGTTGTCAACTGGCTCTGAGGAAAATATAATAACAATGTGGAAGTCTGCTAAAATATAGCATGTTAAAAAAGAATATAAATCTCCTCCTTGGTTTTACATCAGATTTCCCTTTGTTTTGTAGACTTCTCCTTGCTGGATAGGTGGAAACACTGAGCCATTGACTGGGTTTACATGGAGAGGTGGATGTGAACGGGAAACCACTGGCATTCAGATTTGGAGTGAAGTGTTTGTAATCGATAAACCGAATGGAACAAAGGTGAGTGCTTGACTAACCTTTATTTACTCAAGGAGGTGGTGTAGGTTGGTTGTGTGGTGAGGGGCTCTTTTTGGTAGTGTGGTGGGTTGTTTTTTTGTTTGTTCAGGTGTTTTTGGTTTTTTGGGGTTTTTTTGTCAGTGTAACAAAATGGAGAGGCTGTGGATGCCCCATCCTGGGAAGTGTTCCCAGTGAGGTTCAGTGGGCCTCTGAGCAACCTGGTCTAATGGAAAGTGTCCCTGCCTATGGGCAAAAGATGATCATTAAAGGTCCCTTTCAGCCTAAACAGTTTTTATGATTCTAAAACTTAAATTGGTATATGTAGGGACTTTTACCTCTGTGTACACCTTGAATGTCATGGTGGCACTTGGAACATAAGTTCCAACACACAAGGAACACTTGTTGTGGTGGCACTTGGAGCATAAGTTGCTTTCCTGTGTTCTGAGTAGCGGTGTAACGTGTGAAAACTGTATATCAGTGTAAGGATGGAGACTTGATTCTTACAACCCAGCAGGAAAATTCAACAATAGTCTCATTCTGAGAGTACTTTGTTTTGGCAAAGTCTGCTCCGGCCAGGCTGATGAGTGGGTTATCCCCTGAATGTTGTAAAACAGTAATGGCTATAAATACCATATACAGACAAATGCCGTGGTGAAAAGCTCTGTAACAAACACTGTTCTTTGAAGGGTGAGAATATGTTCTAGCTTCTAACTGTGTTCTAGTGAAAGGTGGTGCATGGCTGTAAGTACTTCAGTGTCTGGAAGCTGCTCCTTTCATATAATTTTAACAGGTAGTCTGTAAAAAAGGACCAAGTCTAATAGTGGGAAAAAAACCACTAACTTGATTGTTTTCTAACTCTTCAATCAGTTTAACTGCAAAATTTAGTTGGAGGTGTTTATGCTGGAACACAGTGCGAATGTCATTAATAAATATTTATTCCACAATAGTGGTGTGGTGATCTTGAACTATTTGTGTTCTGAACCATCAGTTCTAGGTTATTTAAATTTCATACCCTTTGCATTTACATTTGATGCCCAGTCTGTGGGACATGGGTCTTAAAAATAGTGGCATAGTGGTGTGCAGGAAGTTTTAGCAAATTTCACAGCTAACCAAACATTTCTCTGGTTAAAAGCCAGTTATGTTGTGTGGATCTGTTTATGCTTTGGGAAAGAATCACTCACTTGTTCTTGCTTATCAGTGGGAAAGAGAAGAGAATTGTAATCTCAAAGATGTGAGTTGGACTGATTAACTTTTTTCATTAATATTAGTTCCTTCCTTGTCATTCCAGCAGACAGTCAGTATCAATTATCTTGTTTTCTGCTGAAAAGAATTATTTTAAGATACACATATTTATAAGTAACCATCTTACTCTTAGCTCTAATGAACTCTGCAGCTGAGACTGAAGTTCTTCTCGTAAAGGAGAGCTGTCAGTTATTCTCCAATGCACCCTCACTGGGCCAAGGAGGGCTATTCCTGTGTGAGAAGGTAACTAGGCAAGTCCAGGGACTTAAGGCTGCTGGCAGGGCCCTCTGGCTGCTGCTTACTCATCTCTAGGTGTGTGTAGTCACGTGTGCATGGAGCTGACTGAGATTTGATCAGTAGGCATAGGGGCAGAGACTTGTTCTGCTTGAAATAGAACCCACCCCAATGGCCTGGAGTACGAAAGTGTTCATGATTTGGTTAACTGCCGTTGTTCTTTCAAACTCTCCAGGTTGCTGTACTACTCATGGATACCCAAGGTGCCTTTGATAGCCAATCCACTATCAAAGACTGTGCAACGGTTTTTGCTCTGAGCACCATGACGAGCTCCGTCCAGGTGAGAATATCTGTGCTGGCAAATAATGGCAGAGCCCTCTGTCCTGAACATGCAAAGAATATCTGTGGAGCCACTCTTGGAAAGTTCACCTGCGTATCTTCCTCCAGCTCTGATTTAAAATTTCATACTTTGCCTTATTTTCAATGTAGTACATAAACTATCCAGTTTTCTTGGTGGGATTGAGGTTATGCAAGGCCATGCTGAGTTAAATTGCTGACAGAACTGGGAAATCCCCTCCCCCCAAGATGTCAAAGTAGCAACTGCTTCTTTACAGATGTGTTACAGAATCTCTTTTCAGACTTTAGATACAGTTTGGGGTGACATTAGACTGTGATCAGCTAAACTTAAAATTGCTGCTTCTGTTAAAGTGTCAAACTCCTGACAATTGTGCTATACCCAAAACTACTTCTAAGCTTGTGCCTTAGAAGTGCCAAAAGTGAGCAGGTTTTTGAGGGGTGACAAGTGACTTCCTTCAGACATGCTGCAACATAAAAGGAACAGGAGTATATAGAGCACTACTTCTGTCCTGTGGAGTTCAATCATCTGGTGGATTGTTTTTGAATGAGGAGGTGACTTTTGTTTGAGATGTGTTCTGTGACACCTTTCTGGTTGCTGACTTTTGTGTAGTTACACTTTTTCTGGAGGGAGCAAAAACACTCAAGGTATGTTAAAGAAACTATCTGAATGTAAGACAATGGTTTCATGTGACAGTGTAATTTTCTGACTGTCTCTTGCAGGTATACAACTTGTCTCAGAATATTCAGGAAGATGACCTTCAACACTTGCAGGTAGGAATATGCTGAATTTATGTTAAGCTGTTTCTGAGCTGATATCTTGACAATGTTCTAGAAGTTACTAGTCATATAACTGACCTGGGGGCTATTTGCTACTCTGTCTAAAACACAGAAGCTGACCTGATACTAAAACTGGTACTGTCTGTAAAAACTATGTTTACATCAACTCCATGATGCTTCTACTGTGCCAATGTAGAGGTAAAATAGGACAGGCTTCTAATCTGGCTAATTCTTTTAAAGTCTGTTCTCTGTATTGCAAATTTGGAAATTCCTGAAAAAATGAGAAAGGAAAATGATTTATGGAAACACTTAATGGTGAAATTCCAATGTTTCCCTTTTTTCCAAAAATAAGAAAATGGATAGTATTTCATAACCAGTTTGTTACGAAGTGTGGGAGCTTCAGTCAGGGCAGAAAGAGTTTTCTGCCCAGAAGCCATCTCTGGTTTTTCAGCTGAGAAACTGCTGCAGAGTTTTATTTCTGCTTAGAAATAAAAGTAGGAAAAAGTTGTCATCTCTTCACCATGGGATTTTTGTCCTCTAATGGAAACATTGCGGTCAAAGGCCATCAAATTCTGGCTTCATGTGAATGCTGCAAGAACCTTATCTCCTTAACTTAAAACTTGTAGCTTTAGGGACTAGCTTGTGTATACCAAATGCCAAGGCCATGACCTTGGCAGGGCTTAAATCTGTTCTGTGTGTCTTCAGTGCTACAAAAGACTGGCTGCCAGTGCTGGCAGTAGAAGAGCACTAATGAAATGTAGTCTTGTGGTGCTGTTCTCAATTAACAGGGTTATATCACTGGGCCAACACCCCCCCACCCCCCAAAAAACCCAACCAAGCATTGAAAACAAACAAAAAAAAAATTCCATAGGTAATTACCTGAAAGCCAGGCTTTCCTCAAGACTTTCGTCCTTTAACAGTCTCAGTGTAATCTGAATAAAACAAATCTATTTCTGTTATACTGGAGGGTAAGATTTGAGGGAAGGGAGAGAAGGATGATAAATACAAGCACTGGGTAGGGGACAGCCATACATTTAAAGTTGCAGCAAGGAGTCATGGTCTGAGGGAAGGAAATTCCAAATTTCTGTTTTAACAGGAATTTATGTACTTATGAAGTACTGTTAGTCTCCAACTGCCTTTTTCACTTTCAGGGAAGTGAAAGAGGTAAAGAGTTTGGGTCAGAGAAGCCAAACTCACATGGGTGCTTGGCTGCTTCACAGCTGCTTTTGCTCAGGGTAACAAGGGTTGGAAGTTAAATTGTGTTAAATTAGTTCTGTAAGTTCTCAGGTGCTCTCGTGATCAACTGTCACAGGAGCAGTCAACAGGGGCGGTCCTTTGAGCCACAATTTATCTGAGATGCTCCAGGAGTTAATTTAATGCAGAACAGTGGTTGCCTGGTACTGGGGAATTCTGGTGTGCTTCCATCATGTTGACATCCAAGATCTGTAAGGAGGCTGTCATGAATCAACCCCTGTTGATAGTGACCTCTGCGGAAACAGCCAGCACAGTCCATAATTCCTGTTCTTGTGGGTGGTTTGGCCTGTTCAGGCTGGTGAGGAGTACTGCTGCTGCTGGTGTCAGAGATGGTGAAAGCAAGGAGAGGACGACAGCTGACACTTGCCTTTATATTGGAGGGAAGGAAAAATTATTAGTTAAGGTCACGGGCTGAAGTAGAGATCTGAGAAGCTGCTGATCTTGGCTTGTATTTAAATGTCTGATACATTGGCTAGAGCCAAGTTCCCTGGGATTTCCAGGAATAAACCTTTTGTGGGAAGTAAGGGGCATATGTTAAGACAGGCTTACCTCCTTAGCCTAGGAAGCAAGTGTTGGAAGCTGGCTTGGTGAGAGATGCAGCCAGCTTTTCTCTGAGAAAAAGTCACCCGCTTAGAGCTGCAGTGTATTGACAGTTTAGGAATGGCACCGTGAAGCCAGTGGAAATGTCTCCTACCTGAATCTTACTGAGGGTTGGTATACTCATTATTGAGGTGTATTTGCCATTCTCACCCTAAAGTAGGATTTAAGATTGAATACTTTTACTTTTTAGTGACACAATAGAATATTTTACGATAGAAAAATGTGTTTTATGTGTGGCACGCCCTTACACTGTTCTTTCTCTCAGTTGTTTACAGAATATGGAAGACTAGCTATGGAAGAAATTTACCAAAAGCCGTTTCAGGTAACTTGTGTTAAATGGATTTAAGCAGTTGAAAGTGTAGAAAGTGAGCTCAGGGTAATTTCTGAAGATAAATTAGTTGGGCTGAAGCTAGCCAGTTCTTTGCAAGACTTATTTTCCTTCACTGTTGCCACGTTGCTTGGCAAAAATCCAATGGAAAAAGGCTGAAGAGGATCACATTTTGGGCAAGTATAGCTTTGTGCTTGAGTTATAAGGCATAAAAGGAATCAAAATGTCAAGTGATGTTTGGGTGTTAAGGAGAAAAATTTTGTGCTGTCTTCTTGTTTATTACTCTGAGATATGGTTGATCTTTGCTGGCAATAGATGGTTCAAGAAAAGGTCCTGTTTGGTGGTGGATTTTTTCTTTGGTTGGTTTTTTAAACCAGCAAACACTTGCACCACAGAACTACAAGGCTGCTTCATTTAGAGCAGCCAAATATACAAAAAAACTTACACAGTATCCTTACTTGTAATCTGTAATATATTTAGTTTTACAGCAGCCAAATTCTTAAAATAATCACATGTGTGATAGAATTTTTGACCTTAGGAATGATCAAGCCATTCACTGTTGTTGTTCTTCCTCTTACAGACATTAATGTTCTTAATTAGAGATTGGAGTTATCCTTATGAACATGCATATGGCTTGGAAGGAGGAAAAAAGTTCCTAGAGAAAAGGTTGCAGGTAAGTTATCTCCAGTGGTCCTATTCTGATCTTCTAAGTGACACCTTGCCATCAAGGCAGTGATGCACCTTGAGCTGGCTCATGGTGCTAATAAAATGCATTTGTGGTGTTTGCACTTGTGTGCAAAGTTGCCATTATCAGATTCAGGAATAAAAGCTTAAACACAGTTTTGTGCTCTTACTGCTTTCAAGATGATGTTTAATCTTGATTGCAGTACTGCAAAACTGGTAACAGTTCTTACTGCCTTTTTTTTCCTTCAGGTAAAGCAAAACCAACATGAAGAGTTACAGAATGTAAGGAAGCATATTCACTCCTGTTTCAGTAATCTTGGGTGTTTCCTGTTGCCCCACCCTGGTCTTAAAGTTGCAACAAATCCAAATTTTGATGGGAGATTGAATGGTAGGAAGCTTTTAATTTTGTGTTTCTTGATTCAGATCACTGAGTTTGTTTTCTTTTATGTTGGAAGTTAAGCACTGTGATGGTTGGCTATTGAAATGCCTGACTGGAAAATATAAGGCTAAAAGGTGAAACTGCAGAATTTAGAAATGTGCATTGTATGCTCTTTGGGTGGTTTAAAGGTAGAGGAATTAAGCAGGCAGAGGGAATGGATATCTTTGTGTCCAGCTGTTCATTGTAATTTGTAACTTGAGACATGCTTAAAGGTCATTAAATAGGGATTCCAAAGATAACTAAGGGCTCCAGAGGGGAGAATTCGAAAGATTAAAGACTTTACTTTCTTGAAAGGCTTTTCTCTAAGAACTTGCTGAACCACAGGTCAGCTCCAAAATGGCTGAAATAAAAGCTGTAGGGTTCTGCTACTGCGGCATGAGAGGCAGTCAGGATTTCTCCAATGGATGCCTGTCCCCCAACAGAAGGAATGCATCAGAGTGGCAAAGGCTGTAAAAGTGAGTTGCAGTGGTGGGATGCCAACTCCTGCTGTGCTGAGGGCACAGACCTATGGGGTCATTGTGCAAGGTTGTTGGTGTAATTGGGGAAATGCACTTTAACTATTCAAAGAGCAACAAAACCTTGTTCTCCCAGTCTGAAGTTCAGATTGGTAGATTAAGAGTAGGTAGAACTTATTAAAGCTATATCATGTATGTAAGCCTTTAAATACCTTAAAAATGCAATTCAGAGTTGTGATGCTGTGGATTTTGAAGGATCATGGGCAGTTAGTGTTCCTTTAGGAAATACAAGATTGAAAACTAACCACTTTTTTTCCTGACATTGATTGAATTTTACTAGATATAGATGACGATTTTAAGAATGAACTGCGGAATTTGGTACCGTTACTGCTTGCCCCTGAAAACTTGGTAGAAAAAGAGATTAGTGGATCCAAGGTGACCTGTAGAGATCTTGTAGAATACTTCAAGGTAAGCAAACTCATACTAATTATTTCTGTTAATAGCTTAAAAGACAGTATTCTAATTTTAGGCCATGTTGTTCCCAGAGAAGATAAGATATCTAGGCTGACACTCACTGATCAACTCACTTCTATTTTCCTTTCATTACTCTTGACTTTCCAGAACTGGCACGCTACTTCCTAACAGTACAGCTCTTAGCTACTACTAGCAAAATTTGTGAGTTGGTGGTTTTTATTTTCCTCTCTGTGAATAGGCTGAAATAACTCAAGCTTTAGATATTAGATATTTTTTCCTACTTTGAAATCCCAGCTGGTTTTTTTTTGCTTCGTCTTGTTTGGTGTCCCTTTTTTTTTTTTTTTTTTTTTTAATTAAAGTAGGTATCATACAGCTTTTACAGATAGAAAACCAGCTCTTAAAATGCTGGGTATGCAGTGAATTTCAGATACTCCCCTCTGGATTTTTAGCATGCAAGGAAGGTGCTTTCTAAACACTTGCATGTGTAGCACCACTATGCTCTGAAATATTTATGTATGATACTCACAGCTGTTAGTCTTGAGCTTTTTTGGTATCGTGGTGACACCAGCAGAAACGTGATAACATAATCTCTGCATCACCAGGGATTGGTCTGGTGTGTGTAGCTTTTTTTTTTTTTTTTTAATTGGAATGACTTAGACAGTTGGCTTGGTAAGAATGATGCCAATGTCTCCTAAAGACAGGAATTTTGCACTGCTACTTTTGGGGTAGACCAGTTAGGCTGATGTTAAGAAACAAACTGTGCAATGAAGGAATCTAAGACCAGATCTCATTTAACTTCACTTGTAAAATGAAGTAACTTCTTCAAAGGAAAGACATGGTATGGGATGCAGAAGTGATGGCTGTTCTGACAAGCATTAAATCAACACTGGAGCTAAGAGGTTCAGTCTCTCTGTTTACATGGTTGCACGCTGCCTTTAGCTCCAATTTCTTCTCTAGTGGGACCCAGTCAGGTACAGTGCAGAGAGTGCATGTTCAGCAGCAGTTCAGAAAGGACTGCATCCTAAAATCCAAGTGTAAAAGCCTCTATTGAAAAGCTGCCTGATTCATATCCCGTATCCAGTCTGGGAGCAGTCCTGTGGGGTGCTGCAGAAATGCCATGCTTATGTAACTAAAGAGGACTGCTCCCTTGGGACAGTGCATCTGAAGCTGAGATTGTGAGGCCCGAGTTGGAAACTGTAGGGCTTTTACTTGAAGGAAATAGTTACAGAAGCAAGGAGGGTGTCAAGGGAACAGAGTCCTGTAAAACTCTATATGTTTTTGTAGGTTGTTCTACAACCTAGAGCGTTGAGTACATGGGGACCCTGATAACCTTGTTCTCTCCTCCCTTAGAGCAAAAAATCCTCAGACCCAAGGCTTGTAGACAAGGCAGGGAGGAAGGCAGTAGTAGTGTGAAGAAGAGGGAAGATAGGCCACTCTCGAGGGGCTGAGAGTGGCCTTGCTGGTGCAGTTTGCACAGCTTGTCCCAAGCACTGGAATGGCTGCTGCTGCCTGCTGTGCCCCACTTACCTGTCCCCAAGAGCTGTGCCATGGGCTGTCCTGTAGGCTGGAGAAGAAATGAAGTGTGTGTTCTCTTCCAGCCCTCTGAAACCCTGGGGAAAGAAAGGACACCTGAGGATAGGTGGGGTGGGGCACAGAGGGATAGGCTGCCTGCTTAGCTTCTGAAAGTGTTTTGTCTGCTCAGCTTTGTCTGCATTAAGTGCCTTGATCTGTTTTTTTTCCTCCTACACTTCAGTAGATCAAGGCATGTGGGGAAATGTAAGTATTGGTTCTCCCAGCACTGGGGTAAGTTTGGACAGACCTCTTGCCAGAAAGGCTGGATAGTCATCTCCACTCTCTTGTTATGGGTGAAGACTCCCTGTTTAGCAAAGGCCTTATGTATTTGAGGGAGCAGAAACCTGCTGGTAAGCTTGCCACTTTTTGAGACAGTGGTGATGTTTCCTCAGGGTGCTTTGCTGCCCTGCTGGGCCCCAGTCTCAGGCGCAGGAAAGTGAAGGGGAAAAAATGCTATACCTGTATGAAGAAATTTGCATAACTAATATTTAGCACTGTTACAAAGAAATAATCTGAGCTCTATCTTTGTATCATCCTTCATTTCTCATTCTCCTTAATCATAAATGTTTAGAAAAAGAAACTTCTTTTTTCTCCCATTTAGGCTTACATTAAAATCTATCAAGGAGAGGAGCTACCTCATCCGAAATCTATGCTGCAGGTATTTTATTTTTCTTTCAAATAATCTGATTAGATGATGTGTACTTTGTAAATTCTTTGCAGTTGAAGAATCAGGACTGCTGTGGGCCTGAAGCTCCCCCACGCAGCTGTAGTTCTTGAAAGATCTCTGCACTCTGAAAGCCATCTGAACTGATGGTTGGGTACCTTTCCCTCAGTTTCAACAACCAAATGAAATTAAATCAACCAAATGGAGCAGGGGTCTATCTGGTTGGTTGGGTTTTTTAGCTGCTCTAGTTTCTAAGCATGAATTTCCTGTAACTTGCATTTTGGCTGGGAGATACAGAAAATGACATCTTGCAGCTTTAATTACAGTAATTGTCCCTGACATGACACAGGATGAAAATAAGTCTTAAATTCTTAACAAAATTGACAACTATGGTTGACACCAAAACTGTACATCTATAATGCAGAAATAATACCAGCTTCCTTCTTTCCTCCCAGGTAGTGATGTGCCAGGATTAATATGTAATAGTTTTGTGACCCTTATGTGCTTATTAACAGTAGAGCATTCAGAAAAGATTGCTCAGGATGAAAATCCTGTACCAGCAAGCTGAGGTTTGTTTGCAGCTGTGCTAAAAAGCTGAAGAAAGGCAGCAATATGTTTTAATCTGTATTGCTAAACTTCACTTATTTTTGTGTGGCCTTTTTCTGGTCATCAGAAACTCTGGAGGTTTCGGGGGTATGTTGGGGGTGTAATGCTGTGTGTAACCTGATAATGCTGTGATGACACAGGATGCTCCATGTTTTCTAGGCAACAGCTGAGGCGAACAATCTTGCCGCTGTGGCAGGAGCAAAAGATGTGTACAGCAAAGGCATGGAGCAGGTATGATGGCACAACGTTTCCTAAACACCTGCATGCAAATACAGGCCTTCAGCTTCTATGTTGTACTCTGTGTGTGAGCATGTTAATGGGGGAAAGTAGCTTAGGGCCAGGACTTGGGTGTGTTCTGCACTCTGCTCTGAGCTGGAGTGTCTGATACTAGGGAGGTATGAAAATGGGTGTGTTTGCAGGATACATCACCTGTTAGTTCCCACTACGGCCCTTGACAGGCATCTCAAAATCCTGTGACATAATGCACAAACAGGTGAGCAGACATTTCTAGTGCCAGGCTTGCACAGTGGTGGAATTCTAGTTTTGTAGTCTCATGCTTCTGAATTGCGCCCATTCACTAGCTGTAAAATGCAAGGATTGAAATGATTCTAAAATTTAAAGAAACCCCTTGAAATACAATAATTACTTTGAAAAACCTGTATATGTAATTTCCTACTTGCTTCTTCTCTTGAAGATAGTGATTTTATATCATTCTGAGCTGAATGACAGCATGGATTTCTTACTTCAACATAGGACTATGCAAGAGTTTTTCATAGGAAATTCAGAAAACCATTACTTAAAAGCTTAACAGGACTGTGCTTATTGTGAAACTGTATAACCAGAAAGACCAGTAGGTGTGAGAAATGTAGCTCCCCATTAATTATGCTAATTGTGGTTTTAATTGCTGAAGTAGCTTTCTGTTTTGAAATTCGAGTAAGACCTAATGCTAGTGGCAGACAAGCCAGTTCCATTGGTTAGCAGGCTGTTTGGAGAATGTTCTGCTTGTTTAAAGGGACTCCTCTGTTTCCATTTTGGAAAATGTCTTGAAATAGTAAATGTGTTGTTTATAATAAGTGTCAAAGCTGCCTTCCAAACTTGAATCTTCAATGGTTGTCGAGATACTTTAGTTGTAAGGTTTCTAACTTGGAGCAGGGAATAAACAGAAACAGATGTTCTTTTAAACAGACTTGTTTCCATAGAAATGTTCCCCAGTACTGTATATTTTTATATCACTGTAGAGATACGCACAAATTATGGAATAGTTTTTTATCCAGATGTCTCATATGATGTTCTTGATCTGACACAGCTCTGAAACTTCTATTTTTAATAACAGAAGTGGGAACTCTTTGAATTTAAAACTCGATTATGTAAAGGTAGTTCTTACTGCAGCTTCTGACTTGTCCTCATGAACCAAAGCCCTCCTTTGCTGAGTGTGCATAACCAAAATACTGCCCCCCTAATGACCTGAAATGTAAGGAACAACAGGTGCAGTGTCACAGAGTATAAGAAAACAGTGGCAGTTATTTATGTGGTAGTCTCTTGATCCCTCAGTAACTCCTAGTGTTTAACATGCCCTGGGCAATGTGAAGAAAGTGTTTTGAAGGATGAGACTAGTAGTCATTTTCCAGGGAATTTTGCTGGATGTGGAGGACTTCAATATGGGAAAAAGCAGGGATGTGTGTGTGGCTGTTGTCCTGTCCTTCTGGGCTTGCCTGAAGAGAACAGTGAAAGTATGAGTTCAGTCCTGTGCTGTGGGTCTGTGTGTGGTTGGACAGGTGAGGCTCCTGCCATGCCGTGATCCAAAGTACCTCTGGCTGCTTCCCTGGATGGGCCTGGAGCTCAGAGCCAAGGGAGCTGCAGGGGGAGGGGGGCAACGAGGAGCAGGTGCTTTCTGTGCAGCAGGAGATGCTCAGGGTATGATTCTGTGCTCTCTGGTTGCTCTGACAGGTGTGTGGGGGAGATAAGCCTTACATTGCCCCATCGGACCTCGAGCGGAAGCACCAGGATTTCCGAGAGAGCGCCATCCGGCAGTTCCGCTCTGTGAAGAAGATGGGAGGGGAGGAGTTCTGCCGGCGCTACCAGGAGCAACTCGAAGCAGAAATCGATGAGATCTATGCAAACTTTGTGAAGCACAACGATGGCAAAAACATCTTTTATGCTGCTCGTACCCCTGCCACTCTATTTGCAGTCATGTTTGCCATGTACATAATCTCAGGACTGACTGGGTTCCTTGGCATGAACTCCATAGCTGCCCTGTGTAATCTCGTGCTGGGGATGGCTCTTATATCATTTTGTACTTGGGCATACGTTAAGTACTCTGGGGAATTCAGAGAAGTTGGAACAGCCATTGATCAGATCGCTGAAGCTATATGGGAACAGGTTGGTATCTGTTTTTATTGCAAAATCTTGCTGTCTTGAGCAGACATATCAAAGTTTCTGTTCAGTGCTGAGAGAGAAAGCTGGTCTAGACCTAATAGAGACTGCTTGTGCTGCCAAAGGGAAAATCTGCTCAGTAGTGTGACTGCTCTCTTCGGGAGCAGATACTGCACACAAGGAGTGTTAAATAAGCTTAGGATGTTATCGAAGTGTTACTCAAGGTGCAGAAGGTTACTTAGTAGGTGCTTTGATGGCAAAGAATGGAGGGACTCTTCAAAACTCTTTTTCCGTATTCAGAGCAAGGAATTCTGTTTTTAAAGGTATGTTTATAGATAAACTTGTCATGTAGATGTGGGGAATAAGATATCTCAGATGGTGCACTGGGAAAGGCAAAACACCACCCTCCTCTGCTGGTGTGATGCCGAAGGGCTCATTAGTCCTTGGAGAGAGAGAGAGCTGGCTGGGTGATGGCTTTCAGCAGCTGCTACAAGAGGGTGCACAGCAGGTTTCTCCAATCAGGGAGACTTGTGCTGTATGTGACAGCTTCAGTTTGCAAGGAATACTCAACAGAGAAGTTCCTGAAAGAAAGGACATGAGCATAACAGCATCAAAGCTGGAAGAGAAAACCTTCTGCACAGAGATTTTGCTGCCTGAACTCAGTTGACAAAGCGGTGCCAGTAAGGCCAATGTAGAGAATTTCTGACCAGTAGTTTTTGGAGCATTCTGACTAGCTGTGTCCAGTGCCAGAAGAAAGGAAACACTTTGCTGCTGTTGTTACTGGAAATAAAGGGCGCATTGAGCTTACCTGGGGTGACATTGAAGTGTGTCCTGTGAGGCTTGAGCAGATAACTAACTGGAGCCTTCTGCACAGATGCTTGCTTCTACAGCTGAAAAATTCCTGTGTTCAAGGCTCATCCTAGGCAGTACACTAGATATATATGAGCAACCTGCTGAGGGTCCCAGTCAGGTTTTGAGTTACTGGAGCAGAAAAAGTGGATTTTTAAAAATAGGAGGGAAATTAATATCAGTAAATAAATTGGTAACTAAATCTTGAGTTAACACCACTTGCTAGTGATTAAAATTGAGGCTCTCCAGTTCTACTGGAGCTGGTGCTGCAGGATACCCTGAGCATGTAAGGCTTAGTTTGGCTGCTGCCTTCTGTGGAAGGGGGAGAACTTGGCTTATGCTGGCAGGAATTTGCCATTTGTGGGCTGGAGGAAGGTGGTCTCCAAAAGATCTCAGCAGTGTTGCTGTTGGAGCTGCACATCACCAGTAATATGCAAAGCACTGCAGGTCCTGAGTCACTCTGATTAAATGCACATTCTTGCTGTTGCTTTTTCTGAATCTCTGCCTCTCTTTTCCCTCCTTGCTTCAGAGGAATCCCAGGAAGGTGAGAAGTTACTGGCAATCAGGTTTTGTTTTTTTTCTGAACTTTGACTTTCTGCTGTGTTGTGAGAGCCATTTTTCCTAACAGCTGAATTCGTGTTTTAGGTGTTTTCCAAACTCTTTGAAGTCCTTAGACGCCGAACGGTTCGTCGTGCTCTTACATCAGTGCCGCGACAGCGACTCTCATCCAACAATAACAGGAAGAAAAACTAGCCAGTATTTTTAACTTTCTTTCTGTATCTGAAGTGTTCACACTTACACATATAGGACAATAAGCTGGACCGTCTGGGCCGGTCTGCATAAATGCTGTAGCCATACCAGACTGATGCTGCATATGGGGTATGGAATTGCACATCCATCTTCTAGGAACTGTAAAGTGGTTTGAATTCAGTGAAATACTGCTGTGTAGGAGGGGTATCACTTGTGTCCATAGCATGTGACTGCTTTAACCTCATTACTCTAGCAGCAAAATTCATTTCTCTTTCAGTTCATGCCACTTTGTGTCAGACTTCATCATTCTAAGTTTTTTCATGATTTCAAGTCTCATCTCTTTATATGGTTTTCTATTTTATTTTCCTTGGTTACCTCATTTTCTTGTTTCTTTTGCACATTTCTCATTCCACAGGTGTTGAAGCCCATGAGTGATAATTTGATGGAGGATCATATGAGGCAGTCTGTAAAAAACTCTATCAAAGCAGGCCTGACCGAGCAGGTGGCTCACCATGCCAGACTAAAGACAGACTGACAGTTCGTCTCCTCTTCAACTCTGCCCTCTCATCCTAGACATGCTTGCTGTACCATGAGAACTCAATAATAATAAAAAAAAATAAATAAAAATAAACCAAAGTTTACAATCAACTGTAGAAGTAGTTTAGTGTGATTGGCTTCACAGATTGCTGCCATCACTGGGGAAGAGTTAAGTTTGTCAGTGCTCAGCTTCTCAGACAAACTGGTGCCATGGAGCCCGCTGGGGTGGGAGGGAGGGGCTCAGTTTTACCTAGTCCTGGTGACCTGTGTTTGGGGGTGGGCGGGGGGAGCTTCCCCAGTGTTGTGAGTCTGTGCAGGGGGAGTCTGTCCCCTGCAGGAGCTGACTTCAGGGAAGTGTAATGATCAGACCCGCACCAGGTGTGCTCTCACCAAATGTCCCCAGATCGGCACCGCCCTTGGCCAGCTCCAGCGAGTGTTTGTGTGCAGCCGGTGGAGCCATCGGAGCAGCCACTCCATTACAACGTGTCTCTTGCTTTCTTGCCTTTTTACCAGTGTTACACAGATGCATGTGTTGGTACCTCATGCAGAACTGGGGTGTCAGGGAGGCAGTGGCTCAGCACAGAGGGTGTCTTGCCTTGAACTCGCAGACCTGGTCCCGAGGGAGGTGCATATCGAAACTGAGCTGTCTTTTTCTGCAGTTTAGCCTTCATGTATATAATATTGCCATTAATTCTACTGGGGAAGAAATTCCATCCAAAAATGTTGCCTACAGCTACTAAGCAATGAGTTAGGATTGTCTGTACAGTGTGTTTAGTTTTTATTTTTTAAGAAATCACAGATAGGGCATGTATATGAAATATAAATATATAAATACGATTTTGTATCAAAGTTTTGTAGTTTATGGCAAAACCTGGTTCTGTGGTAGCTAAGTGCAGTTCCTGTAAAGGAATGTTTGTGGCTCATGTAAATGTGTGAATGCATCAACAATTTGAAGTTTTTTGATATATTTGTGATATTTACCTGCCTTGAGCACTGCAATCTCTCACCCCCTTGGGAAAATCAATGGGAATGTTTGTTGTGAAACTCTTGTCTTCTGTTGCATTTTAAAGTTATTTCCTGTAATTTATTTTCAGTACATGATTAAAATCAGTTGTGTATATATGAAATGAAATCTGTGCTTATTTTTAAAAGATGTTCAAGTATTGTATTCTACTACATAAACTATGTCAAATACTTATCCTGACAATTATATGAACAGATTTGTTCTATTGTATTTCATAGCTTTCTATTGAAGCTGATGTTCCTCTCATGCTTGTCTCTGGAAGGTGACATCTGTCCAGCTCATACCCCCTCCCTGTACAGGCAAAATTCCTGCTGTTCTTAAGCACGCTTTTGACTTGTGGAGTTGCTTGTCAGATTCTGCCCTCCAACAACTGTATCACTCTGAAATCTTGTTACTGGCTTTACTTTCATTCTTGGCTAAATCAGTGTGGAGTGTAAAGGCAGCTAAATAATTAACTGCTGTAGCGTCAGCTGGAAATGGCTGTGTGCAATAGCTGGATTTTTCGCATTCCTAAATGGTAACAATTTTCATCAACATTTGAGCTTTATCAGTCTCCCCTCTCTTGAGTGAGGGAAATCATCTGTCTAGGACTTAAGCAATTGCACTGTGACTTTTGTGCCGCAAAGAACTGCTGGGGAGTGGTGGTTACCTGCCCTCTGCAGGTGAGGGCTCAGCTGCAGGGGAATGATGCTGAAGATGAGGTAGGAATGTCGCATTTTATGATATCTCAAACTGTACAGATTAAATACTGTTATTCAAACAAGCCAATGCTTTGGTGATTAATCTCTTACTAATCCAATGACTCGGGTCACATGGGGGCTCACAGGACCGTGCCTGCCTGGGCTGCTCGTGTTCTCGAGGAAGGTGCCAGATTTGAGGCTGTGCTCTGCAGAGATGGCAAAAGCAGAACTCTTCCTAGCATGTGGACAAGGAGTTGCAAGGCTTGATCTGGACTCTTCTTCAGGGTCCGTGAGGGGAGAGTTCCTGAACGCTGTGCCACAAATTTGTAGAACAAATGTAAAATCCCCTCGAGCTTGTGGGAGGGATCAAAGGTAGAGAAAGGGAGGGGTCAAGATAACTAAATCAAGTGTGGGAAATTGATGTTTCAGGGGATAAAAGGGGCTGGTCATGTAGCCGCAGGGTGCTGGTGTCCTTGTCTGGCCATGCTGACTGTTAACTCCATCACACTCTTTTGGAAGAGGGGACTCCATTCTATGTGCCCATGTGCATGGAAGTCAAAGTGCCAGGAACTGGAGTGGGACCTTGGGTCACAGGGGCTGGCAGCAGCCTGGAGTGAGGTTGTGCCACCATGAACAGCGAGCTGCATTTAGCCAGCAAGTAGGGTGAGGGGCCTGGGAGGCATGTGCTGAAGCAGTTCTAAGTCTGGACTGGACTCATCTATTTCTGCGTGAGGCAACTGGAGGGACAGACAAGGTCAGGGCAGATGCGGAGGGTCTGGGGTTCAACTGCGATCCATTTGTGAACCTCCCTCTGTGGAGGCAAAAGAGGCTCTGCAAGGGCCAGTTAAGGATAGCCTTGTGTCTCAAGGCCAGCTGCTGAGGGCAGTCATGGTGGGGATGTGCAAGGATGGACTGAACCAGCAACTGCAGAGCAGCCGTGGGCCATGTCCAGGTGCCAGTCACTGAAGCAGACTGGTGGTCCAGAGGCTGGACAGTGGATGAGCTGGGCCTCCTTGCCTTGTTACAGGAGGGATCCAGAGCCTGTGTATTTCCCCCCACAGGCCTTCCTGGTGAGCAGGTGGAGGGGCAGGGTGAGGGTGTTGGTGCAGTAGTGCCAGTGCCAAATGCTGACCTGTATGGATGGTGTGAGTGTGGTCTGTGTGTGGGCCCATGGGGAATGCTGGCTCAGCCTTGCTGCTGGTTGCACATGGGGCATGAAGCTGTAGCGGCCTCACCTCCATGGATAACCCCTTACAGTTAGTATTCCTAGTTGAATAAGCGCAGTATTTCTCAACTTTTGTCTACGTCCTGTTAAGAATATCAGGTTTGTGCGGAGTGGGTACAGGGAACTGAGGAATTTCACTGGCAGAACACATAAAGGCATAAAGGAGATGACAGCTCCTCTACCCTGGGCTACTCCATTGCTACTCAGGAAAGAAATTCTGAGAGCTCATCCAATTATGTTCAAACTGTGGTGTATTCAGGCCTTGCTTCCCCTGTCCTTCCTGAGCATGCAAAAAACGCAATTTAGCAGGAAAAGCACAGAGCAGAACACAGTAACTTACCCACCCTGCAGAAAAGCTCTGGCCAACTCCTGCCTCAAAGGGACACAGCAGAGGATCATACCAGAGAGGCACGAGCAGAGGTAACTGGGAAGATGAAACGAGGTACAGCAGCAGAAACAGGTGAAGGTGACAAGACAGGATACTTGCTCCAGTTACTTCAGGAAGTCCCAGCCCAAGTTCCTTGGGAAGGGAAATCCTCATCTGGAGCAACAAATGTGATTTCTGGCTCCAGACAGACATAACCAGCAGGAAATTTCTGGCTATCTTGTAACTCAATTTTCCTACAGCAGGCTAGGGCCAGTCCACAGACTTTTCCTGTAGACGTCTGATCCTTAAAGGTTAAGGAAACCAGAAGTACATCAAGTGGCATGGCACAACAATAACGAAAGGGTAGGGAACAGGAAGCCCTGTATTTTATGAAACCAGATACAGTGAGTGTCCAATGTTTTTTTCATTATGCTAGCCAAGTATGGCAGTATCTCAAAACTTCCTGTTACTATGCCAAGTTAAAGTAATTAAGCACAGGTTATGGTAAAACTTCCTTTCTTTTATTGAAAAACATGGGTGGGAGTACAGACAATATTTACACAAGTTCCCAAGTGCAGCTCAACTCAAGAACATATGACCAAAAATATGATAAAAGGATGTGGGTCCAAAACAGAATTATGGAGGGTACCAAATGGTACGACTTCCTGCTAACCACGGACCTTCAGATAAGATCAGCAACTGAAACGAGAGAAAATGAAAAAATTAGAAGTATGAACTGAGTTTGCTGAGAGCCACAGCCCAGCAGGACAGCACAACGCTGCTGGTCCCAGCTTCTTCCTAAGAGATGTGTCAGACACATGGCAGAACCAAGCATATGGCATTTCTCTTTAAGGTGCAGCACAGCAGCTCCCCACGGCAGGAGGCAGGGCAGCACTCACCGTTCATGGGCATCTCGTCGATCTGGGTGGAGTAGTACTGCTCGATGTCCCGCAGGATGCGGATGTCGTCGTTCTTCACAAAGTTGATGGCAACACCTTTCCGGCCGTACCTGCCCGAGCGGCCGATTCTGCGGAGGCACAAGGAAAGAGGGAATGGAGCCACCTTGGGAAGAGTCCCCCAGCCACAGTGCCCTGTGGGAAGGCTGAGCCTACCTGTGTATGTAGAGTTCTCTGTTGTTGGGCAGGTCGTAGTTAATGATCAGCGACACCTGAGGCACATCCAGGCCTCGTGCCCAAACATCTGTGGAAATAAGAACTCGGCTGCAAAGAGAAGGGCACAGTGAGGACCTTCCTGGGAACCCCCAGGCTCCAGCACACAGCATCCCCTGCTATTCCATGCTGCCCCCTGCCCACAGCAAACCAGCAGCACCCCCACTTTTGCTGCATGGAAAGCTGTCTCTTGCACTATCACCAAACTTCAGGCAAGACAGTACCAACACAGCTTGGATCTTTCAGAAGGAATAATGTTCCCAAGTGTTTAAAATACAGAGGACGGAGCACAAATATTTTTTCCTTGATGTATTTTAAATGCAGCAACTCCCAATGTCTTCAGAAAAATAAAACAGACTAATTCTACATCTGGAAGTATGAGCATCCCTCCTTGGAAAGTAACAATTTCCCAACCCTTCAACACCACAGGGGGGATCAGAGGGAAGTCGAAGTTCTCCCTAATCTGAGCTGAACAAAGCTTTGAGAGGAGAGGTGTTACAGGTTTCCCTGCCCTGAGGCAGCACCGATGTAAGCAACGCTGTTTGGGGCATTTACCTTGCACCAGATCTGAACTCTTTCATAATGGACTCTCTCTCCTTTTGGGGCATGTCCCCATGCATGGATGAAACTGTGAAGTTGGCTTCCCTCATTTTCTCTGTGAGCCAGTCGACCTGTGAACACAGCCTGGGTTAGCTCTTTGCTCAGACAGCCAAACGTATCAGCTCTGCTCCAGAATGTTTGCAGAAATGAGCTGGTACAGACTGAGAGACACTTCCACAAGCATTCTAAAACAAAGGGAAGTAAATAATCTTACAAAGCAACCAGACCTCTTAACCAACCCAGCATTGTCTGAGTCACCCTCAGGAAGTACCATGCCCCTCTGATGGCTCCTGTACCTTTCTCTTGGTGTTACAAAAGATGACAGCCTGGGTGATGGTCAGCGTGTCGTAGAGATCACACAAGGTGTCAAACTTCCACTCTTCCCTCTCTACAGCCACGAAAAACTGCTTGATTCCTTCGAGGGTCAACTCATCACTGTAGGGAAGAGCACCACAAGCAGGTGAATAGAATAGCAGTTAGAAGGGCTGGATGTGCTTCACCAGAGACCATACCTCTGCCCTGCCTGCTGTGGGTTGCTGGGTCCAGACAGAGTCCAAGTTGTTCTAAAAAGTCCTTGGAAAACTCTGCTCTAAGAAGAGCCTTGAACATGTCCTGCTCATGCTCCAGCCAGACAGCTCCAAAGGGAAATATTTCTGTTCTCATAATGCTTACATTTCAGCTGCTCAACGAGAGAGACTGAAGAAAGTCTCAAGAAGCTTGAATGTACTAAATGGGGCAGTGTAAGACAAGGAGACTCCTCCCAAGGTCCTGTGTACAAGGACCTGTGACGTCACCAGATGTAAGCTATGCTTCCAAGAACATCCAGGAACCAGTCAGCTAAAGGGGTTTTAGGCCTGTGATGTAATAGGAAGTTGTAATAGGAGACCTAAAAAAATCCTCTGGGGGAGCCCAGGAATTGGGTAAGTGTGAAAGATGGATTTCCACAAGGAGAGACTGCTATCCATGGGGAGGATGAGGGGGCAGCCCAGCTGACCAGCAGAACTGGACAGGATAAAATCAGGGAGGTAAGTCAGCCCCTGCTGGAAAACAGGACATGAGCACTGCAAACACTCTGCAATAGCGAGAAGGAACATCAGAGACTCTCTGTACATATAAATCAGTTAACTGTGAACTGCCCAGGGCTGGACCAACCCAGAGTTCCTGTTCTCTCTGAGGAAACTCACTCACCGTTTCACCAAGATGCGGATGGGGTCTGTCATGAATTTGTTGGTCATTTCCAAGATTTCATGCGGCAAAGTGGCGCTGATCAGAACCACCTGTGTGGCTGGAGGCAGGTACCTGTACACATCATAAATCTGCTCCTTGAAGCCTGCAGTGCAAATCAAGCCACACAGAACAGTTAGCACATCTTTCTCCCACATCTCCTCCTCTTTCTCAATCTGATCTAGAATTCAGTAGTGGGTTTATACTATGGGATGAACATAAATGCGTGAATCTGCAACATCAGACAAGGCATATTATGTAGTTTAACCCATTACAGCCTGTAACTAGCTATAATAATCTAACTTTGTAAAAAGCAGTTTTTAGAAGTGGGCGTACCAGCTGGGACAGCCTGTAATCTCAAAGAGGCAAGGAGAAAGCAAGGGAAATGGAGACAAATGTTTTACCTTTATTGAGCATTTCATCTGCTTCATCCAAAACCAGCATTTTGATGGCACGAGTTCTTAAACTTCTGCGACGAATCATATCTGTAAGATTTCACTTTGTGAGATGAGAATGCCCTGAAAGCAAGCGAGCCCCTACTGCTCCCACCACTGTCAGGGCATTTTGGTGGTGGAAGGACAGATGTGAGAAATACAAACTGCCAGATGAACTTTATGTCAACAGAATTCACAAATTCTCTTTGAGAGTCAGCCCAGTTTGGCAGCTGCTAATATTTGGGGGTTTTTTCCATTTGTGGGGACTTGCTCATGTTCTCCCAGTGACAGGAGCTTGTGTGAGGGCTGTGTGTTTCTGAGAGACCCAGAAGACGTGAGCTTGAAGGCCAACACTGCCCCTGTGATAACTGCCATGAACAGTAAATGTTAAACTCTTCATGCAGTGAAAGCAGCAAGTATCAGCTGCAAGTGCACCTGATTTAACAAAGAGGGAGCACCCACCAGGACACAGAAAATGTGGAGCTCATTCTGGCATTCATGTAGGCCTGGCTCCTGTGCCCTCGAAGATTCTGAAGTATTTTCTGGGATTGTAATATTTTCTCCTTAAAAATACTCTTTTTTCCTAAACCACCACTTAAAGAGTCACCTCAACAATGAAAAAGCAAAACATAAACAGAGAAAATGAAAATACCACTCCACAGATTTTTCTCTAGTCCTTTCCAGGTACAACAACAGTAAGTTGTTACCTTGTTATACTTCACATTAATGTTATATTACAGGTGTTACAATAAATGTCATGATTTCCTTACCAAACACCCTGCCTGGAGTGCCAGCCACAACGTGTTGCCCATAATCCAGTTTGCGGATATCCTCCCCCACATTCGTGCCCCCGATGCAGGCGTGACACTGCACATTCATGTAGTCTCCCAGGGCAAGAAGCCCCTGTGTGGATACAAAGAAATTACTTAATTACCCGAGCTCTCCTAAGTCTGCATTTGTGAAGAGATGCGGGTCTGTGCAGCCAGGCTGTGGGTTTTTTAAAGACGTGTTAGCACAAGGAGTTAAGAAGGATTTTTTAAAACGTCTGTTACCCAAACTTTCACCACAGCAGGCCTTCAAACACTGGGAACTAAGTTCCTCAGGGATCACAACTGCTTTAGAAGCGCTGGCCTTAAAAACTCAGGACTGTGCAAAACCTCACACTGCTAAAGTAGTGAATATAATGCAGAGGAGCAAAGGGCCCTGTCTCAGATGATACTTTGTTATCTCTCTCAGGAACAGAAAGAAAAAGTGGAAGCTGTGCTTTGAGCTCTGCTGGGGAAACATAAGAGCATTGGCCCCGGGCCTTGCCAGTGCTTTCCAGACAGGGATTGAAATGCTCCTACCTTCTGAATCTGCACAGCCAGCTCCCGAGTTGGTGCCAGGATCAAGGCCTGGGTCTCGCGAACCTGGTTAAAACAGGGGATCACAGGGAAGTTAATCACAGCCCAGAGAGCCAAGCAAACAAGAGATGATGGATCTCACAGTACTCTGAATGTCATAGCTGAAGGATTTATCACAGAATTTTGTGCTTTATAAAAAACAAGGTGTGTACATTTCCTGCAAAATAGAAACAAATTTCAAACCCTTTAGTTCTGTGTGTTTGGTTCAGATACACACCTTTCAGTGCCCAAGTATTCCAACACAATGTTTTTAAGTGTCACCTCTGAAAAATACTATGAGCACTTTATAGAAATTAAGCAAAAGCTGACCTTTCCACTTAGAACATGCAACCTTTATTTTTATGTCACCAGACAGTGACAGATGAGTAACAACCCAAGCCTTTATAGGACACCATCCCACAGAAAACCATCCTTTTATTCAATAGCATCTACACATTCAAGTTATACCCTAAAACTATTGGATGGACATAATGCCCCTAAGCAGAACAAAAGCAGATATTTGTCAGTCAAATATCTAAGTTTGATTTTGTGCCATCTGTGGCAATTGCTCAGACAGGCAGATGATGATATTAGGACTGTCTTAAGACAATTCTGCTTGCTGAGAGATTAACTTAGCCCTCTAATAGGTGAAATAGGTCAGCTGTTAAAGCCAACTTTATGATTACAAAACTGTATCTGAACTTATTTTGCCAGACTGGCTTTAACAGTTAAAGTGTTACACAGTAGAGTCTGGTGAAGTTTTCAGTCAGAATTTTGTCTGAGGTTCATAATTAAAAGATTTCAAAGTAAAGCTTCATTTATTCAGTCTTAACAAGCTTTTATGATGAAGAACAGTGATTTAGGAAAACTACTTTTAGCATGTTCTATGAAATTACCTGTATATCCAGGCATTGTAGAACTGAGATGGAGAACGTTGCTGTCTTCCCTGTTCCTGACTGTGACCTGAGAAATAGATCTTTGGTGAATACTATGAATGTCTGGACCAACAGTATAGGCAATTTCAACACATTCCACCCCTCCACTGCAAAGAACTCAACAGTGCCATCAAAGGCTTGTTATGCTCAGAGCCTGATCTGCTGTCAAGCAGCTCTGAGAACTGCAGTCTCAGGGACAGAGCACTCTAGGGTCCCCAGCTCTGGCATGTTTACTGTTTATCAGACCAATATTTTAACTTTCTGCCATCTGTCACACATATACTTTTTTTCAAGCAAATGATAAGCCAATGCAATATGCAAGGCTGGTAATTCCCACTAGTGACCAAGAAAGGATTTTTTTTTCAGTGGGATGCATATCCTTCTTTGTTTCTTAAGACACGATGTATTTTTTACAGTGACTAAACCTAATAAATTTTGGCATTAACAACTGTTAGGATCACAGCAAGTTAGGCAATTTCACTGTTTTGCTTGTCATGTCATCAAACCATACAGTGGTTTCGACTGGAAGAGAACTTAAAGAGCATCCAGTTCCATCCTGCCTGCCATGGGCAGGGACACCTTCCCACTAGACCAAGCTGCTCAGAGCCCCATTCAGCCATGGGGCATCCAGAGCTGCTCCAGCCAACCTGTCCCAGTATCCCACCATCCTCAGGTTATTCCCCACACCCTGCCAGGCACCAGCCCAGGACCACGGTGGCCGATCTCGCTTCCAGTCTCAAGGCAGCGAATGTGACCGCCATCCCCCGCCCCGGCCGCACTCACTGGGCGATCACGTCCCTGCCCTTGATGATCTGCTTGATGGCTCGCTGCTGGATGGCCGACGGCTTCTCGAACCCTGCGGGGGCGAACAGACACCGTCAGCGCAGGCCTCGCCGCAGGCCGGCGGCGGTCACACGGCGCAGGCGCAGCGCCCACATCCGGGCCCTGCCAGGGGCCGCGAACCCCCCCTTGGCCTCCGCTTGTCCCCCTCGGTCCCGTGTCCCTTGTCCCGTTCCCCTCCGTCCCCGCCGCCCACCGTAGGCGTAGATGCCGCGCAGCAGATCCTCCCGCAGGCCCATGGTGTCGAAGGTGGGCGTCACGTCCACCTCCTCGCTCGTCTCGAACTCCACCTTGGTCATGTCCTCCTCCTTCATGAGGCGCTTCCGCGCCGAGCCGCCCCCGGACCCCGCGGACCCCGCCATGGCCGCGCCACCGCCGCACAACGCCCGCCGCGCGCGCCTTGCGCCCCACTGCGCCTGCGCGGGGGGCGGGCGGCAGGGGCGCGCACGGTGCGCGCCTGCGCGAGGGCGGGCCGGGAGGGACGCGGGGAGCGCCGTGCGCGTGCGCGGGGTGTGCGTGAGGCCACGGGGCGCGCGCACGGCACCACGGGATAGCCGGGGTTTGGAAGGGCCCTGTGGAGACCATCCAGCTCAGGTGACATGGGAATGCGTCCAGGTGGGTCTGGAATGCCTCCAGAGAGGGCGACTCCATGACCTTCCTGGGCAGCCTGTTCCAGTGCCCTGTCACGCTCAGTGCAAGGAAGCTGTTCCTCATGCTGAGGTGGAACTTCCTGTGTTTTAGTTTATGGATGTTACTCCTTGTCCTGTCGCTGGGCGCCAGTGAAAAGAGCCTGGCACTATCCTCTTGTCACCCGCTTTTGAGATGTTTGTATGTATTGATGACATCACTTCAGTTTTCTCCTCTCCAGACTAAACAGGCCCAGCTCCCTCAGCTTTTCCTCAGGAGAGATGGGCCAGTCCCGTAATCATCTTTGTCGCCCTCCGCTGGACCCTCTCCAGTAGCTCCTTGTCTTTCTTGCCCTGAGGAGCCCAGAACTGGACACAGCACTCCAGAAGCGGCCTCACCGGGACTAAATACAGGGCCAGGACCAACTCCCTCTGTCTCCGAGCGATGCTCTTCCCAGTTCACCCCAGGAAATGCATCCAGGGGGCTGGACGGGGAGGTGGGCGCGGTCTGCGCACGCGTGGGCCCTGAGGGCCGGGGCAGGCGGGGCGGAGCCGATCCTGCAGCGTCTGCGTCCCTGCGGATGCGAAATCCCGTTTGTCACGGTATGTCAGTGTCCCTCAAGCAGCCAAGACTCAGCACACCATGGGATGAGTTTGTAAAAAGGATCCTGGTTGATGGCCTTGATCTGCAGCTCCATGAGGTGACTTCCATTAACTTCGGGTACGGAACAGTAAGTCATTGTCAGTTCCCTATACAGGACAGTTTCAGGCACGAGTCCAGACATTACACACTTAGAAAGGTTTCTCCATCCATTTCCCCCTACCCTACCCCCCAAAAAAAGTGGGGGGTGGCTAAAGGATAGGTTTTACTGAGAATAATTCAGGACAAGATGTTTCTTTTCACATGGGGGTGATTTCGTAGACATCAGTTTGGCATCCGAGGGTGGTGACCTGGGCAGAGTTCACTTGTCAGTCAGTTTTTAGGTATGGTCTGTACTGCAGCCACTGCATGGTGACTGAAAGGCTCCCTTGGGAACTCCCTGAGTAGGAGCAATCCCTGCTTAGGTGGTGTGGGATGGTGATACAGAACAACAGAGTGCTGGTGAGCCTCATCTTTTCATGGGAGGGAGAAGGATGAACATCCTAGCAGAGGAAAAACGTCACCCCAATTCTAATATTGACCTCAGAAGTGCTGAAATCTCTGCACCTCACATGTACACATGACAGAGATTGTCCCCTTTTTAGTGCATGAACAAACTTCATCCACATATTCTTTGTTTGGTGTAAAATACTTCTTTCTCCTTAGTGCTTTCAATTCCAAGGACTGGCAAGCCAAATGCAAATACTTTTGAAGTAACTCCCTGTTAATGTGCTAAGGTGGAAGTTAATCTCTGGTTACCCTGACAGCCAGGACGGCTCCATCCAGGATCTTGAGAAAAAAATAATTGTTTCAGCTTCTTTTGGCTTAAGACTTTGAGGTAACAGCTCTCTGAAGATGGGCTTCTACCAAACCTGGTATGAAATTGGTGTCTTTGGAGATGTTACAAGTTCTGCATCAGCTTTCTGGGTTCTGCCTTTTGGTCAAACAAAATGTTGGCTGGCAGATCCCATCTGACGGTTTTCACAAGACCCTGTAATGCGTATAACTTGTAGTGTTGGTCTTTCTGTGGATGCTGGGTGTTGATGGGTTAGCAGGGAGACCAAACTGAGTGGTCTGTGCCTGCAAACCTGCTCCTTGTAGCTGCTGTGAGGGCAGCTCAGGACATTTCCCTCCTGGCAGCTTGGGGTTATTTCTAAAATGTTCTTCAGTATTGATTTGGTCTCTAAAGCTTCCTTTTGGTATCAAAACCCATCAGTTTTCCTCTGCCAATTTGACTCCACTGAGTCATCCCTGCTGTTTTTCTCCTCAGCGTCAGAGGGGAGCACTCAGGGAAGCAGCCCATCATTCTGGCCGAGCTACCTGGGCCCACATCACTTCTCCAGCATCAGCAAAGGCACTGGATTTGCCAAGCCTCAACTTGTCATTGCCACCTGAGCCCTGGAAGAACTTAGAGGAGATCCTCAAAGTCCCTGGTGCTGCCTGGATCGGTGGTGGTGGGTGAAGTGAGCAACTGCCTGGGGTGGGAAAAGCACTTGCAGCCAAGTTCAGGATGGGTTTGGTCACCCCAAGGCTGGGGGAAATCTGGGGTGGATGTGATCTAGGCTTATCTGTAAGATGGGAGGGCATCTCTGAAATACTGGAGGGAGGTCAGATGTTGTTAGATCAGTTGGAACTGTTAGAAGAGGGAGGAAGTGATCTCAATCTGAGCTGTTTTTGCAGAGGCGGAGCAGCAGCACCGAGGAGCAAATGAGCCTGACAGGGCTGCCTGGAGCTCTGGACAGCACACTCATGGTCCCCAGGAGTGGCATTCAGCACGCAGCTGTCACCTCCTATGGATACAAATTGCAGTGCCTCTGGTGAGGGTACAGCTCCCTGTGAGGAAGGCCCTTCTGTGGGGCGCATGATGTGGCTCTTAATGCCCTCCTGGTTGTGTCTGCAGGACCCAGGTGAGGCAGATTGCCAGGGAGAGGGACAAAGCGAGGCTCAATTTGGAGAAAGCAGAGAGACACTGCGTGCAGCTGGGCAGGGAGCTGAATGAGCAGTACATCGCTCTCGAGCACACCCAGAGCAAGCTCAGGTAGGAGGAGTTCTTTTGCTGGGGTGGAGGAAATGTGCCCAGCACCTCTCCCTTTCATCCCAGTCTCCCTTTTGAATCTCCCACTTGTTTTGCCAATGTGTCAGTGGCAGGGAGGTCCTTGAAGACCTCTCTCCACCCCCTATGGTCTCAGCATTCTTCCAGCCAAACTCTCATCTCCTGCTTTGTGCATGGTGAGAGGGGGTGACTGTACCATGTGGCCATCCAGGAATGTGCTCTGTCTGTTCCAACCACGTTGCTTTTTTCCCCTAGGGATTTTCAGGCAGAAATAGAGGCAAAAGAGCTGCTTTTGCAGCAAGCAGTGAGTCACCAGGCAAAGCTGGAGGCTGATGCATGGCTCCTCCAGGGCAAAGAGGCCAACCTGCAAGGGAGGCTGAACCATGTGATGAAGGTAAGTAAAACTGCCCTGGATGAAACATCTTCGCTCCTTCAGAGGTGGCAAAGCAGAGGTGGTGACAAATATAGATGGTTCGTGTTGCTCTTGTTGGGAAGTACAGGAATTTTGTGCAGAAGCAGTATCAGCCACATCCATACTGTTGCATTAAATACAGAGCTTGTTACCTTGCCATGACATTACTAAACTGCTGTGTTGTCTGTTGGGAGTGGTTTGGCCCTTGGGAACACCTGAAAACCCAATGACCAAAGCTACAATTGTTTGAGGGACCATGCCAAAAGCAGAGGTGATGGTGTCTGCGTGCCTGGGATTACCCCAGTTCTGTTCAATGTAGAAGTACAGATGGAGATAGCACAGGTCTTGCTGCCTTTGTCCAGGGTGGCCTGAGAGCTGTGCTGTGTTTGGCATTCTGATGTGCCAGTTGTTTTACAGCTTCCTCCTGAGGGCCTCTGGCTGATAAACCCATCCTGCCATATCAGGACCCACTGCATCAAGGAAATCTCCATTTTATCTGCAGGAGAATGCACAGCTGCAAAACAAGGTCACAGAGATGGCTGAGAAACTGTCAGCCTCTGAGGAAATGGTGTTGGAGCTGCAAAAAGAGCTTAACCACATTGTGAAGGATAAGGTAACCTTTCTCTGTTGCAGTTAAATAGGAAGTTTTCAGGAACTCATAAAAATATTGATCTTGCATATTTTGGGTCAGTTGCTATGGTCTCCCTCTTTGTGAGCTCTCCTACACATTAATGACAACCTGGAAAGCTTGGGGGACAAAAAAGGGGATAAGGAAAGTTTGCCGTTGTAGAGAATTCTACAAATCTGCAGTCTTCAAGTGAAAACTTTAGAGTTTGGTTTCCAGAAAAGTTTTATTTTTCACTGGTATTGAAGTAAAGGGTTTGTTTTAGTATCTTCAGCTCCTAAAATGAATCTGGGGAAAGAAATGAGTCTGTGATCTTGTTAGCCAGGAAAACCTCCCTGTAGTTTGGTGTCTCACATGTGGAGAAAAACGCTTTTCCTCCTCTTTCTGACCCATCCCACAGGTGATGGGTCCCACAGCCTTCTGTTTAACCTATGGGTTAACCATGGCCCTAGTGATTTAGTAGAGCTTTTGACTCTCCATTTGGAGAGGTGATAATTCTCTTGATGAGAAGTGCTTCCTTATGCTTGTGCAGCTGGAGCAGGGGGAGCCCCACAGCCCAGAGTTTCTGAAGCAGAGCGAGCGCTTTGCTGAGATTGTCCTGGAGTACGAGCGGCAGTGCCAGGTACGTGTGGGCAGCTCTCCAGCAGTGCTGATGTGACAGTGCTGCTCTCTGCAGCACATCTGTTGGGGACTTTGCTCTGAAGGAGTGGAAGGAGGCAAACCTGATCATAGGGCAGGGGGATCCCTCTTGCCTTGCTCAGAGACCTGCTTCCTCGCTCCTGAAGCCCTTCAACAAAATGGGTTGTTTGCCTTGCTGAGATTTTGGCAGGGGAATGTAGGGGTGGATTATAAATTCCTTCCTGCCTGCAGCCATGGACTATTTTGTTAGGGAGCCATGTGCCTCTGTTGGACAGACCACCCTGGGCTCTGTTGGATTTCTTGAGCACAAGGAGAAGGCTGTTTTCCTTATTTGGAAAGTATGTTAACAGCTAAAATATTCTTTTTGTTTTTCTCTTCCTTCTCCTTGCCCCCACTTTAAAAAATCCAACAAAACTTGTTCCTGCTGGACTCTGATAGAGAGTCAAGGTGAGCCACTCCAGATACCTGGTGTGTGTGTGTGGTCCAAGAATTGATGCTGTGTGTATTGTACCTCCTTCAGGGTGTTGTGCTCCTTCCCAGGGCGTGGAGCTCTCTGGGGCATGAGCACAACATCTGTTTCCTTTCTCACATTTTTAAGTAACCTGTGTATCTTGCATGTTGTGAGTCGCTGGGTGCTCTGTTCTTTTAGTCCTTTGCTTGCCACATTCCCCATTTGTTCCCAAGTGCTGTGTGTGGCTGGGGAGCACCACTGAGCAGGGACTGTGACAGTCACATCGCCCCAGCAAGGGCTGAAATGCAGACTTTCAGCAAAGCCATTCCATGGATGCATCAGGCAGCCCCTTTTGAACTTGTAATTAAAGGTGAACATTCTAGAGCACTATCCAGTGCAGCATTGCTCCAGGTGGCACCAGAGGGTTGAATATGCTTGGTGCTGCAATTTTTCCTCCTGTTAAGCAGCCCCAGAATTGTCCATGAGAATGCTGATGGATGGAAAGGTTTGATTTTCAGGCTTCACCTGCCCCTGTGAAGGCACTCACCCGGGTTTATCCTTTACCCTTGTTGAACGTTGTCAGCGCCCTGGCTTTCCTGTTTAGAATGGAGATGAAATAAACTGGGTTTGAATTTTTGTATATCTGATCAGTAATATTTATTAATTGGAAGTATCCTAGTTCATAGTCTCTTGAAGCACATCAGTTTCCTGGATGGCAGGAAATGGGATATAATTTGATATCTGCTCAAAGTAGATGGTCCAGAGGCAGGCAGGATGTAGGCTTGTATGCTTGTATGCTGTTGCTTCCAGTACAGGAGAGGAAATGTGAACAATCAGCTGCCAAACACCTGCATGGAAGTGGCTCATTGCATTGGTGTGGTGGCTCATTTCTTGGTGTTCAGCTGTGGCACTCCTTGCTGATGGAGGTGGGATAAACTCCTGTGCTGGCCTTGGGGTGTCTCTGGCACCAGAAGACCAGCAGGACCTGCCTCGTGCTGTGCTTCCCATGGGATCAGCACCTTCTTACCTGGTTTTATTCCTTCTGCAACCTGAAATGTTCCATCCCAGAGGCCTGTGGGCCTTGCTTCCCTGTAAATACAGCTGGTTGCCTTGTCTGCTGGCTTGTTGGCCAGCCTGTATGCCCAGAGGAGAGTCTTGAGGATGTAAACACAAACCTCTGGGCTCATGCTGAGATCATGATGTTTCTTATGTGCTGGAATCTAGCATTGGTTGTTTAGATCATGAGGGTGTCAGGAGGCCCAGCCCTCTGAAGTGTCTGCAATACCCCCTGGGTTTGTGTGCTTTTGTATTCAGGGGCAGTTGCTTTGTGCTTTACAGTGTCCAGTGGTGGTGGTCTTGGTAGTCTGTGGCTATATTTCTTCTTTGGCTCTTCCAAATGCTATCATGCCTGCCTTTGCTTGGGAAGGAAGAAAAATCCCTGTGTGCTGGGGCTGGGGGAGGCCCTTCATGCTCTTCTTCATGCCGCAGGGGCTTTGTCCTGTGTCCTGACCAGTGTTTGTTTCAGGTGCTGTACGAGCAGAATGGAGCGCTGCGAAGGGAGCTGCAAAGGCTGCGCCTACAGTTGCAGGAGAGCAGGGCTGAGGGAGGCCTGCCAGCAGGAGGTACCTTGCAGGAGGGCTCAGTGCCCATCTCAGCAAGAACAACATTCCCTCTGGATCCAAGTCTACATGGGAGTGTGGGGAGGCTTGTTGTGCCGGAATTACTGCTGCCAGTTCTGGTACTGGGCAGCCACGGGAAGGAAGAAGGAGAAGATGGGTGGTGGGGAGGATGGAGGTGGAGGAAAGGAGGCTTTGCCAACTTGACAGCTGGTGACGGTAACCTGTCAACTAGGCAGCTATGGGTGAACAGGCAGATTTTCACTGTTGAGGATGTTAAGGAAACACAAAGCAACAAAGAGGAAGTAGTCCCAAACTGTGGGTTGGCAGATTCAAGATGAGCATTAGATAAAAGCTTTTGGCCGAGAGGGGTGATGCAGCCCTGGGACTGGTTGCCAGATAGATGGGGAATCTCTGTCTTTTGGGGTTGTATGGACTGGATGAAGCTGCAGCCATTCTGATCAGCCCTGTCTTGTAGGCCTATCTGCACAGGGCTCCTCTCTGCCAGCACACCCCTCTTCAAGCCCTCTTGTTCCCAATTCTGTGTTTACAGAGGTGTCTCTCCCAGGGGAGCAGCTCCAAGAGCAGCTGCAGGATCTGAAAGTGCAGCTGGAAACCAAGGTGAGTGGGGTGGGGGGAGATGTCCTGACTGCTTGGTAAGCACAACTGCTACAGCGTGACTGATGAGACATCTGCTCCAGTAGGGTTGCTGGAGAGAGAGTTCAGGCTGGGGAGCAGGGTGGTGATCACTCATGTGGGGTTATTTCATGTGCTTCTCCAGCCTGTCTTAGCTGGTAGGAGGGTTTGGAGCCTTCACTGGCTGACAAAGGCTGTGTGGAAATCACTGTCACCTTGTGAAATGTTTGTGTCTTGTTTGGGTCTTTTGGGGAACTAGAGATCACTCAGTGCTGCTGTCACAGTAAAACTAGGGACAGGACCTAGAGGTGAAGCAGCCAGCTGTCTCCTGATGGCATGGGCTCTACCAGAGCCCTGTTGCCCTGGGCTTGCAGCACACTTCTAACCTGTTTGCTCTGAGGTGACAGCCCCTCCCCAGCCCCCTCTTTAGACAGCTGTGAATGCTCATGAGAGAGGCCTCAGTTTCCACATTTACTCCTGCTTCTGCTGAACTGAGAGGTCAGTGATGCCCGCTGGGTTTCTGTCGCAGCACTGCTCGAGAAAATCCTAAACTGCCACACAGGTGACAGAACAGTTCAAGGAAAACAAAGCTGCCTACAGATCTCCTGCCTGCTTTATAATCCTGCCTTTGTGCACATCAAATCCTGGAGTTTCTGGTGTACACAGGGGAGCTGTGGGGAGCAGCAGCTTCTCACCACCACATCCTGACAAGGAGCCTGTCTGCAGTGGAGGAAGGATATGAGGAACAGTGGCAAATGATGCCCTGGCCTTTCCCTTCTCTTCTCTGGGGTTCCTTGCAAACAAGGAGAATGGGGAGAACTCTGCTGATTGCTGGCAAGAATTGGGACCCACTGTTTTCTGCTTGTTTGAGACTGCTGCACAAGACTGATTGTTGCCCTAAGTTCAGCAGGGACGAGAACCTCCTGAAGAGAGTCCCCTGTTGAGTGGAACCAGTAGATCAATCTGAATTGGATCTATTGGAGGAGAGGAAAGCTCTCAGGAGCATGGTGCTAATATCCAAATCCTATCTCCTTCCAACAGATAAACTATTACGAGGAAGAAATAGAGTTGATGTGGAAAAACTTTGAGAGGGAGGGGAAGGACAGTGAGGAAAGCTTCAAGGCTGAGATGCACAAGATGGAAGACTAGAAAGAAATCTGGAAGAAACAGTTGCAAAGTACTGGGCTGTAATTAATAGCCTGAAAGAACAAAAATGTGAATGGAGCCTGGAGCTGGAGGAGAGGCTTGAGATGGAGCAGGCCAGGGTGGCACAGCAGCACGCTGAAGACATTTGTCATCCAGGGCAGCAGCTGGATCAGGACAGAGAAGAGATAAAGATGCAGCACAGGGACAGACTGAGCCTGAGGTCTGGCAGCATTCTCTTTCTGGGGCTAAGCAGGAGATTAGGGGTGCTTCTCCTGCTCATGCCAGAGTAGGCTGGGCAGATTTTCCAGGCTGGAGAGCTGTTTTAATTTGGGAGAAAATCTGGGCAGTATTGCAGGGCTGCAGTTGTTTGAAGTGAGACATTTAAGCTCCCTTTACGTGAATGCTTTTATTTCAAGACTCTAAGTTTCCCTGCACGTTCTACAAGGTTTTGTTGGAGGCAGTGCCCAGCAAAGACTGTATCGTAAAATAGTGAGAGATATAAGAGAACTTTCATTAATGTTTTCTTATTACCTTTCTCTTGGTCCTTTGGCAAACCTGCCTCTACTTGCTAGATGATCACAATTTGCTATCTTAAAAGCAGTAAAAAAGGTCTTAAATTTTTCTATATAGCCAAAACAGACTGGCATTTGAAAGAATGACGTTGTCACTGAATAACTCTTTATCTTCCCTTCCTCCTGCCTCTTCCCTGCTGTGTCTCCCTTTGGGAGCAGATTTCCCCTTGACAATACACAAAAGCAGAGGATTTTGCTAGGTCATTATCCCTGTTTTAAGGCTGAGATATGGGGTAGATGAGGGAGAAAGGAGTTGACTTCGCTGAAGTCTGTGGTGTACCAGGAAAACAAACCCAAATAACAGGATTACAAGGCATTTAAGCTGTTTTATGTCTGATGAATGGCAGATGGACTGACTGCAGTGGGAAATTGTCAGAGTTGTTGGAAAAGATATGATGGGTGTGAGTCTTTGAGAAGTGCAAAAGGTGTGGGAACTTTCTGTAAAGTTTAACAAATTGCCTTGACTTTGCAACATAAAAACCCCTTTGTATTGCATCTCCAGCAAATGTACATTCAGAGGCCAGCTGGGCTTTTCAAGCTGTGATATCAAACCCAGACCAGTGAAAGGGTTTTTATATTTACGAAAAATGCAGCAGTGGAAGCATAAGAAAAAAGACCAAGTCTCTGTGGAAGCAGAGGAAGCTAAAGTTGTAAGAAAAGATTAATGATGAACAAGCCAAGATGTGTGAAATGCTGGCTGTTGAGTATAAAAAGATTTAAAAGGCACCAGGATGAAATGGGAGAAGATTAAAAAGGCGTTCAGGATGAAATGAAGAGACAGTGAAGCTGAGGGTTCTGGTGTTGGAAGGGACAAGGTGTCTGGAGAGCTGTCCTCTGGGGGAAAAGGAGCTGATCCCCTAAGGCTCATGTGAGCAGGTAGACCAAAATCTTCTGTTGCAACTTCCACACCAAAGGAACAGAGAAGAAATGAAAAACTCTGTGATGGACAGACCAGTGCAGTCAGTGCAGATGTTTGTTGTAGCAAATAGCCTGTTCAGTCTAGAAGCTAGAGCCAAAGTGGAAAGCATTTGTTGGCGAGAAATGGAATCTTGATAGACAAGAGGATGTGCTTGGGAAGGAGGCAGAGTTAAGTGCCTTCACACAGCAGACAGAGCAGCATCTCAGGACATAGACCTGACCTGCAGGGCAAGAAGAAGAGGAAAAAAGCTCTGGGAGACAGAGTGGTGTAACAGCACAGGAGAGGAGGAAACATGACATTCAGGCTGTCAGAATAGAGCTGGAGAGGAAGAGGAACAGGTTGAAACTGGAGCTGATGCAGCACAAAGATGTCATGCAGTAGCTGGAAAATGACCCCAGAGCTCAAGAGAGTGTCAGGTTTGAGTGCAAAGGCAGTTTGCAGAATTAACATGCTGCTGCTGCTGCAAAAAAAGCAGATGCCTTGTGAGACACATGGCTGCTTAACACTGTGATGGTGCAGAACACTCTAACAACAGCTATGTTCTCTCTGCATTTTCTAACAGCAGCTTTGTTCTGCCTTGTTATTATTGCAGTAGTAACATGAAGTGGACTATGACCTAGGATACTTCCAATTAATAAATATTACTGAGCACATGTAGACAAATGCAAAAGCTGTTATGTCTTTTACTGACCGTAGGAGTGTGGTCAGGGAGCTGGGATGTGCTCCTGTGGTTGTGGCTGATTGCACATTCATCTCCACTGCCTTGTACATAGGTGTTGGAGATGCCACAGGAAGCACAGCATGGGAATCCTGATGTAAAACTTACAGAGTAGCTGCTCTGAGGTGAGCAAACACCATACAGCCCATGGACTGGTCCTCTTGTTCAAGGAGAGAGGAAGAATTTCCTCACAGAGGCCCTCTTGCATGCTACAGGCAGTGCCACAAACTGCAATGCTGTCCTCCCTGCCAGGATGGATTGTCCATTATCCTGTGCTTTCCCTTGAGGAATTTGGGTCCTGTATGGGTCTGGCATTTACCAGCAATTACTAGATAGGACTGTCTAATGCAGGACTAAGCTTCATTCCCACCAGTGCCAGTATTCATGGCCTCCTGGGAGACTGGGAGTACCAATAGAAGTGAAAGGATGAGGCGGCAGAGAGGCCGCCTTAGATTTGGGGTCACAGCTGCTATGTCCAGCACTGTGAAATCACAGAGGCCTCACAAACAAGCTGATTTCTCTAGGCATGTCTTTTTTGCAGTTGAGGGGTTGGGCTCGGCAGCTGGTTGTCCTGTAAGGAAGTCTTGGTGTGTCTTGATGAGTCAAATCACTTTGCATCCGCTCTCTGGCAGGACTGCGAAACAATTTTAGCCAGCTGGAAGCCACATAAATTCAGTCTGATGCCATTTGTCCTTATTTCCCTTTATTCCCCTTCCCTTGAAGACCTGTTCCTCCTCTACTACTGTCTTTTGATTGTCCGCACATGTTTTGCCTGAGTTATTGGAAGGTTTTTTCTCAGGTTTGTTTAGTCCTTCCTGTCATTGGAAACCAAATTGGAAAATATCAGGGAGCCAGCATAGATTGCCAAAGTAAACAGGGCTTATGCATGGTTTTCTCACTCTGCTGTCTCTCTCTGCATGAGAGACCTGTGCTGGCTGCTGGAGAACAGCTTGCTGAAGATTTAACATGGGATGGATTTCTTCCTTAGGGAGCTTTAGATAGGTACCGGGGTCACCCACTGAGCCATAAATCCAAGGAGAGACAGGCTTCTGGTGTGGATGATCCCAAGTCTGCTGAGCTGTCCCTCCCACTGTTCTTCATCCCTTGACTTTTCGGCCTCTGACAGTGTTGCAGGACTTTGGATGTCCCTGGGCTGTCTGCCCTGGGCTGGGCTGAGTCACCTTTTGGGGCAGACACCTGACTCAGTCCTGAATCAATTCAGGGCCGTATCTGTTTTGGCTTGGCTTTGCTTCCTGTTGCAGGCCAAAACCAGATGTTAGACTACCCAAAACAGGGCTTTCCTTTGAGGGGCTGTGCTTTGCTGCTCACTGGCCTGAGGCTGATCATATCCCTCTTCCCAGCAGGAAACATGGGAGTGAGTTGGGTAGAGAGAAAGTGGAGGAGCTGGCTGAGATAGCAGAGTTAACAGCATTGGTAAGAAGCCATTAACTCCAACTGACAGGCTCTTGGTTGAAGGATTTAGAAGGACAAAAACTACACATGCTCATAGAGGAGAGCAAAAATGTTTGTTTCAAACATTCAAACTCAGTCTTGCTTTGAAGAACCAGCTTCATCTTATAACTTGTAAAGCAGTGAAAACTTATGTGACAAAAGCCACTGAAGATCTTACAGAATGGAAAGTCTTTAATGACTCACTACTTTCACTTTCTCTGAGATTTTTCTCACTCCCATAATCAAACCCACACGCTCACAGGCTGTTGGACATGTCAGTCTTTGTTGCCTCTGTTCCCACCCCAAGCCTCTGTGCATGATTTGTTTTTTGTTTTTTTTCCTCAACCTTTTTCAGAGTGAGGAGGGCAAGGAAGAGCTCTGTCACCCAGATGTCAAGGGGCATCAGCTGGGCTGTGAACCCCCTGAGCACCAGGCTGGTCACAGTGGTGGCCCTGGCATTGCCCAACTGCAGAGCCAGAGACTTGTGGAGGCTGAGTGGCTACAAGGAGCAGAGATTGCTCAAAGGCTGGAGCACCACCAGAGGCATGCAGCATGTTGGATGGAGATGGAGCTGCTCCAGCAGCAGCTCCAGGCTTCACAGGAAAAGGTGAGTGTCCTTCATTTGGTGGCAGGCTGCTGATGGTCTCTGATGTTGGTATTGCCCTGCATGGAGCTGTGCTGGACACCTTCCCCAGTCAGAAAAAAGTTGTCCTCTTCCTTCTTTGTGGGATTCTCCCTCCTGCTCAGATATGGCTGAAGCCAGGTCAGGTGCAGCTGGGGACAGGTCCTTGCTTGCAGCTGCCCCTGTGATATCCCCTCTGTCCTTGTCCTGTGCAGGCTGGCTGGGCAGAGGGAATGGAGGCTGAGTGGAGGTGGCTCACACAGGGGTGCCAGGAGCTGTGGTGCCCCATGGCTCAGCTGACAGAAGAGCTGGAAGAGTGGTAGGATTGGGTAAGGCTTGGGCAGGGATGACAGCAGCCAGACAGGGCTTGTCTGAGGGAAGGGAAATGAGGTGGTCAGAGCAGAGTAACTAGAATCATGAGGACAGAGAGAGGAAAGCCAATGTGAGAAACCTTCCAATGTGTTAATATCCCTCTCCTGCATTCTACCTTGGGGACTAGCTTTCCAAAGTACAGCTTACCCATGCCAACCATCCCTAGGCAGCCCTAGTGCAAAGTGCGACCAGACCTACTTCCTAGTACCAGGTTTGCCCTTTGCTGGTTACAGGAAACAGAAGACATGTAATACATCACAGCTAGCCTGGGATGCATCTAAGAACCCAGGTGAGCAGCACCCTCTCTCTCTTGCCCTTGTGGCCCTTGGTGCTGGGATTCCCTCTAGGAGGATCCCTCCAGCAACTCCTGCTGTTCGCTACTCAGCAAGGGGACCATCTCTCAGCAAAGGGTCTCTGTTTCTCCTCCTGCAGCTCTCAGTGCTCTCAATCCCTTGCCTTGCAGGCTGCCCAGTGAGCACCACTCTGATAGTCCTGCAGCTCTGCTGTGGCCGTGCTGGTGTGAGAGCTGAGGCGAGGGCTGAGGGTGCTACCTAATGTCTCCTCTCCCCCAAAACACACCCTGGGCCTGGGTGTCCCTGGGCCTGTCCCATTGTTGGCTCAAAGCTGTAACCAGCTGTCATCCTTTCTGTGGTACAGCTTTTGGAAGCCAAAGCAAGCCTGAGCCTGGCCCAGACCCAGCACACTCTGCAGTTGCAGCAGGCCAAGGCCCAGATAAACAACATGGTGCCAAAGAAGCAGTTTGAGCAGCTGCAAAACACCTTGAGAGAGGAACAGTGCAAGACTCAGCAGCTCCAGGAAAGCCTCCAGCAGCAGGCTGAGCAAACATGCAGGCAGCTGGTCAGGACCCAGGTAAGCAGGGAATTGCAGGAGCTCAGTCAAGGGTGCTGTGAAGAGAACACTGCTGGCCTGGCAGCCTGGAAGGCAGCTGTGCTTGAAGCCACCAGAGGTTTGGGTGAAGATGCTATACATAAAGATCTCACATGGAAAATGCACTTACCTTCAAATTCTACTTTTTCATGAACCCAGTCACTGCCCTGCATTCAAACAGGTGGGCTTATCTCTAGGGCACTGAGCAACCAGGTTTTGGGTTGTAGGGTGTTTGTCTTCTGGGCAAAAATAGAGCAAATTATAACCTAAGGAATAATAATGAGCAGGCACAAGGACTGCATCCAAGGAGACTGTCTTTCCCTGAACTTCTCTGGACATGGCTGGGAGATGGGGGGGCAATGGCTTATTTTTATAGAAAACATTGCTGGAAAATCTGTGCCTTAAAACTGGTTGGGTGCAGACCTTGGGAAGGTTGTACTGCTCTAGACATCTGACCCACTGCTCTTTGTATCCTGCACCTCTGATGCCCCCCTGCTCTGCTTCAAGGACTGTGAGGGTCTAGGAACAGGGCCCTGGGGAATTGTACAGGGTTAGCGTCGCCAGAGGCCAGGAGAGTGCTGGGACAACCCAAAGACAGACTTTCTTGCCCACTGCAGGAGGAACACGAGCATCTGCTGCAGGCAGCTGTGGAGCAGGCAGAGGGGCTGGAACACAGTCTGAGGAATACTGAAGCTGTGCTGGCACAGAGGGCAGCTCAGCTCAGAGATGCCCAGGTGAGTGCAAGAGGGGCCAGTGTTGCATGTCCCTGCCTATCTTGTACCCCTGCATGGGATGCCGAACCTGAAGCCTCCTGTCCCTGCTGTAGGCCAAACTCTCCAGGAACAAACTGTTGATTGAAGAGCTCCGTGGAGAGAACAGGAGGTTTGCAATGGCCCTGCAGGCTGCCGAGCTGAAGCAGAAGAGCATGGAGGAGAAGAACCAGCTGTTAGAGGAGCAAGCCTCAGCTCTGAAGCAGCTTATTGGAAAAATCACGCCAGCATCTCTGACTGGGTGATGGCACATCTCAAGTGGCAGCCCCTGGTCGTGGTCAGGGTTGGTCAGCTGCAGAATGGGAGGTATGGCTGGGTTGGGAAATCAGCCTTGTCCTCTCTGGTCTTGCCAGGATTTTCCTGTGCAGAAAATGGAAGATGGGGAACTCAGAGTCCTTTAAGGAAATTAATCCTGTGGATAGCTGAATTTTCCAACTGAAAGCAGCGGCTTTGGTGCCTTTCTCAGTGGCAGTGTGCTGTTACAACAGGTCTGTCTCAGGGCAGCCCTCTCAGGATTTTCTTTGGCACAGTGGTGATGATGCAGGTGCTCCCTCTCTGCAGAAGGTTGATGTTGGAGCCACAGTTACACCTCAAAAGCCAGGGCAGAAGGGCTTGCTGGTCCCTGTGCCTGGCTTGCTCTGAGCACGAAAGCTGTGTTGTGGCATTAAAATGTTTGTAATGTTACAGCACCTCTTGCCATCCCCAGTCTGCTTGCATTTCAATAACCTTCCCCAACAGTTGCTGAACTTTTATTCCCTACAGCTCTTCTCAGGGTCTAGGAGACTCTGGCCCTCTTAAAGCCTGAGCCTGGGATCCAAAACAAACCAGACTGTTGCCTCTGCAGTGAGCAGGACAGAGCAATGCTGTAGTACCCCAGGCATTTATCCTGCTCTTGCATTCTTCCCTAGTTTGCTTTTTCACCTCCAGTATGAGATGGGGGCTAAGCAAATCTCTAGCCTTATCTAGGGCTAATGTTTTTGCAGTGTTCTCTCTGGCACTGTGCAAGAGCTGAGCAGCTCCATTAGGCAAACCACACAGAAAAAGCAGCTCTTCAGCCTTGTTCTGGTTTTGTGCTAACTGGAATCCTTAAAACCCTCTACTCCCTTTCCCACCCCGATTCCAAACAGCCCCCCCGGCCCTGCCAGACCAGTGCTCTGGGGTAGGAGATTCTTCAGAGGAACAGAGGCACAGCCCAAGCACACTGGGAGAAACCTAGACCCACGACCTAGACTGTAATGATCATTCACACAGCACCTCAGGAAACATTTATGGGTCTCTGATGGGAGACGAGGCTTCATGTCTAATCCTGGAAAGAAGCTCGTGCAGTCTTATTGACACTTGGAGGAGCAGTTCCACTGAGACACTTAAATAACCATCACACTGCAGGATCAAGATGGGTTTTGCTGGAGAGCCAGATCGGAGTGCTGAATGAACACCACATTAACTCTTAAAACCCAAGAGACTGAGGCTGAAGCAATTCTTTATTTTGCAACCATGGAGCTTTCCTGGCTTCTAGAGCCCAGTCAGTTGGTGTCTTACTCCCACATGCACAGCATGAACGAAGAACAACTCCAAACAAAAATACATTCACAAACCTAGTTGTAGCTGTGGGACTTGGATAATGCCCCCCCACTATCCTGGATTCCCAGGATTGCTCCATTACCGGTATGCACCCTTTGCTCATGAGGAGCTGACCACTGTGGTTTTAAGGCATCAAAGGCTGTTAGGAGGAGTGGCAGGGTGCCACTGCAGAAATACTGAAGTGTCTGAAGTCCTGCACACACCAGAGTTCAGTCCCCATTGTGGGTACGCCACCAAGCAGGAGTATCTGTTCTGTTCTGCACACTTAGGACAGAACGTGCTCCAGGACTCCTTGTCTGATTAACTGCTCACATTTCCAGCGGGGTAAAAAATGCTGCACAGAAACACACAAAAACCCTCCTTGAATTTGTTGGATTTGTTGCTGCACATAACCAGCTCTGTTTGTTGTGCTGCAAATCCAGTGCCTCATGGTACCAGATCAGGCAGAGCTGCAGCCTGGACCATGCAGACAGCTTGCAGTATGTGCGAGTAGCTGTGCAAGCACTGGGACATGCTACAAGGCCAGGATAAGCAGGGGGATGTCACAGGAGTGAAAGGGAAGGAAGAGAACAGACCACACTCCTGTCACAGGTACCTGGCTGTTCTTCTTCAATAGGATGGTGGTGCCATCATCGATCTCAAATTCCCCATGGTCTCTTAAACACCGCACCTGCAACACAGAAACACAGCTCTGTAAGAGTCCATTGGAAAAAACCAACAGTAACAGTCCTCAGCATGGGAACATGGTTTCTAGTTGATCTAGTTAGTTAAGTTTCTGCAAAAAGCTGCAAAAACTTTTTACTGGATAACTCACTCCACCATAAACTCCCTGCAGACTAGAAATGCCGCCTTTCAACATGCTTTGTGCCCTCAGTAGAAGGAGTAAAATGGTGGCAGGCAGAGTAAAGCACAGAAGTCTGTGAAAGCTTTGGTGCTCTCAAAGGCTTTGCTTGATGAACTGATTTGAGATGGGGATGAAATGCTCGAAAAGAGATGGTCAGGGAAATGTTTATTCACAGATAGAAACCAGAAATCTTGCACTTACTTCAATGTACAGGCTTTTGGGAGGTTTAATGTCCTGTGTGAGATCTAGTCCCTCCTCTCCTCCTACTGACCTCATGTAGGTAGCCAGAGACTTTTTGTACCGATTGAACCACTCCACCTGTGGGCATTAATAGGGTTGTACCCATACACAATGAATACACAAATAAGTATGTACAGAAACACATGTTAAATGTCATGTTTATATAAAAACACTACCCGATTTTGACTGTACTGAATAATCCATCAGGAGGAATAAATGGAAAGAGGGGAAGAGTTTGAAACAAGGCTGACTCACTTCCTCAGCTGACATATGGAACTGGACGGTGTTGGGCAGAACGCTGCCATACTCCCACCTCAGTGCTCGGATCCGCAGCAACCGGTCATACCTAGGGGAAGAAATGGGGCAAACGCAGCATCTCTGCTGAGGTGAGCGCTGGCAACATCCCCCGGCAACACCGATATCCAGGAAGCTAAACTTCTAAAGAGCAGGAGGAAGCAGAGCCTTCTCTTTGTAGTGATACCAACAATGAACACAAGGAGAACCAGCTCCGCAGGTGCCTTGCTGCTGCCCGGGCCGAGAGTCCCAACACCCTGCCCCGGAGGACCCTGTGCCGCCGGGGGTGAACCAAGGGAGGCGGCCGCCCCCCGCACTCACAGGTAAGCCAGGAGGCAGCGCTGATTCCGGAGCAGGCAGCAGTGCCGGAACCGGATGAGGAAAATCAGGTCCGTCCGTCCCGCCTTCGCTTCGGACCTGGAGAACGAGGAGAAGGAGGAGTAGGAGGAGAGCTGCGGGCCGGGGAGCACCGCCCATGCTCTGCGGGACGCGTCGGGACCGGCGCCCAACTCACACGTCCGCCTGGTTCCGCTCGTACAGCGCCCTCATCTCCTCCAGCGCCTGCCGCAGCCCCTCCGTCTGCAACAGCGGACACAGTCAGTGAGAGCAGGCCGCCGGCGGGGCCCACCCCGGTGCTGCCGGTGCCCGGCCGCTCACCCGGAAGGGCGGGAGGTGCCCGCCGGCGGCGCGGTGCAGCTCCCGCACCAGCTCCAACGCCCGCTCCGCCGCCATCGCCCCGGCCGCGCGCGGGAAACCCGCCTGCGCGCCAGCCAATGGCGGCAGCGGCGGGGCCGACACGCAGCCAATGGGAGGCGAGGGGCGTGGCCTCGCGGGGCGTGGCCGCACGGCGGGCCCCGCTCACCGCCCGCCGTTACCTGCGCTGAGTTGTGCCGGTCTCGACGCCCGTGGGTGACACTGCCGCAGCTTTCGGCCGCCGCTGGTGACACTCTCGGGGTCACGCTGAAAGCCCCCGAGTGACTGAGGCAAAAATTAGAATTTTTACCGCACGCTTGCTTCTAGCAAGCCTGTTTCCCTCGGTGCTCTGGATCGTTTGCGGGGTGCTGCCCCGCGCTGCCTCTAGCAGCCTCCTCCCCGTGCTGCCCCAGCCCTTCCCACTGTATTTTCCCCTTTTGACAGCCTTCAAACCTGAAGCATGCCAAAACTAAAGGGCGGGGGAAAAAAAAAAAAAAAAAAAAAGTGAGGTGCGTTTGTGGATGGGACGGGAATTTTTTTAGCACTCGAAGCCCTAGAAAGTGATTCAATAGTCCAGGACCACAGCATGTCCTGCTCCAGGAATTTTTTTCTCCGGCCGTGTGCTTCTTATGGCTACTAGACATAAAAAGTGAGCAGCGTTCCGTCTGCAACTGCAGCCCAAATTGGAAGGGTGGGGAGAGCGCAGTGGGGCTTTCCCACCACGGCTGAGGCGCCTTGGCGTCGTTTGCGTTTCTGGTTTCGGCTGCTTGTGTTCAGGATGGTGCGGCACCTGCGCAGCTGAGCAGGGACCGTGTCTGACTCTGACAAATGTTTTAATGATCCTAACAACTGTTTCAGTTGGGATTTTAGGCACGGGGTGGGGGGAAATGTCCAGAAATGCTCCAGGCGTCTGCCAGCTGGAGATGGACTTCTGGGGCTCTGTTCCCCAAACCGAGCTGTTTCCTGGCCAGTGGTGTCTGCAGGGACCCCCACCCTCTCCCTCCCTCCCTCCCCACCCGGCCGGTGGCACGGCAGAGGTGCGGGGCCTGAAGAAGGCGCTGTGAAGTGCCTGGTCCCCAGAGCGCTGTCACTGCAGAAGCGTCGCGTCCGGCTTGTCATTAATCATTGCGTTCTGCAGCGATAATGGCCCATCCGAGCCAGGAGAGATAATGGCAATAAACAGACATCCCGAATGCCAATTGTCGCTGCTGAAAATTGGTTGTTGCCTCTTGCCGAGGGACAGAAATGTAATGGAGCCTTGATTGAAAAATTCCGGGGAAGCTGCCTTATCTTACTGCTCAGCCAGATAAAAAAAGCCTCATACATAAAAATAGACCAAATGAATGAAGAATTTACAAACATCTATATTTTGTGTTAGGAATTGTGTTAAAATTAGGAAAACAGCTGAAGACACTGATTTATACAACTGTGACTATTTCAGGCAATGAAGGTTTACATATCACAGTTTAACAAGATAAAAGATCTCCCACAAAATACATAGATGACAGACAACTCATCTGAATTTGACATAACACAGCATCAAGTACACATGTAATGTGATGAACAGTGCCAGGTCAGTCCCCAGTTAGGTAACATACAACCTCTTGAATAAGGCAATTCAAATATAACTCTTAATTCAAATCACAACATACCCAGGCAGCATGCAGGGAAAAGTATTTTATTTTGTATATTGGAATGACACAACTTGCAACATGTTTCCATTTTATGTAGTTAGAGCAACAGGATATAAACCATTCAAATAATATATATATATATATTTATATATATCTCAAGTCAACAGTTGTCTTTACTGGAATAAAGATTATCTGTTTTTGGTAAAAATAAAACTATTTGAATTCACTAATTAACAAAATGCACAGTGATCAGAAACCCAATTCTTCTCACCATTGTCTTCCCTGCCTCGCTTGCATTTCCCTGTGACGCAGCAGCTGCACAACCCTGGATTCAGAGAGCTCATTGCACTGAGGAACAAAGATTCCCTGGCACATGCTTCCCACGGCTGCAGAGTGTGCCACCCACACCCCATGGACAGCAGTTCTCCCATCACACCCATCACACCCTATGGCTTGGAAACTGCTTTTCCTACCTCTGTTTCCAACAAAGCACTTACACACGTGCCTGACCTTGGAGGAGTCAAAAGCTGACTTGCTTGTGGAAAGACATTCACTGGAACAGGGCTTTTATTTCCTTTTTTACCAATTAATTCCTCCAGACCTTTATGACCAAGGCATTTAAGAAACTGTGAATCTGCTCAGAAGGGAAAAAATCTGAGCCAAAAATCTCTTTGAAGTGGTGGAGCCTAACAGACGTGGCTGAGGATGTATTTCCACCGCAGCAGACCTGGGGATCACAGGAGATAATGAAGGCTTTCCCTAGTATTGAAAAGTTCTTTCAAAAGGGAGAAATGAAGATGGGAAAGAAGATTTTTCTCTATAATAAAAAAATTAGTAATTTCTAAAAGACTATTCTAGGCAGCTTCTCCCTGGTAAAGGGCTGTACTTCCCCCTGTGTTAGCTGGATACCTGCAGGGACTGATCCTCTTGCTAAAGTACCGTGTCCCGTGGTGGCTGGGAGTCGCCTGCCCTGTCTCCATGTGAGGAAGGGGACAGATCTGGACACCAGCAGGACTCCCTCTGTCACTGATTCAGGGCTGCTGGCAGGTGCATGGAGGAAATGGCTTTGGACTGAAGCCCCACAAAGCTCTGGGTGACGGTTCCCCATGTGCCACAGGCCCTACTAAATGCTAATAAATAAATCATGCCCATAAATAATGAAGAGGCTAAGATTGGATGCAAGGGGATCCAAATGCCCCAAGCCTGGGGATGGGATTCTCTAGAGATTTCTCTCCTTTGGCTAAGCTACACAGCAGCCACAGCAGCAGCAGCAGCCAAGGTCTTCCTGCTGGACAGCTGTCCCAGGCTTCAAAACCCATCTGTCAGCCAGAGGAACTACAGGAGAAACCGGATTTTCATAGTGATTGTTACTGGATCCTGTTTATCACCTTTGCAAAGTTGTCTCGTGCCTCCCTACTACTCTATTTACTGCTCTAGTAAAAAAAAAATCACTGGAATATTTCTTTGCCCTTAAAGATACCAAAAAAAAAAAAAAAAGAAAAGAAAGAAAAAAACTCTTCAAAAGATATGGGGAGAAAGGTCCTTTCACAATGACATTCAGAGCAAAAGAGAGAAACGACATCTTACAGATCATTAGAGAGCTATCTTTGGCAGAATATTTCAAATAAATTATTTTTACAAATATTTTCTGCAGTCATATATTTATTTTGAATAGTTCACTTTCAGCTATAGGGTTCACTACTCTCTATTGATAGGAAAACACCACAAATATAAAAATATATGAGCTCAGCACAACTTTTAGGCTACCACGACTGTGTCCAATAATTTCCAAAGTTGTAGATTGATACCACGGAAAATATGAAACAGGTTTTCTAACAGCGTGTGTCGGGTTTAGAAGGTCACAGCTCGTGGCTGCTGTAAAACACACCAGGGAGCGCGGCTGGGATCGGCGTGGGAAGGAGCTGGAGAAGCCGGGTGCTCGGAGCCAGTCTCTGCCGTCCCCGGCCATCTTCCCACGGGGAATCGTCTCTCTCGGTCCCCTAAGGCTTAGAGATGTCGTGCTGGGTGGTGGCTGACCTGGGGAGCAGGTGGGTGACACGGGGCGTGCTGCGCTCAGAGTTCCTGACGGATCCGGCCGTGCCCGGCCCTGTGCTGTGCCCCAGGAGGGAGGTCAAGTGTGGCTGCTCTCGCTCCCAAAGCCGCCCCCTTTCACCTTTGGGTGGGGAAAAGCACCGAGGGAGCCGCAGGCTTCACCCTTGCACCATGGCCAGGTCCTGCCCCAGACCGTGTCCAGGGCCCAGCAGGACGGTGACTCTGCTGGGACCCCCGAGGCTGAGCTGTGGTGGCCCAAGAAGGGGCCATGCCTGGTCCCAATCTCTCCCTGCAGCATGTGCCACCGAGTCCACCAAACATTTAGATTTACATATTTTGCTTTGTTTATACAGCATGTACAGAATATACAGCATCGGACAATTATTTCCCAGTAGACTGGAAGTGTCTCCCAAGATGACCTCTTTTATCAACAAATATATATATAAATTGACAGTAATAAAAGAGTCATACCAACAAATATTATGGCTTTTCAAATAGTGTAGCTGCATTGTGCCATTGAATTTGTGAGGAACTGTGACAGAGACAGAGAGATTGGGGGGCTCCAGCTGCTGAGCCCAGGGGTGACCCTCAGCTTGGGGCACAAGGGCTCCGCATTGCCGGGGCAGTGCCAGCTTGTGGCGCCAAGCACGGCGCAGGTGGCAGAGGGAAGGTGGAGTTGAATTTATAACCCATGCTCTGGTTTCTGTCTCCAGGCAAACCAGCTCTTCTGCAAACTCCTGGCCCAGCTTTGAAAAGATGTGGCTCTGTCCAGCTGGAGCCTGCCTGCCCTGTCCCTGGTGGGGGTACCAGGGGCTGGTTGGGCTGTCAGAGATCTCTCTCTCTCTCTGTCAAGGTTTGCACAAGATGTCTCTCTGCCCTAGAGTGCCTTGCGGCTGTGAGGGGACACACACACAGGGAGATGGGTGACAGGATGACCGTGGCAGGTGGCTTTGGGTGCATCAGGAAGGGTGGTCACAGCCTCCTCCCTGCCTGTCTGCCCTGTGCTGCTCCGGGGGACACAGGGAGCTGCCTCAGGCTGCTGAGCAGGGGCACAGTGTCAGAGGAGAGCAGGGAAGTGAGAGCCATTATTTCTGGAGCGCATCCAAAATTCTGGAGGACAATTTGCCTTGGCAGTGCTGTCCCCAGCCACCCCCCTGGCATGGGGTGCTCATGAGGAGAGTCACCACACGCCTGCTGCCTGCCTCCCCTCGTGGGCTGCATCCAGCCCCAGCTGTCCTCACTCCTCAGGCCCAGGGAGCCAGCCTGAGCTCTTTCTCTCCTGCATCCCGCTGTTCCCGGGGGGATTGCTGCCTCAGCTGTGGGCAGTGTCCAGCAACCCTGGGACAGTAAGTGCAGGCAGCTGCCAGCTCCCTGCCCGAGTGTCCCTCCACTCCTGAGTGGGATGGTGGGAGAAGCTGCTGGCATGAATTGCATCTCTGCCAAGAAAGATGTGTTTCTTTCTGAGACTCTTGCTCTAGAAGGAGGAGCAGTTGTTCAAGTGTGCGGAAATGACTTTTGAGAATTGGAGTGGTCACTCAAGCATCAAGATAATTGGGCCACTTTATTACAGCGGAAAATTAGTAACGGATCTAAATTACCACTACTATCTTTTTTTTGTTTGTTTGTTTTTTACTAATTCCCATCTCATTTATCTCTCCTTTGGAATATTATGGCCACTCCCTGCAGGCCTCTCTGGCTGATGCTGCCATGAGCAAGTCTGGGGAGCCCAGGTGTCTCCTGTGGCTGTGCCTGCAGGATGCTGAGCTGGGGAGAGGTGGGGAGTGAGTACCGTGGGGAACCTGCTGCCTTTGAGGTGGGGGAGGTTTCCCAAGGATTGCTGTGCTCCTGACTGCTTTTTGCTGGGAGTATCCTGTGGGCTTGTATTTGGGGTGGGAGATAGAACGTGGTCTGTCTGCTCCGCGTCCTCTTCTTGCTTGATTCGTGGTGACGTTCACACGTGGTGAACACCAGGCATGCCAGAGACCCCTCTGGATAGCCTGGAGACAGCAGTAGGAGTAAAGATGCCCATCACTGCTGAGTGGTTCTTCAAGAAGTTCATGATTTGGATTTTACAACCTCATGCCAGGTCTTCTTGGCACAGGATACAAAGGGCTACATTTTACAAAACCCTGTGTTTTGTGGGTTTTGACTGCGTGGCTGTGTGTCTTCCAGCAGGAGCTAGGAATTGTAGGAGAATTCAGCAACTTCTGCCCTTCATCCGCAAATAAAACTGCTGGATTGCTGGGCAATGTCCTCAACAGGTAGTCTTGAGATCTGGATTATGTGCAGAGCTGTGCCTCCCAATGCTTAATGCATCATGGAAAAAAGAAGTAGGAGAAGTATTGTCAGGGAAAAAATAAATAACATTTTCTTCCTTGCTAACACAGCGCCTGTAATGCAAGAGGTATTATTGCCATCTTTTGCTCTCTTGAGCTGCTGAAAGTAGTGTGTGTTTCCTGATTAAGAGCAAGACAAGCAGGGCTCCTGCAAGGCTCCCTGCATGGGCACATTTTTCTCAAGAGCTCGCAAGATGAAGGAGGCAACATGGGGCAAACGAATGAAGATACAAACAGGCATCAGCTCGTTCTCACTTGAACGGGGGAGTTCAGCCAAGGGGCAGCTCAGCACAGCTCCTACTGCAAGGAAAGGCCAGGGTGGTGCACAGGGCTATAGCTGAAGGTGAGGGGCAAAAGAGGCATCTCAGCCTTACACGGAGCAAGGAAGAATCCACCTGCGCAGCTTCCTACGTCCCTGGGAGTCACAAAGCCACTAGTTTGCAAAACCTTCCATCAGCATTCCCAAATAAGCTCTGGGACATGTTTGCACCACCAGGATCCCACCTCGCCCTGTGCCAGAGCAGCAATTTTACAGTGACTAAGACATTCTGCACATTTCTAAGTATCCCTGCAAAGAGGATCATCTGCCAGAATCTCATGTTTCTGTGAGTGAGGAGCCTGCCAGGGGCTGTAGGCTGGGGCAGAGGGGCACACACTTCTAGGGCGGGAAGTGCCATGGACATGGTAATTTCCATCATGAAAACAGAGCAAGGCTGTGCTCCGTGCAGGTCTCATCCTGCCATCATCTGTAAAGAGACTCCTCTGAGCTGCAAGTAAAGGAGGAGAAATAAATCCCACCTCAACAAAGAGGTCGGGAAGTGTAGAGAGAGAGCCCTGTGGCAGTCTCCCATGTCCTGCAAGGGTTTAGGAGCTCTAAGTGAGGATAAGCATCCCAAGCCATTGCAACTTGCTCTACTGAAACTCTGCCCATTTTAAGCAAGGGCAGGAAATTCTTGAACCCCCAGGTAAACCAAATTAATTTGTTTTGGGAGCATAAAGGCACATTTGAGTCAGGGGGTAGAGTTGGAGCATCTGTGGGACTTGATAAGGGTGGAAATTCAGCGAAAAATGTTTAATCTTCCACAGACTCATGAGCGAGGGGCAGTGGCACAATAAAAGCCGTGCCTGGGGTAGTGGCTGTGACAGTGCCTGGGTGAGGAGCAGGAGGGGCTCAGCACGATGGGGTTTGTGTGGAAGGTTGCCAGCTCCTCGGTTTGCTCAGGTCCGTGACGTGGGGCGGTCCATCTTTGCCTGGAGATACAGACAGCAAGGCTGGGCTGACAAGAGTCCTCATTCGGTGCAGTGAGAAAGGAAATCTGTGCCACGCAGCTGTGGGGCACGAGGGACAGAGAGCGCTTCTCCGCAGGGAGCCTGGGAGAAGATGGCACGTGAAGAGGCTTCACAGGGGAGGCAAGCACAGAGCAAGCCTCAGGATGGATTGTCACTGGGCATTGACAGTGATTTTGGAACCTTGAGATGGCTCGAGGCAGAATCTGGAGGACGCCGGCATCAGGTGGGGTCACTAACGGTGTGTCACTAATGTCCTTCCCACTGCTCCATGAACTGGGCTGGGGCTGCGTGCTGGGAGGGGCAGAAAGCTTTCCTGGTGCAGCACAACAGGCCAAGGGCTGTTTTGAATCAAGGAGATAAAAATACTGTCTGGGGCTGGTGCCTGTGGACAGCCAAAAAAGCTGGAGGCTGTGCTGTATCTGTGCAGAAATCGAGGTGCACGTCCGTGCCCGTGCAGCCAGGGCAGGGACATGCTGTGGCAGTGCTTAAAACAAGGCTTCCAGATCTGGGTGGGACCCCATGGCACTTGTCCCCTCCCCGTGCCCTCCAGCGCTGGGCATCCCACGGGCAGCACCAGCTCCGGCAGCGCTCCACAGCTCCTGCCGTAGGAACCGCGGGCGCCCCAGTGCCCTCTTCCCCTCTCCTAGGGAGGGCAGCCCCAAGCTGGCATTCCCTTTGGGAAAGGGGAAGGAGCCAAGGGAGGGTGCAGAGCCTGCGGGAAAGGGCGGTGAGCCACCCTGGGGGAACTGGGTCCCAGGGGCAGGACTGGCCATTCTTGAGATGCTCCAGAGAGAGAGCAAGACCCTGTGGAGACTCCTTGGATGCTCTCAGGAGCATACCACAGGCAGAAAATGCTGCTGGTAGCAGCAAGTTCCTGCCTATCTTTGCTGATAACAGTTCCCTTTTGGCCAGACAGGCCCCTTGCCCTCGCAGTGTCCCTTCCCTCTGCGTGAGGGGTGCTGCTGGCTGGCAAGAGGCTCTTGGCACCTCCAGTTCCAACAGCAGAAAGGCTCAAGTCCTTAAAAGGTGAGGAATCTCACTGTATTTATTGTCCCTCGGTGCTTTTTGCAAGAATACGGATGCCTCTGGATGCTTTCCTGTGCAAGTCAATTTTTTACAAGATAAACAGGCTTTTCTACAACCGTGCTGTGCACGTGTGAGGAGTCAGTAGTTGGTCACTGCACGCTCAGAGAGGCCAGAGAGGTTCCTGGTGCGCTGCAAACATGTTTCTCCAGCTGGGCTTGGGTGCCAGAGTCTACAGAAAATAATGCAAGGCTTTCTCCTGGAATTACACCGTCCAGCATTAAGTTTTCTGTCACTTTCCAGCTATGCCCAGCTCTGTCCCTCCAGGAATGCAGCTGAACCTCCTCCTGAGTTTTGTATATGGCCATCAATGCCGATGATTCTTACCCGAGAATTTAAAAATAGCCGTAACAATAACACAGGGGCTCTGGTTCTCCAGTCCCTGCCCACAGCAGAAATAGTGCAGCGAGTTCACAGCCAGGCTCGTGACCATGGCGGGCTCAAGGCCTCCCTTCTCCCTTCTGTCCTTTGAGGGAGCAGGGATGAAGATGCACAAATGACTCTTGCCATCGCCCCTCGCCCCAGAGACACCACAGGCTGCCCGAACAGGGTGACACAGGGGCAGGAGCCTTGTTTGGCTGGAGATGAGGGAGACACATCTCAGGATGGAGCATTCCTGTGCTGCCCTTGCACAGGCAGCAGTTCGGGTGGGCTCAGCCATGTGACACTGCAGATCTTTTCTTTTTTGCTCCTTTTCATGTTGTGGCTGGGATTTGCCGCCATTCCCGCTGAGCCCTGGAGAGCTGGGAATATGGTTTGTCCAAAATGGTTAGGGCTGTCACTAGTGTGTTCCTTCTGCTTGTCCCCAAGCACTTGGCAGTGGTCTGTGGAGTAATTTGGGCATCTGTCTCTGAGCATCCTTTGCACATGGATGTGCTGCATCCTTTTCCATGGAAAGGTTTGCCTTTGGCTGGTGGGGTGATGAAAGGGGCGAGAGCAAATGGGGCAGGCAGATGGATGGAGGCCAAGAGTTTAAACTGCTGCTTCTGGCAACATCCATAAACCCAGGCCTTTGTCACAGATGCTCGATGCTGTCCCTGCGTGAGGGTGGGGAGGCTGGAAGAGGAAGAGATGGGAGAGCCCTGGCATGAGATGGGATCCACGGATCTGAGCTGTGACAAGGCGTGACTGTGCCGGGGTCAGCGCTTCCTCCTGCTGCTCCCAGCACTGCCAGACAGTGCAGGGCTCTTCTGGGGGAAGGCACTTCTCTTTTGCCTTTGAAGAGTGTGGTTTAAAGAGAAGACTGTGCAGAAGAGCAGGGAGCACCCTTGGGAGCACGGGGGTTGGGTGCAGTGGTGCTTCCCCTGGGCACACACACATCCCACTGTGCACAGCCTTGGTGAGGATGCCCCAAAGCACACAGCTGGCACAGAGCAGCTGCAGAACCTGGGCTGGTGCTTAGCCTGTGATTTAGGCTTTGTCCTAAGCAAGCACTGCTCCGGCATTCCCTTTGGAAAGCTCTGTGAGTGAGCAGTTAATTACTGTCTGCTAACCTGAGTGGCTACACAAGTCCTGTTTGACTCGTTAATTACTTCAGCCATGGCAATTCATTCTGAGGAAGCAAATGACAAGGGGAAAATACCAACGCCACCTTTCAGCAGATGCAATTACTGGGTCAGAAGAGCTGCTTTGCTTTCACAATCCACTGCCCGGGACAAGCTCACGGACATCACTGGCCGTGCTCTCTGTGGCTTGGGGAGTGTTGAAGGCAGTGCTTGCCTGGGGCCCATCTCCAGAGCTGGTGTTTGAGTTCAGCTGTCAGAGCAGGACCTCCCAGGCGCTGCGGGCAGGGTTTATCTGGGGACAGCTCAGCAGATGCTGGATGAAACACAGGGAGGAGCAGCATCCCTGGGCATGCAGAGACTCTTCTCCTCCTCAGCGCTGGCCGAGCTGTGCCGAGGCACATGGGTCTGAAATGGCCCATGGCACTTGGACTGGGGCATGGGCAGACACCTCTGGAGAGCAACCTAGCCTCGTAGGGTGTCCCAGATCTGCTTTGGCACCCATGGGCCCTGCCCTGGTAATGCACCTTTTGCATCCTCCCTTATAATTAGCTCGTGGCTTAACCCAGAGCAGGTCACTGTGAGGCTGCGGAAAGAGCAGGAGCAGTTCTATAGAACTGAAAGAGACGAGCAGAAAGAGCTGCTTGGCACCTTGGGGGCACACCCATGGCTCTCCCCAAGCCTAGGGCAAGCCAGCACTGAGCAGGAACACAGCACAGGAGTAGCTCCTGGCCCCAGAAGGGTGGGTTGCCCTGCAGCTTTGTCCCTGGGTGGTTTCCCGCACCCCTTGAGAGTGGCTGTGAGCCCCAGCTGCACCGCAGCACACACTGAGCCTGAGGCACCATGGAGATGGAGCAGGAGGAAGGGCATGGGATGGGGCAGGAGCGGCTGTGCCGAGGCACCGCTGCCCCTGCCAGTGGCAGAAACACAGTGAAGGCAAACCAGTGAGTCGAGGAGAGATGGGTACAAAGGGCAAACAACTTGGGGGGGGGAGAGAAGGGTTTTCCATAGAGAATATGCAGGAGCAGTACTGGATCCATCAGGAATCATTACAAACTTTATTTCTCTGTGCATTGTGTACCATTGATAAGGATCATCACAATTAGTGGACTCACTGCCTATAGTGGTGGGCAATACACACAAAGAAAAAAATGAAGCCAAACAGATGAAAATGAAATCATTGTACATAAAGGTAATCATAAACCTGAACAACCTGCACCTGTGTTTGATTTTTCCCCAAAAACAATGAGAAACAAAAAAAGAAAAACCCCCAAACAAATCAAAAGTGAAAAAAGGCTCGAGAAGAAAAAAAAAAAAAACCAACCCCACAACTTCATATTCCTAGAGAAAATCTTACAGCAGGTTAATTAAAATTTCCACAGATAGTTCAAAATGAGTACAAATACCCCCAGCCAGCTGGTTATGGTACAAGCATCAGACATGGTTTTCAGCTGAGCGGGAAGAGCTCACCGTGGACGTGCAGGCTGGGAGTTTGCCTGGCTGGAATGTCAGGAAGCTTGGCAAAAAACACAGGGTCAGAAGACATCTCTCAACACCAGCGCCCAGTGTCTCCCCTGTGCTGCGCCCTGGGGAGCTCTGCACCCACATTTCCCTGGCTCAACTCTCTACCCCAGCCTGCACTCCTGGCATCAGGGGGTGATGCTCAGTTACACCTCCCTGTCTCATCCTGCCCAGAGATTTCGGATTCGGAGAGTGCAAGGCACGGCCTCTTCCTTGGGGGATGCTTCTCTGGCTGCACTCGGTGGAGCGGGAGATCTCGTATGGCCCTTCAGCCCTTACGCTGGATTATTCTGCCTCCAAATGGCTGTGGGAAAGGACCAGCTTTGGGGGCTGGTCCTGATGGCTTAACACTCAGAAACGGGCTGTCACTACACCTCTGGGGATGCAGGGAATAGCAGGGGCCAAGGACTTTGGGGCAGCCACCGACTGCAAAGGCAGAAGAAGCATGTGAGGTGCTGGGAGTCAGCCACGCTTGTTCCCCTCGGACTGCTCACCCCACTCGGGCTCCCTGGGACTCTGTGTAACACCTCCTGTGGACAGAGGAGGCCTTCAGGCTGGCTTCAGCACGTCAGAGGACCCCATCCACGCAGGTGGACAGGGCCTACAGTCTCTGGGGTGTGGGTTTTCCTCCCCTGAAAACCTACAACTGCATGGCTGTTATTGCTTCTCATGGACCCGTGCCACGAGCAGTAAGTGGGGACAGCTTTCCATCCTTCCCACCCCCGCTAAGAGGAAACAAACAAACAAATGAGCAAAACCCTATGGCAAAACTGAAACTAACTAAAAATAAATAAAACCCAGTGAGAAGAAAACGCTTGTAATCTGCAATGCTCAACCCACATGGTTGGAAGGACTATCACTATAGGATGCTATATACAGATAAGATTTCATTTCATTCATGCAAATGTTACAAGTACCACGACAGCATGCCCGAGGAGGCGGAGGAGTGGGAGGAAGGCTCCCGCTGCTCCGCGCACCCTCAGCTTGGGACACCAGACACGAGGCTGCGGCTGCGCACCCCCAAAGCATGGACAGGGAAAGGTGAGGGGCATGTGGGTGAGAAATGCTAGTTGTACACACGCCAAAACGAAACAAAAAAACCAACCCCAAATCAATGACGAAAACGGTTTGTGTTCTATCCTTAGAAAGCTCCCAGTTTCCCCTTGTCTTCAGTTCGGTCTCTTGCTCCTCTCCAACAGGGCCAGAGGGCCTGTTCCCAAGTGGCAAAGGCAGCTGGATGGCGGTGGGAGATCAGAGCCCTTGCCTTCCTCTCCTTCCCTTGCCCACTGCTCTGTTTCTCACCAGCTCCTCCGGCCTTCCCCACACCGACGCACCCTGGCCGCCTTCACATCCGTCCTCCCGGGGCTGGAGGGGGGGAGTCAGCGATGGGAAGGGCTCGGTGGCCATCGGCCGCTCCTGTTGGTCGAGTTGCAGAAAGGGCCCTGCCCCTGGCTCCTGGCTGGGCTGCTGCCTGGGGAGGGGTCCCGCTGGCTTTGGGGTCCTGCCTAGTTCAAAGGATGCTCCAAAGCCGCTTTCCATCAGCAGGTGTGTGAACATGGCAAATCTCTTTTATTCTTTCTCTGTTCATTATACACAGCTTTATATCTATACCTATACCTATATATCACTCTATATAGATATATATAGATATACACATATTTACTATCTCTGATTGTCCCTTTAGAAGCCCTTTATGTGGCAGTAGGCTTCCAGAGATGAGAAGAATATGTACAACAGCCAGAGGAGGATAAAGAGTGAGGATGTGAGCAGCTTGGAAGTCCGCGGCCCGCCCAGCTCACCTCCAATCTCGGGTCTCCGCCGGTAGAGCAGCACTCCCACACTGATAAAAGCAAAAATGGTGAAGAGGGTGACGGAGAAGGCCAGCGTGCCAGGGGAGACTTGGAAGGCTTGTCCGTGCGCTGCGTGGTAGATGGCTGCGATGGACCAGGCCACCCCAATGCCCAGGAAAACGTTCACAGCGTTGCTCCCGGTGACGTTCCCGATGGAGGCGTCCGCGTACTGGTCCTGCGTTGCTGCTACTTTGCTGGCAAACGTATCTGCAAAGGAAGGATGGGGAGAAACCCTCAGGAAACGCCCAGGAAAAGAGGGCAGACTTTTCCCAACACCTGGGGAAAAGAAAATAGTGGGTAAGGGGAAAGGGTACAGCCCCTTTTTACAGCACTTCCAAAGAGCTGGAGTGACCATCAGAGTCCAGAAATGCACAGGAGGGAAACCTTAATGTTCAGAAATACAGGGCTTCCCCCAGCACGGCCTCAGATGTCTCAGAGTTCTTCAAGCAAGAGACAGCACTACGCTGTGTTGGCCCCTTCTCTCACATCCACTAATTTGCTCACTCTCAAAAGACCTTAAGAGGTTGGAAAAGCTTTGTGGAGCCACAGTGATTTGTATCTATCCTTCAGGTCCCCTGAAGTTTTCTATTTGTGTTTCTGAGTTTGCTTTAATGATGTCTCTCTGGCAATTTTTGCCTCCCTGAAGTCCAGTGTCTCTGACACTTTGGTAAGCCAGTGGTCATCCTCCATCCCTTGGGAAGAAACACCATGTGGGTGGTGCATGCTTGCCCAGGTGCTCTGCCAGCTTTAATACCAGTGACAAAACTTGGCTGGCCTTTTAAATGGAAAACCTTGTGTCAGGCAGAGTAGCATGAGGCTGCTCTGCACCACAGGGAAGTGCTGATTTTACATCCAAACCCACTCTGGATCTGCAGGGGGAAGGAAGAGCAGCAGGGATTAGCCCCTGGGTTTGTCCAGGTGAGCACTCCAAGCTAACAGTGAGAAGATGAGTCCTGAATATATCTGCACTCCCAGATCACCTCGGGTACAGGCAGCCCGGTGTGGTTCAGGAAAAAAACCACCAACCAGGTCATATTTCATGGTTTTTAATTCTACAGAACTTCCTTTCCACTCCTCCCCAGCGGGGCTCCAAGGTGAGATGGTGAAGTGCAGCCTGGCACAAAGATCCAGTTCCATGGGACAGGAGGGGATGGGCACGTACAAGCACAGGGAGAGAGTCCATTTGCAGCAAAGAAATCAAAAGTCTGCTTCATTTTTAAAAAAAAAGCTGCCAGGGAAATGCACCTGATTGCTAAGGGAAGGAAAAGGCCTCGATCACTGTGCAGTAACGGAGTTGTAGGACAGTGCTGATGCCTCCCTTGGGCAGAAAGGATGAGTGTGGAAACAGCATGCACTTCTGCAAGCTTGAGCAGTGCCTTTAATGCAGGGAAAGTCCCTGTCAGTGTTGATTTCTCTGCACATCCTCTGGTGCCTGCCCATCTCCTGGAAAGCAGGTGTGGAGGAGCCCAACCAGCACCCAGCTAACACAGCCCGGTCTGGGAGCCAACTGAAACAAGAGCATCCCAAGGTATTCCAAAAAAGAACTTCTTAAATGCCACCTTTTGTCAGCAAAAGCAGGAGGGAAGATTTTCACTGTCAAAGGTGTGAAGAAGCCCTGCAAACGTTCTGCCTAAAGCCTCTACTCCCAGAGGTCTAAAAAATGCTCCTTCTTCTGTTCCTTGCCCCAGATCTGCTCTTCCTTCTGGCACTGCTGCTGCTTCTTTTTGCCTTTGGCAGCATTAGGACAATTTCGGGATCTTTGAGCATCAGAGTGCTGATAACTGGAAGTTTGAAGGTGGTCAGGGAAGGTGTGACTGATGCATGGGGTGGTTGGGTTGGGTCAGAGCCCCTTGTTGAGGCACCAGGCTCTGCCTGCCCAGCACAGCCCACGGGAGAAGGTGAGTGGAAGGCACAGCTCTCTCACACAAGCTGACATGGGAATCCCCAGAGCTTCACAAGTTGCATTTCCAGCAGCTCCCCCAGCTCAGCAACCTGGCCTTGATCCATCTGCACCTGGTCTCACACATAGGTGTCCCTGCTGGGAAGTGGGCCCTGAGTACGGAGCAGCACCTAACTCACCCACGAGCGAGAGTAAAGCAGCAGAGGCTTAAAAACAACAGGCAGCAACAGGCAGCATTTAACCAAAGACCAATTCCAACTCTGAAAGTGGGTGCCACGGAGCCTGTCCACAGAGACAGGTACTGCCCAGTCTTTGCAATGGGAAGGTCCTTGAAATAATTCCCACAGGACTGAATCTACATCCTGATTCTATCCTTCCAGCCCATCTGAGACCAAAAACCAATTTCCACATGTATCTCAAATCTCTGCTTCGGGGTCCTGCAGAGCAGTTTTCCCAACCCAAATGCAAACGCAAATGCAAACGCAAACCCAAACCTAAACCCAAACCCAAACCCAAACCCAGACCCAAACCCAAACCCAAACCTAAACCCAAACCCAAACCCAAACCTAAACCCAAACCCAAACTCAAACCTAAACACAAACCCAAACCCAAACCCAAACCCAAACCCAAACCCAAACCCAGCCTGGGTGGAGATGGACCTTCCCAACCAAGCCCCTGGTTGTGCTTACCTGGCACCGATGTCCCCAGTGCAACAAACACGACTGCGGTGACCGAGTCCTTCAGGCCGATGGTGCAGCCGAAGTGGGACGCCAGGTCGCCAATGAAAGCTGTCAGGAGGCCGATCATGAGGATGGAGACAACGAAGCAAGCCCAGCCATTCCAGTAGTCTGTCGGGGGCACGAAGGCAAAAAGGACCTTCCAGAAAACGGTCAGAAAGTGCATCACGTAGTCGAAGCAGGAGGGCAGCTTCTCCTCCCCACATTCATCGTCATCGTCGTCTTCCCCTGGAGAAAACCAGCAGTGCCTGATTAGATTTGCTCGTCCTGGGGGAGGTTGGGCAAAGCCCCTGTGCACATTGCGGCCCCCAAAATGCTCTGTCTCATGATCTGGGCCCTAGAAGGCCTTGACTTCCAAATATCTTATTTTCTGGGCAATCACCAGAGTGGTTCGATGGCCTTTCCTTGCCCCTTCCCACAGCACAGAGAGGGGCAAGCGGTTTAACAAAACAACCTGCACTTCAGAAATGCAGAGCCTTGTGCCAGCACCTCTGCCTCAGTTTAACCATCAGATGCTTTTTGGGACTCAGCCCATGCTCAAGAGCCCATTCCCCAGGAGATGTGGGAAATAACCAACCTCGTGCTGGCTTGGAGCTGGCTGGGGCAGGAGAACTAACCGAGAGCAGCTCCTGCCTCGTGGAGACTCCCCCAGGGAAGGCCCTTTTGAGCTGCTTTCAGCTGCTTTCCACAAGTGCCTGCTCTTGCTTCCAGCTCTCTGGAAAGGCAGCTGGTTTTGATGGTTGCTGAGCTGCTCTGGCGCTTCCCCTTACCTTTTCTGCAAACCGGGATCCAGTCATGGATTTCTGCCTGCCCTAAAACCTCCCTGGTCACTCACTGCTGGCTGTCCTGCCCTGCTGCATCTCCCTGCCCCTTCACACATTTCCCTACGAGCTCTGGTTGCCTGTTCCTTGATGCCTGCTCTGACCCAGGTCAGTGGACACTCCCTTTCCTGCTCCGAGCGCCGGCACCTCGCCTGTCTCTGCAAAATCCCTCAGCATCCAGCCTCCAGGGAGTCCCCACAGCGTGGGGCTGACCCCGCCAGTGGGGCTGGAGACCCTTTTGCCTGACCCCTGCAGTCTGAGGAGCCATCTGGAGAGCCTGCTGGCCAGACTGTGCCCTGGGCAGGCTGCATGGCTAACGTAGGGCTTCCCCTGCCTGGCGCAGTGCACAGCACCAGCGCTGTGGTGCAGTCAAAAACTCCTCCTGCTCGCACTGGAACCACTCCCAGACTTGAAGGGGAGGTGACACTTTTCCAACTAAGTCAGTGGGAGCCTTCCTGCTGCCCTTAAGGAACAAGGATGAGTTTCTAAGGCAAGAATGCTGGGGATTCCTAGGCCACTGCAAGTTGCGTTAAAGACAACCCTTGCACTTTGTTTGGTGATTTTCTGTATCTTTGATGCGTTTTTCTCCCCCACTAAGGATGTGGACCACCAGGTCTCCCTGCATGGCTGTTGGAAGAAGCTCCTTACTGATGGGAAGATGAGCTTTAGAGCTTCAAACTCACTATTGCAAAAACAGTCGCTAATCAGTGTTATTATTTTGGCAGATATAAATACCTATTCCTGTGCTTTGTTGTGAAGATAACTAACAATTTTCCAGCTGGAAAGCTTATGTTAGCCTGTGTTTTTCCTCAGTGTGCAAAGGCTGCTAACGGCAGGCACACACCATGCTGTGCTTGTGCTGTAATTTTGCAGCAGGTATTTCAATCCTGTGCCAAGCTCGGGGTGGCATCAGGACTGCTCTGGACCTAAATCTTTGCTGAGATGATGAAACAGACTGAAAAATGAACATGAATGCCACTGTCATAACACTCATCCAGATCTGTCTATCGTTTTGTTAAGCAGCCATGATGTCTCTCTCCTGAAGAGATGGCCAGATCTGTGGAGGTGACTTGAAAGACAGAGTGGCGTGGGATGGTGACCCAGGGGTGCATTCAGAAACAGGCCTGCAAGCCCCAGAATGGTTTGGGGTTTTTTTGCTGTGGAGGAATCTTTACAGCTTTTGGGTGCAGACTAAAGGAGCTATGAGTGACAGGCTCTGGACAGCCCGGAATGGCACAGCACAGTGTGGCACAGCCTTGTCAGCACCTGCACTGCTCTTCCACAGACCACACCTTCTGCTGCTCCACTCCCCTGCAAACACTGCCCTGAGTTGCTCATCGGGTGGGAAATGGGGGTTTAATGTTTCTTTTCTCAGCTGGGATGTTGCAGTTTGAAGTGGTGACAGGTGACTTTCACCTGGTCTCCACGGTGAGCTGTGGGGGAAAAACTCCAACCCAGCCTCCAGCGTTTGAAGCACTTTAACTTGTCTGACACAAAGCTTGAGGAGCTAAAGCCTGGGCACCTCCTGAGCTCAGAGACAAACTACTGATCCACAGCTGCAAGGGACAGCTCATGTCCACCAAAATACATCTCATTTATTAAACACTTGTTAATCATCTGTTAGTCCTGATCATGGCTGTACATTCAAGATGTGGGGGGAAGAAGGTTCCCACACAACTGCAGTCTTTACATGCGTCACAGAAATGGGATCCAACCATCAGTGACTATCTCTGCTTAAACATGGAATGCAATTAAATAATTGGTTCTGGCATAGATTAGTTTAGTCGTATTAGCTACAAAACCTGCAGCAAGGATTGTCTTGCATGATAAGTTCATGCTGAATCCAAAATAATGGGAGACTCTTGCCTGGAGGCTCTGAGAAGAGCTGTGCTGCAAAAGGAGGGATCACAATTGGAGGAGAAAGCTGCTGCACAATGTCCTGCCCTTGTTTCCAGAGGCAGAGGGTAAACGGTACTGCCATCATTTTTAATTACTTGATGCTGGGCAGAGGTTACCTTGTATAGCAGAGCTCCAGGTACGAAGCTGAGTATTCCCCCATGCATTTCAGTGCCCAGCTAGCCAGATGAGATGTAATTGCCCTCGCCAGTGATTTAATTTAAGCTGGTTGATTTTTGCCCTAATGTGTGCACACGCAGCCCAGGCTGGGCTGTGAGGTTGTAATATCCAGCCACTGAGTAATAGCATCTTCAGCTGCTAAAACAACATCTGGAGGAGACCTTCTTCTTTCTTTCTTCCTCCACATATGTGGGAATGATAATATATCCTGTACTGGGCATACTGGCAAACATGGCACTGACCCCTGTGAGAACAGTGCAGCAGGGCATTTCTAAGGGAAAGGCAATTCTCCAGGAGAGGGAAGATATGGTCACATAAGATCAGATATTATGTGCTGCTGCAGCTCTTGGGCTGCTGAGCCATAATCCTCATCCTGGGGCAGCAGGGGTTCCAGAAAGCAGGGTGTGTCAAGGGCAAATTTTGGCTCACAGAGAGTGACTGCCTTCAGTGTTTGGCACACCCACTGCTGCGTTGTCCTCACCACAGGGGTTCAGGGAGAACCAGGGATGGGGAGCACTGTTGCTTCACACCAGCATCATTTATGCCACTCTGAATTTCCACCCTGTGCTCACCTCCCAGATCTCTCCCACTGAACTGACTTCTTCCCCTCTGCCGTCTGGTACCAGCCAAGGTGTTGCTCTGCCTGGTGCTACCGACACACTTCACGCAGAAGGTTTCCTACACATGAGACAAGGTGCCCTCACAAAAGGGTTTAATCAGCTGCCTTATTTATGCAGACGCTGTAAATAACTCTGCCACCTGTTTTGCCTCCTGCTGCTCCACTACAGTCTGTGTTAGCGATACAGCCAAGGCGAGACGTGAGCGAGGGTGATCGTAATTCACCTGGAGCTGTGGCCCAAACTCACCCGCGCTGACAGTAATGGCCTCAATAAACTGCTCCCTCCAGCTGTTTGTGCCAACCACCAGGGCCAGGTTCGTCTTCTTAATGAGCTTGTCCACCGTGTTCTGTGGATGGAGATGCAGAGAAGAGAATTAGGGCCTGGAGAAACTGGGCTAAAACCCACCAGCGCCAGCGCTTACAGCCATGTATTTATGCAACAAGCTCAGCAGATTTTAAGCTCAAGAGCCCCAGCAGCAAACCCAAATATAAGTACTTGCAATTCCCTTCGCTGCTGCTGAAAAAGACCTTTTGAAACCTGCTCACGGATGGGAGTTTGAACCATCTCAGAGCCACAGTTAGTGGCCTGTTATTTTTTAATACTCCCGAAAAATGGAAAAGATCATGAAATGGCCGATTTTCAGCTCTTGGCCTGGCACATGCATCCACGGCAGCTGAGCTGCACAACCATTACTGGCATTTGGGGTATCAGCCCTTTGCACTGGGAGTGCCAGGCTTGGGGCTCACCCAAGGCTGCCTGTAAGTAGGACCAGCGTGTGAAACTCCCTGTGAGGACAAGGTCATGCTTTGAAGGAAACTGCAGCAATTGGGATCCCAGTCCCTGCGTTGTGTGAGATTCCATGCACTGCCTCACTTTGCTCCATCCAACACCATCAACATGTGCCTCCCAACGCAAACCCAGAAGGAGGGTCCCCGGCCAGGGGGGAAGAAAACCAGGGGCAGATGATGCGGACAGCACCTTGAACTCATAGGATTCCTCAATGATGATCTCGAGCTTGGTGTGCTCCCCCAGGACCGGGCGCCCCATCTCCGCGATACGACGCTCTTCCTCCTCCTTGCTGGTCAGTGGCTGCTTTTCTTCACTCTCCTCTGCAAAGCAAAGAGCCTGTGGGTGAACCAGGCCCAGCTGGTGGCTCTGGATCTGGCTTCCTGACAGAGGGGGAGGTCAGGAAATCTCCAGGTGGGAGCGTGAGTGACAGAACAGCAGAAAAGGAGCTCACAGAGCGACAGACATTATGAAATGCTAGCAAGAGGCCTGCGACTCAGCCAACCTCAGGAGTCCTGCTCATCCTGGGGCTGGGGAATAGCTTGGTAACTGCTGTCTCTCCCACAGGGATGCTGGCAAGGGGAAAGATCATCTCTGAGGCTGCTGCAGTTCCCAGCACTCCAGGTCTGCATTGAGGCATGGGCAGGATGCTTTCACCAGCCTGTTACAACCAGAGAGCTGCCAACAGCCCCAGGGCTGAGATGGATATGAATTCCTGGCTCTGCCTCCTTCTGAGCAGGGCTTTGCCTTGGAGAGGGGGCTGGCAGCCAACGCCTGCTGTGATGGTGGGGCTGGAGGAAATAACTCTGGGCCATACAGATGTGAGAAGCCATCCACAGGCCAGCGCCTGGCTCCAAACACCGAGAGAGCCGGCAGCAGAAGGATTACAGGAGCAGTGAAGCAGGTCTGCACCTCTGCTGTCACCTGTACAACCTCTAGGGCATGGGGACTACAGGCAGCGTGCCCTTTGTCACTGTCCCTGGTGCAGACCCCACTGAGCTCCCTTCCAGCCCACCAGAGGGATGGGCTGAAGAACATCAGGGCTAAGAAGGACCGGAGTTAATCTGTCAGTAGGCAAACACCCCAGGCAGTCCACGTGAGACTGACACGGTGCCACACTGCAGGTACCTTGGATGGAGACCACGGTGCAAGGAAGAGGATGATCTCTAGCCTGGACCTTCCTGAAGACAGGTTTGCCTATTAAAGCGATCGGCAGGAGGTCAGCAGGGGGGCTGCAGGCACCACACCAGCCGTCCCCGTGCGGTTAGTACACTCCATTCTGCGTCACACGGGGTTAGTGTGCTCCCTGGCTGGCTGTCCCTGCTCTGCTCAGGTGGCACTGAGCTGAGGGAAAGCCCTTCTCCTCCGGCTGGCCAAAGGGACCCACCTTGGAGCTGGAACATCCTAAGTCTGAATTGTGTTTGCAGGGCTCCTGAGGGGCGGCTCTGCAGCATGTGGGGCCCAGGACCTTCTCATTCAGCCGAATGAGGGAGGCTTGGCTGGCTTATGGCACATGAGCCAGCCCTCCTGCTGGATCTCGCTGCTGGGAAGGGCAGGGGCTGCACGTCTGAAGCAGCCATGGGGTCCTGCACCTCCTGCAGTGCTCAGGGACGATGGGATCAAGTGGAGAAGCCCACCCTGCTCCAAGAGATGGAGGGGGTTTGCTTGTCACTTCAGGGGTGACAGGTCACCCTCTCCGAGGTGGGGTTAGGGGTGTGTGGCAGGCAGAGCACTCTGTGAGAGGACACGGTGTTAATGGGACCAGCCGGGGCGTGGAGGCCATGGCTCAGCGCCTTCTTACCATTCCAGAGCTTCCCTTCAAGACAGAACAAAAGCAAAGAGGAAACCAAGAGGAAAGAGCGGGGTGAGCATATGGCCATTAAGGGAAAGGAAGGAGGGGACAGGGGAAGAGTAGAAATCCATACCTGTGATGGTGAAGACACCTAGATGAGACCAAAAACGAGAAAAAGGGAGAGAGAGAGAGAGAGAGAATAAATGAGGATTAGCACTTGCACATCAACATAGACATGATGGTCCTTCCCTGCCCCACTGAGGACATGGGGGCTGCTCCCCAACACACACCCCAGGGATAGTGTGGGGAGACCTGAACACAGGCTTCTCAACCCACATCTGCAAGCTGCCACCCCTCAGTGTCCCATATATGCTGTGGATGGGGTAAAACCAGTGCGAGTCTGCCCCGGGGCTGTGGGTGCTTTGGGGAACAAGGGTGGCTTTGCTTCCCTTCCCAGCTGCCCTACCCTGGAAGTGGCCAGCAAGGAAATTTCCCTGGAAGGAAATTCAAAGGCTGGTTAGGGTCTAAGTCTCCCCAAGACTGGAGGCAAAGTTTGTACTGTGTCCTTAAAAAGGATTGGCCAACTTTCCTGTCCAGCCACAAGCATCCCTAAGTCGTCAGGAAATCCTGTTTCTGCCATGCCAGAGTTAAGAGGACAGGTTAGTTTGCATGGCACAGGTTTGTACCTCGGGGTGTTGGCAGGTTTCCTCTGGCTGTGACAGCACTACCCCCCAAAAACGCTCCTTGCACCACTCGTTAATACTGGTGACTTTGGGGCTTTAAGGAAAGATGGGGCATTAGGTACCTGAGCTGACTTAAATAGTGCCGACCACTCTAAAAGAGAATGCTGTGAGCAAAGAAAAACATCAAGCAAAATCGACTGTCTTCCAAAAATACGCAAACCAGAAAAATGGAAAGGAAGAATGAATGCGCGCTTACCAAGCTCATTCAACAACAGGGCTGTGAAGGAGACAAACACAGAAGAAGAAAAGTAAATGAATAATGAAATCAAAAGGGATATCCACAGAAAGACACCAGATCCCAGGGCAGAGATTTCAGATCTGTAAAGCTGCAGGATACCGTTAGTGTTAAGAGAAAGACACTAAAACAAAAAGGAACGGAAAGGTTTCATAGGATTGTGGATTTAAATTAAAAAAAAACCACTGCAAACATGGGGTGGATATGGGATTAAAAGACACACTCCAAAAAATTCATTTTTCCCCTTTGAATTGTACGTGCAAGGTCTTCCATTGGTCTCGGAGGCAGTTCTGCCCCGGGGGGGACACAAGATGTCCCATGTGCAGCAGCTACTGGCTTTGACCTCCTCCAGCTGCCTGATGGGGAGCAATGGCTCTGGCTGCAGTGCATTTTTGGCATAGACAATGAGAGAAGAAAAGTCTTGGCTCTAGGATCTTGTTGTGCAACATTTTAGGTCTCCAAAATGAAAGAAAAAGCCTCTCCTTTAGTGCCCTGGTGGATCTTGGGCCCCACCACAGCCCAGGGGTGACGTTTCAGAGATGCTCTTGTCTCTCTGAGCACACTGCTCCTCCTGCCTCACTGCTTCTTGTACAAAACCACGTACAAAGAAACAAGTTTAAAAGAAAAAAAAAAAAAATTGCATGGCCAAAGCAGCAAATAGCTGCTTTAAATAGTCCTTTAAAGTTTGTCTTGCTTTCCAGCTAGTGAGTTTGCAAAGCTGAGCTTGTCTCAGGTTTCCTCAGTTACCTTTGTGATGAGGAAGATGAGAAAGTTTATTTCCTTTTCCTTTTATTTTCAGCTAAAAATTTCAGCTGGGATCTCCAGAACTGGGACCACAGTTCTTAAACCTTGGGTCTGGAGAGAATATTTGTTCCCGCTGGACTTGAAAGGCTGAGCCCTCACTGGCCCCTGTGGGCAGAGATGGAGTTGCTGAGTTGAGTTGCCCACGTGTGACTATCCTGGCAGCACTGTCTGTGCTCCACAGATGCCACCAGCACCACTTAATGATACAGAGCCCACCTGCAGTGCCTGAGTCATGCCAGGGTGTCTGATTTTTCAGCCCAGCTTTTGCTAGGCTGTCACTCAGTGTGGCGACCACTGAGGGCCCTCTCTGCTCTGATCAAATAATATATTACAGCCCCATGCCTGCTGGAGGGAGAGCTGATGTCCCAGGAACTAGAAAGCAGCTCCAGGGCAGACAGACCAATCTTCTGCAAAGGCTTTAAAGATGGTCCGTATCTTAAATAACTCTAAAACTGCTCCTTGCTCAGCCACCAATAGTGTGCAGAGCCAGCTGTTGCCATTAATCCTCACTTAATTTTCTAGCAGAACAAAAAATACACAGGGAAATAGGTGAACTCTGTATTTTTGGGGAGTTCAGCACTTGGTTTAGAAATGTGATGAACGAGGAAATTGTTTTTATTATTCCTGTGAGAAGCTATTATCCAATGCAGAGCCATGAAACTTCATTTGAACATAACCTGATTTACTTAAACTGATTGCATCTCATGGCATTACCTACTTGGGCTGTGATTTTTGTCTATTTTCAGATCCTAATGCCAGTATAAAAAGGCTAAAATTACTGCTCTGGCCATGCATTTTATTTCAAGCGAAAGCTGTTTTATCTTCTGATAAAAACAATGCAGCGTTGCCCTTTTTACTTGTCGGGGAGGGATGTTCTCCTTGATTAAATGCTGCAGTGCAGCACTCCCAAAACATCTCTGGGGGCTGGCGATGCTCCTCACCCCCTGCCCCGGAGCCCCGGGGTGGTCCCGGGAGCACACCTCGCTCCCTGAGTGGGATGGAGTCCTCTCCAAATGAAAGAGGAAAGAAAACAGAGCAAAAAGAGGCAGCGGCCAAGCTTCGAAGGAGGGAGGGCCAAAGGGCCAGGAGCCAAAGTGCGAGGAGAAAGGAGTGTGAGAGTAGGGAGACACAGAGAAAGCGGCAGCGTCTCGAGAGCTGGTCTGGTTTTACTCTCACACCTTTCACTCCTCGTCGTAGCCACACCGGATCCCCAAGCACAAGGAAGAAACTGCACTCTTTCTCATACTCCTCACGGTCAAGTACTCTAAGGGTAATGAATTTCCTGTGGGAACACAAGACAAAGGCAAACACATGATTGGCATCGCACACACATGCAGGTCACGTCCGCCCGGGTGCTGTGGTGACAGAGATGGTTGGGTGGGGGAAAGGGGCTGCACATCCCCCCTGGGGCGTATGGGGAAGGGCAGGAGCATCCTCACCACCTGGCTGAGGCTGTGCCTCGGTGGTCTGGGCAAAGGCTGTGCCCAGGGGGGGATGGGGAGCGGCCTCGCTCCTGCCCTTGTCCATAGGCACAGGGGATGTGAGCTCGGTGTTGCAGGTGCCAGACATGAGTGAGCCAGACAGGGACACACAGGCTGGGCTCAGCCCCGGAGCACGTCCCCCACCTTTCTTCTCACTCATCTCCACCAGCCGGGGCTCCCCGATCTCTAGGTAGAAGGTCTTGTTTTTCTCATACTCCTCATCATCTATCACCTTGATTGATATCGTTTTGCTGGAACAGAGAAGAAGAAATAGAGATTCAAGAGTAAGGGGGGAAAAGGGAGGAGGGGAAACAGGGAGCAGAACAGGAGAAGGAGAAGAAGGCAGAGGAGGAAGGTGGAAAGAGCAGGAGAAGGGGGCTGTGGACAGAACACAGTGGTGTTGGTGGCACAGGCTGCAGGGACAGCACAGCCAAAAGCAAAGGGCAGGAGCCAAGGGGCCGAGCTTGCTCAGGATGGCACAGACCGCAGGGGCAGAGCACCAGCAGCCTGCAGGTGCCATCCTCCCTGGCATGGCCACAGGCCATGGCTGGGCATGACACAGCCTGGGCCAACCTCCCCAGAGGTGTCTTGGCAAGACATGTCCCTTTCCAAAAACCTACGGTCCAGAGCAGCCCCTGGACAGCTTGCGCACATTGCATAGGCACAAGCACTGGGAACCAGCACGGACCAAGGCCCTGGAAGCATGATGCACTACTCAAAGCTTGGGCATGCAAGAGGCTCTGTCTCCCCAGATTCATGTACAACACCATGATCAGCTGCTCAGTTTGGGCTTTGGAGGCTCTAATTTACAAGCTTGAAAGGGATGGTGGAGTCACGACTTTTTCTGTGAAGGGAATGTAAAGGAAAAATGGCCTTTCTGGTTAGGGCAGGGGGATAGAAAACTTCACTGACATGAGATCTTACTTTTAAAATTTTACTTTACACATCCTTTCCCAAGCACATCCTTTCCCAAGTTTTCAAGGCTTAGTCCTCTCCCAAGCTTTCAAGGTTTAGTCCTCCCCTGTTGGAGAGTCAAGCAGCAATTCCCTCTCACATGACCCAGGGTTGCTGAATTCACCCCTGGAACACCACCTGGACAGGTCCAAAGGCAGAAACACCCCTCAGAGCACAGCCACAAGCACACACCACAGAAGCTGAAAGCCTTGAAGGAGGCTGTGGCCACCAGGAGAGCGATTTGTTCCTTGAGCCACCCAATAAAGCAAAAATTGCTCTTCCAGGGGAAAAAAATCAGCACAGAAGTTTTCCAGCTCTTTCCAGGGACTCAGACTCACAGGCTGAAAGCTGCTCGCCAGAAGGTGAACAAACCTGGGGTACAAACGTGGGGTGTGGGACCTATGCTGCTGTGGTCCTTCTTACAGCGCAAAGTCCTTGCAAAGACAAGACATGAGACAGAAATCCAGCAGCCTCTGCTCCTCCCTGGAGGCTCTGCTCACTGCCATGGCATTGCTGTGGGGACAGGACCTCCTCCTGCCTCTCATCTCGATCCAGACAAGAAATAGGAAGGAGTGACAGCACAAAACAAAAAGCCAAAGCAGGGATTGTACTCCTGTGCTTGCTGCCGATGGTCTGGCTTGGCTTACTCTGCCCCCACCCTCACCTGACAGCACTGCCCTCCTGTGAATGCTCTCCTTGAATCAGCTTCCCCACTGCCCCTCCCTGCCCAGCCTGTCTGCCCTGTCCTTTGAAGAAACGTTTCTGGTCCCATCCCTGGCTCCTCTGCGCTTTGCACGAGCACCCAGCACATGCTGAAGCAGCCCCAAGGCTGCCCCAGCAGATGATGAAGGAGGTCCTGCTGCTCCTGGCAGGTCCCAGCACTGAAAACCCATAAACATGGAAGAAAGCCACGCTCTAGGGGAGTGAAACTGAGGCCACGCTGCTGTAATTTCTGGCGTTCTCCCCTCCTTGCACATCTGCACTGGCCACCCAGAGCCCCTCTGCTAAGCTGACAAGTATTTGGCAGCAGAGTCAACATTTTCTACTCATTCAGGGTAAACACCTCAAGCACTCGAAGGAACAGCCAGGATGATTTCTTGTGCTGTTTGCTCTGAGTCAGAAATGTATTAAGTTTGCCCTTCATGCTTTTAATGAAACCATTTACTCAAGAGCAAGTGATGGCTGTGAGAAGTGTAACAATGCAGCACGGCTCAGTGTAATTGCATTTTATAATGAATATCTGTAATAATTTGTTCGGTTTGTAATTATTGCTGCATTAGGTTTGTACATAGGAAAAATGGTTACCAAGCAGGCAGCTGATCTTGCTTTGCATTGATGAGTTAGGGGAAATTATCATGTATTAAAAAACTAATGAAGGATATAAAAATGCTCTCAGTTAAGCTTTCAAAGAGAACCTGATAGAATTACCAGAATGGCACAATTTCAGAAACATTACTAACAAAATCAATAATTTTCCTGACAACTCCCATTAAAATGTACACTGCACCCTGGCCTCATGTAGGCAAAAACCCCTCAGGAAAGTTAATTAAGAGAGGTGCCTGCTTAAATTCTGAGGGCAGCAGAGGCATCAAGACATAAGCTTCCTATGGGTGTGCTCTGGCTTGGTGCCAGCTAAAAAATACATTGCTGATGCTTAGATGCAACACCAATAGGACAATAATGCAGAATTATGGGGCTTGAAGTGCCACTGCCAGGAGGTGGTGGTGTTATGCAGTTTTCCAAGTGATCATTCCAGGGTGTGCGAACAAGTGCCCTGTGTTGGGTAGACCTGAGCACTGCTGCTGTTCCTGCTGCACAAGGCTGCTGGGAAAAAAGGCCAGGCAGAACAAATGGCAAGTCTGCTCTCTGGGTGAATTTCCAATCAGCAAGAATTGCTGAGGCAAATTTGTCCCTGGGATGAGACTGCAATCCTGGAGAAAAGGATTACCTCCTAATGGTGTTTGAGAAACAGCAAGGATGTGAAAATAACATGGGCTATTCTTAGAGCCATGCCTGGTCTCCATCCCAGCCTTCTGCCTGCTGCAGAGCCCCTTCCCAGGGTCCTGCACACACGTGGCAGGGCTTGATCAGCGCAAAAGGAGGAGGGTCAGATAACTGCACCGTTGATCCTGCGTCAGAGTAAGGACAGCTCTCCACGGCAGCCTGGGTTTTTTTTTTTTTTTCTCTTTTGACCCACAGTCACACCGCAGGTGGGAAAGAACAATTTCCGGAGAATCTCTCCAACACATGGGGATAAAGGTCCTGTGTGGATGTAAACCACCAGTCCTGACACCTCCCTGTCCCTTCCTCCAGTGATACCACGGGGCAAGTTAGCAGCAAGCCATGACTGCTGCTGCTGCTGAGGTTTTCCTTCCATTGGCGTTGGGTCCATCTCACTTGAGCTAAAGAGCCCTGCTCTGGCATGAAAACTGAGGGCGTCCATGCCCCATCCGACTGACTACACTTCTGTACCAGAAATTGCACTTCCCTGAGTCTGCAGTCAAAGCAATCGCTGAGGGAATGAGCTTCATCTCATTTCCATGTACTGGAAACCAAAGAGCAAACACATCCTGCAGATCTGCAGCTCCAGCTCTTCCCCTCACCCAGCAGCAACAGGAGAAGGGTGGTATTTTTGTGAATGTGTCATAAAAAGCTCTGCCCTCGCTCCCAGTCCAGTGCCCCCCATCAGGACTTAGTTTTCATTTCAAACCATGCTATTCCATTCGAACTGAAGAGGTCTTTCATGAGAGAATTCCCACACAATCCTCAGTTACAACAGCCCATTGAAAAGTCCTCTTGGAGGAGATGGAGATGTTCTAGGGATGGTGCACCAAGGGAAGAGCTGCTACACCAATGCACAATGGCAAAGGTAGCTTGTCACCCCTCCAGCTTCCACTGATCACCCAGGAGAGCGACAGGAGTAGCTTGGAGGATGTCCAACTGCAGATTCATAGCTACAGCATCCAGGCTGGGCAGGCAGGAGTGGGTCCTGCTGCCTAAGCCTCCTGCTGCCTAAGCCTCCTGCTGCCAGCCCTGATGTCCCCACAGAACGGCACCCAGAGGGCTATCAGTGACAGTGAGGGAACAGCCACGAGGGACACACGTTCTGGAAGTGACATTGCAAAGCCACATCCATCGGTGCTGCCTGCCCTAGCACGTGCTCCCACACTCCCACAGAATCCTGCCACTCAAATTCCTGACAGATACTTGAGGAAGGAAGCTGTTTGTTGCTGGGAAGGAAAAGGAGATGATGGGGCTTTTCTTCCACCAGTTGACAACAAAACTGCACCTTATGCTGAGGAGGTGGCAGCCTCAAGTGCAGAGAGGCACCCAGGGCTGCAGTGGAGGTGTTTGTCCCACCTGTGGTGGGGGACACAGGTGAGGGCAACGTGACACCTGCTCAGCCAGTGCAGGGACAAACCTTCCCCAGGGACAGAAGAGGGACAAAAATGGGCCAGATTGTGTGAACGACCTTGTGCCACGCATGCTTTAAGCTGTTCCACAGTGGTCTCTGACAGAGGAGAGGGTTCATCGGGGTTTCTGTCCCTGCTGAAGGGTTCCCATCTGTGTAAGACATCCCATGAGCCATCCATGCAGGATCCTTTGCCGAACCAAGCCTCACTGACACGAAATGTCTGTACTTAATGAAAATTTTGCCTGCAGCGCACTGCAAACATGACAGTGAGGGAAAAGGAAAACCTGCCTGAAACGAAGCATGACGCATGCTTTGGGAAGTGTGGATGTGATCTGATCTGATGTGGCAGCTTGGTTTGCTGGTCCAGCAGCCCAGGTCTGCATGGGGCTTCACAGTCCAGTGCCTCCCAAAACTGACTGAGCACACCAGCCTGGACACTGCAAACAAGGGCAGGGGGAGATGGAAACGGCACCTCTACACCTTCCCCCCACCTCTGGAGCCAAAATTCATCTGGCTACTCTCATCTTCTTGTATGCCCTCCCCCTCCTTCCCCAAGGCTTCCTGAATCAATCAGACTGCAGGGCTGTGTTGTCATTTCCATGTCTGCACAAACCAACTGCTCCCCTGGCCTCGGGATGTGCTGAGTTTAAATGACAACATACGGCTCAAATACATAACACCGTCCTGCTCCAGAGCATCCCTACCAGGAAAATCCTGGAAAAAGATCCAGCCTGCTCTTCCTTGGCCTTGCAGAAACACAAGGCATGAGAGGTGGTCTGCAGAGACAGGAGGACTGAGGGCTGTTGCTGCTCGAACAGCTGGGAGACGACAGGCACAGCTGATGCTCAATGTCTCAGAAAATACTTTTTAGGAGCAACGATTGCCAGGTAAGATGATTTCACATGCCAGACTGAATGCTGCTTGACTCTCCTCCTAGGAAGACCATACTGAGAAGGATTTGTCAGATCAGAAATGTTTTTCTGGCGAATCCTCAATGTTTGCTCTGATGTGACTGTGAATTCTGTGCTCTGACTAATGCACTTCCTCATTCATCTGCCAGTGTCACATCTTGCAAGGGACCAGCTGGGCGAAGATGAATGGCACTCCCTTGATCTGCCCCAAACCAGTGCCTGAGCCTTTGGTCATGCTTAAATGTTTCCACAGCTCCAGCTGTGGCCTCCTCTTCCACGGCTCTGGATGTGGTGACACCAGGACAAAACAGTTTTCCTGCTTTTTCCCAATCTCATTGCCATGCATGTCTCGTGGCGGCAATCCACAGTCCTTAAAGCTCCCAGAGTGCCTGCTGGAGGAGGATCCCTGAGGGATCAAACAGGAGAGATCCATCCAGATCAGTGTCTGGAGCTCCAAGGACAGCTTGCACAAAGAGTGCAGTACCACTGATGACTAGGAGGAAAAACACATTTGATGTGAATTTGATCAAAAACACCCCCAGCAGCAATTACTTAAGGTACCTAGGAAAGCTGACAGAGTAGAAATAACTTGTCCCCTGGCTGTGCACAGCCCTGCCCATGCCAGCTGAAAACTGCATTAGTCCTGAAAAATCCAGCCTGTGCTGCAAGCAAAGGATTGACTGCCCAGGGCTCAGCCCAGCCCAACATCCTTGCTCAGTGTAAAACCCTGCAAATCCCACTTCTAAGCCTACAAGGTTAAGAGCCAGGATCTGGCATTTCCCCCGTTCCGCCTTCCTGGGACTTTCTCTTGCCTGACCTGGCTGTGCAGTCAGGTCTGTGGGTAGTGCAGGCAGTAAATAAGGGGACAGGAACGTGGCAAACAGTTGTTTCTTGTACCCAAATACACATCCAGCTTTTCTTTGCAGCCAGGTTCCCCCTCGTGACAATAATTGCTCTCACCTTTCAAATAAATATGAGTTGCTCTTCCCTGTGTGCACCTGGATAGTTGCCATGACAATGCTCCTCAAACAGGAGACATCATTCTTATTTAAATGGCTTTTGGCCTCCACGGAATGAATTTCAACAAGCAACTGCCAGCAAAAAGGGCATTTCTGCAGTTCTGTAAATCATTTAGCAAACTCTGCCGAGTTAAATCTGACTAAACAAAACAGTGGGGGCAACCAGAAATAATAGGTCAATGTCTATTAGCATGCCTTCAGCATCAGGAGTCAGGACTCAAGGAAGCCCAAAATACATGTTCTGTGCATGAACGCTCCAGCACCACCACTACAGCAAGATTTTGCATCAATCCTGGCATTGCTTCCCTCCCAGGGAAGGCACATTTCAAATCCAGCTTGCCTGGGCTTCAGAGAGAGGGAGAATTTCCCTTCTTGTTTGGGAAGACGCTTGACAAGGAGTCTTGACTGCGCCCTGCCACTCTGTCAGGGCTGCTGACAGCCAGCTCTGCTGCTGGAAAAGCAGCTGTACATGGGAAAAGAAGGAGAAGAGGAGGAATGCTCAGTGACAGCAGAGGGCACGCCACAAAAATTCAGAGGGCAAACATCAATACAGAATGTGCAGGTCTGCTTTCAAGAGCAGCATCCAGCGTCATTTTAGCTTCATGCTCAGCAAGGCGTGTGTCTGACTCCTCTTATTCGATGGCTGCCCCCAACGATCAGGCCACGCTTTCCCAGACACTCCTCCAAAATTCTTGGCGTGGTGACCCAGCTGCAGGATCAAAGCCTCCTGATGGCGTGGCAGGAATAAGCACTTCACCATCGCTACATTTATCATTCCTTGCCCAGTGAAGGATGCAAGGGAATGATTTCAAGGCTTGGACAGCAGTATCACACTGAACTTTTATTAGAAGTTTTAAGTTATCTCCTGTCAGGGTTCTAGGAAGGCTCAAGTGGAATGCTCCCCATTTCGGCAATTTGAGTGACTGGCTGAGGAGTTCACTCCTGGTCCAGACTCCCTTTGTCAAGTTCCCTGTGCTGGAACAGTATCAGAGGTTACCTGATGGTATACAAGATGTGAAGTCTCTGGGTTCCAGCACATGAAATGCTGTTGTTATATAGGCTTGAAACATCAGGAATGCTCATTTCTGGAGACCACCCCCCAGGCTGAGAGCTACAGCCCAGTGCCACGCTAGCTGTCACTATGCCACAAGGCAAGCCCTGCGAGGGAGGTGATGCAGATGCTGCATTCTTATCCCTTCTACCCAGGAAAAAGGCCAGCAAGCTCAGACAATGCCCCATAAAGTACTCCTCAGCCACCTCCAGAGAGGGGCTGCTGCTGGGGCAACGCTGCCTTAAGCAGTGACACTGTTTGGACCATTAAGTCAAGAGATGATCCCAAAATCTCAGGTCTGCACTAAAGGTGCTGCTTGGTGTATCCACACTGCTATTTCCAGCCTTTGGGAATGGCTCTGTCCAAGAAAAAGCACATGCTCAGGTTGAGTGCCAGCTCCTCTCTGTCTCCAGCCCAGCAAGTCTTCAGACAGCTTGGCAATTCTTTGGTTTGGGGTTTTTTTTCTCCTCCTCTTCCTTTTCAATAACTTCCATCTCCAGAGAGCAGACAAAAAAAGCATGTCAGCAGAGATGGGATTTTTCCACTGTCTTTTCAAACACCTCCTGGTCTTTAGGAGTTGCCAGGGAATAATGCCCTTACCCTCACAGAAACTGCTCCGAAAAGACCGAAGGACCCAAGTGTCCTCAAGCAGGTGCTAGAAGGTGTGCAGGGCTGTGGGGCCTGGGTGGAGGGTGCTGCCACAGCAAGGAGCCTTTCCCTGCCCCTGCTGAAGGGTTTTGCCACTCTGCAGCATCCTGACAAGGGCCACTCCAGTGGAGTTCGCCTGTTGCTGGACACTCTGGAGGCCAGGAGCATGTGGGCAAAGCCAAGAGCCACCATTCACACAGCGACTGACGTGCCACCTGTTTAGTGCCAAATAAATTAAGCTGAGAAATCTGTCCCTTTCAGCTGAAACTCTGTGCATAAAAACCCTTTGAAAGAGACACCAGGTCTCCTGAAGTCTCCAGCAATCCATGGGGTTAAAGCCTGTGGTGGGAACACAAAAGCAAAGACAGGTTTGCTAAAGAACCCTCCCAGTGCTGAGATAGGCAGGAAACCAATCCGATGAGGAGGATGAAAAAAAATTCTGCTTCTGTCTCCAGTTACCAAGGAGATTGTTCAAACAAAGCTAAAATAAGAGGAACCAAGTGGCCAAGAGAAACGTGAGAATGGAAGAAAAACTTGAATGCTTTGTGACGGCTTTGCTGCCTAAAGAGCTGGGCAGGGTGCCTGCGATGGGCTCTGCCTTGGCCAGCAGCTCTTCCCCTCTCCCCAAGGGAAAACATCCATCTTTTGGTTTGCATGTACCTGGGGAAAACGGCCAGGAGCTTTTAAAAATGGCAATACAGAAGAGCCCTTGCCCACAGAGGTTTCAGCCACGTACCAGCCCCATTTATGGCAACTGTGGCAGCAGGACACAGCATTCGGTGGCCTCAGCCTGGACCTGTGTGTTCAGATTCTCAGAGGACATCTCCCTGTGGGAGCAAACTAAATCCAGCTCTGTGCAGGGCTAAAAATCACACCCTTTTGTGGCCATCTCAGCAGCTCCAGTGTCTGTCTATCAGATACATGGAACATGGGATGGAAAAATCCTACTGCAGAGCCCCGTGGACACACACGTGCTGGATTCGCTCCTGTGACAGTCACAGAATCACAGGATCATTTAGGTTGGAAAAGACATCTTAGATCATCAAGATCCACCGCTGAAGGTTGGGAGACAAAGGCCACCAGACTGGTGGCAAAGACAGGGCTTTCTCCAGCCCCACATCACACCAGGGCTGCACAGGAGCTGCCTCAGGTGCAGCCACACATTTCCCTTGTGCTGGGAACTGCAGATGTTTCATGGAAGTGGCAATTCCCACACAAACCCCAGAGCCTGTAAGCTGCTTTCTGTCCCAAGGCAAGGAGAGGGAAAACTTCCCAGCTGCTGTTTCTCCAGCAGATCCTCATATCTTACACATGCTCATCCGGATGCCCGATGCAGTCAGGGCTGTGAGTTGAAGGCAGTGCCTGTTGTTAAGCTTGCCCACGACTTTCCACTATTTTAGAATCTGTCTCAGCTGCTTGGTGCTTTGCCAGACTTTAGCCATTCAGAATGAAACTTTACACGTAGAATGGCCACTGCTGAGGGAGTAATGAAAAGCCCCACCATCTCAGCTTTGGGGAAAAAAAAAAAAATGCTGCTCTGCCCATGCAAACATTTTTTTCCCAAACACTATATTGAGTAATTCTGTCTTCCTTATGCTTTGCTGCAGAGGACGAAACTTAGCAGAAGGATCTCTCTAGTGCTCAGGATGTGCCAATTTGCTTAAATTAGACCAAGTTCTATGACTCTAAAAACTTGCAAAATGCGTAGGCTTCTTCAAACTGGCAGCTCAAAGTCTTGGAAGATTTAATCTGCTCTGGAAATGCTCCATTCCTTCCCAGTGCCAAACCTGCTTTTGCACAGGCTGTGCCCTCAGCAGGGCTTTTCCTGTGCCTGGGAGCTGCTGGGGAGCTGGGAGCTCTGGCAGCAACAGGAAAGCTGGCTGGCCTGGGTACCCATGGCAGGGGCAGCCATGGGGCCTGAGAAATTCCACAGCCGTGCCTCCCCTCCTCCTCCTCCTTCCTGCTGGCCTCTGAGCTATGAGTGCCTCCAGGCACATGGACTCTGCATCACAGACCTTGCAGGGATGACAGGCTCTCTGCAGTATTTTTGGTAGCCCTGCGCTGGGTAAATGATGAGGCTTGCTGGGACAGAGACTCTTGCCCCCTCTTACTCAGCCTGGGATCTCCGGGGAATGATTCTCTTTCTCTGTCCATCCCGATCCTGAGCTCGACTTAGCCTGCCAGGGCTGCTGGGGAAAGCCAGAGTTTAAAGTGCTTGGCTGGGCAGGTAGAACCTGCTCCTCGTGCTGTGCTCTCCTGCTGCAGGTGGAGCGAGGCTATGGATAAAAAGCCTGCTGCTCCTGGGAGGGGTAATTTAACAGCAGAAGGCTCAGAAGCATTTAAAGCGTGGAGAAGTGGAAACACACCTCAGCACTGTGCTCAGGAGTTTCTCCCTCGTGTGGTTTCCTGGTGGGAAGCACTGGGATGGTTTAGGAGCTGTTTGGTGGAAGGAAGGCAGGAGGGAGGCCAAGGGGAAAATGGTTTCCCAGAGAGTTCTCCCAGTGCAAAGGTGGGGAAGGGAAGAGAGATAGAAAGAAAGTTAGCATGAGTTGCCTTTGGCTCCAGAAAGCTTCCCTAGTGATGGCAACTGTAGTATTTCAGAAGTAGCTTTTAAGAAGTGCTCTAAAGACACTGACAGGATTCAAGGAAACTGTAGTAAAGTGTAGTAAGAGGAAACCAAATTGACCAAAACAACCAGCCAGGAAATACAAGCTGCCTTTTGTCTCTTGCCCCTCTTCCTCTCTGAAACTCATTTGCTTTTCCTTCAAGCATGGACAAGTGCTGTCGTGGGGCTATTGACGCTTTCAACGAAGAGAATGAAATCTCAGCTGGAGACTCCATTCAAAGACAGGCTGAGGTGCCTTTCCAAAGGCTCTGCAATGCAGCCCCCCCGCTGCCATTCATCACATCAACTCACATCATCTCATCATGGTATCTGGTCTCTTATTGAGTATCAGGATGTTCAAACTGACCATGAGCAGATTTATTTACGGCAGTCAGGTGGGGATTCTCTAGTAGCCACACACAGTTAGTTTTATTTCCTCACCAGTGTTCACATAATTAAGCTGTTTAGCTTAAATTAAACCCTAACCTCAGCAGGGCTCAAGCACGGGGGTGAGGGATCCAGACCAAAGCTGAAGACAGGGGCTGTGAAGCCGCACAACTCAGTCAAATTTCCCCCTGCCTCAATCTGCAGCATGTTTTGACTGCATTTCACAATGAATGGAGAAAATCTCAGCAGCAAGCAGGGGATGAAGGTCCAGAAGAGCTCCCAGTGTGGCAGCACCAGGAGAGCCGGGGTGAGCCCAGCTCTGCGTGCACAGGGCTCATGTGTTTGGCTGAGCCGAGGAGCCCAGGGGCAGCTGCAGCAGCCTTGGAGCCCTCCCTGGAAGTGAACATTTGTTCACGGTTGCTCTTTCCCCAGAGGAACCTTTGCAGAGCACATTAGCAAAAGTCTCTAATTTTATTGGCACTACTCAGGGAAGATGTCAAGGCATGGAAAAAAAAACAACCCCAATCCAAACCCTTAAGAATTCAGAATGGTGCTGTATGCATTTTCTGAGAGAGATTTTCAATTTGCTGCCCCCTTTTCTGAGAGCTAGACAATGTATCAAAGAACATGCGTGGGTTTTTTTGTTTGTTTGTTTTTGTTTTTTTTTTTTTAAGAACACTCTAGCAATGGTCTTTATTGCTTTCCAACTCATAGCTACCAGAGAGCCCGGAGGATTATTCTGCACAGAGCTATAAATGATGCCCCATATTAATGATTGCTTTCACTGATCTTCGGAGGAAAGTTCCAGAGTGACTAGTGAAGATGAGATTTCCACTTCTACATCTCAAATAAACAGCTGCATGTCAAAATCCCAGAAACAGGCAGAAAAACATGTTTCCCAGCTCCCAGAAACCCAGATAAAAATGCCCACGGTATATTCCAAGTTGACAACGATTTGCGTGCAGTGGGCCCTGCCAGAAAATCAGCGAACAAAAATGATTTCCAGCTGAGGAGAAGAAAACCTGCACCACATCCTTGGGCAAGGCAGCAAGCCCTAGCATGAGGGGAGACCACAGCTTTTCCAGGGGGGGCAGAAAATGCCATTGTTTCCCACCGGAAACAGCTGTGCCACAAAAAACCTCAGAGGGAGGCAAGTTTGAAAGCTGAAGAAGGCAAGATTTATGTCTGATTGTAGGAGATGTGGGTACAGGCACCAAGTCCTCCATGTTCGCTATGAGCACTCAGCCTCAGCACTTGGAGCCTCCTTGCTGGCTCGGGTTGCTTTTGCCTTTTTGAGTCCAGAGCAGCCCTGTTTCCCTTCTGCAATCCGTGATCACCAGCCAGCCACAGGTGAGGGGTTGTTTTCCAGCACACTCCAACCCCGTGAGCACGGTGTGTGGAAAGGGCAGTGCTGCAAGCAGCACAAACCTGTGTGCTGACGTGATGGGGGAGCTACACACACCACGGATTTTGTCCTTTATTAGGCCTCCTCCATCCACTCTATTATTCATGATTCCAGCCTCGTTTTCTCAAACCGCAGGGAAAGCCAAGAGCTAATGAGGATGAATAATTTTGGGGCTGGCACCCTTCACCCGCCAGCACACCATGGAGATGCACTGGGTGCCAGGGGAGCCAGGATTTCCATTCCAGGGCTGTTACGAGCTCTAGAAAAATGAGCAATATCCAGGCAAACCAGGACCAGCTGCGAAAGCTGCAGCCGTTGGGAAAAATTTGACAAGCCTGTAGGGCTTCCCCTTTTCTAGCACGCTGACGGCTACAGGAAACAGACACTTTTTGAAGTTTTCACAGCCGGGTTTTAGGAGGACTCATCAGCCTTATTAAATGTAATATTTCACCCTGTGAGCCATTGTTTATTTATTTCTCTTGGCCCAGCCGTTCCCACAAAGCTGCCTGGCAGTGAGGACACATGGCCTCACTGCATTTCAGACTCTACCAATGCTCTGGATCTGCAAGCCAAAGGAAAACAGAGGAGTCAAGTTAAAAATATGCACATATTTTGGTGCACATATATATTTGAAATTTTTCTTTGTGGCAAGGGTTTGGGAATTTTCTTGCTTCCATTCTGTTTATAGACCCTCTTTCCAAATCTGATCCTTAGAGAAACGTGTTTCGTTACTTTATCCAGCAAGAATTATGGCACTTTGATTTGCAAAGGGACAGGCCATTCCAGAGACAGAACGGCAGGAAGGCCCTGGTAAACAGGGTAAAGAAGGCTGGGAAGTGAGGCATGTGCAAGGCCTGTTTGTGCTGTTTGCAGCTGTTTATTTAATAAATATCTTTGCACAAAATCCATGTATCAATGCACCCAAACCAGGTGTCACTTGGTGAGTACACCCAGGTGTCAGCTGATTTTTCCCACCCTCTCCTGTTTGCTTCAGCTCCATGCTTGGATCACAAGTGGGTTTGTCCAGCTCCTCCATGGGAACATTCAAAGTGCCCAAATGCCTCAGAGGAAAGGAAAAGCACTGACTTTGGAGCTGGCTGTGCACACCAGCCTTTTGCACCAATTTGCATGAGATTTGCATTTCATCGCTAATCACTACTCAAATATGTGGAAAATATAGTTTTAATCAGCTGACTGTGGGCAAACAGAGTAATCTCTCTCCCAGTTTTGAGCCAGTGACCTTCTCTCCCAGCATCAGAAATGACATAAATTGCCACTTGGATGGCCTGGGCTTTTCCCAGCCTGAAGACACCAGGACACCCTGCCCATCTGCTCTCCTGTGGTTCCCTCTCCCTTGCAGTGATGATTTCCTCTAGGAAAAGAGGCACAGGACTCATCCCAGCGCTGCCAGAACCAATGGATTTGCTCTCAGTGGCCCTTTCCATCGCTGGACAGTGCGGTGTGTGCAGGGCAGAACATCCAGGCTGGTCAGAAGCCAAACACAGTGGATCACCAATGCACACTGGTTTTCCTGCCTTGCCTCCCTCCCCTCCTTCTCCTTGGGAAGTCCGTGACAGCCTGGACTTTTTAGCCATGTTCAAAAATGCACTTTGGCATAGTGTTCCTATTAGACATTCGAAAGCTCTGGCCTGCCAGCAGAATTCTGGGGACAGAAGCGGATGTTCGTGAGCCTGGGGCTGAGATATCCAGCAGAGAAATCCCAGCTCGGCTTGTGACCGACTGTATGAGGTCTCAGGAGAATGAGCCAGGCCAGAATTTTGTCACAGCCTTCGGAGGAGGATGCTGAAGTCACCCAGTCGAGCTGGCCCAGTGCCCAGTGGCCAGTGTCACCCTAGTGGGCAATGGGCCAGTTCGGCAGCGCTGTAAATGCAGCCTTTTTAATGAAAGTATTGAACTGGATCAGCATGTCTGGCCTTAACAAGCCCAGATTAACCAAGGACTGACTCCACTCTGCTGCTATTTTTAGCCTCCAAAAACAGTCCGACCATGTGCCACCCTACAGTGTCCACCAGTGAACGCTCTCAGCCGGATTTGACTCACAAAGGGGTTTGGCACCACCATTCCTGTCCCTGTAACTCATCCCCAATATCCCCACGGTGCTGATCTTCCACCTCTCCCCGTGCCATGCCCGCTTTGGGCTGTGTTTCCATCCACACGATGGAGTGGGTGTCCCCAAACGTTGGTGGAGTGGCTGCCCAGGAGCTGCCTCGGAGCAATCCCAGCCTCGGTAGGATGCTTCCCGGCAAAACCACCTGAGCACGCGGGCGGTGTCTCCTCCCAGCCTCGGGTGCTTTGCTAATCTGACAAACTGCTACATGCACTGCCTCTCAGGCTCGTTTTGGTGAAGAAAATGACACAACACATCTCTGCAAGGAGCAGCTGTTTGGGCTCACGCACCAAAATTCCTCATCGGCTTTAGAGACGGAACACCCGCTGGGACTAACGTGGCTGTGAGGCAGGAATGGCATGGCCACGTTGGATTTGACCGAGCAGCCCTGGCAGGTGCCAAGTGAAATGTCCCAGCCAGCTGGTGGCATGGGGAGGGCTGCAGGCGCATCAAGATGTCCGTATCTGCCTGGAACACGCTGGAAAAGTGATGTCCGGCTGGGCCCAAGCCAAACAGCTCCAGCTCCAGCTCCAGCTGCCTTTCTCTCAACACCTCCGGGGCTGAGTGCTGGCACACCAGGCAGGAATGCCATGTACCTCTTCCCAGATAGGTAAGGCACTGCACAGGCAGAAGCTCACTGATAGTGAGGCGTGAAATCCAGCACTGAGCTCGTGTTTAAAAAGCAAAGGTCCTGCAGGGCTCCTTATCTCTCCTGCTCCATGAAATGCAGGCAGATGAAGATGTGGAAAAGAAGCCATGTGTTTCCCCCCCCCCCACTTGTGATTTTCAGAGGAAGGCAGGGTTTTTAAAAGCATAGGCAATTATTAGTGGTCTGCCTCTATTTTTTCCCAAATCTCAGTCCATCAGAAGAGGACAATTAAGTTTGGATCTAGAAGTCAAAATCTACTTGAAAAAAACACACTCAACCCAACCCTGAAACTCTGCAATGTGAACTTAAATTCCTGCTTGACTGGGAGCTGCTCATTTCTAAACAACTGGATTTTATAAGTGGAAGGAGAAAGTTTTTTCCACTGCAATTCAGCAGGGTTTTTTTTCTGTTTTGTTTTGTTTTGGGTTTTTTTTTGATTTTTTTTTGGTCAGAAGGTATAAGATGTTAATTTATTACAAGTAGGTATTTCCTGCAGAACAGATGGGGCCCTGTTGTGCTGATCTGAGCACTAAGCCTTTTCTGCATCTCACTTTGCAGCTGTTCACTCTAACTCCCCAAGCAGCAGTGACACACAGCTCACACCTCACCCGTGGACACATCTGGTCTCCTCTTGCTCAGGACTGTGGTCACCAGTGGGCTGCACACAGAGAAGCTCAGCCCTGATTCATCCTGGCAGTGGCTGCCCCCAGCTCTGGGGGGTTTGGTGACAATGCCCTCGCTGACACTTTTAAAGGCTGAACTGGTTCTGTTACCCCTCCCATCCTCAAAACCTTCTTGCCCTGGAGGGAAAAGATGATGAAGGATGGGAAATCATCAGAGACCCATTTTCTCAAATATGGTATTTATGACCCAAAATACGTAGATGCCTTTTTTATTAAAAATGACGCATTGCCCTATGTCTTAGGATTCATTTAATATACCTTATGTTATTGGTATTGCATAAGCTGAATGCAATATTTATATTGCATTTGCATTAATATTGAGCTTATGCAATATTGGTATTGCATAAGCTAAATGCTTATGTATTTAGTTAATTCATTTACAATCTTACTTTTCCGTGTTTGTAATAACATGGGAGTCGCAACACTCCTATGAACACCCGCACCAGACCCTCGCCAAAATTACCAAAATGGAAGAATTATCTCACTGATATGAAAGCAACCTCCAGTCCTAAATCCAGCGGTCCTTACATCCTCATTAAAGCACACACCGGTCCAACAGACCAGCAGGTCACAAAAACTGTTCGGCCCTCTGGCCCAAATAACAAAACTCCCATGCCTTTCCTCACATCCCAGGCAAACTCTGGGGCTCCCATTCGTGTTGCACCACTCATGCTATGGTTTCCAGCTCCACCCCTCTTACATCACTCACTAACCACACAATCAGCAATCCCAGCCAACAGACATGCAATGAACTCCGTGATATGACCAATCCTCTAAAAATACTACTGTTTCACAAGGGGGAGGGCCTGGGTGGGAGCCACACACATTTTGGTGTGGTTTCCAGCCTGTTCAGCAGTGCGGAATGGCGATCCTGCATCCCACAATTAAACAGGAACCACTCCTTCCTGCCGTGCGGAGAATGTGTGTGAGATGGATCCCCTTCACACTTCCATCTCCAAGGCACCTGCAAAAACACTTAGCAAATCCCTTTTTCTTCCCCAGTAGCCAGTCCTGCCTGCTGACAACCTGGCTTTTAGGTGGGAGGACAAGGAATTGTGGGCGGGAGGTCTGGGGACACCAGGCAGGAATTTCATGCCCCTGTGAAACTGGAGGGAAATGTGCTGCCAGTGCCAGGGGTGGCAGTGCTTCCAAGTCCTTCCTCACAGCCTGTTCCTGCCAAACACACCCATGCCGTTTGGCTCTTCATTTCGTGTCGAAAGCAGGCAGGCAAAGGCTGCTGGTGCATCAGGGTGTGGCAGCGGGCAGTGCCCGTGGGTGTCTCAGACCTTGACAAACCCAGGCACGATGTCCTCCTGAGTGAGCAGGCTCAGTCTTCTCACAGAGTGCTCATGCTCCTGATTAAAACATTGGTTTGTTATCCCTGCAATCCATGCAGGGAGCAGTGCCACTTGCCAGGTATCATTCTGTATGAAGCACCCAGGGCCAGGATAGCTCCTCTTTGATGCACTCCCTTCCCCAGTGGGCTCACCTCCAAGCACCCTGAGCTGGTTACCCCTGCTCCCTGGCATTTCTCCAGCTCCCTGGCATTTCTCCTGCCCTCTCCATCTCTGTCACTGCCTCCCTCCCCAGCAGCAGGGGCTGCAGGGCAGCCCTGACTCCTGTCCCAGGAGGGGATGCTGAATTACGCCAGAGTCAGCAGGGAGAGCTGCCTCCCTGGCTCATCTCTGAGTCTTGATCTGCCAAGACAAACCCAGGCTGGTCACAGAGGGCTCCTGGAAATGTGCCCAGGTGCTCCTCTCACTTAAGTTTATTTCCTCTGAGTGCACACCTGATGGAAACAGAATTAAGGGAAGCCATACCCTCTCTCCAGGTACATCCCACATGCTGGCCAGCCACAGAAAAGAGTTATGAAATGTAATTAACACCTGGCCCTTTTTCCAGGGTTGGCTTTTCCTTCTTGGGAGAAAAGAGAAAGGGAGTTGTGTGACAGCACCAGCCCTGCCAGTGCAATGAAAGTGCTGTCCTGCAGCTGAGCCTGGGGACATGCCAGGAGCTGGCCCAGTGGATGAGTAGTGCTCATCCCGAATCTCCATCTCCTGCTAGGCTGCCCCAGTGTGGCCTCAGCATGTCCCATGGCAGGGCCTGGGTTTTGGGAAATGTGAGACATCCCCAGGGCAGTGGAAACACTGGCCTCAGCTCTTCAGGCAAGAATACCAAGGCTTAGGTAGCTGCTAGGAATCAGGGGGCATAATTTCTGCAGAAACGGGGAAGGGGCACAGGGATGTGTAGGGACTCCCCTGGAAGATGACAGGGTGCACAACCTGCCGGGAATGCTGCATAAATCTTTGGAATCTTTGGAAAGGTGAAGGTGACCTTGAAGTGTGTCAGAGGATATTGAAAAAGCCCAGGAGGCACCAGCCACGGGAGAGGAAAGTTTTCCTGAGAAAAACTCAGGCTGTAGGGGTGAAAACACCTGTCTGTTGGGCAGGGGAGGTGGCGGTGCTGGTGATGGTGACACACAGGCAGGTCAGGCTGGCTGGCAGGGAGAACTCGTGTCAGGATAGTCTGGAGGCATCCCTTGGTGCAGCAGAGGCCACACCGCAGCCCCTGCTGCACCAGAGTTACTCTTAGAAAGATATCTTAGCTTCCCTCCCTTTTTTCCCTGTGTTGCTCCAACATTTTTTGCAGTGCAGGAAACCTTTCCTCCACCTGCACCAGCTGTGAGCTGCCCCACGAGCAGAACAAGGCCAGAGTGGGGTCTGTGGTGCCCGCAGGCTTTGGCACAGTAAACACGGGAGGAAAAAGAAGCAGGTCGCAGACCGGCCCCAAGGAGGGGATTACAGAGCTCCTGTTGCACGCGGGACTTGACGTCCAACATAGTTAATGCCTCCTTAATCACTCATAAGCCATTCTGCTCTGAAAGAATAATAATAATGATTAAAAAAAACCCTCTTTAGTCTCTTCGCTTGTTATTTTCCTGTTCGTAAATCCCAAGGCCTTCAAAACACTGTCCCTGCTGAGTGAACTTAACCATTAACCTACAAAGAGCCACCAATGATTATGCCTCTGAAAATAGATTTTATCCATTCCCTCCACTCGCCTCTACTGATCTAGACACAAATGCTTAGTGATTGTTACTTGGCAACCATGGTAAAAATGTACTGAGCCACACGTGGCTACAAAGGATGAAATCACTGTCATGAAATTTCCAAAATAAGTACTGTAATATCAGAACACTTATTCCTAAGAGGAACAAACAAACCTCTCCCTTATATATTGTTTTTGCTGCCTTTTTTTTTTTTTTTTTAAATAATTCATTTTTTTATTAGCAAGGCACAGTTTTTATTCTTGTTTCTTTATGACTTCATTCAGCTCGTTTTGCCGTAGTGAGCATCACATACATGTGCATATGGACACACAGCATCCAGGGAAGCACAGACACCCTCTCCTGAAGCCTGGGCAAAAATACAGAACTGTAGGAGGGCTCACAGGTGGGCAGGGACCTCAGGAGGTGTTTGGTCAGAGCAAGGCCCACCCCCAAGCTAGGGCAGGGTGCTCACACAGGTCTCTGTTTAGATGCATACAAATGCACACTTCCCAGGCTCCCAGAAGCAAGCCCAGAGCACCGAGTGAAAGGTGACTCCATCTGAGATTGCTTTAAACTAGAAATCATGAGTGCAGTGAAAAGCTGGGATGGGTAGCAGTTATTGATTAATCAACTCCTTGGACCTACAGCAGTCAAATGTCCAACTCAACTCCCTATAAATCCATTCTTCTCCTATGGCTGAGCTCCTGTATCCCATGCTGTGTAGTCCCATGGATTGCCAGAACCAAGATGCCGCTTGCAGGAGATACTTTTCCGCATAACAAACATCTGAGCTTTAATCTCTGATGAAATGTTTCCCAATGAGAAAATGTTTGTGTCATGGTTCTCATAACAAAGAACTTTGTGCCTTTAGATCTGATTGAAGGCTGTCCTTGATAGCCTTTGATTAATACACGTTCCTCTGTTGGTCTCTCAATAAAGCAAGGAAGAAATGGATGTTTTTGCTCTGCTCAGAGATCGAAGGGCTGGGTTGGCTTCTGGACAGACTGAACTCCACACAGTCAGGAAGATCTGAAATCAACGCACACCAAGCTGAATTTTTCAAACATGAGCCTCTTGAAGTTGTCTAACTTCTCACCAGGGAAATATTTAATTTCAGAGATTAAACACTGTGTTTGGAGATTCAGAGGCAAGATGCAATGCTGATTAGCATTTGTCTCAAAGCCTGATTATTCACACTGTTCCTCTTCTAGGGAACATACTTCTTTCAAGCTTGCACATAAATTTGTGCCCACAGATTTGCTTTCTCCTCTGATCAATACCCATTAGTTGCAACTTCTCCTAGATTTGAGTAGCAAGGGCATCTGTTCCTCCCCAGACCAGTGCTAGATTGGATCAGCAATCTGAAATCAGTTTCATCCCAGTTTTCAACCCAGCCCATCCCCTGAGCCATGCATGGTGCTCCTGGTGAGGACAAGGGGCACAAAGAGGTGGTTGTTCATCTCTGCCATGCTCCCCCCAGCAGTGGGAAAGGCTGCAAGGGAATTTCAGCTCCTGCAGCGGGAAGATCTGCTCAGCTCCCTTCTGCCTCTTAGAGTGGAATTTTATCAGCAGTGAAGCGACCTGCACCATCTCTTCCTGCAAGAAAGGGCTTGGTGAGCAGGGTGCGTCACTGCTCTGGGATATCCCCAGGCTGATGCAGCGTGCCATGGGTTGAGTGCCCTGGTTTGCAACAGAAGAAGCCTTTCTCTGCTCTGCTCTGCAAAGAAATAAGAAGTCCTGGTGGCCAACCCTGCGCTGTGAGCCCTGCAAGGGGTCCAGCGCGGTTATCCATTGGGATGCTCCCTCCCCAGGCACAGGCAGCAGGGCAGGTTCAGCCCATCGCAGCTGGGGCTCTCTCCCTGAGCCCTCTGCACCTTCCCTGGCTGAGCCTGGGCCCCTCTGAGCCCCGCCTTGGTGACATGGGCTAAGCAAGGAAACCCCTGAGCCCTGCATAGACCCTGGTCCCTTGCTGACATCTCCAATCCACTCTCAAATGCTGGTTTCCTATTTTTTGGGTCTATAATGGAAGCACAAATCTAGCGAAGACATCTCCCCAGCCTTCCCTCTGCAAGGGTTTGGGAACAGTCCTTCAAAATCCCTTGGAGGCCCTTGCAAACCGTGAAATGGTGGTGAAAGCAGCTTAGCTGAGTGAAGTGAGAGGATGCCAAATAAAAATGCTCTTCCCTCTTTTCTGGATCCATCTTCCCCACCAATCAATGCCTTCCCCTTAATGCCTGGCCAGCATGTTCAGGCTTCTGGGACAAGGTTTCTCTGATGGATGCATGGCCCATCTTGCTGGGATTTTTTCCCAGGCAAAGCCAGGGAGGAGGCTTCCCATCTCCCTGTGCTTATTTCATGCCTCTTCTCCAAAGCCTTTGAGAAGCAACTGGCCAGAAATCCCACAGACACAGGGAAGAACTCTGGAGCTCCCTAGCTCAGAGGAAGATGCTTTCATCTGTAAAGTGAAATGAAACGACACTGAGAAGGGAAGAGATCCATGCAAACTGTTCTAACTTCCCTCCCCAGCCCAGGGAAACAAAACCAGCCTTAGACAGCAAGATACCACAAAGCCACACACAGTATTTTGCATTTGGTTCCTGAAGCTGGGCTCGGGGTCAAGCTGGGCTCTGAACTCTGGCAGGAAACACTTCTGTTCCCTACTAGTACTTTAGAAATGGGTTTGAATACTGGCTTTTTAATCATGAGAGCTGCCAAGCCATATCAAGTTTTCCATACTTAAAAACTGATTTTTCACAAGTGTACTTTTAAGAGATTCTTCAAAAAGAAAATTAAAAAATCCCCTGACCTTCTAAATTGCACCTTCTTTCTAAACACACAATGCAGACATGGCTATGGTGACTAATAGCTATTTAAGCTAGTTATTATTTTCTTCTGCATGCAGTAGCAAACCACAGAAGCTAATAATCTTGGATTTCATTATCTCGTGTGCTGAACACTTGGTGCTCCAGACAGCTGAAAGCACAGGCAGAAATTAAAACTCTGCATCTCAAAAACGCAAGCCCTGCCCGAGCTGGTTGGAAGAATGATGATCCCAACCCATTTCAGCAGGGCCAACCTGTTGGCATCCACTGGCTGACAGATTCCTGACATGAGTCGTTTGTGGGTATTTAACGCTTTGGCTGCCCAGCAGCAGGGCAGTGTGACCACACAGACACAGCATTGCCCCCACGGCCTTCTCAAGTGCTATCTTGCCTCAAGCAAATGCCCTGATAATTTCACACCACGTTCTCCGTGGCTTGGCAGTCGCTGCATCACACTGAGTGTGTTGAGAGCTACCTGTGCGCAGAGGTGCCCACGGGCAGGAAAGCAAAGCTTGTCCCTATAACCTTAATTCTGTAAAAATGCACCATAAATCCGAAGTGCAGTGTTCCCATGCTACACCTCCAGCAGTCAGGTGTGATGGTGCTGCCTGCCCAAATCTCTCTGAGCACACAGCAGGGCCAGCACATGCAGCTGAGTGCTCCTGGGAGAGCAGGAGGGAAAGAGACATTTTAAACCGTTTCCACACTGAGCTGCCATCACTGGGAGCATTCTGAGCTCAGCGTCACTTTCAAGATTCAGATATAACTAAAACCCATTTTCTGTCTGACAATATTGGCATGAAAGCCAAGCCCTGCCTGCCCCTGCTCTGCATGGACAAAGAGCAGGGGGAAGGAAATATTCCTTCTGCCTTACAGGCAGCAAGAAAAACAGTTTCTGTGAGATTTTAGATGTTCTGATTTTGTTTTTCCCAACACCTGGAACACAAAAACATTTCCTATTTTGACTCCCCCAAAAGCTGACGATCTCCTTGTCTCTGGGTCAGCCCATTCCCCCACCTGCCGGCAAGTGACAGATTAAACCAGCCACTTTCACTGCAGTTCTCCAGTTTGGGAGTGTTTTGAAATCCAAATGAGACAGGCTATTTGCCAATTCACTTCTACATCAAATGTGGATTTCAGCAAGGCAGGAGGACAGCTGGGGAAATGGCAGCTCCCTTGGCTCCTGTGCTGTGCTGGCAGCCTGTGACTGGGGCATATCACACTGGGGCAGGAGGCACAGCAGCAGGGAGGTGGCAAAGGGCTGACTGAGGTACCACTTTCACCAGGGTCCTGTGTCCACCTTCTTCAACATGTCTGCCTTGCTCCCATTTGGTTCATCTCTGCCCTCCTCCCTGCCTGCCTCACCTCAGGGACCAGAATCCCAGTGAGCAGCCAGAGCGTGGGCAGGAGGGGACACCTGCTTAGCTTGACAAGTGAGGACCAAATCTCTGCTGCAGTGAGGCCAGCGGTGCCATCGGTGAGCAGCAGTGCTTGGAACTCTGCCAGCTGCCAGGAGAAACTGATTATCTTTTAATATGGCTTATGATTTCCTCATGGATCTGGGAGCCCAGAGGCTCTGGTCAATTCCTAGTTTAGCAATTTATCTTTGTGTATGGGACAGCGTCCTACAACAGGTGATGAGCTGGCCCCATCTCCACAGGCATCCTGGGACCCATACGGACAGCAGACTAAAAAAATATGTAGCCTCAATGGCTCTAAAACTGCTTGGAGATAAAGAAAGAGGTGAAGGCAGGAGATGTTGGGAAGGCAGCAGCTGTCGGAGGAGCCAAGGGATGGATTCGTTTGCATAATTCATTCCTGCACTTCAAGGGGAGGCTCAGGAGCCAAGGTCTCCTCTTGCTGAAGTCGCTCTCCTCCGTCAGCGTGCAGCAGAGACACGATCAATCACGGCCACTGCAGCTCCCCAGTGACACTTCCAAGTGCTCCACTGAGCAGGGATGAATTAGAGATGGCCACGATGCAGCCGTGGGATGCCCAGGTCTCTGCCAGACTCCTGTAGCCACCGAGCTCCATCCTCGCTCTCCCCTCAACCACATTTCCTGAGACAGATGGGATCAAGGAGATAACGCTTGTACATAGCTGCACCAGTCCTGATAACAAGCTATTAACAAGAGGCATTTTCGTCCTGTAGCACTCTGAACAGGAGACTGACAACTGCGAAGTAAATAGGAGCCAGCAGATAAGCCCCGAGAGCTGCTCTGTTCGCTCGAGGTGCTGCTCACCGCCCCGGGCAGCGCTCAGCCTGCGAGCCACACGCTGGGCAGCTCTGTGCTCTGCTCCAGCACACATCGCCCCTGTGTCAGCCTCTCCGCCACTCTGTCCCCTACCTCTGTGACAGCGCGACGCCAGCCAGGCTTTGGGAAGCACCTGGGGACCTCTGAGCTGGCAGTGCTGCATAACTCTGGGTCCTGATGCAAATTGCTGAGCTGCTGCAGGTCGGCACTGATGTCTTCCCTGGGTTGTGTATGGCAGCATGACCAATTGGGATTTGGGTTCCCGAGCCCAAACAAGCTCTGGATTTCTTGTGTGACCACTTCAGCCCTATTGGTATCGGATGTTCCTCAGCACAGAGAAATCGTTTGCCAGGCACAGTGCATTCCCCAGGGCTGCAGCTGCTCTTCACTCTCTGCTTGTCCAAGCATCTTGATCTCAAGAAGCAAGCCCTGAGCCATGACACATTCCCTCCCAGCTCTCTTTGGAGCCTCAGCTCCCGCAAGGAAAGATCAGGAGAGCTGCGAGTGCCCTTTGCTCCAACGAGGGCAAGGACCTCTCCATCCTGCAAGTGTCTGCTCATGACATGCCAGCCTCTGCCCGCAGGGATGTGTCCCCTGTGGAGGCCATGCTCCCCAATGCCAGGCACAGCTCCCAGCTACAGCTGATTTTTCATGCTGGGTTGCTATTTTTACTGGGTGATGCTTCTGCAGGTCACACAACCTTCCACTCTGTCTCTGCCCAAGGGGCCATCAGCCGACTACTGGGCAGTTCTTCCACACGTGGGAAGGAAGGAAGGAAGGAAGGAAGGAAGGAAGGAAGGAAGGAAGGAAGGAAGGAAGGAAGGAAGGAAGGAAGGAAGGAAGCAGTGCTAGGATAGCACAGTTGGAATGTGGCACTTTCCCTTTGTCACCTGCTACCTCCATTCCCCGCCCAGCCTGGGGGACCTTCAGCTCTCACCATCATTACAAAGGTCACAAATGTCCTGCATGAGGTCCAGAGCACCTGAGGAGTGTGTGGGAGCTCCTCCAGGGCATGAGGAGAGCAAAGGGGTGATTTGGCCAGGCTGGATCAGAGCGTCAGCATGTCAGGGCTGAGTGAGGGAGCAGACACGATCTCAAACCGCAGGGTGAGTACAAGAGGCTCTCGAAAGCTGACAGAGGGAAGATTGCTCCTGGAAGAGGCAACACGGAGTGAGGGAATGGAGCTGCCTTATGAGGAGGTGGTGGTGGTGCTTGTGCCTGCAAATGGAGAGCAGCAGCTGAAGTGGGAACAGGCAGTTCCCAGGGATCCATGGACTCCTCTGCCATGCAGACACCTGGCCCTGGCACCGAGAGCTAAAAATACACTGCTCCCAGCAGATGCCTGGGAAAGAGTGGGTTTCCCAAGGCACAGCCCAAAAAGCAGAGGGCATGCAGGGTGGCACAGTGGCACTAGGGCTGCTGTGCAAACCCACTGCCATCCCTGAGAGGGACCTGGGCCGGGAAATGGAGGAAGCAGGAGGAAAATGTGTAAATGATTGGTGACTCCCATCCAGTGGACAATCTAGGTGCTTCAGAGAGAGCACTGGACACCCCTGACACCACAGCTTCAGTTGATGGCTAAGGTCTGAGCTTTTGTTTAGCTCCCACTGGAAGACCCTGACTCTGTTGGCCAGACTTTTAGTACCATGGCTGACATGTCCAGGCTCAGTGTCAGCCACGCCCGGACCCCGCAGGTCACTCGGCTGGAGCAGTGCACCAACCCTCCCCAAAAGCAGACCTGTGGCACCACTGCTGGTGTGACAGAGCATCCCCTCTGTAGCTCTGCTCTCAGCTCTGTTTGAGGGGCTGAGTCCTTGCCAATTCACACAGCCACCTGCCAGGTGAGGGATTTAAACAGATTATGTACATTAAACAGGGGAAGGGGGTGCTGCTTATCAGTGCAGCATGTGAGATCTGGTTTGCCACTTGAAGAAGTGCAGGTTTAAGTCACAGGCAGTGGCACTTTTGAGGTTGCCCACCCGCCTGCTTGCGTTGGCATGAAGGCACGCATGCTACCTGCACTCACTTTGTTCAGAGGCAATGTTCTTGCCAATCTCAGCAATACAGGATGATGTAAGTGTATCATCCATTATTACTATTTTCATTCTTGACACATGGAAAAATTAATTTTCTTTTAAAAAGTGATGTATGAAGAACCCAGATTTGCCTGAATAATATACGAACCTATAATCTGGCTGTTACCCTTTGTCTGAAGCATTAATATTAGCAGAAGGCAATTTAGGATGATTGCTTTTAAGTTGTAAAGCCAATGTTCAATTAGAGCATGAAATGAAAGACTTATCACTAGTGCTGGCATAGAGATTTATTCAGAGAGTATTTATTTTCAGCCACAAAGATGCTGGTTTTGTCAAAAGTGACATGTTTAGAACAAGCTGCTTTTGTCTAATATTACTATGAGAAATGGTTTGGAATCAAACATTTTTATATTTAGGATAATGACAGCATTTTGTTAGAAAAATTCAATGCTGTGCTTTGAATTTCAGACAGTGAGTTTGGTTTGAGGAGGTTTCCATTCCTTTGGAGGCTGTAGAGGATACTGTTCACATTCTCCGATACCTTTTGCTAGAGTGAGAGTAGTGGAAGCGATACCAGGACTATTTTAATAACCAACCAGAGCTCCCAGCAGTCTCCCACAAATCTGAAGCGTTGTTGGACCCCAAACTGAACAGTGAATTATGCCTTTGTGAAATGATTTGCGGAATGCTGGGGACCAGAATCATAGGCAGCCTTCCCCCCAGCAAGCAAAGAAGCAAATGCAAGTCCGTGGCTTGTAAAAAAAAAAGTAAATCAAACAAACATGATTTGGTACCTGCCAGCATTGCCAGCAGTGCATGGTAGCACAGGGGCTGGGGAGCCCTTGTCTGTGTGCAAACCCGAAGGCTTTCAGGCTGCCTCAAAATGGAAATTCCCATTTTGTCTGCACCTTTGGATGGCCAAGACATCAGGTTTCTGGTGAGATCTCAGGAGAGGCACAGGGAGGGATGGGTTTGTGGAGATCCAGCAGCTCCAGCAGGAAAAACTGTGCACACAGCGCATGAGGTTTCACTGGGGAGATAAAAGGGAAGGCAGTGACACACAGCCTGCTGGTCTGAAACATCATCACACAGCAGCTGCTCTGGGAGCTGCAAGTGTCTGCTTTGTCCCAGGTAATGCAGATTTTCTGCACACAGCGCTCCCCAGCCCCTGGAGTCCATTCATCCCTGTGCTTTCCAAAGGGAAGCAGTTTGTGGTTGAGCCGCTGGCTGCAGACTCGGGGTTTGTGCCGGACTGCTGAAAGAATAACTAAAAAAAGGGATTTTGCTGCTTGTTATGCCATTAGTGCTTGGAAATATCTGGAGGGCACTGATGGGGATGAGCCACATGCAGGGGACAGCCGTGGTCAGGAGGGCTTGGGCCATCCAGTGCTGGTGATGGGGAATGGAGAAGGAGCTCATCTCCAACCTGCCTTTCCCTAACTCCCACTATGACTGATCAATACCACTCTTAGGCGGAGCTTAAAGGATGCTTAAAGGCTGTGAGAGAGAGCAAGGCCATCAGGGCTCAGTTCTGCCGGGGAGAGGGGAGCTTCTCCCTTCCCTGGCTCCCACGGGGGGATAGCCAGGATCCACCTGGTCCCAGGGAAGCTCGCCAGTACATCTTGTTCCTGCTTGGCACTATTAATTTGGCTAAGCAGCCAGAGCTGGCAACTCATTTGCACAGAGTCCTGCGCTGAAGAAAATGCCACAATATTGAAACACAAGGCAGGGCCAGGAGGGAGCAGTGACCCATGCCCACCATGCCTGTGGGTCTGTCACTAGCACACTTTTTGCCCCTCCAAAACACACCACTGTCTCCCAGTTTCTTCCCCGTTTACAAGCTGTGATCCAGCCTAGAAGCACAGACCAGAGTTTAACCTCTGGAGATGGCAGCTCCCATTGCTCTCTGATCCTCTTGCAACATTTATGTAAACAATATGCATTCAAGCAGTAACACACACAGCAGCTCTCTGCCAGCAGAAGATGGCCAAGTCCATCGTGCTCAACAGAGAGGCACTGATTTTTCCAAGACAGAGGTTGGAACCTGAATAGCCACCAGGACTTTTTAATAGATGAAGAATGGTAATTAGAGGTGTTATTCATCCATGCTTTCAGATGCTTGGGTTGGCAGTTGTTTAGTTTAATAGTATGAGATGGCTAGTTAGAGCAGGACAGCTGGGTATCTGCAATTAATCTGTGCTTAAAACACACTGAAAATGAGCAATGCAGTCTGGTTGGGTCTTAGGTTGCTGATATGGAAATCCCAGTGAAAAGATTAAAGGAGAGAAAGGACATATCTCCAAGAGAAGTTTATTCCCACAAAAGAAATCTCTGGGTTCATTTATAGAAAGCTGTTTCTCAAGGCTGTAGAGATTATCTCCTTCCTGAGATATTTTCCAGCTGCACTTTGCAGAGCTCTGGATGGATCCGAATTACACCTTGGTTCTGAGCAGCCTCTGGCATAAGTCTGCAGTGTCAAGAAATGGAAAAAAAGAAGTACTAGAAAGTTTCTTGCAGTGGGAACATTTGTCACTGAGATGTTTCACGGAATAAACCCTGGGCACGAGACCAAGAGAAGTAATTGGACTGGCCATGCTCCATGTTTAAGATACTTGTCTTGGGCTTTTCAAATGTGCAACGAATATCACTTCTCTCTTCCAGAGACCAAGGATGAGAGGAGTTGATGGCATTTGTTTCTCCAGCTTGCACATCCTCTAGGCCTTCACCCCAAAGTCACGCTGCTTTGTCCCTTGAAACGCTGCCAGAGTGAAAACCTGCTCTTTATTGCTGTCCTGAAAGCCCTGCAAGGCACGGAGCTGCGCTGCCAGAGCAGGCAGGAGCAGGCAGGAGCAGGCAGCAGAAGGCAGAAGCAGGCAGGAGAAGGCAGGAGAAGGCAGGAACAGGCAGGAGCAGGCAGCAGAAGGCAGGAACAGGCAAGAGCAGGCAGGAACAGGCAGGAGAAGGCAGGAGCAGGCAGGAACAGGCAGGAGAAGGCAGGAGCAGGCAGGAGAAAGCAGGAGACGGCAGGAGCAGGCAGGAGAAAGCAGGAGACGGCAGGAGCAGGCAGGAGAAAGCAGGAGACGGCAGGAGCAGGCAGGAGAAGGCAGGAGCAGGCAGGAGCAGGCAAGAGAAGGCAGAAGCAGGCAGGAGGAGGCAGGAGCAGGCAGGAGGAGGCAGGAGCAGGCAGGAGCAGGCAGGAACAGGCAGGAGCAGGCAGGAGAAGGCAGGAGCAGGCAGGAGAAGGCAGGAGCAGGGAACACGCCACGTGGGAGTCACACTGCGGCACATGGCGAACGCAGCCCCGGAGTCGTGCAAGGACAGCGTCTCCAGAGAGGCACCTCGCCACATGCCTCTGGCTCCAGAGAGCCAGCAGAGATGTTCTCAGTGTGCTTTTTGCTGGCACCTCCCCCAGGCCATCCATCTGCGACCTTGGTCCCAAGGGTGCCTCCAGACTGCCAAGGAGCAGGCAAATCCCCCATCCCTCCCTGCAGTCCTGACAGCTGGGAAAGGGAGGGAAGGAGATGGTGTGAAACGCAGCGGGAATGCTGGCAGGGTAGAGGAGACTGGCTGGAGATGTCCCCCGTGCTCCCACGCTGCCAGCACAGGGAGAAGCCAGCTCGGAAAGGTGTTTGCTTCCCCACTCCATGCTGTGGATGAAGCGTTGGGGATGGCACATGCAGTTGGTCCTGCTGCCTTCTGGGCTGAGCACCCTTCGGTCTCATCTCAGAAATTACTCTTGTGAGGAGTTCAGGCCACAGGGACAGGCACAGCAAGAGGCCGTGAGAAAGATTCAACTGGGACAGCCCTGAATTTATCCTTGCGCAGGCAGCCCCTTTTGGTTTGCTGGGCATGTGGCTGGTTTCGGGAATCCAGCTCCTGCTGCAGGCCTGAGAGGCCATGAGGCAGGATCCACCCAGAAAATTCAGGGTCCTGTAGGTCTGTGTGTTTGGAAAGACTAAGTGTGTCTGGCCCAGGCAGTAATGCAGCCCCACCTGGACTTGGGAAGCTTCTCCACACTGCGCTAGTCCCTCAACACAGCGGCTCCCAAAGCTCCTCTGGCATCACACCACCTTCCTCAGCAGGAACCTACTTTTTAGATTTTTTTTTTTTTTTAAACTAATCCTCCATACTAATGTGCGCCTGGCAGGTTTTGAAGTAAAAGAATAGCAGCCGAAGGCAGCAGCTATTCAAGCCGCTCCACAGACGGAACAGCAGCTCCGAGATTAGAGCCGTGCTGCAGTCCCTGCTGAGATGGCCCGTGCTTTTGAGGGATGTTCTGAGGATCAGCATACTAAACACTGCAGCTCGCTGGTGCTGTATTGCCACGGAGGTGAGTACTCAGGCACTGATGAATTGCCACCTTCAGGAGGTAATTAAAGGGACTCTGAGCCCCCTCTCCATCCCAGTCTCGGCCATGGCTGCAGCTGCATGAAGTCTCTGCCTCTGAACCGTGGCAGCAAGCGGAGATGGATGGATTTACACAATCTTTGTTTGCCAACAGGCGATCCGCCATCAATATTTAAAGCTGAATGAGTCTCAAGAGTGGGATGAAGAGCGCTTGATAAGGCAGCATCCATCATTTTGGGTTTTAATTTTGCGCCTGCTCACTCACTGCACGGCATTATACGCACATTGAGTAAATGAATAATGGATAAATAATTCACCAAATGGCTCGTCCTCTTGGTTCTCCCAGCCATCATGGAGCTTGGGTGCCTGGCACAGGGATTCTGGAAGTACCAAGTGCAGGGAGGTGGGTTTGAGGGTTAACACCACAGTGATGTGTTACTCAGCACTTCTGAAGTCCCTCTGCCAACAGCTGTGACTCCACAGCTGCCCAGCTGGCTTTATAAAGGCCAATCAAAGCCTTCTGTCTCCCAAAACTTCTCAGGGGCTCACTGGAGAGTTCATCCTGCCCATGCAGTGGGTGCTGCATACCCATCCCTGCTATTCCCAGTGCACTGCAAGGGTGCCAACAGCACCATAGGCAAAGAGCCCAGGACCTCCTGCTGTACCCTCTTTATGCTCCAAGGGCAGCCAGAGAAATCCTGGTCCTCCTGAAGCTTGTGGTGCAACTCTCTTGGTCAGGCAAAAAGAAACTCCAGCCTCTGCTGCCATCACTGAATAGGGAGGACAGGCTTTCGTCACCCCACGGGGCTGTTTGACACAAGCACTTGGGCACTGCACATCACAGCTCTCAGCAGCACCTTTAAGAGTGGCACTTTAGTTGAGGGGAAAAGGGACAACGATGCCAGTGTCTGCTCTAGGAAAGGCAATGAAACCAAGGATGCAAAAATTCCAGGAAGCCCTCCCCTCACTCCCCTCACTCTCCAAGCTGGCTGCACCCCACTCCACAGCCATGGCACATTTATTCCTCCTGCCCCTTCTGTGTAAGTACAGGGGAGCAGAAAGCTGCATTAGGGCAGAAGGGACCTGCCAAACCTTGGTCAGCAGCTCTCTGCTGACCCTTCACTTTCCAGAAAAAGCATCAAGGTCTGCGGGGCGTGTATGCCTACTTCAAGTATTGCAGGATCATTTGCTGGAGCACCCAGAAGCCTTATCTGCAAGAAATGCTGACAGATGTGTAGCTGGATGGTAAGAGCATGACAGGCACGGGAGAGGCTGTGGAGCAGGGGTTTACCACGAATAACTCTTCTGCCAAGCTTCTTCAGGGAGCAGACACTGATCTTCAGCATCCCCACGAGTCACAGTGACACCATCCAGGAGACCTCCCTGTGCTTCCACTCCCTCTCAGCAATAACCTCTCAGTGCTCAGCTGCCTACAGGTCTCCTGCCACGGGACTGGGGCCTCGCGGTCTCTGGTGATGAACAATCGGGGCTGGGCTGTCCAACAGGCCCTACAAGCTGCTGGTGGCCAAAAGCAGAGCTGTGAAACCCCCAGGGCCCTGATGCCACGGCTGGAAAGACTCCACCTGCTCCTGTTGCCATTCCTGCAGCAGGGACACTGCCCCTTTGCAGTGCTGGCATTGCCAAAGCAGCAGCCCAGCTCTGCCACTCCACCCTCAGCACAGGCTGCAACTCTTTTAAAAGAGATTTTAGACTTAGACTGGTTGGCCTTCCCCAATGCACCACCAGAGGAACTCAGCTCTGCTGGGAGAATCCCTCAGGACGCTGGGGGAGAGGAACCCTGTCAGCAGTGCTGCAGAGCTTCCTTGGTCAGCTTCCCCTTCTGGCTACCAGATACACACTGAGCTGCTGGGGACAAACTTAGGAACCAACATGCTGGGACACCTCTTAATTTATGGCAGCAAATAGAAAATCAACTCCACGTGTTTGGTACAAAAAGCTCAGCAGTTCCTGCTGGAAGATGCTGGAGTGGATTCTCTCCACTGGCACCCAGCACGCTCTGAACCTCTGCAAAGCAGTTTGCCTTGTGCGGAAGGCTTTACAGACACACCAGGACTTCTACAAACCTTGGTCCCAGAGAGGTGTGCAGGCAGTGCCACCTGCTCCAGAGCAATGTCAGCTCCTGTCTGCCTGCAGATGTCCTGATCTGGCGTGACGTGGTCCAGGCCTGCTCTGGTTTCAGCCCTGGTTTGGGAGAGAGCTGCCTCCTGAGCAGAGAGAGCTCTGCATTTCTGGGTGTCCACATGAGATGTTAGAGCAAGCCACTGTTCATGGGTACATGGCATGTCTTAAAGTTTAGCAACCAGACTCCTAAAGCGTGGATCCTGAAACGTGGGAAAACAGTTTCGGTTTTCCTGCAGCACGGCTGCAGCAAAAAGTCATTTCCCAATGCTCAACCACTTCAGCCCATCCACAGTGATGCTTGGCTGGGGTCAGCTAAGGTATTTTCAGACCACCGACACACAAAGCCCACGTACAGGCACGGGTCATGGGCGCCCTGTGACACGAGGCAGCAAAGGGATGCACAGAAATGCTTTTGGCTTCCCCAGGGAGCTTCCCGCTCCTCTCCTCAGTCCTCTCCTCCTGTATTTCTGCCAACTGCAGCTGTCACACAGGCGTGCAAGAAAACCCATTGAGGCAGTAAAAGTGTTGCTCAGCTTCAGGAAGAACCACACACAGGAAATCCCTGGCAAGCCATGTGCATCCAAGCAGTGGCAGGGCAGCAGAGAAAGCCTTTCCAAAGCACCTCACCAGAAAAGGGCTCCTCCTCTCTCCAGTCCCTGCTATGCCTCTGCAGGTTCAGCACCCGTGCTTGCAGGGGCCACAGAGGTGAAATACCCAAGGGCTCAGCACTAGGATCTCTCAAGCTCTGGCAAAGCCGGGCAATAAAATTTGACATTTGGGGGGAGACAGCTTTTATTACCTTTTTTTTTTTTTTTTTTAATAACAACAATAAAAGTCAATCTTTTGGCAGCTGCCTGGAGCTGTGTTTTTGCCATATGAGAAATGGTTCAAGCATGTGATAGATGAGTTCATGGGCTTTGAAGAGCTTTGGAGAGCAGTGGGGTGGTGTCTCTTTAATACACTTCTTTTAAGGGGAAAATTCATAGAGGTGCAAATGGGCAGAAAGCAAAAGGTGTAAATGGTGTAAGAGAGCCTTTGCCAGCCTCCCAGGACAGGGCTCTGGCAAGCTCTGTGTCCAGAATGAGGACACGGGAGCACAAGGGGAGAAGGGCACTCCTATTCCTTCCCCCACCCCCAGACCAAGGAAGAGAAATAAGAGCCCAGCATCAAAGCAAAAAGCAACCAGATCCCTCCCCTTCCTTGGTTCATTTTGTGCTGACCTTTAATAATTGCAGAAGGGAAAATGGGCTGGTCAGTTTGCATTAGAAATTCACTGGAGTGGCTGGTGCATTCTCCTGCTTATCAAATCCGAGACACTTGGATAAGCCCTGTGAGCAATTAGTGCTACAATCTACAGCCAAAAATTTTAGAAGTCCATATGCATATAGTTAGGAAAATGTTGATTAATTTGTTCTGATACACTCCAGAAAAAAACCCCTGCTCAAATAGCATCAGGGAGTTCAGGCAGATTATAAATTGCCTTACTCAAGATTGTAAATATTGCATCCATGCCTCCCTGTGTGTTTTAAAGACAGCTTCATGGGCTGTGCCTGTGTGGAAGAGATTTGTTTTAATATTTTACTAAGGAAAGCATATTTCATCTGCGTGGTGCTTGCAAGTGAGGGATTTTTTATTTTGAAAAGCTTCTTCAGCTGTGAAGAGAGCAAGTGTGGACGATACACAGACATGCCACTGCAATAAGGCAGGATACTGCAGCTGCCCTGAGATGTGATTTAAAATGCACAGGGCAGATGTGAGAAAAATAGAGAAAAAAAAATGGAGATCAGGAAAAATGGAGCAGGCACTGAGCCTTGAGCCTCTCATCCCCCGGATTCCACATGCGCCAGGAGCCAGCTGAGGCTGGGCACAGAGAGGATCTTTAAACACCAACTGCTGCAATCACCTCTTGCCATCAATAGCCAGGCATTTACTGATCAGGGCTGCCATGGCATTACCATCAAGGGATCTGATTTATATCAAGAGATGGTCAACATGAACAAAGCTACGTTTTTTTTTGCAAACGTAACCAGGTTTCACCCTATACACTCCAGCTGGAAGTGCGGACTGGGTACAGTGTGGCAGCTCTCAGGACCTACACAAGAGCCCTCCTAAACCTCATTCAGGGCTACTCTGACCCAGGCTTTCCTTGCAGCACCAGGGCTGCCTGAATTGATAACTCCTGCACTGACCTGTGCAAGCTCCCCCCCGGAAAGTTTCTGTCTCCTGCCGTGACAGGCTGCAGCTCCACATGCTCAGCAGTGTGCACAGACAGCTCCAATAGGATATTTGCTGGCGGAAGCAATGAGACTGAAGTCTGATGCATTTGGAGAGCAGAAGGAAAGGAAACTCCCCACCCTGCCAGAGTCAAGGATCTACCTGATCAGAGGGCTCCTCTTCTCTGACTGACTGAAGAAATGTCCCTGGCTCGGCACTCCCAGGGAGACCATCCCACTCGAGCTGGAGGGTGACAGAACCCCAAGAGACCCTAGCACAGTGACAGCTCCAAATGCCAGCAAAGCTGCAGACAGCTGCAGGACCGAGAGGAAAACAGGGCCCATTCTGTGCAACAAGCAGCATTTCAGGGAGAAAGTTAGGAAGAGAGACTGAAAGAGCTGCCGTTCAAAGAGCTGCTAACATTTCCAGCATGCCTTGAAGAATTTAGTCTATTTTTGTGCCATGAGCTGAGCTCTGCTGATCTAAATCCAGATCAGCTCCGCTTCACAAACGCAGCAGCTCTGAATTCAGCCTGGTTTAGCTCTGGTCTTTTATCCTCGGGAAACATGTCTCGCTCTGAAGATCGGAGGGAGCACACGGAAGAGCACAATGCTATGAAAAGCACCAGGAATTCAGCCCTTGGAGCCAAAGAAGCAGGCACATGCTGCAGGGGGTGAAACCCACGTGCAGCCAGCCGCAGTTATCCTGAGACACCGCAAGCGAGTGGCTCTCTCAGCAGCCAGCCCAGCCTTCCAAGGCAGCCAAGACGTGGAAAGACCTCACAGAAACAGCGGCAGCTCTCTCCCGGTGCCACCAGGGATGGATTTGGCTTGGGTGGTGCCAAAGGTTTGCCAGTGACAATCTGCCACTAACAGCAAGATACAGGACATGCTGAAGACCCGGACCAAAACACGTCTGTTTTGTGTCTCTGAGACCTCTCCAGCTTCCAGCACCTGACCCCGTCTGGCCTTCTGCAGGGCTGCACTGGGCACTGGCAAGGTTTCAGAGCAGCACAAGCACCGAGCAAAGCCTGTGTGCAGCCGCAAAGAGCCTGGCACATTGCTCCTTGGTGAATACTCAGGGCCTCCTCTAAAAACCCTCCGTGCTTTTTATTGCACGCTGCTGTGAGTCGGAGAAATGCTGTTAAACAGAGAGGACATGGGAAACACTGCCAACAATTATCCTCTGCAGGGGTCAGGACAGACCTCAGCACCCTCAGAGTCCTGGTGCACGCTCAGACACATTCCTCTGGTGACCTGTTCCTAGTGGCTTGCCTTTCAGTCCTCTGCTTTCAACTGCAGAACACCAAAGCAAGGCAGAGTGTTGTTTCGTGGTGGAGTGTCTCCAGCACGCTCTGGAAAACTGCGTTCAGAATGCTCAAAATGCACCTAAACCCAACTGCTTACCCGGGAGCAGCTGGAAAAGTAAAGGTCTTCTACTGCCGCACAGCAGCTGTCCTATGATGCCTCTTCCAGGTCCTGGCAGCTTATCTAGCACACATAATCTGCCTGAAATTGCCTGCATTCATCACTTTTGCCATGGTGTTTGAGCACCTTGCAGGCTTTACCAGCTCCCTGCAATACAGGGAGCTGCTGCTGCCTGCTGGGAGAGGGTAGGGAACAGGAGGGGACGTCGTGCGTGAGTCCTGGGGATGGGAGATGTCCCCCCTCAGCCCCTCTCTGCCTGGCTGCCCAAGGCTTGCTCCCCTTGCCTGCAGTGAATGACTCAGACTGTGAGCATCTCCCTCACCCTGGGGTAAGTAGCAAAGGAGCACCAGGAGCTTGATTTCTGCTTTTTTAACCCGGGTTAAAAAGGCCTTCAAAAGCTCCCGCTTCAGCCTCCTCTTCTCGGCTGCAAGCAAAAAGCCTGCAGGGCACAGGAAGGACAGCAGGCAAGCACCCCAAGGCACCCACTAGCAGCCCTCGGGGGACACCAGCGACGCCCCCAGCGCGGTGGGTGACAGTGACCAAGCTCGCCACTGCCTCTGCCCAGCGCGGCCGCCCCGAGCTGCGCCACCGCCGCTCTCCGTTTGTGAGAAATCCTGCGCGGCATCTGGCCACAGATGTTCGGGCAGCCACACACCCTGCCTGGCCTGCAGCAGCCAGCCCCCGAGCGGAGAGGCGAATCGCTCCCCCAAACACACAGCCTTGTGCCTGGATGCGCAAGGGAGGTCTCCGGCAAAGGCCAGGCACCACGGGCAGGGCGCTGCAGTGACCCAGGATTTAGTTGTTGCATCTGCCTCTGGTTTCATCCCTGTCAAGTGGCATAAACAATCAAATCAACATTAATAAGGGCATTTGGTGGAGGCTTTTAGGTTCTTATCTTGCTTTTAATGATTCATTCAGCTTCCCTCGGCTCTTGCAACCCAAGCCCTCTCCATTCTTCCTGATCAAAACCTGCCGGGAGCCACCCCAGCACTGTCTGGATAAATTAAAGGGACTTGGGCTGCAAGGACTAAAGGGCTCGTGAGGGGAGGATGATTTCTCTGTAGAGGCACACAGAAATAAGCCACATTTGCTTGAGCTTATTATCCCTAATTAGCAGCTCCACGGACATATAACCATGATTGTCCTGCTGCCACCACGTTCAGCCGCGCCGCATTTCCTGATGCCACCATCCTTGGCAGCCCCCAGCCCCGCTCTGCCACTCTGCCGTGGTCCCAGGCCAAGGCTCTGCTGAGGAGGTGGCCACGGAGAGAACATGGGAGCAGAGAAAGGATGTTTTTCCCCACGCTGCACCATTTTCATGTCTCCACTTTCACGCCCCACACCTCCTTGTCAAGCAGGCTGAGCAGCTCTCAGCCAGGGCAGAGAAACCCTCTAGCACATCTCACATCCGTCAGGCAGCTCTCCCTGCTCCTTGATGCTGATGGATGGTCTCCTTGTCCAGCTGCCAGAGGAACCCCTTATATCAGATAGCTTTTATCTTAAAATAAGCCCTGGAAAAATAACACAGGCTTTATTTGTCATTCACTCTGGGAAAGTTTTGAGCTAATAAATAAAGCGAAGTTATTTTAAAGAGCAATATCTTTCCTAAAAACTACAGCTCAGGGCTCTGACAGAAATAACAATACCTCCATTGCTTAAATACCGATCAGCTCAGCTTCTGCAAAATTTGGTTTCTTTGGCTGCAAAGAACAAAACTTTGCAAATGAATCTGCTTCACACTCATGTAATTAGCAATTAGCTCCCTGGTGGAAAATGATTCCCCCACACAATATTTGGGTGATTCATACCCAAGTGGGGTTTTTTTAACTTGTTTTGTGCATGTGCACATACATAAACACAGAGGCACATCAGAGTCTTGGCCAAATTCTTCCCTTTGATCTGCTCTTAATGTCAGTGCAATTGAGACCAGAGGTCTCAGCTCTTAAACCAGAGGAAACTTCAAGTGTTAATGTCGGTATTAGCAATCTCACTGCCTCACTGACACTAAAAGTCAGAGATTAGGTCCTGCTTCCTGATACCAGGCCAGGACTCCTGCGGACAGCTCAGGAATTCCTGGACAGTTTTGGGGAGCTGTTTGTGCTTGAGCAAAGAGGTGGGAGTGTAACTCCCCCAGTGGAGTGCAGACGTGCGGGAAGCACAGCCCCACGCAGGACAAGAATCCTTTGCCCTAAACTGGATTTTAGACTTTCATTTTCAAATGATAGATCAGGGCTATCACATCCTCTACCAGGACTCACTTTTGCCTAAACCTCATGCAGCAGCCCTGCGAGACACCCCTCCAGGAACAACTGTATTTCTCCTTATTCTCCTTTTCCTGTGGTGGCAGATATGGCCTTTCATCACTTTCCCAGCTGGATAGATTAGCAGGATGATGAAAAAATGAAAGATCCTCAGTAAATTCAGCCAGTGATGTTGGCCAAGTATGATTGAGCTCCCCCCTGCCCAGGACACTGACACAACCATCATCCCTCAATGCAGCCATTAGAACAATGCATGTATCCATATTTTCATAGAATCACAGAATCATTGGATATTTTGTGTTGGAAGGTTATCGAACTCCAACCCACTTGCCATGGGCAGGGATGCCACTCACTAGATCATGGTGCCCAGGGCCACATCCCACATGGCCTTCAACAATTCCAGAGATAGGGCATCCATAACTTCTCATGGCAACCTGTTCCAGGGCCTTACTGGAGGCTGTGATGCCAAGTCACGTGAACTTGGGCTTCAAAGCCATTTAAACCCTTGGGTCAGTTCAGTTCCCAAATCAGCAAGAGAAACAGCCTTAAGGCTTTGCCTGGATAGAGGAGGTTTATGTACACTTTGGATCTAATCCAGGAGTCCTTACTCACCTCTTAAAGGTAACAGAAATCCCCGTGGCCCTGCAAAGCAGCATGGCATTTGTACCCATGAAAGAAATGTCGGATGGGAGCCACAGGGGGGTTTTTGCCTTCTTTTCAGTCTGGCTGAGCCGGGGACCTGTGGGAGTAGTGGAAAGCCACCTGCACCCAGAGGAGACAGCGAGCACCACTGTGGCAGGAGGATCTCATTATGTGCAGAGCTGTCCCCAGGCTTCATTTGTGTGCAGCCTGCACCAGCCCATCTCCTGCGTCATTTCCATACACAGCTCGACCAGAACTGCTAACTTCAGGCCTCTGCTGGCATTCCTGCTCACAAAGTTCAGGGAGTGCCAAGTGCTTTTTCGTTGGGACTGGTTTCCTGGTCTGAAGGGAAATGTGACTTCACTGAAATGCAAGAATTCTGAATTCTGCCCCCTCCTCACACACATTGCAGTGCTGCTTGGGGATAAAAAAAGCTCATAGTCTGTTTTTATGTTCTCTTTATGTTCTCTTTCTCCTCTATACTATTCAACATTGTTTCACAGTGACTCAAGAACAGCATGCACAATATGCTCCATTTCTCCCGGCATGGTGAACCCCAATTTTATGTATCAGAGAGCAGCTCCTCGTGCTGAATGAGACACCAGACCTCACTAGAGTAAAACACCCCCCCCCCGCTCCGACTTGTCACTGGGAAATTTGCCACAAAGGGACTCTGTGAACGTGAGACTAGCTTAAATTTAAAAATAAAAAGAAATCATCAAATGAAGTAATCTGGCTCCTCTTAAGGTGGATCTAAAGCTGAAAGGCTACAGCAGAAGCAGTGCAGTATCTCTCCTCGTGTTCACCCAAGAGGATGCACCACTCATCTTATTTCAGGATGTAGAGGGGCCAGACAGCCTCACTGCCTTATGTAAAACTTCCTCATGGTGTTCCTGGCCTCCTTATGGATTCCCACAGAAGCTGTCCATCCTCCTCTGCTGAGGGAGGCTGGCTGGAGCTGCAGCAGTGATAACATTTCATGGCCCATCTAGAAAACACAGAGCCTGCATGGACTGTTTCATTGACTTCAGCAGGCTGTGGTGATTTACCCTCTGTAAGGAGCTGGCTGTATTTCTAGATGGACTGCCGGATGGGAATTTGATTTGATTACGTGTGTGCTTATTTGGGTTTCGGTGCACCAAGTGGGGCAGCTGCTGTGTGGGGTGTAGTGATCCAGTAGCAATGGATCTGCTCAGCCTCTTTACTTTGCTGGCAGAGCAAAGAAAAAGGCCTTTGACATTTTGTCTTCCCTCTCCTGTCCCCAGCTCGGGTGCGGCACAAAAAGTTTCCAACCTTTTTTTCAGGGTACAAAGTGGCTTTGTGCAGTAACTGAACTAAATTTGTGGAGAAAGTGAGCCATCAACCAGAGGTGTCTGGCGTCAGAGCAGGAAATTCGAGGATAAGCATCTAAGAGCAGTCTGTGCGTATCTCGTGCGTAGCTCAGATGGCTGCAACCTGGTCCAGCCCCCATGAAAGGATGGCAGTGAAAGCCAGGGACAATAGTTAAGGGATCTGAGAGAGGCCGAGGCTTTGAAAATACCTCAGAAGTGGAAGACAAGGAGGAAGAATAAGTGGTCAGTTTTCAAAGGAACAAGCTCACCTGCGGGGTGCATGGGAGGAGATACAGGGATTCTGCAGAAATTCTTTAACAGGCTGGGAAAAAGGTATGGATGTGCCCATGGATGTACACACATACAAACAGACTAATTAACATGTATATGCATGCTTGACTCAGGCTCAGAGAGAACTGGGAGAGCCTTCAAAGGCACTCAAGGAGGACAAGGGAGTGGGAAGATGAAGTCTGAAGAAACTAATGCAAAGCAGCACACATACCAGTGGCAAAAGACCCAAACTACTCCTACATGCCCTACATTGTAAATCAGCTGAAGCTGCTCCTGGAAACGACTCCTCAGCAGTCAGCCCAGCAAAGAACGCTGACATCACGAAAACAAAATACAACCTTTTGCTGTGCAAACAGCAGATTTTTAAAAATTGTATCAAACCAGCACAATAACATTCAGTAAAGCAGCTGCAAGGGCACATATGAGGCTTCTGTCATTCCACTTCAGAAAGGGAGAACATCAAGTAACAGGGTGACAACTGATAAAGGAGTGCAGAGATTTCCATACTAAGCCAGGCTGCACACAGAGGATTTGTTTAGCTTAAAGATAAAGCAATATATAAAAGGTCTGCCTGACACTTCTCATTTATTCTTCCTTGACACAAGAATAAATGCTCTTGGTGAAATGAAAAAGCAGTGGATTTCAAAGAAACAAAAGGTTTTTTATATTCTTACCTAAAGTGCACCAAATTGTGGCACTGACACATTGTTGAGATCAGGAGATGAGCGTGATTAAAGACAGCATCAGGTGTTTAGGAGGAAAATACACTTACTTTAAATGAAAGTTTAGAAAAAAGTACGCAAGCCCCTGTACTTTTATGAGGAAGTATTAACAATACACTTTCTCATTCAGTCCAGGCCAAACAACTGGGAACAAAGAATTGGTCCAAAGGTGCTGGAAGGCAGCCCCTAACCAGGGATTCTGGAAATGGTGCAGCTCTCCCAACACCATGCTCTGTGTCCTGAGCTGGGTGCATTAAAAAGGGAGATGCTGATGGGCAGGGAGTCAGGGACATGACAGCCCAGCACCCGTGAGACCACCAAAAAGTCTTTCAACCCCCATGGCCACCTCTCAGTATGGTTATTGAAGGGCCTGGTAAAGGCTGAAGAGCCTTTGAGGTCTGGAAAAGCTCACCTGGCAAGTGTGGAGCCAGAGCAGGGAGGCAGCCTTCTGCTCCTTTGGGAGAATCTGACCCAACCTGCATGGCCAACAGCACAGCAATAAGGGGATCCTAAGGAATCCAGATGATTATTGAAATGTGTAACTGCATGCAATGAGATAAACAAAAAAAATTGCTACGCTGTAGACAACAAAAATGGTTGAATTTACTGGATAAGGGGAGTAATTTAACTCCCTTTTCCCTGGACCATGTAAGACAGCACAACCTACGGAGGAGGGTTTCCCCTGGCTCTCAGCAGATAGGATTTCAACCATCAGCTGTTCTTATCCTACAGTATCCTTATTTCTCCATGTTCTCTCCCTGGCTTGACTCCCTTCAACCTTGTGCTTCACGGCTGAGTGCCTGGGTTGGAAGAGATGGGGTTGGAAATGAAATCACTGCAAGATGCAGAGGGCAAACAGGCAGCCCAGGGTGCACTTCCAGAGGTCACATCCTCCTGTCCTTTCCTATGGGAAAGCGCTTTCCAGATCTGCTCACACCCTTCTCCAGCAGTTTCAGAGCCCAAAGCTGACCACCCTGTTACATGCCTGTGATGCCTTTCTCCAGCTGGGGTACCCTGGGCAGGGCTGCTCTGCTGCAGGAACAAAAGGCTTTTTCCTCTCTCTGTCTTTGCTGGGACCCTGATGGTGCTGCCCAGAGTTAGAAAGTGACTCTCCCTGAGAAAGAGTGAGCAAAGTGGCTGCTCCTGATCAGTGGTGAGGGCACAGAAAGGGACAAGATCTTCCCATGGTGGGCTCAGCCTTGTGGTGGGAACGAAAGTCCAGCTCCTGGCAAGATCCACAAACCAAGCCCAATGAAACCACCCCCCACGGCAGGGGGATATTTGCAGAGTGAAACAGCTTAATTGCTTAGCTTTGTGCACCCTTGGACACATTGACACTTTCTTCTTGTGCCACAGCAGCACTGACATCTTTCATGTGGAACAGCTCCGGGATGATGGATGGGGAGGAGCAGCAACGCGGGAACAAAGTGACTCTGCCAAGGTCCTGCAGTAGCTCAGCACCTGGGCTGGGCACAGGACTGAGTTTGCTGGAGGGCTCTGCCCATCTGGCCCCCCTCGGTGTGCTCTCCAACAGCGACTGCAGCTGGCTCAGGGCTTCCCAGCCACAGAAAAACATGGAGCTTTGGCTGGTGCTGAGCAAGTGCTGCCAGGGCCTGGGCATGGTGATGCCTGCAGCAAAAGCACTAGAGACCTGCTGGGCACTAGAACTGCTTACTACCTTCCTTTCAGTGGTCCCACCAGAGGGAAACAGGACCCTAATGCTATTCTCAGCCCCTGCTCTGACCTTGGTACCCGCAGTGGGCCACTGTCTGTTGTCCTCTTGTGTCTGCTGCAGGGTGATGAAGATGGGTGACATGTAAAAGACATGTCCTGGGACTGCTTGAGCACACGTGCCCACAGGAAACCTTCGCTGCAGATCTCCCTACAATCTCTTTAGAGAGACCGGAAAGGTAAGACCCATATTTTCAGCTGCTGCTTTGCTCCCAAAGACAGCATGGTCCACCAGAATTAGGACATCTACATTTGACCAGGTTCTCTGCAAAGTGTTGGACTTGTTGGACTCTCTTCATCCTGTTTGCCATCAGCAGGCTTAAACTGGCTTTCAGACAATTTAAGTTTGTGATTTTCTTCCAAAGGCATCACATGAAAAATGTTTAGAGGTGTTTAGGCCCAAAGTGGTTTTCAAACAGTACTACAGAAGGGTTTTCTTCTTGCCTCCCATCAGGGCTGTTTCACTGTGGGGGCAGTGGGAAAGTCTCCAAGTCTCTTCACTCCCCTTGCACTGTCCCTGTGAGACAAACAACCCCTTGGTATGGGAGCAGCTTCACCACTGGCCACGCAAGGGGAATCCTGTCTGGCCAAGACCCAGTTCCACCACGGCCCTGGATGGGTGCAACACATCCCCATGTAAGCCAGAAGGGTCTGAGGAGGTCCCCTGGTCCCTGGAGGATCCATGGAGAGAAACTGCACTTGGCTGATGGTAAAGGGAAACTCAGAGCTGGACCACCTCTGAGACAGAATGGAGGCTCTGGGTTTTGCAGGGGCAGAGAGGAGGTGCACAGGCACACATCCAAACTGGGCAATCACACATCTAGAAATGGCCAGAGAAATCATTGCCATCAGCGGCTTCAGGTTCCTCCCTATCTCATAAAACCCTGACAGAAAAGCAGGGAAAGGGAGTGGGGGGCAGCAGCTGGTAGGAGGAAAGTGCCAACACTGAGACTAAGACTCATCTGGGATGCACAGAAATGCAGCTGGGCCTGTCTCTGGCACATCCCCAGCAATTCCCCCAAAGCTGGGGATCAGACAGCTTTAAATATAAGGAATCTAGATCCTTATAGAAGTGCCAACCCTGCGCTGGAGTCCTCTGGGAAATAAAACCAACGATGACAAGTCCCTTCCCTTTGGAGCAGGAGCTATGGCTTTGCATCGCTAAGCACGTCAACACACATCGGACATGCTCTCCTGCAGTCCCAGCTACTATTTCTGTCCCTGGGTTTCCACAGCTTCTTCCAGAGATGCCACTGTGGTATCCAATTAACTCATCAGTCACAGCTCCATGAGCTTTGCTGGGTGCAGACTCTCAACTCCATAAATAATAAATAGGAAAACTAACATTGTGCTTCTGTTCCTCTGCTCCTTTCAATTGCAAATGCATCTGGTGCAGTCACCTTAGTGCCTGCTCACACACAAACACACATGCACACACACGCACACGGAGACACCAAGAGCCTGCCCACCTCTTTGATTAATTGTGCATTTGGTGATGAGTTCAGCTTGTGGCAAGGCTGTACACACGACTAGAAAACAAGGCTGGCTTTAACAGACCTAATTTTCATTAATCTTGTTGCCTCTCTGCCTCACTGCTGAAAGGAACTGAGGTTAATCAGAAAAAAGGAGTCTCTTTCGCAGAGCTGGTGGGAGGTTGCAACAGGGCTGCATTGGTTATTTTCCATACTCCCCTGAGGCTCATGTAGGAACAGACATTTAGCCCAAACTATATTACTTGGCTAACAAGATTTACAAGCAGTTTGAGATAATGCAATCATTTCCAAAATTAAGGAAGGGCATTCTCTAAAAAGTAAAGCTCGGGAGGAGGGAGCCGAGGGCTCATTTTCGCAAAATTCATTATCCGCAGCCTGGGTTTTGCACGTGTGTGTGCTTTGCTTTCAGACTATGACGACTGAATTACAGGCCAGCTCTACAGATTCAGAGCTAGCTTTATATGCAGCATCATTTTTCATCTTCATACAGATTTCCCCCCCCCACTGCTTCCCATGAATTCCACACAAACAAACCACAGCACCTAACCAGGGTGCCCAGCCGTGTCTCATCGCTCGCGAGGAGCAATGCAGGAGCAGAACATGCATCAATTCCAACAGGAACGAGGAGCTAATGCAATAACGCTCTCCCAGATGGATGCCTGCTTTGCAGTGTGTCGCACCCCCACAGAGTCTGCCTGCTTCCTTATTCACCTGAAACTGTGGAGTAACGTGGTTAGCTTTCCAAAATGATCAATGGTGGCTGAGTCACAGGAATCAGGGATGGAAAAACCGTCTGCATCGTGCTGCTGTCCGCCACCTCACCTGTGGATGCATCCATGCCTATACACACAAGCCTCCTGCTGCCCATGCAGGATCCCCCCCTAGGGCTGAGTGCATTTGGATTTTAAATTACTCCACTGGTGGGGTTCCCAGCATCTCCCTGGAAGCCTGTGAGCTAACCAGGCACACGTCACCCACTGCACTGACAGTCCTTCCTTCCCACATGACTAATTTTCTCTTGCTCCATCATCCTTGCTGAGCTCCAGCATCCTGCCGAGTTCCCTGCCAGTAAGCAGTCTTGTCTCGGTTCCACCAAGCTCTGCACACACATTTCTGCTGTTTCACTATCAGCAAATCCCTCAGGCTTTCTCTGCCCGTGTCTGTGGTCCTCCTGGGCTGTGCACTGAGCCATGCCCACGCAGGCAGCTGAGGTTTTAGTGCAGAAGGATGAGGAGATGTGGCTGAAAGGGCAGGATGGCCAAGGCAGAGGAACTCTGAAGGCTGTGCTCAGCACAGTAGAAGATGCACTGAGGTGTGACTGGAGCAGTAGAGGGAAGAGCAAAGGATCAAACCTTCCTCCCCCGGACAAAAAAAAAAGAATGGGGCACATTAGAAATCCTGCATGGCTGTAAAGACAAAACGCCTTCATGCACTTCATCTGCCAGGTTTCACGTGTGCAACAAGGTCTGGTAAGTTTAAAACAAGACGTTTAATATTAAATTAATAGGTAGGATTAATTAATTAATAAATACGATTTATTAATATGTACGATTCATTATTTACACCGCAAAAAGCGCATGCTAAGGAGCTCTTCCAAGGCTAGCAATGCGCTGAGCCTGGCCCCAAAAAACCTCCCTGGCTCCTCCCAGCAAAGCCAAGGGGAACAAACTCTTTAAGAGTCTGGGAACGCATCCACCAGCAGCAGGGGTGTATGTAGGTCACGGTGATGCAGCAGAGCCTGGGGCTGGGGCCAGGCTGGCCAATGCTGCCTGGGGCCAGCGCTGTGGCTGGGACTCCTTCCCCAGCCTCCTCCTGCCAGCCAGCTCTGCCCATGGCATTGTGCCCCTCTGTGCCCTCCCTCCTGAGCCAGACCATGGGCAAAATGTCCTGCCCTTGGTCTTTTCTGATTTCTGACAAGGTGAAGGCAGCAAGGGGGAAAATAAACAATTTCAAAAGAGGGCAATGCTGTGCATCAACACTGGAAAGGGATGAGGGAGGCTGGACAGTGAGCTCAGCAACCCAGGGTGTGAGCACAGGCTGGACCCTGGACACAAGTGTGAGGGAACAGGACTGCGAGGCTGCAGGGAGGGATTCTTGCTAGAGATGGTGGGGAAAACTCAGATCTCTTTGGAAATCCCTCTCATTTCACATGGTTACAAAACAGAGCTGGGTTGCCAAACAAATGTAAGAGAATTAAAGCTAAAGGTACCTACCAATGGCTTAGATCCAACCCCAGGCAGTGCTTCTTTGAAAGAAAAAAGTGTTTTTCTCTTAACTGGTTAATAGCTCAGACTGGCTAAATTTCTAGGAGCCTACAGAGAACCTGAGGGTCAGCTCACGTCACCAATGTCTGCCCAGTATCCTTGTGGGAGCACGGATGGACCCTGCCTCCTGTGGCAGCTTGGAGTCGTGCCAGGCCACCCCAAATCCAGCCCTGCTGTGCCCAAAACCACCCTGTGGCTCAGGGCTAGGCAGGCAGGCTGCCCTCCCCACATCTCTGAAAGTCCTGACTGTTTTATTTTGGAAATACTGATAGCAAGAATCATCTTCTGAAGCAGATAGTGAGCTCCTGAATTACGCCACCAGCATGGCTTGTGTCCCAGCACACCACCAGGATGGCTGTGACATAAACAGTATCTTCCAGGGGGTTTCGTGTTGATGCATTCAGAATACTTCATTGCCTGCCTCCCAGACACAGGAGCTGCTTAGGAGACATGACTTTTCAGAGAAAGCAGCTCTGGTATTTTCCCCTTGCATGGAGCAAGGGGAAAAAAAAAGGAAAAAGTTTGCAGCAAGAGCCAGCAGCACACAGTGTAAGAGACTTTCAGCTGATCCCTTTATCCCCACCACACCATGATGAGCCAAAGCTGGACACTTTCATATCAGTGCTTCTCCCATAGAGCTTCCACCAGAACCTTCTCCAGCACTTCAGTGCTTTCCCTTCCTGCTTGGACTTGTATTTGTCGATGAGGAAATGAAACTCAAAACTCCACAAAATGCACGTAAAATCCTATTGCACCCAAACTCCAAGCAGACCAGACAGAATGTGCCTCCTCGTGACCAATGCACGTGTGCTTAGCACCAAACTACAGAGAGCTGGAGAAAGCTCCTCACCCAAATCCCACCATGCTGAATATTTCCAAGTGTACCTGATGGAAGCCCATGCCCTTTAGCTTCTCAATGCCCACTGCACTTCCAAACCATTCGCTGCTCAGCGGCAGGGCAGCGTTGCTCTGAGTCAGCAGAAGCTGCCTGAGACACTAAAGCTGCTCAGAGTTCAATGTGATGGAAGAAGCAGCAGGCAAAATCCTGTAACTCATCAGACAATGTAAGATATCATAAGTAACAAGCAGCAGTGGCAGTCTACAAAGTGGTTTATAAAGGGCTTGATGAGTAACTCAGCTGAGCCTCTGGATTACACACAAGACGAATCATTTCATTTCTGTCATGCAGCAGCCCATCTGCAGTGTGCAAGGAACCATCCCTGCTTTTCACATCTCAAGGGCTTCGGATAAAAGGGTGAGAATCGCTGCCAAAACCAGGAAACACGAGGCAAATTTTTCACTGGCTCCTGAAAGAGATGAGTGAGTCTGTACGCCAGATTTCTGTAATTGGGGAGCACTTGATATGCACAGGTGTGCAAAGCCTGAAATGGACACACAACTGCGAAAAATTCAAGAAGGGGGCCATGCTGGTCGATTGCTGCTTCCGAATTCAAAACCAGATTTGGCTGGAGGCACTGACTTACATCCTATAAAGCTGCACTGCTTTCTGCCCTGTGTAGTACTGCTGAAATTCAGGGCAAAAAATGTCTGCAAGAGGGACCCAGAGCGAACCTGCACACTGTCAGGTGCAGGAGATACAAGCACCCACTTCTCTGATCCCATCACCACCTCCAACATCAGCAGTCCTGCTTCCTCAGCAGAGCCTCCCTGGCTATCTGCCCAGGAGATCCTACTGCTTCAGTTTTCCTAATCTCCCTGCGTTTTTCACCAGACTATCTCCATTCTGGCTTCTTCCAGAGGGTCCCTGGGTAACCTACTCTCTACTTTGAGCTGCTTGAATAATTCAGAGACATGGAGAAGCCAACAGAGAACTTGCCTAATTCTCCTGAGGGATTTAAGTCAGCATCTTCACATCTACCTGCACCAAGGAGACTCGCTGCACGTGCTGCATGCGTGTGCAGGACACGCAGCATCCTGGGCATGTGCTTCCTTGCAGGTTTGTCTGGAAATGCACAGCAAGGCTGGTGCGGCCAAAAAGCACTTGGCTCTTTGCAGAGCACTCATGGAGTCAGACTGACAGTGAGCATCCACCCAGGATGGACAGGCCTCTGGGACTTCAGCCCTGATGCTCCTCTGCCTGCACAGAGACAGTGTTGGGAAGGGCCTGGCTCATCCCTGCACTGCTGGCGAGGCGAGTCCTGCTTGCTGTTATTGAGCTTCTGCTGGAGGGCTCTGCAGAAGGACCTGGGCAGGGTGAGGGGCTGAGACCAATGGTAGAAGGTTCAAAACCCCCTGCAGCACTACAGGCTGGGGCAGAGCGGCTGGAAAGTGGCCCAGTGGAAAAGGACCTGGGGGTGCTGGTTGACAGCAGCTGGACATGAGCCAGCTGTGCCCAGGTGGCCAAGAAGGCCAATGGAATCCTGGCTTGTATCAAAAATAACATGGCCAGCAGGACCAGGGCAGTGATTCTTCCCCTGTATTCGGCGTTGGTGATGCTACACCTCGAGTGCTGTGTCCAGTTCTGGGCCACTCAGTTCAGGAAGGACTCTGAGGTGCTGGGGCAAGTCCAGAGAAGGGAAAGGAGCTGGCGGAGGGTCTGGAACACAAGCCCTATGAGGAGTGGCTGGGGGAGCTGCAGGGGTTTAGCCTGGAGAAAAGGAGACTCAGGGGTGATGTTATCACACTCTACAACTCCTTGAAAGGTGTGTCCAGGTGGGGATAGGGCTCTTATCCCAGGCAACTCGTGACAGGACAAGAGGAAATGGCCTCAAGCTGTTCAGATTGGACATCAGGAAGAATTCCTTCACTGAAAGGGTGGTCAGGCATGGGAACAGGCTGCCCAAGAAGTGGTGGAGTCACCATCCCTGGAAGTATTCATGAAATGACTGAACATGGCACTCAGTGCTGTGGTTGACATGGTGGTGTTTAGTCAAAGGCTGAACTCGATATTGGAGGTCTTTTCCGATCTTAATGATTCTATGGTTCTGTGATCCTAAGCAACAATACACTCCTGGGCTCTTGCCAGGAGAGTTGGGCTCATGTCGAATGGAAAGACATCAGGAGAAAACATCTTCAAAATGCTTCGGATCACTGCCTTGCATTTCAGTCCACTGTGCTGAGGGAGAGCTGCCCCAGCCACCCTCCCTTTTGCACCCCTGTGTGCAGAGGCACCACTGCCACTGCTTGAGAAGAACCCTGGCTGGACTTTGGCATGGCTGATACGCCTCAGACACGGGGACAGTGGCTCCTGGCTTACTCCAAGGACAGCCATTTCCTGAAACTCATTCATCTCTCACACAGCTCTCTGCTGCTTGATGCAGCACAGACAACATCCTGCAGCCCCCACAAGCTCATCTGCCTCCTGCTTGGCAGCAGCAGGCAGGTTTTTGGCTGCAGATTTCACCAGCAGCCCCAAACTCTCCATTCTGTGACATTTGCAGGCAGCCCTGCTGTTCCAGCACCTCTTGCTCTGTATGGTTCAGCACCACCCAGAGCTGATTTGCAGCCTTAAACAGTTGGGTGTCACCACGCCACCAAGAGCTGTATAACAGCACCCTGAGAATCACCTGGTGTTTAGAGGGGAAGGTCTGTTAGGAAAGGAGACAGAAGTACCTGGGATGTTCTAGTTAAAAAATAACTTAGAGCAATCAAATTGTTAATGCTGGGTTGTTTTTTTTTTTCATTCTGGAGTGCCATTGCTCCTGGTTGGTGGCAGGTGGGAGTCCCTGCAGCAGTCTCGGTCTGGCCCTGTTGGAGTGTGGGGTGTGGGGGTGGACTCAGTAACTCTTGTGCCATGGCTGACATGTCCAAGCACACTTCTGCAAGCCAGCCTGGCTGGATGTGAGCCCAGGAGCACACCAGGCTGGGCCTAGGGAGCAGGCTGGCTTCCCAAAGCATGGCAAGAAACAGCACAGTCCAGCCTTCCCTCCAAATTCATCACCATGAGACATCTGCGCTTTGCCGCCTTTGTCCATCTGCTTCAAAGCAAAGACCCACACCTCTGATGGCAAAAAACAAGGCACAAACAGCTGCCCTTCACCCAAGAACCCAAAAACTACCCAGGGAGGTGAGCAAACCCTGGTTTATCCTGCTCTACAGCCGGGGGATTGTCAGTAAGGAGATGGGAACAAACCCCTTCTGGCTGAAAGACGGCTTCCGAGAGGGCAGAGCATTTCTATTCTGAACCACATCTCCTAAGGTCTCCGGCACACAGCTGCTTTCCCAGACCTTGCTGTAACTTCTCTGGAATGATGGGAGGGGAGGGGCAGGCCATGGAGCCCCCCTTCCTAGGGGGCTGCCTTTTGGCCCCATGACAGTGGGATTTCAGTTTCAAGGTGGTCGTAGGGAGGCAGGAGCACATAAATATGCCGGAGTGCTGTGGGCTGTGCTGTTAATCATCTCGGTACACCTAATTCTGAAACATCAGATGTGTCAGGCCCTCCTCATTTCCTAATTTATTCTCCCAGGCTAAGATGGTTGGTTTGTGCCTGTGTAGCTCCTCTCCAAGGCAGATTCAGAGACTATTCCAGCTGGGTAGCAAACCAGGGGAACAGTGTGTTGCAGCAGAGGAATTAGCAAATGGAAAGGAAAGCAGAGTGAGGAGATGAGCATGGATGAGAGCTGGCATGAGCCATCACGACTGCAGTGATTTATTTTCAATTTTGCTTACGAAAACCTCCCTGGGTACAGATTGCCTTTCCCCACGTCATCTTTATTATCACTCCACCTTGAGACTGGGTGATGTGGGCGTTTGATAGACTACCTGGAAGCCTGGTTTATTTCCCCTGGTGTTTCCCCGTGGTGTGATGAAACCTCTGCTTCGCAGAGCAGTGCCAGCCGCACCAGGCAAAGCCCTTGCTGTCCCCAGGGCAGGTCTGTGTCGCAGTGCCCTAAAGAACAACTGTGTCCCCACCCCTGAGGCACATCTCAACTCCTCATGAGTGGAGGGTCTGCACAGCAGCCAGCACAGGATCTCTTTGTGTGGGAAGCAAAATCAAAGAGGGAGTTTCCTCCTCTTGCACTGATAGAAAACTACAAATATCTCCCTTGCAGGTGGCAAGCTGCCAGTGACTCCCAAACATGCTGTGGCCTGGACCATGCTCAAGAAAGCATCTCGACACACTAATAACATTAGCAGTTCTCAATCAGCTCTTTTTCTCTCCTGCCTTTTGGTCATCAAAGTGTTGAGGGCTGATGCTGCTCCAAAGGAACTGGGTTCCTTCTGCAACAGCTTTGCATCCATCTCTTCTCCCCAAATTGCCTGTGTCCTCCACATCCCCGTGGGTTTTGTGAGAGCTAATCAGCTAGACCCAGGAGCACTTGTCTTCCTGCATTTTGAACCCCGGACAGGACAAACTGCAGCAAAACTAAAAAAAAGGGCACTGGTTTCACAAGCCAAATACATCTTTGGAGCAATGGAAAAACACCTACTTCCCATGTTAAACCAGGATTTGTACATCTGCCTTCAGCGTCTCGCACAAGGAATTATGGCTGCCTCATCGGCAGGATTTAGAGCTGCAGCAGGCTCAGAAAGATCACGAGGCTGTGTTTACTTTCTGACAGATGTATGGGTTTATCACATCCCCTCCTTTGAATACATATGCCCTCGAGTACATATACCCAACGTGTCTTTGGGCAGAACTCCGAGAATATGAGGGAGAGAAGCTCCTGGCTTTTTCCCGGGTTAAGCTCCCTGTCCAGGCACAGCAGGACTGATAGCACAAGGCATGCTGAAGAACGTGTTTCCTCACTTGTGCATGTACCATTTTGGGTCTAATTTACCCTGGCTGACAGCTACTAATTTGACAAGTACTTTAACCAGACATGTTTTTAGAGTGCTTCCCTTGCTCATGCGTGCTGAGCTACACGGTGGCACACTGTGATTGTGCATCTAAAATTATGGTAGCTGATAAACTGAAGGCAGAAAAGGCAGCTAGAGCTCAAGCAAAAAGCCTGCCAAGTTTCTAATAAAATTCAAAACACAGCAATATTTAAGAGCGTACACGAAGCCAGCGTTTGTCTGTGTTTCAGTCTGCCTTGAAATCCCCTGAGCAATCAACCCACATGGAGGCAGCTTAAGGAATGGAAAAATCAGTCACTTCTATTTCTCATGTCTTTTTTAGTTTGCAAAGTACAATATGCAGTGGGAAAATAGGATCCAAACCACTTACTCTGCAACAAAAGCAATTTTGGTTGTTTTCAACTTGAGAAAACCAATGACACCACTTCCTAAGGCCTGTCATGACAGAAGTCCACAGATGCCTGACCAATCACCTACCCTCCAATATGATATTCCTTAAAAGAAACCCTAAGTCCCCAAACGATCCTTTAGTTCCACAGGCACTAAAGAAACTTGCTCACAAGTCTAAGTAACAAAAAAAAAAAAAAAATCGATTCCTCCCACCATTACTACTACAATTCTTAGCTATTTAGTGCCCCAGCCCCAAGCACAGGTTTTTAGTCACTTCTTGTTAAATATCCAGAAGAGAAGAGGCGTTTGTGCTGCATCTGTGGTTGTGTCCTTCATCTCTTAAAGACCAGGTTTGGGAGATCTCAGCTGTCAAGGTTCCCATTCCCCCCAGGCCTGCAATGAAAACAGAAGAAACAGTTCTCTGCTGCCAAAAAGTGGCTTACCCAGGCCAAGAGGGATAGCTGGAGAAATCCTTAGGAAAGCTTTCAGTAAACAATATGCCAATGGCTCTGAGTTGCAGGTGGTATTTCCTGAGCTCTGATGATGTTAAGTTGCACCCCAGTGTTGGGCACAACCTCTTAAAATCACCACCTTGTGCAATAAGATAATTTTTTAAAATATCATTTTAGCTGCTTGTTTTACCAACTGGAATTCCAGCTCACGTGGTATAGGAAGCAGTGCCCTACAATGAGAAATACCTTTGTGAACATTTTGGCTCTAAATTTCACATCTGAAGTACTAATTGCCCTTTACGGTTGGAGTCTTTCCCAGTTTTCATTTTGAATATAAGGGATCTCAAATCCTTAAACAAGGCAGTGTGAATCACTGCATTTGAGTGGAGGCCACTTGCAGCTCTGGCTTAAGGAAAACCTCTTTATTTCCTCTAAACATCCACAATTCTCTTTAGAAGAATAATATTTACTATCAGACCTGCCCAAAAATGTCTTGCTAGAAGTTTTATCCCCACCCAAAACTTATTTTGGAACTATTTTCTGAAAATGTCAAGCTCTCTCTATTCTTCAAACAAAATGTTTGAATACCACATTTCCCCTTACTAATTTTTAAAGTATTATTTTCACTGTTCCTTTTTATTTCTATTACTATTATTATTATTACTATTAAAATACCTGCTTCCTTGCCATTACTTTACATCCTCACTGTTGCTGATTCCTGCCCATTTCTTTGACTTTTCTTTCAGCATTTCATTAATTTTTCATAACTGCCAAAAAATGGAGGGAAGGAAAGACTGCTCTCTTACTTCCTTTTGCTAAACAGTTTTCTAAACTCTGAAATGTTACAAGTTATCATAGCCACGGTTTTGCTTTTCATTTGCCATATCAGAGATTTCTTCCCATAAACTCAGGGAATACTGGGAAAGATGGAGAGTAGAAAAAGAGCTGTTTAAAGAAGAAAGTAAATAAAGAATTTCTTCCCCACCTCTCCCAGGAACGTGACAGTGACCAATGGTCATGTTTTAAAAGATTGAATAAGAGCCGGAAAGCAATGAAAAGGTGAAGATTCTAGGGTTTGGGTTGGTTTAGGGATTTTTGCTGGATTAATATAGAATTTCCAGATTTCAATATTGTGAGGTTTTGTGGTTTTTTTAGTTAAATTTATTTTCTCCCTCTTCAATGAGCTCTACCCTTCAGACTATGCAACACCTCTTCCTATTTAATATTTCACCAGCTCACCTGGCATTTGCCTCCAAAAATAGGGTTCAGCACTGATTATCTGTGGTTATGGGAATAATTAACCTCCCCACAGGCAAACCTGCCTTGTGCATCACATCTCCTTTTATCGCATCCCAGCACAGCTCCGTAATCCTTTGTGAAAGGAAAGCCGCAAGACGCAGGTCACATCCCCTGCCCCGGCACCCGCTCAGGAGGCATCCCAAGGGCTCTGTCCTGGGGAAACGCTGTCCCCAAGGACAATCCAGCCCCGGGAAGGCCAGGCTCGGGCAGTTTCCTGGTTACAAGGTATTTGTCTTCCGCACAGAGCGTCCGCTCCCCGCTGGTGAGATACGGAGCGCGAAAGCTCTGGGGCATTATCAGCCTAAGTCAACACGTACTATTAATAATCATTACTTCTGCACTGCATATTGCCTGGCACCCTCCGCCAGATTTAGCTCTGCTTTCTGCATCACGGCTCTACACATGCTCATTACCGCGCAGTTTACAAACAATGCAATTATTTGGGTGATTGCTAAAGCTACAGACAGGGCAGAAAGACTTTTTTTATCTCTTGAACCGTCAGAAAAACCTCCAGGCTAAAAAAACAAAACCTAAACCCAACAATAAAGTGATTGTTACAGGGATTAAATGATTTTTTCCCCCCTTTACTAGCTTGAGTGTTTGCCTTTTTCCTGGTTACTGGTTATTATGGGTTACTGCCCTAATCATGATGGCAGCAGCACCGCCAGGCCCTGTTTTCTCTGCTGAGAAAGGGAGCAGAGGACTGTGAGCAGGAAACTGCTGCTGAGCTGGGGAAAAACATCAGTTCAGCTGAGATGGGCCAAAGTGACCAGCTCAGACAGAGACAGAGACAGAGGGAATCACTGCCCCATAATTCCAAAGTCTCAGCTATTTTCAGAGCAAAATTGAGATTATCTGCTTTTAATTCTGAATCATAACTCTTAGAGCCCTTTAAATTGTCATCATTAAGAGAGGTTAAAAAAAATAAAAAAGAAAAAAGAAAACCTGGAATAAGGACAAAGCAAACAGAAATTCACATTCAGAGAACACTCCTGATACCTCTCAATGTCCTGCTCTGGAGAGAAAGATAAATGCTAAAATCTTAAGCTTTCCTACTTCCACTATCTGTCACAGACAGCAAATCCTGGCTTTGCAGGGGAAAACCATGGACCCACACTGTTTTGGACAATGATACCATGTTCCTGCTGTCCAGGATACTGTCCATCCAGCCTGACACAGATGTGCCTTTGTTTGGACCATCAAATCAATGCTCCTGCATTTTTTGAAAGCCCTGTGTCTCCTAGGTACATAGGTCAGGGCCTCCAAGCCAGGAGCAGCTGCCCTGGTTTTCCCTTATAATGCACATTAAGGGACACAGACTGACTAGGAGGCAGGTGCCAAGCAATATGAAAGACCTCAAGGAATTATTTTTTAAAAAAAAGCAAAACTATGTCCTGAACCCACGAGGTTCTATTCCAGGTTTGAAATGCAGTGTGTGGAGCTGAAGCCAGCCTTCCAGCCCAGCAAATGCTAAAGCACATTAGAAACCCTGGGAAGGTCTGTTGGTTTCCCTCAGGAGACACTTGACTGAAGCCAGCAAGAGGAGGCTGTGAATAGGACACAGCTGCTGTTTTTCTCCTCCCAGCAGACTCAAGTCCCCCCTGCGGGTTGCTGAATTTCTGAGAGCTCACCCCAAAGCCCCTGGGCTGGCAGGGCCATTGCTGCAATGCTGCAGGCTGCTCCCAGAGCCCTGTGCCTCCATTTCCCATCTGCCAGGGCACGGTTTATGGGGAATTTAGGTTTGTACAAAGTCTACAAAGTCCTGTGAGCAGGATGGTGCTGGAATGGTACTGGATGTGGAAATACTGCTCCATCACCTGAAGGAATAAGCTCCTGTGGGAGGTGGGAGAGAGAAAGTGGAGAGGTGATGCAGGCAAACTGGAGATGCTGGATGCCAGCTCCAGCCACACGCAGCAGGGCAAAGATTTCCCCCACTGGCCTCAGACACCTATTTTTAAACTATTGCATATGTTTCCTTTCATTACCAGTCACACTCATTTGCTTTGAAAGGAGGTTACAAATAAGGAGAAAGTCCCTCGTTAATTGACTGGATGATTTATTGCATCCTCCCTCCCTTAGCAGCCGCACAGGCTTAAAAGCTGTGTGAGGAATAACTGCTCGGCTTTTGTTTGGAAAGGAGCTGGGTGAAGATGTGGAAGAGGTGGGAATAACCCCAGTCCCTGGCTGCCTGGTTTTTAACTACAGACAGCTCTTTGCGGGGGGAAGGGTCCTCAAAAAAGAAGCTCTCCCTGCATTGTACTGACCACAGGTCACAGTCTGTCCACCACTCACACCACAGCGTGTCTGGTGTTTGCTCTGGAGCACCAAAATTTGCTCTCACGTGGCACTTCTGAAAGGTGTAAATACAGACAGGATAAGTGAACAGAGATTTTCTAAGATCTCATTTACAGGCACTTTTTCAATGCACAGAAGTACCCTCACTCTTTGCTGACCCAGAGGGCAACTTGTGGCATCCTTGAAGTCAGTCCCAGCCACTGATTTAGAAAACAGGTTTCAGGATGCTTTCAGAAAGGCCAGGAAGTACCACTGAGAACTGGGCTTCCCCGGGTAATGAGGGAGGGGGAGGAAAAATATATAAAAGCCTAAAGGGAAAAAAAGTATAAGGAGTAACATAACGGAAAGGAGAAGGGAAAAAAGAGCAGAAAGTGGAAACAAAGTTTAAAACAAGCTTCGAAAGCCATCAAGGAAAGAAGATAAAATGAACCCCTGATTTCCAACAAGGTGTTCAAATGTCTTGGTCCTGGGTATGGACAGAAGAGCTTGGACAGGGAGACCAGAGGGATGCTATTTGGAGAAGTTTGCTGACTTTCCCTAGAGTTTAATAATAGCAACTGTATTTATACGACTAAAATGTTTTTGTTAAAAGGCTAAGTACTGGTATGTCATGCTAGTCACTTTAATTTAAAATAAATTCTAAAAGTTCTCACTGGAAAGGCTTGCAGCTAACTATAAATATATGCAATATGCTGATGGATTTTTTTTAAAAAGCAAATTTATTCTTCTTCAGAGGCACTAAATTGCACAACTGTGCAGCGTTTCTGTGACACAAATTTTCAGAGGCCCTGGGAGTCAAGATTTCTAACTGATCTTGCTGCATTTTTTTTTTTTTAGCCCTTCTGCATGTAGTGGCAGCTCTGGCTGGTTTGATGTGGGTCTTTGATACATGAAGAGATTAAAAAAGATAGGCAAGAGAGAGATAAAAGTGAAAGTGAAAAAGGAAGAGTAATGGGCAGGGACAGCACTTTTATTCCCTATTACTCTGAACATCTGGAGGACAAACTGGTCAGTCAACTATGAGACTGAAAGCACTTACCCAGGCTCCTGACCAGGGGCTTCTCCAGATGAAAAATTATGGCCCCTAATGCCCACTGCACTCATTACTTTTCCCTGCAAATGGAAACCACAGAAAGTTTCCCCCAGGCATGTCCAGCCTGTGCCCGGCCCCAGCTGCACTCATGGGGAGATGTTCCCTCATGGAACAAGGGCAGCTGGATGACGAGCAGGCTGGCACCTCCTTCCCTGGCATGGAAACTCATTGCTGGTGGCCACCAGAGCCCTTTGCCTCCTGCAGTGTGACCAGTGCCCAACCCCACCTCCCACGCCCTGTCTGGCCACAGCAGCAGGTTGCCCTTTCCACTCACTGACCACTTCCATCTCTCTCGCAAGCCTCAGGATGCGTTTCAACCCCCAGCTTCTGTAAACTGGCCCAGCCCCGGTCACTCCAGCAGCATCTTGGCCAGCCTGTGGCCAGCAGTGCCCTGCCAGCGAGGAGAAAGCAACCAGGGCAGGGTTGAGACTGCAAGAGCAGTCCTGGTGAGTCCCTCACCCTCTCCATGCCACCGGGGCAGCCGGAGGACACGCTCCATTCACCAGGAGCGGAGTTGGCGTTGCAGTTTTGTAAAGGATAATTATGGCGAATTCCTTAGAAGGGACTGAAGTCAGCCTGCTACCAGATAGCAGGAAATATTTATAACAATCACTTCCAACTGCAGCCTTTCATCTGAAATCTAAACAGAAAGCTGAAATCCCAGGCCTGTAAGTTGATACCTTGGCTATATATGGTCAAAGAACTCCATGGGGGAGAAAAAGATGCTAAGTCCCCAGCACTCCTCATACACACGGCTCCAAGAAGATCCATTAACCTCTGTAAAATTAGCAAGCCCGTATCGTCAATTAGCTTTGAAGTATGATTGTCACGCTGTTGCATTAAGAGCCCTGCTCTCCCAGGGATGTCTCAGCATGTCACACTCACAGCCACGTGTACGGCAGGGCGCAGCATTCTGTAAATGCTCAGAGACGTCCCCCAGCCTCGTGTGCCTGTCACAGCAGTTGGGAATTATAAAGCACTTTTAACTATGGCAAAGTTATGGGGTGACCCCCTGCACTCCGGCAGGAAGGCACTGCCAGGCAGAGGCCATGCAGAGGCAGGGCATTTTACAAGACACTCACTGGTGAACGGAGGAATGGTGTTTTCTGGTATTCAGGCTTGCAAAAATGAGAGAAAAAACAATTCCTGCATGAAAATGGACCTAAAAAATGACAAGGCATTGAAATGCGTGGCTTCAAACTCTGCTAGTGACTTATCCTTTCTGAAGGAGTTCTTCTGATAGCAACAGTCCACATTTTACACTAATATTTTCAAGAACTCCCACCACATGTCCTTCTGCAGCAGCAGGAAATGAACTGCAGAGCTTTACTCTCAGAGGTGCTCCCTCACTGTGTGCCCCCCAGTGCAGAGCACAAGGTCCTTCCTCACAGCCTGGAGCCTGCCTGGGACTGAGGCATTTCCTTGTTGCCCCCCTCTGCTCTTACCTAAGCATTTGCTAACAGGAACAGGCTGCCCACAGAAGCTGTGGATACCCCACCCCTGGAAGCGTTCAAGGCCAGGCATGGGCCTGGATGGGGCTCTGAGCAACCTGGGATAGTGCAAGGTGTCCCTGCCCATGGCAGGAGGGTGGGAGCAGGGTGATCTTTAAGGTCCCTTCCAAAATAAACCATTCTATGATTCTGCAGTTCTGTGATAAATGTTCAAAACCAGACAGGCTTGAAAAACAGCACTGCAGGCTTTTCTTACAGGGGGGAAGAACAGGCCCCTGAAGAATCAACAGCTTCTGCCCTGTGATATTAAAAGCTTTCTCTCGCCGAGACACTGCTGCTCACCGCAGAGATGGCATCGTGCTGAAAAGCGAGGAGCTGGCATCCCTGCTCTCAGCCTGCTGCATGCAGGCTTCTAACAGCTCACCCAGGATGTTCATCTCAAACCCGTCAAGTGAGTTTGCCAACATGTAAAAGCCTTGAGCTGGAATGGAGCTCACAATACTTGGTCCTCATTGAGACATCAGCCTCTGCACAGGACATCTCATAGAGCATTCTGACAGGCATGTGCCTCTGGGGCAGCCTTTCCTTTTCACTGCAGTTGAATGCCCTCCTACTATTTGCAAGTGAGTTTCAAGAAAACAGCAGTGAACCTTTCAATTAAAAAATAGAGGTTATAAGCGAAAAGTCACATTTCCTTTTGTGAGATCTAACATACTGTCTCAACCTGCTTATTGTTATTAAGGAAACAGCGGCAAATTCATTTCTGCATATGTCCCTGCCATATGGGGTGTCAAAACCATGAGAACCATTTCTATTTCAATATGAACCCTTTTTTTGTTTCTCTTTCTGTAACTCATGCTGTATCTCACAGGGCATGATCATGAAACTACCAACCAACCAAATTCTGGTCTCTCCCAGTGCCACAGCTGCAGTGCCACAGCAAATGGTGAGTTCCCAGGCTGGAAACAACCACTGGACACAGCAAACCTCTTGGCAGGGATGGCAAATGAGGATACGCAGGATTGAGAGCTATAGTTTGAAATGGAACCCCCCCAAGAGCTTTTGCTGGTAGTTATTATTTGTGCCAGTTGCTGTTGTTGTTGCGTGGGCTGCATCAGAGGGCATTATTGGGCTTATCTAACCGGTGCTGGTGCATTCCCAGCGAGAGCTGATCCTGCAGACAGCACCAGGATGGATGCACATGCACCACTGCACATTCCACTGCGGCCCAGGGCGTGCGCCCAGGGGGCACCAGGGCATCCTGATTCATGTCCCAGTAAAACACAGCTCGTTTATTCATCTTTGACATCTGAGGACTAAGCCTGTCAGACACCAGTCCTCTCTGCAGCGAGCCTGCAGGCCAAACCAGGAGCAGCATTTCACCTGTGTAGGCACTCAGAGCACATTTTAGGGCAGGGTGACCCACGGTCTGAGGAAGGGCACAAGCCGCCTTCCCCCGAGGCCAAGACACTCAGAAGATGAGCGGAGGAGACTGGGATGGCAGGACGGAGGGAAGGCTGAGTTTGAAACGGGCACTGTGACGAAAGACAAGAGGTCTCCGTGGGAAGAAGGGGTTTCCCAGCTGCAGAGGAGGACTGGGTGCAGTGAGGAGACACCTTGCTGCCTGCTGCCTCACATGAGAGCCCCTGTGCTGCCAGCCCTTGTTCCACGTGCCTCAGGAGCCTGGCTGCCTCTGTCCCCCCGCGCACACTGCTCCCTGCCTCGCGTGCCACAGCCGGGCACGCGGTGCTCCAAACGTCGCACAGGGAACGCGGAAGGACAGATCTGAAAAGAAAGGCACATCTGCCAGATATGCCCAGGCACGAGGCTGGAAAGGAAAAGGAGCTACCCTCAAAAGAGCACAGTGATATTTGCATGCAGGCTCACCCTCCTCAGCTGCAGGAGCAGCCGTCTCCTCTCTTTCATGCGAATACGTGGCGTCCTTGGTAGAAATCTGTTACAAATATTTGTTGGATCTTCTCTCTACAATCTCAACAGATATAACCCAGGAGTTTAGCTACTGGGGAAAACCCGTCAGGTTTATCTGCAGTCTTTTATACTCCTCTAGACTTCAAAGATGCCCTGCCTTTGCGGCTGAGATTTTTGAGATTTGGAAAGAGCTCCTCTGCCGAAAGAGCAGCCATAGAGCCTCCCAACAGGGGCAGCGGCCAGGGGATTAGCCCTCCTGTTCCAAGGCATTTTCAGCCCCAGTCGTAGCTCAGCTGGGCTCCCTCTACCAGGCTGCAGCCACCCTTACAGGAATTATTCTCCCTGAGCTGCTCCCCGGGCCTCAGTGCCCACATGTCCAAGGCAAAGGCAAAGGCAAAGGCACGCCGGCCTCATACCCTGCCAATCCACTCTCCTTCCCCTGCTTGGCGGAGTCAGGCCTATTAACAAGATAATGAGAAGAAAGAAGTACAAGCCTGAAAAAAACCCATCTCTGATGGGAGCATTTCAAAAGGCAGCCAGTTTCCAGAAGGCAAGAACTATTCTCCACATCAATTATCTACAGAGATGCAAGAAACTGGTTGACAATGAGGAATTAGATAATAAAAGCTCTGATTTAACTCATTAAATTATGGCTCCAGGTATGTGTAGTCCCAGTGCATGCCAAATTTTATTTATGCCTGCATTGCAACCACCTCTGGAGAGCACTGCTACAAGGCACAGAGCGACCGAGGAAGAAATTGAAGGTAATTTTGCTCTGCAGCTCAAGAAATGTGAGCCATTTCCACTGTCACAGCATGCAAGCAAACCTCCGCCTCCCTCTCAATGGAACCTGGAGCAATGTGACTGCAGGATCATGGCCCAGGGCCCTCCCAGCATTGTAAATCTCTGCAGGTCACTCACTGTTAGTGTTGCAATGCAGGTTTCTGTCCTTGGGGACTGAAGTAGGCAAAAGTGACATTTTATTTCGTACCAGGTGTTTGCTCCAAAATGCAAGCCAACGACACCTCTCAATCTATATGGTTTCTCCTCCTCCAGCTTTTTAAACGAAAAGCAGGTATGCCTCGGTGGAGTTTCCAGTCTTCCTCACTTTCACTGAGAGGAGAAAATGTAGCCAGGTGTTTGTGGGGGAAATCCTCAACCAAACATCGCCCCAGTTTCAGCTGTTGTAGGAATAACAACCCACAAACCTACACAACCTCTGTCCCACAGGGAGATAAGCCAAATGATCTTTGGAGGCCATCCCCAGCAGCTTTGGCATACGTAGCTGTGTTGCATTTGTTGTTTAGACCAATTTGAGATGAAGCCTTCCTCTACAAACTGATGGCCTCCTTCTCAACCAAAGCCTGCCTGCAGCCAGCAGAGACATCCCACAGAACAATGAAGAAAACCTAGCTCCAATATCAAGGTCACCCAGGCTGCTCAGACACAGCACAGGGCAGAGGAGGTCCTCAGGAGACCCACTCCACTCCCACTGCAGCATTCCCACACCCCTGGGAGCCTGTCCGTAAGGGAAGGGCTTCCCCTTACGGTGCCTTCCAGCCTCCTCAGGGTTTAAACTCAGCCAGTTTGTTACAGGAGTGCCATAAACTGCTCTGTCCCAGATCCTGCTTTGGCTGCAGCAGATTCCCACCACCCTGTTGCGTTAATGACACACTGCTCCTTCTGTGCTGGAAGTCATTAGTGCAGTGGTGTTGGGGAGAAAACTGCTGCCAAATCAAGGGCCTTGCTCACAATAGCTGGTGCAAAGAGAACATAATTTTACTTCATTTTTAATGACCCAAATGCAAGCCTAAAGCTAGCCATGTTCAAATGCGTTAGCTGAGCTCACCGGTTCTCCTCTAACTAGTCCATGTGTCTAAGCTCCGAAAGAAATAAATGAATAAAACTCATGCCACAAATCAAAGGGCGCTGTACCCAGCCAGGACTGGAGGGCAGGCACTGCTCCCCACTCCCCATGGGTGCTGGGGGAGGTCACCATCACGTTGAGCTGTCGGTCCAAAACTGGCACGTGGCTTTGCCACTTCCACCTGCTCCTTTGCAGGATTTTCCATCACATAACTGGGGTGCTAGGAGCAAATCCTTACTTGCAAAGAGCTGTTGCACGAGTTGCCTGACAATGGGCTTTCACGGAGAAGTTGAGGCGCTGAAGTGTTGTTGCTTCACCTTCTGTCACAGTTGCTGTTAGCAGGGTTTCTCAAAACACTTGGCCTGAAATGCATCCCCCCTGCTTAAGTTTCCAGAGTCAGTGAAGGAAAGTTTGGTTCAAAATGCAAAATGAATCTTCTGTGAAGCAATAAATAACAAAAACAAAAAAACCAACAAACCCCACAAATGAAAAACCCAAACTAACCAACCAACCAACCAACCAACCAACCAAAAAAATCTGACAAGCCCAAATTTCAATTAATTTCTTTGAACTTCCAAATTGGTTTATTCAGTTGCAGATTTCCTGAAAGGTAAATCTTTCTTCCCTAAATAATAATGCTCACACAGATCAGTACATTTTCCTTCATGTACAGCAAAGGAATTTTAAACCTCTGCTCTAGCTGGGAGGGAAGGGATTAACACAATATTAAATATGGAGCTCTTCATGTTCTCCTTTTTCTTTCCTCTCTCACATGCACTGCCTTGGCACCAAAATGCTGATGAATAGCAGGAAAATTCAGATCAATTTAGTTCTTCCTTTCCCAGACAAGTGATTTTTCTTGGCAAGGCTAGAAGTATTCTCTTTTCCTCATTTCTTTTACATTTGATGCCTAATGCTGAGCCAGGCTTCTCCCTGCAAACAGGCTGAAGATGAAACTTGACAGCTTTTTCGAAGTACCTGTTGCAAACTTGAGCAGCACGACCTTACCCTAAGGTTTGATGGGAAAGGGCACTGAGGGGGCTCTGAAGAGGACCGAAGCACTTTGCAGCTCTCTAACCTCTTAGCTTAGCAGCAGCTAAGAGGAAGCATTCATATGAACCACGGTGATTTTGGCCCCTCTTTCACTTTTTCCTTCCTCTCCTTTTCCAGTTTCCATCATGCATTCACATGTCACCTCACCCCACCTCACTCCACAACACAAGATGCACTTCCCTGGTTATCCTTTCACCTGCTCCAATTGCTGAGGCACAGGCAGGGGCAACCCCCAGGTATATGTGCACCTTGAGGTGTTTGCATCCCTTTTGGAGGTGGCTGCAGCTGCTGCCTGGGTGAGCCCATCCACTCACGCCCAGAGGAAAGGGCAGTGGCGTGCATGAGCTTCGTGGCTGAGCTGTGCAATAGCTGCAGGTGACAAATGAACTGTGCCCATGAGGCAGAGCAGTGGCTGAGCAGTGCCACACTCCTCTTGACATACAGGATTAAGTGCCTGCTTTTTAAGCCCCAGGAGCCTGACTCTATTTTCCAGAGGGCCTCTGGTTTATACCACGTGTGTGGTTCAGTAGGTTGCTATGGCTCTCCCTTCTCACTGATGCTAACTCTGCTCTCCTCCTCACCAGAAACCCGAGACCTCAGCGCAATACCAGCGTGCCTGGCCCTGAAATTACAGTGATAGGGGGTGAAAATCAGCCCCTCTTGTGCCCCACAACCACAGCCTCATTGTGAGCAAGCCCTGTGCTCGTGCCCCCAGAGGCAATGGACATCTCTCCAAGGCTTCCTCCCAGCACTGCCAAGCCTCTGGCCCTGCCTCACAGCTGGCAGCTAACAGCTTCCCAGCATCTCCCCGAAAAATGCACTCCTTCAGCAGGGTAATGAGCTCCCCAGGCTGAGTCTTTTACTGACTCCCCACAAATCACTGAAAGGACAGACTGCTGGTTTGGTTCATTAGCAAGTGTTTTGTAGAAATCTGTTTGTATATTTGCAAGACGCCAACATGGTCACTCATACTAATGTAGGAATGCTTGAATTGAGAAGCAACTTAAGCCTTCCACCTTTCCTTTCTGCTCTGCAGGACTGGCAATGGAGAGCAATTCTTCCCCCAAAGAATGGTAAATTCTGCCCTGGCACACCAAGGACCAGACAGGGCATACCAGATATTAGTCAGCATTTTCTTTAAAACCGCAGCTCTTGGAGCCCTGGGATTCAACAAGAAATTTAATTTTCACCTAAAACACAATGAGTGAAGGATGCTCTGAGGTTTTAGCTCTTGGCACAGCAGAGGAAAACATCACCAGAAAGGCTCAGACAAATAAAATGAACCTCAATGGCATTGGCATCACTTTCAGGCCTTGTAACATTTTAAGCAGCTGTATCGCCAGGGAAGGAAGCTGTTTGCGACAGCATCACAGATGTGACTCATGGGCTTTGCGCATCGAAAGGAGAAGGATTCTTCGCGAGCAGAACGTGGGGGCAAAGGCCAGGCAAGAGATTGCCAAGGAATCTTTCCTGTCTGACCACTCAGGAGCCACTCTGGGAGTCACAACTGCACCACCTGAGACTTTCACTGCTGGGACCAAAGCTCCTTTGCAGCAGGCGGCTCCAGTGACCCCCCAGGTGCCCCGTTTGACTCCCACCACGCACCACATTCACACAATCAGACGAGATTCCCTCACCATCTCGGTCTCTGCAGGTTTCCTGCAGCACAGTCCCAGATATCTGGTTCTTTTAAGTAATTTAGTGGAGGTGCAGTTCCATGTAACAGCCTGAGCTGATGCCTCCAGGGTCAGTGAAGGAATCCCTGCGCTTTTGCACCCTTGCAAGTCTGTGCACTTGTTCCTCTCATGCTCTTTATGCCCCTTACACTTGATATCTGCTTTGGGGTCTTCCGCTTGTTTATTTGGGCTCTATAGGCTCTCTAGGGGACTGACCATCCCCAGCCAGTGCTGTAGGTCCCCATGCCCTCTGTCAGATGAAGGGTTGGTGCCAGATCACGGCCCCTTGCCTGTGGTTACAATCATTTCCCCTGCCCCAGGCACAACCTGCAGCTCCCACTGCAGCTGCACAACGAGGGACCCTCACTAGGTGTGTTCCTCAATTAGAACAGGAGAGAAGGATGTAGGAAAAGGAGCCTTTCACCTGTTTAACTTTTCAAAGGTACTGCCTTCAGAAGGCAGAAGCCCTCTGGCACTTCATGTTTACAAATTAAAACAAGGACCACTTCCTTTGACACCCAAGGCTCAACTAAAAGCCTTCCTTAAGGGCTTGAAGTTGCTGAGGAAGAGGAATTTCGGGTAACTTGAGGCAGGTTCTGCAGTTCTAATCTGCCAGATGATACTAATCCACCCAAGCTTTCCCTCACTGTGATTCTGCATTAACACCCAGCAGCATCTCTGGGATGAGAGCTGCTGCTGCAGTCCACAAAGCTCACTGGCTCAGCTGGCACAGGGAAAAGAAAAAGGGAAAAAGGAAGGTCTGAGCACAAGGCAGGCACTTCACAGGGAACCCAAACTGCCCTCCTGGCTTGAAGAGGACTGGTAAAAGGATCAGAAGTCAGGTCCTACATGTGTGATGCAGCAAAGGAGCAGGAAGGGAAGTAGCTGCTTTAGTGGCTAGAGGGAACTTGTAGGAAAACAAACTAAGGTAACTTTGCAGGATTTGTGGAGCAAAGGGGAACATTGGCATGGTGCTCCCTGCAAATGCTAGGATAGCCCTGGCTGGCAGGCGCAGGGGCAGGAGATTTTTCTTCTGTGCACTGGGAGAAAAGGGAACAAAGGTTTCTCAGACCAAGTATTTACAATCCTCTCAGACTTCCGTACATTCTCAGGTTTGCCTTTTCTCGTGTAGGTGTCTGCAATGGTCTTGCCCAGGTGCATGTAAGAACACAGCAATCTCCCTTTCTGTTCTCATTACCTTCTCTAGGAGAGGGTGGACGTCATGCAGGAGTAAGCAGGTGGTGGTCCAAGGGAATTTTCCTAGCTCTTCTCTTCAGATGAGTTTCCCAGGTAAAGTTTGATAGGCATAGCCCCTGGCCTACTGCTGCCTTCAGATCTGTTCATTAGCACCTTTGTGAGGGCTTTCCAGGACTGCCAGCTCTCAGGGGGCTGAGATACGGTGTTTTAATTGTATATGATTAAATACTGCTCCCTTATCTAGATTTCAAAGTTTACTGTTGGGGCTTCAGTACCAATGCTCTCTTCCCCTCTAATTAGCTTCCTTAATCTGTGCAGCCTTGCTTCTTCCCCCACGGGGACAGGGCTCTCCTGCTGGGAAGCTTGCATTGCATCTAATTATTAGCAAAGGAGACAGACGGCAGCGCTGCCCCTGCCCGATATCCCTTGTGAGCAAGGAGCCCAGACTGGGTGGCCACAGGGAAGCTGTGCAGGTTCCATGTGTGCATTTGGTCTTTCTGCTCCATCTGTAGGTTGCTTGGCGTGCTATCCCATCACAGGTTTGTAGCAGAAGACCCTGCAGGACAGGGCCGCCTGACTGAAGTGCAGGTCTGACCATGAACACTTTTGTCTGGCGAGCACATAGCAAGAGGAGAGAAAGAGTTCCCAAGGCCTCATCTGACTGAACGTGCACTAAAAGAGGCAATGCACCTCATATCTTCAGTAAACTTTTGGGCAGTGCTTTCTAAGCTGTCTTCTGCTGTTGACAGAGGCCACCCACTCCCCCAAAGAGAGAGTACAAGATGGTTACCCTCCTCTTGAACATCTTCAGGATGGCATCTGTCTCATTCATTGCAAGAGCACAGTGTTGTGAGCTCAGATTTGGCTGCCAGGTCATAATGGCACCCCTGACTCGGTTGTTCCCCTCCCACTTGAATTTGTGTTTATGACTATTCTTACACAAGCACTTTACAGTGTCTTGCTTCTGTTCAGGCTAATTCACATCTCTCTAAATCCCCATCCTACCTCTGATAACGCTTTCAGACTCTATTATCTTTCTATCTCCAAGCTAAACCACCAATTTTCTCTTTCCCATGCCCAACAAGCTCCATTTCAGGACAAGCACCTACTGAACATCTTTTCACCTCCATCCAGTGACACATTTCTCTTTGCAGACAGATTAGACCCCATCACCCCAGTGGCCCATTTAGCCAGGGCTTGCTTGTGACAGTGCTAAACAAGACAACATTAAAAGCCCTTCTGAAGCTCAGTGATATGACAACGCTGTTTCTCCCTTACCCAAAAGGCTGGCATAAAAGGAAATTAGGTTGGCTTGATAAGATTTGTTCTTGACAAATATATGCTGGCTGTTATTCATCTCCTTGTTATCTTTGAGGTACTTACAAATAACGTGTTGATTTATTCTAGGCTCTTTTAGGTACAAAAGCAGACCTAATCTGGCTGAGCTGCTTTTGAAGGCAGCTTCTGAGCTTGCCTGCACATGTCACCTATTGCCCAGGAAACCTTCCTGAGGGACTGCTAAGAGCCCCCCATGCACTGCCCTTACAGCACGAGGCTAGATTTCAGTGTGCCTGCTGGTCTGAGGACAGCCAGTCTGTGTCATCTCTGTCCTGCACCTGCAGGGCTCCTGAGCACAGACATCCACAGAGGGATGGATTCCTGGTAGAATCTGTTGTTCAGCTCCCTTCCCCTTCTTCCTCTGCATCGCTAAGGTGTAAACGTCCAGAGTATCTCCTTCCCATCTAATTCCTGTCCAGCTCATGCTCGGCCTGATTCTTACCCAGCCCTCCCACACTTCTCTGTTACAATTGTCCCTACTAAACTGACCCATTTTCAGATTTTTGTATGAGTCTTTCTGAGTTCCAGGCCACCGGAGAGCTCATGAGTCAGGTAAATCTCCCGCTGCACTTCCCTCCTTATTCCCAGGATGATTGGTGCCTGGGGCATTGATACTGACTATGTTTACATTATTTTTACCCTGTGTAGGGGTGATATCTCATTCCCCTAGGTCCTGTCACACAGCCAGTCACTAAGGAGGAAGATGAGTTTCAATAACCAAACCTAAAGTATGAATGGAAATCTACTGAACCAAGCAAATACTTGGCTCCTGCACAGACTCTGGTGCCAGGTAAAACCTGCTCCCTACCTGCCTGAGCCAAAGTAACAGGTTTTGTTTCAGATCAAGCCTCCTCTTCTCAATGAAACCAGGGCGTCTCTCCCCAGCTCGCTGCAGCTCGATTCATTCCAGACTCCCTGCAGAACTGGCTTTTTTTCTGCCTTATACGCTGTGACAGGGCTGTGAATTTCTGTGAGAGCTGTGCAGTGTGAGGACAGCAGAGCCTGGGCTGCACAATGGCATTGCCGAGAGCGAGGGGAGGGCTGTGGCCGAGGACACACAGCTCCTCGGAGCACAATGTCCACGCTCTCCAGACAGGAGTGGTGCCTGCCCTCATCCAAAGGCATGCCAGAATAAGGCATCTGTCGCAGCCCTGGTGCTCAGGATGCACGGGGGAGGTTTTGGGGCAGAGGATGGCAAAGCCAAGGCCACATGAGCAGCACAGAGATGGGAGAGAAGAGCCAGGGAGAAGGGTGGGCAGGGGGGATGCTGCAAGCCTGCTTGGGCAGCTTTGGGGGCTGCTGAGTGTGCTCATGGATCCATAGATTTCTACTCCACACTGTTTGCAAAAACACATATATATCTATTTTGTTCTTTAGGATGACGTGTACTGACAAATTAAACCAGGAGCATGCAAGCACATCTCAAAATGAGTTTCTTACTAGGAAGCAAGCAAACAAGTTTGGAAAAGAGCTCTGAGCAAATCAATCCTTTCTTGTCTTCATGTCCTTCTTATGTCCCAGCCAGTGAGACAACAGCTTTGGCACCTGCTGACAGTGCATCTGGCCCTTGGGACTAGGGTCTCTGCGGGGTGTACTGCGCTCGTGGTTGAATTAGAGCCATATTGCATGACCCCAAAATGGCACAGTGTGTGACCAGCACATACCAGTGTTTTAATGGGAGAAAATAACCAGAGGAGTCACTCAAGCCCTCCAAAGAAGCTTCCTGATAACAACGCCATAAAATTTAAACCACCCCTAGAAAAACTCTGAGGGAGTATCTCTGCACTGCACTGCACTCGGCTGGGCCCCATCCCTGTCCTCAGCCAGCTGCACTCAGAGGACCTTTCCCTGGAAAGGGCTTTGCTCTGATGGGGCAGGCATATGCCATCAGTTCCATCTCTCCTGCCAGCACGCAGTTCACAGGGATCCAGCCATGCCCCCATTCTTTGTTAGTGCTTTGTTTCTCACTGCCAGACACATTTGATTGTTACTTTGATTGTGTAGGAAGCAGTCCAGACATTATGGAAATGGAACCATATAGGGACTGGGCAGAGGAGGCTCATGCTGGTCACCCTCTTACTTACACAGCAGTGGGAATATTTTCTGTCTTACACGAAGATATTTTTAAAACAGAGAATGCTGTTACTATTTGTTGTCACCCAGGATCCAGCATTGCCATTCTTGGAAACCAGCACAGTGCCTCTAATGTCATTGTCAGAAACTTTATTAGCAGAGTTTTTGATATCTCCCAAGATGTCCTCAGGCTAACTGGCATTTCTGACTTGGAGAGGACTGACCTTAACTCCAGCCATGCTCGAGACTGCAAAGAGGAGGACATACCCACGAGTACCAGTGCAGAGAGGCTGTGCACCCACCATGGCAAGCACTGTGGCTGTGAAAGGCTGTGAACCAAAGCTCCTCATCTGAGAGTACTGGAAAAACATGGGTGGTTCAGCAAGAGCAGACTGCGAAGGTTAAGCTAAAACAGTTACCCTGTAGTGCTGGAGAACAGGGGAAGGAGCAGAGACAAGATAGGATAGGATAGGATAGGATAGGATAGGATAGGATAGGATAGGATAGGACGGGTGACTTTCCCTTTGCATGGCATGTCCTTGCTAGTGGACATATTATTTCGTCCCTAATGTGAGCAGAGCCAGTGGAGACACACAGAAGCCAGATCCAGACATGGAACACTGTGCATCTGACAAGGGCAGGGTGACATCGCATCCCCCTGTGAACAGAGAGCTGGCTGATCACACTCATTCGCCTGCAGCATGTGGGATGATGCCTCCAGGCTCAGCCTCTCCCTCTCAGGAGGGTCTGCTTCCGACTCAGCCTGCCAGGTCCAGCTTCTCCTCCCTGTTTGGCTTTGGATGGCAGCAGATGTTTCTCTGCCCATCTGTACAGCTGCTTGGATGCCGGCTGTGGTCAGCTGTCTGCTTTTTGTTCTGCCACTCTCATTCTGAGCCCATGGATTCAGCCCTGCTTCTGGAAGAATACCGAGTGCCATCCACTGAGTTCAAACCCAAGGGCAAAGTGTCAGAGGAAAGAAGTCTACTCCCAAGGCCAATGCACAGCTTGAACTCCACTTGCACTGGGATCCTGTGTACTAATGAATTACCTCTCCCTGCTCACCCAGCAATGGATCACATACGCACAGCTGGGAGAGGGATGGATGCCTGCTCTCTTGTAAAAACCTGCTGGTGCCAGTGCTGCTCCCAGCGGTGCTCAAGCAGATGCCAGGGAAAGAAAGGTCTGCAAAGAGGGATAGGACTTCTCCTACCCCCCATTCTTATGTCCCCATCAGGGAGCTATGGAGCAGCGTTTCACTCCAAGATAACTTTCCCATGCCAACAAGCTTTGCTAGGGCTGTTGTTTTAATTTCTTAAAACAAGCCTAGATCCTGCATTTTGTGAATCACTACAATGCATTTAATAGGTAGCCTTTTCATAAAGGAGCACAGCAGATGTGTACACAGGCCCTGATGAAGCTAATAACTACCTCTCAATGGCTTTCAGGGAGTTATTACATATTTAAGATCCAAGCTCCCTTAATCAACCACAGAGATGCAGCTGGCAGCAGTAAATTGCCAACAACAGTTCATTACAAATAAGGAAACATTGGTTTTTCAAGGACAAAAACTGTGTCAGTTCTTCAGCTAACTCTTGTCCTCACCCTTCTCCCCCCGCCACTCACCCCCAGTGATGTGCTGGCACAACTTGCTTCGTCCAATAACACGACTTCACCGCCTAATCCCCTCCACAGGGGACATCATGCAATCAAGTTCCTGGATTTCCTGACTTATTTGGGCAAACAGCGCAGTCTGCATCCCATGCTCACCCTCCCCGAGGAAGCCAAGGGCAGGACTTGTCCCACACCACCATGATGACGTGCCACAGGAGCAGATGAAGCCATGGGACACTTGGAGACACAGCTGCAAGTTTGCCCTTCAGGGACTTGAGACCTGATGTGGCATTGGGAATGAGTTTTTCAGTACATGCCATGTCCTGGGCACAGCACAAAGGGGAAGGTCTGTGGACACCACGTGGCCTTATCTCCTTGTCTCCTAAGAGAAATGTGGTTGACCATGCAGCTGAGGCAAGAGCACAGCAGTTTACGAGAGATGCCCATGCCTGGGAGACATTAAGGCCAGGATTTTGAGAGCGTTTAGGAAGGACTAAACATTGTTTGAACGAAGAGGAGGAAAAGAAAAGACAGCTGACACTGTTAGAGATGTATTCTCTCCTCTGAAGAGGGGACAACCAGCTCTTGGCCTTCAGGAACCAAAGCAATAATACATTTCAGGCCCAGGGAACTTCTCTTCAAAACTCCCCTGAAAGGGAAAACAGGCCCCCATCCAATACATCTGCTCAGAACCCTGCTGTGAGCCACAGCCAGGGCCACCTCCCGTAAGATGGAGCTGTCCTGGATGGACCAGGAGCACTGGGTGCTTCTCCAAGGATCCAAGCTCTAGATCCATCTGGCCACATCTGTACTGCCTGCAGATCCTCTGGGCCAGGCAAGGCTTCCAGTGGTGAGGGGAGAATGCTCTGCAAACCCCGTGCTGGGCTCTGGAAGCAGGCCAAATAAGAGTTTAATCTTTGTTTGGTCTACTTTGATATCTTGCACAGTGCTGCCAGACATTAACCCTGCGCAAGCAGAGGCTGCTCATTGGCCCAGCTGAACAAAGTGGGACCACGAAGAGGGAGAGAATTTCAGCAATGAAACCTGAAAAAGGGAATGTTTGTTTGCTTCCCCTTCAGCCTGGCTTAGAACAGTCTCTCTGCCACATCAGAAGACACTCTGCTCTTCAACTGCATCCTACTGCAAGGCTGCTCATGCTGGAGGCTTTATTCTTTTTTCTCTGAAGCTGCAGGCCACAGATGAAAAACTGAGATAGAGGGGTTCCAGGGCTGAGTCAGGATATTATTTTTGCTGTTTCTTTAGAAATACCTGACCCAACCTCTTTTTGGAAAAGAAAAGGGGCACTTAAAAAAGCAGTACCACTTGGTTCCCCTCCTGCCACAATCTATATTTATTGACCCTGACATTTTTAAAGGGCTCTTGGAAGGGAGCCTATGTGGTTTCTGGGGACACTTTCCCAAAAAAAAAAAAAAAAAAAAAAAAAAAAAAAAAAAAAAAAAAAAAAAAAAAAATCAGAGGATGTAGCAGATGTTTGTCTCTCTGTTAGTATTCAGCTCCTAAATTTATGCTTCCAGAGAAACGACCAAACTGATTTGGGTAAGTCTAATTCAGTGGGCCAAGTATCACTTCCTAAATCTGCAGCAGACATGTTTTATAAAAACAACTAAACTGTACATTATGAGCAGCAAGATCATTTGACATAAGGTTTTCCAAGCATTCACAGGTGTGACTGCATAAGTGAAATTCAAGTTTAATTGGTTGTCCATATAATTCCATGCACAACCTTCCTTACTGACATTAATGCAGTAAAGTCTTTTCTTTCGGGGTGTGTGTGCAGACACCTGGAGCACAGATTGTAACAGACCTCTAGTTGCAACGTTATCTCTAGAAAAACTATGCCTTTTGAACATGAAAGAACACACTTTTTTCCTACAGCTTTGCAGTCACATCTGGAAGAGGAGCCCCTCCTGATGCTTTGAGACAGAAGGGAGAAGACCTGCCGGGATATCAGCTGAGGGAAGCATTGCTTCCTCCTCTAACATGGGAAGCTGGACTTCTTTTGAATTATTTAGCATTCAGGCAGGAGATAAAAATACACTGGCTGGATGAACCAGTGACCTCTTCTATGATCACAATAGCTGTAGTAGACGGGGGGGCAGGAAGAGCCTACAACTGCACATCTCCCTGTTCTCATCCAGAAAGCTTTAACCATTAATGGAGGTGCAAGCCAGGGCTGGAATCACCTTGTTGAGAATGGCTCCAGAGGGAAGGCTCTTTTACACTTTAAATCACAGCACCTACACCCCTGTCTCAGAGCCCCAGGTACCTGTGCAGCATCACTGAGACTGACCTTGCTGAGACCCCGGCCAGACACCTTCTCCCACGCAGCTTAGAACAATTTGTCATGCAAACCCTGTTTAAATGCTGTTTCTTTCACTTGCTGACATGTATCCATTGAACACACAAGCTGTGCTTCAGGAGCAAGGAGCCGGAAAGCATCACTCCAAGAGGCAGTGCTGGGATAAAATGTTCCACAGGAGGACCAACATCTTCCCCGTTACACATCTCTTTTAGTGGCTTCAGAATGAGATGTTTGTTTAAGTGCACAGCAGCAGCATGGCTTCAGCAGTTAAACTGCTGTTTTGTGCACTCTGGGAAGGGGGGACATCAACAGATTGCAAAATGGGAAAGTCTCTCTGGACACTGCAAACAAACAACATGTTACGTAATTAGGCCTTTTGGGAATCGGAGGAAGGTCTCCAGAAGATCAGGGCCCTCCCAGCGCTTTCTAATTTTACTGGGACTTACCAGCAAGCCAGCCCTCTAATAATAGAGGCTTGTGCATGCTTTTCTTTCATCTTCATGTCTCCCTGTACTGCCCTACCTTTGCTATTACTGCCCCAGAAAAACACATCTTACTCACTTTTATCAAGCTGATTCATACAGACTTGAATGGCAGAATTGAAGAGGCACTAAAGACTTTTAGAAAGGGCAGCAAAGACATCTCTTGGCCAGCGAAGCATGGGAAAACCAGAAATTTTAGAACTTTATTGAGTCCGATGTGCTAGGGAATTGCACCATTCTACACAGCTTAGCTGAAGTACAGCGCTATGAAGCAATGACAGGGCCAAAAGTCTTTAGGTCTATAATCCACATATTGTGCTAGTACATCTTCTTTATTGGAGCAAATTCTTCCAAGGGAGGACGCCTGTAAGCAGCAGCTCAGCATCAGGAACACTCTGCCTCTGTGCTGTAGGGCTGTCCTAAACTTGTGCCCAGGCAAAACATGGATGGGCAGGAAATCTTCTGCCAGTCACATTGTACCACCCAGCACCTGAACATGGACTGTGGCAGCCAAGTTTTAGGTTAATACCTTCTGCCTTTCAGGCACATGAATAGGTTGGAATATGTGCCACCGGTTTCATTCTGTGCGTGTCCTCTCCCTCCTGAATGGAGAGAGCCCCTTGGTCAACACCTGACCCTGCAGTCACCACCTCCTCACGCCCACTCCCCAGGCCCTCATCTGTGCCAGGCTGTGCACTCTTCCCATGTACCATCGCTCACTGTGATTCCTGGGAGAGATTGTTTAAAGGCAATAGAGATACAATGGCATCTGCACAGAAAAAGCACGCTCAGGTTTCTAAGAAAGCTGCTTTCCTCTGTTTCTTGCCTGCTGGTAAGAAGATGAAGGAGGAGGCTTGCAGCCCTGGTGAGGGCACACCAGCACAAGATCCAACAGGATGTGGTCAGCTCGCTTCCAGCACACCCTTGGTTACTGGGCTGCGGGCAAAAGTCACCTCACCTGATCACAGCCCGTGCACCAAGAGGCAGCACAGACACAGGCTTTGGATGAAGAACAGCACAGAGATCCTGGCCACAGTGACGGATCCAAGGCAAGGGGTAGTCCAAGCCCCTCTGAGCGCCATTGCAGAGGCTATGGCCGTGTGTTTGGCCTGCCATGTAAACATGTCACATCCCATGGGAACTGGGAACAAATGTCTAGCTGCCACTAGCCCAGTTTTGCTAGTGCTGAGTGACCTGGATAAAAAGTAAAGAGCCTTTGGGAGATATCCTTATAGCCTAGTTCATTGCATCTCTGCAGGCAACTCCCTGCTTCTCCCAAAATGATAAAACAATTCAAATAACTGCATTCCTCTCTACTACATTTATCAGTCAGGAGCAAGGAATCATTGCTCTTGACCTTTGTGTGAGCAACATGCATTTTCTGCAGATCTGTCCTCCAGATTGCCAGAGCTGCAAAGCTTTTGCTCAGTTTTCCCCAGGAAGTCAAAATCCAAACTGGTATAAATCCTGCCTGAGAACTAAAAATCACCTTCTCCCCCCCCCGCCAACTTCAAGAGGTTTTTTGAAGAAATTTCATCCTCCCTGTGCACGTGCAACAGACAGAGGTGACAGAACACAAGGACCACTCTGGGTGCTCGCCATGGTTTCCCTCAGCTCCTAGGAGACCAGTGGTACAATACACACCACCCAAGCCAAAATTTAGCTCTCCCTTGGCACAGCAGCACCCTTTATCAGCTACTTCTTTAAGTTTTATGCAGTGGCTTTGTGCTACAGAAGTTAGTCCCTGTTGGCTGCAAACACAGAATTCGCTGTAGGAAGAGCCTGAGGCTGGAATAACACAGCTCCCAACCCTTACTCCTCCCAGAGCAACAGCTGGGCAAGGAAATGCCTTCATGACATACCCAAGGACAGATGTTTTCTAGCATGATTTACTGAGCAAATTTAGGCTCTCCACATCATAATGTAATAAGGCTACAGCACTAACAATTTCTCCACCACCCAAATAGCAACACCCAGGAGTAGCCTCCAACAGCTTCCAGCCTCCTTTTTTACTTGCAAGCAGCTGAATGTGGCCGCAGTTGCACCCTAACCATGAGGCTTCCCTGCATGACAACACTTCTTCAAGACATGTATTGGACAATGACCCAGGCCTGCAGCCTTTAGAACAGGAGGAGATGAAGCAACCTTCATCAAAGCCCTGAGCAAGCATTTGGCCCAGTACCGGATGATCTGAGCCTCAACAGGAAAGAGGAAGCAGGTACCGCAATTCACACATTCAGTGTAAGCCCTTTGCAGGACACGCCCTTGTGCCTGCGTGGTCGCAGTCACCTCGGTTTTGCTTCTCTGCTCCACTGCAGAGCTGAGGCAGTGGAGATCTGCTCAGCACATGGCTATGGCTCCCAGAGCAGTCCCACCTCCCTGCTGCTGGAAGGCTGGAGTGTCCCTGACCAGGAATCACTCTCCAGTCTGCTGGCAAGGCAGGGATGCAGCGTTTCAGGCTCTCCAAAGCACCTAAGGCCATTCATGGCTTATTGCAGTGCACTGGCACCCAAACACCTCCAGTGCGGCTCTGGGAGCTAAGTGCATTCCCCTTCAGGAGAAACAGAGACCGTAAGAAACAAATAAAACCTTGACTTACACTATCTCATCATTCTGGAACTCCAGCTCCCCGCAGGTGTCTTCAAAGTCCTCTCCTCCACCCTTGGCCGTGCCTTCAATGGTTTTGTAGGGCACAATAACATTTCCCCGTGCTCCAGAGGTTCGCAACACTTTCACTTCCATGGTTCCTACGCTTTCACTGATGTGTGTCACCGGCTCCTCGAAGGTGAAGATGCCAGCGTGGTCATCATCAAAAATGGTGACGGTAGCAGTAGATGGTGATCCCAAGCAGGCAATTGTTGAGACACGACTGGCCTCAAGAACGCCCTCATCCGAGGCCTCGGTGCTCACACGGACGTTGCTGAGATGGACCAGGAAGTTCTCATCCTCCTCAAAGATGTCATCATCGATTATGCCAACACGGATTTCCTTCTGGGTCTCTCCTGGCTTGAAGACCACTGTCCCTTCAGTGAACTCATAGTCAGAGCCGGCGTTGGCCGTGCCGTCCTCCGTCCGGAAGTCGACGTACACCGTGTTGGTCAGGTCGCCTCCCCGGCGGACGATGGTCAGGGCCACGGTGCCACAGTTCTCCAAGCACTGGTAGGTGCCCTGCTCGAAGTAGAGCTTGCTGACGGGGTCGTTTTCTGTCACCTCGCTGTTGACCTCGTGCATGCTGACGGCTTTGCGGGCCTGGTCTGCGGCGTGTCTCTTCAGGATGTTGCCAGCGCCGGTCATGAGCCGAGTGGCCTGGATGCGGTAGAAGGCTCTGCTCTTCTGCTGCTGGCTCAGGACCTGGTAGTTGGCCAGCTCTATGAGCTGCTCAATTTCCTTGTCCGGGTGCTTTTGTTTCAGCTCCTTCAGTATCCGAGCCATTTCCCTCCTGGCTTCCTCGTCATCCTGGTCTTTCTCGTCCACCTCCAACACCAGTGTCCCATCCAAAAAGTTCTCCACGTGAGAATTAGCAACTTTTCCGTCCATCTCGATGTCAGCCTTGGAGGAGGGCCGGTCACCCTCATGCTCGATGATCATCCCTCTCTGCTTGCCGGCTCGGTATTTCTTGTAGACGTACTTGTAAAACAAAAGCCTCCTGTCAGCTATCCAGGCAAACACCACACAGATGGGGAAGAAGAAGAATGTGAGCAAGCCTTCCCAAACCTCCACAATCCCAGGAGAAGACACAGACAAAATAATGTAAAGCCAAGTGTAGGCAAAGATGCTCCAGGCCGCCGTAACAAAAAACACTCGCAAGTGCTTGATCTTCCTTATCTCTCCGTCTGGCACCACATACACGCAGATCGCGATGATGACAAACATGTTAAAGGCGGCGCTGCCCACGATGGTGCTCGGCCCCAAGTCCCCCGCCGTGAAGCCGTGGCCGCACACCTCGATAACGGACAGGAGGATCTCGGGAGCAGACGAGCCCAAGGCCATCAGCGTGAGGTTGGAAACGGTCTCGTTCCAGATCCTCACGGTGGTTTTGCTGGTCTCGCCGTTGGGCTTCTTGATGGTTATTTCCCGCTCTTGGGATGTAATGACTTCGATGGAGGACATGAAGCGGTCGGCTATGATGGACACTCCCAGGAACATGTACACCATTGCTACAAAATACACCGTTGCCCGAGCAATTTTGTCCCCAAACGAGGGGTCCTGGGGTTCCCATATTGGTAAAATCACACCCTTTTTGCAGATGTAGGAGCCAGTGCACTCCTCGGTGTCGTTCACGGGCAGTTCGCTGGGGCTCTCCGCGTGCGTGCCCTCCGCATGGAAGAGCAGCACCAGGACAATGCTCAGCAGAGGGAAGCTCCCTGGGAAGGTGCGTGCGTGAGTTACTCGCGACATGGCCACTTCCACCACACAGGTCCCAAACGTCCTCAACCTGAAGAGGCAAAAGGGAAAGATGCATTAAGCAAGGCCAACCAGAGAGAACAGATTTTCCTCTCCAAATATATAATCAAGTAATCCTGTTACTCAAGAAGATCCAGCCAATGAGCCCATTTTGTTACAATTACTGATGTTTTCCATGTAGAAATCCTCTAGTTCAGTCATCTGAACCAGGATGGATTCAGATGCTACCAGTGAGCTAGCACCTTCCCCCTTTAGCTGATGTTTCTTTCTCTTCGTTGAAAACCTATTTGTTCAATTGCATTTTCTTGTTCCTCTAATCTAATTAAAGCCCATCATTCTGCTTCACAGCTGGCAGAAGTGTTTACCATTTCAAAATTACAGTGCGCTCACTCACTGGAATTCAGGGTAAGAGCAGGAGAGGACAGTGAAACCTACTATCCCCTTGTCATGTTTAAAAAATATTTTTATACTTGCCATTTTAAAGCTATGCATTTCCCAGCCTTTCCTTGCCCACAGTCCTCCCAAGCATCTACTCCACATCAGAAATCTGCACAAAGTGAGCTTGAGCCCTGGCAAAACCTTACTCTTAACAGCAACTTGGTCATAAGGTGCACCAGAAGGGCAGCCTGTAATTAATGATTTTGGAGCCATTCCTTCCACAGTGCATCACTTTGCACCTTCCCAAAACTGGAAAGAGCCCCATATGCATCGAAGCCTGGCTCTCTTGGCATCCTTCTAGAGGAAACATGTCCCTGTGCTCTTTTCCTACTAGGTCAGCTTTGACGGCTTCCCCTTCAAGGGCCTTTCTCACTCCATTTACAACATCAGTCATCAGGCATGACAGCCGTACTTGCCCTTGTCCTGCCTCAGGATTTTCCAGCAATGTAGAGGAGCTGTTAAAGAGCTTTGCAGTTAGTTAACAGTGCATAAACCAACAGAACAGATGCCTTTAAGTACAAAGAGATGCTTAGTGAAAAAGAAACTTGAGCATGCTCAATGCATTCTCAATGCATTTGCATTCTCAAATTTACTAGCCAATAAAAGCCAGATCCCTAGTTATTAAAGCTATATTTTCTCCTCAAGGAGAGCCTTTGCTATACCACGCTTCTCCAATCCATGCTAATTTAATCACATGGTACTTAAAAATGTTTCTATGAAGAGAGGAAAATGAGCACGTCAATACCTTGACTTCACTGGGAAATACAAAAAGCTGAGCTGATTTTACTCATAAAAGCCCCACACACCTGAAAGAAAAAAAAAGCTCAGCCATGAGTGGTTTTAACTCCTCGTTAGGGCAGGGGCATATCATGCAGGGCCAGGTCTGTGTGCAAGGGAACAAGTGCCTGGAGGAAGCAATGGGTACCATCCCACATCCCTGTTATGGGATCAACTCCGCAAAGAGACGCTGCAATGGTGGATCAAAGCCCTCTCCTCTGCTTCCTTTTATTTACAGATGCTGTAGTGGGATTATTGGTCTGGAAGAATAATACTGAGAATTTATCAAGACAGTTTTATATAAATGGCATTTTCTCACCAGGAGTTGTTGATCTGCCCCCAACCCCCCACTCCCTGATATTGTAATTAAGAAAAGAAAAAGATACATAGTGGAGGATGTGATCAAGTCAGAGAACTGGGTGAAAAGAACAGATAAATTGAACAAGAAAAAGCAAGATCTCTTGTAGGAAGATAGATGTAAAAGAAACTTGTTTGCACTGGAAATCCTGCTAATGCTACAAAAAGCTCTTACTGCCAGACTCATTACCCCCCTGATCATAGTCCCTGGGTGCCTTCTGCTTCCCCAAACGCGAACTGTAGCCACTGCTTACAAACCCAAAGTGAAAAAAATGCAAACATGATGTTTGTAAAGAGGAGCACCTTGTTGCAGGCCGTTCAGTGGATGGCTAAGCTGAAACAGATGTGCATTCACGGTCATTGAAATTCAGCTGAAGCATGAATTAGTCACCCAACATCTGTACTCCCGTGTTTCACACTGCTCCAAACCAAGTCACGGAGACATTTGATAAAGGGGCTGTCAAAACACTGGCTGACTTGGTACCTACTCTGTTTATCCCAGATAGCTCCTAAGTGTAGTTTTGTTCCCTTTTTAAATATGTAGGCTTAAAAAAGTTCATTGTGGGCATAAAATATTACTCAGTTACATGATTCTTCTCCGTCTCCTTCTAAAGGGTAGTAGTTTCTTCAGAAAACTCAAGAGCATCCACCTGTCCTTGTTCAGTTAATTTTTCTCCCTGTGGCAAGTCATATCCCTGCACACGTACAATTATTCAGAGCAATCAGGCATTGTGAAATCCCCTTGGCAAGAAGAGAAAACAGATGGTTCTAGAAAAAATATTATGCTTTGGGTCACTGATTTAGGTCATGAAGAATAGGAGAGTCCCATCACACTTTGGACCAACTCTCCAGCCTTAAAAAGATTTGGGTACTGGATGTCTCATTCACAAAAAAAGACACCCACAAAATCAAATAATTAAGTAATTTGAACTTTATTTGCCATGTTTTTCCCCTTTCAAACATTCTAATATAAGCTGGTTTTGGTTTTGGGTTGTTTATTTGTTTGTTTGTTTGTTTTAAACCAAGTCCCATACTATGTTAAACAGGAGAGAAAAAGGCCTAGAGGCTTGCATCTGAGCAATCCATATTTCTGGCATTCCCAACCAGCACTCCGTGTACAAACAATATTCTTCCCTCAGATGTCAGGAGGTAAGAAATGTGGAGCTTTTCTGGAGAGGGATAAGAAGTGGCTGGAGCTTTGGAAGAGACACCCACCAGGCATGCCAATGTGCCTCCTTTGAGCAGCAGCAGCATCCCCCAACTCTGTTGTACTTTCTCCAGCATTTTGTGGTGTAGTCATCAAGCAAGAGCCACACACCATGACCAGCTTTCCTACTTAAACCAATTCACAGTGAGGCTCAAGGAATTACGAAGGGCTAGAAAATGCTTAGCCACAACATGCTAATTACACACATGCAGCCAGAGCCTGACACTCAAAATATCTCTGAGAAGCATCTGCTATTAAATTGTCAGCATTTCTTTATTTGTACAATCCAAAATAAACAGCTTGGTCCCCAGAGACTCTCTTACTCTGCATTTGCCTACGGTCTCGGCTCATGGTCAGCACACTGTGGCATAGTGTAGGAATATTCCCAGAAAAATAATTTCCAGCATTCTGTAAGAAGAAGCAAGGCTACCTGAAGAGCAGCCCTCCCTCCAAACCGAACTTTGTTAGCTTTTCATTAAGATGTCTCAATTGCATTTCCCATCCCGGCCATCACCAACAAAAGCAAGTGCAGCAGCTGATGCGCAGCGTGTCAGGCCGGCAGCCCCGGCAAACCCTGCCTGCCACCGTGCTCGTGGCCTTGGTGGCACTGCCCCCGTGCCTCTGGGGCCACAGGGATCATGGCAGGGGGGCAGGCTGCTCTCAGGCTCGGTGCTGGCCATACACGTGTGGTGAAAAATCCCAAAGCGCCAGCACAGCCCTGCCCCTAAGCACCACCTGATGCCCAGGGACAGCACTCTGAGCCCTTTTTGCCACTGCAGGAGGGGAACTGTCCTGGTGCTGCTGCTGGAGACCTTTCAGGGAGGGCTAAAACTAACCAGGAGAGACAGAGCCAAGCCTGGGTTCTCCTGAAGTCGCACTGAGCCCCTTTCCCTTTTCAGACAAGCTCCACAGGGGTGCCAGCAGGTGTTTTTGCACAGCCAGGGACAAAAGCCTGCGAGAGGCTGCATAACAAGCTCAGCTTGCACGGAGCCCCCGGCCAAGGGTTGTCGGTCCAGCCTTTATTCCAGCCCTTGGTGTTGTGAAACACCTGGAGGGCAGTTGTTGCCCACAGCAGGGCTGCAAGGGTTGCTGAGATATTTGCCTCCCTGCTCGACATGGAAGCTCTAGGTTTTACAAATTGGTAGGAGAGAGCTCCTGCTGCCAGCTCATGCTCCTGCCCCCCAGCTCGGGAGCTGCCAGATGGGGAGGAAACAGCTTTTTAGACTCTGCTCTGATCTTTCCCTGGCAGCATCGATCCTTCAGGCTGACTGGTTGCTGCATGCAAAGCGAGCCTGAAAGCTGCTCTGCATTCAAGCAAAGCACAGCTTTTTCTTTGCAGCAGCCTCCCAAAAGTCCCATCTCCGCTGGGGCACTTCAGCCTTGAAATATCCACTGAAAAGACCCTCCCTGATATTTTCTTAAGGCTTTGTATCACACACAGGTCTATGACCATTTGCAACACACCAGAAGCACCATTATTTTTAAGAGCACTGAAAAAAACACTGCTGGTTCAGACACTTCAATTACAGAGGGACTGGGCAAGGAAGAAAATGGCCTGGGCTCACAAGGAATGAGTGGTCACACAAAGGAAGACTGAGAGGCTTTTCCATGTGGAAATTTTTCCCCAGCATCCAGCAGAAAACCTGCACAGAGCAGCTGTAGCACAGCAGTGTTCACACCATTACAGCCACCGCCGGTGCTACCCAACGGTGCCCACCCCACTGCGACATCAGCTTCATAATGAACATCATTACTGTGAATTTACTGCCAGCTTGGATGGGAGAAGGTGTCCCCACAGCGGTGTCACCGCCGTGCAGGAGGGTTGAGCAGCACCCTCTCCCCACAGGGTGCCCGGCCGCTTGCTGGGGACCACCAGAAAGTTTGTTCTCCACACGAGAGTGGCTGCTTTTCAACACGATGTGGGAACACAACCAGGAGCATGTTGCAACACCACGGGGATTCCCAAATAGTCCCTTCCCATCCTACAGTCAGAGCTAGACAAGAGGGAACCTTTTCCTAGCGAGAGTGCACTAGGGAGAGACAGGGAAGGCAGCTCAAGCCACCCTTTGCTGGTGTCACAGGCTGGAGAAAGGTGGTCTCCCTTCAGCCAGAGGGGCCAAAAACTGACAAAGCAGCAGCTGGTGGTCACTGCAAGGCACAGCCAGCCTGCAAGCTGGAGAAAGAGAGGCTCAAAGCACCTCAGCTGCTCCCTCCCCTGCCAGTGTCACTGGGGAGAAGACAGCAAGCTCCAAAAAGGCACTTTCTCCTACCTCACGGTCAAACCTGAGGCCCCCAAATTGGAGCACCCGTTCACCAGTTTCTCTTGCAGGAGAAGAAGGATCTACTGCAGGCCATGACCAGCCTTCCTGGGAGAAAGCACTGCATTCCTCGCCTCCACGCGTGGGACTGACAGCCATGGCCCCATCTCCGGAGGAACAGTAAACTTCTCCTGTGCTGCTGACCCTGCCTGGCTGTGCCCGAGCCTGTACACCTGTGCTTCCCTGAAATCAGCAGCCTGCTTGACAGCAGGCAGCTTGGGCAAAGCCTGGACTCAGAAAAGACGAGACTGGAGGGAATAAAAAAGCCCAAAAAAACTGTCTGGTCTCTGACCATCACAGGTCCAGCTTCTTGCAGCCAAGGGACACAAAACAAATGCCAACAGCCCTGCAAGGAGGTGCAGAGTGCTTGGAGATCTGTCTGGGCAGCCACAGCCTCCGCTAGCTTCGCTTCTGATCTTGGTGCTGACCCTGTGGCACAGCTCTGGTAAAACTGAGCTCCTGCCAGCTGTGAGATTTACCTATCAGAGCAGGAAAAGGACCCTTCTGCTGCACTGGCTGTACACCCAGACCGTGGAGGAAAGCTGCTAAGTCCAAAGATTGTGTTGCCACTCAGGGCTGCATAGCGTGACGGCACTTTAAACACTGCTTGGAAAACCCTTGGCTCGCTTCCCTACTCCGGCTCTGCCTGGCTCCTGCTCCCTTTCACCCAGCTCTGCCACTCCAAAACAGGCACAGCCTGTTGGCATCCCCTACCCATGACCCTGTAGATCTCCACATCAGGAAAATGATTTCCAGGCCATCAGCATCCTGATTGCATCAGTACAAAAAAACATCAAAACCTTTCCAAATATAGTCAGAGGCACAAGCCCTCCATGAAGCCAATCAAGTAAAACACACATCAGGCCACCCTGGTTTCTGTAAAGGACATTAAAAAGTAAGAATAATTATCAGTCTGCAACTGATTTTTCCAAGTATCCTATCTCTTCAATGAAACATCCAATCTCCTCCCACAATTTCCCCAGCAACTTTCCAAAATAAACAGATAAATAGAGAAAATAAAACATCCCTGATATAAAATTACAACCACATTGGATAAATTTGGGGGCAGCTTGCAGAGAATGAGCTTGGAACCGTTTGTCATGGAGATGACAGTCTTGCTTTTCACGCATGGAGACCAAGTGTCAAGTCGTCCCTTTCTCCCACGACTCAAGATCTCAGCAAGGAATATGCCAGGAAATAAGAAGCAAGGGGGGACTGCTACATTTCTCTGGGACTGGTTAGGGCTTTTTTTTTGGTTGGTTTGTTTATTTGTTTTTTATACAACTGTATTCCTACTCGCTGCTGTCTTCAGACCCTGCTGTCTTCAGACCATTTCTCTATCCCTAACACCTGCCTTTGGCCTCTCCTTTATCAAGCAGCATCAGGCTCTTTCTGGAGATTCCTCCCGGGTTGCTGATGCCTTGCTCTCTGCCTGTGCATCTCCCTTGCTGATTTAAGCACAGTCTGCCCATTCTCCACGAGCTGGCCCCGAGGCTGCCTGGCTGACAGACTCCCTGTGAGATCTCAGGGCAGCCCTGTGTCTCCCTGTGCTCCGTGTCTCTGTGTAAAATGGGAACAGCATCTCCTGTGACTGCTGCGAGAGTAAAACACTGCTAATGAGCCCGAGGCTCTTGGGCAGTCTGGGGAGGAAGTATCTGCCCAGAGATGCCCCAAAGGGGCCAGAAGGGAGGAATTAGCAGGCCTCTTGCTTTCCTCTACTCCTCTGTCTGCTCTTCCCTCTGGGACTATTTTTGCACTGGGTTTGTAGCTCTGTGTGGCTCTTCTGTGCTCCCCTGGGTTCTGCAGGAACAGAAGGCTTAAAGGGAGAAGAGAGAAATCCCCAGCCCCAGCTCCCTGTGACCATCCAGGGATGAAAAGGTAGGAGACATCCATGGGGATGGGTGCAGGGAAAGACTGATGCAAATGCAGGCTGTTGACCTGGGCAATTCAGGCACAGTACTGGGCAGGAGCTGGGCAGGCTGGGCTGGGCTGGGCTGGGGGCTCACCCTGGCATGCTCCATCATCAGCTTCGTGGCTGCTCCTGGCTGGGGAAGGGTGGGAGCACCTCCCAGCAGAGCCACATCCAGAGGCACAGCTCTGGCACGGCTGACTCTAGAGGGAGCTGGATGCTAGTGCCGAGCAAATGGACAGCTTTTAGACCCCCGGACCTCAGGCAAGGGAATTCTAAGCCCACGTGTGTGCCAGGCCTTCTTTACCTATCTCAAACACAAGGTTAACCACCCCTTCCTTCTCCTCAAACTCCCCCGCCTTCTCTGTCTCCTCAGGAGCTCTTTGCAGCACCAAATCTCACTTCTATTTGTAGCCAGGTTTCCTTAGGAAGCCAGGCACATGAAATCACAGTTTCCATGTCTGTCTGTCTGTTCACATCGCTCCCCCCTCTTTCCAATTTCAGTTAAAATCACCAGAGGGATAGAGATAACAGAAAAAGCCAAGTTCCTGCAAGGTTCCTGAGAACAGCTGGAGAGATACCACTCACACCCTTGGCAAGGGAAAGCCTGGTCAGGGAGCTCAGCCCATAGTGGATGCCTGAGTACAAAGAGCACAGCAGCCTGCAGCAGACCCAGGTGCAGCCAGGATTTGCACAGCTGTGTGCACCGATGTCCGGGAGCTGGGAGCACATGCGGATCCCAGCACTCTGAGCTTGGACAGAGCTCCAGGCTGTTCCCTGTGCCAGTTGCAAGGAGAGACACTATCACTTGGGTTGTCTACGACCAACCTGTTGGTCGGCTGGTCGTCCAGCGATGCTTGGATTGTGTGGGGCTCTAGGCTTTATTACAGGATCTAAGTTTCATTAGGATGCTGGAAAACAAGGGCTTTTCCCCAATGAGCCATCAGGACCGTATCCCCTCAAAGCCAGAGCAGAACCCCGAATTCTGTCCTAGTTGCAATGCCAGAAAATCGCAACCTTGAAAGCCCTGAGCATATCAGGATACTACACAAGGCAGAGAAGTGGCTGTGCCTATACAATATCATTTAAGGGGCTGTAGAGATTCCCAAGAGCAAGGACATAAACCAAAGTTTGTGCCATGTCATGTACAGCTGTGCCAGAAGAGAAGATGAGGTGCAGCCTGGACAGCTACAGGACAGTGAATATTTAAGCCTCAGGAGCAATTCACAGCCAGTAGGTTACAAAAGCCTTGGTGGAAGTGGGGGAGAGAGAAAGCAAGCAAAGTTCCATCAGGTTAGAACTGTGCTACTCTGTGTTGGCATTCAGGGGTGCTGAACATAAAGAGTGCATCCAAGCTCCTCAGGTATCTTGAATCCAAACCCTAGCAGAGTGGAAACTTTGATCAACGTAGCTCCCCAGCACTGACTTAGGAGTTGTTCGCATCAACAGAGCTGGTGGGGCATAAGAGGAGTCAGACAGCTTTCCTGGGGAGTTGGTTAGGGGGGGTTCATGGCTTGGCAGGCAGGTTATGGTCCTAGAAATGCTACATTATGTCCCTATTTGGACTAAATGTGCTGGACAAGGGGCAAAGCTGCTATTGAAGAACCAATCAGAAGGAAAAGGGGAGAAAGAAACAGCTAGTAGATGCTCCCAAGGGACCACAAATGCCTTTCTTTGATGACAGCCACGTCTCCAGCCAAAGCCACGTAGCACAGCTCTTTTTTTCCTGGATGTCACCATCACATCAATATGCAAGTGTCCCAGCTTCCCTTTTCTAAATAAAACTGCACCCCTTCTCTTTGTGATGGTGACGAAAAGCACATGAATTCCTAGGCAGGTGCCAGGGGAGCACACAGAGAACTCCAGCCTCTCTCAGCCTTCATTTCCATTGCCTGACTTGGGAATTTCCAACATCTGGGACTGGAGGAATGAACAGGTTCCTGCAAAGCGCAAGCGAAAAGGAGCCCTGAAAGCACACACATGTACCCACACGCCTGTGACCTTGTGATTTTACTACAGCTTTCATTTTCAGACTCCAGTCCTCCCTAGTGCTTGCTGCATTTCTGCAACATTTTGGCAGTTTGCTCTCGCCTTGGAGACAGAGCAGAGTGTGGAGTTGTTTTGCATGGCTCAGCGGGGAGGGAAGCAACAAGGCTGTGAATAAAGAATTAAACTCAAGATGACGGAAGAGCCCCAGCCATGCTTCCACCTAGACAAAGCCTACGTGATGAGCGCTGCTTAATGCCAGCCCTTAATAACGCACGCTGCTCGAGAAGAAAATGGGAATTTCGGCGTGGCTGCAGGTGCCTCCGACCACTCACCTCGGGAAGCGTTTCAAGGCAGGAAAAGCAGCCCTGCCTGGAGGCACGCACAGCCCCGCCAGGCGGAGGCACCGCACCCCGCCGCGCACGGGGGGATGCGCCCCAAAGCCCCCCGGGGACGGAGATTCGCCTCAGCCCCCGCCCGACCCCACCTGCCCGGCGATGCCCGGCTCTCGGGCTCGGGGGGAAGCGACCCCCGCCGCAGCCGCACCTCCCGCCGCGGTATGTCGCGATTGGCCGGCGGGGGAGGCGGGCGAGCCCCTTCGCCTGCCTAGAGGTTGAAGAAAGCATTCCCGGGTGTGTGTGTGAGAGAGAGAGCATCCTACCCCCGCCTCGCCATCGGCTCCCGCACGGCTCCGGGTCCCCCATGCCGCCCCCCCCGCAGTCTCCCCCGGCTCGGATCCCGCTGTAGGAAGCAGCGTGAGGCTGGGCAGGGTCGGAGCGGGGGCCGGTCGGTCGCGGTCCTACCTGGCGGGGGGCAGGAGCGGGCGTCGCCGGGGCCGGCTCAGCAGCGGCGGGGCATCGCGGCGGGGCGGGCGGCGGAGCCCCGGTGCGCGGCTGCGGCGCGGCGGCGGGCGGGAGGGAGAGAGAGAGGGAGGGAGGGAGGGAGGGAGGGAGAAGGGAGGGAGGGAGGAAGGAAGGGAGGGATGGAGGGATGGATGGAGGGAGCGCGCGCACACACAGGCGCGCCCCGGGGATGCGCTCAGCCGGCCCGCCTGGCAGGCAGCCTCCCCTCCCTGCGCATCCCTCCGGCGCGCTGCGCGGGAGGGACAGAGCCGCCGTCCGTGCTCCTGGGGAGCCGCTCCAGCCCTCCTCCTCGTCCTCCCGCTGCTGGAAATATTTCCCGAATTCCTCCTCGGATCGAGGGACTTTGAAAGGCAGGGCTGCTTGCGGACCCACCCCCAGCAGCCCTGCCCTCCTTGCTTGGGGCAGTCCCCAGCCCTGCCCTGCCTGCCCCTAGCCCTGCCCGTCGTGCCCGGGACAGTCCCCATCCATGCCCTGCTTGCCCCCAGTCGTGCTCTGCCCTCCCTGGGACAGTCCCCATCCGTGCCCTGCCTGCCTTCAGCCCAGCCTACCCTGGCCGGTCAGCTCCTGCCCGCGTCCCCCTGGCCGACCTGCAGCCTGCCAGGGCGATCCTGAACCCATTTGCACCCTTCAGGGAGGGTGAGAGGGATGAGATGGAGGGAGAGAGCCCTGGGAGAGTTGGAGGGAAGGGAAACGTGTGTGTGTGTGTGTGTGTGTGTGTGTGTGTGTGTGTGTGTGTGCAAGGAGTGCGTTTCTGTACCTGTGCCTGTGCCCCACAGTGTTGCCCATGGCAGTTGTGGGGAGGCAGGAGGTCAGGAACATCCCAAGGCACCCTGGGTTGAGTTTCTCTCCTCCTCTCACATCCTCAAAGTTGTGGTTTTTGCAGGAAGCAGCCGGGGACATGGGGTGAGAGGCAAGGAGTATATGGGTCAGCTAGGCTCCTCCTGGGAAGGGCCCTCACATGGGGCAATTCGGTCAGCCCCTGAACCCACAGAGCCTCCTGTCCCCACAGGAGGGTCATCGCGCTCGGGGAGGTCCTGCAGGAAGGCAGCAGCCTGGCACAGAAGGACTTGCTGCACCTCGGGCTGACCAAAGTGTCCTTCCTGTGGGCGATTCCCCTTTCACCATGCCTGAATGACTCCTCCACCCTTCGCTGGCTCCAGCAAGGAGCAGATGAACCCATTGTCCCACCCTCCAGGCAAAACTCTGTGACTTTAGGAACTTAAAATAGGACAAGAGCTAATAACTCACCCACTGGTGTGCAAGTACCCAACGACCTTGACGAGCCCTCTGTGCCCAGATCCTCAGGTGCGACAAGAACTGTGGAGAAGCAGAGACATTGTTTTAGCTCCTGCACCCTCTTACACCTTCTCTCTCTTATCTTGTCGGCTGTGCCTGTGATTTTGGTCCCCAATGGCAAGACAGCAACCCCGAATTTTACCTCTGGATTTCATTTGTGCTTTTCTCACTTGCTTTAAAAAAATTTTTTTTGGAAGATTTTTGCATCACCATGTCCTCCAGCAGAGATGGAAAACTAAATTTCTCTGTTCAACATGAGGTGTAGGACATGGACAATGCCACAAAACTCCTTTGAAAAGTACTTTGTGATGAGCTGACCGAACAACAAACCAGCTCCTTGTAAATGTCCTGTTTCAGCAGTTATGGACATTATTTAGTTTTGCTCTCACTTTAAGAGCTAATTGCCTACATATGGAATGAAAGGCATTTCCATATAAGAATTTGGTTTAGAAAAAAACCATGATTTTGTGTCCAATAGCTAACTCTGATTTTCTGCCTCACCTCTTTTGATTTAAAACTCTTCAGAGGAGGCATAAGCATGCATCTGGCCATGTGTGGTGCTTTGATGGTACTCAATTCTCCCAGCAGGGCCATTGATATAAAATGAGTGCAGTTAAATGTGTGCAGCATGCACAGTGCTGTGCTGAGCTCAGGAGCTGGGCTGAGCTGTGGATGTATATCAGGGGCATTTGGTTTGGCAGTGGCTACAGGATGCAAGGCACTGCACAAGCTGGCATGGCAAAAGGATAGCGTGAGCAGGAGAAACTGGCAAAGGGATAGTGTGAGCAGGAAAAATTGGCATGATTGCAGCAAACACAATCCCTGCTGGTGCTTTCCACCCTGCACACTGAAATCCAATCACTGCATCAGTAAGCAGTGGAACTAGCCTTTTAGTCATGGAGTTCTCCCTAAAACTCCCCAATTCCCTCACTAGTGTTGCTGGCCTACTTCCCAGCTCTTTCAGTGAATACAGTACCCAGCTCCTCTGGATCACCAAGACTTAAACTGTGCTAATGGGCATCCACTGGTGAGCTGCCCTCTAAAGAGCCAGGCACGCCCACAGCTCCTCTCAGCTCACCTCTCTCTGCAGGTTGCAGTGCGTGCTCCTGTCTCCCAGTGCCTCCTGCTGAGCCCTTCAGAAAGGCTGCTTCAGCTGTGGGATTTTTGTGACATTCCGGGGGAGCTGAAGAAAACAAGAGTTTGTCAGTGTTCGTGGTGGTGTTCATTAGTCCACAAACCCTTTGTAGCACTCAGCCTTAATGGCACTGGACAGAAAAGGTGAAGCAGCACTATCCCACCTGGACATGAGAGCAGCTTTCATCTATCTGCTTGAAAAGTGACTGGTTAGGAAGAAAATGAGGCTGGGAGGCTTGGAGAAGATGTGCCCCACTCCCCAGTCCCTCACACACTCCTTTCCCAGCACATTTAGACCTTCAGTTCTTACAGTCTCCAAGAGGAAGGTGGAGCTGGGCTTTAAAAAAAAGGGTGGAAGTCAGAGTGGGAGTGACAGCCCAATTGCTGAGAGGAGATGCTGTGATCCAGAGCTGCTCCCCACTGCAGTGGCCATGGTTCACACTGCTTTTTCTCAGCCAAGCTAGCTGAAGTGGTGCCTGTGACAGAGTGGAGCTCTGCATGGGCTGTGAAATCTGCTGGGCAAGCTGAGCAAATGCTCCTGTGCTCTGCCTGATGCTCTAGGCAAAAATGCAACTAGACTGCTCATGTCCTGACGCAGCAAGTTTTGTCACAGTGTGGGCACATCCATGCTTCAACATTGCAGACTGCAGCCTGGACTGGGCTGGCAGAGGCAGCAGTTTGCCCCAGCTACCTTTACCTCCCTGTCACTCTCTGCAGTCACACAAGTGAACACCTACCACTGCACCCGTACTTACAACCACTAATGACTCGTCTCAAAATCATGGAGATTCTCATGCCAGTGCTAGCGCATGGTTCATTCATTCCCTCATTCATTCATGCCCACCCACAGCTCTCTCTGACAGCAGCCCGCATCTCTCTGCAGTTGCTGGAGGAGGTTTCTGGGTATTGTCTGCATGTGTGGAGCAGAAAGGCAATTTGTCCCGGTGAAGAATGGGGTTAGTGGACTGTGGAGGCTTGAGCACAGGACAGAATGGTGCAGGCCAATTCTCTGCTCGGTGCCTTGTGAAAAAAGACATCTGAACTGCTGCACAGTTTAGAGGAGGGCGACGCAAAGCCTCAGGCACCTCTTGCTTGAAAAATTTCAGCCTTATATTCCCTGTAAGAGACAAGAGGTGTGGGCAATGTTCAGCCCAGCCAAAGCGTGTTCATCTCCAAGGAGCTCTCCTACCACCCTTTCTTGTCCCTCCTTGGAACATCTCCTCAATGGAATGCTTTTGTTTTGGATGATGCTGGAGGACAACCAGTGGGTCTGCTTTGGCTGGTTATCTCTGGTCATGGTTTTCCTCGAGTCCCTCTGGAGATGCCAGAGAGGTCCTGCAGAAGCAGATGGGTTGTCACCTCTGCTTGCCATCCATCTGTCTTTGCTCCTCGCTGCAGCAGACTTGAGCATGCGCTCCTTCAACATTCTCTGGCTCTCCTATGCATGTTCTTGGCAGAGACCTGGAGATCCCTGGAGAGTGGTGTTTCTAAAAAAGGTGCTTAGAAACATCGTTTCCAGCGATTTGAGCACTTCCTTTCACCAACAGCTTCAAACCTGCCTTTGCTGTTAGGAGGATAAATCAGGCATTTAGAAATGTGGCAGATAGAGTGGGACACAGCAGCGAGCAGGAAGGGCAATTCTGTGTGCTGGACATCAATATATTTCTTTCTGAGCTCTCCAGGCTGTGCCTCCTTAACTGTTTCCAAGTGCTTGATATGATCTGAGTCCTGATGATCCCGTGAAGGTTTGATTGCATGACAGTTGTCCATCAGCCAGCCAGGGGGCTTGGATGTGAAAGGCATCTTCTCCCCTGGAAAACTGACAGTATGGACTGCACCGCAGCAAGGAGGCAGTGTTGAATGGAATGTTTTGGCACACCTGTGAAAAATTGGTAGTGTGTGATTTGCTGTCACTCCACTGCTTTGAGACCCTGCAGAGGTAACTGGAGAAACCATGCTTGTGCCACTTTCGAGCTTCCCCCCGGATATTTGCTCTGTGCTGTGTTTTATGCATGTTTAAACAATAAATCCAGAGCACTAATTCATGAGCATAGCATTTAACAGCTTGGGAGAGAGCTTTCCTGGAAGATGCATTGGCTGGCCAAATTTTGCAGAGCACTGCTTGTGTGTAGCAGACACAAAAGTGTATTTGCACTGGAAACCACCTGCTGCACAGGGGCTGAAAGAAGGAGTAGTTAGAGGGGCTGGATGCGAATTTAGGAAGCTCAGATATGGGCAGAGTTGCACAGATTTTTTCAAACATCTAGGCTGAAGAACAAGCCACACATTCTTCTCTTCAAATTCTGCTTCAGAGCTGTACTTTTCTTTTTGAAAAGAAAACCTGCTTTCTGGTCACCAGCCATATACAGGAAAAATTCAATATGTGCACAGAATGACTTCAGCAGCTGGGCTTATTGTGAGAGATGTACAAGGTGCAAACTGTCTCCTTACTCTTCTCAAAAGGGTAGGAACAAAAAAGCTTTCTGGCAGCTGTCAATTGTCTCACCAGCAGTGCATGCTAATACCAGCATCTCACTTCCACTTCTCAGGCATAAAACAGCTCCTAGCTGGAGTCACTGAATCACCAGGAAATGAAGGACCAGATGTCCCCTGCTGAACTGGCTGTCCCTTAGCATCTTTCCCCAGCAAAACCACGACACCGATGAAGCTTTGTTTTGTTGTTACAAAACCGCAGAATGCAGGGACTAAAAATGCAGATGCAAGGTTAACTGAAATGTGTTTCCCAGTGAAAGCCATAGCCCAGTGATCCTGCTTCTTCCCTGCAAGGGGTTGTGTTGTGTGCCAGCCCTGGGGCAGCACTGCAACAAAATAGGCACTGGCACTCTCCACTTGACACTCCAGCCCTCTTCACCACCACTCCAAGGCTGTCGTAGCCTGGAAAAAAATTTGTTTGGAAAAATTAAAAGAATCCCCCCCCCCCCAGTCCAGAATTAAAAAGTAACAAATAACGTGTTCTCTGGATTTGTCTCCCGCTTTTGAAACCTAGAGTTTGGTGCTTTCCAATTTACTTGGCAACCAGAAGCAAGTTAAAAAACCAAACGAGTGATGAAATAGGAATCACGTGACTCCAGGAGCTGGGACTTCCAGAAAAACATAAGTGCAAGTACCGTGTGGCACTGTCTGGGAGCTGCAAACTGGGGACTGTGGTGCTTCCTCATCAGCTCTGGCCCTATTCCTCCTTTGATCCATGTGCAAGGTTCCCATAGTTACCAGTGGGAAGCACAAGGCAAATCAGATGTAGTGCATGGCTCTGGCTGTGGCCCCTGGTTGTGAAAGTAATTTGGCCTCCTCTGTGTCATCTGTTTGCCAGCCTTGAGCAAGGCTGGATATTCCAGGGAAAATAGCCTTTTTTTGTTAAAAGTGAGATGTGACTGGCCTCAGCTGCACAAAGGACCGTAATTATATTTTATTTATGTATTCCAGGTCAAGAAAGCTGGTGGAACGCCTTGCAAAAGCCAAGTCCATTAGGTGAGAGGTTGTACAATGACTTCTCTTAAAGGGAAACCTTTCTTCACTACAGTGGGCTCTGCTGTCCTTGTGGGTGGTCAGAAATACTCCCTTGCTGTTTTGACTTTACCAATCTCTGCCTCAGCTCTGCCTTGTTTCTCTTCCAAGTGGCCTTTCCTGGTGAGGTGTCCCTCCAGCACGAAACATTCCTGCCAGAGATGAGTCCTCAAGTCCTGGGGACAGAGGAACATGTTGTCTGCTGTTATCAGTCAATTTTAGGCCACAGGGACCCATGTGGCTGGAGTTTTTGTGCTCCTTGGTCTTCCCAAGGCACCTTGCAGTAATCCTGGATCCTTGCTCCTTGTTGACTTCCCCCTGGAACAGCTGAGACAGCAACAGGGTTCTTAATCCCGGTTTCCTTCCCCACAGCTTAGATGTGAGTGCAGTGGCCAGGGACTCACACTTCATGCACACACAGATCTTGCTGTTTTGGCACAGTTTGCTCTATTTCTTCTGTTTTCTCCCAAAGACGTATGAAGCAAAACTGCTTATCCTCTGTGCTGCGTGCTTAAGCAATACTGAGGCAGAAACCAGTGCTGCATGCCCTAAACATAGGAGTTGAAGCCCTGCATGTAAAGAGAATTTACCAAAAAAAGGAAAAAAGAAACAAGAAAACCAGATGTTACTTCCTGATTACGTAGTGGTTATGGGTTTGGGGATTTTGCTGGACACTTTGGAGAAATGAAAGTGCACCATTTGTAAGACCAGATTCTCCTTTCATATTTCCACACTGTCACATGCTAGTCTGTTTCCCCCTTGGAATTTCAAACATGGCCTGTTTAAAAGCTGAATGTTTTTATCATGGCTTTCTGGATTGTGGTGATGCTTTAAAATGTCTGTAGATTCTCCTTTGCCACCTGCCTCATGGTTAGAAATCCCCGAGTCCCTTATGGAAATCTTCTGCTATTTCTCTGAAAGCTGTTTTGGTTCTGAGGCTGTGGAACCAGTTCAGGGTGTCTAGGCAGCTGTGTGTTGGGCAGAGCAGTGTCTCACTGGGCTGATGGGAATACAGGCGTTCCTCTTTCCTTCAGTTCCCTTCCTTCCACATGCACCTCAGTCACTCAGAAAGTTCCTGCCCCCTGCACCTCAAGATACCAGTGTAGTATTTGGGTGTTTCTGCCAGGGCTGCTAACAGTACCTGGATTTTATTTGCCATCGGTAGATTCCACAGTTAACAGCTGTATTTATATGGCCAGTGGCATCAGGAAAGCAGGCTAGAGCTGCAGAAGAAATAAGAGAAGTGAGAGGTCTAGGAGACATGATTCAAGAGGAAACATTGCAGGAATGCAAACTGACAAGTCAAGAGGAGACACATATCCTTGCACATCTGAAAGAGTAGATGCTTTCCATTCCTTCTGTTGACAAGATAAGAAGTCAGGGGGTTTAAACTACAGGCAGGGATACTAAAATTTGGCACAAGGAGAAACTTTCTATAGCCATGAGAGTAATGATGTAGGCAGCTGGGTTTTCTGTAGGGAGGGAGAAGCATGTATTTTATCACTGAAAGGTTTTAAGATCAGGATGAGCAAACCTCTGTTGAGTTCAGATCAGCTGTAGGTGACCTACATCTCAACATCATTTCACCAGAAAGATGTATCTGAGAGATGAACAATCAGGAGACATTCAGCACATCACAAAGAGAAAACCAAGGTTGTGATTAGGCTGAAAGAGAAGAAAAAACGCCTTTAGGCTTCGGACAGAAGTTTGGTGTTGCAGAAAAGTCAGAGCACTGGAAATTAGGCCATTCTGGGAGAGCATAGTGAAGTCTAAGTGGCAATACTATCCAATTTCATGCAACCTGGGAGCACACCGACCTTGGTTCCAGGCTGGCAGCCAATTTCCTGGGTGGATGAGCCATTTAGCTCATAGAACCGGGGAAGAGAGCTGATTGCTGCTCTGAAGCCCGTGCTGTATCCCACTTGGGTTTTGTCCTGGCAAGGTTTGTTCCAGGCTGTCCTGGTTTAGTAATGGTATTCCCCAATTTAGTACTCCCACCAAAACCACGCCGCCCTCCAACTGGAGGCACAAAAGATAAAGATCATGGGCTGAGATAAGAACAATTTACTGGAAAGAGCAGAGAGATAAGAAAACGAATGCTAACAGCAACAATATTAATTCAGAAAGTGCACAAAAGAGAGAGAATGATTTGCATGCCAATATACTTACCAGAGAGCCATTTTTTTCACAGACAGATAGTGATAGAACAATGCTAATTGTTTTAAACTAAAAGAGATTTAGGTTAGATGTTTATGAGAACTTTTTTCTGTGAGGCTGGTGAGGCACTGGAACAGGTTGCCCAGAGAAGCTTTGGATGCCCCATCCCTGGAAGTGCTCCTGGCCAGGTTGGATGGGGCTTTGAGCAAACTGGTCTCATGGAAGGTGTCCCTCCCCATAGCAGGGGGGTTGGAACTGGATGATTTTTAAGCTCCCTTCTAACCTAAACCATTCTGTGATCCCACGGTTCTATGAAAATAATATCTGTGGTTAACCTTGACTTATTTAATGTCTAACAACATGAAATAAGGGTATGAGAAGCCACCAGAACCTGCAGATTGTAAGAAGAGGTGCGATATACATGCAGCCAACCGTGTGTGATCTGTGGTTACACTGACTAGACAGCAGCAGGAAAAATGGCAGAAAAGAGAAACATTGCTTCTAACAAAGGCAGGGTACTGGGTTAATCACTGACTGTGGCAGAAATTGCCAAAGCACCCATATAATGAGTACCAAGGAAGTGTTTAAAGTCAGAAAACCTGGGGCCAGCAAGGGAAAAGTAAATAGTGGTGCATGGCTTGTCTAGGAGGAGAGAGACTTGATAAAGAAGCAGAATAAAAGAGACAAACCTAAAATACAAGGTGAAGCAAGTGATATAGTCAGGACTGATCTGGGGCTGCTGGTCAGCTGCGTGCTTAATTTATGACTACGTGACAAGTGAGTGACATAGGTGTGAGGCTGTACCTGAAGTCATTCATGTCCCAAACATGTGCCACATCCTGCACACCTCCAGCTCCTCAAAGAGCCTGACTCAGCTCAGGGCTTTCCTGTGGCACAGACCCAGCTGAAGTGAAGTGTCTGCATAAGACACTGCCACAAAAGAAAGGACACTCGTCAAATGACATCCACTCCCAAGACAAGAAATGAAGTTACAACTCAGGATGAAGGCAGGGCATTTGTGCTGGTGAAACATCAACTTTATTAAGGTTAGAGCCTTCAAACTTGTCTTGTTCTGTGATTTTCCGTAAGCTGTGTACATCAAGGCACGTTTCAAGATAATCAGACTGTCTGTTTCAAAGAGAGAAATGTTAAAATTTGGCATGTTCTTATCAACAGGGGCAGAAAATGTCTAGAAGACATCAGCAGTGGCACAGCTTGTAAAGCCTGTAAAGCCTTGTAAAGCGCATCAAAAATGGTCTGCCTGGTTTTAAGGTAAGGACATTGAAATTAAGGGTAAAAGGCCAAATACTTTTTTTAGTGCATTATGCATTATTGTGGAGGCATATTTTAGGCATTGTAACACATTAAGGCCCTTTCCAGGTACGCATGAAGAAGGTGCACATCCAGACAAACTTGTCCCGGCCTCTAAAAATCCAAGGACTCTCACTGAATTATGGATCCTCAGGTGGGTCTTTGGTGATTTATTTTGGAGATTTTAAGAATCTGGTAAGGGGCTGACTCATTTTTCTAAAATAGTAATGATTTGTCCTGAATCTTAACCAATGATTGATAACTTAACAGAGAAATCATTGCCCACTTGGCAGATTTTCAGTGGCAAGCAGTACGAAGATTTCTCTCCTTTTATAATAAATGTTCGCATCCTGAACAAACTGTTCTGCTCCACGTGATCCCCATACACATCTCCATGGTCCTCATGCACACTCACAGCAGAGAACCTTCAAGATTAACTCTTTTGTCAAGATTAATTTGGACATGTGTCACACTTCAGGGGAAGGGTGAGGTTATCAGCGAGGCTCTAAAAAGCTCTAAGTGTCAGTTACTCTTGCTCTCAGAAATTCACTTCACATCAAATCAACTCAAGCCAAAAGGCAAATCTATCAGTTATCAAGGAAGATACTTTGTGGAGCATCTATTTTCCATAACCAGTGGCAAAAAAAAGTGGGATCACAGAATGTTTTAGGTTGAAAAAGACATCTAGGATCACAAGTCCAGCTGTTAACCTAACACACCAAAGTCCACCACCAAACCATGTCCCCAAGCAGCACATCTACATGTCTTTTTGATACCTTCAGGAATTGTGACTCCATCATTTCCTAAATAATTAAACAGGACTTGTCCTGATACTGAGGCCTGGGGAACACCCCTAGTGATGAGAAAAACTTTTTAGTGCATTTGTTTTCCGAGCAGTGCTGTGGACTAGGTGCAGGACAGAGCATGGCAGGAACACAAGTGCCGGACATCACACAAGGGTCCACTGTGGTGCTGGACCTTGTTGTGTCAAACCTTTGAGTAACGCAGCCAGAGAGTGAGGGGAGAACACCTTCCACAGCACCTTTCACATCTCTCTTTTTGTAGTATCTTCCCCATGAATTAAGGCTACCAAGAAGATTTGGAAAACATACTAGGTTTCCATGAAGAATTGGTTCATCAGCAACTTGGAAAAACATGTGTAAGAGGTAAATGCTAGAAGTTAAACTTATCTCCTTGGTCAGAATAGGGCTTCTGCCCTGTGCATGTGGCTTGCATCTGAAAGATGTCACAGCAGGCAGCACAGCAGCAGTAAACATCACTGTTCTGGACAATCAATAAAACTGGGGACCTGCGTATCCAGATAAAGATAGGGCAATCCAGAACATCTGTCTTGCTCCCGAACTGGACATTTTTCCTGGTCAGAAAATGCTTTCAGAGCCTTGCTTCAAGTAGCTATGTTCTAGATCTGGGAGTTCATCTTGAAATAATAGTTGGCAGCCCAAAGTGATGTAACATTTAGCATGCTTTAAAGGACCATATGGAATAAGTTACACTGGAGTAAAACAAACACCAGTCTCTCACATCCAGTGTTATTGTTAACAACTTTTTGGGCTATGTGTATTTTTCAGCAGCAAGGATGAGTCACTAAATAACAGGATAATACCATGGATCACTAACATGTTGTGGTCTGTGGCCACAGGAAGGGTTTACTTTTATTGTGTACATGTTGGCAGTCTCAGCACACCAGCAGCAAATCCAGAAGTTTATTGCTGTGTCTAGGGCAGAAGCATGAGATCTCTGCTTGGAGCCTTTCTGTAAGCCAAAAAAATAACATGGGATGTTTCTGCTATTATGCTTGCCAGACTGCAACAAAAGCAATGAGCTGGGAATTAGATGCTAGGAAAGTAGTTGCCACCTTGGATTTGCATCCTTGCTCCAGTGCGCAGATATGGCAAATGCTGGTGCTGGGAGGGGGCTCTTCCTAAGGATTGGGATCCCTGCTCCCACACTAAAGCCTAAGCCTCGATACCTGGTTGTCTCTTTTAGGAACAGGTGTCAAATCAAGCTGGTTTGGAAGGGTGAAGAGGTTGTAGGGCAGGAGATAAGACTCGTCCATTAAAGCCGAGGCTCCTGCAGAGATCCTGAGGGTGGTGAGAGCTGCCTTAGGCGGACAAGCACATGCCATGAGCTTCCTCGTGACTCCTCAGGCTTCTCTGCCTGAGGCTGAAACTGTGCCCAAGTCACCGTGGGTCGGACCCTGTCACTGCCTCCACTGAGCTCACGTGCTGTCCCTTGCTTCCTGAGGCTTGTTGAACATTGCTCAGCATCTTGGTGAGATCTCCCTGCAGCCTGGGAGACCTCGGTGCCTGGAGGGCCGTGGTAGTCAGGAGGGCACATGGCTGGGACCTGAAGGTTATTCTGTACCCCCTCACACCATTGTCGGGAACAGGGGAAAGGGAAACTCTTCCAGGAAGAAGGGGTTCCTCCTGACTGGGAAAATGTGGCAGAGGAAGTCATCAGGTACTACTGTTATCGGGGTGAGGGATGGTTCCACGTGAATTGTTTCTTTTCTTTACATCCTCTGTCATTCACTATTGCTGCTGCTACTGTTCGTTTTCTTATCTCATTGCTGTTTCCTGTAAATTGTTCTTGCCTCAACCCGTGATCTTTGCCTTTTGTGCCTCCAGCTGGAGGGGAGAGGGAGCAGCACAGAGTGGTGTTAGTGGGTGTATTAAATTAGGAAGAACCATTCCTAAGCCACAATAAGGGAGCATTTCCTGTGCTGTTTCCAAGAGGGACTCAAGGAAACCTTTGCCTTGTGGGGGGACATAGAAAGGCAGCAAAAGTTTTGCAGGCCCCATTCCTGCACTTCCCATGTTTTGTCATTTTTACATTTTCACGTTTTCCTCTATTTTCTTGCTTTTGCTCATTTAAGAGGGGAAAAAAATTGAATGTGATGTTCCAATTAGAAGAAGGAAGAGCAGGAAATGAGGTGCAGTGGTGTCATACAGGGTTAGTCTGCAACCTCCAGGGAACACTGTGGTCTGTGGGATAACCGGGGAAATATCACAGGGACAAAACTTCTGGTGAAACTCATCCTGTGCAGAGCTTGAAAGCCCTGGGGGACCGTGGTAGGAAAAAGATTTTATATACTGTTCAGTGCACTATATTCCCAAGGGGAGTAAAGCAACCCATGTGCTGAATCCTCCAGGCTGGCAGGGGAAAATCTATACCTGAACAGTTCTCCTTGGCAGAAGAAGTTCCTGAGCATTTGTCCTTTTTGGGTGTTTACAGATAAGTCATTAATCATTGTTAAGTTGAATGAAATCCAAACTAGTCTTCCCACTGTACCTTCACCCAATACTCACATTTTCCAGAATACCAATTCTGTTAGCATTTTCCTTCTCCTATGCCCACCTTTCTCCATAAATAAACTGATGTGGATTCCTCCAGAGAGAAATGCTCTTCTCTTCTCTTCTCTTCTCTTCTCTTCTCTTCTCTTCTCTTCTCTTCTCTTCTCTTCTCTTCTCTTCTCTTCTCTTCTCTTCTCTTCTCTTCTCTTCTCTTCTCTCTTCTCTTCTCTTCTCTTCTCTTCTCTTCTCTTCTCTTCTCTTCTCTTCTCTTCTCTTCTCTTCTCTTCTCTTCTCTTCTCTTCTCTTCTCTTCTCTTCTCCTCCCTCTCCCTCTCCCTCTCCCTCTCCCTCTCCCTCTCCCTCTCCCTCTCCCTCTCCCTCTCCCTCTCCCTCTCCTCTCACTCCTCATGTCTCTGGAAATTACTCAGCTGGAGAGATCACAAATGGAAACCTGCATTTCATAATAGCAACATCAGAGTTCAGCATTCCAAGGATTTGGGAAAGATCCTAAAAACAAACATCCCAAACTCAGGAGGAAGTTCAGCATTAAATATAAGAGAAATCCAAATATGTTGAAGTATGGAAATCAAAATAACTTCAGCTTTGCCCTGCAGTGACCCCATGCAATAAGAATACATCTATGATTAGATAACAGTGACAGTTGGAGCCCTAAATGGGAATAAATTGAGTTTTGAAGACCTCAAGATTTACTGTATTGTTGCTATGCTTTTCCCCTATGTGTTACCAGAATAATAGTGAGTTCCTCAAAGGATCAACTCCAGAATGAATGCCCAGTCATAAATTCCCTGCTTTACCTGTAAATTGTCAGAAAAGGCCACCACTGCTTAACATTGTCTTGCTGTTACCTCTTCCTGTAAGAATAGGAAGGTGATGTTTTTGCAAGAAAACCAAAGAAGAGAACTGGGCATTTTCAGATTTTTTTTTTTTAATAGGTCCCAATTCCTCGGCCAAATCAGTTTTCAATTGGCAAATGTGTCCGCAGGTTTCTAGTCTGGGAGCAGACAGAGTCATTGCACAAAACCCATTTTGCTAGGACATAGGCAATAATGTGTGTCTGGCCAGAGAAGTGGATCAGTCTGTCAGTGTGTCCTCAGAATCTGCTCCAATCTTCTGACTTCCTAGAGAAAAGGCAGAGATGCTGTCCAAACACCATTCTTCAGGAATAACCATAAAAACATTGTGGTGTCCAGAGCAGGAGAATATACAGTGAGTTTACTTCAAGTCAGAGCCAGTTTGCAAAATCCTTACTGCGTGAATTCAGGGTCCAGCTCTCCTCTCTGATTTCTTTTTGGGGATGCTCTCTTCCTGGGCACAGTGTAAACCACAGAGGTGGCTTTCCCTTCTCACATGAAAGTCGGAATTCAGGGAATAATTGCAGATGTCCAGATGTCTGGTGCAAAGATTTTTTTCAGGTGTGTTGTCTGAAAACCCAGGGTGTTTGGCTTTTTTTTTAAAAAAAGCCAGTAAGGTTTGGGAGCACAAACCAGAAGTCTTGTGTGCCTTTGGTTCCTTTCATGAGACACAGAACGTATTCCTGCTCCCTCCCAGTGCCACTGGGGCCAGGACAGCTTTACCCTTGTCAAAGGCCGGCAGGAATAGGCCGGGAGCTGAGCTTTGCCCTTGATCCTTCCCACTGGTGTTTGTGCTGCCCCGACTGAGCTCGGCAGCCTCGCTGAGGCTGATAGTGAGGAAGAGCGGAGCTCCCCCTTCCCCCTCTCCTGCCTGCACTCTGGCAGGGAATGGAGCGTGGGAGGACCTCGCGGCAGATGCTCGGAGACTGCAGCGCTCATAATGACTAGTCACTTATAAAAGATGTTAGTGATACTATCACTCATGCTTTATGTGGCTCTTTATATTAATGGCTGGGGTCTCTGAATGAGATCCCATCAGCTCTGCGCCAGGGACCAAACAAATCCCAGCCATACCCGTGACTAATCAATAGTAAATATTAATAATAGCCAGCGCACCCATGAGGGTAATAAATATTAGTGATAATGCAGCCTGCCTGAAAATGCTCCTGATAGAGGGAGGGGAGGGGGGACACAAAGGACAGTCTGCCTTGGGGCTGGGAACCAAGAGATTACTCATGCCACCAGGGCTTTGTCTACCAGGCCTCACTGCCCCAGGCCTTGGACCAAATGGAATCAGCAAATTAAATAAGTCCCAGCTTTTCCCGCTCCATCCTGCCTGCCATGCTCTTCCTGGCCTGCCCAGCACAGCTGTTGGGCAACGCCCTGCACAGGGACCACACATATCAGCTGGTCTTTGTCTCTTTGGGGGAAGGGAAGCTCATAATCTGGGGGGAAGGGGGGAGAAGGGGAAAAAATGATAAAGAACTTATGCTATATATCAGCAGGCTCACAGTAACCTATGAACCAGAACCATATCCAATAGAAAATGAAAGCAATCTGAGTTAAGAGTGAAATGCAGAAATGGTATTTCATAGCATCAACAGCTGAAAGGTTTATTTGTTAGTGACTCGCTAGCAATTTAAAAGCTATCTATTGACCCCGATTATTTAAAGATTTATTTCCAATTGTAGCATTTCTATAGGCAGGTGACATGTGTTTAAAAGGTACTCTCAAAGGATTCAAAAGTTTGCCAGACAAAGGAAACCGGGGAAAGAGCAGATGTGTATTTCAGTGAGTGTGAAAACTGAGGAAAGTGGGAATATCTGTGGAGATGCTGGCTAAATAAGGGAAAATGAGGGCATGGGCCCTCTCAACTGCAGACTCTGCTGTGGGGTTACAAGCAAACACTTCCATTTTGTTCTTCTTATGTAAGGACAAGGGAAAGCATTTTCATTCATGAATCGAAATGTTTATGACATTTGTGGTCTAGTGATTTCCCTTTATGATCATCCTTCATATCTCTGGAAATCTCCTACAATTTCAGTCATACTCCTGATATTATTTTCAGTTCTTTCTGTATAATTTCATTTCACCTGCTCTGATGGTTTTTTTTTTCCAGTCTACTAACCACTTGAAAAATTACAAAGCTTTACCTAGAACTTTGCTGTGGGACTATGAATACAATACTGTAACACCTGAAAACACATGAGCTGTTACCCCAAAGCCATTCACTAGCATTTAAAGAAAAACCTCATGTTTAACTGTGCCACCACATACCAAGAAGATTTAAAGCCAAAGCTATAAAAAGCTTTTTTTTTTTGGTTCTTTTTAACAAACACTTGGTGAAGAAAGCCTTTCTGCCAAGGCTATACTCTGTTTTTTTGACAGTGCCCAATTCCCAGAGCTGACACATTTCTGTGCTAGTTTGAGGGAGACCTATTACTTCAGTACTTTGGAAATATTCACAATAGCACACAGCTGTTTTTACTGGAGCTGACTTTCACAACACTGTAATGGCAGTTAAAACTGTACCAAAAATCCTTGCACAGGATGTAATCAACCTCAAATCTACAGAGAAACATTGAGAAACTGCCTTCAAGTGCCAAGAAAAACAACAGTCGTTTACAATGAGCTCTTCCTAATGTCCAGTCAGCTCAACCCAAGCGAAACATTTTTCTCAAAACGAAAGTAGCGCAGACCAGAGAAGAAAAAACCCTTGACTTTTTAAATGAATTTTTCTAAATAGAAACACAGGGAGACTCTGACACTGGCAACCACCACTGATCCTTCCTGCCCACTGAAGCTCTATGATCACTCCGTCTGTAAATCCAGTTCTTGAGTGATAAAACTCTTGTTTTCCAACATTTTTCTCTTGCCTCCTTCAGACACTTGGAAAGTTCCTGTCCCTCCAGCGGCAAAGCTGTTATATGTCATGTTTCCTACTCAGAGAGCTTAACCATTATCCAGCTATTGGAGCCATCCCATTGCCCCAGATTTATTACTTTTCCCAGGATGTCAGTCCAACCGAATCCCCAGGTGTTCCCAAGAAATGCCTGAGTTGCTTTCCACTTACCCCAGCCGAGGCTCAGCAGTTGTGGGTAACGCAGAACAGAAAAAAGCCCTCATATGATAGTGTCTCTATATTTACCAGAAAGAAAGGAGCTGGGGTGCTTGTCCTTTAAGTGTCTCTAAAGATGGTTTGCATAGCTGGATCTCAGCTTATCTATGCTTTTCTGCTTTTGCTTCCATACATGGATCTGTTCCCAACAGTAACTCCAAGCTGTCGAAAAGAAGCTATCTGGCAGCTTTCAGCTTCCACTGACATGTAAATGAGTGCGAATAAATAATTGCATTTTCTGCTGTCTGCTTTTAAAAATTTTTTTATTTGCACCTCAGGACACCTTTTCTTTTTTTCCTTCCCCTCAGATTAACATTTTGTTATTTTTCCCAAAGTAATTCCTAGGGGAAGGCAAACACAAATGACCCAGGCAGATTTTTCCTCTCCCCTTCCCGCAGGCTCACATAATTTTATTCTCATAAATATTTTTTTCTTTCTTTGCTTTTTTTTTTTTTTTTTCTTTTTTCCATTTGCTTTCCTTATAGGTCAGAGTTTTGCATGTTTGCTGCTTGGAAGCATGTCAAAGCAATATACATCATGTCTGTAGCAAAGGAAGGTTAAAAGTCAAATTTTTGGAGAGAGAGAATACAGCAGAGCCACGTGACTGCTCCCAGATTAGCAGCAGTAGCAGGAGTGAGCATTCCTCTGATATTACAGTAGCCACTGTGGGATATGCCTGAAACATTGAAGAGGGAAGCTGCAGTTTGGAAGCCTCCTGCAGATGTATTTATGAAAAATCACCCCTTGCTCTCTTTCCTATCTTTCTAGGTACTTTCCTGCTTCCTGGGTTTCAGTTTCCGAAAGGGCTGATAAAGAACAAAAATGGGAGGGAGCCCTCTGGCACAGGGCAGGAAAGAAGTCCTGTAATTACCCTTAGCTCTGCCCCTTGTAATCCTTGCTGTGCAAATGGAAATGTTAAGGGCTCCAGTGAAAAGGGAAGACTAAATAGATCTCTTTATTATTGTTTATTATAGTGGCAGCTAGGGGTAAAAGAGATATTAGTGGGCGAATCAATTGCTTCATACTGGGCTCCCTGGGTGAAAGAAAACTGGTGAAAGGCATATTCAGAGAGATTTAAGATATCCAAGGCTGCATGTTGGTGTCCCTATTCAGGCCACTTGCACGGCAAATGGCATCCTCAAACGTGGTGGCTTTGATTCATTGCAGGACATGGAAATTCCTTGTATGTTCCCACACACCAGTGACCTTGACTGTTTGAGATTTTTCCTAAACATCTGTTGAACACTAGGCGGAAGAAAAGTTTTTTAGAGAGCTCACCAGCTCCACCTTTGCAATTAATGGCAAACTACATTTTCTGCATTACAAATCGCCCAATTAGAAATGCTGCTTCAAATGGCACGTTTGACTCCTGCTGTTTGCTGTCTTGGGAATTGGAGGGAATGTGCGTGGGAGTGTGTGTGTGTAAATGGGGATCTGGGGATATTTCCAGCATCTCCCCAGCATCCAGAACAGACAGCCTCCCTGGGAGCACATCCCAGAGCAAGCAGAAGGCCCACGGAAGCGTGCCACAGGAATGGAACATGGCAAAAGGAATCTCTTGGAAAAGATGAGGAGGTGCGAGGGGGACACTCCAGGTTTCAGCCACACTGGCCAAATGATCCTCACCTGTTGTTTGGGGTGGTGGAGGGGAATGGGATGAGAAAAATTCCTTTTGGAAACCTGTCCTGGAGTTTCTCCAGCCTTTCAAGAGCAGGAGCCAAGCACATCCTAGGAAAGTGCTTGAACAGGAATATCACCATTGCATGTTAGACATGCCTGGTGACTCAGGAGGTCTGTGCTCTAACGCAAATGAGAACATGATTCAGCAAAGCGTTTAAATTCCTGTTTAATTTTAAATATTGAATAACACTTCTGGCTCCCCTGGTGTTATTAATGTGATTTTAATTCTATGCTTTACTAGGTTGCCCAGATATGGACATGAAACTGCCATGAAGCAGCATGAAAAATAAACAAGATTTGGCACACACATGGGAGTGTATTTGCATCTCACAAACGTCTTGACTTTTAGATTTTGCTCCTACAAGGTCTTAGGGCCAACAACAATGGTCTAAGATGAGAAAGATTCAATGCATTGCAAGTGTCCTCCTTTCAATGAGAGAAATGCCACAGGTGTCTGTGGTTTTCAATGCCAAATCAAAACCTAGGTGGCTTTGAGAATAACATGACAAAGCTGCACTCAGAATTTCAGTAGCTACAAGACAAGGGAGTGGGCTGTTTTCTGACTTTGATCTGCCTTCTGGCACAGTGGCCGTGTGTCACCCTCTAGATGGGTGACACCACCCTCTTTAAACTCCGCTCCCCACGCAGGGCAGCCAAAGAGCTTCTCAGATTTTCCATCGAGAGGTTTTTCCATTCTTCCCTGCTGGGAGAGGTGAAGTTTGTATCAGGGTGGTGATAAGGTCAAAGGCATTTTCCTAAAGCAAAAGAAAGAGCAGACAGCGGTGTTGCCAAGCACCGAGTGGGCCACAGGAAAATGGAAATAAAGCACCTTTGACCTTCATGCCCCCTGACTTCTCTTCTCGTCCCCAAAACAAGCAGGACAGGGGGATAAAATCCATCTTTGGGGGTCAGACATGTAGGGGACATCAGCAGCTGTGTCAGGCTTGGCACCAGCTGGGCTTGCAGGAGTGCTGGTGTGTGCAGGGCTGGGTCAGGACTGGTGTCTGTGCCAGATGAGGGTGGTGGGGCTTCAGGGACCAAGCCTGGTGGAAGCCTGATCCCCCCGGGGACCTCCCCAGCACCTGAGTCCCCTTCCAGAGCTGTACACCTTCCCAAGGAAAATCCTCCCCAGCCTATCACGCAGCATTTAGGTGCTGCATCCCCAGGACTGTGCTCCAGAGGTTGTGCTTTTTTGCGCTGTGTGTCCTCTGCCTGCCACTACCAATGCTGTAGCCACAAAATGAAACGGGGCCTTGGTCTTCAGAAACACGTGTGCTCTTCCCCATGCTGTGTGCCGCAGTTCCGAGCCACCAAAGAGGTGTTGAAGTGTCTTTTATGAATATCAATGTGGATTTCGTAAGAGTGATTTAAATATAGCTGCCTGCCTTCCTGGGAGACCCTGTAGCTGTATTCTCACTGCAGCAAAAGCTGCACCATCTGCCCAGCATTCGCAGCCGCTTCCCAAAGACCGCCAGGGACTTGTCATTCTGCATTTGGCTTGTACAGGGTTCCAAAATGAAGGCTTTCCGGGGAGAAAGGATGGATGGGCAGGCTTCAGCACATTCAGATGTGTAGCTCAGGTGCACTTATGTGGCGTTATGTGCTGGGAAAGCTGGACACAGCTCTGAGCAACATGATCTCATGTGGAAGCCAGCCCAGCTCTGAGCAGGGGCTGGACCTCCAGAGGTCCCTCACAGCCTTAATTATCCCGTGGTTTAGTGAGAAATTTGGTTTAGGATGTAACCATATGGTGGAGGAATAGCAAGGAAATCTGAACTCCTAGGGCACCTGCGACATTTTCTGTCTTCCTCTTGTTTTTTGTGACTGCCTTCAAGCTCTTGAAGTGTGGTTCAGCTCTCATTCCACATCCATGGCTTGTCTCCAGTGTTGCTTGAATCTTATTGCTCTGCAAGTGAAAATCCACTACTTCCCCCTTTTTTTTCTTAAAGCAAAGTGATTAAAATGCAGTTGGGCCTGTGCCCAGGTAAAGCACAAGAAAGTCAGGCAGTCATTCTTTCCTTGTGTTAAGTATGTAAAGCTTTGCAAGCGAATAAGATTTTCTGTTTAGGGTAAGCAAATATGCCTTGAACCTGGGGAGTGTCCAATTCTTAGTGATTGTTTATTTCACCAAGGCATAAATTACTGTGCCTTCAGGACAAAGCTAATAGAAAAAATGCTAATTAGTGCTGGTCAAAAATTTTCCAGTGGAACATTTTTCTGTCAGAAACTCTCCTTATTAGTCAAAGTTTAAATGTTCCAGAAGAACATGTTGATTTTGCTGAGCCTCAAACGCCACAGGGTGAGCTGAGGTGCGGTGGGAGTAAGGAAAGAGGGAATCTATCAAAACCCTCTTGCTGATCCCCTGACAATTTATCTCCTTGGCTGCTGGCCTTGTGGCACTGCTAAGGATTGGAGTTTGGGGCAATCTGCCATGCAGAAAACATGCTGATGGACAAGTCGTGAAAATTCCTGTTTCCTGGATGGGAGTTGTAAATACAGCAGTCAGGGAGCCTGTCTCATCTCCCCAGCTCCCTTCCACTGGACACCAGCCTGGGAACGTGCATGCAGAATGGCGTATCGACATTCCCACATGAGACACTTCAGGCAGCTGAGTCAGACCTTCTCCTCGGCTTCCGAAAGGGAAGACTTGAATTTCGTTCTGGGATTTCTTCTCAAAGAGAAGGACAAGCTGCTCTGGTATTATCTGTGTTCATTCAGACTCGGGCTTCCACAGGTGTAGCTCCTCCATCCGTGACATGTGAAATCCGCACGCAGTGCCTTTTTTTTTTTTCCATCTCACACTTCCTTGTCTTCTGACAGAGCTGCCTCTGCGGCTGGGGAGGTGAGGATCACAGCACTGCGATATTCCTAAATTCAGGAACAGCTACATGGGCTTCAATTTGCACCTAACTTTGGGGGCTCTAACTGGAACCAAAAAACCCATGAGCATGGGCCTGGCGGTGCCAGCTCCCCCCAGCCCTGCACTGCAGCACCTGGGGACCAGACATGCCACCAGCAGCATGTTTGGATGGTGCATGCACCAGTCTGTGTCTGCTCCTGGCTCTGCTTGTGCCTGCTCACTCCTTGGCTCCTCTCCTCCTGAAACCAGCCCAGCTCCTTGGCCTCCCACATGTCCCTCTTGCAAAGAACACCCCTGGAGCTGATGGTCGTGACCCTGCCCTTAGCTAGGACCACCTCTTCTGATCCCAGAGCTGGCAGAATGTGGCTCTAATGCTGATCAGAATATTGCAGGGACCAGGACTAAGGATACTCTGAATTGCTAAGCATTAATATTTGATGCATTTCAATATTTAAAGAGCTAAGATAATTTAAGAAACACTGTCACTTTTTAAAATTATTTGTAGGCAACTTATAATGGAGCAAATCCACTTGGAATGAACAATATTTTGGCGAGGGTAGATGTATGGCTCAGACAGCTGCCTACATTTACTTAAAACATCACAGAAATGACGATTTTGAAATTCTCTGCTAGAAACCTCAGGTCTCAACAGGCCAGACTCCCAGCCAGCAGAAGCAAGGAGAGGATCCAGATGATGTTTTAACAGTGGATGTGCTCAACAATTTTATTGAAAGTTTTGCCTTCGGAAAAAAAAAAAAGTGAAAGTCGTGGAGGGTTTCCTTGAGAGCTTTGCTTTCAGTGAAAATATTTGGGTTGTCGTCTAAAGCTTGAAAACCACAGCTGGAAAAAAAATGAACTGCTGGTTGCCAAGAAAGAAGAAAAAATCCTCCTGCCTTTTTTTTTTTTTTTTTTTTTTTTTTTTTTAAATTAAAAAAAAAATTATTTGTTTGGCTGGAGCCACGAGTGGCTGCAGCCATGTACACCTGATCAGGATCAGGCCCAGTGTGCTGATGGCAGTGTGTCTTGCCTGATGACAGCCCTGTGGGTGTGCAGGGAGCTGGCAGTGGCAGGCACATCATCTCTCTCACATATCCAATATCTGCCGTGTGCCTGGAGCAGAGGGCAGCGAGACGGTGGCACAATTCATACGCCATTGAAAAGAGCTGCTTTATGTAACACAATCTGCTTCAAAGGCACCCAACGCACCACGGAAACTATGCGAGGGAAGCCAAGAAACCCTGGTACAATAGCACAAACAGAGACAAACAGTCTGTAAAGGACAGCACACTTGGTTACCAGCGAGGGAACATTCTGCATTAAACAGTCCCTTTGTTTCTCGTTTTCTCATCGTGATCATCAAGGGAGATCTCCAAACACACCGACAAAAGATGAGCCTAGGAGCAAAAATTCATACCTGCAATGGATCCTGGCAAACAGGAGTTGCTGGTTTTGCAGTGCACAGGAATTTTGTCCAGCTGCCCCTGAGGGACCTGGGGAGAATGGCCACACTTTTTTTTCTTCCCTAACCACCACTGTGATCTAAGCCACTTCTTCACCTTCCTCCTCTCTGATGCTCCTGTGTGCTGCCCGAACACCACCTTGTTCTCTCAAATTCATAGAATCATGGAATATGCTGAGTTGGAAGGGACCCATCAGGATCGTCAAGTCCAACCCCTGTCCCTGCACGGAACAGCCCCAAGAGTGACGTGTGCCTGAGAGCGTTGTCCAAACACTGCTTGGACTCTGTCAGGGCTGCTGCTGTGACCACTGCCCTGGGGAGCTGTTCCAGTGCCGAATCACTCACCGGGTGAAGAACCTTTTCCTGATATCCAACTCAGTTTTAGGCTGTTTCCTGTCACTGGTCACCACAGAGTGGAGATCAGTACCTGCCTCTCCACTTCCCCTCATGAAGATTTTGAAGACCCCAGTGAGGTCTCCCCTCAATCTCCTCCAGGCTGAGCAAACCAAGTGCCCTCAGCTGCTCCTCATACAGCTTTTCCTCAACTCTTCACCATCCTCATTGCCCTCCTTTGAACACTCTGTAATAGTTGAATGTCTTTTTTATGTTTGTGGTGCCCAAAACTGCCCCCAGCATTGGGGTGAGGCCACCCCAATGCAGAGCAGAGCAGGACAATCCCTCCCTCGCCTGGCTGACCATGCTGTGCCTGATGCCCCCCAGGACATGGGTGGCCCTCCTGGCTCCAGGGCACTGCTGACCCATATCCAACTCGCCATCGACCAGGACCCCCAGGTCCATTCCCACAGCAGAGCTCTTCAGCCTCTCATTGCCCAGGCTGTACATCCAGGGCTGCTCATCCCAGGTGCAGAATGCAGCACTGTCCCTTGTTAAATTTCATACGGTTGGTGATTCCCCATCTCTCTGTCTAATTTGTATGAGTCTGGGTAATTAAATAAAATCATTCTCAGCCTACAAAAGTGGAAAGATGAAGGTTCTGCTCTTTGTGGCTGTCCTGCTGAATTACTGGCTTAGTCCAACTCACTGCCCCTGCCTACAAACCCCACCCAGCTCACAGCCTCAGGCCTTGGCCCATCCCAAAATCCCATTGTTTTGTACAGCCAGCACAAGGGCAGTGCAGGGAAAGGGTTTCCTATGGAAACCAACCCATTTCTTCACAGATGCCTGGTGCATTAAGATCTGGAACCTTAGTCTGCAAGGAGAAAATTGGTATTTTGTTTGATCTTTCTCTGTTCTGGTTCATTCCTGCAAGAAACAGAAATGATACGACTTTGTTTTCTGCTGTTGTGTCTCTTTGGATTGAAGGGGCAACTTCTCTCTGTCACTGGAGGTATGAAGGCACTTACACCAGAGAAATCAGATTCTTTTGGGTTCTAGGTACAGCTGTAGAAAGGCAGTTAGGGAAAGCAGTTATTTTTCTCACCAGTGAAGCACATGGCAAAACTGCTATGGCAAAAAAGAAACAGCACCTGTCCCAGAAAACAGAAGCAATCATGACAGAAGTGTAGTAACACAACAGTTGAAGGTCTCAACATGTTCACAGCCTTATGACGGATGAAGGCAAGAGAAAGGCAGAAAGAATGGAGTTTCACACTTCCAATCACAGCAAACCACCCAGAGGAAGGTCTGGTTCAGCCATTACTGAATGTCACCAGCTGAGCTCTGCCCATTGTCCGGCAGCTAGAAGGGATTTTGGAGTCCTGAATGCTTGAATATTGTGAATTTCAGAAATTTCTCATCTCTACACTTTGCGTATGGCCTGATACTCCTTTGTCCTGAATAGAAAGGAGAGCCCATCTTTTGATTTCTTTCCCTGCTGTGAAACCATGACCAGATTCACCCAGGCCAGTGGGGCTGCCAGGATAAAAGCGGTGCTCTATCTGAAGAAATCTTGGTCACAGAATTTTTCCTGAAGGTGTCTGCCATCCTGGGAATAATGGAGATAATTTTTAGCCCTCTGGGGTCAGGAAGGAGTTCCCATCCTGTAGCTCAGGGGCTCCCTTGCATTTGCAGTCATGTCGAGGTGATGGGATTTTGACAACTTTTCTCCAGAGTGTTTTCGTTTCCGAAACCTTGTTGGTGCGATAACATTAATCAGCACTTCTGTGGAAATAGTGCTTTTGGAGATGAACATTGTAATCAGGATGAAGAGCCACTGATGAGTATTGCTGAAATTAAAGAGTCTAAATTCAGCAAAATTGCTTTCACTGGGAAAATGTATTTTGATCCAAAGCCACCATTATCCACTAACTCCACGCTAGCTTGACAAAGCCAGGCGTGTTTTCAGCCAGAGGGGGTGGCACCTTTGTGGGAAGCCCAGCAGAGACGGTCCTCATACCTCACATTTTCCAGTCTTACTTCCCTCAGTGTGCCAGGGGTGTCCATCTTACGCTGTCACCTGGCCAGACTCTTGCAGCATTGGCTCCTAGAGTGCGGTGCAGAAGCAGAAAACATGGCCTGGGCTTGTGCTGGAAGAAGTGCCAGCCCAGCTGCCCTTTTCCCGCTGCAGAGCTCCTCATTCCAGAGCCTCTTTGCCTGCTGACGATGTCCAGAGTTTCTCGCTGGTGCTGTCAGCCTCCTGTGGTGCATGGACACAGCAGGGCAGGGGGACAAGCCTGGGGGTGACAATACTGGTGCTCTTCGCTGGTGTCCCCGTGGAAAGGGTTGCCTCTGCTTTCCCTTTGGAAGCTCTGTGCTCCACGATCTCCTGGAGAAGCCTTGCTGAAGGCAGCAGCTTCTGCTATGGGGGCTGGAGAAGGGCAGCTCTTTGCACCTCCCTGCTGCAACAGTAAGACCTGGAGTGGATAAATATTCAAACCCAGAGAGCAGTGTAGTGTCAGGGTTAGTGTGACTGGAATTGGGTAATTTGCGGATGAACGTGACTAAATATGAAAGAAAGATATCTATCTAAACCTGTCAAGGGTGAAACATTTCAGAAAGTATTTCATGGCCTATAAAACAGAAATGCAAAGCCTAAAAGTATCACTTCCCTCCAAAAAGCACGAAATTACTCACACTGCCAATACTGGGGCCATAAAGATTCAACTGCACAGCTTTGGGGCATCCCAAGATTCTCTTTTCCTACCTTCAGCCTCCATGAGTGGCTTCCTTCTTTCCCACCTCCTTGAAAAGAGAGAGGAAAGCAGAGGAGAAAGCAGAATTTTTTACTGCTGGGCATTCCTGCTTATACTTCACACACTGCTACTTAATGCTGTTAATGCAGTTCCTACAACACAGGACAGATTTAATATGCAATTAAAATAATTACTAGGTAATCATTAATAATTTCCTGCATGTTCTCAGGGGTCTGAAAGCAAGCTCCAGGCTGGCAGAGCAGCAGTCCCACACGGCATGTCCCACCAATGATTAAGTGTCCTCATTTTTTTCCCCTCCTCAAGATTTCCTTCCCAAAACAATAGAATCACAGAGACGCAGAATGGTTTGGGTTGGAAGGGACCTTAAAGATCATCCAGTTCCAAGTCCTCTGCCAGGGGCAGGCTCACCTTGCACTGGACCAGGTTGCTCAAAGCCCCGCCCAGCCTGACCTTGAACACTTCCAGGGATGGGGCATCCACAGCTTCTCTCTAAAATTTCTTCCTTAAATCTGATATAATCCACTCCCTGTTTGCTTCACTCTCAGTTGGAGGGCAGAAAGGGGAAGAAGGGCTGATTTTAACTTCTGCTTCCTTTTGTACTGTTGGGAACATCCCCACTGTTCCGGAGGCATAGAGAAGGTCATGATGTCAGCAGCCAGAGGAAGATAGGGAGATATGCTAGGAAGTCTTCACTCCCTGTGGGGGCGTTCAAACATGGGCATGGTAACCCAGAGAGGCTGTAGGACCTCACTGCCTGGAACCCACAAACCTCAGCCAGGCACGGTCCTGAGCAACCTCACCTGAGCCTGACCACAGCCCCTTCCCACCTGGATTATCCTGTGATTCTCTGTATTTCCAGGATCCAGGGGTCTGATAGAAGAAGCTTTCTGGCACTGGGGACTGTTGTTAACCCAGCAGGAGGCCCAGAGCAGAGAGCCAAGTGCTTCGCTCATGGAGTGGGCTGGCTCCGGATTTGCCTCCACAACACACACCCTAACCTTTGCACTGTGTTTCGTCTTCTGCTAATTAAATATTCAGGACTGGAAGGCCTGTGGAGACAGAGATTGATCACTTGGTATTTCAGCTGTGATTACTATGAATTCATTCATTTAAACCAATTTGGAATTTATTTTTCTTGCTTTTGCAGGCTGCCTTTGGATAGTTTAATAACATTACTTCTATTGACTGCAAAAATAAATATCTGACAGCTCTAGTTTAGCCATGTCTCATTTGTATGGATGCTTTCTGATGTATAATAATAAATACATCCTTGTTAGGAATATATGATCTATAAATCAAAATTTCCAAGGTCTTTGATTAATCTTTGTGAGCGGTGTGAGGAAGATTGCTTTCAACCTGTCACAAGCAATCCCTGCTCTGGGCTCTAGTAGCAACCACTGGCACGGAGGTCACAAGTCAGTTTCTATTCAATCCCGTTTGTTTTCATTTCTCCATAACCTTCCAAGACATTCACCTCTGGGGGCTAAAATTTTCCGTGCTGAGCCTGTGCCTGAGGAGAGTTTTAGACAGCTGTATTTTGGGAGGAAGGGCAGTAAGAGGCATTATTTCCCCCTCCCTCCTATGGCAAGGACAGCGGGATAACATTTGCAAAGTAGCATGAAAGTCCTCCTTCTCTCCAAAGAGATGGATACAACCCACAGCTGGAAGTTTACAAGCACAGGAAAAATACTGCATCAAGCATGAACTGCAAGGAGTCACCATGGGAAATAGTTTGGTACAGCCCCAGACCATTCCAATCCCGCACAGGCAATGGATATTCTCATTCTGTGGCTACTCCACTGCCCAGGCGTCATCCCCATGACTGGGGTAGGGCAGGGGACATCTCCAAGAGGGCATAAATGTTTCAGAAAAATGCCTGGGCGTCCCTGATGCCAAGAGGTTTTCTGTTTTACCATAGATCATGAGTATCCATGCCCTGTTCACAGCACTTGAAAAACCTTTTAACTGAGACTTTTGGATCAATGAGTTCTGGTTCAAATGTCCTGCCCTCTCTTTCCCTGGGTATGTTTTTCCCACTAATGAAGGTGTTTACAAGGTGTTTACAAAACCTCTTTGTAGAAGTTAGCCCTCGGTTTAGAAACAGCCTCACCTGCCTGTCCACTCCCCACAATCAGCCCTGGCCCTGCATGTTTATGGCCATTGGATAGTCCTCCTGGAAATTCAGATTAAGAGATGTGGTATCTTCTGCCATGGATTCAGTAAGACAATTTAAAAAAGTTGCATAAACCCCTACACTTCCTTTTTTAAATTTTTTTTTCTTTTTTTCTTTTTTTTTTCCCCAACAGAATTATGGCTTTAGTTAACTCAATAAATTGTAGCTAGGTCTTCTGCATTAAACTTGTTCTTTTCAAGCCCATATAGCTATTCTTAATGGTCTAAGCTCTTGAGGTTGCCAGAAGTGTAAAGATTCTGTTTTTAAAATATCCAAACATTTTAAAGCCTGTTCTTCCCGTGTATGTGGAAGCAGTGAGAGATTCTTAATAATTCCAGCCCCACTGCAGAGTTAAACTGCAGTGTGATGCTGCTAAGGTTTCCTCTCTGCCTGGAACTGAGTCAACGGGAGCTAAGATAAGCATGGGAGCAGCCGGTGCTCTGTTGGCGTCAGCTGGGGTGTCTCTGCAGAACGAACATATGTTCTCCAGAGCAGCCCCTTCATTTGCTGCTCCCTCATAAACTTTTATGGTATGATTTTTCCCCCCCTGCCTAAATTAGGAGCTTGGGCTTTTTTTTTTTGAGGGGTTTTTAATTTTTCCCTTCCCTGTGGGGGCAGGGGAGGGCAGAAGCTTTCATTGATTAAACTGATGAGGTCTTTCGTGCCCTACCTAAGAAGAAAACCTGAATAACTAGTAACCTGAGCAGTGTTCTGAAAGATCTTAATGATTGTCAGGTTGTTAAATTGGCATCCATGCTTCATGGTAAAGGGGGAGAAAAATTAGATAAAGTTACATTAGGCTGGTGAATAAATCTCTAAAGGCTGCAGAGTCCTCAGAAATGTTCTGCAAACTTGATGGTGGCATTGGGTGGTGCAGGGGATTAGATCTGCCAAGCACATTCATAAGAAATCATGAGAAAGAAAAGAATTAGCGGGGACGTAGAAATAAGAAATGGAGCTGTGTGGGAAAGCATATTAACAAGTGTTTTAAAAGGTCAAGGAGGAACAAATGCTTCTTTTCTCCATGGAGAGAACTTGCCTGTGGAATCTCCTACATGGGATCTAGGAGAACATGGCCAAGCTTGCTGCTGATACAGATCTGTTCTGGATGCTCTAAACTAACCTAGGAGCTTCACAAAAAAAATGATTTTGCCAATGAAATTAATTTTATTTAACTGCAAAATTATATCTGTGCATGCAGGGGAGCCTTCAATATGCATATATGCTGTTTGTCTCCAAATTATCATGTGCCAATTACAAAGAGGATCTAAGGATTTGTGAGAGTGTGCAAATCATTGTGAAAACCTCAATTTGCAGCTCAGCATGGTCAAAATTGAAAATGGGATGTGAGGTAACTATTAGGAAAGACATCCAGGGAAAACCAGATGACATTGTGACCCTGCTGCATAAACCCCACACGTGTCTCAGACTTGCACATGGCAAGAAGCTTTGTGCACTCTGTCTCAGAGAATTCCATGGAAGCAGTGGAGGGACAGGAAGAAGGGATCTGGGAACTGAGGTATGGGTGAATGCTCTTTAAGAAGAGTTTAAATCCCAGTGGAAAGAAAATATATTAAGAGGGCTGTGATCAGGCCCTTCATGCGTAAGGGTGAGAGCAGAGGAAGAGCAGCTGCTGCTTCTCATCACTGAAAAACCTTAAATGTTTTTTCTAAAGCAATATTAAAAGAGACTGAAGGAAAGATCCTCTTGCATGGATCCTTTACTGCATAGTGAAGCTGTGGAGATCCCTGCCAGAAGATGCTGCACAAACTAAAGATCTAAATGGGAGAAAGCTTTAAAAAATGATTAGAAAACTCTTCCAGAGCTGATATGTCAAAGCTTGTGTAACAGGATAATGGTGGCCTACACTCTGACCAATATGCTGGGCATATTTGGCAAGGAAGGAAGAGGTGTTTTTGTGTCTCCCCCAGAATTTGTCCCCAGTGTGTGATGACACAAAGTGCAGACAGAGGGATAATGGCTGTGCCTGGTCTGTATAGCTGCTGAAAGAGTAACTTCTTGCCCTGTGTATTTTCCTCCCTGCCACTGAGTTTTCAGGCTGTGTCACTATATGAATTTACAGAAATGAGCATGGGGAGCTCTGTTTGGGTTGGCCTCTCCATTTTAATTCCTCCAAAGGATAACAACAGCGTACAAGGACAGGTGACAGTCAGATTCTGCAGTATATTTGAGACAATAAATCCATTCTGTTCTACATAATCTCCAGAGCCCAAGTACAAGGTGTCTTGCAGTCAGCGTTTTCCATGTGTCCCTGAATGATGTGGAACAAGAACGTGAAACATGTTTTAACAGTTTCAGTGCTTGTTCTCAGTAGTGGTAGCATTTTGGTGGCATGGGATCCCATCCCTTATATTTTTTTCCTCAGCCTGGGTATCTTTTATAGTGAAAGCACTTTACACATTTTGACTTACTCTAGCAGCGACTGCTTTCACTGCTAGAGTGAAAGTGTGAAATTTTCTTTTTATTTCTACCACTTGCTAATCCTGTTTTGGCTGGTGCAGCCCCTGCAAAGAGCTCTCTCCATGGGATGTGTTACTCAGAACTGATCCGTACTATTGCTGAGAATCGGGGAGTGCTTTGATCTGTTTTCTGAACTGCTTCACTTGCAAAGCAAACCTGTTTGCTGTTTGCCCATTTGATGGAAAGGGGGAAAAGCTTACACAGTTTATTTTATCCCTTTGCTTGACAGGGACAATTTTGCCTTTGCATATTTACCAGACTTTTAGGAGGTGGTGTTTCTCGGTGCAAGCCAGGTTGGGGTGGAAGGTAGCACATCCTTTTACTGATGGTGAGCATGGGTATTGGAGTTAGGGTAACAAATTCCCGGCACAACCCCAGGGAAAGGGAGAATACTGCACAGGGTGGGGGTACAGATGGGAGGATAGGCTGGGAAAGGATGGGGAGGGGATTTTGGGTGGGAAGCAAAGGGAGGGTCTGTCTTTGAGGTGAAGGTGAGGAGAGAGAGCCGGGAAAAAGGCATATGGGAGGAAGGGATTGGCTCAGCTAGGCTGGTTGGGAGGGAGGTTAGGATGGCTTGAGAAAAGAGAATGAATCAAAGTATCACAGACAGAGATCAAATAAGAGGAGACAAGGCATGTGAGCCCATGCCACTTTAAATGTGTTTTTTCTCTGCTAACCTGAAAGGAAATCCCTAATCCCTGTTTCATCCTCTGGAGCCAAATGCCATTACAGCTTTCATTTGATAAAATGGAAATAATATCACCTCGGTGGTATGGTGAAAACAGGTGTATTCATGCGACAAAATAATTTTTTTTTTTTTAATGTAATACACACAGGAGGTGGTGACCTAGTGATGGACAGATTTGCAGATTCATTTCTGGGGCCTTTTTGATTCGTACTTTGAACTGGGAGAGATGCCAAGGACGATAGCACCTGTTTCCATAAGATGTGTTAGAAATTTAGCTTAAAAGATGTTCTAGATATAAGAAACCTTTTTTTTAATATCTAAATATGTCTTATCGTCATGGTACAGTGATTTACTATCAAGTCCTGTGCCTGAAGACAGAGGAACAAATTGTGTTTTTCTGCTTTTCTGTTGATGGACTCTGATTTCTACCTGGTAACTCTTCCATATGGCTTCTTACTTTTACTACTTTTTCCATATTAATGACATCCTTGCCTTTCTGACATGGATTTCTTATGAGAGCTATCAATTCCTCTTACCCTCATCAGTGAAGAAGTCTGGCAAACATGTTTATGCCCTGGATCAGATGCCAGTTCTCCAGAGCAAAATGAAAGTAAAGTTACCACAGCTGGTGTCTGAATCTGCTGACACCGCACTCCCTTGGAAACAAAATGATTTACTCAGCCTCCACCGAGCAAGTGAAGCAGAGAGGTGAGCCCAGGTCAGGAAATGGACAGGGCAGGACCAGAGCATGATGCTGCATGGGAGGCAGAAAAAAGACTTTAAATGAGAGTGTAATCTCACTGGCATGAGGGAAAGGATTCCTCCTTTCCCCTTTGGGGGGGAGGAATCCTTTCCCAAGGGCGAAGACAATCACTCCAAGGCACGTTTGGATTTTGGACTGCTCTTGCACTTTGTTAATGGTCCAGGCTCTTTCTAGCACTGAATTGTGAAATCTTTGCAGACATAATTCTAATAGACTTTCTTTACAGTACAGCAATTATGGTGATTGATATGGACAAATGTGATCTTGAAACAGCAATAACGAGACAATATAGCTCAATGCTGAAGCAAATGCATTTTGAAAATCAATTTTTGAGATGAAAATTGCAGGAAAAATCATGCAAGTGTGTGCCTGACTCCCTCAGTCTTGTCTGGCTTTTGTCCTGCAAAACTTTTAGCAGTGACCTCAACCACATTGATGTGGATTATTACTCCCTTAGAAGGCTGTGCTGTGACAAATGGGCTTACCTGCTCGCACCAAAAGGCTGCAAGTTAAGGTATATTTTGCTGCATAGTATCTTTTTAGAGGAAGAGAAAATGTTCTGGAACATGCTTAGCAGCATCAAAGAGGAAAATGTGAATCCATTATAGTTCACACATAAGAACTCACAAAAAAATTGTCTGAGTGAAAGAGTGGAGAGCAGAGTCTTTATAGCAAAGTAAAATGGCAGAGTTAGCTTGAACGGTGGGTCTGACCTAGCAAACAAGTTTACAAATGCATTTTAGTGTTCACTTGGAGCTGTAAACAACATATGTGACAGTTCTTTGCAAATCCTCGTGAGCAGTGAACTGATCTGTAGCACCATTCTCATTTATCACCAGCTTCCTTCCAAACCTCACTACCTCTGAAAGCTGCCTGACCTCAGGCTGCGTTCCCCACAGTTCTGAGTTCCATGAGAAGGACTACGGTGCTTTTCACTGGTATTTGCGCAAGATGAAATCATCATTACAGGCTTGGTGGAAATGCCAAGCTCTTCGCTTCTCCTGGAGTTTCTGCCAGCTCATGCAGCACAGGCTGCACTCCCCTCTGCTGGAGGGAAGCTCGGTGGGCGAGATGCCTTGGGTTGCCAGTGGAAGACAGAAGCCATGCTCTTTCTTCAGCCTGGGAGGTTTTCCTTCCCCTGAAGGATGAAAGGTTCGGTGGGAGGTGAAAGATGCTGTGCCCTGTGCCTGGCAATGCAGGAGGATGGTTAAATGGCTATATTTTCTTTGTCTTGTCACTGTAAGGTTTTTCTCTCTCAAATACCACATTTAACCTGATGCTTTGTCATGCTGCTGTCTCTGAACTCAAGCATACATCTTTTGTGAGCTAGCTGGAGTATTTCCCAGATCTGTGCCTTTTGGTAAACTTGCTAGATTTTTCTTGCTAGTGTGGATTATTATAACAACTTTATCCAAATGATGGAATGAAGATTTTACACGATTTCCATCTCGTTTAGAGCTGCAGTGCCCCAGGATTTGAACTAGCATGGATCAGTGATGGAGAAGACAGGGACACACACAGAAAGTAGGAGCACTTCTTTAATTTGAAATTCTCAAGAAATTCATGTGTACATCAGAAAAAAGTGATGCAGTGCAGGCCACCAAAATTTGCCCTTTTACCAAATACTGGGCTCGCAACAGCTCTGTTTGACTCCAGCAAGACCTACCAGGTAGTTTTGAAGGTGCCAGACACTGTAAATTTATCCAATACTCTGACATTATCAACTGCCAGGGTGGAGGGGAACAAAAAGAGTAAAAATAAAAGACAGCACCAGTCTCTGTTGGCAGAAGGACGTTTAGCCTGACGAAAGAAAGAACATATTAATTAATACCTGCTGTTTTCTGGTGAAAGTTACACCTTTAACCAGCGAGGGTGGGGACCACTCACAGAGCCTGTCTTTCCTGATGTGTCCAGGTTTCTAGGATCATCGATTGCAATTGCTGATTCATCATTCACTGTGCCCACAGTTTGCTTTTCTGTGATTACCACTGGTCACTGACCATCTGAGCATGGCCAAAATTCCTGAGCAGGGACCAATGCTAAAAGGGAAGGGACTGAGTTGTACCTGCTTGTGCTAAAGGCAGAGGCCTGTAGGACAAGGCAGAATGGCTTTAGCTGAAAGAGGACAGGTTCAGCTTAGATTCTGGGGAGAAAATTCTCCTCTCTGAGGGTGGTGAGGCACTGGCAAAGGCTGCCCAGGGCTGCTGGGGATGCCCCATCCCTGGAGCTGTTCCTGGAGGGATTTGAGCAAGCAGGGTTAGTGCAAGATGTCCCTGCCCATGGCAGAGGGGCTGGAACTTGATCTTTAAGGTCCCTTCCAACTCAAACCATTCTGTGGTTCTGTGGTTCTATAAAGCTGTACTTTCTTTTGGTTCAGACCACAAAGCTCTGCCTCTTCCCTCTGGGATAAGAAGGGAAAGTCACTGTAGGACCAGTGTATTAGGGATTTATCACTGGAAACTGAGTCAGGAGAATGAGGCCTTAATGATGAGATTTTTTTCAGTTGTGTGTACAGCTCTAATCATTGACGTTATTTGAATGCTGATGTCTCTCATTAATGTTATGCCAAACTCAGCAAAGCAAACTGTGCTGGAATCTGTTGTCCTTGGATCACCCCTCTGAGTTCAGGTGTTGTAAAGGACAGACAAAACAAACAGGAAAATGGCATCTTTTCACCGAAGCATAGAGCCATAGCCTGACACTGAGAATTCCTGGAGCTTTCCTTAGTGCACAGCAAAAACTGTGTGGCATTGCAATGACTATTAAGGAATTTCTTTAACCCGTGTTTTTGTTCTGGTGTTGGAAACCCACCTGACACATACAGAATTATCTTGGAATATTGCCATTACCCTACTGAAAACTGGATTGGACACTTTTTCCTTAATATCCATTTTGGATCATCTTAAGTGATCCTAGAAATTGAGAAATGGGAGCATAATGTGACTAATTACAAATGAATCAGCACATTTTACAGGGTCAGTGATTTTAGTCCCGGATTTACCAGAAGGCTGTTCTGCTTAGTTGCACTGTGTTAGTGAGGAATTGCCTGAGAAATTCCTGCATTCAAACAAAACAAGGGGGGAAAGCAGGAAGAGAAGAAAACAGTAACCATTGGATATCTTCAAAACTTGACTGGACAAGGGCATGATCAACCAATCTGGTTTGAAGTTCCCCTGCTTTGAGCAGAGAGTTGGACTTGGTACTCCTGAGGCTGAGTTACTCAATGATTCCGCAAATTTTCATAAATAACCTCTCAAGCTGGGGTCGAAGATGTGCAGGATCCAAGGCTGGTGTGAAGACAGCAGCACTCCTGCTTCCAAATGATCCACAGACCTGCAAAGAAAGAGCACCCCAGCCTTAACAGAAAACCTTACTCAGCTGATATCAGAACCCCATTGATAATGGAGTTGCCAAAGCCACGCTAAAACAGATCCTAAGAAAGAAGTGACACTGAGCTTTCCGACTTTGGAAAAGAAATGTACCCATAAACATCCACTCACATGAAGTTTGACTTGGACATTGAAACTGTTCCTTTGCAAAAAGCCCACAAGACATGCTAATAGTTCTTAATACCTGTTGGAGGTTGCACAGGGATTCTGTAAAATGCCTGGGAGCAGATCTCAGGGGCTGTGTGCCACACAACATGTGCCTTTACTATCCTTTCGATTTTTCTCCTTCTAAATCCTCCCAAAGCCTACACAGTTTTGAAGACTGTGGAAGGAAAGGTTGACCTATATAGTGTTTTTTTGGTAGTACTGATGTCTTCAGGAACTTTGATGAACTTACCTGAGCAGGTGTGATAGCTCATCAGCACACTGGAGCACCTTTGCTTGTCTACTTTATTTCTTAGGATTTTTGTCTCATTTTTGCAGGGAAAATGTAAGATTATGGTCTCTAAATACAGTGCAGTGTTCGAAGGGTCACATGGCCCCAAAAGACAGACGGTGTGCTCCAAGCATTTAAAGCAGTGAGTATTCACTGTCCACAGAGCTGTGCAGAAAGTGGTAAGAGGCCACTTGCTCCTCAGCAGAGCATTTGGAGATAGAGGGCAAGGGCAGGAGAACACAGACTGTCTGAATAGATTTCCAGGCCTAAGGATATATTTATACCAGTTTAACAATCCAGGTGTATTAAATTCATTTCAGGGCAAAGCATACCCAGAAACACCAGCAGTTCTTTCTGAATGTGTTCAGGAAAGGCCTCCGGTGCCTTTGGGGTGGATCACATTTTTCAAACAGCTTCAGCCCAGTCAAAATGTGATGTCTGGGCAACTAAAAGGTGTATGGCCTAGTCAGCTGTGCAAGGCTGGAAATGCTGTTTGGGATGTGGAAGTGAAAGATGAGCCATGCCTGAGGCCTCCATGCTCTGCAGAGAGTCAGAAAGCACCAGCCTCCAAATATTAGGGACCAATTTCTCCTGCCACATCCTCAAATCCTTCACACTCTGTTTCCTCCCCTGAATACCAGCCACTCCTATTTTGCTGTGCTGCTTCTCTGCTCAGTTTTCTGCTTCAGGGAGTTGAGGAGAAGTCCCACTAAATGAAAAAAAGCACAACTTTTTTTTCAAAATAGTTAATCCCAAATAAAGTCAGATTTTAAGCCTTGCTGTATAAAAAGCACTTCCCTAACTTGCTTGAAAATTGGAGTTTGTTCCCCATAAAGAAGAAAGGACTTTCAAATTATTGAATGACCCGAATTGGTTTATTTAATTCCTCCTATCTTTTCAAAGGGCTCAAAGTAGGCTTGTGTTGTGGATTTTTTTTTTTTTTGGGCACTCTTCTTGAGAAGTATTCTGGAAATACTTTACCTACTAAGTGTCAGTCTTGCCTTTTTTAGTGGTGTTTTGCAGAATATTTGCACATACCCTTCTCCAGCGATTATGTACGCATCACACCTTTTCCCAGAGCAGGAATGTCTGATGTCTTCTTCAAGGGGTTCTGCTGGGACTTGCAAATTTATCACAATGGAGTGTCCTGTCCTCAGACTCCTGTTTTCCTGCAGCCAGTATATTCTCTTGAATTTTGCCTAGGATCACTCAAGCAGTTCCTAAAATAAAACAGAACCTTGAAAGATTTTTGAAAGCCTTCCCTCCCATGCAGGAAGCTGCCTGTATCAAGTAATCAGGTCTAGAAGAGAGCCTCAGATGTTGTGCCAAGACATGAAAATGTGTCACCATCTGCAATATCTGCACTTCAAACTCAGTATCTGTAGCTCAGAAAGAGCTGGTGCTGGTGTGGCAATAAATTATCTGGTGGTGCCTGCACAGTCCTTTGCTCCTGAGCCTTGCTCCTGATATTGCCTTGCAAAGGGTTACTTTGAGGAAGATGGCAAATTGGATTAATCCTATGAGGAAACCACATTTTGAGTGATCATTCACTTATTAAAGCAGAGCCAGTGTTTAACGTTTCTTCAACACTATTAGAGGGAAGTGAATGAATTATTGAATGAACTATCTTCAAAAGTTCCCTAAGGCTTATATCATCTTGCACTTACCAAAAGCATGATGCCTGCTGTGCTCAGATAATCCATTTACAAAGCTTTTAAATATATTTAAGGGTGAGCTTTGTAGGTTTCCTATTTCCAATTAAACAAAGCGTCAACTTCTTTTAGAGAAGCCTTTAAGAAGCACAAAATCTCTTTGTTTAAAATAATTTTGCAAACTTGTTCCCAATTCCCAACAGGCCTTTCTAGTCTTTGAACTACTTTCTTTTCCTATGGTGTCATTTTGAATTAGGTGGTTTTATCTTGAGTTGGCCATCTCTGATTTCCTCATGGTGTTCAGGGTGTAGGAGTCTCCTCTGCCTCTTCCCTGACAGCTAAAATGCAGCTTGCAGTGCTGTCCTGTGCTGCCTGGCCACCACTATGGGCAGGGTGGCAAGGGTTGGCTTCCTCGGGAGGTTTTATTCTTTTTCTGCAGCTGTTTAATTTCAGACTTGTTCTGAGAATGGTCAGCCCCAAAAACTGAAAATGAGGTTTAGCTCTAAGTCCCCAGTTATGTAACCAAACACGCTGCATGAACGGTTTTAGGGTCCAATGATCAAGACAAGATGGTGGTCCTTGGCGATATTTGGAGTCAATTCTGTGAAAGTGAATGGAAATGTTAATGATTTCATTAATACTGGTGCAAAACACAAAGCTTATGGCTTGATCCTGGATTTTTGTTTAAGTGCATATGTTTCAAGCACTGCAATTTAATACATTTTTTGATCAATTCAGCCCTTTCCTCCTTTTTTGTCTTGTTCCCACAGAATGACCTGTAAGCATTTGAAAGTACAACATTTGAACTGCTTTGCTAGAAAGGTTGAAAATGTGGTCCTGGAAGTTCATCACAGCATCTGTGGTGCTGTCCAATGGGAACTCTTGCCTTAATGATAGTTCCACCTGAACATGAGGAAGAGGTTCCTTACTGTGCAGTGCCCGAGCACTGGGACAGATTGCCCAGAGAAGGTGTAGAGTCTCCCTCACTGGGAATACTCAAGAACCATCTGGACACCATCCTGTGCCATGTGCTCTGCGATGACCCTGCCTGAGCAGGGAGGTTGGACCAGGTGACCCACGGTGGTCCCTTCCAGCCTGACCCATCCTGGGATTCTGTCACTCTGTGATGTCCTTGGGTTTTTTCCCAGGAGGAGCAGCAAGACAACAAAAATGTTCTCTTATAGGACAGTGATCAGCACTGATGTTGGAGCACATAAAATCACACTCGTAAAAGGCAATTGTGACTTTTAAAAGGCTCAACATTTTCTTGGTTCCTGAGGGCTATGACTAAATGACTGCATAAGTAACAAATAATTTTTCAACCTAAATTGAAAACGACTTAAACTGAATAATGAATCTCATCACACGAAAGCTTATTTTTTGTTCTAGATACATTTTGCAGTCACTCCAATTCTAGCTATGGTCCATCAAGCTGCAAAGACATCCAATACAAAGAGCTAAGAGTCATTTGCCTTGATTTAGGGTTTCATCTGCTGCACAAGCTGGGAAATTAATTGGAATGGGTGTTCACATTTCAGGGAAAGCAGATCTGAGCTGACTGAGACACATAATGAAAACTTCTCATTTGTACAGGGCAGCCTTCAGATGACTATGCGTTTTGGGTCCTTGAGTGAGCAGCCCAATCCCTTTTTCAGAGCCTCTGTTTAACATTTTGCTTCTCAGATCAGTGGAGAAATAGGAAAAAAAAAGGTACTTCATACACATGCATTTTTCAGTGCTTTTGGGCACTGTTTTTATTTCATTCCTAAAGGAATAGAATTAATGAGTCCTGAAGACGAACAGGATAAGAAATTTCTATGGGAAAGGTTCCAACACCTCTGTTAATTCTGGAAACATCCATGATAGTGTGATGGATCCTCAGGTCTCCTCAGACTCTGCTTGCAAACACAAAGGTTTTATCTTGCAGATGCTGTCAGTGAACACCTTCTGAAACTTTGGGAGCGTTGCCTTTGCGCTCACCAGAGATCCGGAGGTAAAAGTGTGAGGAGAAGGGATCTCCACAAGGCTGGTGATAAAGCTGATTTTCTCAGGAGGAAAAGATGGGTCTTCATGATGATTGTGTTGTTTGGTACCAGTAAATCTGTCTGCACATTCAGAGCAAGGAGGTGGAAAGGAGTGCATGGGACATCATGTGGATGCCTTTGAATATATGGAAAGCTCCGCCACTGCTTTCTCATGTAAGGTTCCTGAGTGGCTACAACTGGAACTGGAAGCCCTGTTCAAGCAGAAAAACCTGCTGAGGGAGGCATTAAACATCCCAATTTGTTATACTCTGAGTGGATAAGCCGTTCAAAATTGCCTTCCTCTTGGGATTCAGAAGGTCTTGGTTTCAAATGAAGTCATAGCACAATCTGTCCAAAACAAGTCTCAGTGTTTTATTACCAGTTTTTGGCTCTCATTTAGCTCTCAGATATTAGACTTTGGCTTTGGTTGAAGACTTGATGCGTTTAGCTGAAAACCAGACTTTTTTTTCAAAACACCACTTAACTGAAACTCCAATTTTTCAGTGCAAATCACTTAATGCTTGGCTGTTCCAGGGCAGGCACTTCTGATATCCCACTATGCCTGTTTCATTTGTGACCCACAGGGTTCCTCAGTGGGCTGAATATCTTCTGAGTTATCCACATCTACTCCCTGAGCTTTGCAAAGCCAACCAGAAGTATCCACAGATATTTTGCAAATAAAACACAGGGACTCATTCCAAAGACTTTCTGCAGACTCCCTGCCTGCTTTGGGGCAGTGAGGAATGCTAATTGAAAGCTAAACCAGCACTGTTGCTCAAGATGTGTTTATGCCATCAATTGTGGAAGATTCTCGAGCTGCAATTTGGAAGTGTGAGGAAGGCAGTGCTAACGGTGAAGCAGGCACAACAAAACTCTCTCCAAAAGCACCAATTAATCTGAGCAGCAGGGGTGGTGAGACAGAAGTCTGGAGTGCTCTCAAATCATCTGTAACTCACCAGCCCAATGGCACTTGGGAATGGAACATCCACACCCCAGGAGGAGCAATGAGTGCTGGGAGGGCTGATTGATCCACAGGCATTTCTCAGGATGATCATCATCTGCATGGTGATTTGTATTTGCAGAGCCTCCTAAAGCTGTCAAAGCCAGTGTCCCTCAGGGATTATCAGAGGGTGAGGCACAGCAAAGGGATGTGAAAGCAGGCATCAGGCTCCATGTTTTTCCTGCCTAGCACCACTTTTTCCCCTCCTATTCATCATGTTTTGGATCTGCTCATGTTCACCTAGAACATGAGCATCCCTGTTCACCTAGATGTGCATCCCTGTGGTCTTTCTTGTTACTGGTCTGACTAAAATCCTGTTTTACTAGTTTAATCTGTCCTGGACATGCCACATGATATGCAAAATCCCGCCTTTCTTGAAGGCAAACTGCTCTTCTGTTGGCCTGGGTGTTGTCAGAGGTTAACCTGAGGGGCTGTCCTTCTCTCTGAGGGTGTTGGAAAATATACCAGTTTAAAATTTTTGTATAACCTTTAACTTTTTAATTTTGTCTCTCTAGTTAGGCTTGACTTGACTTTGCTTTGGGGAGGGGAATTTTCTTTAGTTTATTTAGGAGATATAGCTTCACTCTAAGGAGATGGGCTTAGCATACCGACAGACTGGGAGTAGCCCAAAGATACCCAGAAAGATCAAGGCCATCAACAGAACATCGGTGGCCATCCACAAATATCCACCCCAGACGCCATCTCTGACTGAGTTGAAGACATCTTGCCCGGAAAGGACTGATAAGAAAATTGAACAATGAAACTCTAATTTACATTGGAGGCGAGGGGATTCAGATCCAATAGAAAACTGAATATGGAGGGTTGCCCAACTCTGGACCAATGAACTTTGAAACAATACATCCCTATGGGTTTTTACTGTATAAAAACTGGGGAAAAATCCTGTAAAAGCATGTGTTTTTGGAATACTTTCCTTGGCACATCCTGGCCAGTAAATAAAGTAACGCCTGATTCTCTATCACTTCAAATATAGTGCTAGACATTTTTTTTATTCCTCCCGATTTTTGTGACAAGGGGAATTTCCCATGAGTAGCCAGTGGCACCCGAATAATGAGAGAGAGAATTGCCAGTCTCAGGTGGGAACTGGGCTGCAAACCTGCGTCCATCAGTCTGTCCCCACCTCGGGCTGGAGCCTGCTGCTGTGAGAGCAAAGTCCATGGCAGGAGGAGCACAAGTGCTCTCTCTCCAGACAGAAGCACTCAGGTGATCTGCTCCCAACAGCTTCTGCAGTGAGTCTGGAGCCACACAGCACAAATGAGATCCTGAGATGACTCTGTTTGCTCAGATGGAGAACTTTGCCAGACCTGTCAATGCTAAAGGAAGCAGGGAAATGAACATATCTGTGCTGACTGAGGCTGTTTTGAATTAACTTTCTGTTTCTTTTTCTTTCCCCGAGGCAAGGTCACATGAAGGTATTGGAAAATTTCAAGGCAAAGAAACTCAACACCTTAAACTTTGTATAAAATAGAGTTTTAGATATATGAAACCCTGGGATATTTGGCAGTCTGGGTAATCTCTAAGCAATAACTAAGGTTTTAAGTGTTTTCTCAGAAAATCTAAAGGTTTTAATTCTGGCAAAATTATGTCAACACGCTGTCACTTGCCTCTTGGTAAGTAATTACAGAGAGCAATAAATGTTTTTGAACTCTGAAACGTGGGCTACATCAAGGGGAGACGGATAAAGCACTGAAGCTGTTAAAGGCAATCCATCTCCTGACTTGGAAAGATGGGAACCTGGAAGACATTTCAGCTGCCAGGTCACATACTAGCACAGAGCACTGGAGCAGCTCTAAGCTTTGTGCAAATAACTTGTCCCCATCTTGTGAAGCTCAGGTGGTTTGGCTGAAGTCTTGGAAGGGACACAGAATTTGTGACACTGAGATCTGTCCTCTTGAAGCTCCTCTGCACCTTGCCTTGCAGGGTGAGTGGATTGCAAACTTGCAGATGACAGAGTTGTTGAGAAGAAGACAAAGTGGACCTTTTAGCTAAAACACCTGTGTAAATGTGGTAAAAATATAGTGCTAGGGTCATAAATATTAATTTTTAATTAGATAGAAGTCAATGCATTCCATGAGGTGATATGGAGAAGACAACACTGTGCAGAGATTGGATTTTAATTTGAGGAGAAACTCTAGTCACATTTAAATTATATGTTTTACTTTCATATGTTATTAAACCATTTTTCATGACACATATAGAAAGTCCAAGAAACTTGAACAGGGATGATTCGTCTTTCTAAACACTATTTTACCTTTTTAGTACACTTTTTGGTTGAGGGAAGCAAGAGGACATAATGACTTTTTTCTTCCTGTTCATCTGCAAGTTCACAGCTCTTGAATCCATTTGCCAAATTCAATGAGGTCTGACCAAAGGGAAGAGATTTCAAAGCTGTCAGCTTGAATTATATCCCAGTTACCTCATAGCTGCTACACTAGTTTCTGTTTGCTTAATGAAAATTGGCATTTACATAGAGGTAATAGCTCCTTTTGGGCTCATACTCAGTCAAAAAAGGCTCAGAGCAGTGCTTATCCCTCCCACTTAATCTGGGTTGTCTGTCCTACAGAAGCTATTCAAAACACTTTTTTAAATTAATATATAGTCTTTTCAGTCTTGAAAATTTCTAAACTAGCTTTTTTAATTGAGTGCTGTTAATCATAGATGGGTCTGTTCCACCCTGGTGGTGTGAAAAGGAAGAAAGGCTTTTATTTGGCTGAATGCTGATTTCCTTCCCAGAGCTGCATTTATTGTGTGTACTGTCAGAAATGCAAGCTAGAGAAACAGGCACACAAGAAAACAGTGAGCAAAGAAGGAATGGAAAACAATGTTGCCAAGGCAACTTTCTCTTGGTTTCCAGAGATACTTCAAAAAAACTCCCGAAAACATTAGTCATACTTTTTTTTTTTTTCCCAATACATTATTTTTGTCTATTAATTTGGAGTTTGCTTTGCCACAACATGGAAGGCATGGAGGAAGAAGAGAACCTCTCCAGGAGAAGAGTTGGTCTCTTGGTAAGGTCTCAGGGCTGAGCTTGCAGGCAGCCAGGACAGCAACATCCAGATGTGCCCACAGGGAATGTGGATGTTGCTGTGCTCCATTATGATCTCAACCAGAAAGGCTCTCAGGTGCTGGGAAGTATAATTGAAGGTGTGATTTAAAATTTTGACTGCAGAGGAGAGGATGGCAGAGACGCTGCCGTGTCCCTTCAGATGCTGGGACAGCTCTGCTGTGTGGCACCGAGCTGCTCTCTGATGGGGGCACAGGGTATCGTGCAGACCCCATCCGTGGAGAGGTTCCATGAGCTCAGCCATTGGAGCTGTTCCACAATTTTCTTACCAGAGAACAGCTCCATCCATCATCTGCTACCAAACAGAGCACACGTTGCCATGAGAACTTCTCTTGCACAGCAGCAAGCTTGTCCATGGTCCTGCGGCTCAGGGCCAGGCACAGTCCATCCAGGGCACGTGGCAATGCCAGCTGGGATGGACCCTTCCACCACCGGCTCTCCAGGGAGACTCTGCAAACCAGAAATGTTTGTTTTTCCTGCTGAAAGCAGTCCAGAATGTGCCATGCACAGACATCTTTGCACTCTGGTTTCAGAGAGAGGCTGTGATACTTTCTGTAGCTGCATGGTGACTGCAATAAAGCTCTACCAGTTATTTATTTATTGTCCTCCCAGATACTTAATCTAAAACAGAGTAACTCCAGCCTACCTCACAAGCTGTGCAATTTTTTGGTAATGAAAATTTTCATCTTACCCTGGCTTGGTTAAGCACAGTTAGGAAATCACCAGTGTTCCTTCTAGTGTTGTGAAAAATGTTTCCCCCCCACCAAATGGGAGATTTTAAAGCCATAGAAGAAGGAAAACCGGCAAATAGAAAATTGAAATTATACTTTCATTGGTAAAATAAGATTTTTTTGCTTTGATAGCAGGTGATTTCTTTACTTAAAGTCATTAACTTGAAGGAAAAATACAGAAAAAATTGTTGTGACTGAGCAGACACATTTAATCCTGAAAATGCAGACAAGGGAGCTTGGCATTTATCTGAATTATGTAACCAATCCCTCAGTGGAACTGACAAGATTTTCAGGAGCACGTCAATCCCCAAATTCCTTGCAAATCCTCGTACCGTGCGTAGGGCCACAGAAATTTCCCAAGCCACTGAAGACTGTGGTGCACCCAGTGTCCCTCTACTCTGACCTGTAGGTGTTTTGAGGAGTTTGCAGTGACAGAAAGCCAGGCTGTGACCGATGAGAGCAAATCCCCTGCTGCAGTCAGGATGTCACTGAGGAACTGTGCTCCCTCCACCTGGAGCGCAGAGCTGGTTATTTCCCAAGGCCACTGGGAGCACACAAGTGTGGAGCCAAACTAGCTGTGAGCTCACAGCAGAAAAAGCAACTTGGTCACCTTGCCCAGAAGTTTTGTGTCCAAATTTTGACCATCCCTTTGCTAACAATAGCCTGGCACAGTCGGGAAGAAATGCTGAAAACAGGGAGATTTGCGTTAGTCATGGAGACCATCCCCAGCCTCGCCTGTGTGTCTGAGAGAGCAATCCCAGCTGCAGAGCACCAGGAACCAAAGGCAGGCACTGCAAGAGACTTCAGAGCGGAAAAGGCAGATGGAAAAGGAGAAGATGGAGGCACAGAATAACAGCTAGAGTTATTCGTGAAGTGAAAGGAAGAATGGGTCACAAATTAGCCTCTTGCTCACAGTGTTTCTGAAATAAAAATTGAAGTGGTCCTTGCAAAGCCCTGGTGGTTCAGGGCTGCCAGCTGCCCAAAGCTCTGTGTGCTTGCTCTGGAGTGGTGGTGGGCTTCGGGGCTGTTTCCTGCTAGGAAGAGTGTGGATGTGGCACACAACCAGTGCAAGGTGGAATTTCCTGCTCTGTAATGGGTGCTGCTAATTCAGGACCTCTGTGTGGCCTCAGTAGCTGCTCTTCATGGTGTTGGCACAGAAAACACTTGGAAAAACCAACTGAACTGAGACACAACAACTCCCAGCCGTATCCTCCAGCTTTTCTTAAAGCTTTGGAAAAAAGGAGTTTTTACAAAGCTTTGGAAGCACATGCAATGTTGAGACAATAGCAGGAATAAAATGTTCAACCTGCCTTGAACCTGAAGCAGACTGTGCATTTTTCTGTTGGTTTTGGAGTGGTGGGCTTCAGAAATAATGTTACTGGCCAGTTAGTCCCTTCCAGGGCAGACAGGTTCTTTCTGCAGGAATGAATCTGCCTTGTTTGTTTGCTGAATTAATTTATTTGTCAAATGATCTGGACAAGTCATTTGTGAGCGGGGGTTCAGCCAGCCACTTGCATCCTGGCTGCAGGCCACCTGAGCTGTGTGACATTGTCTCTGTTCACTGCCTGGAGGGTGGCAAAGGGGATAAACAGGGGGGTTTATTCAGGTGAACAACTCTGACTAGAAGTCGGGAGGTCTTGCTAGACATGGGGACATTTATCATGGTCCATAGGATAAGCTGTGGCTCATGTGATGACAGACCAGGTATTCTTATCCGTAAAAGTCACCTAGGAGCAAGTATTACAGTTGATCTCTTTATTTATACATCGAAGTTTGGTCTCCTGAAGTCCAGGGTAGCAACTCTGATGGCTTTTTTGTCTCAGTACAGTGAAATTTTTCAACTTAATCATTTTATGATCATTGTGGCCAGGACAGCCACCTACCATCACATCCCCCATGAGTCCTTCTCTGTTCACAAGAAGGAGGTCTAGGGATCATCTTTCCTAGCTGGCTGACTACTTGTGACAAGAAATTATCTCCTACAAACTTCCAGAATTTCCAAGACTTGCTCATCACAGCAGCATGGCATTCCCAGTTGATGCCTGGCAAGTTGCAAGCTACTGATCCAGGAATTCCTCCTGATTGTTTGTAGAATAACTGGCGGGGGGGGGGAGTAGACCTGTCTGGGGTAGACACCCACTACATCTCCCTTGTTTTCCACCCCTAATCCTCTCTGCCACATCATCACTAATTTTAAGGGCTGTGCAATCAAACCTCTCCCTTCTGTGGAGAGTGGTACCCCAGCTTGCCTGTCCTGCCCATCCCTGCTGAGCAGCCCTTTAGCCCTCCATCCCTGCTCTCCAATTGTGGGACTCATTCCACCCAGTCTCACTAATACCAACGATACTGCTCTGGGAACTGACCAGTGTCTTCAGTTCATCCCATTTTTTTTTTCTCACACTGTACATGTTGGGGTACCAGAATTTCAGATACGCCCCTGAGACCACCGTGTTCCTGCTATCCTGTTGACATTCCCTTCCCTCATGGATTCTAGTTTCCAGCTCTCTCAATCAGGCCCCCCCAGCTTATGCCCAAAATGTGTTTTCCCCATCAGGACAGATGAATCAGATCAGGCCCCAGCATAACTTTTGTCTCCAAAGCTCCGCCATGGTTCAAAAGCCCAAAGTTTTGGGATACTCACCAGTCTGAGTCAGGTATTGATATCCTGGGCTCACCTGTCACCCAAAGTCTCCCCCATCACTGTGAGGATTGTGGTAAACAACATGGGTTTGGGATAAGCTCAGTGCCTGAAGTGTCCCAACACACCCTCTTAATTCTGTTTCTTTGGACAAAGTCTCTTGGGTTAGTCAGGACACTTGCTGAGCCAAGGCTTGTCCAAGTGGGAGGCTTGCCCACATGGCAAGAGGATCAGGTTTTCCCTCACCTTGAGGAGCACTGGGTTAGTTTGTAGGGGTCTTCAGGAGAGACTATCCTTCAGGAGGCCATTGCAGGCTCAACAGAGGTGAGCAGGGAGAAAAGTGAGGAAGCATTGCTACATCTGGGGCCCAGGTGCTGACCAAAGCATGGAGAATAAACCTCCAAAGTCTGACTTTCCACACCAAATTTCCTGCTTCCTCAGCTGGCTCAGGGGATGCAGTACCTGCACCTTTGCTCTGTGCTTCCACACCTTCCCCACCCTCCACCCTGGCACTGCTCCTGTTTGTGCTGTGCCAGGAATGCAAAATTTGTCCTAGAGCAGAAAGCCTTGTCCAGGTAAACTTTGGCCATTTGTGCCCCCATTGCCCTGGTAGTAGGGATGCCACAGGGTGCTTTCAAAAAATGCTGTGAATTAGAAAACTGCTTGACAAGAAGCAAGAAAGTAAACTTTCTGTGCAGTTTCAGGGCTCAGATGGTTGGGCTCTTAAAGCCCTTGCTACAAAATTCCCAACTGTAATGCTTTAGGAATAAGAAACTGGACTATTCTGAGGCTCAGGGGCATCTTCCTTAAATACAGAGCAAATCCCCAAACAGCTTTGGTCCCAGCAGTGGTGAGAGTGTGACTGCCAGAGTGGTTCTGAACACTGAGACAGGAAAGTTTCTTTAACAATAGTGACATGGATTTAGTTAAACTGGCAAGGTATAGCCAAGACTCAGCTCTGAGCTATTTTTTGCTGGGTTTATTTCAGCATATCTAAAAGTCTGAAAGAGATCCTGTGTTATCTCATTTCTCTCTGGGAGATTGATGCTGAGTTTAAATTTAACTTAAGATGAAAACATCTGTTACTCTTCAGAGTAAATATGTTCTGATATCCTCCAATTGATTGAGACGCAGACAGTTCAGGAGACAGAAGCTGAAGGCATTTTGAACCGTCACTGTTTATACTTGGACCAGGAGTAATTTGTTTCCCACTCTTATGAGTCATGACTAGAGGTAATAAAAAATCCTTCAGAAAGTGATGATGATTGAAAATGATTTGTGGATATTTGTACCTTTTCAGCAAAAAAACAGTGAGGAAAGGATATTATAGACTGGTAGGATTGTTATGTTCTTATGAAAAATTCACATTTGCCATATTAGCTGACTGGAGCCTAAAGCACTGTCTGCAATCTGCATTGCTATGCTAATTCATTATTTACATTTCAGTTGTGCTTGGAGATCTCAAGCATGAACCTAGGTCTTACTGTCTTAGGTGCAGGCACATGGAAACAACAGAAGTGAAATGTCATCTAATGGTTTGTTTCACTTTCCCTGCTCCCCAGGAGAGAAGGGAGGGCCAAGGTTAGACTGTCTCCCTGATAGTCATTTTTGGGTGCTCCCAGGCTCGGCTTTTTGGCAGTAAATTGTGGGTTCAAATGGCTCCTCTGAGGGATTGGGTGCCACGGGCATCTTTTCTGCCAAAGGCAGCTTTGTTTGAGCCTTCAGTGAAGTGCTAACAATGTTCTGACTGGACTGGTTCCCTAAACCCAGAGCTGGTGAGAATCAAAGTTAGGGTACTGTCTGCTTAAGCCAGCTTGAAGCCTGTCCTTTAATGCAAACAGAAGTTTAATATAAAATTCAAAGCAATTTTCCTGTTGCCTTGATTTATTATGTTCATTATGTCCTGTTGCCTTATCTCTATTGTTATTTGCAGACACTGTATTTTCATCCCCCTATATTTGTTTTCAGTCATGATCAGGTAGTTTTTGACCTTTGGAAAATCTGTGAGAGCTGAGAGGAAACTTGAGTTCATCACTGTTCAGTGTGGTAGGATTGACTTTTGCCATTGCGCTTTTTGCCCTCCTAAAAGCTTCCTCTCTTCCTCCTGCCAGTTCTCCCATTTAGTGAGACCTTGGGCCAGAATGATTTGTTTGCACTTTCGCTACACTGGCAAATATTGTTCATATAAGTATTACTGATACTTTGGATTTTTAATATGGATATTATGAATAAGCCTTATGTAGATGGCTCTCACACTGTGGGACCCTGTATCTAATTCATACAAGGGGTGAATCTAAACCCCCTTGGCAGTGAGTGGGCTCAGACTTCAGTGACTAAAAGGAAGTCACGGTATGAACCAAAGCTGACACGGGCTGAGATGAGATTCCACACTGCCCCTTGTGAAGGCTGGTGCCTTCACTGTCCTTCCAGACCATTATTATTACACTTCACTAAAGTGTTCCCAGATCTAACTCGGTTTGGTTTCAGTTCCGGTTTGCCCTCACAGTTTGCAAACTCAATATTGCATGAGGGTGCCAGCTCAGCCGCAGTGCTTAACAGGCCTGGGAAGATTTTCAAGCGTAGAGATGTAAATTCATAACTAAATGTGCGTAACTATATTCCTGACTTCAAAAGTGTATCAGAACTCACAAAAAACCCCTGCCATCTCCTCCAAAATGTGCAGCAGAGCAACTTTCAGGACACTGAGGGTTTAGCTTTGAAAAGACCCCAGGGCAACCTCATTGTGCCCTGCTCTGGTGGGAGAGGTGGCCAGAGCCCCAAGGATGCTCCACCTTTGGCAGCTGCCAGGAGCTGTCAACAAAGTCATGGCCTCCCTCCCTGGTGTTTGGGGGTATTCCTGCTCCAAGAAGGGGCTGGGATGAAGGACTTTGGAGGTGTCTCCCTGTGCCCTGGCAGAGCAGGGCATCTTTTGGTAAGGTGTAAGAGCGTGGCCAGCCACCTTCCCAACACCTGGAGCGACAGCTCGCTGTTTCCAGCCCCACGGGCACGGAGCAGGGATGAGCACAAACACTTGGCTTGTTCATGCATCGTCCCTGCTGAAGAAGCTGCTCACAGATGGCTGGCATCTGCATTTCCATTTCCAAGATTCCAGGCAGTTGTGCACCCCAAGGGCTGGTGAGGTGCTGGGGTGGCTCTGCTGTGGAGAGGTCGCTCGGTTGCACTGCTTTGGCCATCCTTGCTGTGCTGTGCCTGTCAGACACTGCTCTGGCTTCTAGCAGCGCCTGATTTTGCATGGCACGCAGCCAGGATTGCATGGGATAATGCTTCTAAATGGACCCTACCGTCAGCCCCTCAGGAATTAATTTTTGCTCCTTGATCTGTGGCCATGTAATGATTCTGGGCCCCAGCCCCACCTGGTTGTCAGGGCAGTAGTGTTTGTTCCTCAGCAAGGCGTGTGGGGCACTGTGGGTTATTAAACCATTATTTGATTGCTGGACCTGCATGGGCAAAGGTCAAAAGCTTCTTCCTGTGACAGTAGATACACATTTCTTCCGAAGAAACACCAAAATGGTGTTACCTACCATGCGCAAAATGAATTCTCTGGCACATACTGGGAAGAAAACAAAGCCACAAAACAACAGGCAAATTAAGCAAGGGAGGTTATTTTCAATTACCCAAAGATACAATATCTTCTGGTTCACCCATGTAAAAGAAACAGATAATGTGTGCATCCCTCCCACGCCAGACCTACACAATTTGGATTTCCGCAGAGGATGAAAAGAAACAACAATTTTTTTGTTTGATGCTGTATAGACTAAGTAAGTGGTGGTATGACTGCTTGCTCTGATGGCCCCCTGAACTTTATGAAAAGATCCTCACTAAAAGAATTCCTGTCCTGTGTTATGATACATGTACATGTACTGGTAAAGGGTTCCCTGCTCCCCAAAAGCCAGTTTGGATTCAGCCAGCCTGTTAAGGGGGAATGTGCTTATTGGTACGAATGCAGATGTTTCAGCCAGGCTGCAGGGTCAAAATGTGTCTGATTCACAGGTTGAGGTGTAACTTTGTCCCTCTCCTTCCTGAGATATAGCATGGGATCACATGGGACGAATTCTCTGACTGAGGGGGTGCTTTAAAGAGAGCAGGGACATAAGGCACATAATATCCTTCTAAATTAGATGGTGAGGCGGATCATGACTAACACAGGTGTTTTTTCTGATCACTCACACCAAAGCTTTTGTTAGAAAGCAAGTGTTTCACTGTGTCAAAAGTATTTTTAATATGGTATCTGCTTGCACAGAAGAAGTAATATCACTGCTAGTTATTTCACATGTTCTTGAATCCTTCCTCTGTTGAACTTGCTCTATTCCCCATTTTGACCCGTGGCTGGCACATTTACAGGTTGATTACTTATTACTGTATTTTTTTCCCAGTTTTTCCATTGAGACTATGGACAAATGAACTGTGAAACATCTGCCCTGTAAGGGCAGTTATGCTGCTATGAGACTCCTCCAATCTGTTCCATTCCAGGCAAACATCAAAATTCCTGCCCATGCAAATGTCTGGTCATCAGGGCTCTTATTACAATAAATAAGCTATTAAAAAATCACATCCTAAACATATCACTCAAGGAAAAAACCCAAGCAAATAAAATCTGTCTTCTGTACAGTCCTCATTTAAATTATTTCCTTTCATTGTTTCAAGGAAAACCAGTACTTTGAAAAACAAATCGGTGTTAGCTCTTCCCTTATTTCCTCATCAATGGGCCATCACCCACCCTTCAGGAATTGGTCAGTAGAGCCGGGGATCCCAAATTCACATTTACACTCCTGCCTCTTATCATTTTGCATGTTCCTCTTTCTCTGACTAGCGCTGCCTCAGGAGACAGGACACGCCACGAGGATGCCAATGTCTTATAAAACAAGGTGTTCAATAAGCAGCAGAACTAATTAAAACTCGTTTCCTACATAAATCTGGTTCCTGTCCTGCTTCCTTTGTGGACAGTTTCTGTTCTGCCATCGATGATGTCTGTAGGTAGTGACAAATGACATCCATGCTCGTTAGCCAGCCAGCTGACAGGTCGCCAGCTGCTGCCAAGCACAGTCGTAGCAGAGAGCAAGACCACGTTCTGGACTGCTTTCCTCCAGCCAGATGCCAATTTTCACAAAAACTGCAAGGGATATAAAATCCTGGAAACATCATCTGCTCACTGAGATCGATTAGTGAGTTAGAATTTATTAGTGGAGGATTGAAAGATACATGAACAATGTAATATCTTAAACATCATGGATGTAAGAAATCAAGCCAAAAGGGAAGAGAAGCATGTGCAATCAGAGGCGATTACTTGTGTCTTTATCCCCTTCCTCTCTCTACAGGAGATTTGATGTAACATAGTTTAAATTCCATAATCCTTTGATCGGGAATCAGAACCTAACCTAATGTTTTCACTGTCTGCTTCTGCTGCAGAAAAGATCTTCCGAGCACACTCTGCAAGAACCTTGTAACTTTTTTACCTGGCAATCAGCTTCTCTAAAACGCAAATTTCACTTGGGAGTGACCTGCAATATGTGTTACAAAAGTTGCCTTTCTTTATCAGACCACCGAAGAACACATTCTCTGGCGGATTAGAGAATATTCTTTTTCTTAGTGAACAAAATCTAGATGAAGACTTACACTAGACTGTTGAGACTGCACTGCCGTGATTTAGTGTGTCATAGCTTTAGTGATATTTAAAACTAACTATATAAAACATGCCTATTTCTTTTAAAGGGTTGGATGGCAAATCTCTCACCTTGCACTCTGTTGTAATTGATGGAATTGTTTTGCCTAAAGACCTTTCCTCTGTGCGAGGCACTGATCTGATGTCTGTTTATGGGGCACATTTCCTTGTATGCAGCATCGAGTTTATACACATTTATCCTCTGGACTTCTGGACATTGGAGACAAGTTCCCATCTGCCTCCTGCCCTCTCTTACGTCATCTGATGTGTCCTATACAATCACAATTAGGTGTAGCCCAATGTTGCAAAATTTTTTGAAGCTTGCATGCAGATCTTCTTTAATCAAGTGCCTTCCAGGATATATGAGCTGCTTTCCTGACTGAATGCAAGTCAAAAATTCATTCTGAATGACACCATTCCCAAAGCGGATTTACAGCATCCCATGAGTATGGCTCTTACTGTGACCTCACTGCCTCAAGTCTGACTGGACAGCACTCCGAGATGCTCATTACTCTCACCTGTCTGGGTTTGGGTGTGTTTGTTTGTACTGTCTATGTTTTGAGGACTTAGAGGATGTTCCTCTTCCTTCTGGTAGCTTCGCTGGAAAAGCAACCCTTGACTTCAGGCAGACATGGCCTCCTGAAATTTTGTTTTCCATAGCAAAATGTCAGTTTGCAACCATTATGAGAGCACTTTCCTGTGCAAGTTCTGCTCGGAATACAATAATAAGGGAGAGTACAAACTGGTTCAGAAAGACTCACTGCAGCCAACCCTATTCTGACAGGAATGCAAGCCACTGGATGTTCAGATGCTCCCCGTGGTTCGCATCCAAAACCCAGAGCCTCTCTTGAATTTGATTTTAAATTGAATTTGAAAATTACTGCAAAGTATGTGTGGAATTTGCTTGTGGTCATGTCCAAGATCTTCAGAGAGTTTCATGCCAGTAGGATATATTGATCAATGCCATGTCTTGGAGTTAGACAAAACATTAAATCTTGAGTTAAGGTACGTGATGTAGCCAGAAAGAAACCAGCAAAGCTAAACAATGAGCAGTTCCATTTCTGATGCCCATTAACACAGTTTTTAGAACACATAATGTTCTATGATTTCTGCTGTGGAGTGTAATTTAATAGCTAGGGATGCATCGAAATTCTTGCATAAGAATAAACAAAGTTGTTTTTCAAATCACTGACTTTTCTGCCCTGTCTTCACAAAATCAGCTGAAAACCAGATAGGTTTGTGCCAAGATAGGGAAAAGATTTCTAGTTTGATTCCATTTTCCTGAATGATGCCAGAACCCTCTCTCTTTCCTGAAACCATTGCAAATATCTGCTGAACTTTAGTTTCATTTTAAGTTTTTCTGAAGTTCCTGACATGTCTTCAGCTTCTTAGCCTTTACTTGTGGGGACCAGCATGCAAAAAACCATTTGTCTTGTTTTATTACAAAGACAAACAAAACATCCTCCTTTCTCTGAGCAGAATCATGTTTGAAATACGTACTTTTCCAGTTTTATTTTGCAAAACAATTGTACAAATAAGCACACTTGCTTGTCTTAACGGAGTGCCTTTGGGATGAAAGGGAAGAGTACGGCTGTAATAGAGGTTAAATGAGTCTAACGAACTGTGTCAGTCCCTGAAGTGTTATTAGTGTCTAATTGTAACACATTAGGTCAAAACCACATCATTTTGTCAAATGTGAAAGGGCGGTGTGAGGGCCCTCCTCGTGTATGTAGTGAGGAGTGCACTATCTCTGTTCAGCATTGCTGGAGAACAGCTGATGTCTCAGCTGAGCTGTTTCAGATGGCAAAGCGAAATCTCATTTGTACTGTAAGCAGCTGTAATTGCCAACCAGCACCAGCCACTGTCACAATCCCAGAATCAAGAAGCGCATGAGCTTTGTTCTGCATGTTCCAGAGCACTGAGAGGGATTAAAAATCTCTTGCTGGCCTGAATTGCTGTCTGGGACCTTCTTGGGAAGCTCTCCATTCAGGGTGTCCATCTCACCTCAACAGAAGAACAAAAGACATGTTTCAGTGTTGCTCAGATTTGCTTTAGAACAAAATTTTCACAGAGCTGGGGGATTCCCTTCTGTGCTGATAAACATAGTATTAACTGAAGGATCTCTAACAGTTTGCCTTATAAATATACAACAAATAATTTTAAGATATGGCAGCGTGACTTATGCAAGAAAAATGCCTCTGTGCTCACTGAAACTATTTCAAGTCTCAATTTTGAAAAGAAGAAAAAAATATGAAAACATTCCTTTGAACAAATTTAGAGATATGCAGATTTCTGCATTTGTTTTGCTACGGCAATAGATTGTTCTTCGTGGGGAAAAAAAGTGGTCCCTGAAAGACAGTGTGGCTGCTCTGCCTGTTTTAGATAGACTTGACATGCTCTCTAAGGATTAGACAACTATATATATTATACATAATTATATAAGCCATCATAGATAGAATAAATAGGAGGATTAAAAACCTCTGAGAGTGGGTGTCTTGTCACAGCATCCTCGCACTTGAAGTGGCAGAGGAAAGGATACGGCTGAACCTTTTTGCTTTCTTCATTTTGATGATCCAGCAAGGTCTGAGATCGTTCCATTGACTTTGAGGGGGATGGGACCAGGGCTCTGCTTCCTGGCAATGGCAAGGTCACGTATTTTCAGTACAGCACTTAAAATACGCCCCTTATCTCCAGCCTGTGCCCTGTGGCTGCTCTCAGCTGTCTCTGCTGCAGCTCTGTCTCTCCTCCAGGAAAATCTATGGCACAGCTCCTTGTAAGGTCAGCCTTTCCTGGGGACCTTCACGCTGGGAAGTCCTTGCAGGCTGCTGTGGTCAGACTTGTCTGGTCCTTTTTGTGTCTCCAGGCAAAAAATGGACTTAAAAAGACTGAAGCTGACTGGCTACAGGTTGGCTTTTGCCTGATGGCTTTGCCTGGATCTTTGAAATGGCAAGATCTTCCTTGTGCTGGCACTGGCCAGTGTGGTACTCAGAGAGAGTGGTCTTCTGGTTTGCTGCTGGGGGATGGAGCTTTTTGGGTCTGGAAGGATGCACGTGCCAGCTGAGCCACCATCCCATCTCCCACGGCCAGGATCAGCCTCCTGCAGAGCTGTCGCTGTGCTGCTAAGGGAATGGGGGAGCGCTTGGGATGAACTTTGATCAGAAGCAAGTTTGAAGACCTCCAGTGTTTATCTGTGGGTGGAAGACAGACACTTCTAGGAAATGCATCTCCCTCGCCATGCTGCGAGGAAGGCCAGAGCAGAGGAAAAAGAAACTGCTACACTTCCCCTCTCTGGCAGTCCACTGCCAAGCACAACAAACCTTGTTTTGGTATAGACTGAAATATCACAGACAAAATTTGATTTCATTATTACATTTCATTTGTTTTCTTGGCATTGCCTTATTCCTGTCAGGCTCCCTGATAATCCATTTTTCTTTTCATTTTGCTGGGTTTTTTTCCATCCACTTCTGTTTACTTAGTGCCCAAACCAATCTCCTGTTAGCAGTCATTCATCTGAAATCTTTCCACTTTATAGAGACTGCAAATGACTTGGAAAAGTCACTTGTGTTTTATTTTTAAAGGTCATTTGCCAATAACAATGCAAAGTCAAATCTGCTTTCATATTTGAAGGAAATCAGCAAAATAGGTAATTTTTTCCTGCAATAGGTAAACTCCACACTTGCTTATTTGGGCTTCAGCTTTCTCTTTGGGCTCCAGCTATTTCCAAGTGCTCTAAGGATGCTTGAAGCAGCCAAATGAATGGGGAGACTGATTCTGAGCTGTGTTTCTTCATTTGCTTTGCCTTGGTTATGACAGAGAATGCGTTCTGGCAGGATTGCTTTAAATCATAATAATCCTACCAGGAGTAACCAATGGTTTTATTGATGTCTTGGCTTTCCTCTTTTTTTTTTTTTTTTGGCAGCACACTTTCTGCTGCATGATGTCTTATCCAGCACTATTAATAGACTCCGTTTGGGAGCACATACCTGCTGTCCATTTCATTAAAAAAAAAATATAAATGACCAAGCATTGGGATTTCTTTGTGGCGTGGCCATTGGTTGTTTGTACAGTTACACAAATTCTCTCACAAGTGTCTTGGCTGAAAGACTGGCAGTAAGTCATCGAAAAGAAGGGGACAGTTACTACAATGCTGTTATACATTTTAATGATAATTTTGAATGGTTGATAGTTTCAGCCCTCCCAAAGGTTTTGCAGGGAAATCTTGCAAGTTCTCTTCCAGGTAGGAAACGCTAAAAACTTTGATACTTGACCCACCTCAGTGAAATTGGTTCTGGAGCAGCAGATGAAGAAATAACATGGCCCTACACACCTGATAGAGATAGATTACTAAGTGGAAAGGTGAAATCCTACTAATATTCCTACCGAAGACTGGAGAACAGATTCACCCTTTATTAGACATCAGGGAATGCATGTAAAGACTCCTTTCATGTCTCTGGTCCCAGAACCACTCATTTTCTCAGACAGACTCTTTGCTTTAAAAGACAGGATATTAACTGCACTGAAATATGAAATTAATACATTTTCAGTATGATGTCTTGATTTGTGTATATTTTAGTTAGGTTTTCAAACAGATTTTTGAATATTCCTTTTGTAAACCCTTCTCAGAGACTTCTTGTGTTTTGTTCCTTGGCCTTTGGAAGGAGTTGGTTATTGTCTGTACCAATTTCTTTCTGGTTCTTTTCCCCTTGCCTCTCACATTTAATTTGCAGCAGATACCTCAGCTTCTTTAAAAAGTGTTTGGTTTTGTTTTGGTTTTTTATTTACACCAATTTCAGCAGCAACAGCTCTGGGTTTTTTCGGATTATTTCACCATTATTTCATTATTTAACTGTGTCCCTGACATTTCCTTGTATTTGTATCACCTATTTATGTTTGAGATAAATGTCTGTGACCGTAGTGACAAAAGAATGCTACAGACAGAGTTTGTAGTTTGTAGTCTGCTTGGTAAATCTTTATCTTCTTTCAAGTGGCCATCAGGTGAAGCCTCAGAGGTGCCTGGAAGAGCAGGGCTGCAAAATCCAGGGAGGAGCATCAGAAACGCTTGGCACAGGGAAGAGTTATGGATGGACACGCTGGTGTCAGCCCACAGTATCTGCCCAGGCTGCTGTGGCCCAGGAGAGCTATGAGAGAGACAAATTACATTTGTGTCAGTTGTGCTGGAAGCTTTTCTTCCCAGCATCTTCCTGGCCTAGCTGAGGGGTGGTGAAGTAAAGACCTGCCTTCGAATTCGCCTGTATCCGTCCCCATTTCCATTGAATTATTTTCTGATTTTGTTCTACTTGAGGATTGTCTCTCATAATGGGCAAATTTTGTGGTGAACAATCTCAGAGCAGATTTACCTTCCTGTCTGGCTGCAGCTTTGCACAGATTTCTACTTTACCATGGGAAGTCAAGATAATTGCTTATGTTCTAATGTCCTTTCCTTAGAGCATTTTGGAGAGAAAAGCTTACACCTGTACTATTAAAAACAAAATATATTTGGATAGAAATCAGTAATCTTTTGTTTAGGAAATGTGAAAGAAGAACCAACAGACTTTCAGGCTGCCATCACTATCCCTCTCTCTCCTGCAACGTCCTGCTGTATTTGCTGCTCGTTCCTCCTGTTGGCAATATTGGCAAAAGTTCTTGGAAAAGATCAAGCTGTTCCCCAGAGCCAGCTCTATCCCCCACTTGTCTTTTTAGCTGTGTTTTTTTCTGGTGGCTTTCTGGCAGGTCCAACACAGGCTGCCAGTTTCCCTCCCAAGAGAGAGTGTATTTGCAGAGACAGGTTTGAACTTCATCATATTCATTCTTCCCGCTGCTTGTGGGACTGTTTGGGATATCTGAAAGAGAAAACTTTGATCAGTGGTAAACTGGTCAAAAGGAAAGGCACTTCAGGGAGCTGGAAAATATGTGAGGGTTGAATTTAGCAAGTGGTCTTGTCTGAGAAAATAGTTTCCACAAGTGCGGAAACACTTCCTTTCAGACAGAACCTCAAGCAGGTTTCCTGTATCATGCCATGAAAAATCAGAGTGTGCAGTGATTAGCTGTAGACAGGCTGTGGGAGGGGTGATGAGTTTCACTACAACACAATCAAACATCTCTTTTTGTGCCCCAGAGCGAAGTTTAAAATGGTTCTAAGTGCTTAACAGGTTAGGATATTTTTTAAGTCAGGTGTGCCTTTGCACAATTGATTCCCAGTGAGTGAGTTCCTCCTTGTGATGCATCCTGGTTCATGCCATCTGCCAGGGCTAAGCAGCAGCAGACTGTGAGAATTAAGAAACTGAGAAGATGAACTGAAGTTCCTTTCCCTGCTCTGTATTGCCAGTTCCACATTTTTTTTTTAACCCCACAGCAAAGAGAGAGCAGCTCAGAGCTCAGTATGTCTGATTTGGCCGGTGTTGGCCATTGGATATGTAAGTGGCATTCATTCAGCTCCTGAGCTTCGTTGGTTTGCTTATGTGGCTTCCTTAGCTGTTCACCTTAGTCAGAGTCTATTTTCTTTAATATACAGACTATATTTAAAAAGCTAAAAAAAAAATTTCAACTCCTTATTAAGAATTTATTTTTGAGCTATTCACTTGTGGCTCGTGTTTTTCTAGTGCAAAGACGCATCCATCACAAGGTGGGAGGGTGTCATCAGTAAGAGTAAAACCCTAATTTCTAATTTACAAGTTGGCTCAGTTGTCGTGTAGCTGTGTGCCACAAACAAGTCTGCAACATGGCTGTCCTCAAAAGCATTATTGTAATTTGCCATCCCACGTGGCGCCGACAGCTGAAATATTTCATTTGGGGGCACTGACTTTTGGAAGAAAAAGTGCATTCACTTCTTGGGAGTCACTGATTCTCTTGTGTTTGCGGAATTGCAGCGTCTCTGGCGAGCAAAGAAGGGAGGAGAGGGCAGGGACCCCTCTGTGCAGGAACAAGGGGACACTGGGCTGGCTGAAGGGGAAAGAGGATGGCCCTGCTCAGGGGGTGGGAGGGGTACAGCCCCAGCACTGCCACTGGCAGCTGCCAAGGTGTCAGGCACCAGGAACACCGCTGTATCTCACTGCACTTTGCTTCTCTAAATTTAGCCTTGTCAGTGCCTCCTGGGTCAGCTCTGGTGTGTGTCTGCAGCTGGGAGAGAGCCAAGGGCGGGGGGGAGGATGGGGTGCTGTGGCCATCGCTCACACTCCTGTTCAGTGCCTCTGGTGCTGCCAGGGCCGAGCACCACTTCTCTCCTTACGGGGAAGAGAGAAGGAGCCATGCCCTGAAATTAGAAAGATGGGCAGCTCAGTGGCTGTGGCAGGGTGAATGAATTCTCCCTTTCCTCACTAGAAGGAGTGCAACGAAATCAGGGCTTCACTAGAGGGAATCGAGTATTTCACTCTTTTACTGCCTTCCAGCACATTCCAAAGAACAAAATGGCTGTAAATAAAGCTACCCTGCCAGCAAGCAGCTTAGGCTGGTGCTAGGAGGAAGGGATTGATACGTTTCTGTTCACAGCTGGAAACAATCCTCAGTTCCCCTAGATTATGAGCTTCTTCAGGGGTCAGCATCACCATATCCCTTTCCATTTCTCTGGGTGATAATTAGGAAGCAGGTTTGTAAATGTGAGGGTGTGAGTCTGGAAGATCCACTGCTCCGTGGTGGAAGGACAAGAATGCAGTGATAAGGAATAGAAGGGATTTCCTTCTTTTGTTATTCAATGTATTTTATAGGCATGTGGAACAGACCAACACCTCTCCAAATTGTCCCTGTGTTCTCACTATAGTGAAAAATGACATTTATCAGCATGGCTGGGTGTTAGGGAAGTCTATTAATGGAAACAGTATGCAACTGTACAGAGATGGTATTTAGTAACGAGCACATAAAGCTTTTCTTCCATTAAAATGCTGCTTCGGGCAAGAATGTATTGCTTGATTAGTTTTTTGGAGAGCAGTTTTTCATTCATAATGAGAACACATATCTCAGCCACTGTTATTAGCGAGAACATACTCTAAAATGAAAATTGAAAGAAGGCAAAGCCAGGGAGCTGTCAGGGCAACATTAAACAGCATCACATCTTGACAAGGTGGGCTGTCAAGAGTGTTTAGGTACCACAGGAACCACGTGCTGTGCAGGAATCACTGATAACAGCAGAGCAGTCATCCACATAGCACTCAGATTGGATCACTTGGTGGTCTTGGTGCTCGCTCCTCCCCAGCATTTCTCTGCTGTCCTTGGCTTTTAGGGTGCTGTGGACAGAATTGCACATTGCAGCTTTCTAGGGGCCGGATGCCTCATTCTCATCTGTTGACTGAAGAGGTGAGTGATTTTTCCAGAGCTTTATAAAAAGGGGGCTCCTCACTGCAGTGTTTTGGATGGGGTCAGGCTTTGTTCTGCAGAGGGCAAGTGGCTTTTGTGGTCGAGTGGAAGGTGAAACACAAAAGTAAAACAGAGCCCTCCTTTGAGCAGTCACTTTGACTGGAGAAAGGACAAACTCAGTTTCGTTTCCCTTCTTCTGATCACCTCTGTTGCAGTATGTGAGCCAGAAACAGTGGAAATTGCTCTTCAGCATTGTGTGGCCATTGGCACCCAGGCACAGGCACCACGCAGGAGGAGGAGGTTTGTGCTGCTCTGTTTGCCTTGTCCCTATGAGTGCATCGTCTGTGAGAGATAAATAACACAACAGAAACTGGCAATGAAATGAAATTGCAGTGTCATCTAGTTTTCTGTGAAGGGAGAGTTAGAGACAATGAAGGTTAAGCACAGATGGCAAGGAGTAAAGGGTGTTTCCAGCAGGGAAGGATGAAACCCCTCAGCCTCATGAGCATTGCAGAGCCTACAGTGGCTTCTTTTGAAGCTGATGGGTGAGCCTGTGTCCTTCCCAATCTTCTCTCTAGTTGCCCTTCTCCCCCCTCAGAGAGTTCAGCCCTGAAAGGCCAAACAAGCGCTTTGCAGCCCAAACTGAAACGAAATTGTGTGAGTGCAGGAGTTTTGAGGTGCAGGGTTGAAGCTAAGATCAGCCAGACTGCAGCTTACCTGACAAGTGGGTACCCAAATAGGAGCAGCCAGCATGTCTGTGTAAACCAGCAGAGCCTCTGGCCCCTCTGCCCTCCAGGGAAACATGTGCCTGCTAATTAGAGGTACGAACAATTAAATTGCTCTGCTGTCCTCCTGCAATCTGTTATTGGGGGCTCTCCCTTGACATCTGAGCTCAGAGCTCTCTGAGTGTCTGCATGGGGGAACCCTGACTGCTCCCGAAGTTTTACTTCTGATCCCCTCTCAGCCTGTCTGGGGAAGAAAAAAGTCACACACACACCCCAACCCTGCTCCCCAGGTAGCAATGCAACTGTGGCCAGGCTGACAAAACACAGTAGTTGTACAGTTTTTCCTTTAAAACCGTCCAGTTGTTGCATTTTCCCCCGCTCAGACTAGCATTTCTGCTGCCAAGTAAGTTTTGAGATCAGATAAATTGGAAATTGTGAAAATTGTTTAAAAAAAAAAAAAGGTAAGAATGAACTTATGAACTTAAAATAAATCTGTGAATTAATGTTCTTTCCCCATGCTCGCTTATTCACTACTCTTTGGTTTCCTTCTGACATGGAAACTTCTATTATGATTGCAGCCTTGCCAGAAAAGCTAAAAGCAGGAAATACTGCTGGGTAACATTCGCAGGAGCTTTGAAGGCAAAGAGGTAAACCCACATAAATATTTTAAGGCTCAGACACTTCTTGAATTAAGCTGCAATCACTCTGTCCAGCTTTTTTCATTTGATCCTTTCCTGTGTTTAGCGTGGTTGATCGAGTGGAGCAGATTTCATGGAAGCTGCAGGATAATTGAAGTTTCTCCTACCTGTGTTTGCCATTTCTCCCAAAGTGCTAGAGGTAGTTGCTCCTGTGCTTGATGTTTTTTCCCTGCTGTAACATGAGTTGCTTGACAGATTAATCCATGTATTTTCTTATCTGTCAGTTTTTACAGTGTGCCATGCGCTTTGGGAGTATTTTTATTGCCTATCATTTTCTCCATAAAATGAGTGATTATTTGTACTTTTTTTTTTTTTTACTACTACAAGTGTTCAGGCTGAAATTGACATTTCCTGGAACCATCCCTAACTGTAAACAACCTTCACAGCAACATTTACTTGCTCTGCTACAATTCTGGGACTTTTTCATGTGCTGAATACCTTGGTTCACAGACAGAGATGTCACTCTTGCAGGCTGAGGAGAGAAAAGCGGTGTAGTCCTCAACCCATTTTCCAGACTTGGATTTTCATCCGGATCTGCAAATGGAGCCTTGAGTCTGTCTTGCTCTCTGATACACTGTGACGTGCCTGTGCATCACCTAAAATCATATCTATGTGTCTGCATGAGAAAATTAACTAATTAGGTAGGATGTCTGGGAGCGTTTAAACACACAAAGTTGTCATCTCAAAGGACAAAGGACATCTCAAAGGACAGGAGTCACAGGGAGCTTCCCTGAGCTTTCCCCAGCTCTTACCTATCCCCAGTTCCAAGTTTTGGGGCAGGTCATATTCTCCAAGGCTTTGTGGGAGAGAGTCCTGGAATTCATCAGGTAAAAAGGTGTTCTGCTGGAGGAGGAAGAGAAGATATGTACCATAAGGAAAACCAGCTTTGGAAGAGGATTCAATGCCCTAGAGGAGCATTAGCTGCTTACCCAATTTCCTTAGAGGATGTCTGACTCCTTAGGGATTGTCAGTTCCGTGTGGTCCCAACCATCTGGAGTGATTTACATCCCATTCCTCCCATTTCCAGCTCTGCAAGGCCTGGGGCTGGTCTGCATCACATTTTAGGTGGTACTGATAGCTGTGAGAGGAGATTCTTCAGCCTTGCTCTTGAGTGTTTAGGCTCTTGTGGGATGGATAGGGACCCTGAAATGGGGATACCAGGCCATGGGATGAAGGCACGGAGCAATATTTGCTTCCAGAGACCTCTTGCATTTATCGCAGAATTGAAAATTAGTGAGGAACATTCTGGGAAATTGCAGAGAGGTATCAAGGTGCTATGTTCATTTAGTGCCTTACAGAACTTAGAGATCTGTGCAAGAATTGCGCAGGGATGGCACAGTTTTGAAAAGAAAAGACTGGAGAGGGTTGTGATAAGAGCCTTACATTCATAAAACAACTTCCCTTTTTCCACAGAAGGGCCATTAATTGTTCTCTGCTCAGGAAATTTTTTTTCCCTGCACCTGTCTCAGTCTTTATCAGCTGTTTGCACTGCCAAGACATCTATTGTACAAGGAGCTGACTCAGAGCTCAGACCTGCAGTGTTCTTAGGGTCTTGATCTTCGGGACAGAAATACGCACATCAAATTTAATTCTGCTCGTAAAACTGACACTATCCAGACCACCAGGCTTAAAATATGGCCTTGTGGGTTTTTATGATTGGAACAGGAAAGTCAGATGTGTTTGTTCTCATTCCTCCCTGCTCAAAAAAATGGAAAAAATAATATATTTATGCATCTGTACCTACAGAGGTCTGTCTATATATAGACACTATCATACATTTAACTGCACATTCAAATAACACCCAGCTATTTAAACTTTACCCATCAACATGAATATACCAGAAAAGGGAAATGCCAAAATAAAGAGACCAGCATTGTCTTTGTAATTCTAGACATATTTCTAGGCTTAAAGCAATGCCACAGTATTGGTCTTTTAACAAAAACACAAAGTTTTATCCAGTGGTTTCCACTCCTGGAAACCCTCTGTCAGAGTTTGAGGAAAGTTTTCATTTCAACAGAAAAAAAATGGGCTATTGCTGGCACAAATCCGGGAAATCCATCCTCTGCATTCTTTGTGCTGCTTCCAACCTGCCACTCAGAGCTCTAAGAACAGGTAGAGCTCTGCTTCTCCATTTTTTTACTGAGGGATGTGAGGAGGACAGCAGCACAGGACACAGAAAAATGAGTCAAAGAATTAGCACAGCAACAACTTCAGGCATTTGGGGAGCGTTCAGCCCATTTAGGAAAAAAAAATCACATAAACGTGTGCTGGATAACAACACTGGAAAATAAATTACAGAGAAAAGAGAAGCTGATATAATTGTTGTAAACAAAGCCAAGTATACAATTAGAGCTACTCAAGGCTTTTATTGTGATAAAGCCAGTTAATCCAACAAAATCCTTGCTCAGTTCTTTTTAAAAACAAACAGAAAAAAATTCTGTGCCAGAGAAGCAAACTCCACAGAGGAGCTATGTTTTATCTCCAATGAAATTTAGTAAGAGGGTAAAGAGCAAGATTAATATTTTCTGGAGAGCTTTTGCTGAGAAAAAAAATTATTTGGACATCAAATCTTAACATTAAAACTAAGAATAAGGAATAACGGGAACGGAACAGCCATGCTTTGAAAACAAAGCCTGCAAAAATATTTCTGTTTCTTAGGCCATCTAATCAGCTTTGCTCTGCCCCCGTGGCTACACCATTGCTCTTCGTCTTGGTGTCCCAAAAGGTCACTGAAGCCCTCAGTATCTGAAAAGCTTTTTTCTTTACCATTCTGCAGCCAGAGAAACAGAAACTGTTCCTGCCACAGGCAAGGCAAGAGCACCACGAGTGCCTGGGATAAAACCAGCAGATATCCTGGATTAGGATATAGTTGGTTTGTAGGCAGCTGAGGTTACCTGGGTGCTTTTGCAGAGGGAAGCAGCGCAGTGAGACCCAGAGGTACACAGAGTTTGGGGTGTAGGGAGATGGCGATGCTGAATGGATGCTCGAGTCTGGTTTTTGCGACACCTGGCTCCAGGCAGGACAAACATATCCATCTTCCACTTGGAAGCATTATCCTAAGCTGCATCCCAATCATCAGCCAGGAGAGCCGGGCTAATGCTGGCAGTGCTGCCAGGGAGCCTGCTGTGCAACCTGGGGATGGGTGAGGTGCTGTGGGGAGAGAGGCAGCAAGGCATTGGACGCCTTTTCCCATTCCAGCACCAGGGAGATGCCTGGGGAGCACCAGAAATGCACTGCAGCACTGCTCCAAACAGATGGCTGGTCCCAAATGCATTGCAGGACACCAGGAAATCTCCAAGGACCCAAGTGCCTTTGCCATCAGTCCCACTGCCTAGGGGTGGAACCCAGCATCTCTCACACTGAGAGGGGAGACACATTATGGGATGCAAAGGAAGAGGTTTTTGGAATTGCGTGGGGCTTACGGGATGCTTAGTGACAAACTAAAGGGAGGAAGAGGCAGGACCAGAGTAGTGGTTAGGTGATTTGGGGAGGAGCAAGAATGGGAGAGCAGATTCCTTGAAGTCAGCCCTTTTTCTTGAGCTGACAGGTCGACAAAGTAGACAGTTTTTAGGTGTTTCTTCTCTCAGTCTGTGCATTCAAGATAATCCAGGAGGGTGTTGGCTCACTCAAGATTTGCATTTTGTGGAAAGCTGAACAAAATGTGCTTTGACTCACAGCCAGCGATAACTGAGGTAAGAGTTTGTAGGGGCTATGAAGTTCAATTTGAGAACTAAAAAAAAAAAAAAATATTAAGCATAAATGCATCCTGTGGCATACTGAGGTACAGCACAATTTCTGACACTTCTTGTGATTTGGATAATGAGGACATTTATAGTCACAGCAGGAGCACTGTCACAGGGTAAGTTTCCTTATTGCTGTGTCTGAGAACCACCGGGTGACTGAAGAAAAGAAAGCTTATTACAATTAGTGCTGCTTGAGAACTTCTGGATGCTGTGCTTGCTGCCTGCAAATCTGTTGCTCACCAAAGCCGAAATTTGGTGTGAACATGTTTTAGTGGTTCTTTCTTGAGGCTGATTATACCCTGCACATCCCAGACCAGCTCAGGCTGCTGAAGCTCTCAGCTCTCTGCCAGACTTCGCTGGCACCTGCATTGTCAGGTTATAATTCTGCCACTGGTAACTCAGAGCTGTTGCTTTCCTGAAGGCCTCAGAGAAAATGTAACACAAAGTTTGCCTTCCACAACATCAGCTCACTGTCCTGACAACCACAAGTGGCCCTAAAGCCAGATTTTCTTAATCTTTGCCACTCCTGGGAGCAGTAGAGCCGGAAAAAAAAAAAAAGAGGAGCGAAAGCTCTAAGAAGGATGGTAGAGAAAAGCAATAGTGAAAAAACAGCCAAACAGATTTCCTGGTCTCTTCTGGCAGAGAGCAGACATCCTGGCAAACAGATAGGACAATCCTTCATCTGTTGTGGGCTTCACTTACATGTTGTCTCTGACTTATGACTTACCACTAAACACCTGCCACCTGTCCTTGAAGGGACCTCGGCATTTCAAAAGGTACAAGAACGTCCTGCTGAGGTAAATTCCAGGCTGTCCAGGGCAGCCAGCTGCTCACTGGGCTGTGCTCCTGAGCACCTTTCGGTGGGGTTGATGGGGTTGTCTTTATTATGAGCCCTTCTGTGGTAGACACAGCAGCCAGGATTGGGTCCCTCTTGAAGAGGAAGATGATGAGCTGCTTCTGGGAAAGGTGTATTTTTTGGATGCCCCAGCACAGTGTTTTCTCTTCACTGTTTATACACAAGTACTGTCTTAGCAGCCCTGAGAGTTGTTGGGCTTTAAAAACTTTGTGTTCTCTTGAGAAACTGAACAAGAAAACAACTATGAAGAGCTCCTGGGGACATCAATTCCAAGCCTAAGCAGGTTGAGCGTCACTTTGGTACATTACTATACTTCTTTCATGCGTCTGAAAGAAAAATATGTGTCCCATGGCTGAAGGAAGGGATAGTGTCTCATCTGCAACCTGTGTAAGAAGCTCTGCTATACTGATAAATAAATGTCACCTTTTCAGAGGTGGCTGAAATAACCCCATAACACTATCACAGGTGCCACACAAATGCTATAATACAACATATGGCTTTCCTCTGATCTTACCGATTTTTAACTTGGTCTCTTCCACCTTATTTGGTTTGATTAATTTATGGTTAAGGTTTTTCTTTTTCATAAAGTTTCACTTGCAACAATTTTCAGTAATGAGGCAAAGCTGCCTTCTCTGTACAGCCCATGTACCCATCAGGAGAGTCTGCCACCCTTTACTGGCCTGAAGTCCTTTGAAAATCTGGCTTATGCTCAAATTTCTCCTTGAATACTGAGCATTTTCTCCTAAACTTCCTCCCAGACCTCCCTTGCTTGCAGCCATCTGTGAAGGACTCCTGAATAATTCAACAGTACAAAGCGGCTGTCAGTACCCTCAGCTCAGCACCATCCAAAGTGCAGTGCCAGAGGCTCCACCACATCCTCACCTGTGCCTTCTGGGACACATAAAACTCCCAGACCGTTTCTTTCTCCACAGAAGTCCATCCAACTGCTATTCATTGTAGCTGTGCTCTGGGGCAAGGTGAAGGTTGGATGGAGAAGCACAGCTCATCTGCCACGCAGGGCTCTGCAACACAAACTCTTTCCGAAGCATTTCCAGAAAAACAAGCTTTGCTGACAACCCAAAAAGCTGACCCCAGTTTCCCCAGCGTACACCTCACCATGAGCATGAGCAGATTTCAGCACCGTGGTGCTGGAAGCTCTGACAGGGTTTTTGTACAATCCCTGTGCTGTGCACCCAAGCTGCGGATGGCTGCAAAAGTCCTGTGGGAAATACTCTTTCACTGTGTAGCAATCCATGGGGAAAAGCAACCCCAGCCTGCTTTACTGAGGACAAGGGACTCCTTGAACACAGCCCTTCATGTGAACCCTGCCTGGAGCCCTGCACTGCTCCTTGCTCGGTCCTCTTGGAGGACAGCAGTTGATATCAGCACACACAGACACACATCTCTAGACCTACTAAATCTTATCCTTTCTCTAAGAATGACAAAATCATGCTTTGCAGGACAGGAAGACAAATCCACACATTTATCTCTCCTGAATTCATGAGGTGAATTTTGATCTTTGTTGGTCATCCCTAAAAAATGTGGACTTTATTATGCTGCAATTCAGACTTCTGACTTTTCTTTCTGCCCTGAAATTCATAATGTCTGGGTAATGAGCTTAAGCACGGATGTCAGGAGTGTAGCTTTAGTGCAAAAGAGAGAAAAAGCTTCAGTTTGCTTCTGGAACAGACTTTTCTGCCTATGGTAAGAGAAAAAGATGCTTTGATTCATAGCAAATAAGCCTTTCCAAATAAACTTGGCTGGGCATGCAATGGCATCTTCCTGTCACTGCAAAATAAATTCCTCCTCAAAAAAAAAATCCCTTTTGATAAACAACTCTCAAAGTGGTTTTGTCAGGTCAGAATTTAAACAAGAAATTTCCTGCCTGCAGCGGGCCAAAGTCAGGAAAAAATAGGGATGGATCCTCTCAGCTATAGGCAGCTGGGATTTTTCCATCTTGGGTGCCATTTCTCCACGGTGTGCTGTGCTCCCAAAGCCACCCTGAGCACGCTTCACGCTCTGCTGCTGCCCTGGTTAAGTGAGCAGGAGGCAAGGAAAAGCTGTGTTGGGAGCGAACCCTTGGAGCTCTGCACTAGCTAAGCACAGCCCCTGGAAGAGCCACCTCCTCCGAGCCAGAGCAGATACCCTTTGCAAAGACACACTCCAGTTTCACCTGGCTGGGCCACAGCCCGTCTGCTCTGTGGGGAGGTGGGGAGGGGATGCCCCCTCTGCGCTAAGCAGGCTCTGTGAAATGCCGCGCTCTGCTTGGTGCAGATGACAGGGCTTTGCAGCGAGGACAGGACCTTTGGGCCATCAGCTGAGAAGTCTCAGGTCTGGAAATAGGGCAGGCACCTCCCTGGAGAGCAGGAGCAGCTCAGACTAGTGCAGAGAACCATGAATTTTTTCCGTGCCCGTGGGGGATGCAGCCTGGCCAGGCAGGGATAACATTTGCCTACCTGTGGTGTGCAGTGTTGCATAGACATGAGCAGTGTCAGCGAAGCCCAAGCTGGCAGGCAAGCTTCAACCTCCCTTCCCTACCATCAGGGATTTTTATTTTGGCATCCTGATATCTTCTTTAATCTGCTATCCCACAGCCCTGGGGTGTGCAAGTGTTACTCCCGTGTGGCTGGTGCAGGATGTGAGCCAAGCCCGGATTTCCCGCTGGACACTATTGACACTCTTGCAACCATTCCTTGTCTCACAGGCTGCCGAGGGCTTCCTAAGCTCTGACCTCCCTGCACACGTCCCAGATAGGTTAATTGCCGTGGCAATTTTATTCTCAGCCCAGAATTTATGCATTTCCAAAAATTTATGCCCTTGGAATAAGCAGATTTTTTCCCCCTTTTGGACGTATCTGTGCAAGTTCGGCAGGGTCAGGAGACTGCCCCAGCCTGAGAGCCATGAGGACAGCCATTTGTCTGCTCCTATGACTTCTGGAGAAAGAGGACACCAACATGATGTTTCCATCCTAGAGCAAAGGGCTCCTTCCCGGAGTCCCAGTCTCTGGTTAAGGCTCTCTAGGCTTTGAATTGGAACCTATTGAAAGCTCATCTGCCTCAAATGTTTGACATAACCCTGGCCCACTAATTGAGCTATCATTTCCCTCCATTCTCCAGGAATCTCACAGAATGTGTCTTCCCAAAGATTGTTTGTTACCAACTCACCTATAGCATATGCTCCATTTCCCTTTGGAATGAAGGCCCATTCCCACCCTGTGGCATTGCTGAAGGGTTTCCCAAAGCAGATGGTACCATTGCCATCTTTTCCCAGGCCCCTTGCAAGTCTCTAGCTCTGCAAGTCTTATTTGGCCCAGACCTCTTTGTTTCCAGTATTTGTCCTTTCAATCCCATTCATCCATTAAAAAGCTTCATTTGGCTGTGCAAATCTTCCTCTGCTTGGCAAATTAAAGCTATTTTGTCAATGATTATTTACAGGTCTTGTCATTCTCTGCCTTTCCCTCTCAATCCCCTTTGTTCCATCCCAATCGATATTTTAACAATACTGTTCCACTTTTATGTGCATTCCTCAAGTTCCTGTGCTGTTGCTACCCCTCTCTGCCTAAATGTGCATCAATGTGATGAAGGGCCTCCAAATTTCAGAAATCATGATCAACTGCCATCTTTTTGACCAACAGTCACTGATACCTCCTGACTGTTTATGGAGGGCAACAGAGCCAACCACGAGAAATGAACTTCAAGGAGAGGGACAGGAGAAGGAAAGAAAAAAGGAGGGAAGAAAGAAATGAATGAAGAGCTGGGGAGAGAAAGAGTCTGCAATCTCTCAGTGAGACAGAGGATCAGAGTCTATGAAAACTGGATGAATTATTGATGAAATAGAACTTTTAAGGGTTTTATATGCTAATTAATAACTGAGTTAATTCTTATTAAATGGCAAACCCTCTGATTATGCCACCCAGCACAGTCATGACAAAAGCAGCTCTGCTTTCTGCTGCTCCAGGCTGTTCTAAAGACTGCCAGCATTTGTCCCCAGAAGTCACACTCAGCAAAAGGAGCTTTCAGATTCCCTTCACACCTCTTTTGTTACCTGTACATTAATCTTGGCAGGCAAGAGAGGTGTTGCCCTGATGTGGAAAGTCCCAGGCACATGGCTACATGAAGTTCAAAAAGCCAACAGCGGAGACATTTTAGTTTGCCTAATGAAAAACTGGATTTTCTTTCACTTGTAGAAGTGAGGCTGTAGAAATTTACAGATGTGGGAAGCATCTGGCAATATGAGTCTGCTCAACTCACAGGGGAGAGTGGCAGAAAAGAGCATTTTTTGATTTTGAGGTGAATAACTCGATACTGCAGTGACCTTCTCAGGAAAAGGGTAAGGCCTGCATCACTTGAAATCTTGGATCCGACCTTTTCTGAAGTGACATGCTTCAATTCAGTATGAAGTTGTCAGATTCAATCCTACAGCCTTTAGATTGAAGGGAAGAAACTGATTTTTCCTGTTCTTTCATCAGCCTGGAAGGTCATTGCAACGCCATGCTAATTTTTTTGTCTATGAGCAACGTGCCTATGAGGTTAACACGTCAAGGATATTCTAGGATGAACAAGCCTTCAGAGTCTTAGGAAGAGGTTGTTGAAGAGTTGTGGTGAGGTGACCTTGGCTGGCTGCCAGGTGCCCACCAAGCCATTCCATCACTCCCTTTCCCAGTGGGACAGAGGAGAGAATAAGATGGAGAGCAACCAGCGGGTGAGATAAGGCAGCTTTATTGCAGTGAAAGGAAGAAATGAGCGAGAGTTTTAACATGCATAAGCAAGGGGAAAAGTCATTCTCTACTTCCCATCAGTGAGCAATGTTCAGACGCTTCCTGGGAAGCAGGGCTCCAGGACATAGAGTGGTTTCTCTGGGAGGCAAACACTGAAGAATCAAGAATCATCCCCCCCTTTCCTCCTCCCTCCCTTAGCTTTTATATCTGAGCTGACATCAAACGGTATGGAACATCCCTTTGGTTGATTAGGGTCAGCCAAAGGGATGTTCCAAATGGTGTGCCCCCTGCCAGGATCTTGCCCACTCCCATCCCTTGGATGGGGGAAGGAATGTCAGAGGGACAGCGCTGCCCAGCAGTAGCCAAAACACCCTTCCAGCCACCAGAGCAAAGCACAGCACTGGGAGGGCTGTGAGCCTTGTAGTCACCTCAGTCACCTCACCTCACCTCAGTCACCTCACCTCACCTCAGTCAGACCCAATACAACCTCCACCCCTTATTCCATACCATTTCCGTCATACTCAGATCCCACACGATCTATGTATCTTCCGACTCTTCCACTGCATGTATTTCTCATTACTGGAATCCTTTCTTACCCACACATACAGCTTTAATTACATCCTTAGACCATCTTTATACCAAACATACATTCTTTTCATTAACTACTATCGCCTGTCCCTTCACATCCCCCAGGTCTCCATTCCAGCAGGAAGAGGGGTCAGAACAGGAGAAGCAGTACGCTTGATGGTTGGGCACCAACACTGTCCTGGCTCATCATCGCATTCTCCTTCCTCCTCCCAAAATTCCTACTTTGTCAGTTTGTGGATGATAGGGAAGGTGATACCTCCACCTAATGCCATGTTTCTTTGCCCAGGAGTTCATAAGGCACCAGAGCCGTTCCACCCCTCACCTCTGTGGATCACATATTTAAGAATTATCATTAAAATCCACATTCAACATACAATCTTCACTTCGAACAACAAAAAAAACAACTAAACTAAACAGAAGGAAAGTTCCCCACACCAAATAAAAAAATAACATCATCTCAGCAGAGAACAAAAATGGATAAGTTACACAAAATCCACCCTTGGACCCGTCACTAAAATTACAACACAAATTCCCCGCTATCATTCTACTTGATAACACAGTTTAATTCTTGTTTTGCCCATTATTTCTCCTAATTAATATCCTTATCTCAAAGTCCTCATGACTCCCCAGCATCTCCACCTAAAATTACCATGGTTTGACACTGGCCAAACGCCAGGCACCCATGAAAAGCCACTCACTCACCCTCCCCTGCTACAGCTGGGCAGGGGGAAGAAAATTTAATGGAGGGGTCATGAGTTGAGGTAAGGACCATGAGAAAACACTCCAAGGGCAAAACAAGCTCAACTTAGAGGTACAAAGTGAATTTCTTAGTAACAAAATCAGAGCAGGATAATGAGAAGTAAAAGAAGTCCTTAAAAAACACCTTTCCTTGCCCCAACCCACCCCTCCTTCCTACTGTCAGCACAGGGAGACAGGGCATGAGGGTTTGGTCAGTTCATCACCTGAGAGCTTCTTCTGCTTGGCTCAGGGAGAGGAGTCATTCCCCTGCTGCACCATAGGGTCCCTCCCACAGGACGCAGCTCTCTGTGAACTTCTCTACTGTGGGTCCATCTCATGAGCAGCAGTCCTCCCAAAACTGCTACAACCTGAGTCCCTCCCATGGGTGCACAGTTCTCCCAAAACTGGTGTGGCTTGGGCCACACTTCCATGGGGTGCAGTCCTCCAAGGACAGGCTGCTCCAGCCTGGAAGCAAGGGCCCTCTCTGCACTGGGACTTCCTCTGGATCACAGCCTCCTCCAGGCATCCACCTGCTCTGGCATGGGCACCTCCCCACGGGCTGTGAGTGATGCCATGTGGACCCCATGGGCTGCAGGGGCACAGCTGCTTCACCATGGTCATCATCACTGCTGGCAGAGGAATCTCGGCTCTGGCACCAGGAGCACCTCCTCCCCCACCTTCTCCACTGACCTTGGTGTCTCCATGTTGTTATTCCCTCACTTATTCTCACCTCTTCCTCTTCTCTAGCTAGAAATGAAATGGCACCATCACCTTTGTTTTGATTTCTTCTTAAATATGTTATCACAGAGGCATTACCACCATCTCTAATTGGCCCAGCCTTGGTCAGTGGCATGTCCATCTCCAGAGCCATCAGGGATTGACCTTGCCAGACTTGGTGGAAGCTTCCAGCAGCTTCTCACAGAAGCTATCTCTGTGGCCCCTCTGCTACCAAAAAAAACAGGACGAGCAAAACCAACACAAGAACAAAAAATTTTTTTATAGGGAAAGCAAATACGTTCTATCAGACTAGCAAGTCTGTCTGGGGTGCCAAGTTTGGGGTGCTCAAGCCCTTCTTCAGAACTGAAAAGCAAAGCTTCCAGACCTCCACCAGACCGTTCTAGTGCTCCCTTCTTCAGCAGGACAGGGGGATAATATAGCACAAGTGTGACATGGGTCAAGATAAGGACAGAGAGAGACCACTTGCCAAGGATCTTAAAAGACAAAACAGACTCAACTTGGGCAAAAATGATTTAATTTATTGCCAGTTAAGCAGAGTAAGATAACGAGAAACAAGAACAAATATAAACATGCTCCCCTCCCTTCTTCCTGGTCTCATTTCCACTCTCAGCTTCTCACCTCCTCCCCCCAACAATGCAGTGGGATGAGGAATGGGAGTTACGGCCTGTTCATAATACTTTGTGTCTGCTGCTTCTTCAGCTTCTCCTGCTTTCCCCTGCTCCAGCATGATGTCCCCTGCTCCAGTGTGGAGCACACGGGATACAGTCCTTCACAGCCTTCCCTAATGTGGGTCCTTCCTGTGGACTGCAGCTCTCCATGGACTGCTCCAGTGTGGTTCATTTCCACAGGGTGCAGCCCATCAGGATCTGCACTGGGGGTTCCCCATTGGGTCACAGGTCCTGCCAGGACCCTGCTCCAGCCTGGGCTTCCCATGGGGTCACAGCCTCCTTCAGGGCACACTCCAGCATGGCATACTCTGTGGGTTGCAGGTAGATATCTGCTCCACCGTGGAAAAGGACACAGCTATTCACAGACTCACAGAGATGCTGGTCAGAGGGGACAGGCTTGGAGCAGGATTCTCTCCAAGTGCTAGGTCAGGGCCTGGCTGTGGTTTTGCTTATGTGAGTTTCAAAATGTTCCAGAGAGGGTGGTACCCCATCTTACCAATGTCTGTGCATGCACCACCATCCTGGGAGGAAGTTTTTCCAATGGCCAACATGAACATCACAAAGTGCATCTGTGGCCATTGCCTTTGTTCCACCACCTGGACCTGCTGAGCAGAGCTTGGCTTTGTTTTCTTGGTACTTGCCCCCCAACTATAGTTGCCCACCCCAATTATATTAGATGTCCCTGTGGCTCCCGCTTTTCCAGATTAATCCTGTCCACTGCTCTTCACTGAGCCTTGTACTCCTTGTATTCCAGGCCTGGATCATTTTGGTAGGGCACAAATGGACTGGCAGTCTGGGGTCTGATGGGATTGTGGAGATGGTGTATGTCATAAACCAAATACCGTATTTTCAAACCTGATTTTGCAGGTTCAGTGACCAGCAGAAAATTTCCAAGGTCTACAGCAGATGTGGAGCAGTTCTTCAGCCCACATGTGCCCCAAGGGAGTCATTGTGCTTGGGAAACTGATCCTTTCTGTGAGTTCAGATATACAACCTGAGCATAGTGGAAATGGAAGCTGTGCAAGTGGCAGCAGGCTTCATAATAAAGGCATCAGGGATTTAAATTTTGCTCCTCCAGAATGAAATTATTTTGCTTTCTGATATTTTTTGTCAAACAGCCGAGTAGTGCTGGTGGGCATCATGATCTCACAGTAATCCTGAAATGAGGGCAGCGTTTCTGCTGAAGTGATGAATCTGCCATACCTCTGATTTCTTCTTTATCCACCCTAAAGCCAGCAGCAGCAGACAGAGCTGCTTGCCTGAATCTTCTCCCTATCTTTTTGAAAGGATAACCTGTGTTAGTTTTGAGTTTAAGTTAGCAACAAAGCTTTTGTTTCCTGGGACAAGAATGTGTAGAAAACTGCTCTTGAAATCCATGGGCTCCTAATCCTTTTAACACTTCATAATCAGAGTGCACAGGAGGTAGAAAGAAAATCTGGTAACAAAAAATTAGCAAGAAACAATAATGAAGATTTTTAAAATGGAGCTCTGGTAAGCTGCTTAGAGAAGGGCATTTAAATCTTCTTTTTGAAGTTGCACATTCACAGATTTATACTCTATTACAAAACAAATCAGGGTTCTGCAACGTTTAATATCACCTTTTCCCTTACTCATGGCTGCATAGCTTTTCACGTGTTATATTCTCTTATTTTTTAAATCAAGAACTTCACATCTTTTTTATTTATTTTATGCAGTGCTTTTCTTTCTCTCATGAGCATTTAAAATTTATTCCATGTCTTATTCACTGACTAGTGAACTTCTTATTTTCTTTGAGCATCCACTGCATTAAAAAAGCCTCTCTTTATTTAATAGTGAGAGTCCAGATGTCTCCAGCTAAACTGATGCTGTGTTTTGCACGAACCTATAAAATCAGGGTATTAAAAGACTCTAATCCCCTCCCCCCCAAAGGAATTATATTAGTGTCACAACAATGTAACTAGATTTGGATTCTATCTTCTTGTCTTCTCTCAGGTTTTAAGTTCTCAGTCAGATCAGTGGGCCTGGGAAAATATTAGTGGTTAAGGTATTTGAACTGGGATTTAAGAACAGCTGAAAGGGGTTAGGTACACAGCTCTCATTTCACTCGTATTCTGTACTGCTGGCAAGAGATAGAATTCTCTAGAAATGAGAAATATCTGGAATATTTCACTATCCTCCACCACCTCTCTCCTTCATGTTTTGGGTTAAAATACATTGTTTATGTTTTTTAAGTTGACAGAACTCCATGTTAATGTTGCTGTTTTCTAGAACAAACAACTTGTCTCTGTTTTTCTGCTTTAAAACTTCTCAGACCTTAATACGTTTGGAGGTAGTCAGAATTTGGAATTTGCTTTACCACTCTGGCAATAAGCCTAACATGTACATTAAGATACATTTATACATCAGATTTTCCATCTGCAGTGCAAAAATTGACTTCCTGCTGCCTCACAATGATTTCACCCTAGTTCCCCCTACTTACTTTCCATCTTTCTTTATGCAAACCTTTGCATCTACGAAGATGCCAGTGAGCAAAATATAATCTGTGTAAAGATAGATATTTATATATATACATGAATGCTAGCTGGGGGCAGTGGTTTGGTTTATACATATATGCTTTATTTGTGTGATAATGTAATCAGCAGTAAGTCAAATTACCTCTGTGTCCATACCTGAGCCTCAGCTTCAACAGTTCAAAAACCCAGAAGCCTTACAGAATGCTCCTAAAATCAGGATCTGCTCACATATCTTCAAGTGCCTGCAGCCACATGCACATACCCTTGGCTTGGAGTTAAATTCTGTTTGCAGCTTCAGGCTGGAAAGCCTTCATTTTCTCCTTCGCACATCCCGAAGTACCCCAAACGTGTTGCTCCAGGAATCTCTGGGTTGTTCCAGATGCAGCCTGTCCATTTTGGAGCCTTACCATGCTCAGGTTTGGCATGGTTTCCCAGCACTAGGGGCACATGGGATCACGCTGCCTGTCAGGCACTCGAGTCTCTTGACCAATCTTACCAAATTTCGGCAGTGACGTCACAGATTCTGCTTACCTCGGGATTTTGTGAGGTGACACGGACGGGGAAGGAGCAGTGCTTACCATGGCATCAGAAGGCCTGGGCTGGAAGGTCAGCCCCTGAGATACATCAGGGGAGACACAGGCTTCATCCTGGGTGTGCTGCCAGGCAGGGCAGGATCTTCCGAAGGGAACAGTCTTTGGGAACCATGGCTTTTGTGACATGCGAGTGTCCTCCCCATATCTGTTTCTGTATCTTTAGTCAACACCATATGCTCCCTCTGTACCCTTGGCAGTGTAATTAGGTGCCTGTTCTCATCAGCAGTGACCACTCCTCCTTCCCCAGCTCCAGACCTGATAAACAAAACAAGCCCTTGGGTTATCCCAGGGCAGTTTCACAGCCCAGGTGCAGGTGGGAACAGCGTCAGGAAAACAGCGCGGCTGCACCACACACTCCTTTGTGTGGAGAGAGAACTACTGCAGCTGTGCAAAAGCAAAATGCCTGCTATTCTGGGCTGTGCAGGCCAGCCACACCAGCTAAACAGCCTAGAGAGACATGGAGCTCCTCTGGGATTTCTATCAGATCAGGGCAAAACCAAGGGCCACTTGGTGGAAATGCTTTAGGTCTTGCAGATGGGCTGTGGGTCACCCCCTTCCCCCTGCCTCTCACGCCGCAGGGATCCTGGTGTTTTCCTCCCTCTGGCAGCTTTGCAGATGTTGGGAAGGTTTTCTGTACAGCCACTTCCAAGTGAATTATGGACCAACCCCAACTGCTCATTCTACTGCAGCTTAGATGAAAAGACGGAAAAAAGCAGAGACCATTTTTCTTCCTTCTGTCTCCTGGGGGTTAAGCCGTAAACACACACTCAGTGCACACCTATAATTTATCTCTCTTTATAAGCTAAATGTTCCTTGTAGAAACTCATTTTAAAAAACCAACTCTGCTTCCCAATTTTTTCCTCCAGTTTTTGGGTTTTTTATTGTTTCTTATTACAGTGTAGATGATCTAACTGCTGTTCTCACTGCCCTGGCTGATTATGTGACTAAAATGCAATAATACTCATCTCCTGTAGTTTCATGTGATGCCAGTTAATGCTAAAAGAATGATTTAGGGTATGTTTTGCTTCCTACAGTTACTGTATTCTGTAAAATGTACTCTCAAGATGAGTTCCTAAACCACTTTTCTCTCTCAGTTTTGCCACTGGGGGCAACACAGAAAGTCACACCTTGCATGGTTTGGAGGGCATCTCTCTAGACACTCAATTCATGCAGAGTGAAGCACCTCATCGTCTGGACTTTGCAGGACTGAATAGGAGGAAAAATGTGCTTTGACAAGGTATCTTCTGGGGTGATTTTTGCAAAACCCAACTGACTTGGAAACGGAAACATTTGGAAACACAACCTCTGTGACTCATTGGTCTTCAAGTCTGGATACCTCCATAGGTTCACTCTGCAGGAAAGGCTCCAGGATGAAGTGAGGTGTCCTTCTGTCTGATGGGTCCCTCTGAGAGCTTATTTGCCCCAAAAAGGGAATGGTCACAGGAAATAACCATGCTGAAGTTCCCACAGAATTTACCATGAGCCATTCTATACAGACAGGTTTAGGCTGGGGATGTTTCAGCAAAAAGTAATTTTTTTACATATAGAAAGAAGTGACTGAAACCAAAATGCCAGAAGTGCAGGAGTTAGGAGAAGAGGGAGTAGACCAGAGCTAATACTGCTATCCCCTCCAGCTTACCACACCAAAAATGTCACAGGTTTGATTGACACAATAAAATTAGTGTTGTACTTTACAGCAATTCTGAAGCACTGTCACAAGCATAGTGCAAAAATACTGCTGACAAGCAGGCTGGGGGGACAGTAAGGAAAACCAGAAACTGAAGAAAACTTTCATTTCTCAACATTTTGCTGTGATATGAGACAGGGTCACATGAAACTCTGCCTAAGGCCATGTCTAGGGAATTTGTTAAGGGTCCAGTACTGAAACATCTGCTTAGCTTGAGTTCACTGAGTAAACTGAGAGTTTGCTTCATTTCTGTGCTGACTTGGAGTTAAAAGTATAAAGGTCAGTCTTGGTGTCCCACTGAATTCTGTGAACTGTGCCCTGAGCATTTTTAAATTGATGGAAGGATGTTATGACTTTTACCAGTTTGGACAGATCATTGAAAACTGTGTCAGGAGACAACTGATGAAAGAGACAGTCTCTATTTAGCCACCTAAATAATACATTCATGGAAGAAATTTAAATTGTTTATTTATTACAAACATTCGTGCAATTTCCCTTCCTTTCTTTCGAATGGGGAGGTGCAAAAAGATACTTTTTAAAGCAAGGTTTCCAAATATTTCAGGCGGCTTTAAAAGGAGATGTATGGAGCAAACTACATATACAAATATATGGCCATATAAATATTCCTCTGTGTGTCTGTTCATATGGAAGCACATCTGCTTTAATCTCTGAAGAGGGTGGAAAACTTATTTGATGCCGACCTAATTTTACCTGTCTGCTGCTTGCTCATGCAATATGGTGGCTGCTCTGGGAAGCACCATCCTGATAACGCCATATAACCTCTTGTCCTGGTTCCAGCCAGGACAGGGTGAATTTCTGCAGTAGCCAGGAGGGCCATGGCCAGGACCCAGAGGTTATTGTGTACCACCTCACATCATGCCCAGTTGGAGGGGGAAGAGGTCCATTCTGGTAGGGTGGTGGGCAGTGAGAGGTCAGGGTAACATCACATTCTGAGGATCATTTGTCTCTCTTGTATGCTGATATTAACATTGCTGCTGTTAGTGTTTGCTTCTTATTTCACTGCTTTTTCCAGCAAATTGTTATTTCAACCCATGACCTTTGCCTTTTGTGCATCCACTTCAGCTCTGCAGCCCGTGGCAGGGAGAGCAGGAGTGAGAGAGGGAGCGAGCAAGTGGTACACGGTTTGGGGTGTTCCAGTGGTGTTTTGGGTCTGGCTGAGCTGGAGCTCATTTCCCCACAGGAGCCCCTGCAGTGCTGGGCTTTGCCTTGGCAGCTAGGAAGGCACTGATAACACGCCAGGGTTTTGGCTGCTGCTGGGCAGTGCTGGCACAGCACCCAGCGCTGTCTCTCCAACATTCCCCTCATCAGCAGGCGGGGGGTCAGCAAGATCCTGGGAAGGGACACAACCAAGCTGACCCAAATTAACCAAAGGGATATTCTGTACCATATGGCATCAGCTCTGATATAAGAGCTAAGGAAAGGAGGAGGAAGGGAGGGCCACTCGTTATTTACAATGCTTGTCTTCCGGAGCAACCACTGCAGGGGCTGAAGCCCTGCTTCTTGGGAAGGGTCTGAACACCGCTCGCTGTTGGAAAGTAGGGAATAAACCTTTTTTTATTCTTCTTTCTTATGCATGCACAAACTTTTGCTTTTTCCTCAGTAAACTGCCTTATCCCAACCTGAGTAATTTTCCTCCTTCTTTTCCCTCCCCTGTCCGGCTGGGAAAGAGGGTGGTAAAGCAGCTTGGTGGGCACTTGGTGCCCTGACAAGGTCAACCCACCACAAACAGGAACATAAATTGCAGAATACTATTCCTAAACCATGACACCTCTCATTTTAATTCCTGAATATTCAATGAACTCCAAGAGCTGAGTTATGATGTTTGAGGGTTTTTTCGCATGATGTTAGATGAGGAAATTCCTGAGTCAGCTGGAACCAAACCAAGAGAGCTCACTCTTGATGCTATTTTTTTTTCACGATGACAAACTGGCATGTGGGTCCATCTGCACTTGATTTTAATTCCAGCAGGAATTTTTCATGCTATTCTAATATTATTCTTGTATCTGGGCTCACAAAACCATAGATGCTCATACCAAGTTGTGCAACCAAGATCCTGGAGGCAAAAATAGATAGACAGAAGAAGATGTTGATTTATTATTGGAGCAGCAGTCAGGATGAGGAAAGACAAAAGAGGTAACTAGATTCTCAAGTTCAGGCCGGAGATGTAGAAAAGTGTTCTCCATCAGCAGTCATTCTCACTTACAGGCCCTTGTCTTTGTGACAACTTCCAAGCTGAAAATTTTATCCATATGATCACAGGGAAAATGTGCCCAACAGAGTTAACAAGAACTAAAACTGCCTGTACTCTCAAACACTTTATATTCCAGCAGCATTGCATTTCCTTGGTATATGTGTCCACTTTACACATGTCCTCTCTTCCCAGATACAAATAACACACCTGATGGATATGTGCTCCTCTGAAAAATGACACACAAATGAAGTTACTTTAGAAAAAGTCCTGCATTTAAAATTTAAAAACCAAAAAATGTCTGAATTAAAATATTGCTGATGTGCAGTGTGAACAGCCAGCATGGACTGATGAGCCTGGCTGGGAGTGGTGAGACTTCATTTGTAGTTGCTAACGTGAACAAAACATTGTCCAGTTCTCTTTAGCAGCTTCCTGCTCCTCTTTCTCTCTGCTTGCTATATTTAGGTCACACCATTTTCAGAGCCACAGATGCCTGTTACCAAACGTGTACCGCAGTGGGGCCCTGGAGTGATCAGATGATTGCTAAAAAGGAATAAACCCTTAGAAGTATGACGCCTTGGAAGTATATGTGAGCTGAAATATTTCCCGTTTGGATCATCGTGGCGGCTAACCTCCCTTCATCACCCATCTCCATCTGGATTGATTGGCAGGCGACCTCCATCCATCCCTGGGGGGAATTTGGCAAGCCATGGGAACCCAGTGCAGGTCTGTGAGGCTGTGTGCAAGGAGCAGATCAGCTGAGCACATGCTGATGTGTGCCAAATTATTCCTCAGAAAGCCGGGGCCCGGGTCTGGGAGTCCTGTGGGGTGACCCTGTGCCAGTGCTGAGCACCCGAGGGCTCCAGGGCTTGTGCCAGGAGAGCAGAGCAGAGGCAGAGCACAGCTCTGCAGGGCAGGCTTCAGCAGAGAGGCATTTGGGGGGGGAGAAACTGTCAGCAGGAGGATCTCTGGGGTTTTGCAGACTTTGAGCTGATCCAAGGGGGAATTTCAGTGTTTCCCTTACCTCATTCCCCAAGAAACCTCTAAAAAAGAGAGAAAATGAGAGAGGCAGAGACAGAAGAAACCAAAGGTTTTGACTGGCACCTCCTCCCTCTGCTTCGGACCTTGTAAAACCACTGAAGGCCCTGACACATCTGGGCTCTTATATTTTCCATCAAGATGAGTGCGTTTCATTTATGTCACACTTCTGAATACGCTTGCATGCACAATGAGCCGTGCTGTCTGCCAGTGGAGGAAATGGAATAAAGCAGAGCTGGCCAGGACATCATAAGGGTTGTTCCAAGACCTAGCAAAGCCTGGCTGCATTTTCAGGTTATTTAATCTCCCCGTTGTTTTGTATTAAAGGGATAATGGTCACAGACAAGAACCGCTGACACTTGTCAGGTAGCGATCAACTGCAGTGTCTTGCAGGTCTGGCTGTAAATCAAGGTATGACTCTGAGGAGAAAAGGCCCCCAAATGCCTCCCTCACTCCTTCTGTGGGGCACCAGCCATGCCTTTGGTAGAGCTTCTGTCACCTGTCAGTCAGAGGCGAGATCAGGGCGTTGCAGGCTGCTCTTGGAAATTACTCATTGCTGGGCACGAGCATGAAAAACCTTTGTGTCCCTGTTGTGCCTTCATGGGGAATGCACAGCTCCTTCGGATGGCTGGGGTGATGTGACAGAAGCCCTGGCTTGACCCCGGGCTGTCCTTTGGTTCAGGCTGACTCAGGAACAATAGGTCTCCTGCCCTGCAGTGATCCTGCCACCTGGAAAGCTCATGGCTTGCATGGAAGGGAGTGAAGGTGCAAAATGAAGACATGTCTCTTGTCTCCACTGTTGACAGCAGCCAATTAGCTCACTCTGTAAATATTCTCATCAGGATGGGCCCAGTCTGAGCTCTCCCTGGACTGCACGCCAGGTGACTCTCCTCTCGAGCAGGGACATCTCCCAAAATTCCCTGTTGCCAGCGAGGACTGGCTGCAGTCAGGATGGGGAGCTGGTCCCGGCATGAGGACACAGCTGGCAGGATCTGCATGTCCATCAGCCTCTGAGCTTTGCAATATTTACCTCTAGGCTGCTACTGCTGCCTGTTTAGTGGCATATCATGTGCCCGGGCTGGGTACCCAGTGGTGGTTACAGACTGAAAGGTACAGGCAGATTTACTGGGGTCGCTGAAAAAAATCTGTTCTTTGTAGTTAATTTCCCTGCTGGCATCCCGTGTACTGATTGAATCCCGCTCCACGGCTTCCCCTCACAATATGTGATTGTGCTTCTCTCACCAAGACAGGCACATTATTCATCAAAATGCTACGTTCAGCTAAATAAATTACTCAGAACTTTTTCAACCAAGTGAAGTGAGTTTCACCCTCTCTTTTTTCCCTGCATTTACTGCAGTGCTAAGCAAGGGCACCCGGTAGCCTAGAGGGATATTCCAGATATTAATTTCCTAGCTTTGTAGTCGCACAGTTTCAATTTTGCAGTGACTCTGAGCTGCTTTCCTAGCAGAATGCAGAAGGGGGCTCAGGCTGGATTTTGTGCACAGTAATGGAGTGCAGGATTGAAAGGCTGCAGTATTGCTCAGGCTAGCAAAGAGCCTGGCCCTGCCTGAGACGTGCCCCTTTTACCTTGGGCACTGTCCCTCCTTGGGTTGATTTAACACTGACACTGATTTAGGTTGGCATGGGCCATCCTGCCTCTGCCTCTGCACTGTGAAATCTTGAGGTCCACAGCTTCAAATGGACCCTTAAATGCCTTTTATGCCAAAGACCCACTAGAAAGCTCACTTCTGAAAGCGGCAGTGAAATGTCAGAGCAATGGAACAATCTGAAGGTCTCCAGGAGTTAAGGGTGCTTGTGATGCTGGGATGATGAAGGAGTACAATGGGAAAAGAGAAAAAAAAATGTACCTTTGATGAAAATTGTGGGTTTAGGAAACATGTGCATTCTGTATCCCAAGGACATCAGGTTTTCTAAAGAAATATGAGTATTTCTGAAGAAATGGAAGAGAAGTTGTATGGAAAAAGCTAGGATTGTTTTCTAATCTCTATTTACTTTGGTCCAGATAAACGCAAACACGCTGCTTCTCAAGCTTTGGTGATGCTCTGCTTTTTCACAGGAGAAGATTCTGCTTGGTAGGGCAGAAACAGCCAAACCAGAGACTCACAAAACATCAGTTGCAGGGTATGTGCTCTTCCTAGGTACCTGTTTGCTGCATAACAGCTCGGACAGGGACAGCAGCAAGAGCACAGCACGTGCTCTGTGTCGTTAACCTCCGCAGGCTCTTTTTCATAAAGCAGAGAGACAGGTAGAGTCTTGGAATCAGAATCACAGAACAGGTAGGGTTGGAAGGGACTTTTGCAGATCATCCAGTCAACCCTGCTGCCAAGGCAGGAGCAGGAGACACAGGAATGCATCCAGGTGGGTTGGGAATGTCTCCAAAGGGGAAGACTCCTCTCCCTGGGCAGTCTGTTCCAGCGCCTCGCCATCCTCAGTGCAAAGAAGTTCTTCCTCGTGTTGAGGTGGAACTTCTTGTGCTTTAGTTTATGGCCATTGCTCCTCATCACCGGGCACCTGGAGAGAGCCTGGCACCATCCACCTGACACCCACCTTTCAGATATTTATATGCATTAGTGAGATCCCTTCTCAGTCTTCTCTGCATTAAATAGGCCCAGCTCCTTCCTGACTTGCTGAAGTCAAGGTAGACAACATCCCCTGCTCTCCCCTCATCCATCCAGCCAGTCATGCCAACACAGAAAGCTATCAGATAGGTTAGGCCTGATTTCCACTTGGTGAATCCATGCTGGCTATTCCAAATGACTTTTTTTCCTTTTACATGCTTGGTGGTAACTTCCAGAAAGATCTGTTCCATCACCTGTCCAGGGATGGAGGTGAGGCTGATGGGTCAGTGACTTCCCAGGTCCTCCTTCTCATCCTTTTTGAAGATGGGAGTAACACTGGTTTTTCTCCACTCATTGAGCACCTTTCCTGTTCTCCATGATTTTTCAAAGATGACAAGAAGAAGAAGGGAGCCTTGCAATAAAATTCTGCAACCTCTGCACTACAGCAAAGGAAGACTGAAGCTTGTCTTTGTCAGCTCCTCAGCTGATAGTCTGTGTGATGCCTCATGAGTCCTGCAAGACAAAGTCCTGTTGTCCTTTTGGTCAAGAAAGCTCTCTAAAACATCCCCTTTACTATCACAGTCCATTCAGCTTCTCGGTATCTCAGTGCAGCTCTGGGAGGTTTCTAGAGCAAAGACAGCTTCCACCAGCTAATTCAGGTGGTTAAGCTATCATCAGTGAGTCTTGGATGAGGAAGGTTTGATGAGGAAGGTCTGAGAGGTGAAATCCTACTGATCCCACCATCCAAAACTGTACAGGGTAAGATAAAGCCAAGTTTTGTTCATCTCTACCTTAAACAGTAGAAGATGATAAGGAGTAAAGCAAAAAGCTTTGTTGTTGTTGTTGTTGTTAAAATCATAGGAGCTGCCCACAACCATCTCAGGAGATTTAAAAAGTATAATCAGGAGTGTCTGTCTGTGCTTCTGTGGGGAGCACACTGTGTAAGGAAATTTCTTTTTCTCCTCCCTGAGGTGATTTCTTTGGGAAGAAAGCAGTCAGCAATTGTGGCATTAAAGAGATCGGCTTTAGATCTCTGAGTAGAGATGAAAGGGGAGCATTTATTGTCTGCAAGCCACTGCTTCTGGTTTTCTGCAGAATCAGCCAAGTAGCTCTGCACCAGTTACACTTATTTCAATGTCTGCAAGACGTTTTTCTTATGCAATAGTGTTGCACAGCTCCTATTTTCAAAGAAGAGATAAAGTTTCAGGAAGAGCAGCAGACAACATCAAACATATTAGCTGAGGATCTGATGTCTTCTTTTCGTGCTTTTCTGGTTTCAGAAGGAAAAAGATACTGCAAATTTGAAAAATTCCTAAGGAGAAGATTTGTGGCATCAAGCCCCACCCCCACCCCACCCCCAAAATAAGCAGAGGCTGCTTCTGCTCAGGCAATGCCTCCTAAGCTGTGAGATCAGCCTCCTGTGGTTCAGGGGTGCTTTGCAGCACAGCAAAGCACCAGGAGGATGTGGTTGTGTCTGTTCCATGCTCCTCACTTTCACTTCAGATCTGCCTACAAAGCCAAAGGATGAAACTTAGGAACTTTGATGATTCATATTATAAGAGAAAATTGGTGTGTTGCGTCCAGTTCTCCTGCTGCAAGAATTTCACAGGACAAATTAAACCATTAAAATAGGATATAAGAGGATAACACTGTGCTCTCATATACGAAACAACTCCTGTGTCAGAAAGCCATCTCTGTCCTCAAAAGGGAGGCTGTTCTGTGTTTCAGGCTCTATCAGAGATGATTTTCCACTGGGATGTCCTACTTGGACCAATTAATATCTGGACTGGTTGTGCAGGGGAGCCAAGGTAGTGCTGTTTCATCCCAGGTAGGAGCTAAAAATGCCTACAGGCTTCAGAGGGAGCAGGGGAGCAAATATCACCCCTTTAACTGCAAGGAGAGACGGAATTTGTGCAGTTGTACATGGCACAAACAGGCGCAACTCAACCTGATGTGCCCTCGGGAGAAATACAAGGTTCAGGGCTTTTTTATTTTGGTGGTGGAGGGTCCTTCCTTCCTTCCTTCCTTCCTTCCTTCCTTCCTTCCTTCCTTCCTTCCTTCCTTCCTTCCTTCCTTCCTTCCTTCCTTCCTTCCTTCCTTCCTTCCTTCCTTCCTTCCTTCCTTCCTTCCTTCCTTCCTTCCTTCCTTCCTTCCTTCCTTCCTCTCTTTCTCTCTTTCTCTCTTTCTCTCTTTCTCTCTTTCTCTCTTTCTTTCTCTCTCTCATTCTTTCTCTCTCTTTTCTCTTTCTCTCTCTTTTCTCTCTCTCTTTCTCTCTTTCTCTTTCTCTCTTTCTTTCTCTCTTTCTCTCTCTCTCTCTTTCTTTCTCTCTTTCTTCGTGGATTTCTCTTTTCTTGGTTTCCCCTCCAACCCACCAATTAACATCTACGTTGTACTCTAGGCTGTGCAAAACCCAGATGTTTAGCTTGCATTCAGTTCTATACTGAAAGCAGCTCCAATTTAGCTTTTGGAACATGTCAAGAGCTGCAGTGAGGTCCTGGTGCAGGACACCAAGGGGGATGGCTCAGTCCCTGGCAGTATCCTGTCTTAAGACTCAAGGTGAAAAAAGGAGCAAGAACTCCAGGCTGCTATTGCAGGTAATAATTAGGGGAAGCAGTTGGCAAGGCACGGAAAATTCTCCCAGCTCACACCTTTCAGCTGTCATCAGAACAATGTCCTAAATCAATATTATTGGTCCCTGAAGAAATTCGGTGGAGATAAATTAACATGCCCTCCTAAATGACAGGCTTTTCCATCCCTGTCAGTCCCTAGATAGAAACTGCCCACTGCTGCTTTACTGCAGCAGTCCCCAGGAGCAGCCCCAGAGTTTCAGGTGCTCCTACATGCTGTGTAACACAGAGCAGCCTTTGCCCAAAGTCAAAACAATTTTCATATCTTTACATTTATAGAAAGGATGGAACATGCACGAATATAACTCTCTCTGTGAGAGCCTTACTCATGACACCACCTTCAAGGATATCCCTCTTCAGGCAGGGAGATCCCTGTTGGCAGAGCTGAAGGTGAGGATGGACAGGAGTGGATTGCTATGGAATTCCCTGTCAGCAATGGTGGGTGTAGTTCTTCGCAGGCTCAAGCAATATGACATACATCACTGCTGCTGCTGCGTGTTGTCTTTCTTGTCAAATACATGGCAATCAGTGGAGGATTTAAACAAACTGCAGAGATACAGAGTGGGCTGGGAAAAGTATTTCCCTCATTTAGAGCAGGAAAAATGAGGTCCTTGTCTTCTCAGGAAGTTTATTTAGGGAAAGATCTGCAGAAGAAAGAGAGGAGTACAGAAGCACCTCAAGTTTGGGAAGAAAAAGGCTCTAGATGTGACCTACTTTTTGATGCTAGGAAATGCTGTTTGCTACTTATCTGTTGCTCTCACTTTTTAGTATGCCTAATAGACACTTTGTTAATTTTGAACAAAGCCCCTCTTGAAAAAGAAGTGATTCCTATGTGCATAGAGCTTTTCAGACTTGAAGGTCTCAGGTGTTTTCATTGTCTTTTAAAATATCTCAAGGTCATGGGGATATGATGAATAAGCAGGACTGAAGAGCGTTTTATTGTTCGTGGGAGTTCACTGTATGCACAGCAATTTTCTCTGTTGGGGCTGGACTATTGTGTTGTGTAACAGTGAATTAAAGATAGGCCACAGAATGAAAGCAAGATGCCTCTCGCTTGTATTGTCAGGATTTTATAATCACAATCAGCCTGCTGAACTGCTCTAATGGGCTCACTTTTCTGTTTTCCCATATTTCTGGTTGTTTTTGAGAGGGTTTGATTTCCTTAGTCCGGAGTTTGGAGCGTTTTTGCATGAAAGGGAAGCAGAGGAAAACCCCAACTTATAACTTCATGAGAGGACTCCGTCACCTGCTCAGCAAGGCAGGGAGGGCTGTGCGCTGCCAGTGGCCTCCCAAATGTCACTGTCCCTTTGATCTGTGCTGCCACACTGGCTTCTGTGTCCCAGGGCTCTCCTGACACAGATCAACACCAGCCACAGGGGGCTGCATTCTTTCAACACTGTTCCACCACTGCTCCTTGGTTTTTCCCACAGCTTTCTTATTTGCCCAGTCCAGCCTGAGAACCCAGAGACCAGGCACAGAACAGAGAAGAGTTTGGAGGGGAAAGAAGGGGAAAGTCAACAAAAAAATGCCACCCTACCATCATCTCAACAACCTCTGAATTTTAGAAGAGCGAGACAGCTGGAGACTGTCATGAACCTTTGTTGGACAAAACCACCCACGGTCGATTTTTCCATGTCTTTGTTCTAAAAACTGATTTAATTTGTGCAGTACAGAGATACTTTAGAAAGATCTTTAAAAGTGCCAAGAAGGAGCACAGAGCTCAGCTGGAAGAAAAATGAAACTCTGATACAAAGCAAAGAACCCAGATAATAAATGGGTCCGAAGAAATCAGCCTCGAATGACTGCGTAGCACTCCTTTGGTGGAAAAATGGTGACTGGTTTATTGTTAAACAGTCCATATTTCTTGTGGGAAGTAATCATGCAGAGTAGTAACACTAATGTAAATAGAAATTCTCTCCAGAATTTTTTTCTGAGAATGCCAGGAGCCTTAAAATAGTTGCTTGCTCCCTCCAAATAGACACCACCGAAGTTACAAATTGATGTAATTCCAGCAATGGGCTTGTAACTTCCCTCTGCAGTCACGCTGTTGATTTAACAAGTAAGAAACAAACAGGATGCAGAGAAGGTGGAGTTACTGAACGCCTTCAGCCTTCACTGCCGAGATCAACCCTCAGGGATCTCTTATCCAGGAGACCAGGGTAAAGGAATGGGGGAAGGAATACTTCCCTTTGGTCAAGGAGGATTGGGTTAGAGATCACCAATGCAAACTTGACATCCACAAATGGGCCCTGATGGGATCTTCGAGAGGTTGTGGCGATAAGGAGAGGTGCCTGAGGACTGGAGCAAAGTAAATTTCACCCCAATCTTCAAAATGGGCAAGAAGGAGAACCCAGGGAATTACCAGCCAGTCAGCCTCACCTGGAAACCCCTGGAAAGGTCGTGGAGCACCTCATTCTGGAGGCCATCTCTGTCCACAGAGAGGAGGACAAGAAGGTGATCAGGAGTAGTCAGCATGGACCCACTAAAGGTGCATTAGGCTTAACCAACCTAATTGCCTTCTACAATGAAAGAGCTGTCTGGATGGGGCAGGGGAGGGCAGTGGATATTGTTTATCTGTGCTTCAGATGGGCTGCTGACACTCTTACATAGGCAAGCTCGGGAAGTTCTGTCTGGGTGAGTGGCTGGTGAGGTGGATTGAGAACTGGCCAAGCAGCAGACCCCAGAGCGCTGTAATCAGTGGCACAGGGTGGAGGCTGTCACTGGCGGTGTCCCCCAAGGTTCTATACTGGGCCTAGTATTGTTTAATTTCTTCATTAATGACCTGTATGAAGGGGCAGGTGCCTCCTCAGCGAGTTCACTGCTGACACAAAGCTGGGAGCAGCGGCCCAGAGCTCTGTGAGCACCTGGGGGTGCTGGAGGACAGCAAGCTGTCCATGGGCCAGCAGTGCCCTGGGGGAACATTCCCGATGGGATCCTGGGCTGCATCAGGAAGAGCATTGGCAGCAGGTCAGGGAGGTGATCCTGCCCCTCTGCTCAGCCCCGGTGAGGCACATCTGGAGTGCTGTGTCCAGTTCTGGGCTCCTCAGGGCAAGGAACTCCAGGAGCAGGTCCGGCAGAGGGTGACAAAGGTGATGAAGGCACTGGAGCACCTCCCTTCTGAGGAAAGGCTGAGGGAGCTGGGCCTGTTCAGCTGGAGAAGAGACACTGAGAGGGGCCCTCATCAATGTCTGTCGGTGTCTGCAGGGAGGGGGCAGAGGATGGAGCGGGCTCTGCTCTGTGGGGCCGGGCAATGGGACAGGGGGCAATGGGACAGGGGGCAATGGGACAGGAGGCAATGGGAACTGAGGCACAGGAAGCTCCACCTGAACATGAGGAAGAGGTTCCTTACTGTGCAGTGCCCGAGCACTGGGACAGATTGCCCAGAGAAGGTGTAGAGTCTCCCTCACTGGGAATACTCAAGAACCATCTGGACACCATCCTGTGCCATGTGCTCTGCGATGACCCTGCCTGAGCAGGGAGGTTGGACCAGGTGACCCACTGGGGTCCGTTCCAACATTACCCATCCTGTGGTTCTGTGATTCTGTGATTCTGTGATTCTGTGATTCAGATCTAACACAATAAGTAAGGCAAGTAGGGCTGGATTTTGCTTTCACAAAGATGAGATGCCATGGCCAGGCACTACTGCTACCAGAGAAGAGTTGGGAGGATGGAAGAGAGAAGGAGCAAAGACAGAGTCTGGGCAGAGATTCCAGCTTGCTGCTTCTAGAAGATGTTGGGGATATTACCAGAAGTCCATGTATGTTTTGAAAACTTTTCTTCTTTAAATCTTTGCATAAGCTTTATTTCTAATGTAAGTAAATGGCATTTAAGCTTCCTGAGTGGAGTTTGTTTCCCTCTTTACAGTACAGATTTTTGTTTCCTTTTTTGTGTGTGCACTTCCTCGAATTTGTATCTCACTAACTCAAAAGCCAAGGCACCGTTAAAACACAGCTCACAACTTAGTTCATATCCTTAAAATTAATTAATTTTGTATAAGGTCTTTCAGATAATCTTTGGCTCTTTCATGAAGACATAGGGTTTTAAAAAAGAGACATGGTTATTCACCAGCCTATCTCAAACCTGCAAAGAATTACAGCATTTAATAGCAACAGTGCTAACAAATGCTTTCCCTGTATTTCCCACAGAAATCATAATTTCCATCTCCACCATCTCTTCCACTGTACCCCAGAGTTGAACAGAGTGACTTATTTTCCTCTGTGCTGCTGCAGAGCGACCCCATGAAGCTGCCAGGAGCCAGAATGGAATCCCACTGACCCCTCCCTAGGGTCACCTGTTTCCAGGTGGCTCTGGACTGAGGGATAGCAAAGGTGAGCGCCAGTGGCCATCACTCAGGTCTGCTGAGATCAGGGTCTGGGCTGGACTTTCAGCACAGAAGATTTCCCAAGTGTTTCATGAAAGCTGACAATTAATACAGCTAAATTGTTCTCTGCAGGGGATGTGGTGTGGCTCAGAACAAGCTGACCTATAAATAAATCGTACTTAATACTCCCTTTCATATGATTTTTTAGACTCAGTTGGTCAGAGCATGGTGCTAATAATGTCAAGGTCACAGGTTTGATCCCATACAGGCATTCACTTCAGAGCTGGACTCGACGATCCTTGTGTGACCTTTCCAACTCAGAATATTCTGTGCTTCTGCGATTCCTCCACTTTATACCAACAACTCTGTGATGAAGCATTGCATCTGAATTGTTTCATTTCACACCTGGCTACCCCTTTATATTAATGTTATTTTATGCATTTAAATTTCAGAGGAAGCTAAACAGAAGGTAGCGCAGCAAAGCAAAGCTCGCAGCCTCGTTTATCAGTGCCACTTAAGGTGATGCTGTCTTTGCTGACTCAGAAAGCTGCCCCTTGATTTATCACTGCCTGCTTTTTGGAAGAAGCTTTCCTCAACGGCAGGGTCTAAGGCCTAAAGAAACTTTCCGATCACCCGCCCCTGACAATCCCCATGCTGCAGGCTGTCACGTTTTCTTGCAGGGCTGTGGTGCTGGTGGATGTCTGCAGAGAGCCAGCATGGCATTGGAGGGGCTCAGCTCTGTTGTGCCTGCTAACAAGCTTTTGTGCAGTGTGTGTAGGCAGCTTTAATTGCTTCTGCTCAAAGCTGGGCAAAGCCAAACTATTTCCTTTCAAGGTCATCTCGAGGATGCTGCTGAGTTTCCAGGCCTGATGCTAAGATTTGTTCAAAGAAAAAATCTGCTTAGCTTCACCCAGCCTTTTTTTGGCTGCCAGTAGGCTTTGGTAGAGCAAAGAGAACCAGAAAATTGTGTTGTTGAAAGATACCTCTGCTCTTAGTTATGCTGGGAACAAGAGACTGGCTTTTCTGGGAAGGCAGCAGCCTGGGTTAGAAAAATCAGGAACACTTTCCTGAGATTTAAGTCTCTTCCCACCAAAGGTCATTTCTACACAGTTATTCACTTAGAGGTTTCAATTAGCCAAAATAGAGGTGGATTTGAGCCAGATGCTGAGAACTAACCCCTGCCCATGTGGTTTATTGACTGCAGCAGAGAGCCTGTTGATTTACAGGAGTGTGGTTAAAAGGAGATCCAGGACGTAATTGAGGTGCTTTAAAGCAAGGAGTTATATATGAGAGTCTCACGAGTTGAAGGTGAGGGTGCAGCCTCCAGGCAACAGAGAATAGTTGAAACGAGCTCTGGAATCAGTGGCTTAGCAAGGCACTTGCCCACGCTGGGCTGGCCTGGCTCCACTGGGACTGGGACCAGCTGGTCCCAGATGGAGCATTTTGCTGGAGACCAGCCCCTCTGGACAGACAGGGAAGCCTTAGCACCTGTTCCCCCACCACTCCTTTTCTTGTTTCGATGTATTTTTGACAATCCAGTTAAAATCAGCAGACAGCTATTCCCACCCTGACTTTCAGGGAAATGGAAGGATGCTGTCAGCTCAAAAATTCTGTGGGAAAGGCTGTTGTTTACCTGGGCTGGGAAACTGTTAATGGATGAACTTGGACTGGGCATCTGAATGTGGGGCTATTTATTTAAAATGGAAATCGGCAAAGAAAACTATAGGTAAGAATTCCAACCAGACCTTGTCAATGAAGCAACATTATTCCTGTTTGCTTCTGTTCTGTTGCTTTACAGTCAATAAAATGGGGTGCTGCACATTTTCAGTGTAAGCTACAGTCATTGCTCCTAATAATTTGCCCTTTAGACAGGCGATTTTTCAAATAATCCAAATTACTGGGATGCTAAATGTCTCTCAGAAGAGGGCCAGACCACTTAGGAATATTGGGAACCGTGCATACACTTTGTAGGTGTGTTCTTAGTTCCCACTTGCAATCCCTCAGAAGCCCGTGGATCCTTGGGCTTGGATGGAAAAGCACTGCCCCAGATAGAGAAGACGAAGGAAGCTGCTTGTGTAACCCAGCTGGGGAGCAGCAAAGCTGTTGGAATAATATTGTCTATTAAGAAAACTGAACCTTATGCAATTTGTCAAATGGTCACTTTCTGCTATGGTGATTTCCAAACAAGCTTGCTTCACAGGTCAGAATTTTGCACTGAACTTTCGCATGTGGTTATTTTTGCTCATTTACGTGAGATTAAATTATTTCTTAGCTCCCTTCTGTCATGTCATGGATGGGCACTGTAAACAGTACTAATGAGGCTGTATCTGTTATCTTGTAGTACATACAATTAATCACCAAGTAAAATTAAGATAGGCTGAATTTCAGTGTATGAAACAGTGTAGGGGATTTAATAAAAAATGATGTGAGAAGCTGCAACAACTTCACTTGTTTTCATATATTCAGATTTGGAAACCTACTGCAGGTAAATCTTTTTGGTAGAGCCACTGAATTTTCTTAAGAAGGGATGTTCTTTGATGTTTGATCTTTGCATACTTTCAAGCCTAATCAACAAGGAGATTTAATCAGTGAAACAGATAGCAGCTAACAAGCTCTGAGAGATGTTTATGTGTTAGAAAAACAAATTACTTGTGGGTAGAATTGCCTCGTTAAGGTTTAGGGCTGGACGTGCTTCAGTGATCTCAGACCCAGGGGGAGGTTCACTAGGCTTGGGGAGAAGGATGTACCGCTGATGGTGAACACAAAGAATGCAGAATTCATGGGCCACAAGGACATTTGGCAGAGCTCCCAAGATGAGGAAGGAATTAATAAAACAACTGTGCTGAATCAGCTCCGACTCGGCAGAAGGTAATTCCGGCAGGGGCAGATCACAACCACCGACTCATGGACCACTGACCTGAGAAACCCACCTGAGAAGGAGAGAATGCCTGAGCATGGGGACTAATTAGCATGAGAAGTGAGAGAGTCATTAACCAATAAAATATAGAACACTTAATAAGAAAAGAACTATGTAACTTGTAGTCTAACCCCTTTGTTTGCTAAAATGAATAAATAGCAAAAAAATTTGATAGCTGGCGTGCTTGATTTGTGGAATGCTGCTGCACATCCAGGCCTGCACAACTCTGAAATAAATAACCTATGTATCTCTTGAGTGTGTAATTATTGGCTTATTGCACACCAGGTAACGAATCCAATTTCTGTGGACAGCAACAGGAGGACAGACTGTGGAGGTATTTTATTCTCCTTATATTATTTCATAACCATTGATTGACCAAACTCAGGTTTGCTGGGAAACTTTTTTACTTCTTGGTTCGGACCCTAAATTTACTCCTACAGTGCTTTAGGAATATATTGTATAGAGGAAAACCAATGGAAATACTTTGGCAACACATTTATAATAAAGAAATAGGTCACTGTTATATTTTTTACCAATCTTCCTGTGGAATGAATGTCATATTTCCTGAAAACTAAATATAGCAATGTGCATTGAATGTTAATGCGTAGGTTTCTCTAAGTAGAAGTGTTGTAAATGGATCTTCAGAAAGTCTCCAAGGGTTCAGTAAAGATTTTAAAGATAAGTTGTTGATCTCATCCAAAATATTGCAGACCAGTTAAGGAGAGTGGTCAGAATCAGTCAGTATGTCTTGTATTTCTGCAAATGTTTTAAAGGGTAAGGAGTCAGAAATGTTTAAATTGGAAGTGTCCTGCTTGGGATAGTGTGGAATATGCCACTCAAGGTAGAATTAATGACTTAATTATCCCTGTTTTTCCAAAAATGCTCTCATCAGGGTCTTGCTTTTATGCTTCCTGCCTCATGGGCTTGCAGGAATGACCAAGATATTATTAGTTCAGAACCACAACGAGGATGCTGAGCAAAGGCAATTCTGCCACAGCTTGAAATATAGTGGCACAAAGCCTAACACTGAAATATTGTAGGCTTTGCCTGATTTTGCACCCTCTGATGTGTGGTATAATTTGTAGGAAGTCAGAACCTAGGCATCTGCTAAATCTACATGTAGTTGACTAGAAACAAGCTGGAAGATCTCTGATGAGCCTGATCACACTGCAGAGACAGTGCTATCAACATCGTGCTCCTATTTGGTGCCAGGCTTCTTACCTCGTGCTGGTGAGGAGACTCAGATCCACAGTGCTTTCAATTACCAAGTAGCCAAGTTTGTTGTATATCACACAACCAGGCCTGACTAAAATATCTCTCCTCTGCCTGCCCCCAGACGGGCATAAATAAAAGTAAATTCAGATATGTTCCTTGCTTTGGGACATGTCCTTGGAAAGAGGCAGAATTATTTTTTTCCACCCTGAAGTCCACTGGTCGAATTCTTCAGTCTCAGCACTTTTTTTCATTTTGGTGGACACTTTCTGACAGACTTTCATTTTTGCAGAACTTTCTGCCAGCAGGAATTGGGACAGCCCTTCCCCCTGACCTCTTGGAAGCAGAGCGATGTTGTGCTGTGGGAAGAACAGGGCTTTGGGGGTCTGGGAACCTGCAAATCAGAGTTGATCCACCAAAGACTGTGACAGACCAGCTGCTCCTACAGGCAGAGAAGCCAAAAGCTGACATATCTCACTCTCTTGTTGTTGCTGCCTTTTTTTTGTTGGTTTGGTTTCGTGGGGGATTTTTTGTCCTCATACCACTGAAATTCACCTGGTGCCCAGATGTTTGCTGGTAGGGGTACCTAAATCCCCTCAGTAAACAGGAATGGCCAGGGTGCAACGCAAGATGTGTGGATGGAGGCAAAGGCTCTGCAGAGCATCCAAGGGATGCCCCATCCTCTGCCAGGCTCCCGAAAATGAGCACACGAGCAGCAAGGGAAGGCTGCAGGCAGGGCAGGGGAGTGGTGCATGGGGAGCTCTCTGGCTGCTCAGCTGGACTAATGAGCTGCTCCTGTTAGTTCCCTCTTCAGAAAGCTCACATTGGCAGAATTAGCTCTGGAGGAAAAGGGGGACAGCGATTTTAAGTGTCCTAAGAGACTTTTAAAAGCACAAGCCGTGTTTGAGCACGGAAAGCTGCAAATGTTTTGATGTTAATTGAAGGATGTTTCAGCCTGATTTAATTTGTTCATTGCCCTGCTGACAAATTATGTATCTCTGTGATATGGTGGGTGCCTTTATACACTTTATCCTAATTATTGATAAGTAAGTGTGAGCAGTAACAGTGCCTAGCCCTTAATGGGGGGAGAGGAAAGAGAAGCGGGGGGAGGAAAGCAAGCATTTTTAATCCTCAGGACTTCTTTGACTGTGACTGGTGGTGAGAAGATCACAGCATTTTAGGGCTGGGAAAGCAGACATCTTGGAGGATTTATCCTGTCAAAGGAGCTGGACTAAAACCCCCTCCAGTCCATAACCCTCACTGCCAACTCCTCAGTTCTGTGAAACACAGCCATAGAGCTGTCACGAAGTTAGGACATTTTGGGGATTTTTCCACTGAGGAGCAGGGATTTTTTTATGAGTCTTATCTGAATGTGCGGGTTTGATATGGGCTGGACGCCTAGTGCCCACCGAAGCCACTCTATCACTCCCTTCCTCATCTGAACAGGGGAGAGAAAATACAATGGAAGGCTCATTAGCTGAGATAAGGGCAGGGAGAGATCGTTCACCAGTTACTGTCGTGGGCAAAACAGTCTCAGCTTGGGGAAATTAGTTTAATTTATTACCAATCAAAATCAGAGTCAGATAACGAGAAGTAAAACAAGTCTGAAAAATACCATCCCCCCCAACCCTCCCTCCTTCCCAGCCTTAACTTAATTTCTGATTCTCTACCTCCTCCCTGCCAGCAGCACAGGAAGATGGGGAATGAAGAGTCAGTTCATCAAATGTTTCTGCCACTGCTTCCTCCTCAGGGAGAGGAGTCCTTCCCCTGCTCCAGCATGGGGTCCCTCCCACAGGAGACAATCCTCCACCAACTTCTCCAGCATGAATCCTTCCCATGGACTACTGTTCTTAACAACCTGCTCCAGCATGGGTCCCTTCCACAGGACATTCCTTCAGGTTGCAGAAAACAAATATGAGTAATTTTGGTGGTAGCAGAGCGGGGAGCAGAAGACAACATGGGCTAGGTTGATGTCTTCAGTCAGAGGCTTTGAAATCACATTGTGAAAGCTGGGAGCAGCCAAGATCTCTTCCATGAGGAAGGCTTGTCCCTGTCACAGCTCTCTGCTCAGTTCTGTGCAGGTGTTTAGCCTGTGGTGTGGTACTTCTGATCAGAATGTGGTACATAATCTGTGCTGCAATTTGGTTTCCATTCTGGCTGCTCCTTGCTCGAGTCGTTTTGTTGGCAAGTAGAGCAGTTGCACGTTCTGTTTCCGGAGTGATTTAGTATGAACGGAGTTTAAAAAAACCCCAGAGGTGCTAATGTTAAGCAGTTGCATATTCTTCATATAAAACTATGCTTCTGGGAAGTCTTCCAGAATTTAGATAATTTCTTAAGGAGAATTTTGGCACTTCGCAATGCACTGCGTGAGCCTAGCATGTAGCAGAATGCGTAATACTCATTCCAGCCACTGGACATTATGATGATAAGGAATACTAAGCTTTTTTTTTTTTTTTTAATATATCCTTGATTAATAAAAAAGTAACACTTACTGCAAGATCAAGTGCTGGAAGTAAATCAAATCTTGTCCTTTGCTGAATTACCAAATTAAGCTAATGCTCCAACAATCTCCCAGTTTTTTGGATGGGATGGAAAATATCTTGCAAACTGGGAGGGTTATGGAAGTGGAAATGCTGGGGTTTCCAATCTAATTCTGTAACAGAGATAAATAATGAAGGAGACGCAGAAATGGATGCTGTTGAATTTGTGCATAAGAGCTAGCGACGCTTGGCCCCTTTCTCAAATGTGCTGCAATTGCATGAAATAGTTGAAGATGAAAAATTAGGTTTTCAGCCTGGACCCAAGTGCCCTGTCACATTCTGACAGTTAAAATGGGTAAACAAACTCCTTATTAAATATGAAAGTGAAATTTAACAAAAGCCAGGGATACTCTGAAAGATGGGCTGAAGCTTCTGACGAAGGAATTGCTAGGTTTTAATTTTAATTGTTTTCCTATTATTCACCACAGCAAAATGTACATTTAGGTTTCTGAAGCTACCTCCAGACCCACTCAAGCAGGTCCATGCCTTTTTTTATGCTGGGACCCCCAGAGCTGGATGCAGCCTTCCAGGTGGGATGTCACCAGAGCAGAGCAGAGGAGCAAGACCACCCCATTAGGCACAGGATTTTATCTGTTATGGAGTGTTTGTCCCCTCCACAGGCAACCCAAGCCAGGCTGCTTTGAGAGGGTGTTTAGTAACCTCTCCTCTGCTCCATCTTTGCTTTTTCCCCATGTTTTAAACCTGCCCCTGGAAGCTCAGTATGATACAGCAGTTCTCGTTTCCGTGTCATGCCTGCGCAGCTGTCACTTCGAGTGCGCTCGGCAGGGTGACGAGATTGATGGCCAGGAGAGGTGTGAGCGGCTCCTTCTCTGCTCTCCCAGCCTGAATAAATGCTCTGAGTGTGCTGGAGCTGGCACTCTGCAGCAGCACTGCTGAATCAGGCACCCAGGGTACCCGTGCCAGGACATTGCTAGAAGCAAGCCTTGTATTTTCCAGCAGTGCTCCAGAGGGACTACGAGCTTTAATGGGCTAATGTTAATTAGCAGAGGTCCCCAGCTTTAGCAGTACTGTGGTTTCCTGTTGGAATAAGGTTGCATGATCATTATCTCTGTCTGATCTTTCTTCCCCTCCCAGTAATTCCTGGCCCTGGCTGACAAACTTGATCTAATGAATGAGGAGTGTTCCCAGAGTAATTCAAATTCCTACAAATACTGGAAAAATTGCTGGCCAAAGGAAGAGTCCTGATTGACGTACAAGTTTGGTGCCTCAGCTGGCAGGTGACACAAATAAGCAGCAAGGCAAGCTGAGAGATGAGCAGCAAATGTCTTGTGAAACATAGAGAGAATTTGTGAGTATTACAGTGGGGAGATGTAGAAAGGAAAAAGTTCAAGAATATGCTGGAAGAAATTCTACTAATTGGCAAACTGGTTTGTTCAGGAACCAGAAGAGGAAGGAGAATTCCCTATAAAAATTTGCACCTTTCCTGTTGGTTCATTATCCAGACACCTTCTAGTCCTGTGTGAAGGTGTGTAGTCAGCCTCTGTCTAGTGGGACTTGTCCTCTCTTCCCATGTCCAGTGCCACCAGAGATGATACAAGCACAACAGAGCACAGCAGAAGCTGGGACCTATAGAAGGGCGACCCTGTGCTATCAGTTTTGCTGTGGCTGTCCGTGTTATTCCACAGCACATCCAAATCCTGCTGAAATGGACACGTGCTGGAGGAACATTCCCTGAGAGAAGGGTCTGAAGGGGTGTTTTGGTATCTGTCAAAACTGGCGAAGCCCTGCTGGGGCAAAGGTGCAGATGTTGTTCCAGCTGTGTGAGGATCCTGAAAAGGGATGTCTGTGGGTATCTGCCAGGCACTGTTTGTCAGCAGGGACGCAGAGCTTGGATCCACGGGGTTTAGATGGCCACAGGGGCACTGCAAGCTCCAGAGAAGACAGACACACCCCTCTTCTGGGGGGTCTTTCCCATCAGGAGAGATCTTGCTGGGAACAGACTTATGGATTTGTGTCTGGGTGACCATAGAATGAAAAGCTACAGAGCAAGTGGGAGGGTTGTGGCTGGAAATACAAAATTATGCATGAGCTGCTCAAACCCCTGTCACTTCTGTTGCTTTGCTGTTGTGGGACACTCAGGATTTTGCCAGCCTTTGAGCACAGAAGGGTAGAAGGATGACTCATACCTAAAACATGATCAGGTTTTGAATTAAAAATTTAAGTCACAGATGGACCTTTGGATGTTTTTTTAAAACAGATCTGTTTCAAAACTGTCTTTGCAGGAAGACTAGCTTAGAGATACCCCAAGCTACTCTGTGGCTATTAATATTGATTGTGAGAATCTATCAATCCTCCAGGTTAGGGGATCAGGGAAAGAAAAGATTTATCTCCCCTGCTTTGACAAGTCCTGCGTCTAAACCTCCTCCTAGACAGCTTCTGGGAACTTCAATCTCAGCCTCTCATCTCAGAGTACACAGATCACATCTACATCTGGGTTCAGATTTGGTGATGTCTTAAGCGTTTCATGAAGAAATACCAAGAGCTGAGTAAGGAACTCTGACCAAAATTTGGTTATTATATGGATATATATTATAGGAAGAAAATGCAGAGAAATAATGATACTTCAAATTAGTAGGCAAGACTAACATCAATTGATCAATGAATTAACATCAAAGCTATGTAAATTCAGGTTGGATGCTGAACACACATCTGTACTGAGTAACTGTTGCAGGAGACTGTCCTCCAAAGTCCTTCAGCTCTTGATGTCTTTAAATTATTACAACTATATTGTTTCCTTCTGGCAAGTTATTTATTTTACGACAGGCAGAGTTGGGTGATGACCTGTGGTTGGTTATAGAAAAGGGCAAGCTTGATGATTTCATGGTCTGTTCTGGAATTCAATCTTATGGATAAATGAGGCTTTTTCTTCAAATTTTGTTTGCAAGTAAAAAAGCTTTAGCATTAATTAGCATTAGTCTCTTCCCTTTTGGTACTTTCCTTATAATATTTTCATGAAAGATTCATCTCTGCTTTTATGAACAATATTAAAATAGGTCTGTTAGCATCTACTGTGAATAACCATCTTCTAAAATTGAATCTAGAGAGTACTAATATCTTCCATTTGCTTCCTTGGGAAACAAAGGGAACAAAGAGCTGCAGCCACCCTGACCACTGGAAGAATTCAACTGCAAAATTCACCATTCAGCTGCTGTTCTGTCTTCTGCCAAGGGGATTTTTATGGTGCCAGTGTGCATATTGCAGTGCTGCTGTACGTCCTGGAGGCACAAAACTTTGCTGCAGCAGGTGACAACTAAATCGAACCAGCAGAGTGCATCTTCCTGCAATGAAAAATGCAGGTAGTGAGGCCCATTAGAATTTCAGTTATGGTGGGTGCTGCTGAGTAATAGACATGACATGGGGCATAATGGATCTTACTGGAAAACTGCCAAAAAGATTTGAATTCTCTGGTGATGTGAGCAGGTCTGAGTCCTGGGGGCTTGCAGGGATGAATGTGGCTCCTTGTTTGGGGTCTCTTACCCACATACTCTGTTGAATCACAAACCCCAAAGCTCTGCTGATTACTCACACTCCCAGCATGGGTGCTTTGGCTTTGGGGGATTAAGTGAAATGCCATTTCTAGAAAATGAGGGGAGGAGAGTATTAAATATCTCTCTAAGACACCAATCACTCGAGGCCTGTTGCTGCCAGAGAACGTGGGTGTGATTTATGACTATTGACTGGGGTTTCTAAGATGCATTTGTCCCCAGGTAATCATCACTCTGTGCTTGCTCCTAACCCTGTTTTTGCAAAGGGTCCATAATGCTTAGACTGATTTTTAAACAAAACAGCTCTGAATGACTGTGGTTTTCTACCAGAGCACTGGAACCTAATTTGGAAGTTGTAATTGTTGCCTTCCTTTTCTTTCTCTCTTGGGCTGGGCTGGGAAAGGAAGGCATGCTGGGCTAGACAGGACTCATTTTTTTGTCTGTGAGCTTCTCACTCCAGATGATTTCCTAGTAACCCTCCTTCAGCTCAAAGCTATTTCTTTGGATAACTAAATTTACATTGGTGCATCAAACCAGTGAACTCGAGCTGACTCCTTCAACCAGTCTGCACCTTTGATAGGGAGAATTACATGCAGTGCTTAGGAGTGAGGTGTTGTTCTCAAAATAGGGCTAAGATTGTGCTGTCAGGGGTGCAGGAGGCTTTCTGATTTCACACAGTGGCAATGCAGCAATAAGGTTTTTTCTTATTATGCACAGTGGGTAGCAGTACTGTTATCCATTGCTTACTAATTCTGTTGGATTGTGCTGCTCCCTAGTTCTACTGGAGCTTGAATGCTTGGAACAGAGGCTAATATCTCCCTAAAAGTTCATATAGCCATTGCTAGCCTGGCTGACACTTGCCCTGCAGAAAAAAAAAAAAGAATTATGTTTTATAAAGTATCTGTGGTGAAGGAGAGAGAAATTCCAAAGCTTCCGGCAATCTGCTGCTGCAGGGAAGTCTGAGCACATCCCATGTGCTGCTCTCTCTTCAGGTGTTGTTTCCCACGTGCCTCAGGTCTTTGCTCTTTGTGTGATAAGATTATCTAAGACAAGATCATCTTCTAAGATGTCCTCAGAACTCTTGGTTTCATTGCCTTGCTGCTTGTCATTCTGCTCTCATTCTTCTTTGGTATCCAGTATGGAGAACACTTCTGTTTCTCCTTTTCCGTGTCTTTAACCTTTTCTCTTTTACTCTCCCTCTTGCACTTCTGTCTGAGTCTGTTGGTGAAGACCCATCTGGACCTGTCCTGTACCCATCCCTTTCTCTCCAGACCTGTCTTGTATACCTCTTCAGAAAAAAATTGGCTTTGGTCTGTGGCTCTTTCGCTTGCTCCTGCTGAAGAGGAAATCAACAGCTTGCAGAAGTCTGTGTGTTTTGCTCCATGCCAGGCATTAATGGAGCATTTAGTGAGTGTTGAGAGACTTGAGATGAGGTTCAGTGATTTCTCTGGGGCTGCCTGGGCTGTCTGAATCACGCACAGCGTATGAATCAAAATGCTGTCTGCAGGCTCGTTTAACCCTAAGCTTTACAAACACGTTCACGTGAACACAAAGCAGAGAGAAGCAGGGTGTAGTTACAGCCCAAACACACTGTGTCAGCAGATAATAAATGCATTTCAGAGAACTGGGGTGGATGGTTTTGGCAGCTGATGACCACTTGTAGGACAGATGTCAGCCTTACTACAGCTTGATCTGCAATGTGCTGCTGCTTCTTAGGTTCCCCAAACACAGAGAAACATGCAGGACACCCCTAGACTCTCACAGGCCCAGGCTTTAAATTCTTTGGGTTTGGAACTGCTTCTCTGAACTGCTTAGTGCTCAGCATGATGGAGCTCTGGGTTCTCTCTTGCCTGGTTAAATTTGGCTCCTAAGCCTTTGCCACTCAGTTCTTGGCTGAGATGAGATCTTTCACACTTCCTCAGCTGGATACAACTCTTCTCTCCTCCTCGTGGATGTTTTAGCATTGCAAATAACCTATCTTATCACGGGCTACAGAATGCAAAAGCTTTTAGAGAAACCTCACCAAACAAATTAGTGACAATTGTAAATTAGGGTAATTACACTGTTCATGGCTGGAGAGACCAGCTGAACTCTTGGCACAGTCTGTGCAGGAATATTAAGCTACCTAAAATCCTGGGCAGCTGCAGAATGATGTGAAAACACACTTTTATCACCCTGTTGATGTGTCAGTTCTGGTATTAACTAGGACAGCGCGATGCAGTATTTTGCCACCTCCTGCTGCTGTTATTCATCTTTACTATGAAAGCTCAGTATTCTCTTTTGAAAAAAACTGCAACTCACCATCTTGATAAAGATAATTTTTATTCTGCGGTGTGGTACTAGGGCCCTCTCAAGAGAAATTGCATTTAAGGGAAGAGTTGAAACTAGTGCATCAACAGGGGAACATATTACTGGGGTTTTATTTTAGCTATTGATTTTTCAGTTTCTTTTAACCCAGAAGTGAATATGTCAAAAAAACTTTAAAAAAACCCACCAACCAAAGAAACAAAAAACCCAAACAAACAACAATAACAACAAAAAACCCACCAAAACCCAAAAATGTGAGAGTTTCGCAGGGAGAACTTTTAACTCTGCTTGTTTGCTCAGAGGAGAGAAGAAATATTTCTATTTCAGACCCATATTGTGTTTGTGTTTCGTACCAAATGAAAGAATAGCTTTAAGAAGGATGAGTGTGTTGCTGTTGGGGGTGGGGTTGGTCTTTTTGTTTGGTTGGTTTATTTTGTTTTTAATTGCTTCCATTCCTGCATTAAAAGGACAACGTACACAGCGAAATATGCATCTGATAGTCTATACTTGTCCTTCTAAAATAAGGTCATCTGTCTAGTGGGTGACAAGAATCAAAAGTGAAACTTGTGGGCTGGGATAGGAACAGTTTAATAATTTAAAACAAATTGAAATATCATAATACCTTATTATTATTATTGTTATTGTTATTATCAGTATAATACATGTGATGCTCAGTACAATTGCTCCCCATCTGCTGACCGATGACAGACCCCATCCTCGAACCCAGACTGGTCCCTTCTGGGTGACTCCCCCAGTTTACAGACTGAGCATGATGTTCTGTGATGTGGAATATCCCTCTGGCCGGTCTGGGTTACCTGTCCTGGCTCTGCTCCCTCTCAGTTTTTCTTCTGTATGTCCTTACGGGCAGAACATGAAGCACACAAGAAAAAAGAGTTCTTGATTTAGGCTAAAGATGCTTTAGCAAAACCCCAAACAGCAGTGTGTTATCAGCTTTATTCTCATGCTGAATCCAAAACACAGCTACTGAGAAGAAATTAATTCTATCTCAACCGAAACCAGGACATCATTGTTAAGTACCTTCTACTGAAAGATTCTATTCTCTTCTCTTCTATTCTAGCATGTTCTTCTGTTTCTGTCGTGTCTTCTCCCCATCCTTTTACTGAGCACTACTTTTGGTCCTGTCTCTGCTGGAGGAGGTGGTTGCTAAAAGCTCACAGGGGCCTAATGCAGAGCTCGCTGCTGTTGATGTCATTTACCACAGCCAGTGGCCATTGAAAGGCCACTGAACGTGGAGTACCTGAGTGGGTGAAGTATATTTGGTCTCTTTGTGTCTCAGAGCAAGACAAAGGCTTTGATCTCTCCCTTGACATGACAAAAAGCATGTGGGGCAAGTGGGCAAACTAAGGCACATGGCAAGTCTTAAAATACAGCAACGTGCTCTCAGTCTTTCTCCAGCGTGCTCCAGAGATGTCTTTTGAGGGAATATGGCCTTGATTCCCGCTGTTTTTGTGTCATTGTTTAACCCCAGATGGCAGCTAAGTACCATCCAGACACTCATCCACTCACTCCCCCACCACAGCTCCTCACCCTGCCCCGCGCGGGAGGAGAATTGGAAAGGAAAGGTAAACCTCGTGGGCTGAGGTAAGAGCAGCTCAAAAACTGAAACAGAATTAAAGACACCGCCAGTAGTAGTAACAATAATAATAATCATAACAAAAAGGGGGGAGAGAGGGAGGAGCAAACCCCAGGAGAAGGAACTGATGCACAGCACAATTGCTCAGCTCTCACCCCGAGCCGCGATCAGTGGCTTATGACCAATTCCCCCAGTTTATATCCTGGGCATGACACTCCATGGCATGGAATATCCCCTTAGAATGTCCCAGCTGTGCTCCCTTGTGGCTTCTGGCTCAGCTCCTCGCTGGCAGAGCAGGGAACAGTGAAAAATCCTTGCCTTAGGGTAGGCACTACTTAGCAACAACTAAAACATCAGGGTGTTATCAGCATTATTCTCCTCCTAAATCCAAAACACAGCACTGGGCCTGCTACTGCTGATTCCAGGACAGTATTCATCTTTTATTCCATGTCATTTACATCATGCCAGGTCCCACACTTCCCAATACTCCATCACCCTTGCTGTTTTTTGATAGACAGGCACACAGAAATCAGAAATCATGGGCCTGCTGAGCTATAAATAGTTCACCCTTATGTTGACGATCCAAATCCATCTGAGCCATGCTTCCTTGTTCTAAAAATAAATTAAAAACTCTACCATTTTTCTTATATCTATCTTGATCCTTTGATTACAGTCAAGCAATTTGATTTTAAGGAAGTTTTTTTACAACGGGGAATGTGTTCCACTCTGATTTTGTGTTTGTGATAATGTTCTGTAGGAGAAGGAGAATCATTTGGAGAGTGCAAGTGACTGAGGAAGAGAGATGGTGTGAGACAGAACAGGGTCAGAGCCTGAATCAAATCCACTGGGACTACTGGGACACTGTGTCTGGAAAAACTGGGGACGGGCAAGCCCTGAATTAAGAAAGTGAGGAAAGTGAAGACTGCCAAGTGGCAGAGAGATTCTCTGGAAGGGTATTAATGTAGAAAGTCAGTCCAGGAGACAAACACAGATGAGACAGACTATTTGCTTAAAAGGCAATTTGGAAAGAGGGTTTCTCCTCATCTGGGGCAGCTCCCTCCATCATGACTCCCTCCAGAGCTGAGGCCGCTCTGGCCCAATTCTTGTGATCATCCTCTTTCCAGTGAGAGGTTGGAGTGGATATAATCAGGGTTTCTTGAAGTAGTGCTTGTGTGAGTCTCACCTATCAGACTTATCAGAGGAAAGCATTTATGGGATTTTGTTCCTGCCCTTGGGGAGTTAGAGTGAGTGAGACTCCCTGCCGGTGAAAGAATGTGGGATGTGCTGGCAGAAACCCCTACCCTGACCTTGTGCAGATCCCAGCTCTCCACTTGGCTGCTCACACTAGGCAGAGGTTTTGGTTTTCTGGAGCTTCCCCAAGATGCATTTGTATCCCTTGGGCAGAGCATGGGAGTGAGAGCAAAGCAGGCCCACGTCTGGAGAGGCAGGAAAGTGAGGAAAGACAGAAGGACATACACTTGCATCTCCCTCAGACAACATCCAAGAACCCCTGAACAGAGAGCCTCAGCTATGAAACTTGCCTCTGTTTTTTGGTCTTGCTGTGCACATGATCAGAGCAGCAGTGACTCTTTACTGCTGCAATTTCTTCTATCAATCTCATGCACTGCCTTACTTTTCTGTCTGTCAGAAATGGAGGACGGTCGGGGCTTCCACATGCTGTGGGGCAGAAGATATTCTACGGAAAATTGTGTACAGATGCTTGCTCCTTCACGCGTTTCCCTTTCGTTTTTAAGCTTCCTGAAAGTCTTGCTTTATCTCTTTCCCTTGTCCTTTTCTGTTTAGACAAGCATCACTTGCACCCTCTCCCATAAGGAAATTTTCCATGTGCTGCTGTTTCGCCTCTCCTAAGGGCAGCTGGGTTATCTGGGAGCCCTGGTGACCCTGCCTTCCCTTTGATCCCTGATGCAGCCTGTCACCATTTGGAATGAGCAGAGGCCTTTCAGAGGGGTGGGTATGGCTGTTAGATGCAAGTGTGCTGTCATTATTAGAAGCTGTTCTCGACTGGAGGGACATTTCTCAGATAGATCCTCGACAACATTGCGAGATTTTCTGGTATTTTCTTTAAAAGCAGTGTATTTAGTTGTACAGTTCTGCCTTGAGCCTTTGGGGTGGGGTGTTCTTTGCCATTTTCTTGGGGAAGGAAGTACAGCTGTAGCATGTTTGCAGAGCCCTGTGAGGTTTTCAGTTCAGTCTGGGGAAGGTTTGTCCTGCAGCATGAAAATCCTTCCTGTTGGGAAGCCCACAAGGAAGGCATGTCTGTGTAATTTAACCCAGGGGCCAGGAGGAGTGAACTGCTCAGTGAACCTGTGCTGGGGGAGAAAACACACTCACTTGTCACACGTGGTCCTGCAAAGGCTGTCAGACAGAGGAAGCTGTATCCAGGATGGGCAAACATGCTGGCCTCCCATCTCTAAAGGGGGCTCCAAGACTTCCCATTCCCATCCAACCCCAGCCTGTTTGTGGAGGCAACCTAATAACCTATTTCTGCCTTGGAAAATCGATGCTCAGATGGCTCTGGTTTTTGCAGTTTCTTTCAGTGTAGGTATGGGGAAGCTTTTTTATTTATTTTTAGTTCAGCAGTTTCTCCCTTTGCATGTAGAAACCGCCAAAAGCAATCTAGGGAAAAGGAGCAGTTTTTAATTAAGCCACATGTCTCTGCAGACCACCTTGTTCCATGTCCAAACTCTGCCTTCAAATAGTTTCATCTCCACTATCTCCCATGTCTCTGGGCAGCTCCTGCTGCTCTGCTGTCCATGGGCTGTCAGGCAGGAATGGCTGCACTTTGGAAAGCTTCTTCAAATAGTTACCTCCATCCCCACGGGTGAGCTTCTTTGCTTATTTAACAACAAAAAAGCCATCAAGGACCTGAGTTCTGGCAGTGCCAGCGCTTGACTAGCCTGAGGGCATACTCACGGGTGGATTTGCCAGGCAAGCTCCCCAGAAAAGTGCCGAGTCACTTTTGGGATGTGCTTGACGAAGGCAACGAAATCAGAAAATCTATTATGGAGCAGACGGGTGCTCATCTTTTATGCAGAGTTTCAACATCTGTGCACATCAGCTGTGTCTTTTGTTCACCAAAGCACAATATGGGATTTTTTTTAGGGTAGAAAATTCTGTTTAATATGTTTCCCAATGTATTTGAAGTCCAGCACAGAAGCATTTTCCTCATGCTCGGCTCTGGCTAAATCTGCCTTGGTTTCTCAGGAGGAATGCTGGAGAGGAAGGCAATCACTCTGAGATCTCCTCTGATAACTGATGAAAACATTGCTCTATTTTGTCTTCCAGCAGGCATGCCATTGTGCTTTATTTGTATTTTTAATGCTAAGCCATTTTTTATGTATCAAAACTGGCAGTTAAATTAATATACAGTATATAAATGCATTATAGAAAAAGAAGAACTCTGGCAGCTGCTTTAGAGAAGTGATTAAAATTTAAAAGGCAGTTTTCCAGTAGAAGAAAACAAAATAAACTAATTATTTACCATGGCTACACCCCTAATGGAGTGTGGAAATTATTTTATTAATGTTTTTGGTATTTTAGAGGATGGGTTTGGTTTTGTTTTCGTGACAGCTACAAAAGATCTACTTCTTTACAGGAAAAATGATTACTCTAGAAGTTAACAGCACTTTCTGTGGTAAACCTAGTTGCTGTAGCAACTGCTTTCCATCCAGAAGATAACATTCAAGAAATAATTCTCTCCCTCCACTTTTGAGCCAACATACTTGCAAGTCAACTCCATTTCCTCCTCTAGATGCTCCTGGTATTTCTTCTTGAATGAAATCTGTACAGAGGTGTTGGTCCATCAGACAACTGAAGCTTTCCAAGAAGAGCACAGCAAAAGCTTTGTCTAACTTCTGAAAAAATGTGCTTGGAGTCTTCAGAGTCTGGGAGGTACCAACATCACATGCAGCAGAAAAGACTTTTCCAAAGTCCTGGTGAAGAAGGCGTGGGGTTGGGACACAGAGCTGCTCACAAGGCATCTGCATCTGTGACCTGGCCCTTCTCAGAGAGACTTTTATATGCCTTTTATAAGGCATTTTCTTAACACGACTTCTCTGTGCAACTCTTGTGAGGCCATTGGCTGTAAATCCCAGTTTCTAAAGTCAGGAACTTTGCTGAAACCATTGAGCTCTGTATTTCAGAGACTTTTCGATACTTTTCGGGCTTTATTTATAATGACTTCCCCACTACAAGCTTAGTTCACCTACACTTTTAAATGAACTGGGCTGCAGACCAGGCCATGCTCTGGGATGGTGACCTGATAAAGATCATCTGGCTCTTCAAACAGCAGGGAGAAACTGCACCCCAGCACTGTGACCACCTGAGAAGCGCTTAATTTTTTAAAATTGACTTAGCACCAAGGAAATAGTGGTTTTCTTCTGAGAAAGAAAGAGTCTTTAGGTTTTGTTAACTAGATAGCAAGGAAATAAATACTTGACATGTGCTAATTGGCTGTGCTGAGATGTCTATTGACTGAACAATTAGGATGTTATTTCAAGAGAATTCTTGTGTGAGATGGCTGTGGGCTGGACTGCTCTGTCCAAGCTGTTCCCTGAATAAGGGAAGTGGAAATATTGAAACAGTGGAAGACAGTGCCCTGCACAGACCCCAGGCATGTTCAGTGTGTGCATGAATGAGATGTCTCCCACCCCATTTTGGCTACTGTTTTACTTATTGCAAGAGGCTGTGAGTACAAGAGCGATAACAAGGCCCTGGAATGTAAGAACAGTTCTTTAATCTTGCTAATCAAAGGATATTAGTGATGCCTTCTGCTTTTGCATATGGTTCTTTGTAATAATTTTAGTACAGCAAAACCCACAACTGTAGCTAGGTCTTATCTCTTCAAGCTAATTTGGCTGTCAGCAAAGGTATGTCATGATGGAATATTACTTTAGTCTAGTCTGGTATCTGGGTTTATTCCTTCAAGGCTGGGAACTAATTGCATTCAGGTTTAACCTTAGCCTAGGCAACTTTCTCTTGAAAGTGCTAAATTCCAGAGGCTGATCTTTACTTTTTCCAGCAGTTAGGATACAAAATTGTGGTAAGGTACAATTGCAGCTTTTGCTTCTGAGGAATTTTAACTAGTGCTTTGTTTTTAAATTTCAAATCATGCTGTGAGTTGAGGCATTAAAAAAAAAACAAAAACGGAGAAAGTATAAAATATTTAGCCAGCCTAATGTAGCACAATGTACTGAAACAGTGAATGAACAAATGGGATGTCTTCTAGGCCCTGCTGCAGACCATTTCATGTGGTCCCCTTGGGCCTGGGGCTCTGACAGTGAGGTCCTGTGCCCATCTACTTGGCCCAGAAATTCCTCACATTTCTTTCCATGGCACCTACGGCAACCTGGAGAGTGTCGTAGTTAATGTCCCACTAGGATAATTGGGGTATCCGACTAGCTTATTCTTGTCTCTGCACCTGGTGGGATTTGAGTGCCAGGTGTTGCTGCTTCCATCCCAGGGGCAGAAGAGGTGCTCTCCAAACTGCTGTTGCCCCCCAAGACAGAACAAGGGACGGGACACGTCCCGTTCATCTCCCTGAGGGAACTCCGGGTGGCACATTCAGGAAAATGCCACCTGCTGTGGTTCAGTATTTCTGAGGAGCTCTGAGGAGCCTTGCCATGCGTGACACCTTCTAGAAGTGACACAGAGCTTGTCGGCAGCTCCTTGGTGACGTGCAGGAGGATTTGACAAGCCTTTTGGGCAATTCCACCTGCTCCCACTGCTGGGGATGTGTGACGAGGCCATCATTGCCCACCTCGGAGCAGTCCCTGTTCTTCACCCTGTTCTTTGCCTGTTTCAGAGGCAGGACATGCAGAGCTCCTGTTTCACAGCCAGGGAAGTTGGACTGCAGGGACCTCTCGGGTCCGTGTCCTCAGGTGCCCTTGGTCACCCCGGTGTCCAGCCCTTGTGACTCGTGCAGGGTCACAAGTACACCAGCCCCTCCAAGGCTAGTTTGCACCTGCAGAGCTAGGAGATGGCAGAGTTATTTTGGACAGCCATTGAATTCTTAAGTACTGCCCAACGTCAGTAGCTGAGGAATAAGGTCTGACTGTGTGAGGAAACACTTGCAGGGTGACCTATTTCCCTCACCTCTGACCCTGGCCATACCAGGAGAGCCACTTGAAACTCTGAGAAACTAAAATATGCTAAATACCCTTTTGTCAGATAGAAATCTCTCTCCCAAGCAGAGATTACCCAGAGAGTGAGCTGCTCCAGGCAAATTGACATTATAGAAATAATAAAGCAAGTTTAAACCTGTTTCTATTCCTCTGACAAGTGCTTTCACACTAATAACGGAAAGGGCAGCACTGTTATGCAGTAATGGCCCCCTTTCCATTGTTCTGTGCAACTGCACTTCATTAAAAGGCAACCTTTCTCCTGTCCCTAAATAGTAAACTATAGCAGTAGCTATATAAAAGCACTTCAATATTTTATAGCAGCTAAGGCCGCCTGCTATCTATAATTAGTCAATACTTGGACTGAAGAGAAATGACTTCATTTTCTTAATGTTTCATACATGGAAAAACAATCAGGCTTTTCCTGTATTTCTAATTGCATTGACTGGCTCCAGATGAGTGTTCTTTTCCAAATTATTACCAGGCCCTGGAAAAAGTAGCACTGAAGTAAAACCTTCTCACATCTAAATGCCAGTCGTTGTTACAGGCTATTTCCTCAAGCCTCTGTCCCAAGTCCCATTTAGTCTGGGGACCCCTCGTTCCAAATTCATAAACATTAAACCTTGATTAAACTCTGCCTGGAAATCAATGAACCTGGGAGCTCCCTGTGGTCTGATGCCAGCTGTGTGCTGTGCTACTGAAGTTTTGGCACTGAAAGGACAAGTGAGGGGTGGGGAGAGAATTTTCTGGTTAATGCTGCTTGGATGAGGGGAGTTGAAACAAAGGCACTGTGAACCCTAGCTGTCATACTTTCTTCGTTCTGTCCCCAAAAGCCCTATCAGAAATCGAGGTAATATCATTCCCAGGCCCTTGCCAAGCAGTGTGGGCAGCTTTAGTGCTTTGTTTTCCCTGAGATTCACAACCTACCAAAAGCAGCACTTGTTTTGTCACAAACAAGATGCTTTTGGCTGCAGAGAAACGACATCTGCAGATGACTGTCTTCTGTTGATGTGCCTCTCATCTCTCTCCCGAAGGCAGGCAGATATTTGTCTCTGTGCTCAAGTTTGCTTCCAGCTGATGCAGCCCCAGTTTGGGCTGTGGAGTCCAAGGAAGTGAGGTATGGATATGGACACACAGATACACAGAGCTGAGAGATGTGGAGAGATGTGGCACCTTCCACAGCCCCTGGGCTGCCTGTTCAGGACCAGGGCTACGTGCCTGAGGATGATCATGCAAAAGAAGTTTGGCACTTGCACTGAAAAGATAGGTATTGTGCCAAAATGCCCTCAGGAAAGTTGCCATTTGTTTGTTCATTGCTGCAATTACTGTGTGCCTGTGACACTGCTTGGTTAGTCCAATGATTCATGCACAGGAGATACTCCTAAGGGCAAGGATTGCCAAAATACCTCCAGCACTGCTGAATCCTTGCTAGGAATCTAATTTGGTTAACGTGGCTGAGCACATTCCAGAGCAGAAATTTCCTGGGTGTGTTACCACTGTGTTGGAATTAAAATACAGTTGATATGGAATCTCTGATTGTAAGCAAAGAAGAGGTGTTAACCTGAGAAAGAAATTGTTTCACTGTCTTACCAGAAATACTCACCCCAGTTAAGACTGTCATATATTAGTATGTGAAAGCTGATGGGGTTGATGCCCTGACAGTGGTGACTGTGGAACCCTTATCTGTGTGGTCCATCAGGATTAGGATGCCAACCACTGAAGCAGGGGCAGGAAGCAGTGCTAGGGCAGAGGCTGCCTCAAAGTCACTGTGATTTGCAGAATTTCAGATTTCATCCTGAAAGTCTTCCCACTTCCCACTTCCTCATTACTGTTACTGAGTCAAAGAATCAGTTACTTGAAAAACTCTGTGTTTCCTCTGTGGTTTGGCTTGTTGCTGCATCCAGGTTCCCTTTTTCATTCCTTGCTTCCCATAAAATGCCAAGCAAGAGTAAATTTAATATCCATACAATTAACTGGACCCTCTTCCAGAGAAAAAGCCACACCTGTGGGTAAAATCATCGTCAAAATCATCACAAAAATTTGAGATGGGGACTCAAGTATTATTTTGAAATAGAAAAAAAACCCTAGATTTTTCTTTCAGTTACTTGAGGAAAAAAACACTTTGCGCAAATGTTCCTTTAGTATTTTTTTCCTAGTTCTTGGAAGAGTTTTTATACAAATGTGAAAATTAATTAGGATGCAGAATGTAGGATCTTGTTTATGTGAACATATTTGTTGAAAGTTTATGAGGGCTGAATATTGCAGTAATTGATGTGTGCTTGTATTTCAGTTTCTCGTGGATGCCATCTGCTCTTGTTAAGTTGCTCTGTTGTTTTATATCTTGTGTTGTGCTGGTTTATTTTTCTTTCTTATGATTTTGTGATTACTGTCGTTGGGAGGGGGAGGGAGTGGGAGAGAGGGAAGTGTGGACCAGTTGGAGGAAGGATGAAATATCTGTGAAAGCACGAGCGCAGGATCAGTTTTGATTAATTCAGTTTGCATACGTGCTTTACATTAGGGTCTGGCATGTGACTGGAAGGATGGATACATCTCACCCAGATTTTTGAACATAGCTGGCTAATGTTAAGAATGACAGAGAACATCTGCTGAGCTGTTAGAAAAAAAATACACATTTTTTATCCCCTGAAAAAACGGACCATATTTTCATAGCTGCAAATAGCACGTGCAGTGTGTTAATTTAATTCTTCCTGAAAAGGCCTTGTCTGGACAATGCCAGGGCTCTGCTGAGTGTGCAGCCTGCCCATGCTGCCCATCCTTCAGCAAGCTCTGCGTTGGTGGGCAGGGATGTTTTTCCTTCTCTCCCATATCCTGGAGTAAAGGAGGAGTAACCAACTACCTGCAACCCAAATCAAGGGGCTCCAGATCTTGTCTGCCCTGGGTGTTATCTCTCCATCCTGAGGGTTTGGTTCCCTTCCTGCAGGCAAGGAATTCTTTCTTCAGGAGACTGACCTCATTTAGTCCAGCGATGACCCGAATGCCCGTGGGTGACACTGCCTTTGTCGAGGTGATCTGGATCCCATTTTCCATCCTGCTCCTCTGCTGAGCATCCACGATCCTTCCCCGGCTCCCAGCCCAGGACTCTGCTCTCAGAGTGGGTTTCATCTCTTTGATCACAGACTTTCCCCTCCAGGTCTTCACCAGAGAGTGTTAACCCTCCTTTTGGGCCGCCTGCTCTCATCTTGCTCCACGTGGGCAGCAGCAGATCCATCGCCAAGCTGCACTCTGCTCCAAAGCCATGCACTTGTCCCCCCGTGGTGGCCTCGGGGACAGCCAGGGCTGCTCCAGGGGTGGCCACACACCACACATGTGCTGATGGGTAGAGGGGCTGCCACCCCCAAGGGAAGAGGAGGAATTTTCTTTGCAGATGAGAAGAAAAAGGGTTTTCAATCAAGAGACTAAGATGTCGTAGGAGATTTGTGTACATAACATAGGAAATCCTCATGTTTTTAGAGGGCTGTATATTGCTTTGGAGAAACAGAAATTATTTGGTAGAGCTTGAAATCTTTCTCTCTTTTATGACACTTCTTGGGCCATTTTCCTGCCCACACATTGGTATAATAAGGTTTTTAGAAGACTAGAAATGGACAAAGCTTTGATAGAAAAGCTCAGGTGGAAAAAGTATAAACTGTACTCTTAGCAGAGCTGGTTGGGAGTGGTTCAGCCTTCCTTGAGGGGTGGAAACTGCAATCAATTTTAAAGATTAGTATTTCCCACATGATATTTCTGCTTTGCAAAAAAAAAAAAAAAAAGAAGGTGGAACATAAGGATAAAGCAATGACAACATTATTTTCTCTGGGCTCACTCACCTAACAGTGTCTCCCATGATATCTTGTTTCTGCTTAGAAGGATGTGATATATCCTGGACAACCTCCTAGACTTAGGACAAAACTGATTTTTAAAACATTGGAGAGATCTCAAGAAAAGAGGGGTTTTTTTGGTTTGGTTTGGTTTGGTTTGGTTTGGTTTGGTTTGGTTTGGTTAAGTTTGGTTTGAATTTTTTTCCCAAGACAGAGGAACTGGAGAAAATAACTGAAGAGAGAAACAACACTTTCCTCCCATAATTGATGCTGAGTCATTTCTCTGTTGGATGATGAGGCAGAAACTCAATTATGGCAGGAGACAGACTGTGATGAGGTTCATCTGGCAGCAAAACTTTCATATTTGGAAAGCCAAGGTCCAAGTACAGATTGGACTGGGAAATGGATTTTAAATCAGGCCTTCCCATCCAGGTGTTCCCTGTGTCTCATTTATAAGATTCATGCGGTAATTTACCAGTGTTCTACTTGGGGTGAAACAAAGCTTTCTCCTCTGCCCATCCTTGGCTGCTTGGTTGGCTTCGAGGTGTCCTGCCAAATGTAGGAGCTGTGCTGTCTGCTCAGCTGCCCAGACAGCACTGCTCTGGTGTAGGAGAGAGCTCAGTGACTCGGACAGCGCTGTCTTTTGTGTTAACTTGTGCCTGTGTCATCTACAAAGGCTTTGGAATCATCCCTGCTGTGCCCTACAGCAGCTAAGGGAGAGACTCCTGTAATTGCTTCTTGCATTTGTTAAATAAATGTCTTCCCAGGAGTGTTCTGGGCAGAGAGCTTTGCCACAATATCTTATCCTGCACTTAGACCTGCCGGTTAAATGAGAGACTGGTCTCCATATTTCGGCTTTCTGAAATATTTCTCCTAGTCCTTGGGAAAAATAAAATCAAAAATCAAACATATTGATCAATGTGCAGGGTTTTAGGAAGCACTTTGAATGAGAGTTTTATTGGGTTCCAACTACAATTGCTCTGCTCAACTTTTGCCAAATGCTCAAGCTCTTTGTTTAGTTGCTTTGACCAAAAAAAAAAAAGGTGCATGTAATTGCTTTGCTGGATCGATACTCTGATGGCTTTAATGTTTCTTACAGTGATAATTTTCTGTATTTCTGACCCTCAGGGTACCTGAAACACACAGGTGATGTCTACTCTACCTTGCCTAAAACGCTTTGCTGGTGGGGTGTCCCTGTGACGGGGTGGTCTGCTGGGAATAAATTCACAGATGTACTTATGGCAGAGGGCTGGGGCACAAAGGAATCCTGAATCAAAGCTCAATTTATTTGGAGTACTGTGCAACTCATCCATGATGCCACAAATACGGGTTGAAAAAAGGTTGTGTTTGAGTTCTGTCAGCTTTAGGACATTCACTTCTCTGTAAAATGTTTATCACTCTCCCAAGAAGGAGATAGAGATTACCCTGGATTGAAGGATTGCACTGGTTTTAAAACAAATTTTTGAAACACACTAATTTTTGAATTTTTCTAGATGAGTTAGTAAAGGAAGTGGGGAAAATGCAAATCTCAGAGTGTGAGTAGATGGGAGCTGTGATGTCAGCCCGATCCCTGGAGTGGGTGAAGGCGGTATACGATGTCTGGAAAAAGTCCCATCCCATGCCCTGTTGTTAACAGCTCGCTCTACACAGGAGGCCTCAGGAGTGGGAGGAAATGGCAAATCTTCCAGTGGAAAGCATCTCCTCACTCCCAGAACAGATTGCACTCATTTTGGGAACACCTGCCACAGCCAAATCAAACCCACTGGTGGAGCACAGCCGCTGCTGGACCGCGTGCCGTGCTCCAGCTCTTGGAAAGCAGCCACTGTCCAGAGCAAGGAAACTCTGTGTCCTGCAGCCTGTGCTCCTGGAAGGCATTGGCACAGCCAAAGGGATGTCCCAAGCAGAGGTGCTCCTAGAATTTCAATGTCCCTGGGTGGAGGGGCTCCTTCTGCTCCAGGTTTTTTAAAGGCCCCCTGGAATCTGTCCCCTCTGCAAGGCATCATCTGCTGCCTCCTGACTCCGTCTGCCCTGGAATTAGGAGGGTTCACATCTTTACTTTGAGGGTTGTTTTCAGGGATTTTGTAGCTCTTAAAGCCTCTATTGTCTGCATAAAATAAACTGTGGGGTTTGTTGTGTTTGTTTTGGGTTGTTTTTTTTTTTAAGAAACTATTTGTCTAGAAATCTTCACCACTTAACATTTTTTTGTCTTGTAACTATTGGAAACACTGACATGGTCATACTGCAATCAGCTGATTTTTTCCATTGCTTTTGAAAGAAATTATGAGCAAATTAAGCAGCCTCCCTTTTGGTCATGACATTACTGTTTTACAGCATGAACCTCTTTCTGGTACATAAAATATGCTATTTCTAGTGAAATATGTTGAACTCAGAGCGTATTTTTTTATCAGACAGACCTTCGAATTAGTAAAATAATTGGACAGGTGTGCTCAGTTTTCAACAGCAAAACATCCTGGTCTGAGTCACCAAGAAACAGAGATGCTACAAAAAGACATTTAAGACTCTGTGTATTCTTTTCTTGTAACAATGATGCGTGATATTATTTGAGCTTTTCTTCAAAGGTTTTATCTTCTTTTCTTCCCTTGTCTCTCCCCCAATACATCTTTTCAATAGTCGAGCTGCCGCTAAAGAATTTCTTCATTTTTTTTAATACTTTTGTCAAAGAAAACTGAGGATGATTTACAGAGATATTGTATTCACTTGGAATCATTTATCAGTTCTTCCCATAGAGAAGACCTGTCTGCAAAAAATGTCTTGTGTCCATTAATAAAACCTCAGTGTTTTGCTTTCCCATCTCTTGGACTATTTATCCTTTCGGCAATTCTGTGAAAAATCTGTGGGAATCTAAGGGTGGATTTCAGGATCAAGCTGGGTGGGGGGTCCCTGCCCTTACCAGGAATACATTGGAAAATTGGCTGGAAAGGGCTGCTCCTTGTCACCCTCAGCACTTACAGCCCCAAAAGGTGTTTGACAATGCCTACAGGCCCAAATGCCATATCCACCTTAGACAGGTTATCCAAACATGTTTTATTTCGGAACCTGCCATCCAATGGTGAATCAAAATGATAAAAATCTGGGGTTTGACAGCATTTAACGGTTTCTGGGTGTGACAGTTTTCCTTCCAAGCTGGGCTGAGCTCTTTTCCTTCCTGCTCATCCCCAGGCTGTCCAGGCTGCATCTTCTGAGCTCTGGCTTATACAGCAGCACTCTCTGCAGCAGCCAGGAGAGACAATGGCTGGGTTAAATCCATGGCAGTTCTGGCCAGATAAGCTTTACACATTACTGCAATTAAGAAACAAACATAAAAACTGAATTCTGGTGAAGGAAAAGGTGCCAGAACATACACGGATATTTTTGCCTTGCAGCTTCTCAGACTTTCTCACTAGGAGAATCACTTCTAATTTCTTTTTTTTTTCATTCTCCCTGATGGATGTTTTTTCTTTTTCTTTTTTTTTCTTTCTTTCTTTTTTTTTTTTTTTTTTTTTTTTGGTTGTTTGCCTGAATGGATGGAAATCTCTGTGCCTTATTTTAGATATACGTTTAGTCTCCCTGGGATACTCTTTCAATAACTCACAGATCAGCAGTAGGGCACAGGTGTGTGTGTGGGAGAATTGACAGCAGGGAAGCTCAAAACCGTAACCTCTTTCCTGACATCGTTTTTTTCTACAGTTTATGGTTGGGAATCAAGAATATTTTAAAATGTCTTAAAATAATAATATAGCTTAAGCGAGAACTGAGTAGGTGGGGGATTCAATTTTTCCAATGCCAGTAACTAAAATAAAACTGATTAAGGATTTGTCAGAAAAATGTCAGATTTTCTATGTTTTCCTCTTAGTGCATTAAAAAAAACGTGGATGTGGAAGCAAGATTCTCTATTCAGGAACTTTAGGGAGTTTAATTAAAGCAAATGTCAAGTCCTGCAGCTTGAACCCAACCACCAGCAGGACAAATTAGGGCAGACAGATTAGAAAGAAGCTTTGCAGAAGAGATGAGGGCCCTGGTGCACACTCTGTGCACTGTCAATACCACATCTGGATGCTGTGCTGAGGTGCTGGATCAAGCCTAGCAGAGCCCAGGAAAGGTCACTGAGATGGTCAGGGCTGGGGCACTCAGGGTGGTGGGAGAGGCAGAGGGAGCTGGGCTGGTTCAGCCTGGGAAGGGTAGAGACAAAACAGAGCCAGACACTCTTTTGGAGGCACACAGAGAAAGAATAGGAAACCGTGGGTACCCTTTGCAACCAAGGGCAGCTCCAATCAGATGTTAGACAGTCTTGGGTTGCCCTTGTTCCAGCCATGGTCAGGGTGTACTGAACAATCTACGAACACAGCAAATGAGAATTTGAACTCCTGGTTCAGCACAAGCTCCCCCAGAGAGTCTGAGCTGCCTCGAGCAAATGGCTCAGTCTCTGTGCTTTGAGATCCTGGTTCAAGGGTAGGTTGGCAAAGCAGCACAGCTGTGTCTGCATTTTCCAAGGCTTCTGTGTGACAGTGAGCTCAGAAGCAAGAAATGGGAAGATGAGTATCTCTTCTGGCTCAGTGGGAGTTGGACGTTCTTCTAAAATGCACAATTAAGGTTTTTGTCCAGTCACACATCCAACACATCTTGCAGCTACCTCCTGAGAAGCATTAACAGTTTTCCCTCCTCTCACATTGAGCAGGAGTGCTGTTGGCAGTCCAATATCCAGGTGATCAAAGGATATTACTCCTCATTGCCCTTTGGTCTGTCACTGAGGTCAATTGGGTTTAGGATTGAAACTCCACAGGTAAATTGTGTGGGATATTAGTCTTCAGCAGGAGATGATGAGTCCTGAGGGACTTGATGTTATTAAAACTCCTCCATGGACCTGACTTCTGGCACTCAAAAAAACCTTCAGGATTTGAATGAGCTCTATTTCAATCAGTGTAAATTAGAGAAAAACCTTTTTTTCTAATTTCCGAACTCTGCACAGTATAAGAGGAGTGAGAATAGCAATTAATACTTCAATATCTGATGTTTGAAGCGCAGTAATACACCTGCCACATTTTTATGCTTCGTAGATTTTGCAAGTTAGAGGGGTGCCAGTATTCAGATCCAACCTCCTGGCAAACACAGGAAAAGTTGCAAACCAAGCCCTGCAGCTCAGGCCAATTTTACAAAATTACAAATAAAAGCTTTCTGTAAAATTAATAACTGCTACTTCATGCCAGGAACTCGGAGGAGTTGGATCTCGGCTCTGACCATGACGGAAAGGTAGATTTTAAGGATTATCCTTGTGTGGGTGAGACACAGCCAAATGGTTGGATATCAGGGTTAAGCAAGGCAGTCGGCTCACATTTGCTGTGCGCTTGCAGGTGCACACAGGACACCTTACCTGCAAGTCAGATGATGTCTGGAAACTCCCATTGCTGCTAGGAAGTGGCTGTGGAGCCAGCTCTGACTGTATGAGCTCAGGGAAAACCCAGCTATAAGTGCCAGGAGAGGTGGGGCTCCTGTCCCTACCCTCTGCCCACACTTAAAAGTGCCTTCGAGAAGCACAGAAATAAGACTCCTGTTTTGCCCCTTTAAAGCAGAAGGGAGTGTTATTAATGTGTCAAAGGTTAGGCACGGACACATTGTCTAACCTTTGACACATTCATAAAGCAAATTGTATGAATAATTTGGCCCTATTCATATAAGCAAATATGTGTGTTGACTGTGACACTTGGTATTCAACAACAGCACTGAGGGACCCTTGTTTGGGGAGAATTGGTTGTGCAGGACCATTTCTGAGGAGCAAATCTGGAGCTCTGCAGCTGAATGCATGATCACAGTCACGGCACAGAACTGCACAACTTCCCTGCAGAAGTTTTGTTTAGTCTGTTGCTTTTAAGACATGCAAGATCTTCGTTTGGCTCTTTTCTCAAACGGTGTACTTTGTCACGGAGTTTTCACTAGTACCTTAATACCTTCATGAATCAATGATTTCCATGGAATTCTTTTAATATCTTTACCCTTTTGGGTATTAGTATTATTATAATAATCATCAAAATAGCATTTCTTTTACCTTCCTTCTTTCCTTCCAGTTTCTTTTTCATTTTCTCTCCCCTTCTGCACTAGTAAAAGGAAGAGAAGAGAAGAGAAGAGAAGAGAAGAGAAGAGAAGAGAAGAGAAGAGAAGAGAAGAGAAGAGAAGAGAAGAGAAGAGAAGAGAAGAGAAGAGAAGAGAAGAGAAGAGAGAACACCCCTGTCTGGTGAATTCTCTTCTAAAAATCTCCCAGTCAATCTGGTTTGAACTGATGGTTTTGCACTATCTGTATCCTGCCTTTATTTCTTGTTACATGGTAAGTATTTGTTGTGAGTCAATTGAGGCAGTACACACAAGGGTTTCAAAAGTGATAGGTCCTAGTCTGTGGTTTAGTAAAAACCAAAAAAACATTCAGGGCCTGAGAAGCTGGGATTCAGGGCCAGAAAGAGAATTCCCTCTGCATAGAGAGTTGAAACCACCATATGTTACCTCACTGTATTTGTCATCATGTTTATTTCTCTAGTTGGATTTTTTTTTTTTTTTTTTTTTAGCAGGCAGAAGGGCTTTTAGAGGAGAGATTTAGATTAGATGTTAGGAATGAGTTCTTTGCTAGGATGGTGGTGAAGCATTGGCACAGGTTATCCAGGGAAGCTGTGGATTCCCTGTCCCTGGAAGTGTTCAAGGCCAGGCTGGATGGGGCTTTTAGCAACCTGATCTAGTGGAAGGTATCCCTGTCTATGGCAGGGGGCTGGAACTGGATGGTCTTTAAGGTCCAACTCAAGCCATTCTATGATTCTATTATTCTATGATTACTAAGTAATGGAATTAAAGGGTAATTGTGAGTTCATTTATATAATCAGTTTAACAAAGCACATCCCACTGCATGCGATTTCTGTAAAAATGGAAAACATAGCAAGGAACAGCAACACCAATGCACAAACCTGCATTCTGCAGTGCTGGGTCAAAACTAGAGACCTGCCATTTGGAAGGCACTTCATGGAAAACTCCAGCCGGTCTGTAACCCCTGGAGCAAGTTTTATATGTAATGGAAACAGCATCTCCTGGCCACACTGCTGAGGGAAAGCCCTCTTTGCTATGCAGGGCACGAAAGGGGAGCACTGGTCTGCAGCTGGAATAAGGCAGGGGAATGGGAGAAGAAAAGCAGCTGACCTGGGTGTCTGGAGAGACTTGAACAAAAGCATGGGCCACAGAGAAGTTAGGCAGAGCCAAGCACTTCTATCGTTGGCATTAGATCCTAGTTCCTGCAAAACATCAGTGGTGCCACTAAAATTTTTTTAAAACAGTCAGTTTTAAACATGAGGAAAGTGCCTTGCCTTTCCTCAAAGTTTGTTATTTGTTTTAAGATGAAGGAGAAGGTGTAGCTTGGTGCAAGAATTCCTCTCCCCCAAAATGTAAAAGATTTTGCTCAGCAAATTGTCTGAGCAGTTTCTGCTGCTCATTTCTCCAGCTGTCCTTAGCAGCCCACTTTGCTTGCCCAACCTTCCCCATGGCACAGGTTTCCAGCTGATGTCTGCCTCATTTTTCCTGCAGGAAAAGGGATGCACCTCTGATCTCTGTGCTGGTTAATTCTGAAAACGAGTGAATGGGGGATCCTGCACCAGAAGGTGAGAAATGCCCTTAACCCTCAGCATCTTCATGCATTATTCACTGCTGGGGCCACTGTGGCAGCAGTGGTGAGGTGACTTAGGTCCTCTCCGAGCTCAGCTTAGCAGCCCTCAGACCTCAGAGACTGGGATGCTGAGGATTTTATCTACCCAAACACTGCCATCTCTGCTGGCAAAGTCCTCTTCTCAAACCTGGGGCTCTGGCAGAGATTACTTGTAAGATGAGGTAATTAGAAGACAATATTTATTTATTAATGTGATTCTGCTGTGCTTGGTCTGCGCTCCTGTATCAATCAATGGCTGAGTCAAGGGTGGCTCTGCCAGGCCAGTCCACCCCTTTGGGCAAAGCTGGTTAGGTTTTTGGCTTTCAGCCTCATGCTATTCCTTGGATGGCTGCTCCAGAGATGGCTATTACAGGCTCTGGCCTTTGCTCATGGCTTTCTTTCTGGCAACACATGTGCAATAAAAATAGGCAGAGCCATCTTATCTTCCCATTTGTAATGAATAGGTTCTTTTGAAGTTACTTCAGAGTTACCTGGGTCTGGTACCAGAGGCTGTGGACTCCACATATAAAAGGTAAATTATTAAATAATTGCCCCAAAAGAAGTTTGGTATTGAACAGACTGTTGCTGTTTCAATTTCGCTTTTGAAAGTTATCTATATCTAGCACGGTCATGTTGAATGTCAGAAGATGGATTATCCTGGAGTGGGATTTTCCTTTTTTTCCTCTCTCTCTGCAAGCTTCTACAATATCTTCAACTCAAAAAAAAAAAGAAATAGAGATCAGAAGAAAAAGTACTTTCGTTGCTTTCTGTCTCTGACAGTGAAGATAGCAAATGAATAAAACCCCAAAATCTTTCCCACTTCTGGAGGAGTGGGAAAGAAACAAAAACTTTTTGTGAGTCCTTCAAACAAGTAAATTAGTCCTGAGCAATGAAAATTAAGAAAATCATGATTCATACTCTCAAATGTTTATTATCTGGAAGATTTGAAAAAAGTGAGGCTTTTTTCCACTTTGTCTTCTGAAAAAGGATCAAGAAATGAAAATTTGTAACTTTCGTAAGCACAGCTTTACAATTTTAATGTGCCCTTCTTTTTTTTAAATCAGCATTGTGCATTTCTTCCACTGTGCTTCATCTCAGCACCCACATGGCAATTTTACAGGTTTCTCTTGGTGGTGTTTTACCCAGTGTAAGGTGAAGTACATGGTTGTCTCTGCCCCTTATTCCTTTCTGCTCCTATGGATCCCAAAATTAGGAGCAGCTACTTGATTCCAGAAAGGATTTTACAGCGAGGATGATTGTGATAGATATTATAACAAGGGGTAATAGCCAGAAACTCTGTTTTTGGAAGCTCAGATGTGACAGTGAGCAAAAGTCTGCCCCAAGGGTGGTACAGCCACCCAGAGGTATGAGAGACGCCTACCCCTGGATGTTCCCGAAGTCCCTTCCCACCGGAGTGTGCGATGCTGCGAGTCAGAAGGATGGGAGAAGGCACTGCAGGCCAGGACTGTGCAGCACATTTTGCAGCCATGGAAACACAGCTGTTGATGGCAAAATTGGTGTATTCTGATACTGGTTCATGCCCTTCCCGGCTTGCTCCCTGTCTCTGACAAGGAAAATGGAGGTGCAATGTGGGATGAAGCACCGTCCATGCCACCCAAACCGGGCACTGAGCTGGTCAGCCCCACAGCACTTTGTCCTGGGGTGACAGTGCAAAGCTGAAGGAACCTGCAGATTTGAGCTGTCTCAAACACAGAGGACAGGTGGTAGCAGCTGAGGTCAAGAAGTCCAGTTTTTCTACAAATGACCCAAGGAAGTCCAGTTGGAGCAGCATTACCCTTTCAAACCAACCCCAAATCTAGTTGCCATTTGGGAGTTATTTCCAGCTGCTAACGTCCTTGGCGGGTAGCAGAAAATTAGCATTCCACAAGGTTAATGGTCTCTGCTGCTCCCTGAACTGTCAGTCAGTTTGTTCATTAATCCCTGGAAAACATCTTTGGCTGCACTCAAGTAAAGTATGTGAAGTGAATCTTAGATCTCTGTCAGACGCAGGACTGAGAGTGGCAAACTGAGAGTGACAAACTGAGACAAGCCTAACGCCAGCTCCTTCTGCAGCTCCAGAAATGCATGCTGTCCTTCCCAGAGAAATCCAGCTCCATTCACCCCATGGACCTCAGGGCAGTTTGGGATCACAGAGGGGGCCAGCAAGAGCACTGCATTCACTGCTCTGTGTTGCCAAACCCACTCATAGAGTAAGCTGGAAAGATGCATGCACATGTCAAGGAAGAGGAAATTCAGGAGCTCCAGCACCTCTTTTTCTTCCTCCATCCATAGCTGTCTTTTGCCCTTGGGTTAAAGGAATAAAATGCAATAATAATAAAATGCAGTAAATAAAGGAATAAAATGCAGTAATAATGAAATGCAGTAAATAAAGGAATAAAACGTAGTTTCTGAATTCCAGGCCTCTCGGTGAGGCTGCAAGGTTGTAGAGGCCATCACGGGCCGATCTTTGCAAAGAGAGTTGGTTTATGTGGGGTTAGGATTGAACTGCTGTTCCAGAATCCCCCTTTGCAGCAGGGAAAAAGAATGGGAATGCGGAGGATGGAGTCCTGCCCTGCCCCAGGGAAGTCCTGCTCACAGGAGTGTTCCTGCCCTTGTGATTCCTTCTGGGGGCTGCCAGATGCTTTGGCAAATATGGGAGCAGGGCAGGACTCCATCCTCTGCATTCCCATTCTTTTTTCCTGCTGCAAATGGGGATTTCGGGGCAGCAGTGCCCCTCATTTCAAAACCCATGAAGTGCATTCCTTTTTGCCATCTACCTAAGGTGGGTACTGTGACCAGCCAAGGCAACTAACATTTTACTCTGCTCTGATGTAACAAGAAGAGCAGGCTAAAATACTAAGGCAAAGATGATGGCCAAGGCCAAGCCTAAAATTTCAAGCAGCTGGCAAATACTGCAAGTAAATACCCAGTTCTCCCACTGCTTATCCTTCTGTGCAGTCCTGGTTGCGTTTTCATCTTGCTCCGTTTCCAGAATTATGACAACATGTGGGACATTAAAGCTGAGCTTGAAAGTGGTGCACTTCAGAGGACTTTCTAGGATTTGCATAACATGAGGGTAAATCTTTGAAATGGAATTTTGCTTATTTCCATATTACAGGAGCTGTTTTCCCCAGTCTTTTAAGTGAAATTGTAGGATTTCAGTGTGAATTGTTTAATAACTTGTTGGGGTGGGACGGGGGAGAAGTCACCTCTTTTCTAATAGAGTGTTGGATTTAAAACAGCATAAAGGGGTAAATTCCAAAATGTGCCGTTTAGGGAAATGGGGAATCCAACCTCACCTCCTGCTGCCCTGGTTTTTTGTTTCTGAAAACCTTGAACACCATGCCCATGAGGGAGTTTTGGAATGGTTAGCTCATGTTCCTATTCTTCTCTCTGATCTTGACATTTTGTTGTGATTGTGCTTATCATAATGACATCAAAACTGATGCATGGTGTCAGTTTGGAGGCTGAGTTTGGACACCTGGGTGCTCGAGGGACACCACCAGATGCTCTTGAGACTTGGAAGTAACACGGGCAAATGAAAATATCCTGGTCTTTAACTGAAATGATCCTTACACAAGCCAAGAGAGTTCCAAAAGGAGCTGGACTCGCAGTGAACAGATGTGCATGCCCATGTGCTGCTTTGGACTGGAGGGGAGCCTCCTCAGGAAATCAAGCTCCTCCACAAAGAGAGTCCCACACTTTCTGAGTCTATTAAACCCTGCTGGTGTTCTGGTTTCCTTAGACCCAGATTTAAATTTATATTAAGAAAAGAAGAGCTTGGGGCTTGGTGTAATTTGCCACTAATTGGATCTTCTCAAATGCCAAGTGAAGAAACAAAGGGCCAGAAAAAGAGCTTTGTTTCATGTGCAATGACAAGAACAGTTGTGGGATAACACAGCCCTGTCCTGCTCCAAATTACTACTTGCTCCTGTTTTAGCATAAATCTTCTGCAACCTTCACTGGCAATTAATTTGGCACATTTTTAATTAGATGAACTGACACATAATTAATTAAAAGAGGGTAGCTGACCTCAGCTATTGTGGGCCACAGGTTTTGGGTATTCCTTCTGTGCGCATGGCTCGTCTGTCTGTTTGGCAGCTCTTTGTCATCCCTTTGGGTGGGAAGGCAGCGCAGAGGTGCCTCACAGAGCTGGAAATATTGGCAGGAATCACTGCCCCGTGCTCACTGCCTCTGCACCACAGAGCTACTGCACTCCCAGCGAGTTCTGAGCCTCGAGCAAAGAGGGCAGCACCTGGGTTCTGCCACCAGGATAATTATGGTGGCTGCATCCTTTGGAGTGGGGGGTTCACACAGACAGATCTCGGTCTCCTCCTGCTGTGCATGCTCTGCGTGTTTGAATGAGAGCAAACATGCTCTGGAGCCCTGTGTGAGGCTGTCTTGGTTTGAAAGGCAGGTGTCTGCCAAGGAAGGCAGGAACCTCCCTTGGAATAGGGAATATGACTCCTTTTCCTTTGGAATTATTATAACTTCGAAATCAAGGGGCTCTCAAGCAAGAGATATGGGAAAAAAAAGAATAACAGCTCTTTACTAATAGTTAGAGCAAGGCAATAATACAGAAGCAACGGTTTAAATAGACAGTCAGAATACAACCTGCCACCCTGTTAGGGCGGTGCTAGCAGTCCAGATAAAAATGGTGGCTGCAGTCCCGTTGGAGTGATGGATGTGGTCTTGTTGAAGTGGTGATCTTGTGGAAAGGTCTCGTCGGTCTCTGGAGGTCCAGTGCTGGCTCTTCAGCTTTTCTCCTCTGGGAATTCAGTGGAAAAGGTACCCCGGTGTTCTAGGGTCTCAGTTTATAAGCAGGTAGGAATGTTCAGTTCCTCCCCTCTGGGCGGGGCTTCCCACAAGGTGCTGATGGAATCTTATGAGTCACTCCCGGAGCCCTTGATGGCCATGAGCAGAGACAGCCCCGATGGTGTTATCAGGGCAGGGTCATGCTGAACACAAAGAGCACTGCCCCACCTGTTTTAACAGCTTATGGAGATGGCAATAGAATACATACTTTTGGTTACGCCTTCCATGTAACCTAGGACAGAGGCTGTGCGTGCTGTGATGAGCAACACCAGCCATAGTGAGAATGAGCAAGTTCTTGAGCAGATGAGACCACAGGTTTCCAGGAAGGTAAAAACAGCTCTGATTTTTCCCCATGGGGTTCCACTACAACGCAAAACAGTGGAGGACTCGTGCTCTCTGTGGTGGATTACTGTGGTTTCTGTACAAAAGGCTTTGTCCAAGCCTCTTTTATCTCAACCAGCAGAGCAGCTGTATGTGGGCTTGTGTCATGTGAGTTATCTCTGTCCTTGGAGGTTTCCAAAATTGCAACCAGTACATCTGTAATTGCCATGAACCAGCTGCTCCAGTCAGCAGTGGCAGGGCTATTGATAGGCTGCCAGGTAGCTCCTTGCAGCGTGTTTTTCCTTAGTATTAGCTTTTCCAGATCACACATCTATGGTGCCGTAACCAATTCTTCTCTGGGAAATATATTTTTGTTCTCTTATTCAGGACATGAGTCCTTCCAGGTGTGGTGGAAGCTGGGAACATCCTAGACATAGGAAGAGAAAAACAAGTTTCACAAGGGGTTGCAGCAGCTTCTTCCTCAAGAAATTAATGGTCCATCGAAGACTCTGCTGTTCTCAGCTTGGTAGGCAGGAGAAATACCAAGCTTGGATCACATGAGCTTGTAGTTGATTAAATTAAATGAAGGGATGAGTAGTGACTGCTTGGATTGGAGAATGCAGGAAGCTGTTTGAGGAAGCTCACTTGTCTGAAGGGACCCGGAACACAAAGGCAGAAATGTTTTGGGCTCTCTCTTTGTTTTGGGATGAGAACCAGTCTAGAATGGGAGTCCCAGACAAGAAAGGCTCTTACATGGAAAGTTTGGGTGAAAATCCTCACAGAAATGATGAAGGTGAATAATCAAAGAAGACATAAAGACAGTTATCTCTCTGGACTCATAAAACACAGGGAAGAGATGAGTTGTCCCAAAAAGCTTTTTTAATTGACCAGAAACTCAAATTTTGACTAATTACTATTGAATTCAACACATAATATTCCACACACTTTGTGTTTGGGGTAGTTTCCTGTGCCTGTCCATGAAATACAAAATTCACAGCATTCCTTGTTTTTCTCTGCTGATACAATGAAGAAGCAGAAGCGTATTTATTAATTACTTTTCTATGCTTCTGGTCCTTGGTTTATGGGTCCACTACTCACAGGAGGGATTAAGAGTCTCCAGTGGGCTTCTCTGGAAGGAAGTGGTTGAATTGATGGTAGCCTGTTTCCCAAATTATTGTCATTGTTGTTGCTTTAGTTAAAATGGAAATATTTCACAGAAATGGGATAGTGTTCCATCTGGCTCTGTGACTGGTTGAAAGCCAGTTACGGAATTTTTATCTGAGAAATAAAGTTTTCAGAATTTTAGATACATATGAGAGATGATTTAGTTATAAGACTCTGTGTGTGTGTGTATCTTTTTAAGCTAATATTGGGTTCTTTGAAAGCAATGAGAGGTCTAGTTAGTTATAAATTAGAGACTCCTAAATACATCCTAAAGTTTGTATTATCTTGCCAATTCCCAGCTGTTTTCAGAAATATTTCTTGTGTTACAGCTGAAAAAGGTTGGTTGCTTGGAACCTCTTGAAATTAAATGTATTTTGAAAAATAATGTAAAGGCATTTCAGCAGCAGATTTTCATTTTCAGCTTAGCAGTTCAAAACACAGGAGTCCAGGGCTTCCAGCAAGGTCTGCCATAACACCACCACTCCTTTCCCTCTGGCCAGTGCAGCCTATTGAAATGAGGAGTTTAAATCAGCAGAGAGAGAGAAAAAAAAAAAAAAAACTATCAAAAGAAAATGCAAAATATCTAAATGGTCCCTGCAGTTTTTTGAAATGAAGAAGAATTCTCTCAAACTCATTTGTGGATGGATGTGTTTTATAGCTGATGCTAATCCTCAATGCAAACCAATCTGTATCCTTGTCCAAAAGAAGGGAGGGAAGTTGATTTTTCTTCCATAGCTGTTGCACAGTGATTTGTCTATACATCCTACATATTGATGTATACATCAGATTGAAGTTGCTACACAAGCTTGGGGTATAATGCCCTTTCCCTACTCAGTTCTCCTGCACAGGAGTGCCTGAGCAAGGTGCATGGCCACTGCTGCAATCCAGTGCAAAAACATCTAATTAGGTATTTATTTATTTTTGGAGGCTGACACATACCTTATAAGTGTTGATTTTTAAATACCTTACCAAGCAGATTATGTGCCCAACAACAAGGAGATTTTGAAGGGATTTTTCCCTCTTGTGTAATACCTTCTTCCACCCTGCAAAAAGAAAAAAAAAAAAAGAAGGATTTTTCTAATGTACTGCTATAAATGTGAGGGCCTGTTGGCTTGTTTCTCTTGTTGTGTTATTCATCATTGCAGCATTGTGGCTGAAGCAGCAATTTTCCGGCTAATAAAATGGAAATCCTGCCTGCATAAGAAAACCAACAAAGCACCCAGAGAAGGCTTGTTGAAAAGACAGAAGAAACAACTACGTGGGATGAAATCTGCAGAGCAGTGTTTGTCCACTATTCAGCTCCATTTTGCATAAGCTTTTCACAGATCTGATGAGTGTTTCAGTTTTGACTCAGCAGTCAGGGATACTAGAAAAAGTCAGCCAGAAAGACAGCCTCAAAGAGGGTCTCAGAGATGGAATGGGATGTTGAGATGAGTTCAGCACCCTGGGAGCAGTGCCCCAGGTGCAATCCTGCCTGGGTCTGTCATGGACACACAGCCACAATGTGTTTTCATACGTCTGAAACGGGAGATGGGGCTGGCAGGCCAAGGAATCCTCGGCTTTGTCACTCGGATTCAAGTGGATGGTGACATATACACACGCACAGCATCCATATGGCACGAATTGAATTGAGAGGGGAATGAGCAAAACAATTTTTCAACAAACAAGTAAATGAAGTCCATACTTCCTTCGCAGCAGTTCTTAAGCTAGATGAATACTGATTCATATTTCTTGGAATGAGAAGTGCTGGGGAGGGAGATGCCATATTCTTCATAGCTGTTAATGTTTTATGAATTTTTTACTTGCTTTTCTTTTTTTTTTTTTAATGTAATAACTTAAGTTCCTGTAAAACCATAGTGTCATTTTTAATACTTCCCCATTAGATCATATTTTTTGTAGCAAGGAGGCTTTCTGATGAATCCTGGTCCAAAACTATTAAGAGATCCACTGGGAGCCTTGGGCAAGTAGAAAAGGCTGAGGAAAGACCAGAAGAGGTGAAGGGACAGCCAAAGTCTGAGGAGTGGAAAGCAGCCAGACAGCAAAACATTCAGGTAGGGCTATTTCCACCTCTTTTTTCCCACGTAGAAATTTGCTTCTTCATTCCTTGTGCTAAGTATTGCTCTGCTAAAGGGCAGCAAGCACAGCTTTGTGAAACTTGGATGTAAAACTCGCTGTGGGAAAAGCTTTGCCTGGCCTTGCAGTGGAGTTTGTGGCACTGACTCCTGGGAGGTGGTGCTGTAAATCCTGTACCAGGGCTCTTGATTCACATGCAGGCTGGCCTTTTGTGCTGCCACACCGAAATCCCTGGCATTTCAGCACACAGCAGTGACTCATGGGGGATGGTCAGCTCTCTGTCAGTCCGTGATCCTCACCTTGCAGTCTGACTCCTGCCATCTATGCAGGGTCCACAGAGGATTCTCTAAAGGCTCTGTCAAGCACTTGAACTTCTGCTGCAAAGAAATTTATAAATGAGCAGTGTAGCTAAATCAGTCTGACATCCACGAGTGCTCAATGAAGTGACATCCACCTGAAACCAGAGCAGTTCTGAATGGCCCAATCGATGGTAAATAAATCTGCATTAAGATGGGTGAGAGTGCTCTCTGCTCTACTCCAGTTTCATCAGACTTAAGATTTCATGCAGTGAGAGAGACTTTGCCACAGTCAGAAGGCAGAGGCATCATTTCTTCCCTCCATAACTCCAGGCTGTCAGTACAGAGACCTGTCCCCATCTTCCACTCTCTGGCTTTATTCCTGTTTATCCAAATGGCAATTGGCAAGTTTTTCTCTGACTGCAAGGCAGAGCAACACATCTAGCCAAAACCAGCATCTCTAAATTGTGTCCATGATTCATTTACTGTCTCTGTGTTTCAATCCAGAAAGGATTTGCATGAAATCCCAGAGCCTGCAATGATGCGTAGATGTGCTATTGTGGGAACAGTCTTCAGAGGACATGTAAACCTTTTATACAATGTTTGCTAGGACAGAACAGGCTCTGATGGAAAATGCTCCCAACCCAGCATGTGGTTTTGCCCTTGGCCTTGAAACAGTAGAGATGTTTTCCATGACTGGAAAACCCCATCCCATCCTACTTGTCTCAGGAGTCCTCGGTAGGGGGACCAGTGCAGAGACCTGTGTGACTGCGGCTATAACAGCCAGTTACGTTCTGCTTTCCCTCTAATTTCTATGGACATCATTCCCTGGAGTGTGTGGCTGGCTCCCAGCTCTCCCGTGCCTTGCTGACAGCTAAACCCCCCATTCCCATGGGGTTTCCCCTGGTCCCAGGTCACACAGGCTCCCAGAGGGACAGATGTTGCTCCCAGCCCAGGTGACCTTGCTCTTTGCAGAAGATATTTGCACCTGCAGATGTTCTTTGGCAGGGCAGAGTGACTGGACTAAAGGGCAGCTTGGCTAAAGCCAAGGTTGTGCACATCAGTCATTGTGCTGAGGACAAAGGAGGCAGACACATGTCACTGCAGCTCTGATGGAAGGCTGGGCATGCAGAAAGACAGCAGGGCTCAGATCCAACCATAGAAGAAGTGGGAAAAAAATAAATACATTTCTGGAAGCTTTATGACAATCAGGACATCTCCAAGAGCTTCTGAGATCAATCCTCCTGGTAAATGTTGAAGATTCTCTCATTTGTGTGCTTTAACTTTGTTTACTAAGGGAGCCAAGGTCATGCAGGGGAAGGCTCGCACAGAGCAACAGCCCACCCAATAAAAACCGAACCAAAAACACCTGAAAAAACCGCAGCAGAAAAGACATGCAGGATGACTGGATGACTCTATCTTGAGCTTTTATTAACATTTCCAGTGACAGACCTTCAAGCGCTCTCTATAAATAGCAATTAGTTAAACTTTATAGTTAACTGACATGACTCCAAACTGCATCAGACAAGCAAGCCTTCAGGTAAGAGTGCAGCAGCCACTAGCATGGCATGGATGCGTTTGAACAGAAATACTCAGCTCTTTCTGTAAAATTATTGCCCCATTTCCTCCCAGCTGGCTGAGAGTGATATCAGCTAAGCCTGTGCACGTTTATTTCACAAACATCGCACAGCCAACAGCAGAACAGGTAGAGTTCTCAAATGACACCATGACTGGGTTCTGACTCAGTGGCAAGGCTCGAGTTATTTGTGTGTCTCCTCAAATATCTGCTGAATAAACCAGGAAAACAACTGAAGTGATTCTGTTTATTTTCCTTGCTATTTTCTGTCAGCTGGAGATTCATAAATCCTTGCTGTGTGATGGTGGCTGAGTGATGCTGGTGATGAAATTTTGATGACAGACTGCAAAGGGAGACCATACACAAGGGCTGTGCGAGCTGTGCTACCACAACACCAAGAAATGAAGAGACCTGTAGGTTTATTTTTCATGAGCTGTGAAGAGCTGGGCCTGACAAATGCCTAGGAATTCCTGCTCCACATGGCCATCAACCAAGCCTAACCAGGGACCCTCAGCACCAGCAGTGATGGGATCTGCTTTCCTTTTTCTGTCCATGCTGGAGGTACAACTTCCAGGTTTGAATAGACAAGTGTCTGGACAGGAGATTTCTTCTTGATTGAAGGACTTGTGCCTAAAAGAGCAGACTGGTTTAATTGCAGTTTTGGGCATCTGAAGACAATTAAGACTCATTAATTGTGCCCCCAGAGCAGCTCTTCTCGGCACAGAGGACTACATCTGCAGGGGCTGACCTGTGACCAAAACAGTGCAGTGAATCACCCTGAGTCACTCATGTCTGTTCAAAGCTGACCAAAACAGCAGATTTATTTTTTGTACAGATGATTCTGAAACCCCTAAACTGAGGTCATTGTAAGTGAATGTCACCAACTTCTGGTAAAAGGAAACAATGGCACTGGGGTGGGAAGGGAGTTGTGAAAGAAGAAAAGATGGTGGGTTGAGTAAGATAATTTAAATGCTTTTAATTTCTACCTGCAGTAGAAATTTTGAATGGAAATGGCAGCAGAATTGAAAAACCAGCCTTGAAAATACAAACACTTTTATTGCAGACTTTATACAGGACAGGATTTCTGAGGGTCTGTGGTCCAACCTCTCACTCAAAGCAGAGTCAGCTTCCAAAGTAACTCAGGAAAGAAAGGCATCTCATATCCCACCACAGCCAGGTTAAGAAAATGCTGCTTTGAGTGGAGGGCAGCCTTTTACATGAATGCAGTCTGACTACATATTCCCATCAAACATGCACAGGCAATTATTCCCACTAATTTCAGGAGATTGGCTAGCTGTTGTCGGGATAGAGCTGCCTGGCTGCTCTCTGGGTCTTTGCAGTGCAAATAACAGGGAACAGGTTGGGTATAGAAGACAGGTGGATTCTCATCTTCAGAAAAGGGAAAAGTGATACCCTCCTTTCTCTTTTTTCTCCGCCCCATCTGCTGAGCAGCTTTTGGTCAGGAATTGAACTTATTTTGGCTGTTGAGAGCCTTAGTATTTCCACACATGAGATGAGGGAGGAGGGGAGAGAACTGTTCCTTTTCAGTCAGCTAGTCTCTTACCTCTGTAAAAAGGCTTTTTGAAAAACAGTTGCCATTGATTTGATCTGCAGTTGTTTTCCATTAAGGAGATAGTGATGGAAATATCCATATCACTGTGCATATCCATCAGTGATAGGATATGCACAGTGCTCAGTTTGGTGCTCAGAATGGTTGAGGGCAGACCTAAATTTAATGCTGCCCTTTGGCTTTCTCCTTTGGGAGAAAAGCATTCCTGATATCCTAGGCCAGGGTCTGTTAAATCTAACAGATTTAATCAATGCTGTGGTGAGAAAAGCAAAAAAAAAAAGAACCTTGAGGCAGAGTTGTCACCCTTGTGGGAAAGATGACAGATTATGTGCTATATGCATGGGGTGACGTGTCCCAGCCCTGTGCTAAGTGGATGGCACTGGTGAGCCTGAGCTCCAGGTCTTACTCATTATGATTATTTTTCTTTTTTTACAGAAAGGAGGGGGAAGCAATTCCCACACCGTCTCCCTGCCCTCATGCAGTGCTGACCTGTCATGCTCTCAGCAAGGACGCCACGACTGGAGGAGTCCCACTCGCTTCCTCTCTCCTGCACCTGTGGGTGAGCTCCCAGGAGCTGTGAGGAGGCAGCAGCTGCTCAGAGTCACCTGTGCTGTGCTGGCAAACTCAGCATTGCAGCTGGGCACCGAGCACTGCTCTGCAGGGGTGTGCTTTCAGCATCTGCATGAATCCTGTGTAGTTTGAAACAGGTTTGTGCAGCCTGGTCCGATTTGTTCAGCCCAAAGAGCCGACGCGCGGAGCCTTTGACCAAGGAGTGTTCTGGGTGGGCGAGTGGTTCTCACCAGTTGCTGGACGTAGCCTAGGAGACATTGAGATATTTTTTTCTGAAAATGTCTTGCCGCTCAGGGCAGCCTCCCCTGCCACTCTTTTTTCACACTGTGCCCCTGCACAGCAGCAATGAGGCTGTCAGAGCTGAAGGAGCTGTAGAAGAGGGAAACTCTGCTCTGGTTTTGTGTGATCCAGTGTGGGTAAATTAAAGCCTTCTGGGCTGGAGTGGGCACCAGGACCAGCAGCATACACAGGCCTCCCAGAGCCTGGGGAGTGCCCACTGCTCTGGACCAGGCTCTCTTCCCCCTGAGATGTCACAAGGACAGCAGGGACAGTCCTGCCTCAGTGGTGTTGGGTAGACCTGCTGCAAAGAGAGACAAATGTGGCTCATGAATCCACTGAACCTGTGAGATTCCCCTCTGGGTTTCTCCTCTTCCCCTTGTTGCTGGATCCACGTGTGGGGTGGAGCAAGGCAGGGTCAGGGGTCTGGGTGTTGCCATTGGAGATCCTAATGGTGCCCTTTGGCTCCTCCCGTCACACACGTGGCACACACACGCTTTTTGGGTGTACAAGAATGCATTTGCAGCAAATAACCACATTTACTTGTCTGTCTACCCACAGTGATTTTCAGTGCATCTTCCAGATTCCCTCTCACACCCACCCCTCCAGGGTGGTGCTGACCACTTCCAACCGAGCAACACAGCTGTGCTGTAGGACAGGTAACACTGTGCCACTGACCCCAAAATCTGCACCTGAATAAACTGCGTGAATATGGCTGTTAGACATATCTCTGTCGGGCAGAGGTCAAAATTCATCAAGTAAGTTGTTAAAACAAAACATCTTGTTCAACTCTAATATGACTCCTAAAATGCTGATTTTCTACTGTCTTTCAAATAGTTCATATCCTCTGGTTTGGCACAAAAGAAATCTGCAAGCGATTTCTACCACAGGCTACAACCAGCTCTAGACTAACCTTAGTTTCATTTCAAGCTTTAATCGGCGAAGAGTGGAACCAATCCATTTAGTGCAGACATCTGGTAACATAATTAGTTAACTGAGGTCCTTTGTCTCCTAAAATTCAAAAATGTTGCACTTCCCAAGCCCTGAAATGGATAAAAAATGAAGTTATCTTTTGGGGTTGTTCTGGTGTAGGCATGTCGGATTTTTCAGAGAGCTTATCTGCAGCACCAGCACAACCTGCCACTTAAAATGAAACAGCAGGGATATTTTATTTTCTCATGTTTGGTCTGAAATCAGAGGTGTTCTTAATTAATTTTTTTTAATGCTCTTTTAAAAGGCTATAAAGTAATTAGAAGAATGACAGGAGATGTGGTATATTACCGGCACCAAGTATGATTCAGACAAACTGTCACTAGAAAACGGCTCTGACAATTCAAAGTCCCCCAAAGTCTATTATTAAAGCTGTTTGGGCTTTTTCTTTCCTTTTTTTTTTTTCTTCCCCAGCCCCCCCAGCCACAGCACTAAACATAATCTCAGATCTAGCAAAACACAAATTACTGTGGACAACTCTATTGTGTTTTATTCTCTTCTTTGGCATTGGAAACTTCTTGGATATAAGGATTGCAGCCAGTGTCTGCACTCACAAAATAGGATGATTGCTGGACAAACAATTGATGGCTGGTCTAAAGGAGTGTAGGAATCTTCCCCCTTCTCTCTCTCTCCTATTTCTGTTTCCAGTTTGAAGAATGATGTGGGAATCAACAACTGGAGTTTTTCCAGCCAGTCCAACATCTCATTACCCTCGGCTCTGGTATCACCATCAGTCTGGAGCCTGATCCAGGTGAGTTTGGTAAATGGTTGAAAGCTCTTCAAGAACTTTGGAAGCTGTGGTTTCCAAAGGGTGTTTGGGATGTTGTGGGGGAAAAAGAAAATCTCCTCAACACAAAAAAGGAGGGGGAAAAGGACTGTTTTAGTGTAACACAAAGCAAATGTACATTATTCTTTCAGTCCCTTCATCTTTGGGGGGGTGTCCTTTTAAACCTGTCCATTCAGAGCCAGGCAGGTTATTCTGCTCTGCAGATCTCTCTCATATCCCTGAGCCCTGGGACTTTTTCAGACTATGCCTGAAACAAACAGGTCCATTTCCATCCTTCGAACCCCTCCTACAAGTTTTCTTCTTTTTTGGCTGGCATCCTACAAATAAGCTCCTACTGCTACTCTTTCATCATCTCTCAGCTCTCTCTTCATTTAGGTTCTTGCTAATAAACTGAAAAACAAGTGGGGATTGACAGGATGCGATCCCTGCTCATCTGTTCTGCAGTGGCTGAGTTTTAATTGCTCTGGGTCATCTTTTGCTTTCTATCCCCAGGGCAGAAGTCACGGCAGTTTTAATGTAGGGTGCTTTTCTCCTGCAGTATTTGGTGACCTCCTGGCAGAGGAGCTTTATTCCTCTGCCAGCACCTCCAGAAGCCTTTTCTGTGTCCTCAGCCTGCTGAGCACATGAAGCACCACCAGACCAGGGAAGGCCTCCACTTGTGAGCTCTGCGTCTCACATTTGGGTCTCTCTCAGGGGGCTCACCCCCAATTTTCACCACCTCAGTGTCGCAGAGACCTGTGGTTGCCTGGCCTGACCCAAGAAAAGCAGATGTTTTCTTGGAGCACTGGAAGTTGTTGCTGCACGTGTGGATTGTCCCCTGGGGAAGGGGAAGGAACAGCTTAAGAGGGAGTTAAAGAGGGGCTTGCCCTTAAAACAGAAGAGGCATGGAAAGGGGGATCACAAGGGTGGAGAAGAGGGGTTGGGAACGCTGAGGGGACAGAGCTGGAGGAGAGTCGCATGCAGCAGTTCAGGTGGCTGCAGGATATGAAAATCCTCCCACTGCTCAGATTTGCCTAGCAACTCTTCCCTTGGCTGACAGCTCTGCTGGTGTTTTGCCATACAGATGCAGTCTCCATGTGATGGGGAGCAGAGGAGAAGGGGGACACAGGGATACAGGGATGTATCCCAGCTCTGGGGAGGTCTGTGCCTGTACCTTGCAGAGAGGCTGCAGGGAAGGTGTTGAGTCCCTGTTTGCCCCTGTCTGTTCACGCTCCTGGTGTGGTGTCTGCCACCTTTGGAGTGACAGCTCTTTTACAGTCCCACAGTGCTTGGAAGCAGAGCTAAAGACGATCCCAACTCCGTGTCCTCACAGGGTCCCTCACTGTCGTGTACACAGGAAGGTGGCAGTGTCATCTGCATATTCTCTAATTATAAACACCAACAGTAAAAACTGCTTGCCACGGAAAAGTGCTGGTGGAAAATAACTGGTTTAACCATTTTTTATCTCTGGTCACAGCAAAGTTAAAATCCAGTTTTTGACCTACTTGCAAATCTTCAGCTCTTCTGAGGGAGAGTCAAATATGTAAGACTCCCTGTGAGAGAGTCTTCTGTTCCAACACAATGGCACAACTCTGCCACTTTTTGTGCCTCAAGTGTAACAGGATATGTTACTAAAGTAGTACAGGGTCCTCTGAGAGGCTGAATTGTCCCCATGCAAGATGAGAAAAAGCCCCGAATCACAGACAGAGGCAAATCTCATTGGCAGCACTGGTGACAGTAAAGGGTGCTGACACCAGACCCTGAGGCTGGTGTTCAAAGACATCTGTGGGGGACGGCTAAGAAAAAAAGGAAAGGAAGCTGCTGGGAAAGGGAGGAGAAAATCTGGGATGGATGACAAGGTCTGGGGTGGAGAGATGTCTGTCTGATAGGGTGAGGAGGTGCAAAGTGGGAGGAGGAAAGTCTTCCAAGGGACCCTGGGCTAAGCAGTGCAGTTCACAACCAACTCAAATCACAGCAAGGAGATCACAGCAAGGTCTGACATGTGTGGCTTTGTGTAGGATGAGAATTTCCACGGGGTGTGCTGGAGAGGATTTGCGCCCAAAGTCTCTGTTTAGTGCTCTCTTCCCTCTTCAGTTGTGGTTCACTGGAGCTAACAGTGCCTTCACCACAGCCCCAGACCCTTTTGGCTTCTCTTCTCTCCTTTCCCCTGGTCTGCTTAGCCTGGAGAGCTTTTCCTTCCACTTGCAATATGTGGAATTGTGCCCCTTGCTCTGTCACTGCAAACCCCAGGGAAATCCACTCGGGGTATCTTTTCTGGCTGTGCAGCATTTCCCAGCAGATGCAACACCTCCAAGTGTCAAACCCCCAGACCAACCCTTGTGATTTCCCCTGGGATGAGGGCAGGGTTGAAGGTGTTTGGAGTGAGACACCTTCCCATCAACTTCCACGCAGCACAATGTACACACTCAGTATTCAAGGCAAAGCTGCTGCAAGCTTAAGGAGAGCACCAAGCCCCTCTTTCCTCTTTCATCCTTTCAGAGGACTGTAATTTCTTTGCCAGAGCAAGGAAGGGTTTGCCAGGTCTCACCAGGAGGCCACAGCTTTGAAAACATGCCAAGCCTTCTACAAGCAGACTCCTGGCACACCCAGTCTGTCCTGAAGGCACTCAACCATGTAGTTTTTGTGCCAAGGACATAATTTGTGGCCTGCAGATGTCAACCCAGTCAATGGGGAGGGGGGTAAAGGAGACACATCTCAGTCAAGTCCATCAGAGCACCCTGATCTCCTCTCCAAAACAGTCTCCACATCTGAGAAGGGAAAGGAGCATCAAACATCAGTTCATTTCTCGGGAGCTTAGCAGCATATGCACTGAAAGGAATCATCTTCAGATGAGTGTTCTTGCAGACACATTTGCATTGTGCATCCCCAAGTTGCTGAAACAAGCCAAAAACCTGAAAAAACATCCCATATCTATCTGTTATTCTGCAGTTACCTTCAGTCCTGCTGAGTCCCTGTGCACCAGCTGAAGGACCTCCTTGGAGGGCACCATTGATTGCAAAATGCTGCCAGAGAAGCTCTGGAACACGGCTGGATATTTCTGTCACAAGAATAAGGCAGGCTGAAATGTAAATCTGCATAGTGGGAGTAATGCTCCCCCAGTGGCCAAGCCAAAGTTACACACACAAAAAGAGATTCTTTTCTCGAAAAAAAGAAAATAAATCCCCCCCACCCAAAAAAAAAACCCAAAAGACAACCAAACCAAACCAAAAAACCCCAACCAACCAACCAACCAACCAAAAAACCCCCACCCCACAACAACAAAAACAAACAACCAAACCAAAACAAAACAAAAGAAAACCCCACCAAAACCGCATACATTTAAAAAAAATCCCCAGCAAAAAAAAAACCAACCGGAAAAAAAAACCAAACCACCCAGGAAGCTGAGAAAACCAGCCAATAATTAGAAAAGCTGATCTGGAAAGTGGCTCAGAAAATCTGGCTTTAACCCAGGAATGAGGTGAAAGGACAAAACATGACCAGGGCATGAAGGACCCCGAGATGATTGGGACTTGCTTGTGGGCAGAAGTCACGAGGCAGATGTTGGCAGTTCCCAAGAGGGATGGAGTTTTATAAATACATCAAGATTTAGTGTTCAGATAACTGGAGATTTCAAAGGGCTGTCAGACTTCTGTCCTTCAGCACACACCACAAGACAGTCCAAACTCATTTCTTATTTGTGGAAAAGTGGCTAATTTTTGTCTTGCGTTATATTCTTGACCAACACAGCATAAAAATTCAATTCCTAAGGTATTCACGTAAAAGGGAGTTTTGAAAAGGCAATTTTGTAGTAAGTTTAATTTGTATTGTAAGATTTCCTTTCTTAGGGAAACACAGTGTTCCTAAGCACCACACCTTCAACCCATAATGCATTCCTATCAAAATGTACTAAATAATCTTACTAAATAGGAAAATCTTCTGAACTTGATGATCTGGTCTGAAGGAACCTTATGCATGGTTCCTATCTGTAGGATTTCCGGCAACAAGTCATGTCATAATGATTTTGGCATCTGTTGACATGGCAAATTTAGTAACAGTGAGCCTGCAAGATCTTTCTGTGCACTGCAGCTTTTTCTTGGATATTGACTCATTTCTGTTTCTCCATCTTCATGTAACGGGAAGGAGGTATGAAAATTTTGCTGGAATTTTTCCTCCTTTTCTTCTGTCCAGAGAACCAGACCCCCAAGCTGATTGCCTCAAGCCCTGAGCCTGTTTGAAGCACTTTGCAAAGCCATTGCACAAAGAAACTGGTTAAGGTAACTGAGTTAGCCTTCAGTTTGCCTGGTGTTTAAAAACCTTCTTGTGAAAGGGACTAGAAACACTATGTGAATTCCTTAAGTTGTACACCTATGTCACATCAAAGAAATAAATTATTAAAAACCCCTCTGAGCTGGCCTGGTCTCTGATACTGAAACTAGACTATAGTTAGACTATAACTCCTTTTTCATTTAACGTGCCACCATTTACATTGTTTTTCTATTTGTTGTGTTCTGTGACTGTTCATAGTGCTCTGTGTGGCAATTGTTATGGCTTTTAATAATCACAAAACACAACAAATCCCCATCACCTGCTTTTACAGGGAGGCAGAGTAACCTTTTCATGTAATGAAAATTACCCAGAAAAATACATAGTGTACATTTCCAGAGGTTCAGACAGCAGGAAGAGTTTCTTTTAGGATTTAGCTGTGTCTGACAACCAAGCTGATAATATTAAATCTTCGTGAAATCTGATATAAAAAATTCAAGACTGGGTACCATTACCTTAGTCAAGCACTAGTCTTGGCAGTTGCTGGGAGGTGTGGGAGTTTGACATCTTGTCCACCTGAAAGTGTATCTGTAACGTCACAGGAGACTGAGGCCTGGGTTAAAATTTGAGACATTTTTCTCTTGCCTCTTGCTGTGACAGAGTTTGCACCCTCACCAGCCTTGTGACTTGTCTCTCTCCTTGTCTTCCTGCAAACCAGCCTTTCAGAAGGATTTCTGCTCCCCCACCTGATGCTTCCTTTCCTCCCTCCTCTCAAGAGCCCTTCTCCTGGCTGAGCTCTGGGATTTCTCCTTGCTTGAAAACATGGCTCAGGGAGCTGACTGGCACAGCTGCTGGTGGGAGTCAGGCTGGATTATTCCTGCTGCTGCACTTGCCCATCAGCATGAATAAGACTGATGGGAGATGCACAGCCCAGTAATCCCATGGCTGACAAGATTAAAAATGTCTCTGCTTCCTTTCCACAGCAAGGGCCTCCTCTGTATCCCTTCAATGCAACAGCTCTTGACTGCTCTTTATGACTGTAAGGCATTCAGTCCATTATCTGATATTAGAAAATGAAGAAAAAGGACAGAAACTGCATTGGTGTTTTTTAATTGCTTAAACAGTTTCTCATCAGTCAGATCCGGACTTGGTGCAGCTCTTGCTCTGCTCATGTGAGACCTTCCCACTCTACAGTAATTTCTTACCTTGGTTATTTAATGTACCCTTTTTTTGCTTGTAATAGATTACATTATCCCAATCTGGGCATAAAAGAAAAATGCTCTTCCTCACAGGGCTAGTTAGCAGCCACGCTTGGCTGCCCCCAGCAGAGCAGGCCTGCCTTCACCTGCAGAAGCCTTAAAATAGTAGAGAAAGTGAAACTCCTTGTGTTAAAAAGCTGAAAATTTGCCATGTTGAGTTCACTCCCTCTCCCTGTCTGCCAAGAAGAGCTTAACAGGGATGTTTGTGAGCGCAGCTGGAGAAGGATGCCTGGCTGCCATTCACTGCTTTTCTCCGTGGGTTTGCAATAGAGGGGCTGCTGGATTTGGGAAACGTGCAGGGGTTATCCATCAATGGCTCCAAGGTAGGAAAGCAGTGGAGGGGACTGGTGTCTCCATCCGGAAAGCTCTCCCATTGGCACTACTTTTATTCCCTGCTACAGAGAAGCACTCACGGTAGTTTCTGTTCAAATGAACCAGATACCAGAACAAGCCATAAAAGAGGTTGAACACGGTTTGCCTTAGAAAATAGTCTCGCTGGGATAGTGAAATTTGGGCCTTTATAAGGACACGATGGCTTTGGTGACAGCCCGCCACAGGCTGATACGGACAGACTCCAATGTCACAGCAACAGCTCGAACCAGGGTCACATCTGAAGCAACTGTGTTTACACCACATCTGTTATAATCCTCAGCCTCTAAAATCAAGCTCGATTGTTTGTTTTGCTTTTCTTTTTTCAATATGCCACTGACAGGTCAGCTAGCGCAGCCCATGAGAGACAGAGTGCTTTAATACAGTACGGCCATTCTGATTGCTGCCACATCTCATTAATAACTCCTTGCCCTGCTATTGTGACTCCAATTTCACAGCTCCCATTTGCACTCCCTCTGGTTAATCACATCCATTTTTAGCTTGCTGATCTTAATTGGTCATTTATTATGGCTCTGTCTATTTGATGGACACTGATTTCCTCTCACCACCAATGCTTCTACGCCACTGCCTCCCTGCCATCAAGTGGCAAAACTAAAATCAATGAGAATTAAGGCTGAAGCTGGTTTGAAATCAGAGGCATTGCTCTAATTGATTCACTTTAATTGTTAATTGTGTTCCAGCAGCTCTTCAGAGTCAAGCCTGGCCCCGTGTGTTTGGGGCTGTAAATCTCACACAGGGCATGAGAAAATGAGGGGGGCAAGGGGAAAGCAAGATCCTGCACTGGAAGAATGTTATGTAAGCAAACTTTTGAGTTCCAGACCAGGCCTTTTGTGACTCTGCTGTTCCATATGCATCCGCACAGGGTAAGAGCACTCTGGGACATGTACTTTGGAGGTCTGAGCAGGGACCTGAGGGTTTCTGGGGAGGTTCAACACTTATTATCTACTCACCACCCCACTTTCTTCTCTCTTTCATCCCACCAAGGTCCCTTACCTGCGTGTTGAGTCCAGTGACTCCTGCATTCACAGTGTGTGCAGGTACGAGAGGATCACACTCCCCTATGCATTTCCTGTGGGTAGAAAATTGCTTTCTGTTTGGCAAACCCAGGGGGCTTCCTTGTTCATACCACTTCATGTGAGCTTTGCCCTCTGTCAAATGTGTCATTGGTACATGACTACAAAATTCAGGTGTGATTTGCAAGACTGTTAGGTTTTGCTTGGTCTTCAATGCTGCAAGAGCCCAAATTACTAATTGATATCAAAATTATATATATATACATATATATATATATATATACACACATAAATATTTCGGTGATAACATTAGCTTCTTACTGGTAGACTATTTCCAATGCCAAAAAACAAAGGAACTGGGACCCATATTTACCATTGCAAAATCCAGGCTTGAAACATAAAGGAGAATGAATGTAGCAATAAAGGCTGTTGGACTTTCCAAATCAGAGATTTGAGTTCAGTTAAATTACAGTTTCAGCTCCTTACCCTTCCTGGAGATAGTCCACTGGGAAAACTAAAAAAATCAGTACCTTCATACTCATGCACAGAAAAATAGTTCCAGCCAATGGTGAGTCTGCAAAAGAGAGGAAAATACTGGGGAGCCAGGAGGAGGGGAACAAAGCAGACCCAAGATGAGATGAGCTGGTAATATTTCTCTCTCGATAGCATTTCCAGGAGAGGGAGACTGAGAAGGCTGAGAGACTGACTTTTCTGATTCCCTGACCTCTCTCAGGGCATCAGAAATTTAATATCTTCCCCTCTGTACATCTCAAATTTTCATCTGAGCATTTTGTTGTTAGCATTTTTCCATGTTGACAGCTATATTTCTGGAACACTTCTAACAGATACCTGAGCACTTTGGAAAAAACCCCCTGGCCACACAGCTCTTAAAATATGTCCAACTTTTCTAACTAGTGGAATGGTTTGCTAACGCAGATGGGGAATTTCTTTAAAGAGCAGAGGAGGTGATAACAATAATAGGGGAAAAAATCTTGGAATGTGCCAAGGTCAGACCATAATGATCTGATGAAATCTGACCCTGGATAAGACATGGAAATATCAGGTATTATACCTGGGGCTAATCACTCTTATTATACCTTTCCTGTAGTTCTTTTTAAGAATGGAAAAAATGTGTCAGCCGAGGTTACCTGACACTTAATTTCAAAGCGTGCAGGGGAATCTATAGCTGCCTTATTAAATGGCCTGATATATTACTCCTGTCAAAGGAATAATTACAATGCACAGGGGGCATCCGTGCATAGGGTAGGCTATGCTCAGGGCTCAGGGGCTTTCAGAGCAGATATTTTTCAAATGTTCCTGGAGCGAGTGGGAATGCATATTCTGTGGGAATGTATATTCTCCGGAAAGTCAATTGCATTTGCTTCCTGCATCTTTGGGTCCCCCAGGAGCTGCTCTAAACCTCAGCAATGTGGAACTTTATAGTCGGTGTCACGTCCTCCAAGCAAGGTAGCTGCAGTCTGTCACATGCACGAGGCACAGTCCTGGTGCCTGCAGCACGAGGTGGGCTTTTTTTGTGCTCACCTGCCTCCATATGGCTTGTCCCTATCTTGTATGAAATGCACCCTGGCAGCAGAAATCTGCTGAGGTCGGTTTCAGATGCGTTGCCCAGGAGGAGGCTCCCTGGGCACTGCCGCGGCGGTGACCTGGATGTGACTGCGCCAGGCCAGCACCAGTGGATCCCTGACAGTGGCTGCGGTGTCCTCAGCCTTGCTGGAGCTGAGGAGTGAGAAGCTGAGCTTCTCCCTTTGGTTGGGAGGAAGTGCCGGACCCTCGGCGGCAGCCAGAGGAGCCGGATGACCTATGGCTGCCTCGTCAACACTCCTGCACATCATAGCCCGTTTGCACACATCGGGCATGACTGCTTCCAGTGAGATGCCATCTGGAATAAAGGCAACTTCAAGCATGTATTTGAGCATTCAGACACGTTTAGAAAGCAGACAGGAGCATGGAAGTTAACATTCAGATATTTCCCCGGCTCATATACCTGGGAGCCAAATGCTCCAGCTAAACAGATTGTGCCCTATTAAATCAAAACAGTGCATTGACAAAAGCTTAGCCCACAAGTTGCCATCTAGGTCATCGTTACGCAACAGTGTGTGCAGTGGCTACGGATATTCTCCCTGCATTCTTGATAAAAACATTAGTGCCTCGCTACCTTCCTTGTCTAACCCCAGCCACATTTCAGGGAAAGAGGGATTAGTTTCATAGGAGGACAAACAACATGCCAGGCTCTCTGTGTTTGGAGTGGTCTTTTGCCCTCACACAGCGCACCAAACACAGATGGGGTCCTTATCTAGCTTTGAATAATTAAAAAAAAGAAACAGATTATAATCTAGCAGCTCCTTGAAAATTGATATGTGAACGTGCTGGGTTTGGCTGGGGTGGAGTTAACTTTCTTCTCAGTGGCTATTGTGGGGCTGTGTTTTGGATTTGTGCTGAAGACAGGGCTGATAATACAGAGATGGTTTTGTTTTGGCTGAGCAGGGCTTGCACAGTGCCAAGGCCTTTTCTGCTTTTCACACGGCCACACTGGTGAGGGGGCTGGGGGTACATGGGAGGTTGGGAGGAGACACTGCCAGGACAGGTGACCCCAACTGACCAGAGGGACATTCCATGTAACATCAGTGTATAAAGTGGGGTGACATTTGGAGCAATGGTGTTTATCTTCCCAAGTCACTCTTGTGTGTGATGGGGCCCTGCTCTCCTAGAGATGGCTGAACCTCCTCCTGCCCATTCTTGTTTTGCTTTCCTTGTGTGCACAGCTTTCCCTATTAAACTGTCTTTATCTAAGCCCATGAGTTTTCCAGCTTTTACTCTTCCAATTGTCTCCCAGTCCTACTGGTGGGGGAGTGCGTGAGTGGCTGCCTGGGGCTTGGCTGCTGGCTGGGGTTAAACCACGACAGTGAGTTAAGGTCAAAATCTATTAATCAAATTCTCAGGTAGACTAAAGCCATTTTAAGTCACTATGGCAACAGGAAGGGCTTCATAATTACAGCAAATTATATTTATAGTCGCTTCAGGGAAATGTGCTTAGACCTCGCTTCTCCAGTTAATTGATGGACATTTAACTTAAAATATTGAACACCGTTGCAAAGACTACAATAGATTTTCCTTCTTTGTATATTCATAGCTGCCAACTAAGCTGACATCTAGTTTTCTTCTTTTCAGGACTCTTAGATATTTTCCTGGGCAGATACATCTAAGCTTCCTGGGAATGGACTTACTCTTTTTAGCAGATCTTTCAGAGCTGCCTGGTGTTTACAGGCAGCAAAACATTGTTGTGGTGCAAAAAAGGAAAAAGTGGCAGTCTTCTTCAGAGAGAAAAGCTAAAGAACATAATCTTTTTAAGGATACCTTGCAGAGCAGAGGAACATGGTGTTGTTGTATTTATCCAAATTTATAATGTGCTTTCTGTCAAGGTATCTAGGCATTATATAATGGGTTTAAAACAACAGCAGTGGCCTGGGGCTGTCATTTAAAGCTACTTAGGTTTTGAAGGCTCAGCCTTACCCGCCCCACTTTGGGGGAGATGAAGCAGAGCAGTGCATGGAGATTTAGGGGTGGCATTAAAAAATCAAGGAGCCACTTCTGAGTCATTGACAGGCAGATGCTGCCCCTCGTTTCCAAAGCCAGGTTTGCTCGGTGCATGTAGGACCAAGCGGTCACCCCTCAAACCTTAACTCAGTAGAGTCGGTCTGGCCCTCGTGGAGCAGTGCAGAGAAGAGACAGACATGAATTGGGATGTGCTCTCATAGCAGCACCGGAGAGAACTTCCTTATCCTCCATTCATACTCCAAGTGGCTCTTCCGTTTTGCTTCTCCTCCTGGCTGGGGCAGGGGGAGGGCATGGGGCACCACACAGTGGGACTTTCTGTCCCCACAGCACTTGGCCAGCCAAACACATCTGCATCACTCATTTCCTTTGCACTGGTCTCAGGAATCTGCTCTCTGGTAAAGCAAGCCCCCGGGTCCAATCCTGAACAGAAACATTAGGCTTTTCTTTACCCATTCAGTGAAAAATCCTTTCAACATTCGCATCTCCTGAAGGCTCATGCACCACTCACCTCTTGTTCCTCAATAACTGAAGCAGAACAAGCTCTCTTTCCTTGCAAAGTATCATCTCCAGCTGCCGGCCAAGTTTTATTATCCTTTCCTGGATTTTATCCATCTTTCCAGCAGCCTTTAAAGAAGCACAGGTTTGGGCCTGGCAGTTCTCAGGGCCAGGCTCCTTGGCACAGCTGGTGCTCTACTACTGCTCCCTGGCACAGCCACAGACGGCAAGTGTCCCTCTTCACCACCACATCCCATCAATCCCCCTTTACCCTTCCTGGTCCTGCGTCCCTCACTAACACAGGGACCTGGAAAATAGGAGATTTTTTTCTTCCCTTTGATAATGCTTGTTGATTAAAACCACACTCAGACTAGATCCAGAGAAAACAGAACATTTCTGTGCAATTGAGATTTTAAGCAAGAAGCAGTCGCCCCTCACCCCAATTCCTCCATCTTCCTCCTTTCATGTAAATAAAGTCATATGTGGCCCTTTGACTAACCTGAGTTTAATATAACTACAACAATAAATTATATTCTTCAGTGAGAGTGATGTATTCCACAATCCACACCCCATGACATTGTTTAGTTGGTAAAACCACACCGTGACTTTTGCCCATCCATGCCTTCAAGGCAGTTGAAAGAATTTGTGTGGGAGGGGGAATTGATTCTCCAGAAACTATGCTGAAATAATGGGGTTTTTTCTCCACTTCATAATTAAATTAAGCATTGCAGCATTAGCATTTCCTGCCTGGTGGCCATTGTCTGTCCATCCCTAATTAAAATGTACTTCATTAAATGGGATGTGTTTACTGTATAGGTTAACTATGTAGTCCATCATTTTCATTACGTACTCCATTACACATTTATTGTACCTAGCTGTATCTAATTATACGTAGTTCCTGGGAGGTTCCTGTTCATCTGAAGTTGTTATCAGCATTGATAACACCGCTAAACAGCAGTGGGTTAAACACAGTCAGGTTGCAATCCTTTTAGCACATGGTCTTTGTGCTTTGTCCCAAAGCCACTCTGACACCGAAGCCTTACAGGCTGCAGCATCACCTCCAGCTCAGACAGCAGACACCCAGCCCATTTGAATTTTGGGGCTCAGGGGCCAAATGCCTTCCAGAAGCTTAAGCAGAAAAATATTACAGAGTTGAAAAACCTGCCTGAATAATAAAAAAAAGTCATGAGCTTTGTTTGCCAGGTGTAGCTGCCTCTTCAAGCTGACACAGCTGAGTGCAAAGATTTCAAGTGCTGGCTGTGGCTTTTGCCATAGTAATAAAACAATTCTTTGGTATTGAAAAAACTTTTGATGAGCGTAGAGGTTTCTGGGGTGATAATTAACTTTCCTGGAGCAATTTCTCTGTTCACAGGTGGAGATGGGAGCTGGCTTTGCTTCCTTCCTCCCTGGCTTTCCTAACAGAATGGGACTTGTGACCATGGGACCACAGAAACACAGAAGGTTTGAGTAAGAAGGGACAATTGAAATGCCTTTCAGTCCAACCCCTGCAATGAGCAGGAGTATCTTCAACTCCATGTTGCAGTGAGAGTTCTGGCAGGAGTGTCCCGGAGAGCCTGCTGCAGGAAAGGCTCCAGCTTTGCCCTGCAATGTCACCATGCTTGAAATCACATGGAGAAATATTTTCCTTTCACTTAACTTTTTCAGAAATTAATTTGCAGAGAACCAAAGGAAATAGTTACATCTAATACAGTGAGCCTCAGGGAGTGGAGAAGCCTTGGGAAATGGTCTCATACTGGGCTTAAATTTCAGCTCTTCCTTGAGATCCTCTTTTAAATTCAACACCGCATTTCAGCTCTGCTCTCATCTCCTGCTTCCCACCTTGCAGTGCAGCCCTGCTAATGGCAGGGCCCTTCTGCAAGTGCTGGGTTGCCTGGGCCAGCCCAAGGCACCCTGAGGACAGAGTTTGCCCCACACGTGCCACCCCTCTCCCACTGCCCACAGCGTGGTGCCCCAGGAACCTTGTGCTGCTGGGATAGGCAGTGCCATGGACCTTCTCTCTAGAGAAGGAAACAGTTCTTTGGGATCGCAGTCAAAAGCGCAGAACTAAGGCGGGGGAAGGAATCAGAGTTTTGCTCGGAACCTCCACATCTGTTCTGCTGGGAACATCAATCACTTTTAATATGAAGCATCAGTCATAGCCAAGCCCTGCTGCATCAAATATCTCTGCATACAACAACAATTCTTCAATCTTAATGAAGTCTTGCACAGGAAAGCTGTTCCCCTTCTGCCCAGCCAAGAGCAGAGGAGTGGAGATGAGCTTTAGATTGTAAGCCCCAATAAATAGGGCTTTTTGTACAGTCATCCTGCACCAAGCAGGCACACGCCTGTAGCTAAGGGGCTTCCAGCAATCCCTGCAGATTTAAAAAGCCTGGAGAAAAGTCTATGGATCCCAACACAGATATTACTTCTCCCCCTGAATATATCCCTGAATAATATTTTCTTGAATATGATTACAATTGTGCCAAAGATGCATAGTTGGGGGCTTAAATCCATTTTGTGCTTGGTGCTGTCCAGATATAGCAGAGATGGACCTTGCCTTAAAGAGACTGGGGTCAGTTTAGGTACTTTTGTAGCAGGATGCTGCCCAAGTAGAACATGCTCAGAAAGGCTGTAACTAATGTTAAAACAAAATGTTCAGGGTTTTTTAGAGGGCATTCATAGTCTGGGGGCAGAAGGACTCAGGCACTGTATCCATAAATAGGAAGCCAATGTTTTCCTCCTTGTCCTCCACTGCTCCTGCTGGTGACAACTGCTATTATCTCTCCCTATGCCAGGGATCTTCCAGGAGCACTGCTGGGGAAAGTTCTCTGATGGGAAAGAACTTCTGATCAGCCAGCTAAACTTCTTGGAAATGGCACATGGACATAAGAACTCTATAGTTGGTTGGTTTTTTTGGTTGGTTGGTTTGGTTGGTTTTTGATTTATTGTTGGTTTGGTTTTTTTTGGGGGGGGGTGGTTTGGTTTGGTTGTTTGGGTTTTTCTGGTGGTTTTTTTTTGTTTTGGTTTTTTTTGTTGTTGTTTGTTTGTTTGTTTGTTTGTTTGTTTTTTGAAAGGGTGTCTCAGAACAGCACTACTTTTATGGGGAAGAGTTTTTTCTCATTTCCTGTTGTAACTTCACTTTTGGTCAGCCCTGAGTACTGAGGCAGATGGAGTAAATGATCATTGTAAGTCCCTTCCACCTGAAATCTTCTCTTCTCTTCTCTTCTCTTCTCTTCTCTTCTCTTCTCTTCTCTTCTCTTCTCTTCTCTTCTCTTCTCTTCTCTTCTCTTCTCTTCTCTTCTCTTCCCTTCCCTTCCCTTCCCTTCCCTTCCTTTCCCTTCTCTCCTCAGTGATAAGACTTTTCACACAGGAGAAGCTTGTCTGCTGCAAACACCCAGCCATGGCTCCTAGTTAGCACCTCACAGGTCTGCAAGGACGGTAATTTTTCTTTTGTGAAGAAATTGGGTTAATATGACATTTTATGAGGAAAAGGGAGGGTGACATAGTTGTGATGAGAAATGTTTGCAGCGTGGTCAGGTCTGAAATGAGCAGAGCACTGTGGGAGTCGTGTCAAGTGAGTCTCTTCCTGCAGTTTGTAACACAGAAGAGAACAAAGAGGGAATAGGCAGCCCTGGATTCTCTCTGAGCTAAAGGAGTTACTGGTTCAGGTAACTAAATGGCCAAATTAAAGAGATGATTCACCCCTCTTAGCTGTTTTAAAGTATCATTGGGGACTTTGATGCTTTTTTAGAAACCAGATTGCTAGCTGAGCACTACAGGGAGCTGGGCAAACTGGAAGAGGAGTGTTGCCGAGAGATTCACGCACCAGGTGAATGAACTCGCTGCAGAAAGAAGAAATAACATTGCCAGTCATGAACACAGCACAGCAAACAGCATCACACCCCTTTGGGCATTCTCACACCTTCAATGGGCACATTTTGTAAAGATCACTCAGGTGGAAAGAATTAATGTTTTTTTGTTCTCCACCCAAAGTCACAGTGACAAACTGAATTATCACTCCTGGGGGCAGCAGGTGAAAAATCATCTTGATTCTTTTTCTGTCTTTGCCTTTGAAACCACCTGTTTCCAAACAAGTGAAATTCTGTTTCCACTGGCCTGTGAGGAGCTTTAATGCTCCATTTGCCCTGAAAGAATGTGGCCTCTCTTCCTGTCAAAAGGAGCTGAGTGCATTTTCCCAAACCTAAACCACACAGCCACGGGGTAAACAGAACTAGGAAATCTCTAGGAATTTTTTTTTTTTTTTAAGGGTTGTTATTTGAATAACGGTGGATCACTAAGGTTAATTAGAATGCCTTTACGCAATGGTTTGGAAGGCACCAAAACATGACAAGCTATGGCACTTGAGCTGTTTGCACAGCAACACCATGTAATTGTTCAAACAAGGCACAGTGCCAGGCTGTTCCACAAGAAGCTGCCCCTTTATTTAGAAATTGCCTTCAATAGCAGTGTTTTCTCTACTACTAAGATCAATTCTATTAAACAGCTGGTTCCCTCTGGCCCTCTTTGTCAGGTTTGATGGGGTCAGGAAATATTTCTGTCAATCTTCTCTCACCAAATCTTTCACAAAGTCACATCTCTTCCCCAGTAGTGTTTTATCTGGAGTGTGATCAGTTAAAAAAAGACAAAAACCAAAAAACAAACCAACAAAAAAATAATAAAAACCAACCACAACTCCACACAGCACCCTCCCACACACCCCCCCCAAAGAGAAAAACCAGGGCAAAGAAGAACTATCCAATTCTTAACTATAATCCAAGACTGACCTTAGGTAAGTGGACTGAGAGAGGTAAAAATACCTACCTGTTCTGTTTCAGCAGGACTCGTTATTAAGATATTTTGGATGTCAGCTTTTGTAGTCTAAAAAAAAAAAAAAATAACCACACTTTTTCTGCCATTCTGGGGGTGCAGCTCTGGCAAGTTTTACTTGCAGCCAACTTCAGACTAAACTCCAGGTCTCTTTCTACCCTAAGAGCAAAGTAATGCTCACATGCTGGATTGGTGACACGAGGCTTGCTGCTGTGATTTTTGGCTGACTTTGAGAGGGTGTGGATGCAGCTGAACTTTGGGGCAGTGCTGCTGGAACCTGTGTGCTCTGTCGAGATCCTTTCTGCCCAGATACTGAGAGTGCTCCTTGCTCGCGCTTCTTATTGCCCCAAAGGCAGGCAGCAGACAGCAGTTCCCCCAGAAATCCTGGTCCCTTTGCCTGGGAAGGCTGCTCAAACTGGGCTAAGTGTGGCCAGCTCAGCCAGGCTGCCCTTCCCCACCAAAGAAAGGGCAAGGTTGCTGAAGTAGCCAGGAACTGGCAGTGCGGTTTCTATACCTGACCTCCCATCCAAGAAGGGCAAGCTGGGAGCAACAAATTTCCATTAATTCAGGCAGCACTGAATGTATTGAAGGAATTGCACACTGTTCATGGCTTCTGTCAGCTGGGAAAGGGGTTGAATTCATGCAACAAATTATTCAGAAGAAATTGTTTGCCAGACTCTCATTATGAGCTCTACAGAACAGAGGAGTTGATACATCAGATACAATTAACTTCATGTTATAAAACCCTTTTGGGATGTAAACACTAGACCCTGCCAGCCCTACTGTACTGTAAGGGCCTGGCTGCTCATGATTTTAACAGGAACTTGTGTCTATTCATCCTGTGTGTGTCTGCAGGGAGCAAAACCCTTTAAAAACCTGGAGATATTGTCCACTCTGTGTCTGAGGAGCAGAACAACACCCCAGACCAATGCAAGCAGAATCCAAATGTCAGATTTGAGTATGACTAAGCATTCCTCAAAGCAGTCAGATATCAAGCTCACAATCATTAACACTGAAAAGGATTTTCAAATTGTGTTGCAGCCAGCAGGATTTTGCTGAAGGCAAAGCTAGACCAACACCTGTCTGCTTTTTGAATCAGATCCCCAATTACAAGGTCTTTGCTCGGTGCAGTTAATAAATCTCTTCATGACAAGACATTCTGCTCAACACAACATGGGGTCTGTGGCCATAGCAGCAGCCCACAATCTGTGGGGTGAAGAAAGTACAATTGGCTCACAAAAGTGGGAAAGCAGCAAAGCAGATTCAGCTGACACCAAAATGTCCTACGGAGTCTGTGCTGTTTCACCAGATTGCTCACAGCAGCTCAGAAAATCTTACTCTTGCCTTTTTTAATGCACTACGTTGGACTTTTAATGCAAACTTATATTCTTGCCAACTTCTGTTTTTCAGTCCTTTTCCAGTTAAACTTCATTGGCCAATGTGAAACGTATTTTTAACTTATAGGGGTCTCAGTTAAAAACAAAAATAGCAATGGAAATTGTTTCATTTTCTTAACAGCCAGGGAAATGAAACATCAATTAGTTGCACTGCTCTGCACAGAAGCAATGGCAGAATAAAGAGAGATGAATCCTGCAGCTGAGTGGAAAGCATTTGTTGAAGCAATTTGGAAGGTGAAGTTCATCATCCTCATTCAGAGGCCAACACTGTGTATTCCTAAGAAAAATATACGTTGGGCTTTTTCAGTGTTTATTGCTATCATTTATTCAGAAGGAAGTTTTTAGTGCTTTTAAGGTAAATGCTGATTTTAGAGTAATTCCATTTAATTAACTGAACCCAAAATTATGTTTGCATTAGCAACTAGCAAAAGAGAGACTCAAATCACTGCTGTCATTCCCTGAACTCTCCCACAAAGGGAACTTAATACCATATCACTTTCTGAGACAGAAAAGAAAGAAGCATTAAGGAAAACCAAGAGGCATCCTGCTGAGATAAGCGTCATTCCTCTCAGACTTCCATTCTTCTTTCTAGAACAGCAGCTCTGATGGTGACCATTAGAATAACCAACAGGGGTGGATGAGTTGCCAGCCTGCTAACAGCAGGGATCAGCTTTGCTTCACATCTACACACATTGCAAAGTGGAACAAATGCTCTGTAAAACACTGCTTGTAACTACTGGTAATGCACAGCCATCATTTTGTGCTGTCAGAGAAGGGCTGGGTCAAGAAGTAGCTGAGATTTTGACTGTGATGGATCTGCTCCCAACAGCCTTAGGAAAAGGAACGTTCCAAACTGTGGGAGAACTGTGTTCTCCCAAATGTCGGAAGTGCCACACGTAAGCAACTCATACCAAAATAAGAAGTGGAGGGCCAAGCTAAAATAAGGAGGAGGTCAGGGCGCATCCCCAAGCTCTAATGGTGCATCCTCGAGCTCTAATGGTGCATTAGAGGATTCCCAAGCTCTAATGTGATTTAGAAATATTATCAGCTGTTAAGAAGCATCCAGTTCATGCAGCTTTTACAAATGCAAACTCGGTTTTGCAACCAACAGCACTTGAGATTGTGGCAGCAAAAAGACCGTGCAATTGTGAGACTTAAGTTACTTTCACGATGTAAAAGTGAGGCAGGGAACAGTTTCCCTATATAGAACAGGCTAAATAAGCCACTGGGGTTTTCATTTTTCTTGGGGGCCAAAGTTCTCTTGAGAAGGAACTCCTGTGGTTGTGTAAGTGGGCTGGTGGATGTTTGGGCAGATATTGAAAAGAAAGCAGAAGTGGAAGCACTGAAATCCACGTCAAGAGGCAGGAGTAGTTTTGGAGCAGGGTCAAAGTGAATGAAAAGGAAAAAGAGAAAGGCTCTGTGATTGCTGGAGGAGTTGAGAGTAGTGAATATCAAGAATTAAGCTTTCTTCCTAAATCTCACTGAGATACCGTTTTCCCCATGGGAAGTCACTGTGGTACTTTTAAACGGGGTAGGAGGGCAGGGCCATGGAAACTTGGTGACTTCTGGGGAGATGCTTGGTGGTGGCAACTGTTTCCTGGGTCTTGTCCTCCTCTCATGATGACTCTGCTAAATTTAAATTGAGTACAAGCCTGCACCAGGGTCAGGCAAAGGAGGAAGGGAACAGATCCCACCGTCCTCACAGAGGCACCTGGTGTCAGGGATACATTAAAATCAGCAGGACATTTGCTTTTACATCTGCAGAAGCCTCAACTGTCACTGCTAATTGAGTCTGAAGGTTTTTTAAATTCAGCTAAGCAGATTAGAGCAGGGATTTGCAGGAGAAAGCTGTTTCTTGGCCTCCACAAGTGAGAGGTGCAGTGAGAACTGGGGTGCAGGTGAAACAGTGACTGGTGAGTTAGTGGTGCCCCAAGAATCTCACAGGTTCCCTTGCAGGATTTGAGGTCCAGCATTTGACTCCTCAGTGTTTGTCATTCACTGTGTGGAAGCGATACCCACATCTGACTCAACGTGCCCCTCAGGTTTGTGCCCTGCTGCAATTAAAGTGGAAGTCTTAAATCATAGCTCAAAATGGGCATACGCTTTCCAGCCATTTCCAACCTGTCCTAGGGGAAATAACCACAGGAGAGGGGATCGGGAGGGATTTTTGCCCAGGATAAATTGTGGCTCCATAAAATGCATAACAGGAAGCAGCACTAAAGGATAATGTTTGCTGCCATAAAAATCAAGTACCCAGGATTTAGCAGGTAACAGATTTAGTGCTGCCTGTGTGGACTTTATTTTAGTCTCCCCCACCCCACAAGAGTAGTTGATTGCAGTGCCATAAACTGCTTTTTTCTACAGTGCTTATGTCTCTCTTACGGAGGAAATTTGATTTTCTAACCACATAATATTTAACTATAATATATTGTTAATGTGAATTCCCTCCAAGCAGCTTGGGTGACAAACACTGAGAATTTGAGACTGGCTGTGTAACGTTATTTGGGATGCTTGAACTGCAAAGGTTTGTGTGCTGCTTAATTTTCTTTGCATGTAGCAGAACACAGTAAGAAGTATTTGCAGTATAGAGTACAGAGTGTTATTAAGAGAGAGAGGACTACTTCTGGACTGGGGTCTGTTGAAATCAGTGCCTTCAGGAAGGGAATCTGCAAGGGATAGCCAGAACATGGCACTGCGTCATGACGTTCCATGCACATTTCATGCAGGGCCCACCACAGGATAGGTGCCCACGACAGAGGAGGGTCTGGCAGCTGCCAGAGGGGCAGTGCCAGTGCAGGCAGCTGCTTCCACCTCCTGCTGCAAGCCCTGGGAGCACCTCTGCTCCCAAGCCACCAGCACTGGGGCCTCGGAGAGGTGGGAGTGTCAAGGTCAACGTATTGAAGCATTGAGTAAGGAGAAAAGAGAAACTGTTTAAGGGTTACTAAGTCTGAAGTTAAAGGATGGCAGCAGGGGCACCCACAGTCACGAATCTCTCTTTGGACTGGGCCAAAGCACTTAGATCCAAAGTAGTCCCTCCACGTGGGGTGCACTATAAATATCCACTAATTGCCTCCAACATGAAAGAAAGGGAACTTGTGGCGATCCGTTTGCAAAGGCGAAGAATACTGTTTGCCCCTGTGGAAAAAGCAGCCAGGAAACACAGAGGAAAGGAAGCTGGTGCTGCTGTCAGTCCCTGCTGTGTGCCTTCCACCCAGCACTGTGAAGTTCCAGGCTGGATTGCCTCGTCACACCACTGCAAGAGTAGGCCAGGTCCAAGGAGGGCAAATCCTTCAGGTCCCACTTCAAACCGGAGCTGTTTGATGTTAAACTGAAAAGAAAAAAATCTGTGTTAAAAGGAAGATCAAATGACCCCACCACCCTTCTGCCAGAGGAGGCAATGCTGTGGAATATTTTTAGGTTTTTGAAATTTAATAGTTAGCACTTCACGACTTTCTGTGGAGAAAAGAGTGAAATGGGGAAAAAAATCTTCCTTAGGCTTTCATTCCCCTGTGTCATAGCAAGCCTCTTCCCATCCTTTACATCACAGAATACAGAATAATGTAGGTTGGCTCAGGGAAGCTCAAGTCTGACTCCCTGTTTCAAGCAGGTCCAATTACATGGGTTTGCTCAGGGCCATGCTCAGCTGAGGGTTGAGTATCTGCAGGGATGGCAAACCCACAGTCACTCTGGCCCCTGTTCCAGCATGTATTGTGAAAAATCCATTGCCCTATTAAATGGAGTCACAGAAATAAAGATTTTCAACCATGGCATCTTCCCATAATAATGTTGAATCCATATTTTCTCCCATGATGTCAGAATATTAAAAAAAAATCAGGAAATAATAGCAGATGCAATAAAATATTCCAAAATGAAGTGTTAAACATTTTCACTGTGTGTTTTTTTGTCCAAACCACACAGTTCTCACAAGGTTTTTCCAACTTTGACAGAAAGGCATGTTTCTGGGGGCTGTTGCCTGGTCTAAATCTTTCCAGTCATCTCAAACTAGAACTTTGGATAATTTTGCTGTGTGATGGGCTCCTGACGTACAGCCTAGAGCTGTCCTCCTCACTTGGGCGCTGGAACAAGAGCTGGTGATGACATGTTCGATTCTTTAACCCCTGTACTGCCTTCTCTGCCATGGAAATGTCTCTAACCCAAACACACCAGTCGTGGGAATGCCAGGACTGGGAGGCTGCTCCATGCACTGTGTGGTTTTCTTTGTTTTGGCAGACACCCTTTGATGTGCAGTGCTGCCGTTTACAGCTCGATATGTTCATCTGGCATTGCTCTCTTCTTTCATTGTTACATGCTTCAATTTTAGTGACTGAATGAAGTTTTCTGTTTTGCCTTCGCTGTTTCTAGGTCTTTCAAAGGGTCTTGGTATTGATCAAAAGATGGGTGAACTGCTTCAAAGGCTTCTCAAAGACCTCAGCACAGGTTTTAAGCACTAATCTCCCATCAGCAGTGGTGGACTTCTGTGGTGAAACTGTTGTGGCACATCTGAGTCCAAATGTGCAGAGAGCTTCTCAGAGGCTGAGGGGAAGGAAGATGCCTCACCTGGGCATTTTGCAGGTTGTCCCCATATGGAAGTGGTTTTTTTGATCACAGGAAGAGCAAATCACTTGATGTCAAGGACTCTGACCCTCCTTTGGTCACTGATGTGAGCCTGCCCAAAGGTTCTCTTATGCAGGGCAGAAGAAAGTATAAATTCCATATAAATACCACCACATAAATTGTATGTCTCACCATTTATCTCCCCCTAATTTGGCAACCTTTAATACAGCAAGGTGTCACCTGGAGGAACCCACTGGAAGGCAGCCTGAGAACTGCTTTTAGAGGCAGGGCAATCTACCAGCCCTCTGCATTCAAAACTGCTGAGCCTTGCCCCTGAAAGCTGGGTTATTTAAATCCTTACACCGATAGAGAGTCCTTCTGTTCTGCCTCCCGGCACTCATTTCACAGTTTCAAGCCTTTTCACTCCATTTCATTAAAGAAGAAGGAAAAGGAGGAGAAGGAGAAAGTGAAGGAGAAGGAGAAGTGAGTATGAAAATAGCACATGCTGAGATTCTGGTCCTGCACAGAATCAATTTATTTCTGCATGTGAATATGTGTTCATGCCTGTATGTATACATGAACATATATAAACAAATACAGACATATACATATTTGTACATAAATATATACATATATAAATACATATTTATATAGACAAATAAATATCGATAGGTATAAATAAAAATACATACATACATACATATATATGACTTATTTCCAAGAACTGTCCCTTTTTGAACAGTCTGTTTTAACAGAGCAGCTCCTGTACAATTCCAGCACCTGACTTTCTGAGCACAGATGTCTGCTTTATAGATGAAGGAGCTGGCTCGACCACAAGTTTTGTCCTGGAGCTGAAAATAAACCTACTTTTTCCAAGTTGCCTTCCAGGGCAATTTTCTGCTACTCAGCTCTGCCTCCTGGTGTGCTCTTGCTCTGACTTGAATGAACAAAATGATACCAGAATTCCTCTAGGTGGGAAATAGCTGTGCTGAGGGCTATCAGACCCAGGGCACTCCTGCAGAGAGACACACAAGAGCAAACAGATCAAGTTTTCCCATCCTTTCTCCTTCATTGCATTGGCATTTGGTCAGGACACAGCATCCTAGGCCATTCCTGCATACATGTGTAGTAGAAATATACGCACATCTTTTACTCAGGAGGGGTTTTCTACCAACAATAAAAAGAATGCATCACTTAATGGCTTCACCGTTTATTATTGGCCTTTGCAGTTGTTAGTGTTTTCTAATATATGAAAAATAAGTGATCTGTCCAGGTGAGCTGGTCTTTAACACAAGTCCCTGGAGAAAAAGAGCTCACGAGTGCAAAATTCAGCTGTTCCTGCCATTGGTAACCAAGGAAGCTGCAGGCCACCTCCTATTAAACATTTCTGTGACTACACAAGCAAGGAGACCACAAAGCAGCAGAAGTCCAGAGCATCTTTAGGAACAGAGGTCATGCAGTAGCTATCCTAAATTATTAATATAATTTACACCCGAGGTCGAGCTGGTAAGGAAACCTGGTCTGATGGTGAGTGTGGGAGGTGTAGCTGAGAAGGGGCTTCAGTCCCAGCTCAGGTGGTGCAAGAGTGACTCCAGAGTGGCTCCTGGATGGTCAGACAGGGAAGTTTCCTTAACATGGGAATGGCCCCTGACTCACAGCTGGGCTGATGCCAGCACTAGATCATGGTTTTTCCTGTGTCTTGGCAGCCTCCACAGCTGGCAGTCCCCACCTCTGGGAGATCTGGGGCTTGGCTACACCACCCTCCCAAGAATATGCCAAACTAATCATTCCAAATGTAAGAGCTGGCACTTTGGTCAGCTCCTGCTGTCAGAAGAGGTATTTCTCCCCAGGGGCTTAATGGGCAGAGACTGCGGAGAGCATACAGGACTGTGGCAGAACCCAGAGTGAGGCTGTGTAAAGGGGAAGGACAAAGCTGATTTTAAATCAGACATATTTTTGTTGCGCTCCCATTCTTCAACACTTGCAAGCATCTAGACATGGCTGTCCAAGATGCCTTGTGGTGACACGGAAGATTAGAAACAACATATTCCATGCCTCCTGACAGCACCCATGATACTGTGTGACTGTAACTTCTGCAGACCTCAGACCTCAGACCTGGTCTGCAGCCAAACCTCAGTTGGCTTCAGCAACCGAGGGAAAAGTCACGCCACTGCTGCTCCAGGACCAATGTGCACCCAGCAGTCCTCACAGTTCCACCTGCTGTCAGTTCCCAGAAAGATCTGTGCTCCATTCTGGAGGGCACAGCTGCTCTCTTAACTTCCTACATATCTGCCATTCCTTGACTTGTGCTCTGCTGCTTCTTCTGGCATTTCCACATATGTGCTCTCTTACAAAAAAACTGTCAAGTTCCCTCTGCAAATCGCTACAGGCCTGGAACATTTTACTTATTTGGACAAGAGAGCTCTTCTCTTATTAAAAAATTAAAAAGAAAAAAAAACCCAAGATGGTCAGAGACAGTTAAATTAGTGCATGAATCCAACTGACCCGGAGAAATCTGTAAGAATGATGATTCTACATGATTCTACAGAGTGTCACCAGGCAACTCCTCTCTGCTGTGACGCTTGTTGGTGTCTGTTGCATACCTGGAGGAAAATTTCTGTGAGTCATAGGCAGAGCAAATGAAACAAGACTTTGCGCTGGGCATGAGGGATGAGAACAACTTGTTGTTCCTTTGTGAAGCTGATGTGCTCTTTGCCACTTCATGAGTGCCCTGGAAATCCAAGTCCTGGGCTTGTACAAGCTGGGGGAATGCAGGTTGGTGGTCGGGGGCAATCCAGACTTCTCTTGGTTTTTCTCTGTGCTGTCATCTGCTCTAGTAACAGCGCTGGAAGAAAGCAGAAGATGAAGAACTCCCAGGTGAGATGAAGAACTCCCAGCATCACTTCAAAGGTGTCAGTTGTGAACTTTGGAGCCCTGCACTGTGCATGCAGCTGCTGGCTCACACTGCACTATGGCGTGCACAGCCACTCTGCCTGTCCCTGGCTCTTCTTCTCTCCATAGGACTGATTAGGGACACATTCTCATCCTTAACCTCCTTTCAGGTCATGAGGTTAGTTCTGCCCTGACAAAGATTTGGCTGCCCTCAGTTTTGCTGGTTTGTTTTTTTCTTCAAGCCATCTCTCCTTTTTTTTTTTCCAAAAAAATGACGAGTGAAATCAGATTATTATGGAGGAAAACTGTGCCCTGAAGGCAAAATGCTTCAATAAGAGAAAAAAGGGAGAGAAAAATACTGTTCTCTTTAGCCTGGCAGTAGTCAGGAAGAGCTGCAAGTCTCCTGGGAGGTCTTGTTACTGAAGATCAAAGAGGCTCAGAGAAGAATTGCCTGGGTTGGAAAAAATCTCCAGAAAGCTCTTAGCTCCATCCACAAGCCACTTCCCATCCAGCGACTCAGCCAGTTAAATATCTTGTGAGCCTCCTTCAAAGCAGTGATCTAAAAACTGCAGAGTGTAAAGTGGGATTTTATGGCCCCATGCATATTCACAAATACGTTTATGCCCTGAGCGGGTTGTAATTCCGAGGGCTCTTGCAAGGCAGGGACAGAATCATCCAGGGAAGCAATGAGGTAGGCTGGGAGCATCCATAGGATTTACTCACACATGAGCTGTAGAAACCTGAGCAGAGAGCCATTAAGCAGAACTACCCCATAACAAGAATGTTTATCAAGAAAAGGAGCTAATAGGCCTGGCCACTATTGCTGAGCAAGTTAAGGCAAGGTTTCCCCAGCACACAGGTGCTTATTTCCTTTTCAGCATAATTCTGCAATAAAAGCTCTCTTTCCCCTAGGCATTAGTGGCAGATGACAAGCCATAAGTATAATTGCACAGCGAAGATATTGCTCTTGCTGGAGCTAATGGTTTTCTTTCCTCGATAAATGATACAGGCAAGAATGTTTGCACTTGGTCCTTCAAGTACTCTAAAAATCGCAAAAGACTGAAGCATTTCCTGAGCTCAAAATAGAATAATGTATTCACAAATTATATTCTGGTATATATACTGGTACTTTATTCTGAATGAGGCAACAAATAGAAGGCAGACCAAGTACCCACCAGCCTGATCAAGTGCTTAGCAGAAAGTGCTTCTGACTGTATTTGTAATGCATGGCAGTCACTACATCGCTACAGTCAAAATATTTGACTTTGTTTATAGATGTCAAAAACATTGCTGAAATTTATCTTTCCCAAGTGACTGTGCTTCTTCCAAGCAAAGATAAACAAATGCTTCTCGCAGAGTTCTCAGATCTCTAAGTGCTTCAGGTTGTCTCAACTCATCACGATACTGAAAGTCACTTTGAGGCAGCAGGAGGCTCCTGGGGCAAGTTCTCAGAAAAATACTGCCAGCATGCTGCCCTTCTCCACCTGACAGCTGGACCCATAAATGAGATGCAGTTCACTGCAGGTTGTACTTGGATAGGGCTACGATTCTTGGCTTGGAGAGCTGCTGAAGTGACCTGAGGCACAGGCAGGGGACAACTGTGCTGTCTCAGGGAAGGCGTGCATCGCACTGGGGTGCACCACAAGCTGCTGTCCTCCTTGCACCTGAGTAATCAACTGGTTTTTGCTACTTGCAGTGGGTCAGCTGTGGGCTGGGGAGCTGTGTCTGAGCTGAGGCATTCCTCATGGAAGGGATGTAAGCCTACTGGAGAGAGTCCCACGGAAAGTGTGAGGCGGTTCCAGGTCTGAGACCTGGGAAATGTGAGCTGTGACAGGAAGTGAAAAGAAAGGGTTGGCTTTATTTAACCTGTCCTGGAAATTGCCTTCTCTGTCACCAGAACAACTGGGCTTGCAGCCTGCCCAGGAGGCTGCACACTGGTGATAAGTATAAATATTTAATATTTCATATTAATGAAACAGACTCCCATGTGCCCTAAAGATAATAGTTGGCGAGCTGTCACTCGGAACATTTTAGGTGCGAACAGCTGCATTTTCCCCTGCAGCAATTTTCCTCAGTGAGAATAGTGATATTATTAAAGTTTGCCCAGAAAGCCTTTCAGCAGCTCATTAAACACAGCTGTGTATTCTGTGTAGCATTAAAGCAATTCACTTAGTAATTAACTAAATGTATGATAAGACATTTTAACTAATATTGCTTTCCTCATGCTAGTGGTTTTCATTCATCTCAATCCAGTGCCCTCCCGGCTGATGGCATGGCAGGGGGGAATAGATTTCCAGACAGGATGGGGGCATGTTGTCTGTGAAGCCACTGCATGGCTCTGGCAGACTTTTCCATCTGAGTGCATCAGGTCCTCCTCCAAAGAAATCATCTGCTCTGGACTTGGAGCCTTTTCCCTCCTGTCTCCATCCTACTCCTCCCAAACAGCATTCTTGAGATTTCTCCACATTTTTGCTCTCCCCTTTCGGACTTCAGTGTTTCTCCTCCTGTGTCCACAGGTACCAGGCAGTTTCTCACTTTGTGCTGATGCTGTTTCTCTCTCCATCAAGAGCCATTTGCAGCCCTGTGGGCTGGCCCGTGTTCCACAGTGGCTCTTCCAGGTACCTTTGCTCCCTGGGGCTGTTGGATGGCAGAGCCAGAGCTGCTCTCAGCTGTGCAATGGCCTCAGGTTCAGGGGAGTTTTGTTTTGCCAAGGCCCTTGCATACTGGTCACCCTGGGACCTGTTGGTCCCCTGAGCTTCAGCAGTGGGGAGCAGCATGTCTGCTGCAAGGAGGTACCTCTGGGATGGTCTCTGGCCAGTCCAGCATCTGGCAGACAGTCCATGAGGATGTGGAGCCATGGACTGTGGGCTGAGCTATGCAGGAAGCAAGAAGGAAGGTGGATAAGGATGGCCCAGGCCATTTCTGCAGCTAGGTTTTTGTTGAGCAGCCAGACGTCAGGTGATCCCTCTGCTCGGTACATGGGAAAATATGTAGTAAATTCAGTAAGATGATGTATACACAGAGTTTGCATCCTTTCCCTAGATGGAAAAGAAAAAAAAAAAAGGATTCAGCATTATCTGCAGAGCATCAAAGCCATCATTTCACTTCTGTTGTTCATAAATGGTGGTATGATTTTGTTTTGCTTTCCTAACAATTATTATAACGTAGGGCATCCACTGAAAAAACAAAGTATTTATTACACCTTGTATTACACAATGTCCAACATTCCTAAAGATACCTGGGACACTCCCTAAATTGAAAATGGACACACACCCCAACCTCAAGACAGAATCAAATATAATAATACGAATATAGTTTTTAGCAGTTTCCCTGTATGTTGATTTGCAATCAGAGAAGCAAATTTAATTGGCATAAATCCTATTTTTGAATACTTTGGCCTTGTCCCTGAGTCATTAAAAAAGTTTTATTTTGTTCACTTCCACCAATGCAAGATGTTTGTAAGGGAGACGGAAAACTCCTGGATCAATCCACTTTTCCTTACAAATAATTTGCCATAGACTGGAGCCTCTTAGCCTTGTTAGCACAATGCAGCCTGCAAAGCTCAGTGTTAGACAGAGCAGGATGAGGAACTTGCCTCATCTTCTGAGCATTTACTGTAACTTTGCTGCCAGGCTTCCCTCCCTGGGTTGGGGAATGGCGTTTTGTGTGCTGGTGATGAGCTGTAATGGGATCCCACAAGAGGTCCCCATGTCACTACTTAACATGCTGCCGAGCAGGAATTTGGGAAAATGCTGGTCATTATCTGCTTAGGCACTTGTAGCACCAGACTGGCACAGAAGTACCGGAGACATCACACTCTGAGTCAGTCTGGCACCCACAAATGAAGAGGGCATTCACAGGTTTTTCACTAGCAACCTTCTTCTGCTCCATATCTTATTTAATTTTGATGTTGTCAGCCAGGAGCTGTTAACCCAGACATATTAATAAACATATTTTTTCTATTTCTTGCATGGTCCCCAAGGTGTTATTTTTCCCTCTTGCTTAATGGTGCTGTGTAACTATGGAAACCTCCAAACTCTCTTCACTCAAGTTTGCAGGGGGCAGGGAGAAGCAGGGGCAGAGAAAATGAAGACATTTTTTCTTTGGCAGATTTCTTACAACTCCTAGATCCCACAAAAACAAGACACTGGTTTTCTTAAGGGAAGATATTTCTCTTGTTCTGTGAAACTTAATGATAATTTGAACACTGACAAATTTTCCATCTCGGTCTTTATATCCTGGATTTTTCCACTCATCTGGCTGAGCTCAGGGTTCAATTTTTTGGATGTTGCCCAACTCATCATCCACACAGGAAAGAAACAGAGGGAAGAGAGTAAGGAAAGCCATGGAGAATTGTAGAGGCTCTTACAACCTCACTAGTGGACTCAAAGCAGAGAAACAGGAATCAGTTTCTTACTCATCCTCTTAGCCAGTACATTTCTTTGTGCATTTCCTGTTTTCATCCCAAGGTTAGAGCTTTTGGTCTTGCCCTGCCCTGCCCTGCCCTGGGAGAGTGACAGCAGTGGGGACTGTGCAGTCCCTGCCTGCTCCTGGGCCAAAGGAGGTGGTGGGAGAAGGTGAGGGCACTTACAGGGTAAGAAGAACTTCTGTCCCATGGCAGAGGGAATTTGCCCCTGAAGGACTAACCAAAACCTCCTTTGGTTCAGGAGTCAAATACTGCAGGTGTTGGTGAGACCAGGAGTAAAACATCCTGAGAGTAGCCCAGGGTGTGGGACATGTTAACACTCTGCCCAGGTGCAGCTGGTGAGTGGAATGACCTGGTGAGCATCATCAGACACAGCAAAACCAACAGAGACACAAAGTGGAGATGGGGGAACATGGATGAGATCAGTAATTGAGGTTTTATTATGGTGAGGGGTGAGAGGCTTGCATGGCAAGCGCAGGCTCTTTGGGAGCACGGGGAAGGCCTGCGCAGCTCTTGTGCCAGACGTGAGTCAGCTCACATGGCACTCCCTGAGTGGGTGCAGTGACACAAGAAAAAACCCCAGGGCAGGCTCAATGAGGGTGTTACTCCCTGCTTACCCTGAAGCATTTACATCCCCCAGCAGCTGATCCAAGTCAGTCTCACGTAGCTGCTGAGGCATCCACAGCTCAAAAAAAAAAAAAAAAAAAAAAAAAAAAAAACCCTGAAGCAAAATGGGGAACCTTTGGAGGCTGACAGGGATCTTACACTGAGTATTTGCTGTTTGGGGCAGGAACCTGTTCCTATTTGATAAGGGCAGTGATCACTCCAAGAGCTTCCAGAGCTATATGAGGACAGGTCTAGGCAGAAGTATGCCCCATCTCTTCCTTAGAGGTCATCTAGTAAGAAATGCCTGAACTCAGGCAAAAGGGCTGATGTTACACTTGGACTTGTTTAGAGTTCTATGATTATAGGATTGTTTCAAAACATCATCATGAGATGCAATATCTGGAATGCTCATGAAACCACAGAGATGCCCTTACCTTTTGATCACTTTGGCTACAGTTTCTTCCTGTGGCAACAGTCTCCATTTCATCAGCTAGTTCAAAGGATTTTAGGAGTGGAACAGGATGGTCTGTTTTCCTTACAATGCTTGCACTGCCCATCCCTGCCAGTTCATGGTTTTCCTCATGTTTTTCTGGTCTTTCATCAGCATTACAAATGCTCTGCAGTTCTGCATAAGAGGCCTATAGCTCAGGAACTTCTTGTGAACCTGTTACAGTTAAACACTTGCCTTTCTCACAATGCCTGGAGCAGGTTTTTGCTAGAAGCTTGGATAACTCACTTTTCTACTCCTCGTTGTTCCTGGCTGCTCTGATGACTAAACCAGTCTTTAAAAAGACATTCTTTTCCGGATTTATATGGAGCAATGCTTTACCTTCTCAGCAGTGTTCTTTTTTTTAATTTCATTTTGGTGATACAGCAGAAGGTCCACTGGGTTAGAAGCCAGCAATAAATCTAAGTAACCCTTGGAGTCTTTAAGGTTTTAAGTTTCCAGCATTAACATATTTTTGTGTGTTATTTTCTGTGGAATTGTGCATGTCTATGACTGCCTCATTTATGGGAAGTAAAGGTAAATTCTTGAAACAGTTTTCAATACACATTTTTTTATTGATGGTCAGTAGGGTTGGGGCACCTGATTCCTTATAAGACCTTTGAAACCTCCATAAACAATCCTGATCTTCACCTCCTGGTAATATTTTCCAGGGAAAGACTCAGTCTAAGGATTTATCCTCTCCCACCCTGATAGGGAACAGATATTTCTCCATGTGCCTTTCATGCACACGCTGAAGACAACACATCAGAGAAATAAAAAAAGAGCAGCCTTTGCTCTGAGCTTCCAAAAAGCAAAAGACTCTCAGCTTATTTCCCTTGACAAAGAATTGCTAGTTTCATACCTTTGCAAGGATATATATGATAACTACATTTTCTAGATTGCCATCCAAAAAGAGAGAATAAAACTCCCAGTTTGATCCTGTAGCATGACCATGCAATGACTAGAACCTTTTATCCACGGTGGTGGTTTCTTCTGAGGATCTTTTCAAATGGCCTGAAGATAAAGACAGAACAAAGTTCTCTGCATAGATTTGCTATTGCTTGGAAATAGGATCTTTGGGGACACAATGTGTCTTCATCAAGAAAGACCTCTGTTCTTTGCTAAATGGCATTGTCACACCATGGGTCATCTGGCCTAAAGACCAAGATTTCTTGCCAGGGTTTTGCTGCCCTTCAATGCCCTAAAGTTCCCAAAATGGTCTTGAACTACTCCATGGCATTTTTGGGATCCTTTCCTTGTAAAATGGAGGGGTTTGCACACCCTGCGTGGTTTCAAAGATCTGCACAGACTGCAGACCATGGAATGAATATATTGTACTCGATTTGATTATTAGTAACTTCGAGTTTTTCTCTCTGAGACTGAAATATGCTTTGTTGGCAAACCAGACAGGTTTTTCCTGAGGCAGGAGGAGGATGGGATAGCAGTGTGGTCATTGTAAGCTGTGGGATTAATGGGGCTATGCCATTTCCCACCAGTGAAAGATTTGGCCCACTGTGCTAGCAGCATTCCATAGGGAGTGTTCTGGAGCAGAACACCCCATACATGCTGTTAAAAATAATCTCTTCCCATTGCTTACAAGTGCTCAAGCAACTTTCCATGTAGTATTTTAAAAATTATTCACTGCGTGTAATTTAAATTTCATTGCTTTACTTGGTGGGGGGGGGCAGGGAGAAGCTACTGTAAGTAGTTATTTTATTACTGGCTACAAACACTGGCAAAACCCAGTAAGTGAAGCTGGAGTTCCAGTGAAATTTTTCAGCATGGAAATTAAACCTCTTTCTTAGGAGACCATAGCTATTCTTCTTTGGGCTTCCAAAAATTCTTGTTTTAATTTTTTCCCTGTACAAATAAAAGGTTTCTACCTTGTTCTTTGCCTCTTTTACAGGCAAGAGAACATTGGCCTCAGCAATGATGTGCTCCTGTGGGCATCCTTCCAGATGTACCCTTGGGAGTTGCTACAGTTGTTTGTGCAGCTGCCTGGACATCATTGTCCACCGCAGGGCCAGACATCATCCTGACCTTCGGGCTCTCATCAGTGGGTTGGACTATTCATAGGTCAGGATCTGTCACAGGAATTCTGAGGAGCAGAACAGGACTTCCGGAAGATCTGGTGTCTCACATTGCTTTGCTTTCCTTTCCTTCAGCACGTTATCCCAGGCTTCAGCTGAGATCTTCATTTGTTGAAATATTTCAACAGCTTCTTTAGAAGGATGCCAAGCAAGCAGAAAATCAAAGCATGCATTATGTATGTGAAGATACTAGTTCTCAATTTTTGTACAATTGCTTAGATCAGATCTTGACAGGATGTGGCTGTGAAGTTGTTCCACTGATTTCCAGTCAGTCTGTAATTGCCTAGAGATCTCAGCCCGTGAAAACACATCACAGCATCAGCCAGGGTTCCTCCAGGGGTACCCCCATGGTGTGGGTAAACCAGCACTGGAGATAAAAAGTGGAAAACACAGATAAGCAGGGAGCAATAAAAAGAAGGAGGAACATATCAGTGGACTGTGCTAGAAATAATAAAGCTTTCTGTCCCTGCTGTGAACCTTGCCCGGCCCGTTTCATTGCAGAGATAGGTGCCTCATGAGAGCCTGCTCTCAGCAGCCTCCCCTCCCAGAGCCAGCTGCCAGGCTTTTTGGCAGCCCTCACAGAATCCTTCGAGTGGATAAGCACCTTTTAAAGGTCATCTAATCTAATCCCCCTGCAATTAACAGGGACATCTTCAACTAGACCAATTTGCTGAGAGCCCCATCCAAGCCGACCTTGAATGTTTCCAAGGATGGGGCATCTACCACCTCTGGGCAACCTGTTCCAGTGTCTGACCACCCTCACTGTAAAAACATCTTTCTTATATCTAATCCAAATTGACCCTTCTTCAACTTAAACCCATCATCCATTGTATTGTTGCATTTGATTGTTGAGATGTAACTGCACCTTGTGCACACTAGGGCTATGACTAAGAAGCCTGGGTACATGAGTTCAATTTATTGCCAATTAATAACAGAGTAGGACAATGAGAAACAACGACAAAGCTTGAAACACCTTCCCCCACACCCCTCCCTTCTTCCATGGGCTGAATTTCATTCCTTCATTTTTTGCCTTCTTTCCTGTGAATAATGCATGGGAATGGAAGTGGGGCTTGTGGTCAGTTCATAACACACAGATGTACTTAGAACTCGCAGTACTTTAACATAACTGATCATGATACCTGGCAGAAGCAGAGTGACTCAGGAGCTGCCCTGACCCTGCAGCAGGGGATGCTCAGTTTCATGCAGCAGTTACCACAGTATTGGTGCCCACTGCTGTATCATGGGCATGGGTCATCAGGTGACTCTGAGCTCCATATGGAGCAGGCTGGGGTTCCAATGGGATGCAAACAGCAGATTTTACACGAGTGCTTCATGAGGAGAATAATCACAGCTTCCTCAGTAAACCACGAGCCTTAAGAAGTTGGTTGAAGCATCTAATACAACACGCTGAGTGATTATGATTACAGAGATCACTGAACTATAGATCACAGAATAGTTTGAGTTAGAAGGGACATTTGCAGGCCATCTAGTCTGCCATAATTAGGGACATCTTCAACTAGATCAGATTGCTGAGAGCCCCACCCAACCTGGCCTTGAATGTTTTCAGGGATGGGGCACGTCTCTGGGCAACCTGTTCTGGCATTTTATCATTCTCATTATAAAAAATTATATCTTGTATCTGGCCTAAATCTACCCTCTTTTAGTTTTAAACCATTGTCTCCCACCCTATAGCAAGAAGCCCTAACAAAAAGTTTGTCCCTGTCTTTCTTCTAAGACTCCTTTAAGTATTGAAAGGCCACAATAAAGTCCCCCTGGAACCCCTTTCCTCTCTCAGCCTTTCCTCAGAGTAGCATTTCACATCCTCTTTGGCAGTGTGCTCATGCTTACTTGCCACACCCAAAAGAGAAAGGGCTGAGATCCCCCCTCAGTATGCTGGGATGTCTGAGACAGAGAGTTCAGACCTGTCTGACAGTTGTTCTGCCTTGGTTTGTTCTGTATTTCAGACCCTGACATAAAGCAACTCAGCTGCCTTGGCCCAGGTCATCTCCACCAGTTCATAGGATTGGCAGACAGGGAATTTTTTTTTTTTTTAAATTTTTTGAGTGTGCATTAATTCTAAATTTCTTAAATCTCTGGCTTGTCAGGGAGGAAGAAAAAAAAAAACTCATTACCTCTTTTCTAGAGATGTAGTTTAAAGAGGAGATGACAGTATGCTTTAATTTTTTTAAAGTTCTCTCAAGCAAAATGAACATTCATTTTGTGCCTGAAAGCATCTCTTTTCTGAGCCATAACTTCTAATCTCTGTTATTCACAATGTACCCTTTGGCTTCTTGACATTCTCTAGAGATGTCCCAGTCCCTGGCAACATGTCACTCTTATTAGGACTGATTTCTACGGACCTTGAGTGACTTCTGGGAAAACACTGGGCTCCTCCTCAAGAAGACAAGGCAGGCTGGTTCTCACTGTTGCTGAGAGAGCAGCAGTCCCCCAGTATCAGCTCTGTGCACTCCAGCCTCTTAATTTTGTGCTGCTACTGTGGGCAACCAACATGAGACTTGACGTTTTGTTTGGTTCTTCACTGCATTTGCCATCTCTTTAATTTGGTCCATAAATTGAGCTGAGTGTTGCTCTGACAAGGCATGCAGATATGCAAGTGAATGTAAGGTGCTTGGCTGCCAGGGAGCAGAACAGTCCTGGACAACAGTCCAAAAGATAGTGAACTCTGTGGCAGCATCACCCTTGCCACCAGCACAGGAAAGATGCAAACCCCAGTAAGTGAAGAACTCTTTAAATTCTCTTTTCCTGCCCGCTCTGGGCCAGCTGAGTTCCCGGCACTGACTGCTAGAGCTTATTTAACAACCTAAGAATATGCAACAGAAAACTGTCTTGAGGGTCCTGTAGTCGTTGCAAAAATTGAGATGCTGCAGGTCAATAAATAACCTGTTGGTCTGACATGCATCATTAAACCACATACATAAAAGATTCTTATGGAGTGACTCTATGACAAACTCTGCTCTTACTTCTCTCAGTAGTATGCTTCTAGAGAAGGAAAACAAAGACCCCAAGTAGTCAAAGGAGCAATTCCAATTCAGACCCTGTAGGTTTAGTACTGGTAGTGAACGCCTTTGCCCTGTACAGAATTTCTGCCTTCCTTTGGGGTAACTGCTGTCTTTCAGGGTGACCAGTATCAAAGTTGCCTATTCTGTTTTTTGTAGTCTATACTCATGCTTCAGAGGCAGAGAACAGAGCCTGCAAGCAACAGCTTGCAGCTTTATTTCATGTCCTGCTGCCATGTGACAGTGGCCCCGGCAAGAAGCCTTTGCATGAGGAGGTTTGCAGATATGAGCGTCCAGCTGAACTGCAGCAGCTGCTCCTGTAGGATTTCTCACTGCTCACTCTGTTTCACATCAGACCTTGGGGAAATCAAGTGTAGAACACCTACAGTGAAGCCTGCTGTGACAGACCCTCTGTGACTTCCTGTTCTTGGAATCTGCTCATGCCAGCACAATAGTGACAACAGGACTTGTACTGAGACCCTGGATTGGTCAGGTGTGCTGTCACTGCTGGAGCAAGTGTCCACGCCTCGCAGCCATGCTGCCAGCGTGGAGCTCAGCAGCAGCTTTTGGAGCCAGCGTTCACTGTGCACCTGAGTGCCAGCAGCTGCTTTTTGGGGACAGCAGCCTTCTGCTTAGCAAATGATGCGTGTGGGACAGGTGGAGTATTGTTACTGCCAGCAATGGGAAGGACAACACATAAATAATGAGAAGAGCAGATCAGTTGCTTTTTTTACTGCTCCTGTGTCTCTGGCTGCTGCCATACAGAACCCAACTATGATGCATTTGGTGCCAGGTACCAATAATATTTAGACCTCAGAGGAAATGAGCAGTGGAGCAGGAGTCAGATGAATTTTATCCTGGCTGGGAGGTATCTTTGAGCAGCCTCTGGGCCTGCCAGATCCTGCTTTGCATACATGTTTACTGTTCTGTATAACTGATTGACTACTTTCCTGATGGCACAACCGTCAAACCAGGTTAACTGCTATGAATGACTTATTTTCCTGCGTGATTCTCAGCACAAGCAGCAGTTGCAAGGCCCAAACTGACCAGCTGTGTATCAAAAGTGGAAAAGCAGAGCAACCAGGCAGAGCAACCAGCAATTGCTTTAGACATGAATGTTGGTATAATTTTTTATTGGGAAGAAACAGGGTTTCAGCTGGTGCCACATCACATAGCGTTGTCAGCTGCAGCATCACTACAGCTGCTGCAACTCTGTCATGCATATCCCTAATAATGGAGACACCTGGCATTCACATGCCACAGCCACTGCCATAAAAAGTCATGCTTATGCCCAAATAATAAGTCAAGCACCCAGAACTCTTGAAGAAAACAAGTGATCAGACAGATGTGAGACAAGTAGACTAAAAAATGAGGGAGAGAGGGAGGAGAAAGGATACTGAGCAGGGCAGGAGTGTTTCTGATCACAAATCAATGAGCAGGCATATTATTAAACACCCACTGAAGATTTCAAATTACTGAAAGCTGCCTGGTTTCAGCAGTTGCACATCACCTCTAGATTAGCAAAGGTTTGTACTGTCTTTGCCACTCTCCTCGGCATCTGATCTTTGGTCCCAGAGATTCCCTCTACAGCAATATTGGAGTTTTACAGCATGGAAGCCTCCACAGACTGGCACAACAGAGGAGGAAATGAAACACCACACAAACCCTGCTGATTTTGGCTGGGGTGGAGGTAACTTTCTTCTCAGTGGCTGGTATGGGGCTGTGTTTTGGATTTGTGCTGAACACAGGGCTGATAATACAGAGATGGTTTTGTTTTGGCTGAGCAGGGCTTGCACAGTGCCAAGGCCTTTTCTGCTTTTCACACAGCCACACTGGTGAGGGGGCTGGGGGTACATGGGAGGTTGGGAGGAGACACTGCCAGGACAGGTGACCCCAACTGACCAGAGGGACATTCCAGACCACGTGACATCATGCTCAGTGTATAAAGCAGGGGAGAAGAAGGAGGAAGTGAGGCACATTTGGAGTGAAGGTGTTTGTCTTCCTAAGTCACCATTGTGTGTGATGGGGCCTTGCCCTCCAGCAGGTGGCTGAACACCTGCTTTCCCATGGGAAGCAGGGAATTCCTTGCTTTACTTTCCTCGGGTGTGTAGCCTTTCCTTATCAAACTGTCTTTATCTCAACTCATGGGGTTTCCAGCTTTTACCCTTCTGATTCTCTCCCCGATCCTGCTGGTGGGAGAGAGAGCAAGTGGCTGCCTGGGGCTTGGTTGTTGGCTGATTTTAAACCACGACACAAACACAGGCAGGAACAGTAGGGGCAACATTTGCAAAGGCAATAGCTGATTTTGCTGCTACAAAACAAAGCAGTGACCACCTGGGAGATGGTGTTTCAGTCACTGCTGGCTGGCTGAGGAGAAACAGGGCTTTGGCAGAAACCCTAAAAACATTCTGGTACCAAAGGCAGCTGCACTCTGGCAAGGTACACCCTCATGGCCTCATGGATGTTGTTGATGGCCTTGGTATGGCATCTTTCATGACACCTTGTTGAAACCGGATTCTTGCTGGTGCTCATCAGTCCCCAACATGTACAAAAGCAAACTGTTAAAGTGCAGGTTTCCATGGAGAATCTATTGTGCTTTCTCCTTGCATATCTGAAGTTCCTACCGAGGAGGAGCCAAAGCAGTGTGATGAATTTGTTTGATATTGATTTTACAATGGGAAAACCCACACTGGGGAGTGACTTTAAAACATTAGAGATTTACAGGCAATGAGCCAGGCAAAATCCCCAGTGTTTCACGCTATCAGTTGTTAAAAATTATCAGTCTTGCAAAAACAAATTAACAAGATGGAGACTTTGCTATTGTTCAGAGATATGAAAACCCTAATCAAAATCACATCTCCTCTGAAAATTTTGTCTGCTGGCATTAGGATGCAAAATTCTTCTTTCATTGGAGCAGGAAGCCTGCCCTTGAATGGTTCATTATCAGCCTGCATCATGTCCCTCCCAGTGGCAGCACTGTTCACAAATCAATGACTAATCCTGATCCAAATCAGTTATCAGATATGATGGATTTTCTTTTCTCTGCCCCGAGACAGCAAAGACATAGCTGTTAACATCGCTTTGCTGAAAGCATTCCAGTGCAGGACAGACCTGATGTGTGTCTCACAGGCGTGCAGTGGGATATGAAAAGCAGGTGTTGCTCCAAGACGATTTAGCCTTTTGGAAAGTCTCTTCTTAAAACACAGCTACATTTTTTTAGGGAGGGCAGAAGGAAAGTAAACGTAATAACTCTCAGAAAGGAGGAAATTTGTCCTCTTCGAGTTGAATCTTTAAGCTGAACTTCAGGAACTGGCTTTGAGGACTGTATGTTACTTTTTCTCTATCTTTTTTAATCTATGCAGCATTCTGAGAGCCTAGTTAGTGCATAAAGCAACTCCCATTAGCACAAGACAAGACAACTCAGCCCTGCTCACGCTGCTGGCATTGAGCAGCTGTCCCAGTGTAACAAGGTACAGTCACTAAACAGTCATTTCACTTCCTGGATAACAAATTTGTACAAGGCAAATTTCTTCTCTTTGGTAAATGATGCACAGAAAGTGGCATTTCCATTAGATCGCCCAGTGCATAAATATAAAAGAGGGTTTAATTCTCTACATGACACAATTACTTCCAAAAGGAAGAACTGGAAATAAATACCTCAGCGAACATATCTGCAGGAATTCATGAGAGACTAATTGGTTTTATCCTCGGTGACACTGTCAGGGTCACGTCCTGACATATGCGATGTCTTAATGCTGTGAGAATGGGCATATTTAAAGTGCCAGAAGATAAGATAAAAATCCTGTTTAAAAGATTATGTCTTGCATCAATTTTCTGCCAGCAGCTGGTCTGCCAGAACACTACAGGAAATTCTTCTTTACAGCTTCTGGGTGTATTTTTGTTCCAAGGTACAAGGCAATAATTGTGCTACATGCTGAATGTATGACAAATACTGAAGACATTGTAGGTTGCGTGCTTCTGCTCACTAATGCAAATTAAGCAGTTTGTTATTACTGTAGTCTTTAATACCGAAACCAGTGCATCAGGAAGAAGATTAGTAATGCAGTATACGGACACGCCTCTGTTGTAGAAGATGGTATTTACACTAATAACTCCATTGCCTTTGCTGCACAGAAAGGAGGAAAATAAGAAGGAAAAAAAGCAGCTGTGATGCCTCTCCAGCAAAATTTTCCCTGTCCTAGCCACTGTTCTGAAAGAGCAAGAATTCATTCCCTAGCATTCCACCTTCTCATCTTTGGGAGGGTAACAGCTCACAGCCACAGTGACAGGCACGGCGCAGAGCCAGCTCCTACCCCAAGGGGACTGCACCGACGGGACAAGGTGTGTGCAGCAGGCTGAACTGCCAGGCCACCTTCTTACCCTTGCTGAGAGCGAGTTCAGGATCCTGAGCAGCTTCTAAAGCACATCAAGTCTATGGGGCTGGGTGAGATCCATCCTAGAGCTCTGAGGGTGTTGGTGGAAGGGCTCACCAAGCCACCCTCCATCATTTCCTGTCAGTCCTGGCTGACCAGAGAGGTCCCAGATGGCTGGAGGTTGGTCAGTGTGACACCTCATCCACAAGAAGGGTTGGAAGGAGGATCTGGGGAACTCCAGGCCTGTCAGCCTGACCTCTGTGCCTGGCAAGGTTATGGAGCAGATCTTGAGTGTGATTACACAGCACATACAGGACAATCAGGGAATCAGGCCCTGCCAGGATGGGTTTAGGAAAGGTCCTGCCTGACCAACCTGATCTCCTTTTATGACCAAATTACCTATCTAGAGGGTGGCAAAAAGGGAAAAACTGTGGATGTGTCCACCTGGACTTCAGCAAAGCCTTTGACACCATCTCCCACAGCATTCTCTGGGACAGCGGGCAGCCCATGGCTTGGACATCTTCACTGGGTTAAGAACTGCCTGGATGGCTAGGCCCAGGGTGTGGTGGGGAATCGTGCTGCATCCAGCTGGTGTCCAGTCACCAGTGGCTTCTCCCAGGGATCTGTGTTGGGCCCAATCCGGTTTAATGTCTTTATTGATGATGGGGATGAAGGGATCGAGTGCACCCTTGGTAAATTTGTGGGTGACACCAAGCTGGGTGGGAGCGCTGATCTGCTGGAGGGCAGGAAAGCTCTGCAGAGGGACCTGGACAGGCTGGATCCATGGGATCTATGGACCAAGGCCATTTGTAGGAGGTTCAGTAAGGCCAAGTGCCTGGTCCTACACTTTGGCCACAACAACACCCTGCAGCACTACAAGCTGGGGCAGAGTGGCTGGAAAGTGGCCCAGCGGAAAAGGACCTGGGGGTGCTGGTTGACAGCATCTGGACATGAGCCACCTGTGCCCAGGTGGCCAAGAAGGCCAATGGAATCCTGGCTTGTATCAAAAATAACATGGCCAGCAGGACCAGGGCAGTGATTCTTCCCCTGTACTCGGTGTTGGTGACGCTACACCTCGAGTGCTGTGTCCAGTTCTGGGCCACTCAATTCAGGAAGGACACAGAGGTGCTGGGGCAAGTCCAGAGAAAGGCAAAGGAGATGCCAGAGGGTCTGGAACACAAGTCCTATGAAGACCAGCTGAGAGGCCTCAACCTGGAGAAAAGGAGACTCAGGGGTGACCTTATCACTCTCTACAACTCCCTGACAGGAGGGTGTATCCAGGTAGGAGTCGGGCTCTTATCCCAGGCAACCAGTGCCAGGTTACTTGTGGGTAGAACTGACTCATTAAGGTTTAGGGCTGGAGATGCTACAGTGATCTCAGACCCAGGGGGAGGTTAACTAAGCTTGGGGAGAAGGATGTACCGCTGATGGTGAACACAAAGAGTGCAGAATTCATGGGCCACAAGGACATTTGGCGAAACTCCCGAGATAAGGAAGAAACTAATAAAGCCAACTCAGAGCCTGTGCTGAATCAGCTCCCATTGGGTAGAAGGTAATTCCGGAAGGGACAGATCGCAACCACCGACAGAGACCCACCTCAAACCAAGAGAAAGCCTGAGCATGTGGACTAATAAGCATTAGAAGGGAGAAAATCATTAAACAATAGCAGAATACCAATTAGAACTATGTAACTTGTAGCCAATGAAGACTAATTCCTTTGTTTGCTAAAATGCACAAACAGTAGAAAGTTTTCATAGGGGTGGTGCTTGATTTTTGGAATATCACCGAGCACCCAGGCCTTGGCAACTCTGAAATAAATAATCTGTGTCTCTCTCGAGTCTGTAACTATTGGCTTGCTGCACACCATTTTTGTAGACAACAATGGTACTGTAATAACACTTCTCTAATGCCTATATTTATTCCAAGCATCAGAAGACGAAGCATTAACAACTTAAAGGTGTAGTTCAAACTATGAGACATCAATAGTGCTGGAAAAGAAGTACTTGAAAAGAGCCTCTTCTAAAAGAGAAACTTCAGTGCCCACAGAATGCAAACCCAGACCGGGCCCCGCACACACGGACCAGGCCCCGCCCCGGCGGGCGCTGGGGACCTGCCAGGGCCTTTCCCCTTGCGGCTGTTCATCGCTTGCCTGTCTGTGCGATTGCTAACGGTGCGGGAGGGAGCCGGGGAAGGGGGAGAGTGTCAGTGAAGGCTCTAGTAAAGTATCAGCAAAGGCTTCAGCTGCGTGACAGCCGCGGCTTTTGCGTCTCCACCTCAGTTTATCCCCAGCCGTTGTCTCGCTGGCTGCGCTTTCTCATCAGGCAGTGCGCGGGGCACCTCAGTACGGTGGCCGGGAGCGAGGGCGAGCCCGCCATGGCGGCGGCGGTGGTGGCGGCGGCCGGTCGGGCGTGTGCCCGCGGTGCGCTCCGAGCGGCCTGGCGAGGTGATGGGGCAGCGCGGGGTGCTGGGGGAGCCTCCGCGGGGAGGGCAGCGGTCACCGGCCCGGGCAGGCGCCGCGGGAGGCAGTGGGGTTCCCCGCAGGGCGAGGGGAGCGCGCTGCGTGTGCACACCAGGACATCCATCCATGTGCACATCCGTACATCCATGTATGGATGTGCACTTACGTGCACGGCAGCCCGAGCGAGGGGTTTGCGATGTCCCTGCTGCCTTCCCTTGGATCTGAGGTGTGACCTAGTGAGAGCAGCCCTTGGTGCCTCCCCTGCTCGAGGGTTTCACCCTGGGGTTGCTGCGGGATCAGGGCGATAAGGAGCATCCCCGTGGTCTCCAGGCGGCTGGTCCTTGGCAGGGGTCCTTGGGCCCCCGCCTGTACACACGCGAATTTGAATTTTATAAGCCCTTGCAGTGATTTTCCCTCCATCGTGTTAATTCCGCTGTAGGAAAAGTGCTTTGGGGTGTGTTGACCTGTGCTGCACCTGTGACACTTTGCAGTGGCTGCTGTGGCACAGCATTAAATGGCCAGTGGTGAACTCAAACCCAGCACACAGCCAAGGGAGGGCTGCTGGTGCATGGATCAGAACATTACACAGCTGCACATATTCCCATGGCACTTCCATCGCTGGGTCCTACAAGAGCTGCCTAACAATTTGGTTTTGTACCTCAGCAATGCCAAGAGGACTTTCTAAACAAATGTCAGTGTTTTTTAAAGCTTGCATTTTGCCAGATAGTGTCAACCTAGTTGCTCTTGCATGTGTTATTCCTCTCCAGTACAGGAAATGTGATAAATACTGGATAAAATAATCATGTGCTTCAGATCATAGGTGGAGTTCAGGTGGGCAGATCTTACTCATCCTTACAGGATTTTGGGCAGGGCAGCTGTTCCTGTGGAAACCTGGATCAGTCACCCATCACCCCATCAGAGTAACTTGGGCAGTAACATCTGCCTTAAGATGATGGAGTGAGGTGGTTTGTTTTGTTATTCAGATTATTACTTTCTTCCCATTCTTTCTACCTTTCTCCTCTAAAATGTCATCCTGGACATTTTAACTGATAGGAATCCCAACTTTCTCTAATTTTTCTTTAGATGTTTCTTTCTGGTTTTTAATCCTCTTCAGTAGCTTTTCAAAATTCAAATGTATTATTTTTTTTTTCCCCAGTAGAGGTTACAGTATACTTAGTAGGAAGGGAAAACATTTTTATCTTCTACAGTCCTCTAAAAACTTCCTTGCCTCCAGTCCTAAAAAAAAAAATAAATAAAATCTAAGTAGTTAATGAATTTCAGGTCTCTTTTCATCCTCAGGGCAATCTATAATGAAGTGATGCCAAACTGTGATTAAAGCCTGAACATTAAGGGGGGCTTGAAAACAGGCCAGTGGTGTTTCCGTAGTGGAGGGACTTATTTTCAGTCTAGTCACAAGTGTATCCTTAAAAAACCCCAACCATTTCTTGCAGGTAAACCAGGAAAAACAAAAGGCTGCAACTGCTCCTAAATAATTTATTAAAATCACTCTATCAGCAATATGCTAGAAGCCTCTCGCCTTCTTCTCTTTGTGACATTTTCTATTGCAATATTCTCCCTCCCACATTCTGCTTTGCACTTCAAGACAAAAGGTTCTGATTCCCTTTGAAAATCACTGGTTTTTCTTCCGGTGCATATATTTGCAGTAAATACTGTTTTAGGGAAGGAAATGTGCTATATGTAAACACCTTTCTGTCTTTGTTCTCAGGCTTTGCCTGTGTGCCAGCGAAAGGGAGTTGCAGTTCATACTCAAGCCTAGCGTGGGCTTTCCAGACACGGTGCTCCCTCTCTGCCCCCTGGACTGGGATAGTCGAGCAGTGCAGGAAAAGCAGTTTCTTCAATACATGTAAGTCTTGAGTTGAATAAAAATTATTAACTGCCATAACAGAAGAGGAAAAGAAAATACTGCTTTCAAGAGATACAGCAATGAAAATCTGTGTATACTCATATTTTTGTATCTCCTTAGAGTACAGTTGCGACTACGGATGTTGACAGAAGTGCATGCACAAAATCAGGTTATTATCTTTCAATAGCAAACAAGGGTTTGCTTTATGTCACAGTGAATCCATCTAATGTATGTCATTATGGATGGGAGGGGGAAACATCTCCTCTATTTCCTAGGCCTTTATTGAGAATATAAATTGTGTGTCTTCTAAATTATTTTTGAGCCACAGGCCAGCTGTGCTGTTCAAGCTGCGCTGTCTCAAAAATGAAATTACTGAAATGCAAGAATGTGTTACACAGGAACTGTTGGTAACATCCTGCAGATTGTCTGGTTGGGTGCAGTTATTTTCTTCCAGTCCTGAAAGGAGTTACATCCATGCTTAACATAACTGAGGAATGATGGCTGTTTAAATTCACACTCAGGACTGTGAACTGAAATAACTGAGGGGCCTTTTCACCTGCCTTGTGGTTCCTTATCTTATCCCATAGGGGAAGAGAAGGAATGGTAAGAACATAATGTCTGGCAGACAAGACTGCAACAATTTGAGAGTCAAAGTTTGATTGTTTATAATCCATAGAATTTAAGAGCTCTGCAAAATCAAGACTTTGAGAGCTGGTGGTCTCTTCCTATTCTCAGCATCTGGGTGACTGTGTTTGTTTTCTTTACATCTGCTAAAGAACAGGGCTTAAGCAGTCAGGCTGGCCTTGCTGCTCATCTTATCAGTAAATTTTGACCATTGACTCATTCCAAATACTTGGAGGTAGAGAGATCTCCAAAGGCTTGGAAAAGGCTGCAGTGTGAACTGCAGGCTCTGTGTGGAAAAGGCTTTTTAAGGATGCCACCTGCAGGAAAAACTCGTTTAGACTAGCAGTCACAAGACAAGAATATGTAAGAAGCCAAGCACTGTTGTTATTTTGTTTATCTGAAATTTAACATGTAGCACCACAAGTGATTGCATTCTGATTACAATTTGTAGGTTAGATTGTTTCCCTAATTAGGCTTCTGTTCATATTCACAAGTACTAGCTGAGCTCTGTTTTACCAGGAGCTTTTCCAGATGTGTGGTTAAGTGACTGAATTAAAAATATTTCCTGGGATGGCATCTGTGTTGTTTGACTGAGTAAAATTTTATATATTTAGGCAAATTACCTAAAATTATTGACTTATTTAACAAGATGTAACAACCTGGAAAAATTACAGTGTGCCTCCTTTATATATTCAGCAGAGACAGTAGCCATGAGATTCAGAAGACTGGGGCTTTATATTTCAAGTGACAGTTATTGGAAGAACAGTTTCTCTTACAGAAATAAAAAAAAAAAATCTTCAGAATTCAAATGAAGTAGATACAAACAGTATAAATCACTCATATCCTTAGCAGCGCAGTTGCTTCAGAAGTGGTAACCTTTAAAATGCAGATATGACTGTTTTATGTGAAATAGTTGTCAAGTGAAATGTCAACCAAATGACAGGGCTTTGTGACTGAGAAAGGTGACTGTATTTTTCTATCTCATTAGTGGATGGTTAATTATTTTCCATCATACCTTGAATAATATTTCTGTGTTCTTGTTAGTAGGGTCATCTATACTTTCAACGTAACTATTCTTTTTAATAGTTCAACTGGTTTAAATAGAAGGAATTCATTTAAATAGGAGGGATTCCAATTGTCCTAGGCAATCTCTGATCCTTACCCAGATAGCTGTCTCCTGCAGCTCTGACACAGAAACATACACAGGGATTTATTTTTGTCCTATGACATATTTCAGTGAGTTTGTAATGAAATAATGTAAAATTATCTTCTTATTCCATGCTTATTCTTTCCCATTTCCACCCTCCTCACCATGAGAAACAGTTTTCATTCACTGGTTTGGCTGTCTCCCAGCCTTAAGAGTTTTCTTTGACCCCAGGTATCCAAACCAGCATAATTTTCTCAACACCCATTATATATCCAACTGTATGTGACAATAAAGAGCTTTTATTTGATACTGGGACTGTATAAAAATTATACTTTCCTACTCACATTAGCTACCATTGGGAGCCAGTCATGGAATCATAGAATGGTTGGGGTAGGAAGAGGCCTTCAAGAGCATCCAGTTCCAAAGCCACTGCTGTGGCCAGGGACACCTTGCACTGCTCCTAAAGGCTGCTCCTTAATCGCATTTTATGTCATGTTTTTGTAGTCTTATGTGAGTTTTCTTTGGGTTAAATTGTTCATTTTGACAGACATGTCTAACTCGAGGATCAGAATTAAAAAATACTTACTTTCTCAATTTACAACATATTTTTCTTGAAGTATGAGCACTCCAGATAAATAATTACAGAGTTGCCTCTTGTCATTTTCACTGGTATCATAAGAAGGGTTTTGATGTTTGAGCATTAAGGATGTAAACAGTTACAACTGTACAACTGCTTTTTAATTTTTTTTTCCTTTTACAGGAGAGTTGTCTGTGTATTGAAGAATAGTTGGTTAATTGCTTTTAGTCAGAAAAAAAGGGAAATGAATATAAAATGCCTTATCATTAATTGTACTTGGAGGGGCATTCCATTGGGTTTTGATTTGTTACTCTGCAGTAATACATTTCAAAGGCATCTAGCCTCTAATTTTCATTTTGTTTTGAGGAGCTGAACCAATCCAAAGGTGTTTAGTTTGCAGACCTCACTGAACTGTCTCTTCTCCATATCCATCTGCTGACACTGAGGCATGACTCTTATTAAAAATAAAAAAGCTTTAATAATTAAAGCAACTATCAAAAGATAGTAGCATTTACAGTAATATATATTAGCTACATTAAGGTCCTTGGTTTTTAATAAATGTTATAAAAAACCAAAATCCAATTTCTCAGATGGTGGAATTGTAGCTCAATTTATTCAGGGTTTGAATTGTGACTGACAATCAACCTGACAATCCCACGTCTACAACATCTTCTGATATTGTGACAAATTGCCAGTTTTAGAAAATGTGAAATTCTGATCTAAGTGCACTGTGGAAGTGCACTCAGGTTTGCATTTAAGTGGAGTTATTCCCTGTGTCAGTGTAGCAGTATGAATGCATCTTTTGGAATATTTCCCAGGTCTGAAATTTTATTGTACTATTGTGATGCAACAGATTTGTTTCCAGATTTTGAGGAAAATGTCCAAAACTTTCCCATGCTATCTTGTGGGGAAAGTAATTAGACTATGGATGTCTTTTTCTGCCAACAAATTTTCAAACACACCTAAACAAAATTTTTATGCAATCCACATAATTAGAGCTTTTGCATTTTTTAACAATGTTATTAAATTGCTGTGAATAAGTAGGTGGCCCCAAGAGCTTCAGACTATTAGCAAAACCAAACAGCAGGCAGAAAGTTTGGTATTAGATGAAGGAGTTTTTTCCTGTTCCACTCTCGTGGAAATCCATCCAGCAGTGAGAAGTAGAACAGAGCTTAAGTTTTCAGTGGAAACATTTCAGTTCTGTGCAGCTCAAATTTTTAGTCTGGGAACTTTTATCTAAAACCATTTTACATCTGTCCCCTGGTACTAATCTCTTACATGGCCTCATGTTCATTTTTATGGTGTTGCAGTAGTCCTTGTCCTAGTGAGACACTGTCAGTGTCCAGATTCTTGCAGTTCTGCAGTTGGGTGCCACCTGCCCCCCAGATTAATGCTATGTGACTCAGTAGTGGCTGCCTAGACTGAATGCTTTACAGTCTTCAGTACTTCCCAGGTCTGTATAAAGGCCCTGTAGAGCTCACAGATAATACCCTCAGAAGATGACATCTGCAGAGGGTGCAGGCAGAATTGCAAACAGGAACATTTGTTTTGCTAAAGCAGCCCCTTTTTTTAAGGCCTCAGTGGGGAGGTGGAGATTTTTGTCTTCTTGTTGTCTTTCAGCAGAGCTCAGTATCAGATATGCATCATCCACTTCCATTTAGAATGTTGAGGGGTCTCTTTTGAGAAAGGGTCTCTTTCTTTGAAGAAAACAATATTTTGAGTGCGGTGACGTAAGAAACTTGAGAGTAATCTGGCACTGTATCTCATTTCTTACAGATCTTATAGATCCATGCTTTTCTGCTTGTGGACCAGGGTTAGACAGGGAGTCAAGAAACCGATGTCACATTATGGCAGACACTTGCATTGCGGAGGTGAAGTGGCAAGAGACGTTCTCATTTGGGATGAACACAATGATTTTGATGAGACCGCTGTAGAATCTTGCATATTATAAGTAATCCATCTGGTATTGGTATGCCATTGTTCCATTTTTCTCTCATAAATAAATCTCTTTGTATTATCATCTGCAGAATATTCCCTTCTGAATCATGGAGGAGAGGATTCGACCTAGAGGAGTTAAACATTTTCCATAAGTAACTTTAAAGAGTCTGAGTAGGTCTTGGAATTAAAGAATTCCACTTTTAAACTAAGAGGAAAATATATTAGAAACATAACTGTTCAGGGATTAACAGATGGTGTGAACTGAGTTGGCAGTTTTTGGGCAGTAGACAAGTTCAGTTGAAGATGATGAGGGTGTATAAAGTCAAACTCCATCTTTGTTTTGGATGGTTCACTGCTGTTGATTTGGAAGTTGGTTTTTAATGTAATTGTGAGAATGCCTTCAGCCACTCGTAAGAATTGAGCTTGAAGTTGAATGTTAATACATGCAATTGGAAGTGACATCTAAATGATTTGAGTTGTGTTTAGCCACTGCAGTGAGTTGTAGGCTTTGCTCTTAAGACAGCTGCTCTGTGTATGTTTTCCCCTAGCACCTTTACCCTAAATGCTTTTCGGTTAAGGATATTGTTATTAGGAGCATTTTGTAGGATGGTGGAGAGAGACTATAAGACATCCTAAGGCCTAGATTTAAAACTACAGTGGAGAATTCCTTTTCCTGACCTAAGCTATTTAAATGGCAGTTCTTTGCCAAATCCTGGTTCGAGTAGTTCAGGTAGCCTTCTCTGTGCCAGCCTCTGTCCTTGGAATCTTTTAAGCATGGGTGGGAAGGGAGCTGGAAACAGAAAGTTTTACTTTTGGGATGGTGTTTGTGAAAAAACAGAGAGACATATATTCAGGCAAAAAATGGGAGACCAAGGTTGAAGTCCTTCAAATCAGGAAGTGTTTGGGTCTCCAGGTTCCTGATAAGTGTGTTAAACTTCTGAATTAACTTAAAGGGTTAATTAAATTAAAGACTGCATCTAAGAAGAAATGTCTCATTGTGGTCATTAAGCAGCTGTGTACAGACTATGTGATTTATCATTAAATTTGTAGTAGAATATGTAAGCAGCACATTCCCTTTGCTCTTTCATGTTTCATATGCATGAGGCACTTTTTTCCAAATCCTGTTTTTGTTTGGAGATGGTGGCACGTCCGTTGGTATCTGGAGAAGGAAGGCGGTTGAAGTATCATACCTTCTAAGAGTTCATCTGTTAATAAAAGTGTGTATTCCAAGCTGAAACCTGGAAGAGAATGTTAGTAATTGAAAAGCCCTTAGTAAGTTCCTTAAGGTAATACAGCTGCACAAATGTAATGATATTAGCGGACAACAGTGCATTGGAAGTTGCATGTTTATTATAGCAAGTTCATTAGTCTTTTTATTATGTCAATATTAATGTCTTTGTATCTCTGCTGCTGTGCTGCCCACAGGCTATTTGTCACCAAAAACCTTAGGGAAAGATTACTTGTATTTGAAAGAAGTGAGCTGTTTTACAAAATTGATTCTTTCTTCTTTTATTCACTTCAGTTTTCCAACTTACTGGTCATTGTCTTTCTTTGTATTCTAGGCAAGCTGTGAACTCATCTTGCAGGAAACAAAGAAATCTGATTTTAATCTCAGTTGATGAGTATCTAGGAGATTGGTTTCTGATGGGGTTTACAGCAATACTTGTGATTAATACTTGTGGTTTACTGAGGTGTGGTCTGATATTCATCTGATAAATACCTGTGTCATTCCTGATATTCAGGGATAATATAAAAGACACAATCCCAAATCCTTTTCAGAATATTACAAATATCTTTTGTGTAGATGAAGCGAAATGGAGTGGTGTCACACAGACTTACTGTTGGTGGTTGTCAGTGATCTGCTTGCATGAAGCCTGCTTTCAGCTTAATTCAGTAGTGGATCTTTTTCTGGTCTATAAAATAAAGTCTTATGGATGACGCTTCTTCCCCCCACTCAGTAGCTATGTGCTTTTTGGTAACTGACTGGAAATGTGTGGTGGCTTTTATAACTTACTCTATTTTAGCTCTTGAGGAATGTATGCAACACCCGTTTTACAAAGGCAAAATAAAACAAGGCCATAAATCATGGAGAGAGTGCATATATACTATACTGTCTTCATTCCAAAACATCTCTACAAGAGTGAGAAGCAATGCAGTGATCCTCCTTTCCATTTGGAGTCACTTCCTCCACTCCAAGACATTTCTCCTGCCTATGTATGTGCTCACTAATCTCCTTGGTGCTTTGCTGCCAAGTCAGATTGACCTTTCTTACACACAGATTTTTATTTTCTCCATTACTGTGTTGTCTGTCTGTCATGAGCAATGTCCACACCACTGTAATCTTCCTGATGGCAGCCTATCCCTTTCATGCTCCATTCTTGTCACTTCATCTTAAAATCAGCGTGATACCTCTATCTCACAAAGAAGCAGCCTGCAGGCTTCTGATGTGTTTCATTAAATGCAGCTGCTTTCCAAACACATGATGGTATTATTATAGACTGATTAGATGAACTGCACTTTGGGACCAAATGTGATGTTTTCATTTTGTCAGAATTTGTTCGGTGCTTGAGGCCAAAGCTTGACTCAGCCTGACCTCTTCTTCATGGAGCTGTTGGCATTGAATGGTCTTCTTTGGTACAAGACAATGTCCTTACCCTGTGACCTTTGCTACTTTCCTCTGTTGGAATTAAAGTGATCTGACTGTACATATATTTGGAGTGCAGCTCAAAGTGCAGGATTTTTTTGGAGTGTATTACCAGCTCCAGAGCTGCTCTTTTCTCTTAACTGCTTGTTGCTGCCCCTCTGCAGCCTCCTTTGTAGCTATTATGACCCCTTGTGAGGTCACCCAAACTGCAGATTGACAGACTGTTCCAGCTTAAAAATAGCCCTGCAAAGGAAAATGTAAGTACCTTCATTGTAATTCCATCTTTCCAGGCTAGCAGGATTATCATTTTAAAAAAAGAATTGCTAGTTACACGGTGTTTGCTGAACAAGCTAAGAAGCTTAACAGGATTGATGATCAGCCTTCCACCTAATGGAACAGCCGCAGAATTCACTTAAGAATATCAATTTACTGAATCATGCATTACCTACTTATTTTGCTTTTTTTTTTCCCTGAAAAAAATTGTGGTAAGGAGGTAATGCTTTTTTATATACGTTTTTGATGGTTTTGGTGGTTTTTTTGTTGGGTCCCCCCCCCCCCCCCATCTAGCTCGCAGCTACATGCATCAGTGTGTTGTAATCAGCTGGAAGGCTTTTTAGTGGCTGACAGTTCAGGCACTGGTTTCAAGCTATTTGATGATGCTGCTGTTAGTGGGATTTCTTTATCTTTCTTTTTTTTTTTTTACTCCTAAACCTCTGGACATTGGTGTTCACTTGAATGTAATTTCAATTTCAGACAAAAATTTCTTTTTTACAGCGACTAAAGCCTACCCAGTAGCCAATTCAGTTCTTGCTTCACAGCATATTAGGAAGTGTGATAAACTTTGCTGTTATCCATGGGCATTTTTACTTGTCTGTGATACACAGGTTTCCACTTGTCTGCAATACAGCCAAAATTCCTGTTACACGTTTTGCCTTGTTAAACTGCTCATACACCATGTTTTTGGGGTATGTAGTGACTTTGGGGGTTACTCTGCTCTTGGCTGTCTTCAAGTAATAATATTTTGTACCTCCTTGGCTTGCAGAGTTGTGCGTCCTTCCTTGTGTACTTGCTTTCCAATGTACCGAGCTTTGATTGCTTGAATTGGGATTCTCAAAAACGAATCAGTTGTGCTCGCCACTTGGAAAAAGATATATGAGTGAATATGTGTGTGTTAAACTCTTGGAAGAACCACCTCGGCTTTTTAAACAAACGGAATACAAAAATAAACCTGGGCACTGAATGATACCTCTGGGCATCCTGGATAGCTCCTGTCCCTGTCTGAGAGTTGGCAGCATGGCAGAGCTTCCCCAGTTCCAAAGCATTTGCCAGTCTGTGGGGCAGGATGCCTCAAGTGCATTAATCTGAAAAGAATGGATTGCTGATGGGAAATGGTAGTGATTGTGTGGTTATTTTAGTTCCCCTGGTTAAAAGTGTTTACTCATTTTATTTGTCTGCTTTAAATAAACAAAATCAGTTTCTAATCAGAGAAGACAAGATTTACACTGCTGTAGTAAGGCTGCCCCTGGGTCAAGCACATAATAGAATTAATCTGCAAATAGAGCAATGGTGACGCTTCTGTATTGTGGCTGGAGAGGTGGGCAGGGAAGAACCTCCTGAAATTCAAGGAGGGCGAATGCAGGGTCTGCACCTGGGGAGGAACAACCCCAGGCTCCAGCACAGGCTGGGGACCGACCTGCTGGGAAGGAGCTCTGGGGAGAAGGAGCTGGGGGTGCTGGTGGACAACAAGCTGTCCATGGGCTAGCAGTGCCCTGGGGGAACATTCCCAATGGGATCCAGGAAGAGCATTGGCAGCAGGTCAGGGAGGTGATCCTGCCCCTCTGCTCAGCCTTGGTGAGGCACATCTGGAGTGCTGTGTCCAGTTCTGGGCTCCTCAGGGCAAGGAACTCCTGGAGCAGGTCCGGCAGAGGGTGACAAAGGTGATGGAGGCACTGGAGCACCTCCCTTCTGAGGAAAGGCTGAGGGAGCTGGGCCTGCTCAGCTGGAGAGGAGACACCGAGAGGGGCCCTCATCAATGTCTGTCGGTGTCTGCAGGGAGGGGGCAGAGGATGGAGCGGGCTCTGCTCCGTGGGGCCGGGCAATGGGACAGGAAGCAATGGGAACTGAGGCACAGGAAGCTCCACCTGAACATGAGGAAGAGGTTCCTTACTGTGCAGTGCCCGAGCACTGGGACAGATTGCCCAGAGAAGGTGTAGAGTCTCCCTCACTGGGAATACTCAAGAACCATCTGGACACCATCCTGTGCCATGTGCTCTGCGATGACCCTGCCTGAGCAGGGAGGTTGGACCAGGTGAGCCACTGTGGTCCCTTCCAGCCTGACCCATCCTGGGATTCTGTGATTCAGATGTAGCACAATAAGTAAAGCAGGTAGGGTTGGATTGGTCCCTTCCAGCCTGACCCATCCTGGGAATCTATGAAATATCGTCTATGGTGTCTTTTCACATCATAAGCTTCTTTTTGGTGTAGGGTTTTTTCTTCCCCAAGCTGCCATGGTGTCCTGTATTTCCATCAGTTGGGTGAATGGTAATTTGCAATTAACTACTAAATAGGTGTTTCCTATGTCTTGCTCTCCTGTGCTGGGTATATTCAGAACATAAGAACAGCAGCAGGTTTGTGTTTTGGTTAACTTTTTGTATTTTGTGGCTCTTAAAGCGGGCTAGCCCTTGGGTATTTTTAGGGGTGATTCAAGTTGGCTGTCATTGATTGATGTCCTTGGACAAGTGCTTCAAGGTATTGCTGCTCTGAGTTATTAATGAATGATTTTCTTTTCATTACTTGGAAATTAATACCTTACTGGTTACTTGTTAGGAATATTTCTCTTTAAATTGATTTTGAAAATCCTTGTAAAAAATAAACACTTGGCTGTGTGCCTGAGTTCAGTAATCAGGAGTAGAGGCACATCTTTGCACCAAATACATATGCACAGAGTAGGAAATTACTTTCTTAGCAAGGCAATAATCCTACAGTTTAAATTCTAGCAAAGCAAAGACCAAGCAGGTTTCAAGTTTGGGGTTATTTTTTGTTCAGCTTCAGTTTCCAGTGTAAGCTGTATTTGTACACTACTTATGGAAGTTTTGTTTTTTTATTTCAGTGACAGCTGATCAGCTGTGGAAAGGAGCTTTGGCAGAGACTGGTGTGGGAGTAAAAAAAGGAAGAGGAAAGAAAAGGAAGAAAAAGCTAAGGAAGAATCTCAATAGAGGCCAGGAGATTGGTGAAGGTAGATTCACAGATAGAAAGCTGAAGACATGTCTTGACGTTTTTGTGTATATTGTTTCTTGATTTAATTAATGGACCCATTTCTTTTCCTTTCTGTGATGTCAGAACTGCTTAAGATATTTTTGTCTTTAAACAAAAAAATCCTGATATGATTATTTAATGTTGTTTTTGCTCTTTTAGATATAAATTCTGCATCATAAAATGCATTTGAAATACATGAGAATTTTCCATTTAATCACATTTTTCCTGAGTACGGAGTTGCAATCCTAATTTGGAACAAAGCCTAATTTTTCTCTGTTATTTTTAAGGACGCTCTGGTTTCCTCTGGCCTGGTCTCAATGCTCCTGTGTTACAAACTGGGAGAGTCCAGGAAGTTGCTCAACGAAGAAAAGAAGAACGAGAGAGAATTCAGTCTGAAATTATTCAGCAGAGAGATACATGGGAGAAGAAAAGGAAAATAAAAATTAAGAGAGAGGGAGGATGGAGTGGAAGGTGTTGGGGAGGTATCCTTCTGGATCCTCCTGACCCTGGTCCTAATGGAGGTAAGAAAACCAATTATCTTCTTTCTCTTACTTCACCTCTCTGAGAGTGGGGAGCTTGGAGAAAGTGAGATCCAGACTTTTTCTGTGACTGAAAATTGTTTTAGTACATCTCTGTTACACACCCACACACAAGCCAGCTAAATCAAAAAGCAGGTACTGCTAACACCAGTGAAATTGGTTAAAACACTGCTGGATACAGCTGTTAGACATGTTATGTTATGTTATGTTATGTTATGTTATGTTATGTTATGTTATGTTATTAGACTGTATGATTTTATGTGTTATTAGAGAATATTCTGTTATGTCACAGACTGTTAGAGGAGTCTTGAAGGATGCGAGTGTTTTTCTGTGTCCAGCATCAATTGTCTTGAGTATGAAATGCAGTCATGGTTTTTTTTCTTAAAGGATCCTGTGGGATAAATCAACCTTTTGAATGATGTAATTTCAATGTAATTTGAATGTAGCTTGTAGAAGAAGCTGCAATAAATAACTATCATAGTAACTACAATAACTATAAAAGCTATTTATTTATTTATTTACTAAGTAGTCCAATATAGTGAAACCAGAGGTCCTCTGTGTAGAGCAGAGAGGTGACTTTTTTTGCAATACTGTTATTCAGACTACTAGAAATTCTACAGTAGCTTTAATATTTAGAAGCCTAATCTTTTTGAACTAATTTTTCTCTGTTGAAAAAGACTTGTCAACTCCTGTTGGGCTGAGTTTTTATTGTGAAACTGCTTAGTGACATCTTTCTGTACACTTTTATACTAAGAGGAGCTAAGAAAGACTGGTGGCATTTTCTAGCACTGTTGTGCATTTCATTTTATTACCTTAAGAGCAAATATTCCGTAGAAGGCAGTGATGGGACCATGAACTTCGCCAACTGTCACTGAATCTGTCAGCGTAAAAATAGAAGATTTGAGAGATGAATTGTTCCAAATTCCCCATAAATCAATGGTGGAACATGGAGCAAGTCAAGAAAATGCTGTGGTTCTAGTTCCATACTGGGAACACAAGACTGTATTGAGTTTATCCCACTAAAATAAGTGACAGCTGTTGTAAACAATGTTTATGCATTTATGAACTTTACCTTCTGGTGTTTTCCTTGGTTTTGTGTTTGGCTGGTACTATTGATGTAGATTACTTGCATTACAGTTGGCTGTGTGGAGGCTGTTCTAGTCAAGTCGAGTTCTGCCAAAAAGAGGAAGGGGCACTGCAATCAAAATAGGAAAATGAAGCTGTCAGCTTGTGTTATAAACATGTTTGAGAAAACGCAGTTTCTGATTCACACGCACTGATTTCCTTTTAATCTGTTAAAAATGCTGGGGATTTTCAGGCCCCCATATTTCTTTCAGCATCAGAGAATTAATGATTTTGCCAGGGAATTGGGACATTGGCTGCATGCAAAGCACTGTCAAGGCTACAGGAAGAGCAGACCTGAAACTGCCAAACCCAATGAATCCTTTTGGGCCGAGACTGTGGCATGACGGAACTCTCTGGTGTCACTTACTGCGCCAGCTAGGAGTAGAAAAAGAGCAGTATTTTTCACTGAGAAATAAAATTACTTTTCTCCCAAGTTGACAGTGTTCCTTTGCAATTGAAGAGGCTTCAGAGAGGGAACAGAGAGTGCCTGTTGGTATTCACATCCTCTTTTGTGAGCTAGAAATCTGCTTTGTGTAGACCGTAGATTTCTAAACTGTGCCAAGATGATCATGTTTATAATCATCTTAAAATGTGTAAATGATAAAGCAATTTTTGGTGAAGGACTGAGGCCTCAGCTCTACACCATCACAAAGTTTTTAGCTTTCCTTCAGAATCTCACTGTAACTACACCAAATAATGGTCTTCTATGTTATACTGAAATACTCTTGTTCATGGGATCAGTTGGAAAAGCAAGAGGTTGTAAGGGCTAAATGATGCATGGTTATTTGAAGTGGTTATGTATTGTTTTGTTTCATGCTCCCCCTCCCTGTCTGGAATTTCACAGAAGTGTGTATCAAGAAGTACTTGATTCTAGAATCATAGAATCAAAGGATAGGTTTAGTTGGAAGGGACCTTTTACAGGTCATCTAGCCCAAACCCCGAATTTCTTTGAATCCCTGTTGATTGTACAATATTCTGAACAATATTGGATAATGTTTTAGTCATAATGGAAGTGACCCATCTGGTGATTTTAATGATTTACAGGTTTTGCTCTGTGTGTTTGAAATTTGATGTTTATTTGGAGTTTTAGATCACTATTTAAGGAAGAAGGCACTTTATGCTGCTTGTTCAAGAATCTTATTGCTGAGATTGCTTTATAAATTACAGTTCCATAGAAGTTGTGTCCTTATGAAGTTGTACCACCTACAGAGGGATGTGCTGACCCTGTTTTTCTCCCAACAGAAACTTATGAAGATTTTGAGACAAGAGTCATCGAGGTGAGCACTGCAAATCTTTTCATGAACTTTAAAGAATTATCACTACTTTATATTGACCTTGCAATTATTTAACAAGTCTTTGCTAAGTTAGTGTTATAGCAATAGGATTGAGTCTGGTTTTCTATTTCAGCTGCATGATGTGTACAAGCATAACCTATGAGAAAGTGAGTTACTTTGTCTATTTAATCGAGAGAGAAGGGTTATGAGAAGCATTTTCTTGACAAAATAGCCTGATTCACAACAGCTCCTTGTTTGGAAGTTAAAAGAATAATCAGGCAAGACAGAAGCCAAGCTGCCTGACAGCTCTACTCCAGAAAGGTATCTGAGGCTTCTTTCCTGTCCTGATAAATGTGCAAATGGATTTCTTTGTCCTTGATTATCTTTCTGCATTTTGCTGAGATGACCATCAGTTGGGATTCCATCCAGTTGCTTCAGTATTTTCTAGATGAATCAAAATCTTTGCTTGTGACAGTGGATTTTAGTATCTCCTGAGACATGGAAAACAATGATGCTGTATTGTAATCTCAGTCTGGGTAATTAAAAGTCATGAGTTGGTTTCTATTTTTTTTTTTTTTAATCCTGCAGAGGGGAAAGATATAAACTGTTTTAGATGTCTGCTATGGGATAAAAAGCAATGGATATAAATAAAAAGCAAGGTAAATTTAGACATAAAAATGAGCTACAAATGGAAATATGAATACTGGAATGGATTGGGAGTATATGGAATGTCTGTTATTGGAGCTTTTTAAAAACCAGTTAGATAATCTGTCAGGAGGGATGAGGAGACAAAATCTATGACCTATTAACCCATTTTCTTATCTTGGTTTCTTGAGTGGACTGGGCACTGTATGCTTTGACTGATACAGAAAAGACCATTTGGAGCACTTGGCCTTTAGCTGAGTCTGTGTTTGAAGGCAGTTCATAATAACTGAATTGCATGGGAACTGTTCATAAAAGAAATTATTTTTGTTAGCAAGCCCTGCAGCTGGCAGTGCCTTCTGTTACCTGAATGGGCACATTGCAAAGCAGTGAACATTGATCTGCTGCTGTGCCATGTCACAACTGACTGTCCCTTTGGATGCTACAGGAGGGGAGTTTGCCATCCTGTGCTGGCAAAATTATTTACAGACAGCAAGCTGAGGTGCTCTGCAGTGTTTCCATGTGCTATGGAAATCTGTCTCAATGCTTAATATATTTGAGTAATGAAAAAGCTTTTAGAAGCAGGCTGGGGTTCTACTGTTGTCTGAGATTGCCACAAGTGTGAACTGAGGAAGTGGAATGCTTTTGCAGAAAATCAGCAGCAGCAACAAAAAACTCTATGTTCAAAGTCATTAGTGAGCTCAAGATAATTGAGTCTTACAATTTTCTGTTAACGAGTTTCGAAATAAATCATTTTAGCATTCTTTTCTTGAATAGGTGAGAGACATGCTGCTATTTCTCTGTGTGTTTTCCATTATCTTTACCTTCACAACAGTATGGGAGATCAAAATAATGTTTGCAGGGAAGTTGTACTTCACAGCAAGAAACTGAGAGCCATTTTTAAAGAACTGCCTTATGAACAAATATATAATAGGCCCTTCTGTTGCGATTATACTACTGAAAAGGGTTTGAAAAGGGGAGAAATTGCTTATTAAAGTGGTTTTTTTAATGTAGAAACAGAAAAGCTGTAATTTGATTTCTCCTGACTGTAAAATAGAGTATAGACAAGCTCAGATTTTCACGTCAATTAGAACCAAAGCCTAGCTCAAGAGAGTGTTAAGGGGCAGCAGCAGGCGTTGCAGATTGGTTGTATTCCTGGCTTTCCTAAGGACTGTTGCATTACTAACTGTAGGTGACTTGTGTTACCTGTTTCTTATTTTCCCTGCCCGCCTGAAGGCACATTTCCTGTTCTGCTCATATATTACACATAAGAGCAACCTCTTTAAATAGAACTGGTGGTAATGCTTAACTGGTGTCTAACATAATATAATCATAGTGGTAATTAAAATTTAGAGATGTAGCTGATGTGTGTCATTATTCTTTTCACTGGAAGGCTTCATTTCATGTGTCACCCATCCTCAGATGAATTTTTCTTTTATGTTTCTCTAAAATGAACATGGTAACGTAGCAAAAAAAAGTCATCTACATGACATCCTGTGCTGTGATAGTAATTGCTTTGTAGTGCAATTAAAATTAGAAAGTTAGACCTACTGCTCAGTAAGGCCCAAAGGCACAGAACATGAAGTTAGTGGCCCTTTGCATCTCCCATTAAGGGGAGCTTTCTAAGGGAGAACATAAAGTTATAAATAATGCCCTTTGCAAAAGACAGATCTCAAAAGGGTTTTGTCCAACACTGAAATCGCCTGCTACCAGTTGTGAAAACTGTGCTTGGTGATTACTTACTGGTTTGTTCATGCTTTTTTGTTTTCATTACCTGTTTCTGATGGAGGCAACTTGAAGAATTTTGTGCAAGCACAGCTCCATTTTAACGGGATCAGTGCAACCTTTCCAGAATAATTCTCTTTATAAGCCAGATACTGAAAGTATGGCACTATTGTTTTTAAACAAACAAACAAACAAATGAAAAACCTCAGCGATTTGTGTTTGAGTGTTAAACTACAGAATGCAAAGTAGCATTAGGTGTTTTTGTCACAGTCCATTTGGATCACTCAAGTTTGCAGAGCAACATAACCTGTAAATTAAAGTTCATTTTATGAGCTTGCTAGGCAGGAAAACAAACAAGCACTCAATCCTTTTCTGTACTGACTAATCTAGCACAGGAATTCACTAGTTCATCACTTAATTAATGAGGTTTCTAACTCAGAAGTTCGTAACTCTCACACCTGTGAGGAAAACAGTTGCCAAACCAACAGTCAGAGTGCTCATCCTTCCTCTTCTGTCGTGCTGCAGGTGTGGCACTGGGAAGCACCTCTGTCATTTATGTCATCTAGCTTGGAAGTGTGGCTGTGCCATTGCCATGAGTTAGGGGACTCTGAAGAAGCTGCCAGACACACAGTATAAAAGGATGGTGGCCCCAGGGGACAGAAAGCTCTGGGTGGCAGTGGCTGTGTAGTGGCTTTTACTCCTACCTGGACATCTTGTTTGCCTTGTTGCCTCTCACTATAATTAAGGGACCTCCTTCCAGCCTACATCAGGCCTCTTCTTGTTGGCTCATCTTCTTACACTTGCTACTTGTGACAAAAAGAATATTCTGTAATGCACAGCCTAAAACTTTCTTTCTGTAAGTCATTGGAAATTGTGTTCTAGCTATTATTTTTGCAAAGGGTGCAATAAAAAAGGCTCGTGAAAAAGAAATACGGTGTGAAATTACAGTGTCTGACATCCACTGTTTAACATCCTTAACTGAAAAATTATATGGTATAAAGGATACTCTGTGAATCATAATTTACTTCTAATGAGATGTTGCCTCAAAAGTACTTTAAGGGTATTTGTAGGCACTAGATTTTGCTTTTAGAACTACAGGGAAATCTTCTGTTCCCTGGATGATACTGACATTATCTTTAGACTGACAATTAAAATTTCAGACAGTTTTTAAGATAGCACCTGAAGCCACCTGTCACAGGAACAAAATGACAGGTCAGAACTGTGCCCTATTTCTGATGCTCTTGGAGTTCTCAAAGATTTTGGTCTGCCCTAGAAGTAGAGTTTAGGAATGCTACCTACAACTGGTCTGTTTAATAAATAGTTAATGATTTTCATCTCTTACCTGTCAACCTGTATGGAAGAAGTAACTAACGTTTGGAACACTCAGAAGCTTTTGAGTGACTTTTAATTGGGCATAATTAAGGCTCATCCTTTGAAAAGGAAATAAAGCCATTTCAGATAGACTGTGACTTTGAGGATGCATTACTGTGGGGTTAATCCAAAGGATCTGTACTCAGGTGGGAGCTGTAGTACAAAGCCACACTGAGAGAGGAGAGTTTGGTTTTTCTTAACAAGTTTATTACTCAGTTCTTTTGGGTAACTGGTTTCCCATACCTTTTATCAGAGTCCCTGAGCTTCCCTAGGCTCATTTGCATGGAAATGCTTTTCTTTCTGTATCCTGCTCTCATTTTATCTCATCTCCCCTTGTACCTTAGGGAAGTATTGGGACCAGAGGTCCTTATACCATGAGGGGATCAGCCCGTGCAGATAGGATAGCAGTGTCAAGAGTGTGGCCTAGAGGTGGCAGGTTCTTAGAAATCATGACCAGAATATGATTTTGAGAAAGGAGGGCTTTCCAAGGGCAATCAAGTTGGCCAGTCATTCATTCTGCTTTTACAAAAACAAAACCTCCAAGGACAGTTGGATTTTGACCCTTTTTCTATCCAAGTGCAACAGTTGAAATCACGATCATGGTTAGCAGCCTGTCTTTGAGTGTAGCTTGCTTCCATGTTGTCGTTTTTCCTCTCAATAAATGTTTGAGGAGGTTTCGTTGTGGTTTTGAGGTGCTGCTCTTCCCTCAGTTCTAGAAAGCAAGCTGAGTTTGCAGTGTCACCACAAGGATACAGTTAATTTGAGGTACACTGTGATTTAGGTTGAACATGTGTTGCACGCGCTTTCAAAATTTAAAAATCAGCTTTCAGTCCAGCTTGAGTGGCTATCTGATAAAATGGGGTAGCTGTGTCTTGGTTTCAGTCACTTTTCAGAGGCTGTGCTGTTTTCAGAGTGGCATACTGTTCGTTTTGCATTCATCGAGTCCTGTGCAGTTTGATGGCAGACTTGAGCATCCTGCTCTGTCTCCCAGCGTGCAAGGGAAGCATTGCTGAGCACGCTGCAGAAGACCTCTGCTTCCTTGGCTCTCAGGAGGCGTGGGGCTGTGCTGGGGAGGATCTCAGGGCACTGTTGTGCCAGCAGCTGTGACTGCCTGTGTACATTAACAAGCCTGAAAGGCCCTCACTGCATTTCAGGAGATGCAATAGCCCTGACTGTGATGGCGCAGCTGAACACTTCTTCTTGCAGAGAAAGAAAAACAACCGACAAGAAAAACTGCTCAGAAACAGCCAACCAGTGCAGTTTCAGGAGGGCTTCTGGAGAAGCTCCTCACATGTGTCTTTATTGCCACATTCTGGAAAGGGAGAAGAATAATCCACGAGTAGGTTTCTACAAGAATCACGTCCTTTATTTTTGATGTGCTGACTCTATTTTTGTACAAGTACCTACTCAGATTGGCAACAGAAGATAAAAGTGTGTGCAAAGCAAAAATAGTATTGTCTTGATGCTTCTGGAGAGATGACTCTGCTTCACTCTCTTTTCTTCCATTATTATTTTGCATTTTTTGTAGATAGCCCATTTCCACAGGCACTTTCATCTTACGGGGCATGGTTTATTAGCTTGTTCTTGTAAGCAATGAGTTTGAAGAAAGAAAAATAGCTTGGAATAAGCAATTGGCAAAGCTGATATTTCTTCAAAGTGCTCTCTAGAATGTGTGTGCACCTCGAATTAAACAGCATTTATTTTGATGAAAGCAAGGTGAAAATTTTCAGAAGCACTAACCCTAACTATAATCTGTACCTAGTGAAGGCACTGGAATTCGGACGGGGGGGTATTGGTTTTGGGGTTTTTAAAGTTTGTTTTGGTTTGGGGGTTTTTTTTGTGAATTTTAGTAAGAATATTTAAGCCATGACCAAGTATTTTCTAATAATATGCTTTCAGATGTTGCACATCCAGAGCAGCTTACTGAGGAATTACATACCGGGAAAAGGGGGGAACACTGTCAGGGAAATCATATTGAGGCTTCAAAAAAAGTAGAACCTGATGCATTTGAGAGGAAGAGGAGAAGTAATACCATGAAATAAATACTATCTTTTGACTGGTAATTCTGAAACACAGATATTAACACAGTCAAGCAATATCCAGGATGTTATTTTATATATATCTATTTTTGTATATATATTAGAGATTGATTTTTATACTTTACACAAAGTATTTATATAAAGTTCATATATTAATTGCAGGATATAAACTATATTTCTATATTTAAATAAACATATAATTTTATATAAAAACAAACCCAAGGAGGCTAGAACAGATGGACAAAAGATCTCAGATTGTTGTCCCAAAATTGGGTTCTCTCACCCACTGTGCAAGAAGCCAGTCCACACAGAGTCGAGCTATTTGATTTATTTATAGTTCTGCTCCAAAAATGGTGCTGTGAGTAAAGTTAGCACACCAAAGGCCAAAAATACAAATGTATTTATAGTTTGATTATTTACAGTTCTACGTAATGAATCTACATCACTGCTTGGCTAAGCTGCTACTTGCTTGCCTGTCTCTCACCTGGATTTATGGGTACAGCACATTCTAAATTCATCGTCAATGTTAGGGGTCTCCCCTCAGAGGCAGGTGGCCTCAGCTTCAGAGGTGTGGTTTTCCCATCAAAATGAGCCAAGTTCACCAAAGGACACAATTTGAAATATTTCTAAACCCCAGCAGTCCAAAGCTGGTTTAGGCTGACATGTAACCGGTCTTTTCCCTTTATCTCATTATTTTAATGACCTTTTACCACATTCTGCATTCTTCAGGTCAAGTTGCTCTCCCTTTTCCCAGAACATGCTCTCTCTTCCACCCATACATGGTCTCTTGTCCACATCAGAATATGTCAGACCATGTGAGATGGGGGACTGTAAGGCAGTGACTTGCTTGTGGAATCATTTAATCACACATGATATTCTGAGTTGGAAGAGACCTGTCAGGATCACTGAGTCCAACTCCTGGCCCTGCACAGAACACCCCAAGAGTCACTCCATGTGCCTGAGAGCATTGTGCAAATGCCCCTTGAGCTCTGTCAGGCTTGGTGCTGTGACCCCTGCCCTGGGAGCTGTTCCAGTGCCCAACCACCCTCTGAGTGGAGAACCTTTTCCTGATATCCAACCTAAACCTCCCCTGACACAACTTCAGGCCATTTCCTTCTTCTTCCCTTCTCTTAAATGGAGTCTTCTTTTCAGCAGCTGTTGTCCCTGTAATGAGACTGCCTCCTGCAGTGTGCGAGTGGATTTCAGTCCTAAGTTTTAATTCATGCAAAGCAGCAACAGATGTTGAGCTATTCCTGAGAATGCTTCTAAAATATATTAAACTAGGAGGAGGGCAGTTAAATATTAGTGTCACTTTCCTTTTATTTTCCACGTTTTTTCATCCCGTTCGAAACCATACATGAAACAGCTAACACAACAGAGAGGTGTGGATTTTTAGGAACTTTTATGTATTTAATGCCTTGAAACCAGTGTCCCACTGCAGATGATACCCATTGACAAAGTCAGTATATATATATATTGTAAGAATATCTTACAGACCTCTGATACCTTTTTTTTGCAAACTTGGCTCTCTTTTAAAAAATAATAAACAAAACCCAAAATATTTGGACTGTGCAATAACAAGAAGATTTGTGTTTATTTTTTCTTCAGGTGAGAAATGTGTTTTGTATGAAGGCAAAGGAAGGCAGAAAAAAATCAATACGTGCCTTAGTGGTTGTTGGAAATGGTAAAGGGGCTGCAGGTATGTGCAATTATTGTATGTACAAGGTAACATCTGATGGTGGGATATTTGTGGGAGCTTTAATAAGACAGCTGAATTTATAATCACCAGAGTTTTGCAGAACTTTGCTTTATGTGAAAGATTCAAGGCCACATGTGTTCCTCAAGCTGAATTTTGATTGCATATCGGAGTGGAGGAAAATTTATACAGAGAGGAAGGTGTGGTTCTCCCGCAGAAAGATGCGTTATTCTGAAAAACTCTTCCTACCTCTTCTTTGGAAAGCTTTTTCATGGAACATACTGTCACTGTAATCCATATGTTCTGGATGGTTGAACTGAAGTTGTCCCAGGCTTTTTTTCTTCATTCCCTTCTTTCTTTTTAAACAGAACAGATGATTTTTTTTATCTGAAGCAGTCACCACTGTTCAATTGCTTGAAACAAAGTTTGGTCAAACACACAAAAATAAACTAAGCATTATTTGTTTTCCTTTGACAACAAGCAGTTGGCATCCAGATGTTAGGTGTTCATAGCTCCTAAACTGCCTCTGACTTTCTCTGAACACTTTCTGAGTAGGATCTGTGCAGTGGAATGAAAATTTAAATGCTAAACGTGGCTCTGAAATTCACTGGGTTTTTTTCACTTTTCTTTCTGAAGATCCTGCATCATCTGTTTCTCATAAATAAAATTACTCTCTCTGTCTTGCAGGTTTTGCCATAGGGAAGGCAGGTGACAGGATGAATGCTATAAGGAAAGTATGTTGATTGAATATTTTTTGCTTGATGACAAATAATTTGTACCTACCTTTATGGATTCTTTTCTAATAGTATAATTTGTAGTCTTTGCAAAGAAGTAAGTCCATGTGTAGGCTTTGTCTGTCTTTATACAGGCAATCATAGAATGATTTGGGTTAGAAAAGCTCTTTCAGATGGTAATCATAGAATGATTTGGGTTAGAAAAGCTCTTTAAGATGATCCAGTCCAGCTGTTGATCTGACACTGCCAAGTGCCACCCACCCACGTCCCTCAGTTCCCTGTCTGCACATCTTTCAAACACCTCCAGGGATGGTGACTGAGACACTTCCCTGGCAGCCTGTTCCAGTGCTTGATAACCCTTTCAGGGGAGAAATTTTTCCCATCTAAACCTCCACTGGCATGACTTGAGGCAATTTCTTCTCATCCTTTCTCTTGCTATTTGGCAAAGAGACTAACCCCCAGCTCAGCCTCCTTTCAGGTATCTGTAGAGAGCAGGAAGGTTTCCCCTGAGCCTCCTCTTCTCCAGACTAAGCATTTTCCTTTCCATAGAGTTTAGATGTGGAAAATCTGCTTTCTTAAGTTATTTTTCGGTTTTTTCTGTCTCGTTAACTGGATATTGGTAAATTGCAAATGCTTAGCAGAAACATTGAAGGAGAAAAAATATTTTCTGCTTTTATTCCCTAGGCAAAGAATAAAGCAATAAGCGTCTTACATGTTATAGATCTGTATCAGAACCACACAAGTAAGTATCATGCTTTCAATATCACTGAATATGCCAACAAGAAATGGTTGCAACTACTTGCAAAGTGTAAAAAAATGTTAAATAAAATTTTTCTGATCTGATGCATTGCATTATAATTCTTGACAGCCTGGTCTAGTTGAAGGTGTCCCTGCTCATTGTGGAGGGGTTGGACTAACTGACCTTTAAAAGGTCCCTTCCAACCCTAACAATTCCATGGCTCTGTGCTTAAAATTTGGATACTTAATGCATAGTATTTCAGGCTCTTAATAGCAAAATTAGATCTTTTCTGGCACAGTTTGAGTTAAGGGAGTCAGATACTGTTGGGGCATTTTTCTCTACACTGAACTCCTGTGTTCTTCCCCTCTCTGTGCGAGAGGAGATGATTCTCTGGTGATTCAATCCATGTGTGCTGACAAAGCCCAGCAGCCAGGGAGAAAGAACCTGGGCCGGAGAATCAGTCTGATGTTTCCTGGTAGTTTTTTGTTAATGTTCTGTATGGAAAATCCAAGAATGCTGATGCCTGTGGAGAAAACTAAAGTTAAAAGCTGGATTATTAAAAAATATGAGTCAAATTGTATCATGTGAGCTCAGTTCAAAACTAAATGAGGCTCACTGGAGGCACACCTACCTATTTTTCAGTAGCAACATAGTATTCACAGATATTTCAGCATTCATAATCTATGCCAGAAATTTACCTAGATAAACCCTTCTCTTTAAAGAAGTCACGAGAGAGTAAAACCAATGTAACATTCAGTACAAAAAAAGGAAGGCTAAAGCTTTTCTAGAAGGAATAATTTATCTGTAATGCCTTTCTTCCCCCCGCTCCAGTTTACCACGACATTTCAGTGAGATTTAAAAGGACAAACATCCGCATGAAGAAGCAAACCAAAGGTAATTAAAGCTGCCTGGAAACTCTGATGTTTTATTAATTGCTGGTATTTATTTGATGAAGTTAAACTTGTGTAGTGTCCAGTCTGCCATGTTTTAAATGTTGAAAATGATCAGTCATTTTTCATTAGAAATGCCTACTGCTGGTGACATGGCTTGCTGGTGTGAACTGGGCTTTGCTTCTTTGACACTGCTGGGAGCTCTTTCATGCTTCCTAAGTTCAGTTCCTTCAGTTCCCAATTACCTAGATGTGAACCCTGGTCCTGCTCCAGCCACTGGTGGGTTTGTAGAGACCTGTAAATTCTCACACCCCTCCCAGTCCAGTCTCCCTTTCTTTACGGTCTTGGTGGTTGTGAAGTCAGTTTGATCTTCCTGGAAGTGCCACCTGAAGTTTCCTGACAGCTCATCAGTTAGTGGGGCTGGTTTTTTCTTTTCCTTGTCTCTTCGGGTTTTCTCAGACCTGCGTCTCTGTATATTTTGTTTCTGGTTTCCCCTTTTCTCCTCAGTTTTCTGATTGACAAGGTCTCCAGTCAGATAACCTCACTAGAGTAAACATTCTATTCCTTTTCTGTTACTTTCCAGCCATTTGGCCCCCAGGATGTATTATTTTGTCTCCTTTGCTCTGCAGCAACAAGACTGTCCTGCAGTTTTTAAAGACCACTAGAGCTAAGCCATGTGAAACAAACCTCTCTGGAGCAAAGTTAAATTCCTTAAAAACATAATTCCTCTGTTAAAACCTGTCAAGTCTAAGAAACCATTTGCAATTAATGCCAATGTACTACAAGTATGCATTGGAGTCGATATAATCTCCATCTCTGGTGGAGGTGGATGCAGGTGGCAAACCTCTGTTGTGTTTGTGGATTTTGGAATGTTTGTCTCTCCTTCACTCTGTGCCACTTAAACTATGACAAAGTGTAATTCATTCCAGTTGCTGGACCAGAAAAAGGGAAGGGATGCCTCTGCACAGCCCCTGGAGCCATTCTTAACATTTAATGTGTTCTAATGTGCTAGGTAACAGAAATAACAAAGAAGAGATCTTAGTTCTCTCTTCTCAGTAAGTTGTGTGCTTACAAATAATCATGTAATGCTAATTTATGGCGGTTTTTTCCCCCAGGGTATGGTCTCCGTTGCCACCGAGCCATTATCACCATCTGCAGACTAATTGGCATTAAGGACATGTATGCCAAGGTCTCTGGATCCAAAAACTTGATTAACATCACCAGAGCTCTCTTCAAAGGCTTGACCCAACAGGTGGGTGCACTCCCAGTGCCCATGAGGTCAGGGAACAGAAGGGATGGACAGTGTAACAGTTTGTGGGCAAACAGTTTGTATGCCAGGCTTAAGATGAAGTAATCTTACAAAGAGCAAACTAAATCAGTAAGGGGATTTAAATTCCTCAGCAGTATTGTGGAGTTGTCCAGCCAGGAACAGCTGCGTGTAACTCTGCCTGTTCCACAGCCAGGTGTCTGCAGGGGACATGCAAATTCCTGAGCTTTCATTTGTTGTGGTTTGGGTGACCATTGAAAAATCCTGGGCAGAGGGAATTGTGGGCCAGCTCTGGTTGCTGCTGCTTGTTTGTGTTCTAAGTTCTCATTGCCCAAGGACTGAAGGCCACAGCTGCTTCCATTGCTGCTGTAACTGAGATCTCTGAAGTCAGTCAGGGAGGTGGTGTCGTTTCCTCCACCTCTGAGTGTTCACAGTGGAGATGTCTCTGTCTGAGCCAGCTGCCTGGAGCTGATGGAGAAGCTCCAACATGCAGCATTTCATCCTACTTCCTTTGAACACGAGCTTCAGGATGCGTCAGGCCTTTGGAAATTCCTGCTTATCTCGTTTGTTTGCAGTTTTGGTAGCTGCCAAGATCTAGCTGCTTCCATTCTCAATATAGCCCTGCAGAGCTGTAGCTGTCAAATCTGTCACCCTGTCCTGGCCAACTTTATCAGTTCAGCCTCAGGAGGTGAGGGGGTTATGATCCTCTTTGCCTGATGAGAGTCACAGATCTCACAGCTTAGCAATATCTGAGGGTGATCAGACTTGAGGAAGTCTGGCATTGTATTTTCCATGCATTGTCTCCCACAGAATGAGCAGAAGAAAGGCCTGCTGTATCGATTATTGCTTTGAGAGTTACGCACTTGATACGTTTTTTTGACTGCCCTGAATGGCAAACATTTCCTGTCACCTGTACACATTCATTCTGTAAAACCTGAGTGTTACCAGCACAGTTTGTAGGTGAGGAAGAGGTGTAGTTGAAAACAATGTTAAATTCATACCGTTACATTAGCTAATACCACCTGTCAGGGCAGTAGCAGGCACTCTCCTGTTCTCAAAGCAAAATTTATATCCATATAAAGACATAAAAATGTTCCTGCACAGTAGTAACATGCCAGCAGGCATGTTTATGATTTTAATGCAGGTTTATGAGCTTTCCAGAAGCAAGTGCCTCTGGGATGACATTGTAGTGCTAATTTGTACATCTGAGGCTGGGCTATCTGAATTTTTACCCAGGAAGATGAGCCCAACGAGTCATTTCATTTACACAGTGCTTAAACTGTTTATTAGCAAATTACTTTTTGGGGTTTTTTAGCCCGTACCCTGTACACCATGTAGATTTTGGGCTGAAGTAAAGCAGCACTGTGCATCGTTGTTTTGGTTGTGTTTTCCCTGTCCTGCTCCCAGGAGACTCACCAGCAGCTGGCCAACAAGAAGAGCCTCTACGTGGTGGAGTTTCGGGAGGAGCAGGGCCCTCTGCCCATCGTGGTGGCCCTGCCCGAGGGGACTGTCCGTCAGGATCCTGAACCCGAGGATGAGGTTCCAAACATCAAGCTGGACTGGAAGGAGGTGAAAGAAGAGCAGGGAATGGTCAGATCTCCCTGGGCACGTGTCAGACGGGCGGCGTGCTGAAAGCTTCGGTCCCTCTGTGTCTCCAGCTCAGAGGTGCAGCTGGGAAGGCCCAGCTCAGACAGGGTGTCCGGGTTTGAGCTTCAAGGAGGGCAGCAGGAGCTCTCTCATGCCATCCATGTCACTGCTGCCATCCAGGAACACTGTTTGCTTTCCCACAATTCCTCTGATCACTGTCTTAGTGGGAATGTTCAGATGGAAACACTCAGTGAATGTGTCTTTGGCTTCAAGCATGCATTTATTCCATTCCGGAAGATGGTTTTTCATCACGAGCTCCCATGTTTCTTTTATAAGCTCTTGGGAAACTGTTGAAAATACAACGTTGTGAAGGCAATAAAGAATCATCAGAATGGGTTCAGTTTGGGTTTGTTGGGGTCCTTTTTTTTTTTTTTTTTTTTTTTTTTCCAAAATGCTGGTGTCTGGCAGGTCCTGAAGCAAGCAGCAGTAGTGGGAGTTCATGTGTGTATCCTCTGTCTCACTCCCAAGGCTCAGGGGTTCAATTCTGTGAGTGCCTGTCACGGCATTTCTCCATATTTCTCTTTCATTTCTCTTTCTCAGAAGATGCATGTGCCACCTATTTTGTCAGTATTGAAGAAAATACCTTTGAAATCCTTCAAGACCAACCTGGGAATTTACATTTGAAGTTCTGATGTTAAAGAATTTAGGAGCAATATTTTACCTTGATTTCAATGCAGGTTTCTAAAGACAGCAGTTGTGTATATAGAGACAGGGAGGGTGAATTTAATTGAGTTTTATCTCACACTTGTAATGAAAATTCTAATTCCAAGGCCATGCCTGCTGAGCAGTGAGATGAAGGCTTTTTTCCTGTTTGCCAGCTATAAATACATCTTCAATAGGATGGCCAAGTGTTCAGGTTGCAAACTTTCTTGTCAGCAGCACATGAAGGTGCTGTTGGGGAATGTGTGCTCACATTCAGCTTGCATCTCTGCTGTTGAGCTTAGGTCCCTACATAAAATTAATCTTTTGTGGCTTTACTGTTCCCCCAAGTTTGTTGATATTAATGTGGGTGCTCGTATGGATATTTTACCTGGCACAGAGATTGCTCATCACTCACAGTCAGAGCTGACTGTAAAATGAGAAACTCCTGCATTTGCCATGGGGCTGGCCACAGTTTTCTATTAAAAATCAAATTCTTCTCCTGCAATTCAGGAGAAGATGGAAGTTCTCCTAGCTCATTTCATTGCTGGAGGCAAGGTATCCAATATGCAAATATTTGGAGAGCAGTTAACATTGTGGTTAAGCCACTTAGTGGAGCAAGAGCAGCCAAGATTACAATCTGGGCATAGTTAATGAATATGTCTGCAATCTTGTTTTTGATGGGAACTAAGGCTTTGCCTGCCTTCAAGTGCACAGATTGCTTTAACTAGCATGTAATTGCCTGCTCTCTAGAGCAGATGCCTGCAGCCGTCCTTGTCCTGCTGAGGAAGCTGGTGAAGAGCAGAGATGGGAACTCCAGTTACACAGCCACATGAAATCTGGTGGTGGCTGCAGGGGCACAGTAAGCCCTGTGTTTCAACAGTGTGAATGGGATTTGTAAATGTAATTTGTAAATTTGTGGCTTTTTAAATGGGCTACTCCGTCCAGTTACATCCGCAAGGGAATCCCAAGGATGGGGAGGATGCTGTTGAAGATGAGGGACCAGTCTGGGGGGGATCTGGGAGCCTTAACAAATCTAGAGCATGGGATGGAGCAGGCCCATGTTTTGGGCCAGGCTTGGGAGCAGCTCTGCAGGCAGGGACTGCCTGTGGTCAACAAACTGCAAGGGCCAGCCTTCCCCCATCCTGGGGAGCCCTGCCAGTGTGCCATTGAAGTATCCCCAAGGGACAAGCCTTGCTGGCCTGCAGTGTCCATCATGCCCCACATTTCCAGCAGAGTGACAGCAAATTCTCTGGCCTGTGCTGCCCTCGGGGCTCTCTGTGGGGAAGAGCTGTCCTGCACACATGGTCTGTACATCCTGGGAGATTCTCTGAGCTCTGGGCAGCATTGGGGTGTGCCATTTTCCAGACAGCTCCCTTGGGCTGCCCAGCTTCCAGGGCATGCCAGTCCCCAGGAAAGCTGGGTGTGATTAACCTCTCATTTATGTCCTTTTCACCGTGCAGGGAAGGTGCACATTGCTGCAATTCGGCAGCCACACCTCGCTGTGTCACTGTCCTGTGCCGAGCAGGGACACCCTTCCCCCTGCAGAGTTTGCCCGGGGTTGAACTTGGGGTCACACCAGGAGGGTATCGAAGTTTCAGCACCACTATCAGCTCATTCTCGACCCTCTGGTGGGGGTGTCCCTTCTCTGCCCAGCCCTCCCCAGGTGACACTGGGGCCACAGAGCGTCCCTCAGCACCTCTGCCAGGTGTTCCTGAGCTGATGGACACTGCCATGCCAGCAGCACACAGCTGTTTTTCCCCAGTGCTGGCTTCCAGCAGGGCTGGGCTGATGCTGTGGGGGAGGCACTCAGCACACAGGGTGGGGACAGGACACGGAGGGGGACTGGTGCAGACTGGTGTGAACTGGTGCGTGGCAGGCATGGGGAAAGCAAAGGGCAGAGCAAGGCAGAAGGAATGAGATTGGAGCCATGCCAAGGCCTGGGCTGTAAATGTGATGGCCGCAGGCACAGGGACAGGGATGGGGCGGCAGCACTGCTGGGTGCAGAGGTGCTGGGCACCCCTGGGTGCAGGGGGAACAGGGACAGCTCATCCCAGGGCCCAGGCAGATCCCTTCCTTTGGAAACCAAAGCACAAAGGCCAAGCAGAGCCAAGCAGAAAGGCACCTTTGTGTTCAGTGTCACGTTCCGGGGTGTTAATAGAACCGGGGCACCAGCACCCCCACCCGCACGCCATGATGATGGGATGTCGAAACCAGCTTCAACAGGTGAGTGCTGAACTTCAGAGCCCTGTGCCATTGTCCAATGTGCATTTGAGTTCCCTCCCTGCTCTAAAAAGGGGTTTCTCTTTCCACCTCTGTTGCAACCAGTTTGCTGTTGTCACAGTAACAGGCAAAACAAGTCAGGCTGGTTTTCAGCAAGGAAAAAACAAAAAACCACAAATGTTTTCTTTAGTTTGCAATTAAAAAGCTTCAAACCAAACCCACGATCACAGGTCAAAAGTTCCCCCAGGTATGAAGTAGGGGGGCCTCCAGGGTCAACTTGTATTTCTCTCTTTTTCTCTAGTCCTTGTTGTTATCCAGGAACTTCAGCCTTAAAATGGAAGCATTTTTTGCCCCATAAGATGGAAGGGATTATTTGGTACCACTGTTTATTAGGCACCTCTCACATGTGAAAACATCCCCTCCTGGGTTCAAACCCCATTTAAATTAATTCATTGTCATGGTTTAACCCCAGCTGGCAGCTGAGACAGGCACTCACTCAGTCCCCATGGTGGCACTGCCCTGTCAGGGCACGGTGCTCCTGGGGCTGTGCCTTGGGTGCAGCAAAGGGAAAAAGAGCAGCAATGACTCACCTGTGCTCAAAATCACAGCGAAACCATCTTTATTAGTGACACAATGTAGAGTATGAGAGAGTAGCCATTCACCAAAACCAGGAGCTGACTGACTCTGCTTATTGAGGATTTGATTCTGATCACCCATACAATTCTCCTCTGGCCTTCTGCACACCTTCCGAGTTGTGTTTTGTAGGGGAATCAAAGGCAGGGGTAATTCCTGGCTTTTTTTAATTGGTTGTGCCTCAGAATTCAGCAGTACCTTTCAGGAGCTGCAGTAATCCACATTGCTCCTGAGGTGAGTTAAATATTGTCCCCATTGCTCATTGCAAGTCAGAGGAGGCATTTTCAGAAACTGCATGTAAAGATTAATTTGTACAGCAGGTTTAGGGAGGGAAACAGACTGAAACGGACACGCAGCAATTAAAATGACACAGTTTCATACCCATGTTCCTTAGTGCTGTTTGTTCAGGTTTCCCCTGATACCAAAAAAAATCCCGGAGGCATATAGGTACACACCAGGGAGATTTTAACCCTTCGAACCCAACTATGCTATGGTTTTTTAAAGCTGGATGTTTTGTTTTGTTTTTTTTTAATTTGGGCCCCAGCATCAAACTGTACCCAGCCTGTAAGAGACTGAAGGGAAACAGATTGTGCTAGTACATTCCTTTCTGTCAGGCTCCTTGTCTTCATCACCAAGATCCCACATAAAAAGCCACTTGTTTATAGGATATACATTTAAAAACCAAACCCTAACCCAGCCTGGAGATGGCAGTCATTGTTCCTGCGGTTGCTCATGCTCTCAGGATGATTTCCATCGCAGGAGTGAGAACACCTTGTGGATCACATAAACCAGGGTGGCCACGAAAGCAAATACCTGTGATGGAAAAACACACCAGCAGTCAATTTTTTTGTCACAGGGTGCCATTCCAGCACTGAGCACACGCCTCATGACGTGCCCTGTTTCTCACACGTTTGGAGACATTCATTCATAGCAGGACTGCAGCTGATTTCTCCCTCCCTCCCTGAACTGTTGGTGCAAATAAAGCTTTGCACTTGAGGCCACTGCAGAGCCACCTGCCCCTCGTTGCCCTCATGCCAGGCACTCACCACGGCAGCGATGTTCTCCCTGTACAGCTGTGTTGGGGGCAGCAGGCCAGCGGTGTAGGTCGCGTAGGCTTCCAGCACTGCGGCGCTGAGGTAGAACAGCGCCGCTGTCGCGTGGCAGATGGCATCCTAAGGGACAAGGATCACACAGTCACCTCCACGGGGGTCACGCTGCTCAGGAGCCCATCCAACCACCCCCAAGCCCGGGGGTTTGTCACAGGCACGTACCAAGGTGACCCAGCCGCCGCCACCGCCGTGAGCGCCGCAGAAGTAGAGGCACAGGAGGGAGACGGACATGACGAAGCAGAACACGGAGACAAACATCACCCAGCCCTGCAGCATGGGCATTGGGACCCTCGAGGATGCCACCAGGATCCACACAAGGCCGCCAAAGATCTGCAAGAGAAAGTGGGGGACAGGGTGAGCGTGGGGTAAAATGACTTATCCAGAGCAGAACCAAAAATCATGCATGGCACATGGCAATAGTCCAAAAGCTCTTCCCAGCCTCCACTTGAAACTGGGCATTTAGCTGGGAGCATCTGCCACTGCTCGTGACCCAAAAAAATCCTCACTGTAGCCCTGCCTCCTGGTGCCGCTTCCACTCACACCCAGCCTGCATCAGTGTGCTTAGAAGGCTGGTTCAGACAATGCTGAGGGCTGGTGGTAATGAACAGGGAGGCTGATTTCAGACAGGTGTGCTTGCTTCACACCCAGTGTGTCAGATCCCTGCCAGGAGCAGTGTCAAACGCAGCTCACCTGCACAAACAGCACAGATACCTGCCCTCACAAAGGCCATATGCAAATATCACCCCGAAAGGAGAGAAGAGGCTAAGAGGTTTGACTCTCCAGGTAGGGGAAATAAGCCTGAGGCTCCCAGCTCCTTCTTGGGAAGGGGGGCTGCTCCAGCTCTTTGGGTCACCCTTCATTGGCCACACCAGAGCTGTGCCTGTTCCCAGCTGCTGATGTGGGAGCAGGTGGGACTTTCTCAGCCAGCCTTGGGAGCTTGCCGTGAGTTCTCTGGTGGAACGCAGGGACAGCTATGTCCAGGCTCCATCCCTTCATCAGCAGATTCATGCACGAGGATGGGAGCGCGATGTCCAGTGTTGTGGAATGTCTAGAGTGCAAGTGGTGCCTTTGCACTGAAATGCACTCAGTAGCTTTTCTGTGCCACGGATCAGCCCAGCTGTTTCTTGGATCTGTGCAAAGTTTAGTCTGTGCAGCATCCTGTGATGAGGAGCTCCTCAGCTGGACCCACACTGTGTGGAGCAGTGCTGCTGTGGGGACTATCCCTCACCATGATGTGGTGAGGATTTAATTAAATATCTATTTATTAAATATAATAAATTAAATAAAGATTATTATCTCCTTCTGCTCAAAGAAGTTACAATGTGGACAGACGTTATGAAGACCTGAGTGAAAAGAGGTCTTCCAAAAATGCTGCTGTTCCGATGCCTCTTGTAACAACCAAACACTGACACTTGAGCTGCTCCTTTTAACCACTCGTGGTGACACAACGAATGTGTTGCAGCTAAAAATCCTGGGGAAAAGCCTTATGGCTCCTCCACTAAAATCAAGCACAAATTGTGGTGAGATACGAGGTTGGGGAAAGAAGTTTCACTGCTTACTCCCTACCACTCACCATCTCTCCTTTCTGCAGGGTGTGGTTACTGAGAAAAGTCTGACATGGTTTGATTACTGACTTTGGTTTTACAGAGCAGACTCATAAGAATGAAGGAAGGGTTGAGAGGCTTTCACTAACTCACGGCAGGATGTTGACAGCAGTCTAAGAGAAAAACATCCCTTAGATAGCCTTTTACAAAGCAAACCTATCTTTTTTCCGATTGTTTCATCTTTTCCACGTAGGTCTGGGTATCCAAGAAGTTCTTCAAGTTAAATTGATTACAAGAATTAAACTGAGCCTCACAGATTAATAAAGGTAGCTCTTAATCAGCCCATGCAGATGTGGCAATCATCTGACCTGCAGGTGGGATCTCCTGAAAATGTCACCACTGTCTTAGCATTTGAAATGCCAATTTATTTTTGTTTTGTTTTGTAGTTACCGTATTAGCCCATTGTCGGCAACCTGAGATTCCACTAAGGAATGAGAAACTCTTTAATCTTCTGAATGCTGTGATTCAGGGCAGCCACCTCCTTTGTACACAGCAGAGGTCACACAGCTGCACAGCCCAGAGTTTTCCTGGAAATGCAGAAATCCAGTTATGCAGCATTCCTCCTTCCTGGGTGGTTCCTGAGCCTTCGGGATGCACATTTCCAGGTCTCACCCAAACCAAAGGACAGGGTGCTCATTACAGCAAGCTGCCCTGCCAAACCCCCTGGAGACAGGGATTGCAAACAAACAGTTCAAGGGGGAAAAGGAGCTGAGGCCAACAGCAGGCTCAGCACCAGGACCTCCACAACTCAGTGGCAGGGGTGGCTGGCAAGCGTCTGCCCAGCCAAAACCACCACAGGGGCTTAACTGAATGTGGCTGCAGGAAGGCTGGACCTTGCTCTCAGGCAGAGACCAAGTCCCCAGAGTGTGACTGGAGGGGCTGAAGCAAAGCCTTTCTCTACATCCTCTTTGCTGCACTGTTATCACCAGGAGAAGGAAGGAAATGCTGTAAATCCCAGGAGTCTGGACCAAGTCGGGTGACAGGAAAGGATTTGGTGCCAGGTGGCAAAGCTGAAGTTTTGAGCATGAAATAACCTGAATGCCATCCTACAATACTCAGACAGAGCTTTCAGTGCTGGACCAAAATGCTCAGAATTTGGAAAAAAGCCTCAAGCTCTTGTGAGAAGAGCAGGTTTCATGAGTGGGGCCGGGGACACCGGGAAAAGGTTCAAGTTGAAATTTTGTGTCTTTCAGCCGGTCCTGGCAGCAACTGCTTTTAACTTGTGCCAGTTCCATCAAGATTATGATCTCCTCCTGCTCAGTGAAGTTACAATGTGGAAAGAAGTTACAAGGTGTTTGCTCACCCTTGGCTCACCCTTGGCTCACCCACACGCCCAGGTCCAGCACTCCGCACCTGCGGCTCGGGAATGTTGCAATGGAGCAGCACAGCCTCGGCTGACCGAGCTCTTTGCTGCTGCAAACCTTTCCCTCAGCTCGCCCCGAGCCCTCATCCTGAGCCCTGAGCAGCTCATCCTCCGCCTGTACTGTCTGCTAAAATCCTCTTCCAGCTAATTAACCCTCTCAGTTTGGCAGCCTGGTTTAAATCCACCCACAAACCGCGACATTGTTTTAGGCAGGAAATGACAGATGTTTTTCAGAGGCACCAGAAAAATCCCATCGCAGACTAAAGGAGAGATTCAGAGCCTTCTGCCCTGTGGTTTTCCCCGAGGGTGAGTTGCCCCCAGCCCCTTGTGGCTCAGGGACCTGGCGTGGGTCCTGAGCCACGTGTTTGGGGACAGGTCTCACCCCTCAGCAGCATCAGCTGTGCTGGGTGCCCCAGCAGCAGCCACGGCCCTCCCGCAGGGAGAAGTCAGCACTCACGATTTCAGGGATGAAGAGCACATCTGGGAACGTTGTCAGGACCGCCAGGCCGCTGGGCAAAGAGCTGCTGGAAGTTGAGGAGGACATTGGGAGCCTCTGGCGCGGGGACTGTCGCCGCTCTGCTTCTCACCGCTAAATGCAGCCTCCCTGCCTCTGCCTCTCCCTCCCTTTCTCTCTTCCGCCTCTCGTCCCCTTCCTGCTCTCTTTTCTTCCTCCTTTTCTCCCCTTCCTGCCTTGGCTTCTTTCCTCCCTTCTTCCCGCTGACAGGTGAAGACAGCTGTGAGTGGCACAGGTGTGGCCAAACCCTGTGACCGGAGTCACATGGGTGTGTTGGGAGATGCAGGGACAGCCCCGGGGCTTTTGGGGCTCCGCTGTCCCCGCGCAGGCTGAGAGTGCCAGGCAGGTCCCCGGGCAGGGGCGAGTGGCACTGGGGTCACATCTGAGGGCGGCAGGGGACACTCGTGCCCATCCACCGGGACAGCCTCTCGTCCCCTTTTACTCGTCAGTGTGTCTCCCACACACCTGAGATGGTCACAGCAGAGGACACGAGGGTGGCTGTGGCTGAGGCAGGCCAGGATGGGACATGGGGCAAACAGTGGGGCCTAGAAAAGTCCCACAGACACCCAAAGATGAGGGCAATCAAACTGCAGGGCAAGCCATCTCCATCATCTCAGAAGGAGACCGGAAATGCCAAGGTAACACAAATGACCTAAAATGATGAGACTTCCCAAGCCATTTGCTGCCTTTTTTTTTTTTTTCTTTTTTTCTTTTTCTTTTTTTTCTGTAGACCACGGGAGCAAGTCATTCCCCTTCTCCTTAATATGGAATATTGACTTCTTTTTAACACACTCACTTGGGTACCCAGCAAAAACCACATAACTCCAGAAACTGGGGCCAAAAAGTGCAAGAAAGGAAGACAGTGTAAAAACTTTCCCTTAGAGAAAGCAGTGGGGCAGATGAGTGGAGGAGGCTGCAACATCAGAAAAATTGGACAAATGCTTTTAATTAGCAGATGAAGTGAGGGGCAGGGTGATGTGTCAGAGCAAGCACAGAAGCCCAGTGCTGGTGGGGCAGTGAATGGGTGGGATGGATGCCTCTTATCCAGACCTTGAGCTCTATTATTTTCAGTCCATTGGACATTTAAGTGGATAATTCCATGTTCCTTTTCTTCTGAAGACCTTTTCTCACTTAGATACAGAGTCCATGCTGAACTTCATGACTTCTTCAAAAGTGGGGGAGTGTTTTTGCTGCATCCACCTGACTTCCCACTTCCCTGGTGAGATTCCATGTGCCCTAAGGTGGCACAGCTACACATAACGGATAAAAACTTAGATATGAGGCAGACCTAGAAACCAGTCAGCAAATAGGGAGAGCAGGAAGCAGTGGGCATGCAGGCACAGAGCTGCACAGACACAGCTCCAGAGGGGTCTCACTGTCTCTGTAAGGGATGGAGATGAAGCTCTGCTGTTCCTGGGATCACAGGACTGGCGGGGGCGGGGTGTGTGAAGAATGAGCAACTGTGTTATGAGGGGCAGGAGCACCAGTGCCGTTCGGTTTGGAAGGGCTAGGACGGCTTTGAAGAGCCCTTCTTTGTCTTATTTACAGATTTTTGGTGATGGATAGAGAAACAGGAGGCTTAGTAGAACACTGGTTTTAGTGTTGAAGAATGCTGAGACCACCTTGACCTTCTTAAATTAGGCCCTTCATGAGGGTCCTCTTCCCAACAGAGGTGGGCATCAACAGGGACATGGAAGACCCTGGTAGGGAAGTGAGAGACAGAAGCTTAGAGCAGAAGAAACCAAAGAGCTGGTAAAATCTGACTCAAAAATAAATGTGTTCTGCTGAGCAGGCAGAACAACACAGAACCTAAAAGTTGCAGGACTGACAATCAATCTCTTCATACTATAAAAAGCCAGTCCCAGTTTTCCCAGCATAACTCCCTCAGGTGCGTGAAGATCCTTCCCTCGGGTGGGAACAGCCCTCAGGGCCACCTCTGGAGGCTGAGTGAAAGAGATTTGCCCATGGTCAGCGGTATGGGTGAGTAACATCAATCCCCACTTGATAGTTATTAAGCTAGCTGTATTATTGGTGCAATAAATAGAGCACTATATTAGCAGGGATTTTGTGTAGTAAATAGTTCTGATCAGATTGTCATTTTGCCATTTCGCATTTTCATCTTTTTACATTTTCATCTAATCATTATCATTGCCAATTTAAATAAAGCAGTCATTTGTTCATCCTTGTCCTCGCCAGGTGCTGGCCACCTGAAAGAAAAGGATAACATGACAGGCGTTCCTAGGGAGGTATAAACCAGTAAGAGCTTTTTATCCTGGAAAGTTTTCTCTGAAAGAGATCCTGGACATAGACAATTTTGGAGTTGGTATCCAAATACTGGAGGTGGGCTCCAGAAGAGAACGAGGATGCCTTTATCTGCTAAGGAAAGGGCCTCAGCCATCGGTGGTGGTGCAGGAAATGCTGCCCCAGGGAGGTACAAATAAGCAACAGCTGTTCCCTGAGAACTTCTGTGTTCGAGCAGTCCCTGGTGGATGTATTCAACACTGGAGGCAGTATTCCAAAATAAATGTATTTCTTTTAGTCCTGGCACATTTTGTTTGGCAGTAGTGTCTAGACATTTTTGACTTCAGACCTGCACATTGGGTTTCTCAGGCAGTGTCATGGTACATTTGTCTAGGAAGTACACATGGATATAGGGTGGAGTTCTGAATGGTGACAGTGGGAAGGTAAAAGCCAACATCATCTTTTTTTCCTGGCACCTTCAGTGTGGGAGCAGTTAGTGGAGGGCTTCAGATTTGGATCCTGGCTCTGCATGAGTGAAGAAGGGAAAGCAAATCACCTCAGTGCAGCAGTTTATCGGTTACAGAAGAAAGCTGTAGTCCAGCCCTGGCTCTTTCTTCCAGGACCTTTCCTGTGGGAACAGCTGCTGTTTGTTTGGGGTTTTTTTAATTTTGGACATAGATTCTGTGAGAGAGTCTGAGGGCACATACAGCTGAGAGAGCAAAGACCTGCATGTGGTGCAGTTCACAGGCTGCAAGGGGAAGGCCAGTGCTAACTTTTTTTCCTAAGATCTGCATGGAAGCAGTTGCTGGATATCTAAAGCTTTGAAGTGGGGCAGTGTGAGCCCAGGATATGACAGTGGATGCAGCTGAGAAGGAAAGTGCAATACTCCAGGATGTGGGGTGTAAGCCCAGGAGTGTGAGACAAATGTGGAGCCAGCAAGAGCTTTCTCAGCTGGTTCCTATTGTGACCAAGATTTTGCTGGATGTTTTTAGTTAAGGTACAAGATCTATGTGATTGTTAAAGTATGTGAATCCTGTTATTTGGAGAAATTCTGGAGGTACTACCTGAATTTCCTAGAGAAGAATTGATATCGTATATTGTAACACACCAGCTCTCCTGACCTGGAAGACATTTAGGATGGACAGAACAGAAGTATGGACTGAATTAACTCAACAGATCACTTGGAGGGATGGCCATTGACTATGGAAATGACATCCATGGTGGTGTATGTGTATATATATATATAATGTATAGAGTTGGGAGGTCTAGGATTTGGGCATGCCATAGATGGTATGGAATAAGAGATGGACAATGTCCTGGTTCTGGCCAGGCCAGGGTTAGTTTTTGCAGCAGCCAGGAGGGGACATGGCCAGGACCCAGAGGTTGTTCTATGCCGCCTCACATCATTTTCCAGGGGCAGGGGAAGGGCTCTCTTCCCGTGAGTGTGGCTGAGGGAGCGGCTGGGGAGTGCCTGTTCCCTCTGTTATTGATGTTGTAACTGTTACTGTTAATTTTTCTTATTCCAGTGCTGATTCCAGTTAATTGTTCTTAACTCATGATCCTTACCCGTTGCATCTTCAATTCTCCTCTTCATCCTGCTGCAAGGGAGGTGAGAGTGCACGAGTGCCCTGTGGAGTGCGAATACTAAACTGGGGAATACCGTTCCTAAACCATGACACTGGGGGATTGTCTTCATCCTTGTGCCAGGCCAGCACAGGATGCAGGAAGGGAGCAGGTCCCTCTGCTCCATGGGACCGTGGGCAGCAGAGGATTCTCAAGACATGGGAGCAGGTTCTCTGATGGTGCCAAGGACTTGCCTTCACTTCTTTGGGCTGTGTCAGCTTTAGGAATGGTGCTCCCCAATTTAGGTCTTTCCCAGAGACTCAAAACCACACTGCCACTGGCTCGCTCCTCCTCTGCCAGCAGGGGTGGCCAGGGAGAACTGGAGGCACGAAAGGCCAAGATCAGGGGGTGAGATAAGACCCATTTACTGCAAACAGCAATGAGATAAGAAAACATAACAGCATAACAGATAAGAACAGTAGCAGCAACAATATTGATAGCAAAACTGTACAAAAGGGAGGGTGATTCACATGCAAAATGCTCACTGCAGGGCCTGACCCAATGTGACCACAGCACCCCACCCTGACCCCTTCCTCCCCATACTTGTTTCTGACTGGAAGCCACTCCCTTCTCAAAAGCCAAAAAATCTCTTCTCCCTGTCCCCAGCAATGACAGGAGGTGGTACTGAATGACATCTCAGTCTTGGCCATGCCCCCTCAGCTATGTCCCACTCTTCGCCCCACTACTGCAAAAATTAACCTTGTCCTTGGCCAAAACCAGGACATTCTCCACCCCTTATTCTATGCCAGCTATGTCATGCTCAGATCCTACACCTCCCAACTACATACCTGTATATATAAACATACACAAGCACAGGCACCATTTTCATAGTCAATAGCTGTCCCTCCAAGGTGTCTGTAGAGTTCATTTAGTCCCTGATTGAGTTCTATCCATCCTAGATGTCTTCCAGGGCAGCAGAGCTGGTGTGCTGCCAGCTGGTTGCTGCATCAGGAGCTCACAACTGGTGCATGTGTGAACATACTCATTGTCCATGGTAGTTACGGCAGTGGCTGTGTATTCTGCAACCAGTATTATAGATGTAGAGCCCAGTCTTTGGGTGGAGCAGAAGAAAATGTTCCAAAATCGAGAGAGAAATTCTGTCTCCCTTACTACAGCTCACACTTATCTGGATTAAAATTCTGTAGCAGTCCCTTGACTGGAGCAAAGCCACCTCTGCCCCAGACCACACTGGCCTCCAACAAGCACTCCAAAGCAGGAGGTGGCAGGTTCCCCCAAATTCCCCAAATTCCTGCTCTTTGGTTCCCACTGTCCCATCTGCAATGCCAGTGGCTGTGGCAGAACAGCTGCTCGGTGTGGCCAAGCCGTGACCTCAGCTCCAAGAACTGGCACAGCAGGAGAGCTGTTAAAGCTCCTCAGGGTTGGAGGAAAGCGCTGACACAACTTCGATATAGGGGAGTCAGCAAGAAAACACCAACCTTGTAACACTGCTCAAAACCGTCTTGTGAAATCATCAGTGGGTGTATTTACTCCCATTCCCCTCACACAGAACAGGCAAATGCTATTCCCTGAGCATGGAAGATTGGGAAAGAAGATTTTACGGGTGTCTAAGCCCTCCTGAGCATCTCACTGGGATTAGTCTGAGAGGGTGCTTCAGACAGCACAACTTTTACACCACCCTCACACAGAACAGGTGTCACACTCAACATCTCTGTGGATGTGCTGCCCAGCTCTTACAAGCAGTGACACAAACTCTACTAGGAGCTGAGTATCAGTTGGCAAAGCCTTCAAGACCTGTCAAGAGAATCCCACAGGGTACACAAATGAGGGAAAAAAAAATTAAGAATTAATCACATAGGTGAGGAATGTATCAAATAACAGCCATAGGTTCCTGATGCCAAGATTCAGTGCCGCCTCCCCTTCTCAAAAACACAGCTCACACACTTCCAATTTTGGTTTAGGGTTGTTTCGCATTTTTGTTTCTTTTTTTTTAATAAAAGAAGGCTTCCAGATACCTAATCACTACTGTGATGTTTGTGCAGGACAAACAAACTTTAAATACTAAAATGCACAAGTCAAAACAAGCTGTTTCAAACTGCTCAGCAGTGCAGGCTCAAGCACTTATTTGCAATGGCTTTACTCTTTGTACAATCAGTTCTATATGTAGCAATGACCGTATATAAAGAATATAGTACATACTATTGTTTTCATTGTCAATTTACAAGAGAAAAAAAATAAATATTTTCCATTCTTATTATACATTAACACTTCAGTAGAAAGTTACAGTTGTGTTGGCATGACCTGCAACGTCAGGAGGAGAAAGGACATGCATACTTATCTATTAAGAACTCTAAACTATGACTTTGTAATAAATTACAGAGGATAGATACCAGCCAACAGAATACTGATTATCTGAATTCAGTACGTTTGTGATTCTTGCTCCATGGTAAAAGCCAAAAATCTTGCAAAATACAAAAGCCAGTAGCTTGCATTATGTAAATAAGACAAACCACATATGGTATAGCCTCTTCTCCAAATGTTTGTGAATAACAGGCTTGTGGTTTCTCAGGCAAAGAAGATGAAGTTGTTGAGTTGGTCCTTGCACCCTTCACACATAACTAGCACCATAAAGATGCAAGGACCTCAGCAAACACCTAAATTTCATGCTTAATAGATAAAGCATGCATTTTGTAGAGTTTGTGCAGGGTATATACTCGGTTCATTAAGGTTATTGTGCAAAAGAGATTCTCAACCACTGAAGATGTTTCTGTAATTCTGTTAAGATTGTTAGCAACATTTTTTAAGTTTAGCAGGCCTGTGTGCGATTAATGATAAATTGTACTTGTAGTTCCCCCCGACTGCTGTACACGGGCACTGTACCACTGAACTGAGAGGTGAGGAAACAAAGGCAGCAGCCTGAATGTCCAATGAAGTGGGGAAAAATGAGCTGCAGCTTGCTAAAAAAAATAAATAAATACTTTAAAATGGCACAAAGCTTTGTACAGGTGGATCTACCAGTGCAAATACATATACATGAGGTACCAATTCGTTCAGATCTTTTGATAGGCCAGATCTATCTTAAAATGACTCTCTGAATTTCCTGCTGTGAGATAAATGCTACAGCTTGTCAGCCTGTAAGTAAAATCAAAGTCAAAACAAATTTTCAGCATATCCAATATCAGATTATTGTAATTTCTCTACAATTTAGTTTCTGAGCTTTCACGACTGAGACTGCTTAATTAACTTTTGGTTTTTTTTAAAAGCACTAGTGATAGTTTTCTTTTTCAAGATTTAAGATGATTTGAGAAAAAAGTTAAAACTGTATATGTAAATTGAACAGTAACTATAACTGGCTGAATATTTTAACATTGTTTGAAATTTTAATAAGTACTGTTAGGAAGGAGAAACACAGTTATTGCTATTTGAGGACTTAAAACAAACCAACCTGAAAGCATAGACAGAACTATTCCAATGGTGAAAATTCTATAGATACAGAACAGCATTCTGCCTAAAATTAGTCCTTTTGCATCTGAACACTCTTCAAGTTATCTACAGCTTTCTCTTCCAGGTAATTATGATGGCATTTACATGGAGATATGGGTTTGAAGTGGCTAACTGAGGGACACACACAGCTTTTCAACTCTGGCAGTTCTTTCTTGAGACGTTCCAGCTGCTCCACCTGGAATATATTTGGTTGTTCAGGGTTTGAGTCATATATCCTGAATAAATGAGAAAAGAAAAAACACTGGTCAGTATAAACTAGCAGTTCACAGAAATGTACACCAGATGAAGCACCTGGGTTTTTTCCCTTAATGGAGTAAAAATAGGTCCCAAAGACATTTTGAGGTTAGTAGCCTAAGTTTTGTTGCTCATCGTGCAATATAAAGTGGCATTCCTTTCACACAGACTAGTTTGTGTTTCATTGGATATACTAAAACCTACAGGCATATACTCACCTAGTCTCCTGAAAAGTGTGATTTTACAGGTGGCACAGAGCAGTGAAATAAGAGTAGTTTCAGGCTTCAAAGTTAAAAGCATAAGAAATTTCAGAGCCCTGAGATTCTTTGATCAGACTGTGATATGCTGCTTGTACATAATACTGCATGAAACGTATACTTACTGTTTCAAGAAGTATTTTACCTCTCCCCAGATCAGAACTTTTTCTTTCTAGAATTACCATAATTACCACAATATTAAGCGAAGAGCGAAAAATAGAAAATCTGACCTCTCTCCACACCTAATGCAAATTAACCATCCGCACTATTTTAAACAGTCTATCCTCTTTTCACTTTCTTGTTTTCACACATGTAAACAAAGCTGCAGGATTTGCAATGTCAGCATCATGCCAGATTGTTCAAATCCAAACCACATTTTGAGTGACAGTGTAAGCACTGAGCACAGCTCAAACATTATTCTGGTGTAATTAATTATAAAGCAAAAAGCGTTGGTACTCCTGTAACCTATTGTGACAAGGATATATCCTGATTTCCCAACGTTGACTTCTAACATCAGCATGTTATTTATATCCAAATTTTTAATCCTGGCATCCAGCTGCTCTCACTTTTAGCTGTTGCACATACACAGTTCCAGGTATTGCAGGTCTCCAGGTTTATCTCCTTCAAACGAGCACTTCTGCAAGAAATCACCATGGCTTCTGCCTTAGTCTTTTATGAATATTCATACTTTCACTTATGATTCCTTCAAGAAAGTAGTTTGGTTTTATTTCATCATCCTTTGTCTCTCATACATTTTCAAGATATGTCCAAAAGGAGCCAATACCACAATCGAAGCAAAGTAGTGCTGATGCCAGTGTGCAAGGTGCCCTTTTACCCTGACAAGACAACGTATGAACTGCTGGCAACTCCAAGACACCAAACACAACATGCAGCTCAAAGACTGCTACAAGAATGGGACTCAAGTGAGGAAACACTTCCACGGGAAAGACTGATATGGATCACATTCTCTACAGTAAGACCAAGTACAATTTCTGTGAAGGAACTCCTAGAAGTGAGGATAGCTGCTGTCCAGTTTGATGAAATTCAAACAGAAGGCATAGCATTTAAATTACTTACACAGCACTTGTTACCCAACACAGGCCTAGGATATGACCCAAAACTGCCTAATGGAAGCTTTCTGCAAAATAAAAGCTCTACCTTCCTTCCAGGATGCAGGTAAGACCTGTGCTTTCTTCAGTTGAGTCAGCTGACACATTATGAATTTCCCTGTTAATTCCAGACAAAGCACTGAAACTTGAAGTTTTATATATAGCAACACACTTCAGGAACTAAGAGTCATTCCCACCAGTTAGACACTAGAAGAGCAAAGGCATGTTTCTAACCCTTTTGCTCCTAGAACATGGCTAAGCTGGTTTCTAAGCAGCTTCTGGCAGGTATTTTATTTGTTCTTTACTATAACAAGTATAAATTCTGTAATTCCTGCTCCATTCTAAATTCTTTTCAATTGAGATTTCGGATGAATTCAACCCTCCAAGCTCCTTCCAAACTGTCCACTGGAGCCAGTTCACTTCAATGTGTGTATACAGTTTCTTCTAAACCAAAGGCAGAGAAGACAATTCAAAGCACGGCTACACTTGTACTTCAGAATTTCTTGACCCTACTTTTTTGTTTGTGTCCACAGAATTACACCACCAGTTTGCAGAAACAGAGCTCCAGGACTTCTCTAATTATTTCCAACATCACTAAAAAGATAAGGAATAAACTCTCATTTCCATATCCTTCATTCTTCAACAGGATGATTATTTTTAAGCAACTATGCACCCAAGTTTGTCTATCCAACTTCCTATTAATAATCAAGCCCTGCAGAAACTGAAAAGTCCTTTACACATTACTTTTCTAAGTAAACACCTTCTACAAAAGACTTGCAGGACCATTGTAGGGCTATGCAGTGGGTGTAAAACTAATGTATTTGGCTCCTGTCAGGTGTTTTGCAACCTCTGAAAACACATATAAGACAAGAGGCAGCAGCACTGAAACACTGTTTTCATGCTAAAAAGATTTTCTGAAGCTTTTGATTAAAGCTTTTCACTTTTCTTTACATCTCAAGGAAAACTTGAGTTTACTTTGCAATTCACAGAATAAGGGAGACTTAAGACTGTCATTGCATAACATCTTAATTCAATCACTGAGTAAACTATAAATCAACTAATGCTGCACTTCCTACACATATCCATGCTGTTATTTAAGTAACATGCAGTTTCAGGCAAACAGGGCAGCTCAGGTTTCAGCAGTCTTCTACTTTTGAGAAGGGTTTAAAATGTTTTTGCCTTGATTGCCAGCTTAAATTCGTGTAAATGTTGGGAACTTACCACTACAAAGCAACCACACCTTCTGCCTGCAAAAGCAACATGCAGCCTAAGGAACTGTAGGGTTTGGACACAGCTCTCATGGAAAAGCTCTCAGCATCCATGCTTGGGAAATACTGATTAAGTATTTTTATGCAGTTCTGTGTATTATTCAACAAACAAAATTCAATCATGTAAAGTGACAAGATGACGCAAGTGTAAGCTAGCACCCACCCCCTCTCCACATTGGTATTTAATATACAGCCAGCAGATGTAAAAACACAAGGCTGCATTGTTCTTACTGAGTTAAGTATATTCAAATACAGAAGCATTTCCTGGACTGTTTACAAAGCCTATTCAGGAGAAAAATACCAGATAAATCACCCCAGAAATCCCACTTTAAAATTCATTATTTTCACCAAGCCAGAGAATTTCACTACAATAAGTTGAAGTTTCTTCTCTAATTAAAATCTAAACATCGGACTAATAAAGCATTTGAAGGCTGAGATTTCTGTGCAGACAGGACATACCCAGTCATGCACATAAAGTACTTTTCTGTGTAAGGGCCCAAATACAAGCCTGAAGGCAGATGTGGCACCTTTATGTAGAGGTTGCCCTTTTAATACGAGTAATTTGGTTACTTTCAACACTGAGATGAATGGTAGTTGAATAGTAGAATATAATCTCAGCAACTGCACCAGAACATCTGTTTGGTTTAATGACTTTGGGTGTATGTAATAATCTGCAGCCCAAGTGGAGAAAGGTCTGGATGGGGGGGGAGGGAGTGCATTTGTGTTCTTTCCTCTGCCCCAGTGAGATCAGTCTTTTAACATTGTCGGCATTTGTAAGCTTCCCAGATTCAGCCTTGCAGTTTTTCTCCATGCAAAGCAAAGTCAGACCCCCTACCTGCATTTTTTTTTGCTCAGTGCTTGGTATCACCAACTTTTGGTATTCAGGACACAGTTTTTCTGCCATCTTCACAACTGGCTACAGTGTTTTGGTCAATTCTACATGGATGATTAAAGTTTGAAAAAAATAGCTTACAGAAATAATCTCTATGCACACAGTTCATAATCTCAGAAAAAACTACTGCACACAGTAACATAGGGCCACACACAAACAACCTAAAATTCACTAGAATTCCTCTATTCACTTCCTAGATTATTCAGACAATCAGCACTTAACAGGGTGTAAGTAAAGGTCTAGTAAACAGCAACACAAAACACCGTATTTGATAGATATCTGGATTTGGCCATAAATCCAGAGAACAAAAATTCTGTAGAAACCATGGAAGCAGTACCATCTCAATTCAGCCCTGGAAATATTCTGGAATTTGAAGACACAACAACAGCATGAACTGGCTTTACACTAAAACAGATTACTGCAGTCCCTACTTATTTCTAGACCTTGGAACAGTCATTTACATCTCTCTCTCTCTCTTTCTGCTTTTTAAATTTAGTTTTAAATTTATTTATTTATTTCTAAACTTCAAACAACACAGAATATGGTTGTTGACACCACACCTATTTAAACTCTTAATATCAGCTTCAAGTTCCAAATGATCTGAAAGGCTGCCTCTTTACCCAGCAACTCCAGCTGGGAGTGGGAACGTTTGTTGCCAGGTTTTACATTCCTACATTCTGGATTTGCAGGTACCACGCATATTTCAAAATGTCCAGCTTGAGATATCTAATGCCACTTTCAAAAATCGTCACCTCCCTTCTAAGGCACCTATATTAAGATTGAATTTAATTTTATTCTGACAATTAGTAAATCTTGGAAAATAATTAAGAATTGCAAAGGGACATTCCATTATTTATTTTGGCCTACAGAAAAAAAAAAGGGAAGTGACATTTAGAAATTACACTTAACGAGCCTGCAATAATTACACTGAAGCAAGACAATAGTTTGCTACTCAAGCTATAGTTTGTAACTTGATAAACAAAGAAAAAATGCAGCACTGAAACAAAACTATTGTGTTTAGTTCATCTTTAGTTAGCTTTGGAGTTAATACTAATTTTGGGCTTCCTCTCAAAAAAGTGGGAAGATGTTGAAGTGGAAGTGATACAGGAGGCAGGCAGCGAGAGGAGAGATGAACACCCTCAAGAATCCAGATTATCTAAACAGTGCAGGAAGGTAAGAATTTTTTGTTCACTCAAATCCACAAGGGAATTCAGCCTTCCAACGAATTGGCTGGTTATCAAAAGGTGAGATAAAAGGTGTTCTACTATCCTACTACAACTTAAAACAAAAGGTGGCTTGCAGCCTTGACATAAACGCCACAACATTTAAGTAGTGTGGAGTATCCAAAGCAATAGAAGCAACATGAAGTCAGAAATTAGCTTGTCACCTGCTTTACTATTTTACCATAGTAGCGAATATCTACTGCACAAGGAGTAATAAACAACTCTGGAAGACTGGATTAGTAGACATCAGACGAACAGACATTTTAAGAACACCTTATGCAGCAGTATTTGATTAAAACACCCCACCAATAATATATCACTTTAACTTATACATACCACAGGATCAAATATCATTACTCTATGATTGCACACTACATAGTAAGAGAATTGTTTCACCTGCATTCTAGTCCAGAAGTATTTTTCATTGACTAAAAGGGGCTCCAGTCATGAGTTGCAGCAGAGCTACAACACACAGCACTGCTGTAGCAATGAAGAGGACTTACGTGACAATGTCTTCAGTCTGAAGCTGATTCCCACTGTAAAAATCTAGTTATTCTTTTTTTTACTGGCAATCAATAGGAGACATTTTGTACAGCACAAGAAGTGAGACCTCTAGCAAACCAGAGGAGCAATGGACTCACCACTCTGAAAGGATTCTCAGCAGTCAACAACAGACTGAAGAGAGTTAACTATTTTTTCACACTGAGAGCCTAGAACTCTAAGAGCAAACATATTTGATTTCTTGCCTCTAGGTACGGTTAAATTGACTCTTCGTTTTCACTTTATAAAACAGCCTTTGACAATTATTGATCCCCCTCCCTTTCTTTTTTAGGTAAAACAATGTACAAAGCAATACTCTTGCTAAAGCAGAAGGCTTGAAAGCCATCTGTAATTTGCAACTTCAGCTATGTTTAATGCTTTCCCAATTACAAATTCTTTCTTATCTATCAGAAATTCTAATTCAATATAGCTTCTCAAATTAAACTTCATCTCATTCAATATAGCTTCTCAAATTAAACTTCATCTCATAATAATGAATTTCACATCTTCAAAGATAAAGAACTACAAATTTCTGGGTTTTGTAAACAACTAAATACCACAACACTACTTTTGTTCAAATATTTACCACAGTATTCTGATGTCTCTACCTGAATTTCTGGATGTAATACAGCTACTTTCTAAAGTGACAAATTTGGCAGTTTACCCTGGAGTCACTCCAAGTTAATTTTAACAGGAAAAATGGGGAATTCACAGCTTTGAAGCAAACAGAATGTTGGCAAAAATTAAGTTAAAATCATTCATTTAAGTTGTGTTAACTATTTCCACAGCTTCATGTAGAATGCCGAAGCTTCTGGTAGAATAGTTAAATAACATTGTGCTCACCATATCATATACATAACTTAAAAATACTAACCGAATATTAGCAGCACCTTAAAAGTGTATGCCATGCATGAATTCTTTGAAGAATCAAATTACATTTATGTTAATCTCAGGAGAAACAAAAGTTATTTTGCTTCATATATACAGTTGAAAGAATAGGAATTGGTGTTAGACTTGATCTGGGTTTCTGTACCCAGTCAATCAAGAAACAACATGAAATTTCACCAGAATCAAGATACAGTAGTTTCTAAGCTCGATGATAATAACTATGATTATTTTTTTTAAAAGCCAAAACTAAGTACCTGTCATATATTAGCCCATGAACACCATATTCTTTCAACTTCTTCCTGTTATCTGGGTCATTTGCATCATCACCCCATGAAAAAATAACCAGGCCTTTGGATATGGCCCGTTTAATAAATGCTGGATTCCTCAGCAGATCTTCAGAATGCACATTAATTCCCTGAAATACAAAAGATTTCAATTAAAATCCATGTTTCTGAAACACCTATGTCAGCTTTTTAAATCTTTTGACACTGGCAGCTCCTAACCCTAATTTCATCCATAATAATAAAAAATATTTAATACAATTAGAGAGTTTATTTAAAGTGCTATTTTTAAAGCACTGTATTAAAAGACATTCAAAACAGTGGACATTATTTTGGCAGTTACCCAATATTAGTGTATTTCTTTTATGAGGGTAGTTGCAATTTAAAGCATTAGTGTCAAAAATGATAGATGTAAAACAAGCAGTAATCATGTAGTGTCATTTTAACTTGTCAGCTTACCAGCAAGTTTTCAAACTGTGCAAAGTTAATGGCAATTGGAGTTGTGCGAGATCTGAGATCCATAAGCTCTGGATAGAGTTTAGATTCCCCTTGGGTGAGAAATAACACAGGATACTTGTTCTGCTTATGCCGGATCCTGTCAGGAAAAAAGTTCACAAGTAGCAAATGAAAAATAAAAATGTAAAAATACAAAGCAGGAGAATTCAATCTCACTGTTTTGAGGGGAACTCCTCTCTTTCCTTCATGTTCTTCTAGCTCCTAGCTGGTGCAAGGAGATGGTCCCATAGTTTAGCATCAAACTGTGTGACAAACTGATCAAATGATCCCTTTTGCCACTACTGGAGATTTACACATGGTTTAAGGGAAGCTAGACTTGATGTTGAACTCAGACCCACACCCTCAAAATGTTTATATAAAATCCTTAAAGGCTGTTTAATTTTGTAGTTTTCTTCTTAAATGCACATTAGATTGATAATAATCATGAAGATCCATGATAAGAATTTCTAAACATGGTTAATATACAGCCCCTAACCTTATTTCAAGTTGGATACTGCAACAAGATGATTTGTTTGTAAGTCAGGCTTGCATAACTCCTCAAGTATGACTGAAGAAGACTTTGGGGTATCAGAAGAAACCCTGACCTTTTTTGTTGTGCTAAGAAATAGTGAAGCATCTAGGAAGGCACTTGACAAAAATATCTACTATGACTTTGTTCTCCTATTTTTTTGGCTCATTTCAGATGGCAAAATGGTCTCATTTCAGTTCCCAACTATTTTGGAACCCAAAGTTTGTGTCTAAGCAAAAGACCAGTTATTTATTTTCCTGGCATGTATTTTTACGTACAAAGTAAATTTTATCAAACAAAAATAAATTTAAAGAAGAAAGTACTCTATTTCTCTTTTCTTAACTTACATTGTACAAATATCTGCATGAAAAGAAGAAAACACAATTCTTCTTCCTCCAGCATTCATCAAAACAGTTTTCAGAATAATATCTAGAAAAAGGTTCATATCAAAGTAAGTTGACAAGTTGCCATCCCATTGTCCATCCTAGAAAAAGAAAGCACAAGTTTCAGCCACTTAAATTACTGCTTACTGTGATTATTTTAACCAGCAATGATCTCTCATTCAACTTGAACCAAGTGAGAATTCAGCTGGCCAGTGTGAATACAGAAGTCAATCCTTCAGTCTGTTGGATGCTGGTTCCAGCTCTCCCAGACTGACCGACTATGAGGTGCAGCTGAATTCTCAAGGTAACAAGATTCACCGAAAAATTCATGATCTCTCCATCCAAGGAATGCATTCCTAGGAAGCCTATTCTCATTTCAAAACCACAAAGAAATTCCCTGAAGACTTAATAATTGTATCAGATACTCTCTGCTGTTATTTCTAGCATATGGACTTCCACCTACCACTCTCCTTAGCTTCCTTCCCCCACTCCAGACTTCCAGTCCCAGCCTTTACAACCATTTCCTCCTGGACTGGGTGCAAACAATCCAGCTGACTGTGTAGTCTAGAAGGAAACAGCTGCTTGCATTACTGCACCATGTTGCAGCTCCTCCTGTACTGGGCCAGGAGAGGTTGAATTTCTTGGCACTTTCCAGCCTGCTCTGTTGTGATCTGTTAACTCTAAAAAGAGTCTCCTGCCAAAAGTAGTCTGAGCTGCATAAACTCAATCCTATAAATACTTTCTATCATTTTAAGAATAAGTTTGATCATTTGTTGGAGTGGTGCTATTATAACCCCAGTTTAAAAATAATGCATTATAAAATAAGAGGCACATAAAACCTCAAAAATTATGCCTTTGCAGCTCATAAATTGTTACGTCAAATTACAAAGTTTAATCATGAGAACGTCAAAGAATCAGAGTAAATCACACATATGTTTACTTACCCTTTGTTGGGAGATCCATTTTATTTCTATGTTGAACCCAACATCTTTAGAAACAGACTCCAGGACCTGAAAAAAATTTCATTATAGAGACCCCAGAGCAAACGAGGATGACAAAGCATGAAGAAGGCAATTATTGGGAGAATACACTGCAATTTAATGCTAATGGTATCTAACAGTAGAATTAAAATCCCTAGGTTTTTAATATTTTATACAAGATACATATACACCATTTTCTACTCCAATTTAAACTCAATAAATACACAAAAATGGAAAAAGTCATAAGGACAAGGTTTTTACAAGGTACAAATGAGAATCAATTCACCTTAACACATGTAAGAAATGCCCCATTTGTACTCCTAAAGATTTTCTTTTTCTCCAGAAAGTTCTTTTGAATGCAAAAAGCATCTCAAGTAACACACAGTCTTAAGTATGAAATCCAGAAGCCTGCCATTACAGTAACAAAAGATCTTCACATGAAATTCTTGTAAAGAATTATTTACAAGGTGACTTCAAAAGGTGGACCTAACACAAACAGTCCTCAGTGGGAACACATTAGAAATTCACCCAGCATCTCTCAATGTCTGGCTCTGAGAGATGGCCAAGACTCCGTGAGGAACTGCCAAAGTCCAGGTGTGGTTTCTTTCAAAATTAGACACAACTGTCAGTGCATTAACATGCAGTGCCCGTATGTAAACCAGCTGTAAAACTGAGTGCACCCTGCGCTATACAGCCTGGGCTCATGAATTTAGAAGCTTGAAATACACACAGACTGTTACTTGCAAGCACTGAAAAGCCTCCAGTGTGCAACAATAAAGCCCATGTTCTCAGTTCCAGCACTGATATCAGAGGCCTAAACCCACAAATCAATATCCCTTGCTATGTGTGCAAAGCTGAAAGTAAAACACATTTTCTTGTTCCACAATCATCTTGCTCTATATTGAGTACTTACTCTTTGCAGAGAAGGAAATGGCTGGGTCTCAAAAGCAGAGTTCTCTTCCTCGTTAAAAGATGCTGGAAAGGAATATAAAACACTGAATCAACACAAACAGAAGCATAATCCCAGTAATGCTAGCAAGAAAAGCCTGGCTCAAAATCATAAGGCCTTTAGAAGTGAACAATGAAGTCAGGTCTTCCTTTTGATTCCCTACACCCTTCCTCTACCAATGACATAGTCCAACGATGGTGTTGCCAATTCCTGTTTTGCCAGTGGGGATATTGTTTGACCACCATTTAAAAATTTGCCACAACATTGACCAGAAAATCCCTCACCACTTCACTCACTGAATCACATTCAGAAGAAGCCTTGCCTATCAAGCCTTATTCATCTTTTTCTTTTTTTTAAAAAATATTTTCCTATACAGGTAGGATGTGTGAAATACCAATTTGCTGTCCCTACAAAGGGGATAATTAAGGCCAAAAATTTACAGCACTGACAAGACACCCTACAGCAGTTACCAAAGTTCTTGTCAGCAATTCTGAAGAGCTGAAGCTACACAGTTGGAGAAGCATAAGATGGAAACATCAGTGGCAATTTTGTTATTATTATTCAGAAATATATATAGATATATAGATAAAATACATTCTCCTTCTGCCCTTCTGTCCCTGCTTCCCAAGGGAGTAAACTCTGTCCAGATACTTACTTCCCAGTAAAGAACTCTACAGCATGCACAAAGTTAACTACATAAGCATTTAGAAATGTTCAGGACAAATGTGATTAGAATAAGCAACTGCAGCCACAGAATTTATATAATTGCATGGTTATAAACCAAACCCAAGACTCCTCCAAACTAGTACATACCATTGTGATCTTTTACTTTCAGGGCCGTCACGTGAGCTAGCTGAAGAGCATAAGAGTAATATTAACACTCTACCCACAGACATCTTCCTACATGTAAAATGTAACTAATTTTGCTTGTAAATAGTTTTGAAGTTCAAAAGTCCATTATAGACACAGTTTTAGTAATTTGTAAAAGCATAAAGGACATACAAGTACACATCACAATTTTCTTTCATACTTTGTTTTAAAGATTTCAAGAAAAGCTCAAAACCAAACTGAAAACATGCCTACTGAAAATTCAGAAATCATGTTAAGGGTAAACCCACACATACTATAATTCAGCATCAGGATGTAAGAAAGTCAACATTAATCCCTCCTCTATGTTTCAATCCAGTGCAGAAGACTGACCTGTTCTATATTATAGTCACGAACACTGAGGTATGACAGGCTAGACATAAGGACAACTCCCTTGCTCTATTCTAATTCTCTCTCCACAAAAGAAGCACACCAAGTAATTTTAAATAAAAAGAATCTGGCTGGTTTTGGACCAGCCAGATGTTTTCCCTGACTGAGGACAGGTATCTCAGCAGGGTCTTCAGCAGCCCAGTCATCCCCTGACTTTTTTTATGTAGACAGGGCACTGCTGTTTGGAAGGTAGAGCAGTTCAAAGTAGTCCCTTTAACATCTGAAAGTTAGATACCATATTTCTAGACGATAAAAGTAATTCAACTCACCGAAGTTGTAACGGTGATGCAAAGGCATTGGTCCTGGAATTATCTAACTGTTCTATTTGTATAGTTTTTAAAACTGTACTCTCCCAAACTATCTATCATTATTCCCAAAACTTCTAAGCTTCTCACACAATTTGAAATCCTACACACAGCATATTGTACTCGCCAAGGTGACAATACCTTCAGTAACTGCAGCTGATCAAATGTGAGTTCTTTGACTGCAATCTCAAACAGTTCCAAAGGCTCCGTATCCAGTTTCTATGAAGAGAAACAACACATAATTAAGCATCACTGAAAACAACAAAAAAGCCTACACACTTTTTATATAGTAGCACTAAAGGCAACTAATGTTTCCTCTTTTATTGATAAAGATACAAGTGGTATCTTATTAACATGAACAGTTTTCATGAGACAACAAAGTCACTTCAAAACATAAAACAGATGTCAATTTGAAGAAAACAGTATTTGGTCTTTCATGCAAATCAGAAGCTTTAAAGTTCTTCTCAAAAGGTTAGCATAATTATTCTGTAAAAACTTGATTCGTTAAAGTACTCAGGAAAGATGTTTACAAGTAAAGGAATGTAGTAAAAAAATACTCCAAGGCACAGTTTACTGCTGTTTATCCAATTCACACACACACACACACACACAGAGACACACACAGAGGCTCCACTCTCAAAACAAAGATATCATACCAAAAAAATTCCATCCATTTCTTACTTCCCCTCTTCACTAAGACATTTTTACTGAGCAAGACAATACTGAGAGAAGAGACACTGAATATTCATTTCTGTCAGTCAAAGTTCCATTTCCACAACTGTTCAAAACCCAAGCTTCCTGTAGACTGCAATATTGCAAGGGATGTGAGTGTTTGAAGACACAAGGCTCCGTGTCAAGAAGACAGAGCAGTGTGCTCTGCCATGCCCTCTGTCTCTGGTTTCACTGCCAGAACTAGGAAGGAAGATAACCAGAACAGGACAGAATGCAAACATTCAGAGTTGAGTCTAAGGGAGTCCCATAGGCACTACTGAATACAGTGGAGTTGTCTGCTTTTTTCTTCCAAATCTTAAGTAAGAAAAAAGCTAAATAATAGCTACAATGTAGGCTTGAAGAGTGCCAAACCATGCCTATGAAATGCTTTTGCTTCAAAATCAAAAGGAAAAACTCAACTTCTCTGCTCTACTTTCTGCACAAAGTAATGCTGCAAATTTATTCCCATTCCATCCCTTGAGCACCCAGAATTATTTCTATGAGAGCCTGGCATTTTGGTTTCTGGAATGGTCATGTTTATAAACAAAATACAGATAGTATCTTCTTTACCTTTTTCATGGCCATGCAACACGTGAGATCGTGGTATACTATAGGCACATGATCTTTAGAAAGATGTACATCAAATTCCACATATGCTGCTCCCTACAGAAAATTGAAAAACACACAGAACAAAACAAAACCCCATGAACTACTTAGGCACAAGGACTACAGCACTGCATGCAAGTATTGTCAAATATTCACAGGTCCTGGACCATCAAGCAGAAGTTGAATACAACTGCCTGTTGCCAGTTAAATCATGCTCAGCAATAGATTAATAATGGAAAAAAAATCATATGGCAAATTATATTAATTACCATAATACAGGTCATATATATATATATATATATATATGTGTGTGTGTGTGTGTGTGTCTAGGTTGTTTAATCTTGTAAACCCTCTAGTAAGAGTCAATTCCTGTAAACCTGATTACAGAGAAAGACTAAGATGATATTTTTAGATACAGATGTTTTAAACACAGATGCCTTTGAGGCATCTTCCTCCCTCCTCCCCACCACCACACCAAGAGACAAGTGATGGCTCCATATTGCCAAGGCTTTAGGGAGATATTCCATAGAGCAACGAACTTCTGGAGTCACCAGGGAGTAACACAGTAGCAGAGTGTTATAATATGTGCAAGAGTAGAAATAGATGTGTCCAGTATTCTCCCGCCCTTTTCAGCTCTATGTGATTTTCTGTTAGGCTTTAAAAAAGGGAGAAAGGTACAAAAGCTCTAAGTACAGTCTTTTGGAAAAGAGGAAACACACAATAACAGGTTTGGGTTCTTTTACTTATATTGACTGCCTGCAAATCATTCCTTTGCAAGGCCTCCAAGAATATCATTCATCAAACTATCACCCTGACATACACACTTTTTCAATGAACACAGAAAGAAAATAGGACAATTTTTTTCAGCCTTTTTCTCATCAGAAATATTTTCAGAGTTGTGGTTTTCAGCCTTTTCAATCTGCAAATAGATGAAAGCACATCTCTGGTAATGCTGCTCATGACTTCACAACAAATTTCTGCCTCAATGCATATTTCTTGTGAGCATTTTAAAAGCTGTCTATAAACCTGCAGTGTGCACTCAGGGATTAAGAACTACTGTTCAAAACAATAATTTAGTAGGCACTGTTTTCCTTTGCTCTTTAGTGATCAAGATTCCTGGAAGAAATAAGTGACCACCTCAGTCACAGAATTTAGGCACATGGAGCTGGTATCTCCCAAACTGAAGGTCTGTCTTAGGATTCCAAGTCTTCAGTGTAGCAAGCACCACAACAAGGATTGGTTTATTCTACCAGCTCAGCAGCCAAGTCACGTTTTCAGACAGCAAGTTTCAGTACACAGCAGTCCCTGAGCAAGACCTTTGCCACCTGAGAGTATGCTGAGAGATTGCAGCAGCGCCAGAATTTTATTAATTTGTTCAAATTGTCTGTACAGGGTTGAGATTAAAATTCTCCCTGTATTAGAATACTACCAGAATATACTAAATAGAAGTTTTGGGGTTTTTAAGGGACTTGAGAATGAGAATCTAATCTACTACTAACTTCCCATTACTCAGGCAATTTCCACAGTGATTTGATATAATATACATCAGTGGAAATACCATTAACTCCACTGAATCATGCAAATTAAGCATACAAGCCAAGCTAGTTTGCACTACACAGGTGCTGTGTGTATGAAAATGTGTGTACATACATGACTAGCAGCACTCCTCAAGGATGCAATGGTGTTCTCTTGAACTTTAGCAAGTCTGAAACAACAGCCAAGAAAAAAGGTTTGTTAGATGCAGCATAGCACAGAAGTCCACTGAAACAACAGAAATACAAATCAGTAGTTTTTGTTTTAGGGAATACCCACAAATTGATACTGAAGTAAATGACTATGGGCTGCAGCTTAACTTTCCGCTTCCTCAACTGATGTCAGTGACACGAAACAATCTCCCCAGTTTAAAATGCAAACAAACTTACTTAGCTGTTGTTGTAGAATTTCCTGCTCCCCTGTGTCCAACATCTAGAGTTGTTCTTGGTTTCCAGTATTTTGCATATGAAGCCTGCATATCACAAGTGTATCCCTGGATCGGTTTAATAATTATGTAGTCCACTGCAAGAAAAACACCAATGTTTCACATGTCAGTAAACAGCAGATGGCTTTGAGTAAAGTTATCTACATCTGTTGTTTGCATCAACTGTACCTCTAACTTTTCCAATTGTCTTCCTTGGATTTCTGCTCATAATAGCAAGTGTAAGAATTCCAGCACTCTTTCCGAGTTCTGCAATTGTGGATGACAGGAGGCAGGCAGAGCCTACATGACCTGGGAGCACATCATCTTGTACTACCTTCTCACCTAAATCTTCCTAAAAACAAAACAAACAAAAACCCAAAACCCCTACTGTTAGATGTGGGAATTCTAAACGAACTCTTCTGCCTTGCTCCTCAGGATACAACACAAGTTTCTTGTGTGTTACAGAAAACACTAACTTCAGGCTAAAATTGCCTAATGTGAGTTACAAATTACTACCAGGAATATGAAAATGGTGATAGAAATCTACAAAACTCAAATTTGTCTTTGACATCCCTTACATCTGATAAGCTTTTCAGATCAAAATTACATACATGGAATAGTCTTGTCTTCTAAAATGCCCAAGTCATGTTTAGAACAAAATTTAACTGGAATTAACATATATGCTTAAAATGCTAAAAAACTTTGTATGCATGTGCAGGGAAGAACTAATATGCTGAATGTGCACTTGACCATAGTCAAGTTCAGGAACTATGTAGACACTTTACAATTATGACTGTAAGCGATCTTAAAGGTATTTTCAGACCAAAACCAGAATGCTTAAAAAGCTTTATTCTGCATAAGTTGCTTTATTTTAAAAAGAACTTCAAATATTAAGATCTTTCAGGGCAAAAAATAGTTCAAAGTAACAGACACAGTAGTGAGAATCCAGTTTTAATTTGCACTAGTTAGTTCAGAGAAATTTTGCTTATAACATAAATACTTAGATTGAGTAATTGTGATATAACCTGTTCATATACACATTGCTCAGGTTCAAGCAGGAGAAGCATGACTTAGCTCTGGTAAAGGATTAATGTCAAGCCAGCCTTACAACATGCAATACTGCACACACAGAGTCAAGTCTAATTTGTACTGACTTCTAAATAAGCAGAACTGAAAACTTTGTGTCACATCAAGAAGACTCAAAATGGGATGGGTGTTAGTAGCCTCATACTTGTGTAAACAAATCCAAAAGATCAAGAACATCAGGCAGTAGCCGTGTTTCAACAGTGAAATCTTCACGATAATTGACTCGAGCTGCAAAAGGCAGACTGGAGGTGTTTCTTAGGGGTAAAGAGACATACCTCAAAAAAATCAAATATTAATTCCAAGTTATCAGGCTCCATGGTTTGTATTGTGTATTCTATCCATCGGTCTGGCTGCAAAGCATAGCCACAGTCTGGCTGAGAGTGTCGACATTTGTAGTCCTCGTCACTGATTAAAGAGAACTCCACAGTGTTTGCCATTTTCTGAGGGACAGTAGGGGATGTCTTCTCTTGGCCCTCTTCGTCATCATCCTTCTCTAGGCCTTCTAGGGTCAATTTTACTCTACTCAACCAGAAACACGAAACAAATGGTTAAGATACTGGAGTGCCTTTGCAAATGACAAAGATTTAGAAAGAAGCCTGAGCAGAAGCTCACACAGCACAAGAATTCTTCTCACCACCCCATCCACAGAACAGCACCGTATACAGCAGGCCCTCACACAAGCAAGAGTTTGCAGCCATTGTCTAAATATTTTAGTCAGATTTCAGTGCTCAAGTCACTGCTAGAAGTTGAACTTGGGTAAATATGAAAGACATACTATTGGTCTGTCAAGCAGCACTCCACCAGACTATTTGGGCTGCCAAATAAAACAGCCTTCCTGTACAGATTGATACCCATAATGCTAACAGCCTAATGAAAAGCACTGAAAACACCAGCAACCATCAAGATCAAGACTTGAATGTTGGTGGCTGCTGCTATGTCTCTATGATAAGGCAGATAAGTGTGCTCCAGCAGACATAAGTAATACAGGCTGAAGTAATTAAGTCCCTTGAAAAATCCTAAATGAGCATTTAAACTGAATGTGATTCTTAAAAAATCCTGGACTGAGAAGCAAAAGCCTCTCTACAAGACTCAGAATCCTTTATCATAAAGTGCAAATCTTCCACACAAAATGAGTTATGTCAGTAAGTATACCAATAACCCAAATTCCTTCCTGCATCGTGACAGCAGATGAGATAAAGGATTATCATTTTAGATGCCAATCCACCAGTAAAACTGAAGCAGTATCTCAAGGAAATAATTATAATCATAGAAATCTGTTACACCAAGTTCACACTGTAAATACCCTCATTAAAGAAAAAAAAAATCACAACACAGGTACTCCAGAAACTTGAAAAACACCACTGCCATACCAAGTGACAGTCACAGAAACTACTGGACAGATCCAGCTTTTTAGGACAGAGTATTCAGTGAATGCATCCAGCTTACAAGTTTTATTTCAACCATTTAGACAAGAAGCTGGCTTCAGAAATGGCTCTTTCTACCTGCTATAACATGCAAGGAAAAAAAGGCAAAGCTGTAGAGAACACAACCTAAGCATTAAATGTCACTGAAGAGTGTCATATTAAATAAAGCTTCCCCTCATCTGAAAATCTGGAATTGGTGGAAGAGGGAATCAAATCAAAACTGGAAAAACAGAAAGAAATCAAGTATCACAAAATGGCTTGGGTTGGAAGGAACTTAAAGATCATGTAGTTCTAACCCCCCTACCACAGGCAGGGACACTTTCTCCCTAAACTGGAGAGTTATAATAATGCCTGCTTTCTGAGGCACCTCTGCAGAGAAAAAAATCAAACTAATTTAAGTAAGAACCTAAGAACACTACAGTTCCAGCCAAAAAGCAAGAAACACCAAGACAAGCAGGAATTTCCAACACTTGGAAACTGGGCTATTAGCAAACCCAAATTAATTTAAAGGCTACATTAATTAAGTTTAAAAAAATCACTAGTATCGACAATTAACATGAGGTAAATTGCATACTGAGATGAGCAGGCTCCTACCTGAACCTTGATGTTTTAAATTTCTTCTTAGATATCAGTACAGGGGGTTTCTCAGAATAATGCAGACGTAGCCTTATTTCTGTCTGACATGTCAGCCACCCAGCATCCACAGTTTCAATACCATCTATCAAAAATAAAACAAAAAGAATACATTTTAATAATTTATTTTAGGGAGACCTAGACAGGTCCTCTTGCCATCATCTTCCAGATAGTCCTCCTTATGACCAGCCTTATTCTACAGTAATGTAAGAGCAATTGTTGAGTGCAGCCTTTCCCCAGTCTTTCTGAAGGACCCAGAACAGATAACAAATGCTGCAGTTGTTTGCTGGCTTTTAAGGGGATTAAGCAGGAACATGATCATGTGTAAAGGGTCTGCAAGAGAGCACTGAGTATTCCAGTGTTGATTTTATATATATGCTATCAAGAGCTAAGTTAAGTCTCCAAAGGCAGGAGTAACATTTCCTGGTCCTGGAATCTGTCAATACAATGAATAATAGTGACAGAAACTCTGAAGGTTCATAAGCAATTAGAGGCTCCCTGTTTCTGTTGAGATACAGGTGTCCAATTAGCTCATCATAATCAGTGCCAGCAAAGCAGTGCAAGTCTGCAGGACAAGGTACAGCAACAGTTTATATGAAAAGCATGGAGAATCCTCAACCTGAACATCGATACAAGAAAAGCCTACAGGCAGTAGGACCAGAAACAGAAGCTGCAAACCAGGTGCTGAAGCAAACCCCCCACAGTTTTGAGTTCCTAAAGAGCTAAACCCATCATTTGATGAGGATATGAGGGGAAAATGGATAAGCTTGAAGATGTATGAGGTGTGATAAAGAGTTACCTTAAGTGTCAGAGGATTGAATATTAAGTGAGAGGTGGGTCAGAACTGCCAGAAGTGAGACATTTGTGCACACTCAAGAACACAAGGTGTGGGCTTACGAGAGCCTTTTGACAGCTCCACTTCTAACTGAAAGGGCAGAGTGGGAACATTCAGTGTGAGTGATTATGTTTTTCTAGGCATGAGGAGTTTTTCTAAGGCTAGGTATTAAGAGAAAGCTAAGTCTATTCGGTATTTGCAAAAATACATGTTCATGATTTAAAGTTCCCTAATTTCAACCTTTAACACCATCAGAGCGACAATATTTCAACCCTTCCTAGCAGTCTTTTATTAACATTACAAGAGGTAACAGCCTGAGTGTGAATGCACAAATAATGGATACAAAAATAACTGTAAAAGCAGAGGAAACAATCAAAACTTGTAACTTCAAATATTTTTCAATTACAAGACTTAACCCAATTTAAATTAAATTCATGGCATAGAATAAAGGCTAATGTATCTCACTTACTACAGATTCCAAAGTGTCCATCATCGACAATAATTTCATTTTCTAGAATTAAAAGGAAGGGAAAAGAATGGAAAAAACTAATTAGTATTCACATTTTAAAAAAATCATTGCCAAGTTAAATTAATTCTACTTTTCCACTTCACTTCTAAAAAGTGTATCTAAAAAAGGTAGGAAAATGGAAACAGACAAAGCAGCATGTTTTTTGCAACCTTCTATAAAGATTTATCCCCATTTACGCTTTTTTCTTAGTCTCTGGGAAAAAAAAAAAAAAACAAAACAAAAACAAAAAAACACACACAGAATGCCACATTTCACTTAAAGTAACCTGAACTGAGAAGAGTAAAAAGGTTGCATAATTTCCTGGCTTGCTGCAGTATTTTGCTGATATCTACATCCTACTAGTATCTAAGATGCTTTACTTGTCAAAGTAATGTCAAAGACATTAAAGTTTCTTGCAAACATACAAGAAAGTTATCCTGCTGCACATTCACAGTTAAAGCTTTTAAACTGAGTTAGTCACAATTAAAACACTTATTCTGTCCACATGACAGAAACCAACTTAGCAGGAAATATTCAAAACACTCAGTTCACACTTACTTTTATCCTTACTCTTTCCAAAGCTTTAATAATTGAAATCTTAAGGCACTAAGTAAATTCACCAGCATTAACAGAACTGCAATAGTCTAAACAAACCATACATTTCTCAAAACATAAATCTCCACATAATTTTGCCTCTACAGTGATTAATCCTTTTCTTTTTTTGTCCCTAAGAAGAATCACAGACCTCCTAATCTAATTTTTTTGTAACTATAGGCAACGATTTAGGATCATAATGACCCAGTGCTAACATACTGTGTTTGCTTCATTTTCTTAAAAACTGCTTATGAAGAATTGGGTATTATTTGGGCAAAAAATCCTAACTGTTTGGAATCAGGTAATATAAATTTGGAAATAAAGTCTAGGCCCTAGCAGAGGATAGGGTGCTTCCCTTATCAGTTACTAACAAATACAGAAATAATCTTCTCACAGGAATAAAAACACAAGTAATTCAACTGGAATTTTAAAAAAAGGCAAAGGCAGAAGAGAACATGATCATGGCGCTATTCATGACTAATGAACAGTTTCTTTGACACCACCTTCTTTCTAGAAGACATTTTTTCAAATCATTAGAAAGTTTTTAACAAATATGAACTTTTAAGTGTGGAGAAAATAACATTTTTCATGTGCTAGAAAAGACAGTGCATAAAACATGCCACAGCAGCATAAGAGATCTAAACTACAAGCTACATTCAAAGGTTATTTCAGTCACTCTTAAACCCCAAACTTTTTCCGTGTTCACAAAAGCATTAGTAACTTATATGCAAGTCTGCATGCCACCCTTTCTTTCAGCAAAATACATTTCTGCTAAGTTGATGAGTAAATAAGTCCATTCATGTTTCTATTTACATTAATCCACTTAAAGAAGCCTAATTAAACATTTTTGGTTTAAAATTTTACTAATTATATAGTACTTAAATAAAAACAACAGTGACTTCATACCCTCCCCCTGTTTTCTCTAAAAAATAGATTATGGATCCTTAGTCTCAAAGAATTAAGCTTACAGAAATTTATTACAATTCCAAATTAATAAAAAGACCAACCCACATAATCTTAAGCATGACAGCAAAAAATTTCACATCCACTCCATTTTGAAGCCACTTATGTATATATATTTTTTTTGAGAGTAAGGCCCATGTTGTGCAAAAAAAAAAGTCTATACCTCCCACATATTAACAGATTTCAGTATTTTAAAACTATAGCTATCAATCCCTCTAAACCAGTGTGCAGCATATCAGCAATCTTATGCATATGCCTCAAACAGATGCAGTTGATGCCCATACCTAAAGGGGTAATTGATCGTGGTTGTAGATGAGTCTCCCACGTGTGAACTATGACTTCGCAGGGACCATCGATAGTCTGTAATTTAAAAGTTAAATGTCTGCAATAATTTCTTTTGTTAGATCTGACTTTGTACCCATGAAGCTGTTTGGGATGGTTGTGAACTAAACTTAAGAGATTTAAGAAAGAAAGAGAAGAAGAGAGAGAGGGGAACAGAGAGAGAGAGAGAGGTTGAAGGAGAAAGAAAGAAAACAGATGAGACTTCTTACCCCTGCAACTGCTGATGACTCTATTTGATGTGTTGTGAATACATATGACAAGACTCGTGACAGTCTGACATGACAGAGAAGTTACATGGAATTGTTAAACCTTTACTGCTTACAGATACTCCACTGGACTACTTTAGTTTCCTTTTGACACAAAAAGTCTCTGAACTCATTAAGAGTGCTCGCTTTGATCTCACGCTACAGCGACAGTTCATGGAAAAACATACCCCACATCTCTAATTCCAAACAGTACTCAGCATTTACTCATGCACATAGCAGTTGCAGGGGTGGGTTCTCCTTCAAAATTTGTCTGACCAAATTCAAAGACTATAAAACACAGTTACTTTAGTTGTGGTACAGAAGAGCAAATTATTTACCATCTAATTAAAACATAAATAATTGATCCAGTCAGCCAGCAATGAAGACCCTGCAGTCTATTCCAGTTGGAGCAGGATAAATTAGATTATTTCATTAAAAAGAAATATTATTGTCCAGTAAAGGAAGTCACTTGTTGACCAACATAGCCAAGACTCAGACAGATAACCAGAACCGTAACACAATTTCTTATTTCAGAACAATTTAATCTCGAAATGGCTTTCTAGGTAAAAGCTTTTAAGTAACCACATCTTAAAACCAGAGAGAACATGCTTGATTCACAGCTCAATCACCCTAAGAAGTTTCCCTCAGCATGGCACAGTTGCTACTATCAGACATAAAAACCACTGTCAAATAGCTGCAGTTTGTCATTTTGGTGTTTTGGGCCTAAGTAACTCTTATTTCCAAAAAGACTTGTTACTGTTGCCAAAGACATGGAAGTTTCAACGCCAGCTTGTAGCAGTACTTCAGGCTCTTGTTTAAATAGATTTCAGACCCACAGGGACATCCAGACAAACTTCAAACTGAGCAGTATAATTACACAGGACCATAATGCTTTGCTCTATTACAGCTCACCTAATAAATTCTTTATATGCAGATGGGATTACTTAACATAAATTGAACACATTTAATCTACCATGCCTTCGAGTGAGGTAACAGCAAACACCAAATATCTAACAAGTGCTCAGTAAGACAGGTTTCTCTTGAGTTGTAGCTAAAGCAATTTTCCTAACAAGTTCAGAGGCATCTACACTTAAGGGTCATGCCAGAATAAAACACATACGCTTAAAGTTATGTTTTAAAGACAGAATGCATATAAATATAAATAAAATTATATTATAGCTTTCAATTTATTCCTGTTATAGGGCAGTTTTAGTTCCTAGCTTCTCACTGCTGCCACTAGGACCACTCTTAGGATTTCTAGAAGTAAATAATGAGAAGTTTCTTTCCCCTTCTTTCACAGCACACTGACACTTGCCTCTCACAATCAGAGTTTCTAAAGCTGCAAACCATGTTTGTCAGCAGGGAGGCTGCCATTTACTCCCACCATGCAGGCACGCAAGATCTCCGACAGCAGCTCCTATGAACACGTGCACAACTTCTGTTTGCGAACCTGGGCAGTGCAAATCTTCCTAACACAGATTAGACTGTTTTCTTCAAAAGGTAAGCAAAGGTTTTTCTTGTGACCCCTCCCAACATAGTGTATGAAAATATCAATTTATTTCTTACACTAGTGTAACTGTCCATTTTAATTTTAAGTTCTAAAATAATGAATTAATTTGAATAACATCCTAACAATAAGGGCACCATGCTGGATACATTCAGGACAATTTCATCTCCTGAAGGGAACACAATGGACTGATTGTGCATTTAATGCCACGAACCCTCAACACTTTCCATACTAAGAAGAGCCAAGCAAAGCTACCTGGAAAAAAAGGGCAATGGTTTAGAGAACAAGCACAGACACAACTTAAGAACCCTCTCAATCTCTGCTCAGGCCATCCCTGAGTTTACAGGCATTTAAATAATGTTTTAATTACATGTAACAGAAGCCATTGTTACAATGAGGTTAAAATAGAAATGTCATTTCCGTGGCATATACTGACCACATTTGAAAAGCAGCCCAGCTGAGCAGCAGAACTAAATGATGTGTCATCAATATTCATAGTATGGTAATGTTACCTCAAAAGAGAGTCTCTGTAGGCCAGTCTTAAAAGGGCATCTATTCAAATGGTACATCAAGCATCTCACTGGGCAGTACACTAAGTGGCACTGTGGATCCTTTTCCACTAATATAGACATTTTAATTTTCTTTTTTTTTTTTTAAGCCAACATAAACATTGTATCGCTTGACCTCCATTAGCTGAACATCTGATGCAATTTTAAAGCTTTTAAAGGACATTCAAGAACTTTCTTTAAAGATCAACTCCTCTTACACTATGAGAAACTGGGGCCTCTCCAACATTCATTAGGCATTTTACCCTTAATTTCAAAAGTGTCTATCTAGCATAATGGCTCAGAGTTCAAAGCAGATGCACCACCTGCTTGAAGTGCTTGGGTACTCAGTACAATTAAAGAATGAAAACACTTCTGTGGATGTTTAAATGGTAATTTAGGAGATCAGTTCCCAAGTTCCTGATTCAAGGCAGCACAATAGAGTAGGCATGGGGGGAAGTAGGGGGGGACCCAAACCAAATCTTAAAAACACCACACAAACACATTTATCCAAGTGCACTTTACTAATTAAAACTATATTTCAAGAATAATAATCTTCTTCAATAATATGAAACAGCTAAATTATACTTAATTGCTAAAGCTGCATTTCTGACCAAAATCTCTCTGGATTTCTGTACCGTGTAAAAGACAATAATTAAGCACTGAACTAAATAATTAAAGCCATTCAGCCATCATATCTAACTTGCAAGGCAGCAGCACATAAAAGTCACCTGGCAGGAAGTGCTGAGCTCAATAGAGATTTTATAGCTCTAGTATTTCCAATAACAGTTTAACACACAATCTGCTATCTCTGCAGACAATAATGCTTTTGTTACTATCAGGATAACCATGGGTTCTTAACCCAGAAAAAGCCTTTCTAAGGAATTCTGACATTAATTACTGAGTCTAGGTCTAAGTTTCACCTTTATTACTACGGTCCAGGCATTAAATGGATTTATTTACTTACATTTCAAAAAGTAAATTTAACTCTCATTTGAAACTTCTGTAATTAAGCAGCAAGTATGAAAAACATTCTCCAATCCAGTTTTTAAAGTCCTGCTACATGTACAGATTTCTTACTTCTTTCACACTTGCCTTGAAGAAAAATCTCTGAACTTGCATGCTTATTTATGGTTTAAAAAACAAATGCAGAGCATAACTTAACAGAATAAGGTGTGTTCTTTATTAAGGTTTTCAAATATGCATCATGCAAACCTTGCATGTAAAATATTTCTTCTAAAACGTCAGATATACAGAAGACAAATTCCAACCAAGGGAGCTCTGGTGTGTCTCACAAACCCCCTCATAATCCACTGCCTCTGCCCCTCACAAACAGAAAGTGAGTGTAGAATAAAACCCAGGAAGATCCTTGCAGGGAGTTCCCTGGTACCAGACTATGTTTAAGGAAAGAACCTCAAGCGAAATAGTTTAAGCTACTGTTTTATTTCATCAAGTGTGTGTATTTATTTTTCTTTTTAAATGCTTAAGCTCAAAATAGTAAAATGTAATACAAAATGGTAAAGTGTCTTGATATGCAGGAGCCAAGACCCAGCACCAATTTTATAGTAAAATGTTCTTTTTATATATACTTGTATTCATGCACAAATTCTATATATTGAGTATTTAAAAAAAAAAAACCAACCCTGCTCTATTTACATAACCCCAACTATGTTAACATCAACGTGCTTTGCTGCAAACAAGCAAGACTTCCCATTACATCATACTGTACTTCAAGCAAAAAAATGTTAAGATCAAATGGTGACCTTTTTAAAGGGAGGTGAGAAAAAGACTTTTTTCTTTAGTAAAATGTCAATTGTTCTATTTTCACATCTAGCCTGTAGCACTACCACAGATAATCAGGGAACTACCATTTCTCTGTGTAAACCTGTATCACCCCATCTTTGTCACCCAGTCCAACTCAAGCATCTTCACAGATACAGCTGCTGTAGAAGGGAACACTGACTTCAGGTGGATCTGTCTTCAGCATGATTTACTGACTATGTGATGTCAAAATCATATACTGAGACTTGATGATATAGTTAAGATGAAGTTAAGATGACACTGTTATTTTACTACACACAAAATTACACTGATATAAAAAATTGTCAGAGATCATATACTGCAGGCTTGTCAACTTTAGGAGATTAATCACATGCAATGTCTAAGGAAAAAAATACTGAAATAAAAATATTCAGAATAATTTAACTTAAAAATATCTTTTCCTTATCAGCATTTCCTTAATGCTGAAGTTCTCCATATACTATCTCACATGCACTACACTGCACATGATATTCCCATTACTTTTTCATTGTTCTTCAAAAAGTTTGCAAAAAGAGGGAGAACACATTGTATCTGGACTTATTTTCTTCAAAAGGCTTTATTTTGTAAGAAATAAAGTCCTGGGCACTTAACAGGTACAAGCCAGACACCACCAGGGGGATAACCCTGTACCCCAGGAATTCACATACTTTGTTTTGTACAGTGGTTTCCTGTTTTCCTGCTCTCTGTATATAGTAGCTCTTTATGCTGGTATTGCTTAAAATTCATACTTACCTTGGCAGACTCTGCATCACATGGTACATAAAGTGTGCACGATACAGAGCACCTACTCAAAGAAACACACTCACCAACACAGAGGGTAAACTTTTGCAAATGGTAAAACAGAAATTGTATTGTGTATTGTCTATGCCTCAGTCTCTGCTCACTAACTCTGCTTTTTCGAGTGTGCTCTTGATTACATTTAAACTTATGGGCATTAGGAAAAAAAAAAAAAAGTAGGAGTCCTATCAGAGCTGCTAGGCTGTAAGAATTGATCTACTTTTGGCCTCAGTTTGACCTCAGCAAAATAAGTCTATTATTGGCCTTCCCTTCTTTTGCCTCAAAGTACCTATTTAAATACCAGTTTCTGATTAGACTATTTCACATGCTGCAATGAAAGAACCAAAATAGTGTTTCATATGAAATTAGTATCCTTCACTGAAATGACACCTCAGTCAAATATTTCTTAGTGAAGAAAAGGCTGACAAAAACTTACATGCTCTTGACAGTAATTAGAAATATTTAAAAGATATTGATGAGATGATTCTGTAACTCCTCTGCACATTTAGCTACAGCCTTCATAATCCCAGTTTCAATGAGGAACTAAAGCCCAGGGTGAATAGCTACAGGATATTAATAGAATAAGAAAGACAGCAAAGGCAGCATTAAATTTCTTAGAGTTATTACTTGATATCAAGAAAAACAGTTCAAGAGTAGCTGCTTATTTTCCCAACTTAGCCTAACTTTTTCCTGGATGCAGCCTCATCCCATCTGAAGAGCTTCCCCCATCCTAGTGCCATGTTTACAGACCAGTGCACTGCCAAATAGCTTAAACTCTAACTTACGTAACTTCGAGTCATATGCAACTTTGACATCAATACCTGTAAAAACATATCTGTCTCTGTCTCTTGGGTGTTTTTTTTTCCCCTCCAAGTTGTGCAAATAACTATATACAAACAGAGAAAACAATGGGATGCCTCATCCTTTGTTTCACCTTTTCACTTCAAGAGATTAACTTAACTATGCAGCACAAAATCTGGTTAATATTTCTCATGCTTCACCAACAAAAATCTGCAATAATTTTAAAAACTGTAGTAGATCAGGCAAATTTTAATGCACCTCCTACACTAATAATTTTTCTCCTACTATCACTATGCTTATCATATAGGATGGAAGCTATAGATATACATACCATCACATTCCTTCCATGGATCACTTGAGATCCATGTTGGGAATTCCAATTCTAACTATGAGAATTTCACCATATTATTTAAGCTTTATAATAATGTCAGGGATTTCTTTACCACTGAAATTTTTAGAACATTAACACTAGTAAAAGAAAGAAGAAAATATAACTAAAGTTAACAGCATATGGTCATGTACTTCCAAAAGTGAACTGTGAGTATTTTCACAAGTGTTTTAACGTTTCACATGTTGCAATTTAAGACTTACTTCTAAAAAAACTCATGCTTAACTCAGGAAATCCTTTTTTGTTTCAAGTATGGGAATGTTTAGTAGGGATAAGTCAACTTAAAGTAGGAAAGGTTGTACATACCTTAGGCTCTAGAAAGTATCCTTTAAAATACCGATACTGAACAGGAACTCCTCTAGGAAGCTCTACGGTAGTTTTCCATGTTTTCACAGCTGTACTGTGGAGGAAAAAAAACAACAACCAACCAAAAACAAAATTTTCAAAATACACTCCAACAGCCACCTCAGACATATGTCCAAGTGATATTCTATAATAAAGTCTTGTGTATTGTTGCAAGAAAAGTTATTACCAAGTACTTTAGCCACGCGTGCACAAAACACGAGATGTACTTAGAATTGAAACTGCACTTTTTGATCAATAGATCTTAAGTGCTCTAAGAGAGCAAGAATTCTCATCCCCATTTAACAGATGGGGAAAACATGAAGTAATTCAGAGACTCATCCAAGATGACACAGCAAATCACTGACAGAATTACAAAAACAGCCTGCAAGCCCTATTTGCCTTTATCACATGAGCTGCCATAAGCTGGTACCATTTTAAGATACTGAATTCTTGCACTGCACTTAAACTTTCTTTATGTATACTCATGCAAATACACACCTCCCCCTCTTTAAGAGTTTTAATGCAACTCTCAGTTTAAATAATCTTCTTCCCATCACTTTCTAGCACAATAATAACTTGCTTATAATCTTTACTTTCTTTTTATCCTATACATCTCCTATAACCTGCTGCACAGCCATGGGACTGAGAGTTGCCCCAAAGCAGTTTTTTATTCTAAGTACATAGAGCTAAAATACTGAAATGCCAGCCACAAGAGCAGAAGCATCATCTGTAACCAGAAAAGCACACCCAAGTTTAACATTTTCTTAAACAATCCTAAGCATTCAAAATGCTCAAGGTCAACACAAGAAATTGTGGGGTTCTACTAACAGTACATGTAGCTCAAAGTCAGAATAAATTTGTTTACAAACTCAAAGTCAGAATAAATTAATTGCTCCAGAACTCCAGCTACTTCAAATAGAACAAGTAAAAAATAAAAACAAAAAAACCCCAGAAAACAAGAAAAAAATCCACAGAACAAAACCAAAAATCACAACCAACTTACGTATCCTCAGTGTGGAGGACCACCGCTGCTTGGGGTTTCCAGTTTCCCAAAGCACTGCAGCTCCCGCATATTGCAAAGACCTCTCCTAAAAAAATCCAAACAGAAAAGAACCACAATCACCACTACCCCAGCTATATGGCATTAAAAAGTAGAGAGCCTACGCAGGCAAGCTTTCAAGTATTTTAAAAACATACACCAGAATCACTCATCTAAAATCCCTCCTGTCCATTCAGAAAGGAATCTTACCCCACCCAAAACTACACCAGCATTTTCTTCACCAGCCTAAGGATCTGAGAGAGGGACCACTGATAAACGAGGCCCTTAAAAGGGTTGGCTTCCAAACTGTTTTTAAGTGATACTGTTCAAAACATCTCTGGAAATGTAGCAGGCAAATTCTCACAATAAAATGTTTAATGTCAAAATAACAGTTATTTTCCTAGATACTCTGTGTTTTTTAATATATGTATATATTCTCTCAAATTCACACCAACAATTTAGAAAGGATAGACAAACAGCAGGTTGCTAGCATTATTCCCAAGGCAACATATCCAATTCATTTGATTTCCAAGAAAAATGAAGTTAGTTTTGCTGCTATGCTTTCAGGTTTTACTGGATAAAAAATGTAACACTGTTACACAAAAACCCACATGAAATTGTCACACTTTTCTTATTGCATACATACACACAGAATCCAAAAGGTCACAACAGTATATTTAATTTTGGGATCTCCCAGAGCTACCATTGCAACGTACCCTTGTTTTTAATACAAAACCTATATGAATCTGACTAAGAAAAACAATGATAAACACTAGTGGAAAGAACAAATCAGTATTTTGCTCTTACAGGGTTTCTACCAGATTTTTAGACAAAAGAAATAAAAAGCTGTTGCAGAATGAGAAAATATGGCATTTTAAAGTATAATTAGGCACCAGAAAAGATCTGATCACCAAGAATCTCTGACTGTTATTTCCTGTTCTCAAAGTGAGAAAGCAATAGCAATAGCGTTGGAGACACCATAATCCAAAGATACAAAGCAGACATGCTGTATGCAGCAAGAGTACATTACTTTTTCCCAAGCCACACATCACAGCTGACACTTCAAAGTCCAAAGTAACAGTGTTGAGAATGTACTTATGCCTCTAAAATTGTATCCATTTTCTCCAGTTAAACTAGTAAGGGATACCACCAAGCCCGTTCATGAAAGAAACCTCTGCAGACCCAGGGGTTGGAAAAAGTCTACAGAAGATAGAGTAAGACAATTTGTTTCTAAGAGCAGCTTACTGAAATGATTTTAGATAACACCTTGAACTTCAGTCCATTTAAAAAAAAAAATCTTCTGCTGCAATTCATTAAAAAAACAAAATCAAAAAACCCAAGCCTTCTGGACGCATACAAATGCAGACAAAAATCTGCATTATGAGGATAATCAGTATGCAATTCCCTGCAAACAATTGTCTATGTCAGGTGCTTCAGCTTTTCCACCCTATCCTGAGACAGATGATTTATTTTTACATGGAAGAGATAAAGTGAGGAGGGAAGACCACCTGAACACCATACAGGTAGAATTTCTGAATGGAGATATTAAAAAGAAGCTAAAATTATTTCACCATCCCTTTAAAATAGCAGCACTTAAAACATCTCAGTGTACACACAGCCAACCTTTGAAGTGCCATCTAATTATATTCCTCAATAGGTGGGATAGAAGAGTTCTCTGGCCTCCTATTTCAAACAAATGTGTGAGCATCCAGTGACCACCACCTCTCAGGAAGGTAGCACACACAAAAGGCAATGCTTGGATATCATGTGCAGGCCACTCCTAAACTCCCTTCAACAACTACAGCTAGGCTGAATTAGGATTTGTAAAACAGTGCTTGAACTATCCCAGGAAAGCCACAAGTGAAATGCATGATAAACTGTCTTCTCACAGGCAATTCTAAACACAGTGGGGGTTGGGTTGGGTTTGTGTTTCAACCTCGGGTGATCAACTTCTCCCCTCCCCTTGTCATGGAATTCAAGGCTACTCCTGGCAGAGCTCCTTCAGCTACAGCAAAGAAGGTTAATCCAAGCCCTCTGCGCCAACTCAGAGCTTGCAATAGCCTCACTGATCCAATAATAATAATAAAAAAACCCAACAGTATCAATATTGTCATAAGCAGAAGTGACCTTTTGTGTCACCTCTTTATGCTGTAAGTATTTCCAGATAATTCTTTGTGACCAGCCACTGAGGCAGGATCTAATTGTCACTAATCCTACTTTCCATTGCAAATATTATTAGTACAAGAAGTTATAGATCCAAAGTCAGCTTTGCTAGTGACTGTGCCATCACAACTGTGGAAGCAGCAGTGTAAGCAGGACAGATAGAACATAGCTTGCAATACTCCATTGTACAGCTACACCAGCACTGTGTAGTCTCACTTGAGCTAAACTAAATTTACTCTTTAATTTTAAAATTTTCTCCAGAATACTATCAAAAACTCTACTCCTTACTAACAGCTTTATGTCCACACTGAGTGTCAGTTTTCAGTCTCCAAATGCCAAATCACTAGGAAGAAACACAGGAGAGGTGTAACACAGGGCAGATGTCAAAACTTGTAAAATGTTTCTTTCATTTTCTTCCCTGCCAACTACAGGAGACACTTTTGCCATCTGGTATTCGCCTGTCACAGGAGTTTTGCCAATCTGCTTCCACATTCATCTGCTTCTGTTAGGCAACCATCAATTACTTTTTTGGTAAACTTCTATGCAGGTTTTGGCTGGGGTAGTATTAATTTTCTTCACAATAGCTAGTAGGGGCTGTGTTTTGAATTTGCCCTGAAAGCAGTGCTGATAGCAGAGGGATATTTTGGTTATTGCTGGGCAGTGCTCACAGCATCAAGGCCTTTTCTGTCCTCACCCCACCAGAGAGGGGGCTGCGGGTACACAAGAAGTTGGGAGCAGTTGTGTGGGCTTTAGTCATCAGCTGTGGTTAAACCACACCACCTTCCTTCCAAGTTCCTGAAGATGAAGGTCAACACAATATACACAACTTATCAACACCAAATTTGCATGTTCTACCTGACGTAATACCTTGCATTCCTCACTTTGATTACAGAAGTTATTTTATACTTTTCTTTGGCATAGCCAGAATACTGAATTAAGCTACATATTCTTTCTGTCCTTAACTCCTGATAGAGGTCACATCTTGTGAGAACTTTCAACAGGGATGCAAAGAGAATAAAACACAGAACAAATACATCAGTGCATGCCTAAATATCATGGTTCAAAATACAAATGCTCCTTTCCATGGAATAAAAAGATACTAGAGAGAGAATAATTTAAACCAATTATAACCATTTCTGTTAGCATCAAAATCTCTAGCACATTATGAAATCCTTGTTTGGAGAAAGAAGCAAAAAATATTTCCCAACTCTCATTTTCAAATTCATATGTGAAAAGTCTTAATATATTTTACAATGATTTATCATTTTGATATTTGAACTAGTATGTTCTTTTATCTCTGAGGAAAACAGACAAGACAGCCTCTGAACACTCTCCTATTAAGTTTTCTCCCAGGTAAACCATACAAAAAGGAGAAAGCATGATTTGAGTACCTGGTGCTGATGGTCCTCTTACTTCAAAAGTGACTTGACAAGAGGTCATTTCTGCAGAAGTTTCGTCTTGGGATAGTTGAAATCTCCTATAGTGGGAAGAAAAAGATACTAATTTGAGGAACAATCACTACATTTGTTGCTGCCCTAAGTAAGAGGAAACATAAATCCCACCACTTACAGGGAAGCAAGCCACTTGTGATACTACTGTTAGAGTAGTAAAACTAAAAAGCTCTTTAAAACCAGCTGCAGACCCAGAAAGCAACATCCAGTTGCACAAGGCACTACTGCAACACTGGCACAAGAAAAAGACTACTACATCAAACACCATATGCAAGTATCAGTATCCTGCAGCATTTATCAGTCTTTAGCTGAGATTTTTCAAAACCCTCTTTTTGACTAATTTTGCATCCAAGAAGGCCACTGGAAGGTTTTAAGACATTTAAGATTACAACCCTTGGCAACCACTAACTTCTGCCTCATCTACACTGTTCCTCAGCATCCTCTCCAAAACATAAGAAAAATTAAGTTTTCACAGAGAAGCACAACCACCTTGAAGGAAAAGGGGAACAACCCATAACAGATGACAGCTCTCTGCTGTCACTTGTTCATCACTCTAGACCCTGCTTCCAGCCTTTCACATGAAGCGCCAGCAGCAACTGGAAGCACCAAGTAGCCTTCAAAACAGCACAGCAGGAAGGGGCTGCCTATAGCCAGGACAGCAGCTGGAGGACTGACACTGCTTCAATTTTCTCCTCCAACACTCTCCTTCTTGACAGAAGAAAACATGGCAGAATCCCACTCTCACCATTATAGTAGAAACACTATTGATGTATCATATCCTTTTGTATTATTTACTAAAGTAGTAGTCATAGCAAAGTCCACATACGGATGTTGCTAGACTGTCATCACCCAAGTATATCCACCTGGACATGGGCTACAAAATAATTATACTAATTATATGCAGAATAAACTTTACAATGGTTTCAATTAATCCATTTCTTAACATCACTGTGGGAGGCTTTTTGTTCTGTGGGTGTTCTGCTTTTGTTTTTGTTTTCTTTTAACCAAGCAAGTAGATTGTTACTATTGCTGGTTTTAGGACAAAAGGCACTTTAAGGAGGACAAAAGGCACAAAAGGACAAAAAGCACTTTATTTCAGTACAATGGTCAGCAATCCTTTAATAGCAGCTTTAATAATAACATCAAGAAGAACTAACAACAACAAAGAAAAATCTGTTCTTCATTAACTCTACTACAAGCCCTTGCTTTCAAAGGGCACAGGACAGCTAAACATGCTTTGAAAGCAAAAGACAGACACCAAATGGGGGGGGGAGTTCATCATCAAACCCCATTCCTTGTGGGCATTTAGAATGTTATTGCAGATATTTAACCTTCAGAACTGTTTCTTCTGGATCTTCTCCTCCTCTCAATCTATTCCTGTTATAACTACAGCTGCCTTTACTTTACATTCCTTTTTCTTCTCCTTTATTTTCCTTCTCCATGTCAAGGAAGATGATTTTTCAGTGGTAAAAGGAGAGTAAGAAAATAGTAGTATTAAATTTTCTGGTCACATATTCCAATTCTGCTTTTATCTTTCACAAGTCACATTTCTGCAAATGATAAAATCCCAGACCACTGAAGCTAGAAATAAGCACAGTTGATAAATAGGAATTCCATGAAGGGCACTCCCTTTATGAACCTTCTCACGTGTGTGTCATTAGATGGTCTGTATGTTAAGTGACACATTCTAGCACTTATTTTTAGCAGTTATTTATAGATGGAGAAGCACAGCATGTTTCAGTGCTGAAACTAAGACTGGACTCATGGAACTGGTCCAATGTGAAGGAAAAAAAATCTCAGTTTAATACGAAGGATATATATTACTAGTGTGCATTTATGATAACACTGAGTAGTCGGGGGCTTGGCTGTTCACCAACTTCTCTTGCTTGGACAACCTTTAACTGAAAGGACAGAAGAGCCAAAGCGGAAATGAAGTAGGCAAAAAGCCTTGCAAAAGTCTACAAAGCAGGAAAGTGAGAGCTGAAGCCTACACCCAGTTCCTCAAAGCAAGGACATGCTGCTGCCTTGTAAAAAAAAAAAAAAAGCTGTTTCCAAAACCAATGCAATGACTCAAAATTAAACTCCACAAAAACCAGCATGTCTGTCCTACTGCAAATTAACTAACTACCCAACTGTTCCTAGAGAATCATCTAAAATCCTCCAAAGTCTATAAAGCTTTTAGCCAATCATGTAAAAATTCTATGTACCCACTTGCAAGACAGTTATGGACTGTTCTAAACAGCCTAGCAAAATAATTTTATTTTTCTATATAGCAGTAGCCAATCGTAGGGACATTATAATAAACTGACTTTATAAAATTGTCAAAATTCTACTCAAAAGGCATTTTACCTCAAAGACCAACTCAACCTACCCAAGGGATGTATATGAGGAAAAGAAAAATTCCACATCACCAAGCAAGGGCATGTTTTTTCTAGCAGAACTGTAGGTACAGGTATTGTACTTACATTCACATTTAAGGTTAAAGTACTGTCCCTATTTGTGGAGAAACATCTTCTCTAGCAGAGCACTGTATGCAAACATACAGCAAGGAGAAACCTGGTCTGCTTTTTGTTAAGGAACCAAGCCTACGTTGTATATTATGATTCACTTATAAAAGTATACTGTGCTTTCAAGACATGTTACACATATATTTTACTTAAGGGGGAAAAACCCACCAACCTAAGTTTAGCTGTCTAGTTACGGATGGTTCCTGAAAAGAGATAATAATTTAATTCCTAAAGGGGAATGGCAAGAAACCTTAGACAATCAAATCTTCAGACCTCTAAGTGTCAGGTATCTTTTAAACTTGATGTTCCTTTCTTCAGATTTTCAGCACTACTTAACCAAAGAAGCTGGCAAATAATTAACAAAATACTCTTTGTTCTCCACACCTGTAAAGATGGATTTTTAGAAGAATGCAAAGAATCCTCAGCTCAGAGGGGTCATGTCATAACTGCTTAAGGGACCTGAAACAAATTAGAACAGTTATATTAAAAATTATAAACACTTCCTAAGCAGAAAATATTAATAAAATCAATTAAGCAAATCTACAAACTAGAAATCCTTGTGCAACAACCCTTTTTAAACAACCTCTGAGTCCAAAAGTAATAAAGCTGAATTCATATCTGCTGCAGCTACAGGCATCCAAATGCTAACCTGGGTGCAAACAACTGCCCCTCCTCCAGTGTCCCACTTCCTTCCTCTCTTTGGTCAGCTTTTATAGACTACAACCACATGCATGCAAGCAATGAACACTTTAATCTTAGTTTTCCTCATGAGAAAGACATATCACCCAGGTAGATACTCATCAGCACTTCACTAAAAAAAAAAAATTAAGAGGAAGAAAAGAATAGGAATTCCAAACTCTCCCCTCCGCGAGTCTAAATGAGAGCTTCTAAAAAATGTAGGTAAGGAAGAAAAGATGACATACCACAATCAACTATTAAAGTATCGGAAAGTATCACAGATTTCCTCTAAAATGAGGCAGTAAAGGTCATCATGAATGGGGAAGACCAAAATATTTTTTGATTGTAGTCAAAAATATACCAGGACGTGGACTTAATTTATTAATTCAAAAGCTTGAATTTCATTTGAACCTTCTGGCTTACAGGTCTGGTGATACATTAAAACCCTTCACAAGCCTTCAGCTTTAATGGATTATTCTGCCCCACCCTTAATTTCCCTAATCTTTCCAATGTGATTTAAGAGGTGCTGGCTGCTTGCTGTACCATATCTTTTATGGTTTTTCAGGCTTAGATAAATACAAACCAAGTAATCTGGGGCAATCATGGAATACAATAGCCTAGCTGACAAACACAGAACAAATTTCAGAGTCATAAAAATTCATAGCAGCCATGAAGGCAGATTACCCTCTCTCTACCCAATACAAGTGATATTTTTAATAGCAACTTGAACAGATTTTGAGGCTCTGATTCTAATGGTCCAAGGGCAGGCTTGAAGTACAATGGGATTTTTTTTACTGTGGAGACTTACAAGCCTGAAGGCCTTGAACTTTGTTGTATGGACAGAGGGCTTTCGAAATGAGCCAGGGAACACTTCAAGCAACTACCCTGACAGATCTGAATGAAAAGCTGATTTTATCAACTAAGTTGACTGTAAGGGCCGCAGAACGGCTGGTTACACTCAACATATCCATTGAGGATAATCAGCATTTGGCAACGTGCTGGTAGGAAAGCCAAGAACTATCAGACTCACACCAAGGTGTCACATTTCTCCCCCTTCTCTCCCCACAAAATGCCACCAAACTCTACCTAATAAACTAATAGCAAAAATTTTTTATGCAAAGCTATCAACTCAAAGCTCTCTTGGGTAGCATTATATTTAAAGATGACTGGATAAGACACATGACAGATTTTTCCAATGAGATCAAAAATACAGCTTACAGAGTATCTTTTTAATGGCTGATTTTTTAAAAGCTAATAAATTTTATTGGTACTTAATTGGATTTTTCAAAGATAATTAGACAACTCAAATGAGACAACTAAGTATATAGGTGCCATAAAACTTCTGGAATGCATTTTTGTACCTTCAAACATCTGATTTTTAGTGCAAGAATACTTTTACCTGCTCTATTACTGAATTTGCTTAGTCAGCTGCAGAAAAATAAAGCCCATTGTACTGGGTCTGGCTGAGATGGAGTTAATGCTCCCAACAACAGCCCTCACAGTGCTTTGCTTTGTACTGGCAGCTAGAAAGGTGTCGATAACACAGCAGAGTTTCAGCTGTGCTCACACAGCATCAATGCTGTCTCTCCAACATTCCTCACTATCACCAGAAGGCTGGGGATGGGCAAGATCCTGGGAGGAAACACAGCCAGGCCAGCTGACCCAAACTGACCAAAGGGACATTTCTTATCGTATGTTATCTGCTCAGAGATAAATAGATTAAAAAAAAGAAAATAGAAGGAAAAAAAATCTAAAAGAAGAAGAAAAAAAAAAAGCTCAAAGAAGGGAGGATATTTGTTATTTAAGACATTTGTCTTCCAGAGGAACCACTACACGTACTGAAGCCCTGCTTCCCTAATGGGGAAGTAGAGAATAAAGTCTTCTGTTTCCCCTTGCTTCTGCATATGTGATCTTTGCTTCTGCTTTATTAAACTGCCTCTACCTTGACCCCTGAGGCTTTTTCCATCTTATTTTCTCCCCCTGCCCAATGTCCTGAGGAGAGGAGTGACAGCTGTTTGGTGGGCAACTGGCATCCAGCCAAGGTCAACCCACGACCACCCTCTATGTACAAATAGGCTCTTTCATAATGTTAGCACACATTTCATCACAGATCATGGTGCACAGTCCTGAAAGGGCACAATCCAAAAAGTAAACATGTTCAAATATTACAAAATATCTCTCAATTTTTTGCATATAAAGATGAAAAGGGCAAGGACTAGAAGGCTGGAGTATTTTGGCTTTTACTTTTGTCATTCTAAACTGACATTCTCCACCTTAAGAGATATATCAACACCAAGGAGAGTCCAACTCCAGGCTGAAGCAGGGGAAAGGTGCCACAGCCCCTGCCAAGTCATTTGACAGCTGGGAGGACACAGTAGGGCTGACACAGAGCACCCCTTGCAGTCTCCCTCACGAACCATGCACTTGAACATTGCCAAGCACTGCTGGAGAAGGTACGGTGCTTAGATTTTACCTTCTTAAATGCCATGCTACACACAGCAATAGAAAATCCAGCATGCATCAGATCTGCTGCTGTGCTGAACAAAGAAGAGTTGCAAGCCTAAGACACAGACTATAATATTTCAATGATAAGAAGAAATATCTGATTAATCTTGTCGTAAGATGAACAGATTTTGTTGCTTGTGGTTGGTCCTAACAAGTTACCAGATACCACAGAATACAGCTAAAGCAACAAATGAGGTATGTAAGAAAATTATGTAACAACAGTTGATGACACCTGGATTTTAGAACAGGGTCAGAGGATATATTTGTCAGGGCATTCCCTCTAACAAGTGAAGGAGAATTTTTAGAAACAGCATTACAGCATCAATTTCTTCACATTCAATCAAACAAGAAGAAGGTTCTTCCTGCCCCCTCCTTTCCCCCCCCGCTGCACCTTGACTGCAGGAGCAAGGACGACCAGAAAGTCACCAGGTCTCTCCTCCTGCATTGCAGTGCTAATACTAGACAGCAAACAAACTTGCACAGAAGATCTGGACACACTGCTCTGATTCAAAGGCTTAAATTTTACCAACAGGCTTATACCTGTAGACATTCAGAAAGCAGCATAGCCCAAGCGATGCTTCTGAAATGACATCACACTAACACATAGCAATAGAGAAAAATATTTTTAAGATCCTATTTTCAGTATCAATTTAGCCACCCATGCGCAGGTCCAAGTCAGCCCCAGTAATCAAACACAAGACCCCTATCCATTTACATGCAATGTATCTGCTTTGTTTTTAGTAACAATAAGTTAATTGTTTTCAGCATTTGGTAAATACCTGTCCATGTGACAGACTCTTCCACTGCAGCTATGTCACAGCAGTTTTGTAAAGTTCTTGAAACAGACAGGAAACAGCTGGGGCATGTTTGCAAGTGAGACAGAACAGTATCAGTCTGATTCCTCTTTTCTGAGGTGTTGTTCATTATTAACGTATGGCTGACAAGATCTTAGGCAGGGAGTAATTTAGCGCTCTGTGATCACACTAACATTCCTCACTTAGGAATGACTTGGACAAACAACATGTGCAATGCTCCCCCCAGCTCTCAACAAACCACTTTTTTAAGGGGTTTCCAAAGCCTGGATCCATTCTGTCGAGGAGCAACGTGTTTTACTGAAAGATTAATTATGTGGCAGCTTAGACTACCAGTGTCTATTCAAGACCAACAGCATTCTCCTATTTTTTTTTCATATCTTATATATCTATTTTACAGGAAGCAGTGCCAGAACAGAAATATATACGACAAAAAATAATTTTACTTACCAACTATTTCACTCTACCATTAACATTTAAAACATGTTGAAGGCTAACCTCCATCTAACATTGCACGCTCTGATAAATTAAAACACTAACACGAACAAGACAGGATTGTTTAAAAGGAAAAAGAAAAAAATGGAAAAATGAATCTGTGCCTCCTGTGCCTGGTTAGGGTGCAGGTAACAGATTCACTTTTAAAATTCAGATTAATCTAGGGCTGCCTCACTAGCGCCTATGCGATCAATAACATCAAACCACGAGCCGGCAGCATCATCGCTGTGTTCCTTTAGTTCAGAGCCGAGACAAAGAGCAGCGCAGCGCGCACCCCCCGCGCCCGGCAGAGCCCAGCGGCGCCGCACTGCGCGCAGCCCGCCGCCCCTCGCCGCCCGGCCGGACACGGCCCAAGGGCTCCCCGCGGGCCCCGCACAGCACCGCCCGCAGCGGGAGCTCAGCCGGGAGGCGGCACGCCACGTCCCCGGGCCCGCCTCGGCTGCTTGCATAATGCGGCAGCCGCGGGACCGCCCCGGGCCAGGGCTTCAGGCGGGGACGTAAACAAACCGAGCCGCCGGCCCCGCGCGGCCGCGGCCCGCAGCCCACCAAGCCACCTCAGCGGGTGACAGTGGGGGCCCGGCCAGGAAGCGCCGGGAGGTAGGTGCGACTCCTGCCCTCCCAGCACGGCACCCCCGCCCCGGGCCGGGCCGGGCAGCACCGCGGCCGCGCTCTTCCCGCCTCTCAGGGAACCTGAGGGTGACGTCCCGGTTCCCAGACGACGCACTCCTCCCCCGCATCTTTTCAGACAACACACCGGCCCCACGGTCGTGCGGGGAGCACAGCACCGCTCCCTCAGCGCCCTCTCCACGTAAACCGACCCTGCTCAGTCGCACTCCCGCCACCGCGCAGCTCCACCGTGACACCCTACCGGCGGCACCGACTGACCCGGCGGAGAGCAGCAGCGCTTCGGGCCCCCGCTCGCTTTGTGCGGGGCTGCGGACGGCGCCGCCCGGGGTCCCCGCCCCCCCTGCCGGGGCCGCCGCCCGGGGCCGCCTAACGGGGGTGGGGAGGGGGCGGCGCGGCCCCAACCGGTTCCAGCTGCCCCCCGCCGACCACGTGACCTCGCCGTGCGGCCCCGCCCTCCCCGCCGCGGCCAATGAAGGGCCGGGGGAGGCCGGGCCCGTTCCTCGACAGCAGCGGGAGGCGGGCCCGGAGCGGGATGAGGGACGCGCGAGGAGTGGGCGGAGCGGGGGCAGTGGGCTATGAGGGGCACGGGGGGTTGGGGGGCGGCTCGCGGCCGCCTGCGCACGGCGAGGGAGCTCTGCCCTGCCTACCTCTTCGGAGGGCCGAGCACCAGCGCTTCCCCGCGCCGTCCCCCCGGTACCTTCCTCAGAGAACGCGGCGCTGCTCCCCCAGCCCTCTCCCGACACCGCAGCGCGAACCGACCTCCTCCAGCCTCCAAGACCTCCTCAGGAGCGCGCATCGACCGTCCCTTGCCGCCGCCGCCGCCGCCACCACACCGCCCTGCCGCACCCCTGCTGGGCCCGCGCCCCCTCGGCCGGCGGCGTGCACTGACCTGGCCGAGCCCTGCACGCGGCTGCCCACCCCTCGGTGCGGGGCTGCGAGCAGCGCTCCCAGCGCTCCCCTTGGCGCTGCCCGGGGCCACTGACAGCGCGGGGGAGGGCGGGCAGGGGGCGGCGTGGGGGCGGCGTGGCCGGCAGCCGGATCCAGCTGCCCCGGAGCGCACCGGGGAGGGGGCGGCCACGTGACCTGCCCGGCTGACGCAGCGCTCGCGCGGCTCGGCCCCGCCCCTCCAGCAGCAGCCAATCAGGGCCGGGCGGGTGGGGCCCACGCCGTTCCCTTGAAAGGCTGGGAGCTGAGGAGGTGTCGCCTCACGGAGGTGCAAGGCGGTGGGCGGGGTGGTCGTGCGGGCTGGTCGTGCGGGCTGGGCAGTGGCTTGGTGAGTCGAGTCGACTCAGGCTTCTGCTATCATCCGCATACTCTTTGAGGTCACCCCACCTCAGTCCGTGTTCTCCGTACCTGGCCTCGGAGAGGAAGGGCTGCCCTAAGGACAGGGAGTCCTGCTTCCTTAAGGTTTGCAATGGATTAAGCTGGCTGTGAGCCTATGGCACCAAGTATATGATGGGTTTTTTTGTGGCATAAAGGGGTAGGCACTATGCCTTTCTTCAAAGGGTTTGGTTTCTCCGGATTTGATGGTGGCCACCTGTTCCTATGTGTGCTTTCCTAAGGCCCTACTTGTGCAGGTGTCCCGGCCCTGCCACCAGGCTTCAGCCTGTCACCCACTGAAACGTGAGTTGGTAGGAGTTAGTGTGCCCTGCTTTGCACATATTTGTCTTACGGCCCCTAATACACCCCTGCTCTTGTGCAGGCTCTGCCTCTTTCTCTGTCCATATCTGGTTGCCCCCATGCCCAGTCACATGAACCAAAGGGCTGTCACTCATGGTACAGCTAAAAGCACATCTTCATAGCGGTGGCACCAAGGCAAACCAAAGTGGGAATGCCCATTCCAGAGTTTTGAAGCTGCAGGTAGAGTGTGTGATACCTTTGTTTCAGGATAGATGAGGCCACTGTGTGAAGACCCTAGGGAGACTTGCTGCACTAAAAGGTAGTGTTGTGTTGGGGACCACAACCTTGTGGCCTTCCTGAGGCCTGATTTTATGACAATAAGGGTAGACCACTGGGATTCACCCAATAACGTATTAGCAGATAAAGGGAAACCAGTTTCTTCTGTGTTTTTGTTGTGCTCTGTTTTGTAGCTGAACTATGAAGTTGCGATAATTTCACTAGTTCCTCATTCTAAGCAGAGAAACCATTTATCCTGTTCTTGTGTTGGAAGTTAGTGCTGTTTCAGGAATGCTGCTCTATGATGTCCTTCTCTCTGCTTTTTAAATAGAGGACTATTTTTCATTCATTCATGCCCTGTAAATTTAGCCCTATTTATAAGTAGTTTGTGACACAGCCCTGGATGTTGTAGGGAAAGCTAATGTTAATATCTGATGATGGATATCAGAAAAGTGTGTAATGTTCTAAAATGCTGAGGTCTATATGTTAGTGTTGGGAGTTCAAGGGAGTCCGCTTCAAGGAAAGAAAGGTAGGGGGAAGCATGCAGTAAAAGGAAATTTATAGCTGAAAGCAGCTCATTTTGAAATGAAAAAGATAAGAGGAATTCCTCTGGGTAAGGAGGAGGGAGGGTTGGTGGAAAATGATTCCTTTGTTAGACACAGATGTGAACTACTCTAGTTACGAATCCTTGTTATTTAGGAAAACATTAGGCGCCATCACTTCCACAGGTGTATTCACTACTGAGCGAAGGATGAAGAAGCTTTAGAGAAAACAGTGCTTAGAAAAGCAATTGTCCAGTTGTTCTCTCTTCCCTGTTTTAAGATTTATTAGTTCAAGGAATTTGTTGTAAAGCTGGGATAGAATTGAACACTTTCAAACATGGTTTGCTGTGTAAAACTTTCCAAAAATTTGATGTCATGCCAGTCATATTATAAAATTGTAATATTATTTTTTTGTAAGAAACTAGAATTATAACATATGGTCTCATTCAGCCCTAGTGTTAATTTCCCAAAAATGCCTTTATTTTGTCAAACTATTACTGTGTTTCCTTCAATAATTCACTGTAGCTATAAGTTACAATTTAGGCCCTAAATAGATTCAATGTGTTCATTTTATTAAAGATCTACATCAGTGTAGAGCAAGTACGAAAAATGTGGGATGGGAAATACTGTTTTATGTTGACTTACTTAACCTGAAAAAAGTCTATATATAATTAAGATTACCAGAATTACTTCTTTTTTTCCTCCTCCTCCTCCTTAAGGAGTTGCTTCAATATGGTTAGGTCAGATAAGGTCATACTTTCCTGTGACTCAGCAGACAAGTCTCAGCTACTTGTTAAGATGATATAAAACTAAACTGTAATTAGAGCATGTGGATCAGTTTAAAGAACTCTTCTTAAACATTTTTCCGAAAAGTTAAGATTGGTCTGCTTTTCTTGTTTACATAGAAGGGAAAAAAAAACCCAACAAAACAAAAAACCACAAAGAAACGACCCAAAGCAAAGGAAATGGGGTTTTATACCATAAAACCAGCATTGAATCAAGGTGCTCTTTGCAAAAGCCCCAAAGAGATCCAGAAAGGCAAGGTTAAAAGATCTGTTTCCAGTGGGCAAACACAAACTGTATTTAAACCACATGGCACATATTGGAAAACATGTTTTCTTATTCAATAGGAATTAATGAGGTTAATGAGAATTGCTAGCACTTAAACAGTGGGTAAATCGTTCTGTCTTTGTTGTGGCAATGACACTGTTGAGATGAACTCTCTGAGCAGGAGTGAAAGAGCCAAAAGAAGATGGAAAAATATTCATGGGGAATCTGCCTTATAACTGTGTCTTGCTCCCTACCATGACAATATGGAACAAAGCTGCTTGGAGGTGTTATGAGCTCTAGGTAGAAGATCTAAGTAGCATTAAGGCTGTACTGGCTGAGATGTTAAGCCAAATGGGACTGCAGTGTTTTTTATAAATAATGAGACAAATACTTGCCCAAGTGCAGGAAGTAAGTGGTTGAGGCTGATGTATACAATACACTGGCAAACCTATACTAAAAAGGCACTAGAAAGCACCTTCAAGGTTTTATGTCCGTTTCTGTAGCCAATGTAATATTTTCTTCAGCTGCCAGAATTATAGATTCAACCTGTAATCAGGCTTCATTGATACTACAAGTAGCTATAAAGATTGTGAACATCAACTTACAGCTGTGCTTCCTCTTTCATAGCATGCATTATGAGTTCCAGGGATCTGGTTTCACTGACACCAGTGCTGATGAAAGCTGCATTTTCTGATGAATTGCACTCCTTATTTTACTGCACTCAATTTTTCTGCAGTTGTTCTGGGTCTGGTGGGAAATTGTTAATAAAAATAGCTGGTGAAATTGTGCAAATGAAGGCATAGTGTTAGACATGCAGTGGCTAATTAATGTTCTTTAAACTTTTTGTAGAATCACTTACACTTGAAAATGCACTTCTGACCTTTTCTCTGGCACTGAGAATATTGCTGTATCACTACCTAATGTGAAATCTGGACAATTTATCGGCACTAAAGAAAAGTGATGCTGAGAGACAAGAAAAATACCAAGAAAGAATAAAAATTGCAAGACAGTTAGAACAATGCTGTCAGCATGGCAAAGGCCTCTCAGTCTCATGGAGAATGATGTGAGATAATCCTTTCACATTAGAAAAAATTCCCATTGTGCCATGACATTTTTTCTGTGATGTATCCTGTAATACAGAATAATATATTTCTATCTGTGGAGGAGTTAGCAATTTGTCATTAAAAGCAGGATGACCAGAAGGTCAAGGGATGTGACTCTGCCCCTCTGCTCTGGTGAGACCCCACCTGGGTGTGCTGTGTCCAGCTCTGGGGTCCCCAATATGAGAATGAAGAAGTTCCTGTTGGAACATGTCCAGAGAAGGCTATGAAGATGTTCAGAGGGCTGGAGGACCTCTGCTAGGGAGACAGGATGAGAGAGCTGGAGTTACTCAGCCTGGAGAAAAGAAGGTTCCAAGGGGACTTCAGAGTCCCTTTCCTTTAGGGACTTTGGACTCCCTAAAGAGGCTGCAAGGGAGCTGGAGAGGGACTTTTTACAAGGGTGTTTAGTGATGGGGGGAATGGTTTTAAACAGAAAGAGGGGAGATTTAGACTAGATGTTGGGAGGGGATTCTTTACTTGGAGGTTGACAGGACACTGGATAGTCAGGGAAGTTGTGGATGCTCCATCCCTGCAAGGGCTCACAGCCAAAACCATTCTATGACTGGCACACTTGATTTATGGATTGTTTGGGCTTTTTTCTCCCAATTTTGATTCTTCTTCTCTGCTCTCCCTCTCGTCCTCCCAGTCCCAGTTTTTATGTGGCAGGGAAAGTTAAGACATCCTTCAGTGAGAATTAATATTTTTGTCATGTTCTCTAGAGCTTTGCAAGGTTGCCATCATAATATATAAAGTAACAAATATAAAGTATCATAAATATAAAATAAAACCCTCTTATGGCTACTATTAACAATAATCCAATTTATAACAGGAAAAAGAAGAGTTTCACTTCCTTCTGCTGAAAATTCAGTCACTTTCAAACACTGTTAATTTTTATGTATAATTTGGCATCAGTAGTAGACAACGTTACAACAGAAAGTTTTCCAAAAAAAACCCACAAAACCCCAGGTGCCAATACAATATTGCAGACATCAGGTTTTGATTTGAAGGAAGACATGCTATGATCTAGTCTTGAGGTGTCAGCATGATTTGCTTCTTGATCTGAGCTGGTTTATTGTTTCTGAATGAAAGGTATAAATTTGGGGATTTGGTTCTGTGAATTTTTTTATTTGGTTTCAGGGTTGTTTTGTTTGTTTGTTTGCTTTTGATGGTGGGTTTGTTTGCTTGTGAAACACTTAAAGAACTTGAGTACAACACAGTCAAAGCACCACATTGAAGCTGGCCAAAGTCAATTGCAAATGGGAAACGTTTTAGTTTTTAATATAACTAGAATAAGTTCTATACTTAGGTTTTTTGTGTGCATATATATTTATAAAACTCAGGTTAAATACATACCTTTGTCTTATTTTTGTATATATGAATGTATATGTGGTATTCTGTGAACTCCTAGCTCTGTCTACATGCCAATTACAAGCCATTCTCTTGTGTTCTTGCACAAAATCTTCTTGTGTTACTATCTCCATCTTATTATCTCTGGAACTGTACTCCTATGCTACTTTTCCCAGTAGCACCCATTTCACTGTGAAAGAGACTTGGAAAATGATCAGAAAATGAAGAACAGCAGTTGTGGAGTACACCACAGATGTTTTTGTTGTTGTTGTTTGTTTCTTTTTTCCTTTTTTTTTTTTTTTAAATCTCAGGAACAGGGAGGAACGCTTTAAGATAAGGAGAGACAGAATTTCCTGTGACAGTGGGAAGGTTTGACTCTGGTGTGGTTTAAAATCCCATTTCAAAGGTCATATTTGTGTTTTAAATGAAACGTGAGGCTGAATTTTATGCTCTGCCAGGTAAGATAAGTAGTGATGCAAGTGCTTCCTTTGAATTCTGCAGGTCAGGAGTAGCTACAATGTGGAGTTGTGGTTTGGTGGTGCCCCGTGTTTTGCAGGGGAGAAGGAAAATGGTGTCCACAGAGGTCACTTGGAAGGGCCCAACAGGGGCAGAAATTTGCTTCTTGCTGTCCATTGGATCTTTGTACTTCCAGACTCAACATTTCCTGAAGTGTACCTGTACCGAATACACTGATATGGAGAAAGTAAGTGGGACAAATCTGATTGGGGGAAAATGTTAGCCTTTCCTGTCCTTCATCACTTGCATTTCTCCTCCATCTGCCACACATACTCCCAATGACAGAGAAATTTGTTTTAAGTTTCAGTTATTGACATGAAAGTCTGTAGAAGTGCAGACCATCTAACTGATATTTCTTCCTTTTTATGGTTATTGAATAGGTATCAATTCCTGTGCACTGACTGCAGGTTTACTGCGCTGTTGTTCCTGGGAATGCAGCCATACCCCCGAGACACAGTTTCTTTCTTGTGACCAAAGGTCAGTCTGAAGAGAAGTTGAAGGTCTCCGTGCCTTAAGCCAGCCTAACATCTGGCTGCAGCATTTTGGCTCTAATCCACTTGCTCTGGCACTCCTGCCTGCCCTCTGTACTCTCTCTGGCCCCTGTCTAACCTTTCACTGAGCTAGAACAGTTCTTCATCAGAAAGTGAGGGGGTTCTGCGTTGGGTTTTGTTTTGTTGCTGGTTGGTTGGTTTGTTTTTAATGAGGTTAGTTCTGTGTTGGGTCAGTGGGCTGAAACAATTCAAAATCAGGTTGGATAAATGTTGTAGCTGGTTCAAGTGGGGCCATAGCAGGCAGAAGTTGAGTTGTCCTCAGCTTTTAGGGAACTGCTTGTTGTGACAACGGAGCTGTAGAAAGAGCAGCTCAAGCAGATTCATCACTTGAGATTTAAAACAGAGGGTGAGCTGCCTCAAAGTGGACTTCTGAGGGAAGATGGGAGAAAGTGTCACTTACTTTACAACTACTCTGTGTTCTTGGCTCTGTCATGCTCAGCCAGTAATTCTTGTAAACAAAACATTCCTATTCTGCCCACAGCACTGGAAATAGTAAAAAAAGGAAATAATAAAGAACTATTAAAAAAAAAAATAAGAAGGTTAATAAGATACAAACGAAGAAAGCTTTTGGAGCAATTCTGACTTATTGTCCTTGCTGGGAAGAAGAAAAGACTCTCATTTCCACTGAGGATAGGTACCAGGTGTATGTATCTTTGAAGGTGACAACATCCTTTGCTCAGTCTGACAGTTCTCCATGTGAAACTGTTCACAAGTTTGCCATTTACATTTTTGTCAAAGCGTTAAAAATTAAGAGCAACCATTATGAAAATGCGAGATCAGTGATAAAAGACACATTGTACAGCTGAACAATGCATAGCATTTGTGTGACAGCAGAAACTGGTTTATCAAGTTCACCTCAGACAAGTATAGATAAACTCTTGAAACACTACACAATGTATTGGAGTATTGGATGGATATTATCACCAAAAATAAAAGAGTAGCAGGACTAAAGGCAGCAAAATAAGAGCTGCAATGTCTAGGCTGTAACTGGTGTGAGGTAGTGAGAACTCAAAGCCGGCCTGTTGGTTGATGTGAACAGTCTTTTATGTGGGAAAAAACCCCGCAGAAAAGCACTGAAAATCCCTCCCAGCTGCTTTCAGCCATGGAAGCAAAAGACATCCAAGTGTGCTGGAGCACTGGCCTGATCCCAAGCCTGTGTGCAAGGGCAGCACAGATAAAGCACAGACAGGCCCCAGACAGATAAATGACTGATTAACTAAAATGTGTGAGCCTCTGTCCTGGTGGTGCTGGCAGCTCTGCCAGCGAGATTGCAGCTGCAGAGCTCAGCTGCTGCTCACAATCCAGGAAAACTGCTTTTTGCTGGAAAAACTGCAGAAGGGCAAAACCTCCGTGCTGTGTTGCAGCTCTTCCTCCAGGGATCTGACCCTGCTGAGGAGTTGGGTGAAATAATGATTTACAGAATCTATGGGGAAGGCTCTCAGTGAGGAAGAGCAGTGCTGCAGTCACAGGTTGGCTCTGGTCATCCTGAACCCAGACCAGCACTCCACAAAATGCAGCAGGTTCCTTGTGGATGGTACTGCCAGGAAAGGGGGCGCAGTTTTGCAATGGCAGAAAGTATCTCTTTGTTGCACCTTGCATTTCTCTGGGCTGCAAAAAACCCTCTCTGATTGCCTTGGGCTCAGGCTGGGTTGCAGAGAGGCTGCTCCAGAAACAGCCCTCATCTACTCCCAAGGTGAAAAAGTACTTGCCTTTAAGGTCTGATAGAATTGAATTATGGCCAGTTAGGCACTATATTACAAAACTTTCGTATTTTTAAAGTGCAGATGAATGTGAAGCACTGAGGAGTAAACTGGGAGCACAGAAACCATCTCAGTGTAAATGGCATGCCTCTGGTGTTTTCCTGCTCTCTTCTAGAACAAGATGCAGTTGTAATTATTTCTGCTGTTTTCCTTGAAATTATTGATCTGCAAATAGTTATAGCCCTTAAGAATTGAACCAGTTTTTAACATTATTAAACCGGAGTTCCACTATCCTGCAGGCTCAGAACATAAGCTGTGTAAAAGGATAACATGAAACTCAAAACACTTTTTTGGATACTAAATACTCTTTTTTGTTCACTGGAATTAGGATTACAGGATGGCTTGAGTTGGAAGGAAGCTTTAAAGAACACAGAATCATAGCGTGGTTTGTGTTGGAAAGGACCTTTGAAGACCATCTTATCCTACCATGGGCAGAGTCGCCTTCCACTAGATGAGGGTTCTCAGAGCCCCATCCAATTTGGCCTTGAACACTTCCAGGGATGGGCATCCACATTTTTTCTGGGCAGCTTGCTCCAGTGCCTCACTAATTCTTTATGTCCAATCTAAATCTACCCTCTTTCAGTTTAAAACCATTTGCCTGTGCCCTGTTATTATAGGCCCTGGTAAAAGGTCTCTCCATGTTTCTTATAAGCCTCCTTTAAGTATTGCAAGACCGCAATAAGATCTTTCAGATCCATAAATCTGAGAATCAGACAAGAGAAACAAATGTGATCACTCAGTGTATTTCTCTTTTTGGGCAGGTCTCAGGACCATGTGCATGCAGTCAAAATCTGTGGAGATTCTTAGATGATGACTGAAATGAGGAGTCTTCTAGGGAATGGGTGTTACAAGGCTCCTGGAAAAAAAAAGAGCAGGGTAAAAAAATCCTTGAAAAAAAATACACATTGGGAAAGGGTATAATTTAAATCCAAAGCAAGGAGAACTGACCTTAAAATGCTGTGACTACTCAGTCACTTATTTCCTGTTTATTTCTCTTTGCTTTGTTTTGCAACATGATACAGACATTTAATATTTTCTAAAAGAAATAAAGACGTATCGTTTGTTTGGTCAAATAACTTCCCACACAGCAGATGTTTCTACAAAAATAAGTATTCAGAAAATCCTTTTTGTTTCAATCAGGAAAGCATTTTTCAAACTACTATAGAAACAAAACAAAAATGTCTTGTTTTTCCAACTGCTGCACCTGCACAAAATGCCTGCACCACTCAGAGATGATTTTATATTTATTAAGTGAGTTGCAGCACCTTTTAACAATTGTTTTAAAATTAAATTTTACAGATTATGGATTTGAGGAGTTTTTGTCACCATCTCTTTCCCACTTGTGTGTTTTAAAGACTAATTTTGTGCTGTAGGTTTTCCCTCAGAAGTGGCCCATGAGCTCTGTCTCTCCTGTCCTGCCTGTGCACCTTCTCTCCTTCATCACTAAGATCTTGTTCTGCACCCGTGGGAGGGTGCGAGGGCAAGATGGTGCATGGCTTTTCCAGATCTCAATAAGAAAATCCCAAGAACAAGTGGCATAATAAAATAGATATTTTAATACAGTAAAAATAGGAATAAAGATAATCAGCAAATCCTGCATCCCTTCAGGTTGGGAATCTGGCTTGCAAGTGACATGGGACAGACCCATGATGAATTTTCCCATGGCCTTGCCCCTTTGTTAATGTAGTCCAAAACCAGTGTATGGATTTAAAATGTACTGGAAAGTAGGAAAATATAAACACTCTGCTTTGTCAAGTAAATCTTGATTTTATCAGGATACTGAGCAAAAGAAATTAGGCATGTTAAAAAATAAATAAGCAAAATTATCACTAGCTGAGAGGATAGCAGGGAGAATGACTTGAACTGAAAACACTGAGCTCCTATTGAAATTTTATGCCCTGGCTGACATTGTCACCTTTAGTTGCCCAGTCACAGATAGGTCACAGCTTCAGTTTATGGACAGTAGCTATATTTAAAAATGGCTCTGTGGCTTTGCACTGAGAACAGTTTTGCTCATAAGCTCAGGAAGCAATGAAGCTTCGTGACTCATGGCCATCCTGACTTCATTATCTGCCTATTTGTAAACATTAATTAATAGCTATAATATCATACTTTGTTTACTCTTCATCTTATCTCGGGGTTTCATCCTCCTGGCCTTAATTGTGTTGTAATCCCAGTGTTCAGTAAGATTGTTTGCACAGTGGAGGATTATTCACGTGAATAAATTATTAGCTGGAAAACATGTGCCCATGTCCCCTGCACTCCACTCAGTGGCCCCCAATTCAAGAAGTGATTTTTATTTGCTAAAGACCTGATCCACCATCTGTATCCATCACTGAATTAGTAACTTCTCCACTGAATGCCTCTTTAAAGGAGAGCAAGGGTCGGGAACATTGTAGAAACTGGCATGGGGGAAAGGAAAGTCCTCATCCCAGGTCAGCAAAACCTACAGGACCAATATAAGTGTGTATCCCTTCAAATTCTGAACATTTGAGATCTTAACTCTATTTTCTGATGTTTGGCTGCTTTATATCTCAGTGTGTAAAGCTACTTTATGAACACTAAACTACAATGAACTACTTTATGAGCAGTAAAATACCACTTTTACTGCAACTGCCAGAATTCAAAAGGCAAAAGGAAGTAATTGTCATTGTTTACATCAGACACTGTCTTTCAACTATTGTGTTATGAGAACAAGTTCTAGGATAATCAGTGTTTTATAACTGTGTTTTTTCCTTCTAAAGTGTGTAATCATTTTGTCTTCTTTATCTCATGGTATGATTGCATCTTGCACAAACTACAGATAAAGATAAACTTCAGATAGATACAGATAAAATCTGAAAGATCAAATCCTAAAATTGGAAAACAGGTGAAGAGTTCATGAAAGCTGAGAGTTTGGAAGGAGCCTCATTTGTCTTTAATCATACTCAGATTGCAAAGAATAGACATGACTCTTATTATTTTCCCAGGCAAAATATTGCATCAGATTTGGCACTTTTAACAACAGCAGAAGTACCAAAGTGCATTTGCTATCTTGGATAGAGATAGCAAAGGAGCCATGGGGTATGAAGGCTGGCTTAAGAAAAGCTGCCCGTAATTCTCCCTGCACAGGAGGAAGAAGGAATGTTGGCATTAGGAATTCAGTTATCAGTGGGAAAGGCTTTGCCAAGACAGAAATATAGGATTTGATTGCAAGTTTGTGGCCCTGTCTCAGAGGTGGTGCACAAAGGCATATCCCTGTGGATACTGCCAGTGTAATGTGAAGAACTGAGAAAATGGTGCTTAGGACTAAGTGTATTGTCAGCACAAAATGCACAGCTTCAAATTCCAGGAGTTTTCTGGTGCAACACAGACAAGTTCTTCACTTACAGGGAACCTATTCTGGTGGCCAGCTAGGGGAGAACCTCTGTCCTTTTAATCCCTAGTTCAGCCTATCTGCTTGCCATGGTCTGTCTAATTTTATCACCTTGGCCATTATCTTGTTTGATCTCTTCAGCTCTGCTTCATACATCCAAAGCATGAAATTGCATTTTCATAGTATAAATTCACCAGTCAGGATATAAGTGACGTTTTATTGGCATTGGATTCTCTTTTAAAGAACTATTGATCAATTTTTTTGTCAGTTGAGTGGCACAGACCTGTCCCAAAACAGGAATCAGATTCTTGCCTAAATATTGCTGCGGAGAAGTTGCCAACTCCACACTGGCAAGGTGTGATGGGTGTTAACTTGATGTGATAATACCTGTGAGCAATAGGCATCTGGGGCACACCTGTGCAGGAGCCTGCAGTGGGTGGCCAGCAAGCCTCATGAGAAACCGTGCCTTTCTGGAAGCTGCTCCATGAATGCAAAGCCCAGCTCATTGCCAGCAAGAGGCCAAACTTTTCCAAGGTCCTTGTAAGGTGCTCAGGGAGCTGGTTTCCAACAAGAAAGCAGGAAGAAACAGCCTCTATTTTAAGGAGATTATCTTCAACAAAGACTTGTTAAGCGGAAGTACAGCGAAGGCTGGAGCCAAGGCACATGTTCCTGTGACCCAGTTACCTTCCAGAAACCCAGGCAGGACAGAAAGGACTCTGGCTTCTAGCTAGGAGAGCTGCTGAGCATTAACACATAGTAACCTAATTAATTTATTCCCCCGGTGGATAATTAGTAGCTTTTCTTTTTTTCTTGCTGCAAAGTAGCAGCCAAATAATGGTGCTGATTTTAATTAACTAGCCAATGGGAAACTGGATGGGCTGAGGAGAGATTTCATACAAAAGTTAATTAATGCTCTGACCTAGTTTAAAGCGTTGCTTAAGTGGAAATTGGGGGGAAGCTGACATCAGTCAGTTACGGATCTTTTCACATCCATATTACCGGTCAAGTAATGAGTCTTCCCATGTGATCCACAGCACTTCAATTGGCAGCCTAGAAGAATTTAGTGAACTCACCAGAAATAAATAACTCCCAAGGCAAATGTATATTTTTCTTTATGAACACACCTGAGTTAGAAAAGGAGAAGCTCCTTTCTCAAACCAAGCCCCTTGTTTATTGCTGAGCTCAGCTCAGGGCATACAAGCTCTGCTGTTTTAACCAAACTGTAACTATCTCTGTGTTTCTCCCTTTTGTCTTCTCAAATCTGTTTTAATCATACATGTATCAGGATTAGTAACTCTTGCTTTGATTTATTTTCCCATTACTGAAAATAAAACACTTCTGGATTTTATTTAATCTTTTTGTTTCTTTGGGAAATAAAAGATGATTAAACTTACTGATCATCTGCAAATTCTCCCTATAAAAGCAGATTTTTCCTCATCTCTGAAAATTGGGGTCCTCTGCAATTCTTGCCATGGGCCCATAGTAATTTATAACCATGAAGTCACTTTTGCAAACTGATGCCAAAAAATGTATGACATTGATTTTTGCTTTATTATTCTTCATGGGTTGTGTTCTGCTTTGCATTGTCCTGTCTTGAAAAGTTATCATCTGAGCAGGCCGAATAACCGCAGTGTGGAAGAAGTGAGGTTGTAGTTCCCTCCAGTTTCACAAGCAGGAATATGAGGCACAAGGACATAAAATTAATTTACCAAGCTCACAGTAGTGCAGTCAAACCATCCCATCCTTTGCCCATTCCTCAGCATTGCAGCACCTTCCTCTCAGTTGGCAAAGTGCAGTTAGGATTATCGCAGTTAGAAAGTCACAGAAATATACCATTTTAGAATTAGTGTATCAGGTGAACTCCAGTCTTGTAAGAATCTCTTCCTTTCCATAAACAGCATCAGGATGGTTGGGAGTCACATCTTGCACCCAAATATTGTGAAACGTTGACTCACAAAACAAGCAGCTCTGTTTGAGTCACTGCAAATCAATGAATCACTGAAGCAAACTCCTATCTGGCAGCTGATCACATCCTTGTTTAGGTATCCAGAGATAAGGTGCTTGTATATGCACTCTGCTAGTGGAACCTCACAGCCTTTTCTAGGTCACTTCACTAAAACCTCATAAAATTCATCCTCTGCAAATCACAACGTAATGTTTAGTTGGAAGCCTGAGGCAACTGCCTTCTGGGAGGCAGGAATTACACACCCTTGGGATCTGAATTTTCCACAAAATGCAGCCCAATCCTGCATGGGGAATGTTTAAATCTTTCTGAATCAAATTAAAACCTCCAGCTGGAGGACACACCAAATACCTATTTTCTCCTTTTTCTGCAGGAACATGTAAATAAGGCATTTGAAGAACAGCAGGGCTGGAAAGGATTAATGTCTCCAGCACCTGAATTGGGTTGGGGAGGCAGGTTTGTACATGCAAGAGAAGGAAGAGCCAGGTACTGCAGTCTTTAGGAATTGATCAGTGTTTGTGTGTAGCTTTTGGCATGGGGGAGGCTTTAGCTTCTTGCTGCTGTGATTTTGTCCTAAATTAGGGACCATTGGCTTTCAAAGAAGAGACTAGAGGACTTAGGTGCTGGCTTGTAACGAAGCTAGGCTACTCACCTTCAGTGATCTATTTTGTTCTTATTTTAAATGTTGATGCTGTTCCCTTTCCCCTTCTGTACTGAATATAGAATATATTGGAATTGGACTCTGTCACTAAAATTGGGGAGCCCTGAGTGATGATGATTATGCCCACATGGGCACTTCCTGGTCACTGGACTGTGATGCTTGTTTGGATTTAGCTCCACAGTAGTCTCTTTTGGCATGTCCTTGCACAAGATTTCTATGAATATGGCTGAGCCTTGTCCTGGAAAGAAACATCCTTCAACGATGTTTCTTGCCTTTATTATGGGTTTTGTATTTTTTATTTACATGGTGAAGTTTGTTGAACCTCTGAGCTCAAGGCACTACGATCTCCTATCCCTCCCCTCCACAAGGGATGCAGGGGAACTGAAGGAGCCGCTGCTTAGAGATTCCTGGCAGAGAATCTTGCCCTTGGCACTTTGACTCAAGGCACATGATTGTGTAACACACCCACTGGAGTGGATGTTACGTGGCTTGTTTGCAAATACTGGCAACTTCAGCTGAGACGTGCCAAGTGCTCACAACCATCCAACAGCATCTTGTTGGTGACGTCCTTTGTGATGAATGTCATATCTTTAGTGCCGACAACAAAGTACTGGCTTGACCATGAGGCAAATGGACAATGTAATAGTAGCCACCAGTCTCTTGAAGGACTGTTGAAAAGATGACAGAGCCAAACTCTCCTTGGTGGTGGCAGATGGTGTAACAAGAGGCAAAGATCACAAATTGAGGCTTGGGACATTTAGGTTGGATGCTGGGGAAAAGCTTCATCATGGGGAAGATGTGCAGCCCTGGGGCAGATCACCAGAGGGGTCAGGGGAGCCTCTGTCCTTGGAGGGGGTTCAAGTTTCTGCTGGACACAGCCCCAGCAGACCTGATTTAGCATTGGCAATCATCCAGGAGGATGGGGTAGAGAGTAACTTCTAAAGGTCACTTCCAGCCAAATACTCATGGGATGGCAATCTCCCTGTTGGCATTTGCTGCAGGAAGACCTGCAGGGTCAGAGGGCAGAGCCTGTGGATTTGTAACTGCAGGTCTGACCACACAGTGGGAGGAAGGAAAACCCAAATGGCAGCTGGCTCCCGGGCAGTTCCACCAACAAGCAACCCCTCTGGCCTTTGTCCAGACACAGGGCAGCTGCAAGGACAGTTCTGTGGTGTGAAAACACTCCTTGCAGCAGGGCATCGACTAAAGCATGAGCAGACAGATATTTGCCCACTTTTAATGTTGTCATGGGGGGCAGGGGGAGGAATGAGCTAAAGACCTGTACAGGCTCCTTGTGGCCAGTGAACCTGACTTTCTGTGCTAGTTAAAAATCAATGTGAAAGCCCAAGTGTTAATTAAAATCCATACGGTCCCTGTCCATATCTTACCTAAGTCTGTCAGAACATAGGCAGATGTACGTGCTTAAAGTTTGTGCTGACAAATGACATTAACTTCTAGAACTGCTCAAGGCTGCAGTAATTGAGAAGTTGTATTACCTCCAGAAATGGAATACCATCCCCAGAGGTGTGTAGCATATTATTTAGAGACTATTCTGGACAAAATTTTGTCAAAAAATTGTATTTAAATTCATTTTTAAAAATAGCTAATATGTCAGATGCTGAGTCTCTGGCATTCAATGTGATGATTCAGTGGTCAGTTATTTCTTGGCAGGGAGGTAAAAATGACTGTTTTCAGTCTTATTGAAAGAAGACAGCATGTACAACCTAAAAGCTAAATGAGCAAGAGACCACGTAAACAATATCTCAATTATTTTTTGGGGTGGTGGGGAGCAGGGAAGACAGAGTAATTTAATTTAAAGCATGCTAGACATTTGAGGAAGAAACTGGAGCACTACAGAAGCTGCGTATGTTACAAGGGGGTAGTTGTATGCTAGTCCTTGGTTTGGGAAGATTGAACCTTATCCCTAATTTTAAAGGTTCACACAGCACAAAGAGTGTATTTTCAATGGGGAAATTCAGATGAATCCTGCATCTTGGGAATTGGATGGATAATTGTTATTAGTGCTAATGTAAAAATCCACTGCACCTGACATGATTCGGGAACACCTGAATGTACCATTAGCACTAAAAACTCTCAAATTAATGAATTAGTATCCTGAATGAGGTAACACTTTTCCTGCTGCGAGATAGTGCCAGACAACAGGAGCAAGGACCAATCTCTGCATGGTGAATTTCTGTCCCTCTGATTGCACCCCAGGTGGGAAGGGCAAGTTTGGGCTGCTAGGGGTATCAATTGACAGCCTTCAGTGCAAGGAGTTTTCTGGCAGCTTCCACAGCTCTTTTTGGGCTGTGGAAGTCCATCCTTGGGTCACTTGTTGGCACAAGGCAGCTGCCTATGTGGCTTCTGGAGCAGACATCACTGCCAGCCGGCAGGACCAGCTTGCCCTTTTTTGGCCCTCTCTGTGCTGTTTCATCCCTGGCCATTTTAGGGCAGAAGGGGCAGATTTGGCTGTGATCTGTTCCCTTGCCCTACCTGTGGCAGTTTGGGACATCAGATCTACTCTGGCATTTTTAGCTCAGTGTCTCATATACTCTGGATGCTCTACTCGGGACAGGATTTCTAAAGGGAATATTTTCCCACCATCTTTCAGGGAGTTCCCAGCAGGGATATTCCAAGGATATTTTGCATTTTTGTGCTGCTTCATGTGTGGTTTTATTGACTTTCAGTCCTCAGCAGTTCCTTGAGTTTGTGATTACAACCTCATTTAACATCCTTTGCTATGGAAACTGGAAGTAGTGCCAGGGAACTGCTAAGCAAATGCCTATGCAGAGTTTAAGAGGGGGAGGGAAGCATCAACAGACATGATGTTTATGAGGGAAGGTGAAATTCTTTTCGTGTAAACCCCAAGGAGGAGGAAATGGGGGAAGGGAGGATGCATCTATTGCCAGAACAATGATCTCACAAGGAACACGTAGCTGTTTTAATTTCTGTAACATGGAACATGCTGTACTCGAAAATGACAAGATTTCTTTCCAATCTATGGGAAGTTGCTCTTATTTAGTAACTCCAGGTTCCCCCAATGGTCACAGAGCAGCTGTTCTTTGTATTCAGTGACAGATCCCACTAAAATGTTAAATATACCATTGCTCTAATTTCTGATTTAAAAGGTCAAATGGAGGTAAAAATACCCGTTTGGTGCTTCTAAGCTACAGACATGCACAGTTTGATTGTGACAGTTTTGTCATAATAGGTACAACCAATTCATGCAGTAGAATGGGAGGCTGAATTCTATCTGAACAACATTATGACACTGAAAAGGAAGTCACAGGCTTCCATGTGGTCAAAGTCAGAACTGGTCAGCCTCTCCCATCTTCAAGGGACCTGAGCTGCTATGTGTGTATGAAAACTCCAGCTGGAGGAGCAAACAAGTACTTCCCACCACAGGATAAATGAAGAAAGAAAGGTACATGAGCTCTAGTAAGAAGAAACCATGGTATGAAAATAAAAATGGACACTGTATAGAAACCATTTCAGTCCTTGCTTTTTGCATTAAAAAAAAAAAATGGTGCTGGTTACATACAAGCTTCAGCAGTGATTTGGAGGCCTAAGTGCAGTTACTGGTTAGCTCCTCACTGCTCTTCAAAAATATGCTACAAATCTCTTGTCTGTACTGTGCTGCTAATTGGGATGTAGTCCTGGCTTGAATCTTTCAGAGCTGCAGCAAAAATTGCTGTGGGCAGCATCTGTCCTGTGATGTGGGGCACTGAGTAACTTGGGTCAGAGAAATAGGACAAGCTGGAGCTTCTGGGGTATAATCAAGCCTTTTCAGTTTTCTCTTTGGTATAGTTGGGGAATAGGGATTTTTTTACGGTGATTCATTATTGATGCTGTGGTCATGCATCAGAAGCCCTCCTTGTAAACTGTTTTTCCCAGAGATGATTAGCAAAAAGCCGCTAAGCTTACCTGTCTGCATTCTAAAAATTCAATACTTCTTATCTGTTCAGTCATCATGTGACTTGGAAACGTTTGACTTTGATCATCTGGGTTTGGGTCTGTTGATGTCTTAGGATCAGGGACTAGGTGACAGCTGATAGAAACTTCAGCAAAACACACACCTGTGTTACAGAGCACTTGGGATGGCCTCCTGGGGTGAACAAAGGGCGACAAACTTCATTCCCAATCAGGTGATCCCTTACTAAAACCACAGTGGTATCTATAGCTAGGCACACTTACCTTTCCTTTTTTTGTATAAAGGGGTACAGAAATTCCCCAGGCTGAGGAGCCTCCCGCTACAGTTAGCCACGCTTCATCCAAGTCTTTTTTGCATGAGCTGAACCTGGTTGCAGAAGAGCTGCCCATGCAGAGGAAAGGTTTTGTGGAGCCAGGGAGCTCCTTGCAAGATCTTGTAGGGCCATCCTTCTGAGCTGGGGGCAATGGGAAACTGGCCGTGATGACAGGAGAGAAAGTCATGGAAGTGGCTTGTGTGATTCTGAGAAAGGGTGGCTGGTGCTCAGAGCTGGGGATTCTGGTCCAGTGGGTCACTGCAGTTGGTAGATGTCCATCAGCAAACTCAGATTTTTTTCTGAGGGAATCAGGGTTCTCTCTGCTTTCCTCTCCCCTGCTTTTCAGGGGGAAAAGTTGAAAGTTCAAAGCTACAATTGAAAATACAAGAGAAATATCTGTCAGCGTAACAGCCCTGAAATACATTGTCAAATTCTATGCATTGCACCTAGGTTTTAAAAGTGCTGAGAGGTCAGGACTTGTAGCTTGCATCACCCTTGGAAAAGAGGTCCGCACCCTGAGAATCTGCTCTGTTCTCAGTGTAATGTGAACCAGTGACTGAGTCATTTCAGCTTTGATTTTTTAATTTTTTTTTTTCTTTTAGTAGCTTGAGTTTTTCTAATTAGAGGTCTCTGTTCCCGTGCCTGCCAAGGTCAAATTCTGTGATCCAAGCAGTAGACAAAAAACTGGTGTAATGTAACTGTAAATAAAACACTGTTCAGTACTGAGAAATATGAGCATCAAAAACCTCTAAGTAGGCAGCAAGCAACCTCTTAAAAATAGCTAATCTAAAAATAAAAGATTAGGGAGGGAGCACTCCAGAAGAGTGGTTAAGGAGCTTACATTGGAGACTAAGAACAGCTCTCTATCTGCAAAGTGTCTTTGCCTTTGGGCAATAAATAAACCTTAGGCCAGAGGCAGGGTCTCTTCTGAATCTGCTCACATGCAGAGTTTAAGGCAATCTTAGTCTGATGCTTTTATCCAAGGAATTCAGTGTTGTCTTCCGCTGACTCAGGAATACAGTGTATGAAATTGTGCTCCAGCAGAGCAGAGGTCTTGTGTCTCCTGCCTCAGCGCAAGCCCAGGGCTTCTGTTTTCCTTCTCCCAAGGTGTGTGAGCACTGGGAATGGAAAAGCAGGCTGATCTGCAGCACTGCCAGCCATGAAAGCTGCATGGCTCTTCATACTCCTAAAGGATGGACTCTCCATACTTGTGGGAGGTCATGGATGAATGCAGCTAGAAGGACACCAGCAACAGTACTCCAAAGCCATCAACAAAGGGCTCCAACCTCTTTAAACAAAGAACATTATTGGCTTAAATCTTTCAGTTGCAGTGGGGGCTTTTGGAACTGTGAGGATTGAAGTGGGAGGCAAGACTGACAGCTTGCTCTTCCTTCTGAGGTGGTCATGTAGATTCACTGCACAACAGCATGTTCACAGTGTTGGTGACACTGGAACAGGGCAGCTCATGTGGATACTCAACCAGGCTGAGGGGGAGATTAGTTTATGCATTAGGATATCACTCTGTCAGGTTTAGCTTTGCTTCCCTCTTGATCTCCAGCCTGGGGGACAATTTCCATTACACTTCTACTCTGCTGACAGCCCAGAAAAGGAAAGCCCAAACCCACTCTCTTACTGCTGAATAGCCCCAAGCAGTGAAGAGAGCCTTTTCCTTTAGCTGTGACTCACACAAAATGCAGGTATTAGAAGTAGACATTTCTTGAACTACCCTTACAGAGAGACAGACTTTATCCAGAAATTATGAGAAAATGTGTAACTACTCCAAAACACACAAAAGCCCCAACTTACCCCGCCACAATATATGGGGCAGGTAATAAGACTGTCATCTCAAATCAGGAAACTGAATGCAATCAGAATGGACTCTGCTTTTTAAGTTATAAAGATGCTCTCCTAGTACTGGTGGGCAAAATTAACACCAAAGCCATTGTCAAGTCTATGCCCTATGAGTGGGAACTCAAAGTAAAATTATAAGCTCATAACTGCAAAACTAGTTAGAGGCTCCCTGAAACAATACAGTGGAGAGCTGCAGAGGGAGCAGATAACACTGTGAGAGAGCAGAGGGTGACTTCCTTGAGTACTCTAGACCTCTGCCCTTCAGTTTCACTATTGTTCATCATAACCCCACCTGCAGAACACCAGCCCTTTAGATGAAAGACCTGATCCTTAACTTTGAACTGGCTTCTAGGAAAAACAGGGCCAGTGTGGATGTGCTCATCTCAAGTTTCTTTTGAACTCTTAGATGCAATCTGGCAGGTTGATGGGCAATGATCTCAGAGCTGGTGTGCTTGTGGTACCAAAAGTCTGCTACTGGTCAGGGGAGACACCCTAGCAGTGTAGAAAGCCAATGGAGTGAGCTCAGCTCTTAAACATTGGAGGTCTTCTAGTGGAGAGAAGAGCATAATTACTGCAATTGACACTTCTTCTTGTACTTCCATGCTATATCAGGCACTGGAAGATCCAGGCAAGAAGCCAGACTGTGACTGTTCTCCTGTGACTGTTTACTTCAAGTGAGGCTGGAAGCATCTTTTGGAAATTCCCTAAAGGCTCAACAGCATGAGAACATGACATATCCTTGGTGGGTATTTATGTGTGTATAGATGGATGAAGGTCCAACTGTAACAATTTCCATCCAGATCCTAGGAGCACAAGAACTGGAAACTCAGACACATACTCCCTGCCAGAGTTAAAGGAGTCCAGTTGCTCGCTGGTGTGTAGAGTGACTAAGAAGCTGAATACACTGTTGATCACTTGCTTCAAGAGTGAAAGGAGACAAATAGCAGAGAACTAACTAATGATCAAAGGGTTATTCTGCCCCAAAGGGAGACTGAGACATGAGCTTAGGTACTCCAAATGTCTCGGCTTTACACGCATTGTTCATCACGACTGCAAAGTGCAGGATTGCCTTGGGCTGCAGCTGTGTCACAGCCAGGCAGAAAGACTGGGATGTGCAAAACTCCTGGCTAGCAGGAATGCAATGGTGTGGGTGTGCAGACTTCAACAGAAATGCAGTGCAAGAGAAGTCTGGCAGAAGGAAATACAATTCTAGTTAAGTGAGACCCAAGTTGTGCTTAGGTGCATCATGAGAGCTGAGTTACAGTGTGCTTCATGCCTACCCTTGAGTCACATAATGCTTTTGTTTTATTTTAGTAAATTGTGATGCAGAAGGGAGGAAATGAGGCCCCACAGGGCCCTAGGTCAGGATACATGGTGCTAAAATCTGGTACAGATCAAGAATAACAGTGTTAGGTCCTAAAAAGCTTGCAGTCAAAGTGGGTTCAAGCAGCAGCAGATGCAAAGGAGAAAGCCCAAAAAAGAGGGGAGGTAATATCAATCAGAGCCCTAGAAGGCATGCTTCTGCACCCATTCTAGCAGAGAATCTCGAAGGAGAGAGATGGGATTTGGTACAGAATTGTAAGAAAAAAAAAAAATCCTGCTCCTGCTTGTACTGAAACATCCCCAGCATTCTCACTGTCAAGCCTTTACCACAGAAAACTACTTTCTGAAGAGAGAGCCAGTTTCTCCTGAAATCATAAAATTCCAAGACATAGTATTAATACATGAACTGGCTACCACGGTTTCTTGTTTAGGTTAGAAGTGATACCTTAAAAACTCAGATACCAGAAAAAACAGGTCACAGCCACAGCAAGGGATTCATTAAAAAAAAAAATAGATGTCAATTTACTGGCATGTGGTACAGCAGAAAATAACATTTGGTCTTTGAAACTTCCTGTACCTCAGGGTGTTGACTGCAGCAAGCAAAAGGCTTAAACCTCTCATTACTGAAGGAGGAAGCAAAAAGCAATACTTGTCTTATGGCCAGGGAAGAGAAGGCCAAGAATGTTTTTCATTGCCTGGCTGACCCACTTTTTGTAATGCAGATGACTGCTTGCTGCTCATAAACTTCATCTGTCTTGAAGAGAAGTAGTTACCAGAGTAGAGTTTATGGGGTTGAAGGAACTTGGGAGATGCCTGCTTGACTGTTGGTGAGAAAGACAGGTAGATTATCTTATAAATTAGAAAAACAGGTAGAATAGCTTATATGTTAACCCTAGTGTTAACCAGGAACCTGAATCAGCAATCAGTTCTCTGTGATAGCTCAGCCCAAACTCTGAAAGGCCTTAGCCCTGCCGTTAACGCTGCTTGGAGAGAGTAATGACAAGGAAGGGTATTTCAGTTTAAGTGGCACTGACCCTTTAGAGGGAGGTTTGCTGTTTTGAATGATTGCCTTTGATGTGGCAGGATATGAAACGCACAATGTCTTTTTATGTGTGCTCCTGAAAACTTAACTTTAGCAAATTTGAAGGGACTACAGTTTTCTTTATCTGATTAGCTAACACAGCTGGATAAATCAATGAGTTTTAGCGTAACTAGCCTCTTCTTTTTTTTTCCCAAGTAAGCAAGTATATACGCACAAGTATGCTAACCTGGATCTGGCCTTGGTAGGAATCAGGGTGGATAATACAGCTTTTAATGGGTTTTGCCTCTACTTTCAATGCTGTACTGTGGTGTGCACACAAAGGACGTGGCTCTAGGTGAAGGAATGATGATCATGCAAAAAGTTACTTGAGAACGCCAGGTGTCTTACATTTTATGCAATAGTGGGGTGGTGGAAAAGAGCTTTCCTTACAGCCTTCCTCTGCTTTTTGCTATTTGCAGCACTGTCAGCAAACCTCACTGATCTGGATGCAGTGGAGATGAGTCAGCAGTTGCTTTTTTCATCTCGTGGGTTTGAAGAGCTGTTTCTCACTAACACTGGCCTGAAGTCTAAAAACCCTCATTCCTGGGGTAATCACAAGAGGATTTTCCAGAGCAAAGGCCACTAAAACACAGTCTGTAATTCTTGGGGAAAGATTCAGAATAGGAATCTAGGATGGAGCCTAACCCTCCATCTGTTTTAGTAACACTGTCTTGAGCTGAGAAGTAAAATGCATGCAAATAATATATTTAAATATACTGATATTCTTTCTTGCTTTTAGTTCTGAGAAAAAAGGATTTGTTCATTATGAGGAGTGAATTCAAAACACTGAAGTATAGACTACAAACTTTGGTTTAATAATTTCTGTTAATCAACAGAACAATCTTTGTAAATTCGACAGTATAAAAATCAACCTTGTTCACATCTCCTTAGCATCCCTTCAGCCCACCTCCTGGATTAGCTTCTATTCATTCAACTGCTATTCTGTTTTCATGTACTAAATTAACTCTGAGCTATTGTGTAGGAAAGAAGGAAGTAGGCAGGCTCCCCTGCGGTGTGACAGTGGGAAAGGACTGAAAAGACATGAACTCGCAAGGTCTAGTGTTTGTGAAGACAGACTTTTTTTTCTTCATGTTATGTATTAAGTATTTAAGATGGTAAATTGGCAGATACACATTAGCTTCAATGACATGAAATTGCACAGCTTGTGCAATCTGGCCCTGAGACTGTCAACACTGAAAAATCTCATTGTGACAGAGCTGCAGTAGTCAGAAAACGTATTTCCTTTTCCCCAGTTATGACTCTCAGTAGTCTGATCTTAAGTAAATGTCAAGAGTGGGGTTTAATTCTGAGTTTCCTGGCTCTCACATACCTTCCGCTTTAACCAGCTTCAGACATGACTGCTGGTATAGTTTTATCATGTGCTAACATTAAGATACTGATAAAAGGGAGCATAGTACACACTTAGAGACTTGCCCTAAATACTACAGGCAAACTTAATCCTTTTGCTGATAACACAGTTCATAAAGAAGAAAGATTACAATGTGTAGACTACAATGGTGGGGGTGCCAGCACTGCAGGACCTCCCCATTCTGGTGAGGGAGAGGAGGGAATGCAGTTCAAAGATTTGGCTGTCCACATAGTATGACCAATAGAAACTGGTAAGCTGTGTATGTTTGTTAATAAGTACTACAGCTTTCTTGGCAGTTCTGTTTGCTGGAGCTTCTTGCTTTTCCAGAAGCAAGTGGTGTTCCCCATTGCCAGAGCTTTTCTAGTGGCAGAGACTTGGCATGATCCAGTGGAGTGAAATCACAGAGATAGGTGTTTTCTGGATGCTGTAATATTGCATGTGCTCCAGAGCTAAATAAAGCAGATCTGCTGATGTTTTGCATTCCACAGCTCAGCTCCAGTCCCACTCCCTGCAAGGAAATTAAATGCCGGGGTGCTGCCTTTGCAGTCACAGAATTTCCCAGTGGGATGGGTAGGTCTTGGGGACAGATATAATGGCAGTCTAGCACTAGGGCAGAGTCCAGGTTTAGTTACAGCTCAGGGTGTAGCTAGGTTCACATTTCTACTTGTGTAGTGACCCCAAATGCCCAGGCCTGGCTTGAGAGAGACTGTAAGGGCAAGGCAGAATCACTGCTGTGCCTGAAAGATTCAAAGGCTCTCCCTGTGGAGACCTTTCCCAGCTCAAACCAGCTCACCTGGGAGAAAAACAAAGCCCTGCTGGCAGCCACGGAACTTCAAATTAATTTTCTTCCCTTTAGTGACTTCCTCTTAAATACACCCGTTTGCCCTCAGTGATTCTTAATCCAAAGGCTCTTGCAAAAATCTCCCAGCTCCTTCCCAGTCTCACAGCACGCGTGTGAAAAAGCACAGCCAGCTCTCTCTCTCCTGGCACCACTTTTTCCCGGCAGGTCGGCCGGCAGCTTTCCTCCCGACTGCCTGCCCAGAAGATAACAGGGCGGATCCTTGACCTCTGTCCTGGGATGTCTGGCTGTGCCATGCACACGCTGCCAGGCGGCACTGCAATGTATTCTCTTCGCTGGAAAAGTATCCAGCACGTGTCCGCGACACTCCCTGCAGCCCTGTTAAAGAGGGCCAGGATGTCTGTGTCAGTCCCCCATAAATGTCCGTGTAGCCACGCCAGTTGTGGCTGTGGCAGCACACACCGATCGTGCCAGGTGCCGAAGTGAAGCGATGCCCCAAACTGAGTGTGGTTTGTATCCCGCTTCTCAGCAGGCCTTGGAAGCTCCCCCTCTGCCGCCAGTTAAAGCTCCTCGGTGGGAGCACATGGGCGTCCTCGGTGCACATCTCCATGAGCTCCATAAGACCTCAGAGGAAGGCTCGCAGCCTCCCCACCTGCTTATGTCCCGGCTGGGAATAGTGTTGTTTTTTTCTCAGCCCACTCTGTGATGTTTGCAGCCCTGATCGGGGCTTTTCCAGGCTGCACCTTCGTAGGGCGGCGGTGTAAAGCGACCAAGCGCTAAGCAACCCGAGACAGCATCCCGTGCGCCAGGCGCGGGATAGCGCCACCTCACTAAAACCTCTCGCCTCCGAATTCAGACTGATAAATCCGAGCTAAACGCGTTTTGAGGAAAACCTAACTGGAAACATTTTGCAATCCATCCCGCCCCCTTCCCACCCGCGGCCCCGCGGGGGCGGGCCCGGGGCCTGCGCAGCCGCGCTCGGCGGCCCGGGAAAGTGCGGCTGCTGCTGCAGCCCCTGCCCGGGTTCGTGTTATCGCCGGCCCTCGTGGCCCCGCAGCGCCGTGCTCGGGGCACTCCGGTCACGCCTGCCCCCAGCCCAGAGGCTTCTGCCCGCTTCTCCTCGCCCTCCGGCGGCCTCGGGGCGGGAGGGCCCTTGCTGGGCCCGGCAGCGGCGTGGAGGGCCCTAGGCGCGGCTGTGCGAGTGCGGCCCGGCCCGGGGTAGCCCTGCCCTGCTTTTGGCTTTCCCTTTATTCCCCCCTTCCCCCGACGTCTGGCGGCTCTTGGGCTGCTGCAGCGGCATTTGCCCGCAGAAGGCGGTGAGGGGATGGGCACAGCAGCCACGGCGAGGCCGCGGGGTGCTCTGGGTTTGGCCCGCACCATGCCCTGTGTCGCTCTTCACTGCCAAGGGTGTGGTTTTTGAAATAATGCTTGAATATTGCCTGCAGGAAAAGGGGAAAGAAACGAGGCCGGGAGGAAGAGAAGCCCCTCCCCTGCATCCCCAAAGCCCGCTGAGCAGGGCAGCCGGTAAGGCCAGAGGCTCACACCCTTCTGTGTCCATCGCATTCTGCAGCAATGCTGCCAAGCAGGCAAGCGTGTCCAGGACAGGCCTTTGGGACGTTCCTGACAGCTGTGCAGTGCCACCACGTGAGGGTGGCCTGGAAAAAAAATCTGGTTTCTGTGTGAAACTATGTCTGTCCTGGTTGCTCACTGAAAATAACTGACGTAGTGGCAGAGGAAACAGGATTTGGGTTTTGTGAGCCTCTGTCATACTCTAGAGGGTGGGTTTTGTGGCCCTCTTAAAGCATGTTTCCTGGCTGAGGTTTGACAAAACAGGCTGTTGATACCAAGATACTGCTAGATAAACCTGTTGGGGAAATACCTGCTTTCCACAGGAGGAAGGGAAAGTTGCCAGCTATAACTTGCTTCTCTGCTTGATGGGTTTTGAATAAAGAGCCCATCTGGCAGCTTCTTGTAAAGAAAACCTTGGCTTTATTTGTAGAATGTACCAGCCCCTTTCCAGGAGGTCTCCACTACTGTCAAAATGTTCAAGGGCATAACTAGATGTGCTGTTTCTGATTCCTAGAAAAAACTTTTCCTCTGTACCAGACCCAACAAACAGTGGTATATGTGATGACTGGCTGTGGACTTTGGCTAGCATGTGTACTTTGAAAGGTTACCCTGTCCATCTGCCAGATCAGCTGGTGCAAAGCGTCTAACTGACCTGTTTGTTTCATTCCAGCCAGTGGGGTTGATAAACCATGAAGGAAGAATAAGGGAATCCTGAAGCAGTAACAGACTGTTTGCTCCTGGACTTTGTCCAAAGGGACTGTTTGCACATCATTATTCTTACCAGGTATGGCACAGAGGTAACAGTGAATCTCTTTCATATGCCTGAAGGCCCAGGGCTGAGCCTTTCCTTACAAACACCATCACTTGTGGTCTCACCATCAGTTTTGGGGGTAGGACTGCTGTGTACTTGACTTAGGAGGACTGGAGGGAGCTAATCCAGAAGGACACTTTTTTTGTCGTTTGTTTTTGTTTTTTGTTTCTTTGGTTGTTTTTTTTTGTTTGTTTGTTTGTTTTTTTTTTTTCTTAAAGCTGCTTTGTTTTATCTAAATGTGATCAAAACATGGTTGCACATGTTGTTAGTCCTGTTATGGCAAGACAAGGCAATTGGCAGAGACATCCAGGGCCACTGCAGCTCCCATCAATAACAGCCTTAAGTTACTGTGGTATCACACCAGCAGCTCCTATTGCTGTAATCTGCCACTTGCCCTTGGGGAGGGATAAAATTCATTGAGCTTTTAGTGTGGGTTTTTGGTTTTTTGTTTGTTTTTTTTTTCTCAGACCAAGGACAGGAATAGGCAGTTTAGTTCTCTAAAATACTCTTGTACTTTAAAGTAGCACACATCATGAACAAAATATTTGAAGAAAGTTTTTCTTTCTCTGTGTTCCTTATGCACAGATCATTTATATTTTGGTTCATGAAGAGCAGTGGAGGAGAAGCTTCCTTCTGCAGTGACTGTTGGAGGGAAGAAGGATGTGTACTTTGTTTTGTTTTTAACCTTCCACTGTCTTTTTCTTGAGACCTTCCTGTGCATGCGCAGACCTTGTCCTTCCGAGGCAAGACAGCTGCTCTTCTCTGGTATCACAGCCAACGTCTCCTCTCTCCTCCTTAGTGAGTTCCCCAGCATTTTGCAAAGGTCAGAGGTTTATCTTAGTGTCTTGGTTTGAAAGACAGGTGTCTGTTAAGGAAGGTGGGAACCTCCCTTAGAATAGAGAATATGACCCCCCTTCCCTCCAAATTATTATAACTTTGAAATCAAAGGCTTTCAGGCAAAGATATGGGAAAAGAAATAACAGTTCTTTACTAGTATATGTAACGAGGCCGATGAGCAATAACAACAGCAGCAATAACAAAACCAAAAGCCTGGTGGCAGATGTCCCTGGGCTGTTGGGCACCCTCCCCTTGGTGCAGTCACGGTCACAGCCGGCAGGGGCGCTGTTGGCACCCGGCCGGGGAGGGCAGGGGCGATGGCTCCCTACTCCCACAGGGGGCGCTCTGGGGCGAGGTCAGGTTGATCTCACGTGGGTAATGGGCGGGGTGGGCAGCAGGACAGGGCGGGCTGGGCAGCAGGGTGGGCAGCAGGGCGGGCAACGGGACGGGCTGTGCAGCAGGGAGGGGTGGGCAGCAGGATGCGCTGGGCAACAGGATGTACTGGGCAGCAGGGCGGACTTGGCAACAGGGCAGGCTGGACAGGGGGCTCAGAGCCTCAAACTGGAACAGCAGGGCTGGCTGGGCCAGCGGGCAAAAGGTGGCAGAACCTCCGCAGCTGTGGCAAAAAGCCGCAGTGCGTTCCGGCAGGTGGGGGCACAGGGCAGCGGCAGCCGGGCTCCTCCGCAGCAGCTGCTGGAGGCGGCTGGGGTGATGTGCGCTCTGGGAGGGGGAAAGAGGGTTGGAATCCCATGCTTTCCTAAACGGAGGCTCACCCAGCAAGGAAGAAAAGGTAATGCAGAACTGGGCTCCGGCGGTCACAGAGAACCCTCTCACAGCAAAAGCAGGAGCTTAGCTGTGCCCTCCGATGCCCAGGGTGCAAGTGAAGCTACCAGCGCCAGGTGCTCTCCTGCCCTCACCCCACCCCGGCCACATCTTTTGTCTCTTCAGTACCCGGTCATTATTGTTCCCTGGCAAGAGAATGGAGAAAAACTCCCCAACCTCCAACACTTAGCTAAAAGTTTACTCAGCACAGAAGCACCTAAGGAATGATGTTTTTTAAAAAAAAATCTGCATGGGGGTATTTATTTTATTTCACAGTATTAATGCCTTCTGGGGATTTCTTTGCTCACTGTGGCTGTCACATTCCTTATTCATAATACCCCCAAGACAAGAACTTGTTGTCTTCTTCGTTTTACAGATGAGAAGATAAATGTGAGCCTGCAGGGTCACAGGCCATTGCCTGACCACCAGATCACTTCCTCTGTCCTGTCACTCTTTACCAAAATAGGAGGAGCTCCTGTTCCACCAAGTTTTTTGCATTTCATTCCTCTGCTGTCTCAGACACTCATGTGGCTGTGCTTGGAGCTGCTGGACTGGAACACTTTAGTTCCATCCTCTCCAAAAGAGTTGCCCATTCACTGTAGCCCTTGATGTGGAGCTGGGTGGCACCAACCCTGTCTTGCTCTCCACCCAGCTATATGTTCTTTCCCTCTGTGGTGGTGGTCTGGTTGAGGAAGCCTGACAGAAGGCTGTTGGGATGTGAGGATGCTTCAACCAAAGCTTTCCAAAGTGCTCTGCACAGGTTATACAGCACAGCCCTGGTGTCTCCGCACCCTGTAAAATTGAGGCTACCAAGTTTTAAGATGCTTTTTCTTCTCACTGGTGGACATAACCAGGAGGGGTGTGTTTAACTTTAGGCTTGTAGCAGCATCAGTGGAAAACGACCCTGTAGAACATGTTTCCTTTTAAATGGCACACACAGGATACCCTGAAGGGACTATGCTCCATGGCTTCCTAGTTTAGGGACCTGAGTCTGTACTTCCTGGGAAGCCTCTAGGAAAGCCAGATTTATTGTGGACTCCTAGTTACCCTACTTAAGACTGAGGGCTGTTACCCTATGGGGTTTTCTGTTGTTCCTTTTTTACATCTCCAAATTTGTTTTTATTTTCTTAATTGAAGTATGATTATATTAGAACAGCTCATCTCAGCTCATAAAGCAGTACAAAAATGCCAGATCATTTATGCTGACTTCTGCTTAGATTTTCATGCTCTAAAAACCCAGCTGAGTCTTGTTTATGTCTGCAGTGGGACCATGGAAGGAAAGGAGATGTCACCAAGTTGCACCTCAGAGAGCAGTGTTTTGGACCTCCCCTCTGTTTGTGACCTAGCAGAGCACTTTCTGCCTCCACACAGCTCTGAAAACAGTGAAGAGCTTTATTCTTCTGGGGATGTTTTTCCTTCTCCACTCACAGGTAACAGCTTCTGCTTCTCCACATGCTTTTTCTTTAGCCAGTGCTTTATCTGTGTAGGCAGTGTGTCATTTGACTGAGTCACTGCAATCTGGTACTGGTGCATCTGCCTGTCATAAAACACAGCTTACCACAACTACAGTCTGCTCCAGCTTGACAGATACAGTGGGAACTCTGGGTTGATGGGACACAGGCGAGGAGCTCAGAGGGTGCTGTCAGCTGCTAACATTCTGCAACGCTCTTCATATTTAATGTGTTCTCAGAAGGACAACTAACGGAGTAGTCCTTCAGAAATCAGTAGTAAATACTGTCTTAAATTACCATAGTCTGTAGGAAGAGTTTTTAAACTGTTCCTTACTTTTTTGTGTGCTCATCAGGACCCCATCAGGATGTGGTCTTGTTACCCCATTACTTTAATAATGATAACTGAGTCTTTGCTTGTGCTAATGACAATAGTGTGGTGAGGACTGCGTCAGTTCAACTCTTGTGAGATGGCAGTTTCCTCACTTGAAAGAAGACTGGTTTCTGCAGAAGTAGCATTTTAGGTCAGCCACTACTTCAGATTCGTGGGAGTAATGGTATAAGTGGTATATCTGAGAAGATAAGGTACAGGTGGCAAGAAATGTGACCTCAAAATATGCTGGCCCTGTGGCACTTCTTGCCATTTATTCATGCTAGCTGGAATGAAGGTTCTAGTAATTATATTTAATATAATAAGTTCTGGTCAGCAAATAATGTGTGGAAAGGGTTTGTCAAGATACCTGAGCAGGTGAAACATCGCTGACAACATTTCTGGTTGCTTTAGTATCTTGAGTAGTGTAAAAGTAAGGTTTGGCTCCTCTTCTTACTCTAAAGTGGTTTTCTGTGGCCTGCTTCCAAGAAATTAGCTTGAAATTCAACAGGTGAGTTTCTTTCAGTGGGAATTTCACTATTTTCATGTTAAACAGGTAAGCAGTGGGTTGTACCAACTGATCTCACTCAGCTGATATTGACTGCTTGCGTATGCAGTTTCCTTCAGCTCTAGGTGTGGGACATCCAGAACCGCAATGAAATCTGCCAACGGTAGAGACCAAGCCTTGCTTTGGTTTTGTTATGCAGGCCAGGAAGTCACACGTCTGCTGTTAGTAACAATGAGAATCTTCTGCTGTTAACCTCTGCTTTAAATCACAACATGTATCACATTCCATGATCCACATTGCACTAGCAATAGTGTGTCTGGTTGGACGTTTTGCTTTATTTTGGTGCATAAGAGTGATGACCACCACTACAAGGAATGTCCTGAGCAAGCCTTTTCCACTGTCATGGGAGAGGAGGATGGGGCAGTTCCTCTGATAGTGAGACAGCCTGGAAGGCATTTGTCTACTCAGGTTTCACAAGCCCTGTGTCGCAGGTATGAAGCAATCCTGGGAGCTGTGAGGCAGTTCCTGGGATGTGTTGCTCAAACACCATTTCGTGTGGCTCAGGGCAGTTGGCTTTGATTGCTCTGTTGAATGGGACACATGGAATAACTGCATGACCACTTGGCAGTCCCAGGAATGTCTGAGGCTTAGTGGGAGCGACATACACGGAAATGACAGCACCGGGCAAGTTGTTTGTGATGCATGTGTGGAATATGCAACAGAAGCTCAGTACCAAGGTATGCTGAGAGGCCACATCCTGCCTCCTTGCTGACCCCAACACCTCCTGGTGTCAGTGTGGATTGCAGGTGTGCTGAGGAGGGCAGATTAGGCCCATGAACCCTCTCCTTCCTTGCTTTTGTAGAGACCACTCACAACTGAAACCACTTGGCAATAACTGTGGGATGCTCCCCGTGCTCCTGGTAGTGAAATAACCCAAGTGTCACAGCGTGACCAATTCATGCTCTGAACATCTTGGTTCTTTTGTCCTCATAACAGCATCAAACCAATATACAGACTCACTTAAACTCTCTCTTTGGATGCAAGTTCAGCATTCCAAGCCATTGAATTTGGTCACTAGGGCAGAAGAGAGACAGGAAGATGGTTTTAAAAACAGTCTGCCCATGTCAGATGCTCTTGGAAAAGCAAGTTCTGTCAAATGTATCTTGGGAAAGGAAGCTCCTTTGCTTGTTTGTTTTGCTGTGAGACATTGAGAACTGCACTGTGTAAGTGAGGAGAGTGGGAGTTGCTGTAGGCTGCATCCCCACACCATGACCAGAAGATTGCAGATGGATGAGGATCTTCCTTAGTGATTCAAAAGCATTTCCAAAAGGCTCTCTGGGAATGTGGCAGCTTCCTTAGGAATGAAACAGACTGACAGGACAGGTTGTGTTTTCGGCCATCTGCCACATGAACTGGACTGAGACTGACTAAAGTACCACACCACCAGTGCCTCAGGAGCTGGAAATGGTCATGGGGGTATTCCTAGTGCCTGAGTCAGCAGTAACAGGTCTTATGAGTCTAGAGAGGCTCCATCACTTTTAATAGCATCCATAATAGTATCAATTAGCCATGAAAACAAGGCCTTCTGAAAGCAGGCATCCCTAGGCAAGAAAAGAGTAGTCCTGTAGAAATATTACTAAATCTCTTAAATTGCTTATAAATGAGTGGTTTTATGATTTGTGTGGGAATGAGGGTTCTGCTCTTGCAACAAGCATTCATACTTTTAGCTTATTGTCATAGTGAGTTCAAGTGGTGATAGACTGAGAAAATTAAATGGGATCAGTGAACCCTTCAGCATCCCAGCAACCCTTCAGAATCCCAGTATGGGATCTTTTTTAATCCCATACTGGAAAATAGTTTTAAAAAAATTAATTGTTTATAATTTTTCTGATCTGCATCACTCAGTTGAACAATAAAGCAGGAACACCTTACTACATCCCTTGGATTAAGAAAAGTTGCCAGCAAAAGTTCTTACTTGGCAGGCAGCACTCAGGTATATGTGTGGGAAAGCCTAAGTTATTTGGATTAATATTTCATAGGAAGCTAATAAAGGTTGTTTCCAAAGAAATAAATCACTGGCAATGTGACTTATCATGTAGGGCACTGAGCCACAGCATACCAGGTACAATGGAAAAATACTATTTACCTGGAAAAATTGCAACCAAATAAGTGTTAGAGAACAAATTTGCTCTACAAATTGGTAGAGCACAGGGCTCTGGGCTCTGCCCATGCTTTGTGGCCAGGCCAAATTGGCTTTGCCAGTGCAGCCCTGGAGGAATTCTGCTAAATTTGGAGGCAGCATTTGAGAGTTCAGCTGTGAAACCATGCTTGGGAGACTGCCTGTCTGAAGCAGGGGCAAAGCTCAGTCCCATCTCCCTTCATGGCCCTGCCTGGGGCTAGTTACAGTGGGGGGATGGATATCCCTGTTTGTCCTGTGGCCTCTGCCTTCATTGCTTTTCCTCTGTAATGAAAAGTAAAGGAAAAGCTGTGTCTTTAGGAAAATGGATGGGTAGACAGGGTCACCCAGTGGAAGAAAATGGGGTGTTACAGGAACAGAGAAAATAAAAGAAGGATGACAGTAGGAGAGAGAGGATGATACTGGAGAAATGGGGTGGTGAAGGAAGACAGAGTTTCCTGTGGGCTTGAAGAGGCCTGCAAGTATCTAAAAGCTGGCTAACATTTTTTTTAAAAAGCAAAATTAATTAAAGCCAGCTTGGGAGGAGAGAGGTGCTCAACCTTTGCCTTTCCAAAAGCTCTACTTGTGTTCCTGCAGTTTGTTTCCAAGTTTGAGCCCAGGTTTAACCTTTAGTTATTTTCCATGGACTTCCCTGACCTCTGCAGGGCAGTGACAGTCCTAGGCTGCTCCTGACTGTGCTTATTATTCTTGGTTGATCCTTAGTGTTGTTACGCAGGTGGCCACGTGAGAAGTCAGCTCAGGAAACTGGCCCAGCTTTCTGGGCAGCCATGTGAATATTTGTGTGGATGAAGTGGGGACAGCTCATCTTCCTTGCAGCAGCACAAGTAGAGCCAAGACCCAGTGTTCTGCAACGTGTCCTGGCTTTCACATGGGGTTACAGCCTTTCCAGGATGGTGATTTCTGAAAAATGTGGTGTTGGTCTATTCATTTCTTCTCTCTTGTGGGTAGCCAGGCTGTAGGGTCTCTCTTATCTGTGTGGGGTCTTGTAGGCTTTCTTCAAAAACACTCCATTTGGAACGTGTCCCGAGAACTTGGGGAAAATGGAGCAGACCATTTCACTGGAGACTCTCTGGCTTCAGGTAAATCAGTGAGCCTGGGCCATGGCACTGCTACTGAACTTGCCACTCAAATCAAGAGGAGATCTGATCACAAGATTATTACAGTTTTAGAGTAAAAGGCATGATTTTTTGACTGTTCATTTGCTTTCTGGGTTTTCAGTCAACCAAGCACCTATGTTAAAATAAAGCAGAGATTTTCAGCCTGTTAACACAGCTGTCAGTTCTACAGCAATTTGGATTCCTCTGAAAAAAATGCTACCTATTTCCAGTGAATTTACATGCCTGGTTTTGCAGTGGGATGCTGTGTGTTTTATTAGCAACAGAGGAGTGATGCTAATGTTGTTACATGTGTTCTGACTTTTCCTTAAATGCTCTCTCCTTTCTACCCTGTCCTCTGGCCTGTCAAGAGTTGCTTAATGTGTTTTGCAGAAGTGGGGTTGTGTTTATTGAAGAGCTCTGTGCTTTTCCTGTAGGGGAGTTGCTCACAAGTGTTGACATAGAGGCTGAAAATGAAAGGAGTGAGTGTGTTTTGTCACGTCAGGAGCAACCCTTCAGGGCTGCCTCTTGTTGGGTGCTGGGAGGTTCAGTTCGGCCCAGAACTCAGAGCTCATTGCTTGGGATAGAAAGTACAGCTTGGTTGTCTGAGCTACCTTTGCTACCTAAAGTTGCCAAATTTACAAAATGCCTCTTTTATCTGGCTAAACACCTTTGTATATAGTCTCTTTAAGGGGTCTGTGTAGCTCTGTAGTTCCAAAATGTGTGTGATATTTTAAATCACTTTCAGACTGAGTCAAAGCTGAGCTAAAAAGGGCTCATACATACACTCCAGGCTGCCATGGTTAGATACAGAAACTTCTCATAGTCTCCCTTTGCCTAAAAGATATAGATCACACTGAGAATATCTTAGTTTTTGGTTTGCTCTGAAGGTGGAGTGTGCTGTTCAAAGGTGCTTTGTGATGTGAAGCGTCTCCTCTGACTGCAGGAAGTTACATTCGAACTCACTTCAGTTTGAACTGTGGTCCCAGACAGAATTTATTTATTTTTTTTTTAAACCAATGAATTGGTTTGAAATTGGTTAAGCACGGTGCTTTACTGCCTCGGTTTTCATGGAGAGCATGGTCCCTGTGTTGGGAATTGGTGGATTTTTACCGGTTTTAGTTTGTTTCCTGCTGCCCTCTAGTGCTCAGTGTTACCCATTTCTGATTCCACCAGCCTGGCATGCTTTGAACTTAAGAGGGCTGGTGGGTTTTTTAAGTGATGATTTTTAATCGAGTACACGCTCAAGTATGACCAAAATACTAGATTTTTCTTAGACTCGAGTCATGTCAAGAGAAAAAGAAAGATAAAATGTTTCAAATGCTATTAATATTGTGTAGATGGTGTGATCCAGTGGGGCAGTGGACTTGAAATCATGCAGCTCCACTGAAGTTATGAGCAGGCTCTTTGGTGGGTGACTCCATGGCTTTAGTGAGTTTGGCATCAGGAACTCTGATTGTGGCCCAGTTGTGTTGCATACTGGATGAAAATGCAGGGTTGGAATTGTACAAGGAGTGCAGGGAAACTGCACAACACACGAAATAAAGCACTGGGCACCACAGGGTCACTGAAGGTCACTTAGATATTTTGTAAATTAATTTTTCAGGGATGTGCTACATAAAGTATCCAAACAAAAAAAAATCCTAAAATAGAAAAAGGCAGTGCTTTATTCTTCACAGTCTGATGAAGAAAACTAGTCCTTTCTTAGGAGAATTAGAGCACTGTGCATATATCAGTAAGGGGAAAAACTGAGACGTGTGCCTTGCCTTTTAAACTTTAATGCTTCAGAGTACCTCTGTGTTCTATGAAAGTGAACAGTTTGTACTAAAGCATTAATTAATTAGAAATCAGCTACCGAGAAAATGCTTCAGTAACAGAGACAAGGAGTTGTACTTATACACTGAAGTTGTCTGATAGGATTCTGTGGTTCTCTGCATAAAGGGGAACTTGAGAGTTGGTCCCTTGGAAAGGAGAATTTGTTTTACTTCTTATTACCCTGCTCTGATTTTGATTGGTAATAAATTAATTTAATTTCCACAAGCTTAGTCTACCATGATGGTATTCGTTGAGTGATCTCTCCCTGTCCTTGTTTCAGCTTGTGAACCTTTTGTTGCATTTCCTCACTCCTGTACAGTTGTGGAGGGGAGTGTGGCTTTGGGGGCATCCAGCCAGGGTCACACCACCACACCCTCAGTGCCAGGCAGTGGGACCTGTGAGGTGCATAGAGTTCTGTCTGCCCTCTTCTGGGACTAGGGTCTTTTACTATCACCTTGCCCTGTCACTGGGGTGGAAGAGTCCCTGTGCGCCATTTCTTCCCTACCTTTATCTAAAGTGTCATTCCATCCCAGGCTTTTAGTTCTCTCATCACAGCTATCAGTGTTTGTCCATTGCTGTGACCTAATCTAATTCAGATTGCAGTAATGTCATTATGGCAATTGTTCCTAAGGTAGCTGTGAGGCAGCTTTGTATGTGTTTATGCCAATGCTGTTTTATCTTACCAGGCCAGTGCTGTTTTGTCTTGCCAGTGAGCATTAATCATTTAAATAAGAAGGAATTAAATCCTGTAAATAAATGTCAAGAATTTGTTCAATGGGCAAGAATGGACAAGAATTTATTCAATTTTTTATGAATCATTTTTCATCCTCTGAAGTGCAGATGTGGAGTTCTTTGAGATGGAAAATTATAATTGGGAACAGAAGCTGTTCAAATATGTGTTTTACAGGGGAATAATAAATTCAGCCATCATTTGCAACTGCTATGGTGCCATTAAATATTATGGGAACAAACAACAATTTCTAAGCTACTACAAGAAGACCTCAGGAATTCTTCCTGACCAAGACACAGACTGATATCAGGCTGGGATGGGAGTGTCTTTGGGAAGCCAGATACTGCTGGCTCTGTGAAGATGCAAAATACAGTGCAGACGTGGCTGAAAAGCTGCTCCTTGCTTGGGTTCCTCCTTAATGGGTGCTTCCCTGGTCTTCCCCATTCCTTAAATATTTGTTTATCACATATGTAGTGCAAAGTTTCTTTTGTGCTTGAAGCTGCTTTTGTAGTCCTACTCAGCTTTTTCGAAACAATGATCTCTGTTCCTTGCCCCTGGAAGTCATCAGTGGAGGTGGGTCTGTCCTGGAGCAGCTGGATGTTGGCACTCAGCTGATGCTGCTGGAGGCAGCATAGTGGTTACTGAATAGTCACCCTGTAAAACAAAGGTTCACATGGGATGGCTGTCTTCACTACGCTGAACTCCTATCTGAAACAAATTTGCCTGTAAACTGTCTTTAGGTGGGCTCCAGAATTTTCAGGGAAAGATTGTGTTAACAGGTCTGTGTGGCATCTGGGTAGCCAGCATGAAATGCATGGCACAGGACAATATAGCAAATGGATGTCATTCCTTGTTAGTCCCTCCAGAGCACGACTCCAGAAGGCAGTAATGGCCATGATAGCAGTTTCCCACACTGGGGTTGGTGCTCTTCCGTTTTTCTGTGTATGGCTGCAGGGGATGTACTGACTGCTGCAAGCCAGGAAGTCTGACTTGTTACAGGCAGGCAGATCAAAGATTCTTATTTTCCTGGGGCAGTTGTTTTAGCGCAAAGCTATAGAGGAAATTTTTCAAGTTCCATTCTTTTCTGAAAGAGATAAATAAATGCCTTGTTTGGACTCAGCAGTGCCATCTTGCCCAGGGAGTGCTTTTACCACCTGCTTCTCACTCAGGTGCTGGCTTTGAGCCATTTCCTTGTCACAATCGGAATTGATAGGACAGGCTGATCTTGTAGAGATCCTCATCTGCTTCTGCTCATCTGTTCGCTTTAGCATTATTGTGGCTCTGCAAAGGTGCTGAAGTGCCAATAGAAAGGACATGGGTTGAGTGAAAGTGAAGGATTCAACAAAGGGAAAGAGGAAATTAAACTGTCAGCTTGAGCAGGAGGCCAGAAATCCTGTATGAAAGGGGTTTTGTTGTTTAATCACTAGCTAAGAGGTTTTGGTTAATATTGTCATTATTTTGAAGCTCAGGAGCTCTGGGAACAGTCCCTGATGTAACTCTGAGGCTGGAAGGGTATTGGAAGATGGATAGCAATGACGTCTCAATTGATGCAGAGAATATTCTGCATGCGTGTGTGAGCTCTTTACCCATCACCTTGGGTTACCATGTTCACTTCAAGACATTTCCTCTTTTTCAGGCAAGTGATATTTTTGTGTGCTTAATTTCTAGGTGCTTCTTACCATTGAGAAGTGACTATTGATTAGAGTATTTGTGTTGTGTTGGGTCCAGGTGTCCATAAAGTATTTCACCAAGCAGTGTGCAGAGCGCTGGGAGAATGTCCCCTGCTTTCTTGCTGTGGTGGTGAATTTGTGTGCACTTGTGTCTAAACAAGGATAATGTGAATCAGATTTCAATGTATGTGTGAGCAGTTAGTGCTCAATGTTTGAAACGTTGAGAGGCAAAGAAAGAAGTTCACTTCAGTACTGTGGAGAAAAAGGTTTGGTTTCATTTAAAAAAAAGAATACAAAACCTTTAGGATGTGTTTTTAGCTTTGAAACTGTGCAAGGAGTTTGTGTTAAAAGAGAGTTACACAAGGGACAGACCACAGTGCAGAATGGGAACACAGAGGTGTTGGACTATGGCTCCTGCAGGCCCTTCTGTAGAGTGTCCATGTTAGACTTGTGCCATTTTTCATTCTGCTTTTAAGGAAAAGAGGCATCTTTTGTAGGAAACAATTTCAATGAAACTCCCAATTTTCCTTAACAGCTGGAGAAGAGAACCTACAAAGCAATCCTGAGGCCTGTAAGCGAGGGTAGTCATTTTTCTAACAAAGTGCTACAATAATGCAGTAATAGCAGTTGTGAGACATTCTCCTGTGTGAATGAATTGTTCTATTTACTTTGGAGAGCTGAAACACCTCCACAAAGTGCTTTATTTTTTCTTGGGGAGAAATGAAAGTACATGCCATGAATCCTTAAGTAATTGAAATAACTGTGGAAAGCTGCAGAGGGCTGTGGCTGTTCTTGTTACCTGGACACGTGTTCATGACATCTTTTTATCAATGTAAAATTTTGTGTAGGACTCCCAATATGTTGTTTTCTTTCTTATATAATAGAGTTGCTCTTTGCAGCTTGGTATTATGGTCTTCTTGTAGTGGAGAGGATTCAAGAATCACCCAAGATCATTGGGTGTCTGTGTTGTGCAGCCAGCAAGTGGAAAAACATGGAATGCCTGTGACAACATCATTATGTAAAACCAGCATTACCCTTCCCTGCTCTCTGCAGAGCCTGCCTCGGTGTCTCAGCTACATCACTTATGTGTGGGTGGTAAAGATCTGTGAAAGTGCCTTTAAAATGGCAGTTTAAATAATGAGGGATGTCAGGCTAGAGCAGCACAATGAAAAAGGGCAGACTGCTTGGAGAGCCATGCTGAGGCCAGCCTGTGCCACCCCACCAGGATATTTCTTTGGTACGTGGTGCTGTGGCGTCACCCCCGTTACTATCAGCACTTGGGGAAGAAGTGCAGTGCATTGGCCTGAAATGCAGCTGTACTCGAGGCAGAGAGCCCAGGCAAATGATGGTACAGGGCTTCCAATAAACCCTGAGCTTCACACATTTGCTCAGATGCTCTGGGACATCTCAGTGCCAGTCCAGTTGGGAGTGGTGTTTGTGCTTTAGAGGACAATTTGATGCTCCATCTGGTTGTATACAATACATAAATAAGAAATGTCACTCCTCAAGCCTCTTTAAAACCTCTTGTTTTCATTCCTCTGTTAGTAAGATTTTTACTTTTTTTTCCTGGTCTCATTGTAAATGTAAAGGTTTTGTCTTTTCATTTGTCACATTCACCTGTCCTGATACACAAAACACCTTGGAGAATCCTAATTTTGGGCGCCAGTGATCATTTATGCACAGCCTGACTTTTTTGTTTTCTTTGGAAAGCTTTCCTTACATTTTCCTCTCTCTCATTTAAATGTTTTTCTCAGATGTAGCCTGTGACTGTGTGGTAGAAAATTCTTTTGGAGTTTATTGGACCCAAAAGGCTCTGCACTGGCAGTTGTTGAAGTACAGCAACAGAAAACAAGATACATCTGCCCTGATTGCTGTGGTCTCTTATTGTCTCTGAATTTATTCCCTGAATTTGAAGCTTCTTTAGGAGCTGCTGTGAACTGGCAAGAGAAAAATACATTTCAGGGAATCCTCTGTGCCTGGTGGCAGGGTGGAGAACAAAAAAGTTCTACTGGTGCTGTTTAAATGCAAAGCTGTATTCCTTGCTGTGCTCCCAGGATGCTGCTTACTGTAGTGTAGAGGCCAGACTTGCTGCTGTGAAAGGATGCAATTGTTCCGACTCAATTTTGCCACAGCACATTTAGAGTAAACTGAGCAGGAGGCTGTGGGCAGGATGCCATTGTTCCCTATGCCTGAGTAGAGCTCAGGGTGGATCCAGTGCCTGGAGTGCTGAAGAGGATGCTCCATAGCTGAGTTGAGGATGTAGGACTTAGCACTGCTGCCTGCCCTTACCATCTTCTGTTTGCAGGTCCTTTCTCTCTGCAGTGACGTGGCCTGGATTAATCCCAAGATGGTGGAGTTTTTCCTGGATTTGTGTGTAGTTATTTAGTCCCTGCCTTTACATTCATGTGCTGCTCTCAATGTCTTCTGGCTTCCCCTCTGTAGCATCTGGTTTGTGCCACACCACATGGATTGAGTCCAGTTGAAATATTCCTAAATCCTTAGAGCTCGGACTCCTATCACCTCTTACCTATGGGGCATCTGGCACTGAATTTAAATTAGTTCTCTGCCTTAATTCAGGCTTCATTTTTCTTGCCTCTTTCTCTGGTTTACTTCACTGAGCTCACTGGTGTGCAACTGGTGAGGCTGCAGCATAAAAAATAGTGACTCATAGCCCCTTAGTAGCAGACTGCAAGTATAAGATACAGCACACTTCATCATCTGCAATATTTTTTGAAACAAAACAACACAGGCCAGTGATTCAGCATCAGTGTGGGTTGTAGTACATGAAGTTTTGTCCTGGAGCCCTCCTGTGTCTGGTCTCTCCCTTCATTTCACGAGTTGAACATCCCCCCACCCCACTGCCCTCCTTTGTGTTTTATGCTGTGGATTCCATAGTAGCTGAGCCTCTTGGCTGGCTTGTCTGTGCGCATCTCTATGCCTAGGAAATCTCTCCCAGACAGATGGAATGCTGTCAGGCTGAGCAGTGCTGCTGCCTTTGCAATGAGCTTCCATGCTAAGGGTTTCTCTGTGAAGGGTGGCAGGCAGCTGGTTATTTATTGCAGCAATAAGCACTGGCAAGCAAGTGACAATATTTAATGCTTTGTGCTGCTTGCTGTTCTTTTCAGCCTACCGAGGGATTTCTGGCTATGCTCTGCTTATGTTTACGCTGGGTAGAGGTGAACACAAGTGGGGGCTTGAGTTTTGCAAGTTCACTGTATTTTATAAATGTAGCAGTGCCTATGTTAGAGAAGTTATCTTTTTCCAAAATTTATTTGGGTTTTTGAAGAAGGTAAACCGTTTGTGTTCCTACCTTCCATAAGTGCCTACAGACTGTTCTATACTGCTCTAAGTAATAACATGATGCACATTAGCACTAAAGGAGGTCCCAGCTTTGTAAAGGCTGCAATTCCTGACAGGAAAAGTTTTAGGGTTTTGTGGGGGGGGGGGTTTTGTTGTTGTTTTTTTAGTTTGTTTGTTGTGTTTGGTTTTGGTTGGTTTTTTTAATCTGAAAATATGAGACGAAAACAACCAGAAGGAGTAAGCATGGGAAAACGGTACAATATAATGTCTTCTGGATGAATGGAGGCTTTGGTACTTTCACAGTGGTCTGTTTTGTATGTGTATTTCTATCTCAAAGAATGATACAAACCTTTCTTTTTTTCTATTTTTAAAATTAAATTTAAACCAGTAATGATCTCAAGAGGAATCTGAATGTTGATTCTGTGTCTGTTGGAAGACAAGGAAAAGGAAAGGCAGTAGAATCAAAATCAGGCACTTCAGGTAATTAGATTATAAAACTTAGTGCAACAGGAAGTCATTGAGGCTCAGGGCTTAGCAGTGAAGGAAAGGGGACTGTGCACTGATTTGGATAATAAGAGCAAGATCAGTCAATAGTTCTTGCTGATACCAATGTTGCTGAGATATTGAATACAAAGGATGGTGTTTCAAGGCTTTTACTAATCACTGTCTAATTTCAAGTATCAGATCACACCTACGTATCCCCACCACAATACTGCCACATAGAACAGTCCCCACGTGGATGGAGCATACTAGACTAGAAATTAATCTGATCCTGCTTAGTACCTCCTTCCTTTCCCTTTTAGAAAAGAGTTTTCCTGTTCTGCAGGTGGCAAAGCTGATACCAATGCTGTTGTTGGTACAGCTCCTGCCTTCACTAATCTGTACCTCTTAAGCACTTGTTACTTGAAAAGAAATCCTTGGATAACATGCCCAAAAGCAGAAGCAGGAGGGGATTGTTGGAATAGAGAAGCAGGCAAGGCAGACTTGAAGGGGGGCACACACTTTTCTGGGGTCCACAGCTTAGGTTATAATTGTGTATGAGTAAATTTCACAGTGGTATTTTACTTTGTTAATGAATAACCCACAGATAGCATACATCAAAAATACAGTAACTTGTACAGACCTAAGGAATACTCATCCTTAGTATGCTGACCCAGTGCCTAGCCCGAGTCCTTCTGTACTGTTCATAACACAACTTACTTTGAATTAAATGATTTAAGCAATATTGTCTATTAAGATTGTAAAGAAATGTATCATCTCTACTCCTGGTCATGGTGCAGCACAAGTGGGATCTGTTTCATGATATTTTACAATTCAGTAGCATTTTCTTGAAAGGATGAACTTTCTACTGAAGTGCTGAATTGAAGCAGAACCTGATTTACAGAGCAACCATCTGCAATCCCAGCTGAATTTAACATTGCTCTACATTGCTGCTTCTCTGGATGTCTAATGAGGTTATTTCTAGGTTAATTTTTCTCCTGATGCAGTCTTAATTAAAATATAATGAAGGCAGCAGAAGTTGCAAAATAAAATAACTGGAGAAGATCCATTTCGTGCTGCACCAGTGCTTCGTGATTGGATGTTTATTATAGCTGCTAATTATTATTTTGTATGGGGCACTTGTCCAGTTGCATTTGTGTGCATGTGAATCATCTGCAGAGCCTGTGACAGCATTCCAGAAGTGAAGTTAGCTCCAGTGGCTGAGAAACTGAGTTTGTGCCAGTGGGTTTCATGCCTGGGTTGGATTGAATGAAAGGAAATATTAGTATTCTTAAGCCCAGCAACCTTGGAATATAAAGGGAAATATGTTTGCATTGTTAAGAAATTGCCTATTGCTATTAGCTTTCAACAACCTGCTGATGGTTAATGGAGACAGTGATTTATTTCTGATGTCACTCTAGCTGGGATTTTTTGTATTTTGAGGAATGATTCTTTTGCATAAGATTAAAGCAAAAATGAGGTTGACAGTTGGATCTGATATTCAGAATGAAAGCATCACGCTCCATAATTAGCAACTGTGAGCTGCAAACCCAGCAAGATGAGTTAGACCAGGTGGTGAAAGAGGGTGATCATGTGTTGTTGGCAAATGAGATCCTTCATGCAGAAAACAAAATGCTGGGTTTGCCTGTGCTATTCTCACATACGTGCACAAAATTCTTCAGGAGTTCTCTTTCATTAACAGTACCTGGCAATGAAATATTTGTAGATGAACCTTCAATTATGGGTTAATTGTCTGCCGTATCTACAGCTGCTAAAGAGTTGGTCATAGAATGAGGGGATTTAAAACCTAATGGTGTCTTTCAGGCAATAATCCATCTTGAAAAAGTGCATGTGTCTGGTTTTAATACTTCAGTCTAATAAACTGCTTTGTTACATCCTTAATTTGCCAAAATCTTTCTCCCTGTATACCAGAACAAAGCCACTGTGTTGTTTCTAGATGCCAGTGTGTTCAAGTGTGGAAGCCTGTGCTTTCTGGGATTATACTGATGGTTTCCCCACTCTTGATCCTCCTGTTAAGTAAACAAACAAACCAACCAACCAGTTTAACCACTTCTTAAGAGTAAGATGGTTTCAGAAGGAAATGCTTCAGAGAGGATCTGGCAGAAGTCTCTCAGCTATTGACTACAGCCAGAATCTGCCTTTCCAAACTGGTACTAAACAAAAGAGTAGGGATCAAAGTTAGCCAAATGCTCTTGCAGCAAAGCCGTGGAAAGAAATGCATTATTTCAGGGCTGTACTATTGGAGTGAGAGCCAAATTTGGCCTCCTTAGAAATATTACAGCTCTATGTGCCACAAGATCCTGTTCATCTCGGTTGCTGTGGGATCTTGGAGTAGGGATTAAGGCAAGAGTGATCCCAAAACAGTAGGGTGGTCAAATTTGAGAGAAGACAGGAGGCTTTCTTTGGTTTAGCAGCCTCAGTGAAAGTATTTATTTGAACCTTCCAAGCTTTTTGAAGCCCTGCCAGACAATAGCTGGGCCCTCCCTTTCTCCTCACCTCTCAAACAGACCTCTGTGGCGTTTCTCAGCCAGTAGGTTATTAGCTTGCTACAGCAATCTGGTTCAGTCACTTGATTATTGCATGAGAAAATAATCAGGCTTTGCTGCTGTTTTGGAAGCTCTTACATCTGGTAATGTGTCTGGGGTTCTCCTTTTGCAAAACACTGTTGATTGCCAATTTGAAAACAGTTGTTTCTGCTTCTTTCTGAGGGACTGGTGTGTGCCTGTGGATTTTATTCTTCCTCAGGACACCACAGTATCCCTGATTGCTCTTGCTGTAGTGACTAGTGAAGCGACAGAAGAAATGACTGTGCTGATTTAACTCTTGCTTTGTCTTTTTCTGTAACACTTTTCCCAAAACCGTCCATGTTCTTCCTCCGTGAGTGTTTGTGGGAACATCTCTGGTCTCATTAACATTCATGTGAGTATTCCCTAAAGCTCAATGCAGTCTTCAAAACATGTCCCTGTCCAAAATGTACTTTGGTGCATGTTAAGTCCTGCTTTAAAGGCAAAAACCTAAGACAAAGGCAATGCAATAAACTGTCTGTTACACCTCAGCTATACCTTAATACAAAGAGCTCTCTTGGGGCTGGATGACAACATGTGACACCCTGGAGAACATGGAAGGGAATCCTCATAGCTGCATTTTGTATGGCTTCTAACTCTCTGGGTGCCTCCTGAAATCCTACTGTTCAGGGCCCTTCCACTTGATGTGGAGGGTATAGTGCATTCAGTGGATTAATTGGAATAAATAAAACCTAAGCATTTCTTCTATCTCTACAGAGCTCCAGACACTAAATGCACTGCAGATGAGGGCTGGTGTAGGTGTGTGGGGACAGATTCTTGGAAAAGAGTTGAAGCCTTGCTCTAGTCAGCAGTGATCAGTGAAACAGCATTGGGAAGTTAATATGGAGATGTTGGCATCTCTTGCTAAACACTTTTTCAAGTCTGTGGATATAGAGGATTTCAGAACATTGTTACCTAGATGTTCTGCTCTTGGGGTGATATTGCAGAATGAAACTGCACATTAGCTGTAAGAGAGTATTTTATTAAAATACTTCCTAGCTTGTTTCCTGGCAAGAAACTTTTCAAATATTCTCCCTTTCATATGTGCTCAGTAATCTGTTCATCTTTTTCATAATATTTTTAATATTTTTACAAAGCTGGGGAGTGTTTGGGGTTTTTTTAAAAGGAAATTAAATTCTGTTTTTAGCTAGGGGCTTTTCATTAGATTTAGTCTGTAGTATGTGTCTCTAGCATCGGTATCAGCCTGATACTGGGCTATAATTGAGTTTTGCATTCTGTCTGAGCAGAGTTCACCTCAAAACTTAAAATCTGAGGGAAAAAGTAATTTGTGCAGATGGTCTTCATAAAACAAAGGCAGATTAAATCTGGAGCTGTCACAGAATTGCTCTTACAGATGCATCTGCTGCAAAATAAGTACCTCTCTTGAGCCCAGTAAGTTAATCAGTGTCTTTTGTTTGTGTCTGCAGCAAAAACAATTAAAAGCTAATTTCCTGTTTTTTAGGTAAACCTACAGATTCTCTGATTTTTAGGGTAATTAGATTTATTTTGATGTGTATCACAGTCCAAAGTGTTCCTGTTGGACAACTATCTGTCTGTAATATAATTTACTTGTAGCCACGATGTAATTTCTTTTCAATCACTTTTTTCCCTTGGGGTGGTTTTTGCTAAAGAGTTTAGAATCCTTTTTCTCATCTCATGTAAATTGCATTTAAAAAGCTTAGGGCTCTTTGTACAATCATAAGAAATGGCATTATTTGTATTTATTTCGAGTTTCCTTTAAATTAATTTTTTGCAACATGAGGAAAAATTCCATAATGTAGTTGAGGAAATAAACACGGATCTCTCAAAGGCAGCGAGATGTGGGCACTAAGTGCATGAAGGTAGAGAGGGCCCCTCTGAGATGGGCAGTGGATGTTAAAAAGAAGCCACCAACACTGGCACCTAATTCCTCTCTGCAAGGTAGCAAATAATGCCTTTCTCTGTGCTTGGCACAATCCCTGCTCCTCCAGGACAGACCACTCTTTTGCTGTCTTCAGATTGACTCTGTGCTGCCTGTAATGTCTGTTTCGTTGACCATGAGCAGATTTTAAACACCTTTTCCCGTGCTGTCTTTTCCTCGTGGTTTGGCAGGAGCATGAATGAGCCTTCACTGTTGAGCCAAAGGTTGAAAAAAAATCCCAACCCCCCCAAAAAACCCAAGGTCTTTTAAACTCTATAGTACATGGCAGTGATGATACACTCTTAGAAAGAAGTAAGATCACACTCCATGATTAACCTTGCATGCCTTCTTTAGGATGGCCTCACTTTGTGCTCTGCTTGTGCTTAGATTTTGGCATTAGATCACAAGTGCTTTGTCACTAAAATACATTTTTTGTCTCCACCTCTGTGGGAATACCTTAATCTCTGAACTGTTTCAAGGCTGTGCTGCAGCAGACTGTCCTCTAATATTTTTATTTTAAAGAATGAGTGACAGTAGCTGCAGAGAGGGCACTAAGCCTCCATGCAGGCAGGCAGATATTTGTTTTACTTTAATTCTCAGTGACCTTTATTTTATCCTGATTCAATTGCTTACTCAAGGGCACCAATTTTTTTTTGTGCCCTTAATGCATTAAACATTTTTCCAGCTCAAGGAAGCATCAGATACATTTCCCATTGTCTTAAGAGTCACGACTAAACGTCAGCAGTGAACGTGGCGAAGGGGAAGTGGAATAATGTGAAAAAGTGGGGAGTGAATTTGTTTGTAGAGTGAAGGAAATAAAAAACTCTTGTGCTATGAGCATAGAGGTTTTAAAACCTCAAAGCTGAGGGATCTCTTGAATGTCAATTTTATTTTCTGACGCCTATTCCTGACTTAATTTAATTAATGGAAAATGCAAATAGCCCCTTTTTTGTAATTTAATAATGTTCAAGTGCAAATCACTTTTGAATATGAGCATTTTCTGGTACGCTCTTGTGTGTGCAGCTGTACCTTCTTTCAGAGGCTCAGGTGTCTTTACTCTGTGCAGAAGTGTCCTCCTGCAAAGGTACTGAGGCTTTCAGACGGCTTGTGAGGAAATGAAAGATTGAGAAAGCAGGTTGTCAAGGTAGTGGAACACAAATTAACTCCTTATGTCATCACATTGTCCACATGTGATCTAAAAAAACCCTATTGACTTGCCTTTGAAGACCAATCCCAAAACCTGAGCTGAAAAGGTTCACTGAAGCCTTTGTTTCAGAATTCCCTGTTTTATTTAGAAATAAAACAGATGTGTTTGCTACAATCACATAATCCAATCTGTTTGAATTATATTCTTTTTAGGCCTTTTAAAACAAGATTCTTGAGCTAATCATGAACTTTTTGAGATTAAAAAAAGTTAAAAGGAAATTACCCCAAGGTGTGATCTGCTAAATTATGTGGGCTGTCAAATCCCATCCACCAACCAATCTTAAATAAGAACCAGGAGACTTTAGCTTGTACTGGAACACAGCTGTCAGGAGTATCTCCAGCTTAGATATACCGAACTGCCCATCTATATTTGAAAAAATGGAATCTGCCTTCACTGTTAATGACCTGTTTTATATCATACACATATCATACTTACCCAATTTTATCATTGACTAAAAATGTAAATTTTCAGGCATTTATTATGTTAAATATTGGCTTTTTCCTTTGAATAGGTGAATGACCATATTAGTATGATTAGTACTATTAATTATGTTTGTATTGTTGTTTACCAGGAGTGCTAACTTGTCAGTAATTCATTGGCATTTTTAAATGTGGTTGCACCTGTGTTCTCATCCAGATGACAAAAGAGCAATGGAAATTGCTAAATGCCACATTTACATAGGTTGCTTCACATTTAAAAAAAAAAGAGCTGTGGAATTTTGGAAGTCTGATCAATAACATGCAAATTCTGAACTTGCTGGTGTTTCCCCATATCTGCTTCTGTAGTCTCTCTAGCCCCTACTCAGAGAACAAATTCTAAACAAACACGAGCATTATTCATCTCCCTGCTCTGTTAAAAGTCATACAAACATTCCCACATCACCTTGAAAAAGAGTTGGGGAGTGGTTCTTTACTGTTTGTAAGTGATAAAAATATTTATACATGCAAATATCAGATGTGTTACGTTTTTAAAAGTTTTATCTCTTCTCCTACCTTGCTACTTGTGTGATTATTTTGGAAAGAAGTAGGTATTTTCAGTTAGGCAATCTTAGGGCCTAGGGTGGGTGAAAAATGTTTAATAAAGGAACACTGCAATTACCCTGACATGCTCTGGTTTATCTGTCCCTTCTATTACTCTTATTTTGCAGGAATTAATTAATTTTTCTGTTTGCAAGTATTTGGTTGCAGTAACTATCACTAACCACAGTTCGTCAGTAGTTGAAGGAGTTACTAAAAAGCTCTGAGCAAGTGCTTCACACACAGCACCAGGCTCTTTCCTGATGAAGTGTGTGCAGCCTCCTAGGAGAGCCATCCTGGTGCAGAATTGCTGTGGGATAATAATATGGGACAGGCAACATAACTTCTGTTTGCTTTATAAACAGGATTTGGGCTCTCACTTGCCTTCATAGTTGACCCAGAGTTATGCCCACAATTAATTTGGGTGAAATGTTTGATTTGGGGCAGAACTGAGAGGTTTGGGTGCACCCAGATCTGCTCATGGCTAAGAAGTGTTCATAAAAAGCAGGACTAATAGGCTGTGGGGCCAGGTAAAGGGATGTAAACAAGTCTGGAGTGACTGTTTGCCCTTTGAGGACAAAACTGGGAAATGCCTGCATTGCCAAGCCTTTCTCGTGACTGGCTGAGAGGACAAAGTGAGGAGATGGGGATGGAGGCTTTCTTGCTCAGTGATTTTTCTTATTTTTAGCTTTTAAAGTCATACTCCTTTTCAAGGACCTTCTCCCTTCTGCTCTATACTTCGGGTTTTCTCAGTCCATTCAGAAGCATAGAGAATATCACAGCCATGACATCACCTAAGAAAAGCTGGGTGGGTGAATGCAGCCTATTCAGGGCCTGAGGATTCGCTACCAATATCCTTCTTAAGTAATAACCATTTCCAATTTCAGTTTTCCTGTGCTTGGTTTATTAGCAACAGAGCAATTCCTGCAGAAAGCTGGTGGATTAAATGGCAAAACAATTCTGTTCAAAGCCCAGTTTTCTCTCAAGCTAGTTCTGATGGAAGAGATTTTCCATGGTTCTCAAAACAGCATGTAGATAATTAAGCAAAAGCCCTTGCAGTTCTCAAGCCTCCAGCACTTGTGAATGGTTTATAAATGTGCCTATTGCCTAATCCAGCTTCTATTCATTACTTGATTTTTAGTAATACTGCAGCAAAACTAGACGGCTCAAATGTTTATTCAGTGTACCTTTAAAGTTGCAAGCCAAAATGTCACAGACTAGTGATGAGAAAATATCTCCCAAGTTATTAAACTTGTATATCTTGTTTGTTTTTCATTTTAGTCTGTTCAGTTTGTGTTTTCTGTCTCCTGAAAATTTCCTTGATAACTATTTGATGTGTCTGACACTGATTTCTTCAATGTCAGGATATTTCATTTATTAGCCCGTGAAAAGCTGGTAGGTGGAGATTGGTATCTTGCTTCCATTCTTATTTTTCCATCTGTTTTTTCATTTTTTAATCAATGTCAGATGCACAAACTCCCATTGGCAATGCAGAAGAAGAAAGCCCTGAGCTGTGTAATCTCACAACCCCCATGGCTGGAGAGGATGTGGGTCTGTTCTTTCTGTGCCAAGGCACTGGAGGCTGGCACATCTCTGCACAGCCTGTTCAGTGCCCACAGCCACATCAGGCCTGCTGGGAGACTGGTAAAATGCCTCACTCTGCCTGCAGATTTTCACCAGAATATCAGTAGTTTTCTTTGTCTTTGTACCTGCTATTTGCCAGTGCTTTTTAAGATTATTTCTTTGTTGTTTTCTACTGCTTCTAAAAGAAGAACAAGCCTTTCTGTGTTTGTCTGACATGCAGCATATTTTCAGGAGCATGACACAGACAAGAAGCGTGGTTTCAAAGCCATGTTATTCCTGGTAAATTCAGGAAACCATCTCTGCAAATGTTCCTCTTGTTCTTTGTGAAATATCAGTGCTGACTGAAGGTAAAGACCTTTGATCTGAGGAGGTACAGACTGCACACATTCAGCTGTTTCACTCCCATCTAGAGGGATTCAGTCAATATGTAAACATTTCTTGCAGTATTCCCACACTCATGTTTTTGGCCTTAGAAAGAAATGAAAAATCAGGATCTTAAAATCTGATAACCACAAGGTACCTCTCTTGTTTTTCTGCTGTACAACTTGCAGAGATCTGTTGCTGAAGAATTAGTAAAGTTAAAGTTTAGATAGGATTGTTTTCCAAAGAACTAAAATCTCTGTGGCTTCTTTTAAATTTGGGTAAGAGCGTCTGTGTATTCAGTACTTCTGAAAATCAATGCCCCAATTTGGGATCTGACTGTAATTGTAAGTTGGTAAAAAGTTGGAACAAACTCAAACAGATGCACTTAACTAAGAGACGTACAAGTGTGCAGGTCGGAAGGGGTAAAGAATTGGAGGAAGTTGTATTTAAGTCAGCTTTCACCTTCATTTCCCTTATTTGACCCAGTTTTCTACCTCTGCAGGTTTTAGAGCATTTTCCCTTCTCCAATAGCAGCTGTTTTACAAGAGATGATCTGTGGTACCCAGGCATCAACTCCACATCAAGATTCAGGTCTCCAAGTACGAGACCTTCCATGGAGATGAGTAATGACAGAGGTCATAATTCTCTTGTTCTCAGAAGTATTTGCAAGTAGTATAATTTTACCTATGAGTCTAGAGGGATGCTTAAAAAATACCTTGCTTTGCAGTATTTTCTTGGCCAAGAGACTGCATTTCTGCCTGTGATTCTCATGTCAGTTGTGTCCACAGGTGTGCAGAGCTGGTTGGAAGCAGGGCTGAAATGCCTGTGAATCTCTTCAGTGTAACCTCTGTGTGTGTTTGTGGGTGTTAACATTGTAATGAATTGAACTTTCACATGCTATAATGGCAAGGGAAGGCAGACCACTGAACAACCCCTCACCCCATCTCCTTTTCCAAATTCACACAATCTGTAAATGAAACAAATATTTTGCTGTATTAGTCTTCTAATCTCTTCTCACTAAAGAAACACTGTCGTGGCAGACTCTTCCCCTTCTATTTTAGCTGTATGAATAGCATCACATCCTGTTTTTCCAGGCAAACTGTCATACATGTCACTCTCCAAGGAGATGCGGAAGGTAGAAGTTTTGTAAACCGATGTTGAGACTTGAGCAATTGGTCTCCAGTGAGAGACACTGCTTGTGTCTGCTTATTCTTATTCTTGTCAGAGGCATTAGCTGAAGATTGTTGGTCCTCTTGATTGCTGAAAATGTGTAACTGAATGAAAGACAAAGTATTTCATATATCAAGAAAAGATACTGCTTTGTGTTTTCAATAATTGCAAATAGAGTGATATTGTCTTACTCAATAATTCTTATAATCTGGGGCTGTTTCCTGCCATTGCCAGTGGCCATTACTGAATATTTCAGAATAAGCAGCAGTTTTCCTCTTTTTATGTCAGCCCCATCCTCAAAATGGTGTTTGCAGCATTCAATCTGCTGTCTGTTGGGCCCCATTCTTGCCTCTAGCAGAGGGGTTGTTAAAGCCCTGAGGAATGGGATTTAATAATTTTTCCAGATTTTTTCTTTGCTAGACTTTGGCTATGATCACTGATTCTCATCCAGATAGATTTTCAAGTTCACTTTTAATTTCAGCTCACAGCTTTATCAGTTCTGAATGACTTCATCAGCAAAATGTCTACAAGTTCAGTATCTTTCCTTCATGAGCCTTGCCAGAAACAGGAAGGATTTTTCCCTGTTTATCTTTCACCTTAAACTATGAAGAATGTTGTCTTCAGTCCGTCTTCCTCTCTAGGAGAGGTCTTCTTGCATGACTCAGGTTCCCAAGGGTCTTTCTCAGTCCTTAGCTGAAGAGGTGGGTACAAAAAATCCTTTTCTGAATTCTGGAGTTTCATCCCTTGTAGTAAAATAGGGCTCCTTAGGAAATGCTTCTTGGGTCAGAAAGCTAACAGTTCATGAAGAGCTAACTCTTTCTGGAGTTAGCTGGGGGAATAAAAAAAGAACAGACAAGACTGGAATTCACAATTTCTAGGCAGAAAAAAAATGCAAACCAGAAACAACTACCATTTGCTTCAGCAATTGCTTGTGCAATGTAACTAAAGTGAGAAAGCTTCTTCAGGCACCATAGGACACAGATTTCCTCCGTAAAAGTTTTACAGATCTTGAACCATGAAAATCAGGTAGGCAGGATTGTTTCTCAGCTGTTTCAAGCATCAGACTTTTGCTTTTGTTCTGAAATAGGATGAGCTTAAAGATAAATATTATCTGCAGCTAAATTTATATTCCATATAAGAAAAGCCAGTTTTGCAAGTTACAGATTAAAAGAAGGAAAAATCCATCATTTTACTAAAATATCCTCCTGCTCACGGGAAGACAGAGATCAAATCTGATTCGGATGGTGAGTCCTCCCTGTGGGCAGAGCAGTGCTGTGGCTGTGGTGGTAAGAGACTTGACATGGGTGGACAGTTCTGATTTTTACCAACAGAGAAGGCAGAGGCTTGGCTTGGGGATGCTTGTGTTGGATCCTGTCTGTCAGAGCTTGAAAGCCCATTGACGTGTGTGGCTGCGGGTAAGGAGAGGGAGCTCTAGCACAGCATTGCTGTGTCTGTGCATGTGAGCTTGCATGGTGCTGTTCTTGCAGTCACTTCCCTGTACTCTCCTAATGCCTAATTAGAATCTGAGCCATTAGCTGAAGAAGCCTTAAAAACAAGCCTCAAGAGTTTCCTTTGGGAAATTGTTGCCTTTACTGTTACACAGACATGGTGAGCATGGCTGAGTTCCCACGGCTGTGTATATAACAGGAAAGCAGCAGATAGTTGCAGTTCAGTAAAGCCCCTTGATGCCCTCATCTGCTGGATAATATCTTTAATTGACAGTTTTCAGGTGTGTAAACTTCTTTATATTATCATTTATGTTTCAAAGAAATGTTACACTTGATAATAGAATCTTTAACCTTAGATCTTAAGCAATGTTTTTAAAATCACAATTTGAGACAAATAGGATGCTGTAGGTTTTTTTACTGGGTACAGAATAATATAAATTAAACCACTCTAAGTATACCAGTTTGAAGAGTTCTTAACTTTGCTGTTTGTATTTTTAGAATGATTATGAGCGCCAAGGGAAGGAGTTACCTTGTGAAAATGAAATCTCAGGCACCCCACTGTTCTGTTGTTGCCCATCCCTTCAAAGACACCTGTGATCTTTGCAATGAAGTCCCTGTGTGCTGTTGTGCTTATAACAGCTGCTCACAGGCAGTTACATCCAGATCCCATTGCTCTGGGGCCTGGCTAAGGATGTATCACCATCATCGGGCTCTTGGGGCACAGCTGTAAGTGATGGTGTTTGTGATCTGTGCCTGCTTCTGCCCATACCTATTGCCCTGGCCTGTGGGGCCTGGTTGCTTAGGAACAGATCTGTGAGATGGCAGTGGTGTTTATCTCCTGCCCTTCAGCAGATAAGGAGTGTTAATTTGTAGTTCATACTGCAGCTGACTTTGTGGTTTATTAAATCCGGTGTGTTTAACCAGTGTGTTCTCTGAAAGCTTTCATTGTGCTGAGTTTCCCAGCTGTATTAAAAGCACGGCACAGCAGGCATCACATGTGAGCTCTTGGAGCAGGGCAGAGTTTAATACCAGTGTGACATTTGGAAAAGTGTCTAGGGGAATGCACTGTGCCTGCATATTGCATCTCAAGAGCACTTTACCATTTGCCAGCCTTTTTATTTTTCTTGAATTTCAGATTCCTAAGGGAGTTAGACCGAAATGGAAGAGTTTTTATGCATCCCTAAAATAACTGCTTACGTCTTATTCCACGCAAATTAAACCCCCCCCTCACAACTTTTCACACCACAAATGTGCAGCAGATAGAAGAAGAAAACAGAGAGCCTGACTCAGTACTAGGCTATACCCAGTGTTATTCCTCTGTCACTGTCTCCCTTTCCTACTCCAGTCCCCAAATTCCTCCCTTCTCACTGCCTTTTGCCCACCCTCACTTTCTCCACCGTCACTTTCTCTGGGTCTGACAGAACAGCCAGCATTTGCAGAGCTCTTGGCCAGCACTCAGCAGTCAGACACAGGCCCATGTGCCTTTCCTGTGGGCTGGGGGATGAAGAATATAGCTGGTTATGTCATGTGTGAAGCAGAGTCTCACAGATCCCATCTTGTGAGCTACAGCCTACTGCGGATGACAACAGGAAGAAGCTGCTTTGTGTGTCATCAGGGAGACAGCAAGGTAGCAAAGCTAATTATATTCTTATTTTCACTTTCAGTTCACAATTTAAATACCCACAAGGAACAAATTTGCTTTGCTTATAGCTGTCTTCTTGAATGATAATGTCATTGGAAATTTCATTTTGCCTTCGTGCAGGAAGACAGCAGCTGTTTTCTGCAAGGCAGAGAAACTGTGATCTCCACAATTCTTTGATACTGTACACCAGAGGCTTTAGGATCTGTCATTTACTCAAAGTGATAGTACCTAACAGTACGTAGCAGACTGATACTTGTTTTCTTGATACATGTCTTTTTGGTGCTATTTCAATTTAAATGTTGGTAATAAAATTTCTACAATGCAAATGTATTTCAGCTCTTGTAAAGGAATGTGATTAGCAGCTCACATGTTGGTTTTTAACTGTTGTAATCAGAGGAAATGTTCTTAATGCAAGCAAAGGTAATAGAATTTGGTCCCAAAATGTCTAGCTTTGAAATTTCTGAGTCCTCGGGTATGTGATTACAGGCAGGCTAAAGTGCTCCTGCCAAATTCTCCCAAAATTTCTTCTTTCTTCCCTGAGTAGAGCAAAATTGCATTCCCATGATGATACATGCACTCCCACTTGAAATCAGCCAGGTGAAAATAAAAAAAAACCCAAAATATGCTTTTGTATGCATCAGCTCTCTCAAGTGCTCAACACATGTAAGGATCAGGTGGTTCAGGTGTGACATGGGACCTGTTCTTGCCTCCTGTGCAGATGGATGCATCCCTGAACTCATGTGAATTGGCAAAGATTCAGTGTCAGCTGGGAACTCTGCTCTAGTCCAAGTAGTATCACCTCTCCTTGAGCCTTCCCATGCCATATGGACATGTCTGATGGAGAGGCAAGAAGAGATTTTCTATGAGCATTGTGAGGGCTGGAGCAACTCTCAGGGACAGCATCTGTGTTTACTTGTTTTAGCACTTCATGGCAACCACAAAATTAGGGATCCTTTCTTGTGGATGATTGCAGTCACCCCATGTCGATCCTGACAGCTTGATGGGGTAAGAGAAATAATACAATCTCTGAGAACTTTACTGTGCTTGAACACAGTTTTACAGAAGCTCAGCTACATTTTGTCTAAGTGCAAATAATAATATTGCTGCATTGTTGCCTCACTGAAAGTGGCCGAGGTTCAAAGCAGCGTTTGGTTATGTGCTTCAGGCAGTAGGGTTATGTGCCTGTACCAGATGGAGCTTTTAAATTTTCATCAGCAGGTTTATAAACACAAGAATATCCTTTTATCTGCGCCCAGCTCCTTTACTAATTAGCTGCAAATGCTGAACTTCAATTAGCACGGAGTGGAGGAGCAGATGAAATATACATTCTTACTCATGATTATCCATCATGTGAGAATGAAATAGACACTAATAATTACTGTTTCAGTTTTCTGGGGCTTTTCTGTTGCCTTTTTTTTTTCCCTTTAATACTTGGTAATTCAAATGAGTGAAAATAGCTAAAAATGATAAGCCAGATTCTCTGGTGATGAAATTCTGTTGCAGGCAGAGTGAGAGTTTTCAGCCTTGCTCATCTTTGCATTGACTCCTGTAGGTGTTGGGCCAAGCCAACACAAGGGGGTGTGACAGCTGTGTTGTTAAGTTCGCCATGGAAAGATTTTACAAAGGAATTTATAAAACTACATTTTTCCTGCTGCTGAGAGGTGGCTAGAGAGGTCTAGGCTTTGAAGCAACACTGCTGTGTGTTAGCAGAGAATCCCAGCTTTCCTGAGGGGTGCAGGTGCATGGAGAGGCAAGGGGATTGATGAGTTGAATGCTGTCTTTCCTTTTAGCAGCATGTTGGCTGGCCTACAACATGTTCATGTGTGTTCTTTCTGTGCACCAGCTGAGAAGCTCTCTCTGGACCCTGCAGGCATCCAGCTACTGTGCTTGCACCCTGTGGTTTATAAATCATTCAGGAGATTTCCACCTTTCAACAGCAGTACCAGTTCTTTAGAGGGTGTCCAGGAAGGATCTGTGCCCTAACTGATATCTTTTAGGGAGGAAAAGGTTTGGGTGTATTTTCAAACATCAGTTCTGGCACACAGTTTGAGAATGTATTGGAAAATTGTCGGGAAGGCTGAGGAAAGGCACAACTTTCTGAGGTATAGATTGGTTCTGGGAATCCTGCATCCAGCTTTTCATGTCACAGAGTCATAGAATGCTAAGGGGTTGGAATGGACCTTAAAGACCATGTAGTCCCAACACCCCCTGCCATGTGCAGGGGGACCTTCCCCCAGACCACGTTGCTCAAGGCCTTATCTTGCCTGGCTCCAAACACTCCCAGGGCTGGGGCATCCAACCCTGTTGGATATCATGCATTAAGAAGGCTTTGCTAGAAAAGTAATCCACTAAGAGGATAGGGCCTACTGTTGGAAAATTGAGATACGTACATTTGAATCAGTAACAAAGAAAATTTTGCCAGTAATAAAAATTGAGTACGTTCTGACTAATGAAACCCCCATATATACCACTGAGACACTTACTGGTCACTTCTTTGGTGGGTTGGGCTTCAACAGAGGATGCCTGCTTTATGGGCCATACTGACCGTGGAATGAAGTGCAGTAGAATCATTGAAGTTGGAAAAGACCTTTAAAATCATCGAGTCCAACCATAAACCACCCACTGCCGAGTCCACCACTGAACCATGTCCCCAAGTGCCACATCTACATGTGTTTAAGCACCTCCAGAGATGGTGACTCAACCGCTTCCCTGGGCAGCCTGTTTCAGTGCTTGGCAACCCTTTCTGTGAAGAAATTCTTCCTAATGTCCAAACTAAGATAGTAGGAGAAAGGCAGAGCAGCATTGCAAAAGTCTCCCCTGATGACATGAAACCAACAGAGCTTTTCTTTTCCTCAGCCATGCAGGCTTGATATCTGTAGCTGGAGGCAGCTGCTGCTCTGTCACAAAACGTGGCCGTGAGCAGGAGGTTTCAAAAAGCCAGCACGACACAGGAGTCTGCAATTGCCACAGGAGCCTGACTGCAAGTGCCACTTAATTGAATTATCAGAGATGTATGAGGCTTCAGTTCTAACTTAGCATAGGCTGAGAGATTCCTGAGGAGAAATGGACCTGTTCTCTGATTTACTGTTCTGATGGCATAGATCACTGTTAAAAGAAGGCCACCAAGGTTTACTTCACTGCATTGGAAGTGACATGTTGCAAGGGGAGGGAAAGTTCTATTTAAAATTGCGCAATCGGAGATGAAGTGAAATTGAAAAGAAAGATCAAAGATAGGAAGCAGGGGTAGGAAGAAAGAGATGAGGTACAGTGTGGCTGCACAGACATCTTAATTTCATTTTAATGAATCTCTACTCAGGAAGGGAAGGGTGGCTCTCTTTGTGTACCAGGAGAGAAAAAACAGCCTTCTGCCACCACACTGAGATTCCCTTTGAACATTCCTCTTACCAAAATGAAGCACTGCATTCTGCTTCACATTTCACAGAATTAGAAAAGACCAAGCTGTTTTCTGACTGCCTGCATCCTGCTTATGTAACTTGCAGATGATGGCTGTGCAGCCTCTGGCTGAGCCCTGGAAAATTTCCTTGTCGGTGAGTCAGGTGCTTGGCAAACGGTCTGGCGCAGTGGGCTTGGAGAGGAGATTGCAGTCAGAGGCACTACCTGGGTACCAGAGCCCAGTTCAAGGTCTCCTTATGGAGGCTCTTCCTGCTAGAGAAGCCTGCTGATCATCCTGGTCTTGTCATTGCCAAGTGTCTCTGTTGTGCTGTATTAATTAGTGCAAAGCATCCTCCTCGATTGCATTGAAGCAGGAGAAAACCACAGCCCTGACTGTTATCCAGTGGTGTGGGTCAGCAAGGATGGAGGAGAAGAGCTAGGCAAGAATGAAACCTTGGCTTTTACATAGACTTTATCCATAGAAATTCCATCAGGGTGTGGGGAGAGCGTTTAGTGCGGCGGGGCTGCAGAAGTGGGGCTTCATGAGGAAGCACAGAGTCCCCTTGCAGTCCCCATTCTGAAACTCTGTGCAGTCACCAGAACAGTGTTGGTTTGGAGACTGTGCATCTGGCTGAAAGCTGGAGGTCAGGACTGCACACTGTGCTCTAGGAGTAAAATTGAGAACCATGAAAAGGTAAGGATTGGACCTAGGGATGAGGTGAGAAGACTGGAACAGATGCAGACCTGTCTCAGCTGCAAACCAGACTTCCCTGTGGGACAGCTGTCATCTCCAGCAGCAGCAGATCCCAATTTCCACCTCTTTGGAAGTTTAACTGAGAGAACCCAGAAGGTCTGTACCAGCAAGTAGGTCCAGTTACTTCAGAGTGTCAAGGCTGGGACAGCTGTGAGGTTCCCAAATCAGCCCATCTTATATCAGTGTGTGCAGGACGGCTCTGTGGCAGCCCAGCTGTGTTCAGAGCAGGGCTTGGTTTGCTCCTGCAAAGAGCCTGTTTGCCAGACTACGGTGGGAGGGGGACAGAAAAAGACTTTGCCACAGGGATGACCTGGTGACTAATGAGTTTCATTGATCCTGTGCTTGCAGGAGAGAGCAATCCATCATCTGCAGCTCCTGCGGGCTGTTCTGCCGAAGGCTCTGAGGAAGCAGACGTGAGATGTTACCCAAAAGCAGGGCTGTGTGAGCCCTCTGAACTTAATGATGCTGTGCTCTCATGGATATATGAATGTGACAGTGCAGAAGATCCCAGCATCAGGGAATCTCTGGATGGCTTCTACAAAATGTATTGCCAAAAGCAGCCAGAGAGAAAGGATCCGACCTACGAGGCTGCCTCGCTGTGCCTGTCACAGAAGATGTCAGAACTTGAACAAAAGGATGGAACAAAATATGTGTCACGTTGCCTGCAAATGGCACAGTTGGTCTTGAACAGAGATGGATGTAAGATCTTTCCAAACCATCCCCCTTCTGCTTGCTTTTCAGAGACAGCCGAAGGAGAAGTCTTGTTGGAAAACAGGAGGACACCTGGACTCTCAGATGACATCCTGCAGTTCCTCTTGAAACAAACACAGGGAGAACGTAGCCCTGATGGGCCACACAAGAAGTGAGCAAGACACTGGTTTGTTTCTGTCGTTGAAGCTTTGCTTTCACTCCAGAAACAGGTGACTTTCTTAGAAAGACATTTTTCTCGAAGCACTACCTTCAACACCAGATCCTCCATGGAGGGCTTCACCCAGGGCAGGCCTCGCACCTTGCTCTGCAGGGCAGCACTGCCTAAGGAGCATCTGTGGTCCCCATGTAACTGCTTGGGATGGGTGATGCAGTGTTTGTTGTTGGGACATCAAAGATGATAATTTATACCTACCAGCTTTTAAGGATGTAGGATGACCTACATCCTTACCCCAGCTTAGCAGTGGTCCAGCCCAAATTCAGCCCCTGTGTAGGCATGGCTGTCCAAGTGCCATGGCTGTCCATCCCAAACAGACTATTTGAATGACCTTGGCACAGTGTGCCCCAGCCCTACAGAGGGAAAATTAAGATTCTGTACCTGGCTGATACTGTAACACAATTGCCCCCACGGGGTGCCTGTTAACTCTGTGTTTTTACATACAGACATATGACCCACAGATCATGATTGCTGTGCCAGGTGAGTTTTTCCAACAGAAAAAGTGTGTGTGTGCTTGAGAAAGAGAAAATACAGCTTCTGAGCATGTTCTCTGACAGTGCTTCTGTCCTGTTTACCTCCCCACCATCACCCCCCCAACAACCTTCAGTTCCTTTCTGTCTTTCATGATGGTGCTAATGAGATCCCTGGGGGAATGTTCCCTTTAAAATGAAACGGATTTCTCTGAGCCCAAAGAGGCTGATGTCAGTCAGCAACAGAGCAATGAACCCACACACAACCACTTAAAGGTTTTTCTCTTGGAAACCTCTTGGCTCAGTGGCTTCTCTGCTGCTTTTACTGCCTCTGCCGGGCAGATAAATGTCTTTGTGTATATTTTCCACCCACTGGCATCTCCACTGAAAGAGTTGTTTGCTGTAGTGATGTTGTTGCTCACTGGGGAGGCCTTTTTCCAGTGTGGGTCTGAGCAAGAAAGCACAGAGTGCCAGAGGAAGGGATGTGTTTAAGGGGACAGCAGATGGGCAAAGAAAGAAAGGGTGCTTGGGTTCTCAAAGGTCAACATCAATGTGGTTACTCCAGTACAGCCACACTGCTCACACCACTTTTGGTATTTGATAGCCAGTGTTTGCCAGCCCAGCTGCTGAGACCACTCATCTACTCCCTCTCCACACTGGCCAGATCTCTGAGTGGATTTTTGTGTTCCTGCATGTCAGATTTCCTGCTGTAGTCCCGCATGGGGCTGCTCTTGCTGCCCCTGGCAGATTGGCACAGTGGCTGTGCTCTGCAGGTGTTTCCAGCAAAGGCAATTGAAATTTGGCTGCTGACTTCAGTCAGAGCAGGAGGAGGCTCAGCTGGCTGCAGGTTATGGCCAAAGTCTTAGGACTTGGTGTAATCTCTCTTTGCAAATAGATTTATATTGGAATTGCCTGGGTTTGGTTTCCTGGCTTTGTGGTGATCCTGCTTGATGTGTTGTTTGCTTGTTTTTATGGCAGACGTGTTGTTCATGTGCTGGAGGGCGCACAAAATATTGGTGCAGACCTTCAACTGTTCCTCCAGCCACTCAAGTTAATGGTACTAGGGGGAAAAAGTGTTGAGCATGCAGCATCATTTCTGTAGTAGCAAATAAATCCACAGGTGCTTGTGTATCAAAATCCTGATGAAAGCATCCTGCTGGCAAAAGCTATAGAGAAAGGTAATATCAGCTAGTTTAACCATAGATACAGCTGGAAAAAGCAAACATGCTACTGAGTGTGCTGTCAGTAATTACAGCAACACCACTGGCCTCCCTGCGAGCTCCCATTGCTGAGCCCCCACGGATCTGTCACAGCCACAAGGGCATTGGTACTGACAGATGTAGAGAGCTGTTGCTGAGGTCATACAGTGAAGAAAAAAGGTCTTCAGGGTGAATCAGATGATGTGGCTTTTAATTTTTTGCCAGCATTACTGCTCTTCCCCATAGTTAAATTAGTTGCTGTGCAAAACCTTTTAACTGCAATTTTACGGGAAATAAATGCCCATGAAGAGAGAGATGGAGAAATCAGAGGTCTGCATCTGAATTCCTTTAGTTGCTGTATTTGCTTTGTTGATGAATTGGTCAGTGCTTTGGATTAGCTCTAAAACCATTTGGTCTCCTATTCAGGCTTTTTTTTTTAAATAGAAGAAAGCCAAAGATGTTCAATTTCCACAAAGAAAACTTGCACCAAAATAGGAAGTTCCTGCTCTTTAGGAGAGACCTGCTGCTACTGATGTCTGAGACATCCATACTGGGTTTTGATGGAAAAGAAGCACTGATGGATTCTAGTCTGACCCTAGAGTAGCCCTAGAGACAGACGTGGGTTTCCCCACTCACAGCAAAACATGAGGTGTCTGCCCGGAGCCCCTCTGGGGTGTGCACAGGATGCTCCTCCCGAGGCCTCGTTTACTTGAGCTGCCATCGTTTTATCCATTTTTGGAATGAGACACAGGAAACATTGAGGGAATAGCTGTTCATTTGTTGTTAAGTGTTTTCAATGATGGCAAAATGAGGCAAAACCTTAGTTTGGAAGGTGCATGTCTACACAGGAAGTTAATCTGGGGTCCCTCTGTGGGGAGATGATGCTGCTTCACCCCAGGGCCCAGAGGGGAAGTGAGGCACCTCCAGAGAGCTCTTGCTCCAGCTCCTCTAGCTGATGGGCCTGCACAACTGCCTTTAACAGTGCTGTTTTCTCATTAGAAATTTCTGGTGCAGCAAGAAAAGAGACTCATTACTCTTGAACTCTTTAGGTAATGAGATACAAGCAATGACAAAATAGGTGGCTGCTGAAAGAGCATGAAGAGAGATACTGGCAGAGGAGAGCATGAAACTTCATTTTAAAGACCAACGTAGGCAGAACAGACTGGATGCTGCTGAAAAATTTGGATTATGACTCATATCTACAAATCTTGGCTGGCATCTTGCAGAGGACATCTCTGTGCTAGTGAAACATGCAGTCTTTTGAGAAGTTTGCACCCCTCAGAATCAGGAGTGCCTGCAGTTCTTCTGTTCGCTGCTCACTTCCAGTGGATCATGGATATGACTATCCGTGGCTTCCTCAAGGTAAAAAGACAGTCTTTTTGCATAGTAAGTACCGAGTGGTATGAAGCCCTCACAGAAATGTCCCATGTTCTGCCCATTTCTTTCTAGCCTGTGCAATAATCTCTGAGAAACTGAGATTTTTCCCTGAGAAGTGAAGTGCCTTCCTCTTTCCCTGTCTTGCACTTGACTTAGTTTTGACACTTCTGGGGTTTCAACTCTCCCATCTCCCCAACTGGCTGGCCTCCCCAGCTCTGGTGGTTCTCCCCTCTGCTGCCAAAGCCAACTGCTGTCACCTCTCTTCATCCCCCTGTGTGTGGAGGCTGCTTTTCCAAAGGCATCTGGTGGCTTACACTGCAGAACAAATCTGAGGGTTTTTTTCCTTCTGCTTGTTCAAGGCTCACAGCTGAGCAGCAGCTCTCTGAGCCTAACTTAGGACAGCACCTGAAAAACCACAACACCATTCAGGGCTCTGGGTATACAAGATCCCACAAGATCTTCAAGCAAAGTGTGTAAGTGAAGTAAAAGATGGGGAATTAGTCCCATAGGTAAGACAAGCAAGGCCAAAATTGGTCCGCCATTGCCAAGCAGGGGGAACACAGGACAAGGTGAGGACTTGACAGCCGTGACCTAGGGATTTCCCTGCTGCACAGCCCAGATCCAAATCCCACCCAAGGTCTGTTAGAGGTGTGTGTGCTTTGGATTGGGTATTTTGCACCTGAGCTGGACCAGCATCCCCAGTGTGCTGCTGCAGGCTCTGAGCCCCTGCCCGTGCACACCAGCCACTGGAGTGACCTTGGGGCTCAGGTTTGGCAGGTTCTGAGTGCTGCCCCCGTTCCCAGAATGAACCTTACATAAATGCTTGATCAAGCTCTTTTGTCATCCTTGACAAATCCTGCTGCTGTTAAGTCATTCCCTCGGCTGGGAGCTGCTCCTCCGGGACGTTTGGTGTCAGTGGCCTCTCTGCTGCTAACTCTGACAGCATTTTTATTTTCCCTCCCACACAGCTGCTGGTGGGAGGTGCTGATTCATGCCAGCGACCTACCCAGTCCTGGCGCCCAAAGGCAGACAGAGAGCTGAGCTCCTGCCACAGGTGCTGAAGCAGGCTCTCAGCAGGCCTCAGTGAAGTGAATGGAGCTGGGGCCGTTTACACCAGCAGAGGGTTTTCCCCCAGGAGTTTAAGGTGCTTTGGTATGCCTGGATATATCAGGACATACAGTTGTTAAAATTGGTATACAACAGGCAGTACACATCCTGTATAAATGTGGCTATTTCATTACTGAGCATTGGTGATTTTGAGTGGGGCATATGTTTTCCCACAACACAGAAGTTCATTTTAAAAATACCCTGTTCTGTAGGCTTTCCCTAATGGCTATTTTCCCACACACATCGATTAGGCAACAACATATGCCAGCATTTCTTCCTTAAAAGTAAAATCTGGCACATAGCACACAGAGCATGAAATAATAAGTTGTGATTAAAGCCCTAGCTGGAGCTAACCAAAGCCAGAAGACTTGTGGCTGAAAGGTCAAACCTTTTTTTAAATTGCCTTTGCAGTGGCCTGTTTGTTTGCAGGTGCTGGGACTTGGGAGGGAAAGTCTTGTAATGAAAGAACAACTGGCATAGAAAATTCCACCATCAGTTCAAGCCAAACAAACTTTCACTTTCATTGCAAGGTAGGTTCTTGTAATGGGAAATGTCAGTCAGCCTTAGGGCAGGTATCACTGAGCAGTGTTATCTGCATTGCTGGGTAAGATGAGGCAGGAATGGTACTAAACAGGTGCTGAAATCAGCACCTCTGGCCGGAGAACCAGGGTGATTCTGTAATTAAGGATACTGAGGTGGGGATGCTGCGCCCTGCAACACATTTTCAGTGTGACTTCCACCAATTAGTTTGTTCTAAGTTCCCAGCAGCTTGTTTTGGGTATCTGAGAGTTTCTGAGAAAGAGTAAAAGGGCAGGGCAATTACAGCCACATCTTTTTCTAACAGCAAAAGCTCAAAACCCTGCAGTTAGAGGTTGAAACAATAATAGAGGTTGTGCATCTGTGGTCCAGGGTCCTCTGTGTAAGAAGCAACTGGGCACATGTTCTGTGAGGCCAGCTTGGTTTTGATCCTTATTTTTGCATTTTCCCTGGGTCTGACTGGTCCCTGGGATAAGTTGAGCACCACGTGATAAACGTGTGAGTGCAGACAAGTCCCATGGCTGGGTTCTCTCTCTGGAAGTGTTAATGCTGCTTGTTTGGTGTTCAAGAATAAACTGGTTGCACATGGATTACTGGGGAAAAAAAGTCTTCTGGGATGAGGAAACAGACTGCTATTTTGAAGGCTGGGGGAGTCTTTCCAAAGGCAGTGGTGAATTAGGCTGAAAATGCAATGGTGTGCTGGGCAAGGGTCAGGCTGATTCCTGTGCCGCTTCCTCCTGTTCCCATTCCCATGGGGTGCCTCTGCAGCACCAGTGCTTGATGAGGGGAGATGGTGCCAGGGCCCAGGCTGCCACAAGGAGGAAGCAACGAAGCTGGTAAGTGTTTGAGCTGCTGTTCGGTGTTTGAGGGCAGCAGGCACCCCTGACAGCCCCAGTCTCAGATTGCCCTCAGAGCTGCTCAGCCTGGGTGGGACAGTCACCTACATACACTGCTCGGCCAGCTTGAGTGCTGGAAGGAGGTGTCCTCTTAACTTTGTTCCCAGCCTCAGTTTGCCACCCAGGCCCCTCTGAGCCTCAGTGTTCCCCCTGAGGCAGCCACCCCACATGGGTCTGTGAGGAGGAGGCATGTGGGAGCTGTTTTTTCCCAAAACCAGGGCACGACACCCTGCAGGCTCAGTATGCCTCACCTGAGTGTTGGCAAAACCACCCACTTGGGACTTGCTTTTTCTCATATCCAGGGTAGCAGAATCTCTTTCAAGGTCTCTTTTTCTGTTTTTCCTCTTTGGATCACCTTCCCACCATCAGGGTTACTAGACAAATTTACACAGATGGAGCATCTTCCAGGTATTTTCATTTCCCAAGGCTGCCTTTAAGCTTAAGCCTCTTAAGCCTTTTTTTATCAGAACACAGCATTTCACACAAAGAGTCTAGAAGTCTTAAAATCAGGGTATGCAAAAAGAAAAAAAAAGATGTTTTAAGGGGAAGAGATGCTAGCAAAATATCCTTCTGCATTTTGTAGGTTTTGCTCTCTCTTTCCTAGACTTTTTTTGCAGCTGGGTTTCTGTTCTTTGTGCCAGTGGTGATTCAAAAAAAAGGTGATGGAAAATTTCTTGGGCAATTCCTTTTGCTGTGTGAGCACCACTATCATAAAATAGATCTCTCAACACTGTGTTTTCAGTCTGGAATTACGTGCAGGGCCATAATTGGATTTCTTTTTTCAGTATGTACGTTATTCAGTAATAAAAACTTTACTCTGAAATCATTAGTCTGTTGCAGAAATCTGTATGTTTTTATCTTACAAAATGGAAATTTGCCTCTGAAATTTCCATGACACTATCAACCACAGAACAGCATTGTTCTTACCAAACAGAACCCTTACTGAGAGTCAAAGTGCTATAAATATTTAAAGAAATTAATTACTAAATAAGCCAGAGTAGTGCCCCAGTCTTTAAATATTAAATGGAACATACACGGTTGACAAAAAGCAGGCAGAAACACTGAATGGGGCAATTTAATTGCCTAAATGTAATTATTTGCAGTGCAAAGGCAACTATTAAAGTAATTTTTGCATAATGACAAGCAGTACTCAAAATATGAGGGCTTAAGTCCACAATTTGCATGCTGAAAGAAATTTCTATCCTGTTTTATATTCTAGTACACAAGCCCCAAAGTTCACCAAGAAGATTAATTAACCAGTGTGAGTAAAAAAAGGGCAGGGGGCACTGGGCAGGGGTTGTTTCATGAAGGGCTTTCTTAGGGGCAGGACCTGGGTGTGCAGCTCAGCTGGGTGAGATGCTCCAGCACTCTCAGGCTGCTCTCTGGGCATCAGCTGCCTGGCAGCTCTGGTTCTGCAGTGATGCCAAGCCTCCAAAAACCAGGCCAGAGAGATGTGTTGGCAGCTTTTGGGCACTGTTCATTGTCCAGGACTCCCTGTCTGATCAGGAGGGTGTTGGGGTGCTCTTATTTCCCCCTCGTAAAGGAGGAGGCACCTGGGGCTGTGGAGGTTCTGTTGTCAGCAAAACAATTTGGTGACAGCTGAGACTGGGAGAAGGTTTAGTCATAGCCAAATTTGTAAAGCCATGAGTAATCGTGTCAGAGCTTCTTGAGCCCCTGCTGAAGATCCAAAAACCACATTTTAGCTTGATGACCGATTCATCTGAAGAGGGAGTTGTTGACTTGGAGTCCAGCAGATTGTTTTCTGACATCCACCAGGTGGGAAGTGGCAGCACAGACAAAATGAAGTATTATGACTAAAAATCCCAGTGGTGCCTGCATTATTAGGCGAATTCCAACTTTTTCTTACAGGAGGAAAAGTGCATGTTGTTTCCCATCAGTGTCATCTTTCCCATGGAGACATTACCAGTGGAATTGCAGGAGCTAAGTTGCATTTACTGCCTGGAGCAAGCAAGGTCAGTGAGTTGCTACCAGGGAAGAACTTAGGAAGTGACACTTCATGCTGACTGCAGTATGGAAAAATCATCCTTTGTTTCCTAGGCCCCAGACTCTGCTTTTTATTTATTTGTTTTCTATGTATTTTTTTACTTACTTTTGTATTGCAGCATAATCTAGTTTTCTGCCATCTGAAATAACAAATAGAGAGGAATGACTTGGGGGGGAGAGGTATGTATGACCAGCATATGGGAAAATGTTTTATGGAAAACCTAGGATGTTGGGAAATTATTATATTTATATTTGGTTTTCTCTCTCTCACCTTTGTTTTGGGTTTGGCTTTGTTTTGGCTTTGGTGGTTTCTTTTCTTTTGTTCTGTAGCCTGTGAGTGTATCCAGAAGCCCCGAGGATTTATATCAGCTTGCACAGGGCTTTTTCCAGAAGACCAGAACAGAGTCTGTGCATGTATTTTTCATATCACTTCACAGTTACGACATGCCTTGTAGGCATATTTTAAACCTCTTTTCAGTTTGGCCATATAATATTTGATGTTATTTCTGTGGAATAGACACATCACTGAAAAACGGGATCTAGAAGGATCCTGTATGGAAGAGAATAAGTTTACAAGCGAACAAAATCTGCTTTTTTTTATTATTATTTTTTAAGTAGACCAAGAAAGACAATTCAAGAAGAGTTGGACTGGACTTTTAAGGTTCTCAAGCAAAAATTCTTCAGATTTTTTATGAAGAAAGTCTTTGACACTGAAAACTAGCAGTCATACTGCCTAACAGCATGTGGTGTGAGCAAAACCACAGAGTGTGAGGTGCTATATACATACAGAAAGGAAAAAAAAAATATTTGCCCATGCTACAGAAATCACCCATCTGTACCACACAGGGCTCTTCACAGCTGCTCTGTCTCTCAGCTGGAGCTCAGTTTGCTGGGCAATTCATTGGTACCGTGTGCTAAGGCCATAGGTGGTCACATTCCATGTTTCACTTTTGTGGAAGAATGACCCAAAAATGTATCTGTGGAGGCAAAAGCTGTGCATTTTGGAATTAAATCAGGAGCTGGTTATTGTGTAAATACAGAATTAGGTGGGTTTATATCTTGGTGCATTCAGGTGATTTGCATCCCATGGACACAGCTCTGCTATGAGGGTGCATTTTTTTATCTCTGCTGGGTTTTGAATGTCAGAGAGACTAAAGCAAAATGTGCAGGCTGGCCCCCCATTGTAAGTAACCAACTGTACCAGCCTGTTTCACCCAAACACAGGTGTGCTTAGAAGCATTTTGGCTTGTCTAATATCAGTGTCATTTCATCCCATGGATTCAGCTCCAGCAGACTGTTGAATGCAGTGCTGATGAGATCCAGCTGAGCACTGGCCTGTTCCATCTCCAGTGGATGTGGCTGATGGATTTTAGTTCCTCTGAAATCTGTCACCGTATGAATAAAGAGGCACCTGAAACTGACTCATTATAGAGTTACTAAGGTGCTGACTCAATTCTTGGGGCATAATTTAACTCCTGGAGTCACTGTAACAGCTGGAGTTAGTGACCTGTGGGTAAATATGTGGAAGGGTGATGTAGAACAGCAGCAGAGCCTGAGCAGCTGTGCGGCTGCATTATCCCTTAGGCTGCAATGAGCACTGCATATGACAAGGTTTCCGAAAGGATTGTGGTTGCTATCAGTGGAACTGGATAGATGGTGTCCCTTAGGTGCTGGCTTTTCCCATTCAATTGTCTTTCTCCAGACCCATCCTCTGAATGGAAGAGAGGAGTTTGTTCATGAAATGGGCTGCAGTATTTTAATGCCGTGAAAACTAATTGGCATCCAAGAATGGAGATAATCCCCAGTAGCACATCTAATTAGAAGAGCAATCTTCACATTCCTCATGCAGTCTCCTCTCAATTTAGAAGGAGCTCAGGCACAGAAATTTGCTTGTCATCCTTTGAAGTTCCAGCTTCTAGCGTGAGCCAAATGTGTAATTTTTTATAGCGTTTGTATTTGAGAGATTCCCACAGGATAAATACTGTTTATTCATAGAGCAATAGATTGTCACAACATTGTGAGGCGTGTATATCACTGCAGTCAGAGTACTGACACATCTGAGAAACGAAGTTGGGGTGTGCCACTCACAACTGATCAAGTGAGATGTGCCTCTGCCTGCAATAATCCTGATTTAGTGCAGTCACAGCTCTCTCCTGATCTGCAGAGCTCATCCCAGCAGATACCTGGCTGTAAAAGTCCATGTGAAGCAACATTGCTTTGAAAACAGAGGCTGACTTAATTAACTGGGGGCAAGATGCTTAGATGCTCTGGTTTTCCAGTGTTGGCAGAAAAGTCTGTGGGATCCTGTTCTGGAATCCTACCCTGAAGATAGAATTGTATATACTCCATCCTGCTCTTGTCACAGACCTCCTGCAACACTTGCAAATCTTTCTAACCTCAGACCTGATCCAATCTGAACGTGGGAAGGTGCTCTCAAGTAGACCCTGATGTAACTGGTGGCAAAACATGCTATTTATATGCCTGCAGAAGGAGAGAATGCATGAAAGGCAAATGTTTCACTTAAAATTCTTTCTCATGAGCAGCTGAGGAGCTTGAGGCCAGGCTGAATCCTCACACAGACAGGAGAGGATGCAGGGACCTTGGAGCCAGGGAAATTTGTCAATCTTTAGAATAGAGCTCTTGACTTCCCAAAGCCAAGGCTGGAGATTTCTAAAGAAGCATCTGCCTGCGTAGATGGGGCTGGCATAGGCGGTACAGGAACAACACAGGAGGGGGAGATTGGGAGGAGATGTTGCAGATGATTGGCCTTCCATGGTGGCCAGGTAACTGGGCTTTGTTGTTTTGCAGGAATTGTAAACTGGATGCAAAGTGAACAAGGTGTCTGGCTTTGCCTCCTGGCATCACAGGCTGTCTCCTGAAAGAGTCTACAAGCAGAGCTGAAATTCCTGCTTCCTTTATGCACCAGTGAAGCTGCATGTGAGTTTAATTGGAGCACTGTGCTTGTGTCCTGTTTTCTGTGTTTAAAGACTGTATGGTTATAGCAGCCTGGCCTTGTTAAGGGACAATTGAATGATAACAGAGGGAACTGCCAACTTGATGTATAGATCGATAGTCCTGCAGGGACAGTGGCAGTTAGAGGGCCATCTGCTTGGCTCTGAGGACAAACAAAAAAGAAAGCTGAAAACACACATAAATTGGAGAAGGGCCTCCGAGGGTTAATGAAAACCAAAAGGAGTTCAGGTCTTTGCCTGACTGTGGAGGGAACTGGGTAGAACATTCAGACCTCCTCTATGCAGACTTTGTTGTAACTTGTCTTTTAAGCTTTTTATTCCACTAAGGACTAATGGGGACAGCGGGGGCTGTTAAAAGAAACTGTGTAAAACTTGATCTCTGTAGGCTTCCTCTGGCTCCCCAGAGCATCATCACAGTAAATAAGAGGTTTGCCTGTGGAGATGCATTCTGAGAGCAGTGATTTCCCTGATAGAACTCTTGGGGAATACTGCATGCCATTCCCTCACCAGGTGACATAAGTGCCGGGATTGCTTCCCAGTCGTTCTCTGGGTCTGGGTTTGCTGTGTGGGGAGGGGTGGAGGGAGGCTGTGAGAGGAGGGGAAGGGACAAAAGCCTTGCAGGAAGGAAAGGCTGCTGCAGCACCCGAAGAAGCTTTGATCGGGAATGGATGTGGAAGCGCAGCGGTGGTTTCTCGTGGAAGCTGTTTCAGAGGGATGGGTTACCGCACCTCCGCCCTGTAGGCAGAGGCTCGGCATCCTCTGACGGTGGGAAAGACCTAAGGATGATACCGCATCCTCCGAGCTGGAGAAAGACGCGGGGAAGCCCCGCTTTTCCCCTTTCCCGAGGCACGGCGGGGCGCGGGGATGTGCAGGGATCTCGGAAGCATGAGGCGGAGGGCAGGAAGGGCGGCTGCGGTAGTTGCCAGGGAAGGGAAAAGGCGCTCGGCTTGTCCAGCCTGTGAGAAAGTTGTCGCGCTCGGGAGGGAAGGGGAGGGGAGGGGGCGGCCGGGGCCGAGCGGGTCCGGGGGCGCGGGGGGAGGACGGGGCCGCGGGGGCGGCGGCGGCACCGCCCCCGGGGGCTCGCAGTGACGCAGCTCCCGGCGGGGCCCCCCGCCCGTCTCCTCCGCCCCCACTCCCCTTTTAAACCGCGCCGAGCCAGCGCAGCCGCGCCGCGCCGAGCCGAGCCGCGCCGAGCCGAGCCGAGCCGAGCCGAGCCGAGCCGAGCCGAGCCGAGCATGGGGCCGCGGGCGCTGCTCGCCCTCCTGGCGGCCGCCGCCCTGGCAGGTGAGCGGGGCGCGGGCACATCCCGCCGGGAGAGCTTGGGAAAGGCGGGGGAATGGCCCGGGATCGGCCCGGGAGCGGCCCGGGAGCAGCCCCAGCGGGCGCGGGGAGCGGCGCGGGGATGGAGGGGCTCGCCCGGGGAGGCGGCGGCGGGTGCGGTACCCGCAGCTCGGGGTCGCCCCTCGGGAGGGGCCGGTGGGGATGGAGCTGGGCGAGGGCTCCTCGGCTGCCCCGCCTTGGTTTTTATCCCAGTACAGCATCCTTGCACAAAGACTTCTCGGTGTCGTTTCGTTACAAGGGTGCCGCTGGATTTTTGCCAACCCGGTGCTTGATGCTGGGAGGTGGTGGCAAAGTAGCGGCTCTGCAGCTTTAACTAACAGGATTTTTAATTTTTTGCACGCGGCATTAAAAACTAAAGCCTCACTGTGAAATGAACCTTAAACACAATAGAATGAGGCGATGGCTTGGCTCTATAGTGTTTTTATACCTACTTACATCATTGCTTGAACGAGTCAGTGTCATTCTGGGTTGAGTATTTTGGCTTTCGGTCTGTTAGAAGTCTCCACACTTCTGGGACTTGTGCAGAGACTGTGAGGAAGTTGACTGCCTTCAGGTGCCTTTATTGAAATCAAAGAGGGAGGGTGGAATATGGGGGGAAGAAACCCCAACACGGAGAAGCTCACTACACTCACACCATAGATTCTATGGGGATTTATTACCAAATATTTTTTCCTGTTTATGCCATCAAACACATCAGGTACTTCTTTACATCCCTTGCGGCTGTCTTGCTTTCAAATGTTGAATCAGTGAAACATTAACTTCAAGAACTTTCTAGTACTTCTGCAAATCAATATGTCAAAATTTCGGTGATCCTGCCTAGGAAGACACTGTGACATTTTGATGAGGAATGACACTGCACTGAGTCATCTACATTGATGAAACAAAGCCATGTGGGGATTTCATCAGGGACCCACCCGAAGATCTGTTCTAATCCTGGAGATGCAAGCAAAAACCGTGTGAATTTGTCCTGTATTTATCATCATTTTTCATGATATTCATCAACTCTCTGCACTTAGGCAAAATCAAATAATCTAATCATAACTGCCTGGGCAGACTTGGTTCAGGAAGGTAAAGCAGACCCAGGGCTTTGCTTTACTTTGTGGGGCTGTGGTGTGTCTCTTTCTGTGTGTTGAGGTGCAAGGTTTCCACACTGGCACGTTGCTCTGACTTTGCTCTGCTGTGGATCCCTGCAGTGGTCCCATCTGCTGTGTTCCTGCAAGCCCATGGGTGGGTGCCCTGCTGCCTGACCCTGCTGTCCGTGTCAGGGTGATGGCCTCTCCCCTCCAGAGCACATGTGGAGAGGGAGGCAGCCGTGTTGGCCAGCACCTTCAGGTGGCAGGTGGCCCCAGGGGAGCTCTTGCCAGCTGGCATGGGCTGGCACTGCCAGCACCTGTGGAAAGTGGGGCACTGCTGGCTCCCCGCTGCCTTCCTGGCTCAGCCCTGGCAGAGCAGCTGCCTCCATGTGTTATTTCAGGCTCTGACATGGATTGGAGGCTCATTCTGTTTCTGCAGGCAGGTTAAGATGACATATGTCCAATACCATTTGGTTCTTCTGACATTGTTATGATGCTCCCTCTTTGTTCACGTTGGCTTTCACTGCTAACCAAGCACTTGTGGGCTTTTGAATGACACAGCAAAGGCAGTGAGTACAACCTGAGTTTGTATTCCTGTACCACTGACAGCACTCAGGGGGTGGCCTGAAGTAGCAAAAGCCATCCAGGAGTTTGTCTGCTCTGTGCTTTATCGCATCACCCGGGTGTCACAGGAGATGTGCTGCGGCTGCATCAGTAAAAGGACAAGAGCAGACATTTGCCCTGGTGCCTGTCAGGCTTTCTCAGGGGCTGAAGGAGCAGAGGAACCTCCCCAGGAAGAGGCATTGAAGGGGCTCATACCTGTGCTTACATGTGGGTGGTGGCTGGAGCAGCTCCTGCTGTAGGAGCAGCATCTCCAACACCTGTGGAATTGAGAGAATGCCTTTTTATGGATAACACTTTTCTAGTAGAAGGGGCTTTGTCTCTTTGTCTCCCGCCCTCATGCATGTCCATCCTTCCCCATGCCTGCAGCAGGGTGGGCTGCAGCACTGTGATCATTATTTGCATTCTGGGTTAGGAAAGGAACTCAGAGCCTGCCTCAGTTAGCGCTGAACGCCAGAGATGGGGGAGAGGGTTGGCTCTGTGCAGCACCATCTCTCCTCACACACCACCTGGCACTATGGGGGAATGCTGGGGGAGGGATGCAGTGCTATTTTAGGGGAATCCCTTCTGTGCTATCCTTGTGTGGGTTCCCTTCTCTGATGGCACTTGTATAGGCAGGGAAGGGACGGGGGCTGGAGAAGCACATCCCAACATATGTGTTCGGGGGAGCAGAAGGAGAGGATAATAGGAATATCCAGAGTTTTTATTATATGATGTTCAGCTATTACACACTGAGTCAGTGCTCCAGGGATGTCTGCTTCCTCTGCAAGCACAGAGAATAAAGGTTGTGTTGCTTTAAATAGTGCAAGGCTACCTGCTCCTGTCCTCCTTGGGGCAGTGTTCATTCTCCTGACGTTGTAAGGTAAAACTGACCTCCTTTATCTACACGGTGTGCTTTGTGCTCATCTATTTTGGAAGGTCTCTCATTGACCCAGCCAGAGAGAGGTGAGAGTTGTATTTAGGACTCTCCTGACCCATGTAAGGAATTCAGGGCTGCACCCCAAGCTGTGTGTTTGTGTGCTGTGATTCTGCACTCCATGGGAGTTCTGCAAAGCCAGGATGCAACAGGCCCTGCTGCCACACACTCTTGTGTGGCAGAGGTGCTTACCCTCACTCCTGGAATTCTCCATGTGGATGGGAATTGACACAGTTTATTAATAACACACAGCAGCCAAGCTCATTAACCAGCTGGAGACCTTGGAGCAGTGATGGCAAAATAAGGCAGCACAGAGGTTTTATTGGCAGTAGCTCCTTTCCAAAAGCAAATACCTTGGCCAAGGTACAACACAACTGGTGTAAGGAGGTGTGAGTTACCCCACTTGTCCTCAAGACAGAGAGAGAGGGGAATGGGTTGTACTGCTTCCTTCCAGAGTAGTTTTCCACTGAGATTTGGGGTTTTTTGCTTATTTCTTGGAGTGATAATGGACTGCTCAATTGATGGAAGTTATTCTGTCCCTTCTGGCTCTCTCCTTCCTTCCAGAAGCCACCTCCAAGTGAGACAGGATTTCTCCAGCAGGACTGGGACAGTAGTTGCTTTAAAGTCTTGAAGAATGGTCTCCTGTTGGCAGGGGGTGCACTTAGAGCTTCTTCAAGAAGCCAAAAGGTTCTTGGGATGCAAACAGGCCTTGCTTGTTGGTTTTGACTTACTTTCTTTTTACCATCAAACAGGTGCAACTACATAAGGACGTGAATTGAAGTAAAGTTCCATTTTGGAATTTAAGTGTGGCTTTCTTTGGTGTTGGATTTTTTGTGGGTGGGATTATTTTTGGTGTATATTATTTTAGTGCTAGAAGAGTTACCATGCCTCTTCTCTTGTGCTATGCTGCAATGTAACATGGTTTTTGTGTCTGAATAAAGAAAGATTTGATGTGGGATGTGCCTGGTTTAGTGACTGGCCAGCCCAAAACTCAAGCTGTCTCATGAGATCAATTTGGCCAAGGACTCTTGTCAGTAATGCTTATATTAATGAGTGTAATGATTGTTTTTTCTTCCAGGTGCCAGTGCAGTTCCAGTGGAAAAAGACCATACTGAAGAAATGGTGAGTAGCTGCTTGTCAAACCAACCTCAGAAAATATCTGTGATGTGCTCTCCATGTTTTGTCTTTAAACTCTCAGTGTAATGCTTTACTTTTTTCCTGATGGTAAATTTTTAAAAGCTTATGTCTGATGTGGAACTCAGAGTGCCTTTAGCTCTGGAGCTAAAGTTGTCAGGTGATGCCTGCCTGCATTTGGTGGAAATGGGAGCTGGCTCTTGTGTCAGTGTGGTACCTGTGAAACTCTGCATTGTACAGCTGCTTGAAAAGTGATCTGAAATATTACACAGTACCTGTTATTGTAAACAGTGAGGTGACAGCTTGGAGGAAAGATGAAATACCTACAGTTACCAACTGTGTAACAGACTTCCTAATGTAGTCTTTCCTCTCCTGCTTTAGAAAGAGAGTAAATAAATGCCATCAGCTGCTCTCAGACCCTTTAACCTGACACCAGCCCCCCTGAACTGGTTGTTACTCTGATCCTTTAGATTAGTAAACACCTGGTAATAACCAAAATTAGTTAAAAGACAAATGGCTCTATAAATGTTTTATTGTCTCCTCCCAGTCATCACCAGAGATTGTCAACCTGAGGCTTTTGTACCCCCAGCAAGCGGAGCACTTGTTCACACCAACACCTTCAGCCCTTGAAAGTAATTTTCTACAGAGGAGCTACTTTGGCAGTGCTTAGAGCACATTGTGTGACTTCCCTGAGTTAATCCATTTTCTCTGCTTCCAGACAATTCAGATCCAGTTGAATGTTCAGTGCTAAAAAGCAGGCAGGGCTTAGAGCACTCACATGTGAGAAGGTGTGGAGTGTATCCCTTACAGAGGACGTAGAGGCGTTTTAGTTTATTGGCAATCCAAACTGCCTTTGCAGCATCCTCATTTGGACATAATCCTCATCCTCTGAATGTGGGTTTTGTTATTTGTTTATTTTATAGGGTGTGTTATCACATGTTGTTTGACTCTCCTTTGTATGAATAGGGTATTTAATATTTAAAAAGGTACAAAAGGAGCCTGTTACCTCTGCAAACAAAAGGGGATATAAAAACACCTTATGCCTGTTCTCTTCTTACTGCTGTGGGAGTGAGGAGCAAAGCCCAAATGCACAGGATTATTCAAAACTCATTAATATTAGCCTGAACTCTAATCTCAAACACGCTTTTCTACAACCTGGGTCAGAAGTTAAATCTCCATTTTTGCCATGAGGATTTTTTTCTCCTGTTTTGCCTCTTCCAGGTAACCCGGTGCATAGTGGAGGTTCTGTCCAATGCTCTGTCTAAGCCAAATGCACCCCCCATTAATCCTGAATGCAAAGAAATCCTGAAGAAGAGTAAGTACAACATTACCTGAACTTCTGAAAGGAATCTAGTGCATGGCTTCTGTCTGATGTTGGAGCAGGTGAGCTGTTATTTCAGCCTGTGTGAAACTGGTGCCTCCAAATTTCAGTGTCAAAATTCTGCTTTCCTTCTGTTCAGGCTGTCTCACTCAGAAAGCAGAGCCTGACGTGGGAATTGTCAGGGATTCTTGACTGTCACTTGTGGCTCTCTCCTTAAACCACCTGGAGAGTCTGAGATGACTTGTCAAACTCTTTAGGTAGCCTGAGAAGATGAAGCATAACTTTGCAGAGCATCAGATTCCTTAAAAACTTTTAAAATTTGCTAAAAACCCCCAGTGTTTTTGTGTAGCTTGAAATAGATGGTTGTCTTTTTATTGTGAATAAGCATCTGTGATGGGCAAGGCCTGACATTCAAAGAATTCAACACAACTCCAGATCCCATTGATTTTCAATGGGAATGAGAGCTAGCTTAATTCAATACTAAAAATGTGATCACAAAGAAGCCAAAAATTATTCTGGAAATTCCAGAGGAGCTTTCAAAATGCCTAATTACATGGAAGTTAGTTCATCCTTTTCCAGGCAAGCATACAAAATAGTAGCAAACTACTGATTTTAAAAGCAGAATTAAGAAATCAATTCTGTCCACATTTCCTTGGTACTTTGGGAAACCAGTTTCGTCTCTGAAATAACACTTCAGTGGAGGGTTGGATTACTCCATGGTGCTGCTTTTGTTATTGCAGGTGATAAAAATGACAGAGAGAGAAGCGAAAACAAACAACCTGAAGTGAGGCATCCCAAAGACCCAGCAGAGATTGACAAACATCCTACTGGGAGCATGGAGAAAGAGCAAAGCCAGGCTGGAGAGGAATCTAAAATGTACATGGAAGGAGGTGATGAGGGGAAACTGGTTCGTGATGAAGGTAAAAGCCAGGAAGAGGAGGTTGGACACCCCACACCTGCTCAGGATGAGACACTTCGCGCAGAAATTAAAAAGCACTATCAGGAAATTGGGAGAGAGGAGGAGAGGAATTACCACAGTGAAGAGGAAAGCAGAGAGGGTGAGTGTTGTGAAGATGTAGAGGCTGCTGTTCTCACCAAGAAGTCGCACTCTGAGGGCCTGAGCACAGAGGAGTTCCGTGGCGGGAATGATCAGAGCCCCAGGGGCCGCTGGCACTTGGAGGAGGGAATGCAGAGCCCTTACAAACAAATCCGGGAAGGTGAAGAGGGAGAGGAAGGAAGGAGTGAGAAATACCACCACGAGTCTCAGGAACGTGATTTCTCCCACCAGCAGGAGCATGAGGAATCTGAGGAGAGTGAAGAAACAGAGGAGGAAAAGCAACCCTACAAACCCAAAGGTTATCATGGGAAGCACAGAGCGAGCAACTCCCATGAAGAGAAGAGGGGCCCTGGTGGTGAGAGAGAGGAGCCAGCTGGGGCATCACACCCAGGGGAGGCCAATCTCCGGGAGCAGTGGAAGCACCGTCAGAAACACCAGGAGGAGTCTGAGGAGAAGGGTGGCTATCCTGGGAGGCCTGCGGAGCAGAGCAGTGAGGAGCACAGGCACAGCTGGCAGCAGAGCCAGGAGAGCAGGGAAGAGGAAAACAAGAGGCATCACCACAGTGAGGAAAGCAATGAGAAGTGGCGTGAGGAGAGGAGACACCATGATGGATCACACCATTCTGAAGGAAGGATGTACGCTGCAGATGAAAATGAGGAAGAGCTGGACAGGTATCTCAGCAAGGAGAAGCAGCATCGTGCTGGAGGGAGATCCCAGCTATGGAACAAGGAAGAGGAAGGGTCACAGAAGGTTTATGCTCGAGACCGCAAGGGGCAGGCCAGGAGGCACTACAGCACTGAGGACGTCCTGGAGGAGGAGGAGGTGGAAAAGAAGCATCACAGCAGTGACCAGGTGGAAAATGAAGAGGAGGAAAGATATGCAGAGAGGGAAGAGTACAGCAGCCGTCTCCCTGCAGAGAAGGAGAAGAGAACTGCAGCGTCCTACAGGCCTTTCTACCCCCTGCTGTGGTGGAAAAGCCGGCACTTGGACAAAAGGGACAGTGCAGGGGAGCAGCTTCTGGAGGGCAAGGAGGAAGGCAGGCCCGCCCTGAGTGAGAAGAGTCTCTTCCCTGAGTACAATGACTATGACTGGTGGTCAGAAAAGCAAATCCAGAGTGCCCTGAACCACAGGCGCACTGAGAAGAGGAATCCTGGCAAAACGAACAGATACGACGTGGAAAAGCAGCACAAGAAGATGGATCAACTTGCACAACTTCTGAACTACAGGAAGAAGTCAGCTGAATTCCCAGAGCTGTACAGCTCTGGAGAAGACCTGAAGAAACGTCACATAACTGGGAATGACAGAAGGAGTCTAAACCAGAGGCCCCTGACGGAAGAGGAGGTACGTGTACAGCAGTTTCTCTGAAAAGCTGGAGGAAGCATACTCCCTAATCCATTCCCAAGGCAGCTGGGAAACTGGGCATGGAAAAACACAAACAGGATTAAGTCACATTTTAAGAGTAGATCTTCAGTGATTTGAAAATCTGCTTTCTTTCTACAGTGGAGCTTTGATTTCGGTGAACTATGCCAGGGCAGTTTGTGAGATAAAGGCACAGCTTCTGTCTGCTGCAAGACAGGAAGGGAAAGGTTTTGTTCTTCTTTGGGCCCTGCCTCTCCCTCTGGGCTCTTACAGACTGATAAAACAAAGGTGCCATTGCAGCAGGAGCAGAAGGGTAACTCACAAGCACCACTTGGTCTGTCAGGTTGTTTAAAATACAGAGCTGAAAGGGGATTTGGGTGTTTAGAGTGAAAGCAGCTGTCCACTAACTTCCCAGCTGGAATTGCAGAGCAGAACCTGACTTGCACCTGTAAGTCCAATTTGTGTGTGGTGTTCACACATAGTGAATCCTCTTTTTTTTTTTTTTTTTTTTTTTGAGCCTATGCCCATCAGTTAGATCCCATCAGCCAGATCCTCCTCATGTGTGCCACTGTGTCTGTGCACTGCACAAGGCTGTGCTGGGAGCAGTGGAGGCTGGATGCTGATTTATACAGATGTTAAGTGGTGTTAGCAAGTCATCATAGGAGAGAATGGGCTGGGTAAAGCTTCTCCTGCTCTGTGTGGCTGTGGAGATGTGGCCCTTGCTGCACACTGTGCTCACTGTGTGACCTCCCAGGGACAGCACCTGCAGCTGTGACATGGCAGGAGGCCACTGCTGGATAATGGTGCTTTAAATTGACAAAGATGAGGCTGCAGCTAGGGTCAGCTCTCAGAATTAAAATTTCGATGCTTTCCCCAGCCTCAGTTCAGTCCAAAGCAGGGAATTGCACCAATGTCCCAAGAAGAAGCTGCACTGCTGTTAACACCCCTTCTGCTCAGGGACTGGGTGGTGGTGGGACAGAATCTGCCTTTGAAGTGGCCTCTTCTCTCATTTCCATGGAACAAAACATTTCCCAACGTTAATGGTGTGTAAAACACTCTCTATGTTTTCACAGGAAAAGGAGCTGGAAAACTTGGCTACTATGGATCTGGAGCTGCAGAACATAGCAGAGAAGATTAACAGCCTCAGGAGAGGCTGAAGGTGTCTGCAATACCTGTGTTTTGTGGTAAATTCACTGCCACTGGATTGTTGTTTGCCCTAAACCCAGGAAATTCTATTCACTGTCCACTCTCGTGTAGTGATTTACACAGCTGAAAGTGTCTTTAATTTGCTGTTATGCTCCTGAGACCTGAATGGCATGAATTTTAGTAATATAACCTTTCATGTGGGCAGGTATTTTTAATATGCTTTTGGAGATAATTGTGTTAGTGTTCTTCAGGAATATATTTGTTTGAGTTTGCAATAATAAAAACCATGGATCTTGGACCAAACCTTCTCCTTGTGTGTGTGACTGATGGGGTTATCTCAAAGTGAGCTGTGTCAGATTGCACACAAAATATTGGTGCTTCACCAGTATCTTTTCAAAGTCACAAGGAGCCCACCTGTGCATTTAGTTTGCCAGTTTGCATGAGCATGAGAGGGATGAAGGAATTTGAAATCTCAATAATGATTTATTTCTTGTTTCCTTATTGTTTGTCACTGCATTTTACAAGGATTATGGCACATTTGCAAACTGGGATTCAGTGTTAAGACCATGTCAGTGTCAATGGTGGTAAAATGCAGCCAGTTTGGCTTTGATCCAAATTAACTCATCAGGTGTTCCAACATTGTTTATTTCTCAAACTTATCTATTAAGCAAATCTGTTTTTCCCCTGTTATTGTTTTTATTGTCACAGGATCTAGGATAAGCAGCCATCTGGAATGCAGAGATGGTGAAATCTACATCCTCTCCCTTTACTGGTGTTTCACGTAAGTAGGAGAAGAAAAGACAGAAACTTCCCATAAAATAGAAAAACAATGCTAGGAAGTTTACAAAAAGCAGCGGTAGATAAAAGCTGAAGCTGTAGTGTACCTGCTCTCATAACTGCTTCTTTACACAAAATACAACCCCTGTTTTTAACAAATGATACTCTGAAAAAGCAAAATACGGAATTTTATAGCTTTATCAAATCTGATTACTTTACCCCAAAGCTCCAGAGTCTGTCCAGTCAGTCTGGACACCAATGAGAGAGTTCCAGAATGGAAGCCAAGCCCTCCTGGCCCTGCGAACTTCCACTGGGGGCGCAGTGGAGGGCAACCAGCAGAGTATTGTCCTCTTAAAGCCTGTGCTAGACCTTTTTATTTCTAAAAAGAGGGAAAAGTAAGAAACGTAAGATAAATCTCATTAGGGAAAACACCCTGTAGTTTAATTGAAATGGCAAATGTAAAGTTAAAAAAATTAATAAAAAAGCCAGACATCTGAAAGATTCAACTGTAGAATAAATATATATACACATACAGCAGTTTTCAAAATAGTAGTATTTTAAAAACATACAGCAACTCTCAGGAAAATGACCGACAATACTAATAGAGACATTCTGTTTCAATATTTAGTATTTTAATTTAAGAACATGCACTTTCTCTTCTGTATTTATTTCAGGAAAATATGGAGCGATGCTGTAAGCATGGGATCATGTCTAGTATTAGTTTTCTCTTTTTATTGTTCCTTTGGGAAAAAAAAAAAAGCTTATGATTTTTGCTGTTCATTGTATTTTCTTAAATTACTGAACACAGCTGAGTTCTGTGTCCCAAATGGGAGCAGATCACATTGTGGAATACTTAGGAGAATCCTCTGATGCCTTTCTGGGAGTATGGAAAGCTAATTTGGATGTGTTGATTCTGACTCAACCTTTTAAAAAACTACATCATGTTCAGATTTGGCAACAAACAGAATGCCTCCACTGAGGCTTGATCATCTCTCCTTCTTAAAGCTCCTGTGAGTTCAGTGGGATCTTTGCTCCCAAGGGTTTTCCTTCCCATTCAGATGATGTGAATTGCTAAGGAGCAGGACAATCCTCCCTCCCCTGCAGTTCTGCTGCTTTTTCTGACAGATGCACAACAGGCTCAGTCCTGTGCTGTCAACAGCACAGAAAAGGACTTGTTATTTCACTAAGACTCCTGAGATCTAAACCACAAATCAATTCTTCAAATGTTAACAAGGAAGGTCTTGAAGTTTGCATCTTTTAGATGATGGCTCCTCCATCTTCAGTGCTTCTGAATTACTGGAATCAGATTTGCCCTTATCCAAGACAACAGTGATGCCAGACAGGAGGTACCCTCCACCTCCACTCATGGTCAGCTTTGGATGGCTTCGATCTGGTAAAACCTTTAAAACAAACAAACAATAACAACAAACCACACCCCAAAACCAGCACCTGTAAAAATCCACTCTCTATGTGCACATCATGTTGTGTAATTTCAGCTTACAGGATAGGATGTAATTTTTTTCCCAGCCACAACAACAAACAGCTATGTGAGAAGTGTATTTATCTTTAAAGTACCTGCAGATGAGAATCCAGTTATAAAAACCCATAATAACACAGGTTGCTACCTCACTGGTTACTTCTTCGTGGCATTGCCAGTGAAATTATAAAGCCAAGGTTTGAGACACATGAAGTGCCATTATGTGCTCAGAAGTGAGGTATTCTGCAAGAAACCACAGCTGCTCCACAACCCAGCCTGAAGTAATTCTGTAATTTCCAGTTCAGTCCCTATCACTGTTCTGCAGCCACCCTTAAGGTCAGACACAGCACTGAGCCATCCCTTTCAGCCACTTTACACTTTTCCTTCAGCTGTGCTCCCTCCTTGCCCTGACTGTCACTGCAGGTCTCAGAGGTTTCACTTGTGTCCAGGACACTGCAGTGCTGTTCTCACTGCAGCTGAACACGGGGACCCTTGCCAGGCCCACCTTGTGTTGACATCTGGGAATTATTAACACTGTCCCTTTGCTACAAAGATTTCAGAAACGGTTTAATGAAATTCTTTGTAAGAAAGTAAAGTTTTTCCATTTGAAATTGCTACAATGAAGAATTAAACCTTTCAGAACACCCGCTGCTCTTAGGCAGAACACATTCCTGAGCTGATACACTGTTTCAGTCAGCCCAAACCCCTCCTATTTTCAGGGAGTGTTTTGCTCCCCAGTATTCCCGTGGTTTTGTCAGCCCCTCACTGCCATCCTTACCTGGTAGTTCCGTAGCCAGGTTTCAGACAGCTTCAGGTTAACGACTCCACCTCTTTCTCTGAGCTTGGTGTAACATTCCAATAATGGCTTAAAAAAACCAAAGAGGAGGTTATACAGCAGAATAGCATCAAATTTGCACTGTAACAGCTCAAGTGACATCTTGATTTACCTCTTTATACTGGCAGTAGACAACAAAAGGCCTTGAAGGAGCAACAAATTCCAATAAAGAAAGTAACAAGGGTGTGGGATGAAACTTGCTGGCTACAATTAAGCTGCAAAAGAAGTTTCATGCACATTAGTTTTCTGCTTCTGAAACCTACTCATCAAGTGACATTTCCTCCCACTTAGCACAGCAATCAATTATACCTTTAAAGTGTCTCATCAGCATGTTTTCATTGCTCTGACAACTCCCCAAATATAAAAACAGATCATGACTTTCTATTGGCATAATTAAGAGGCTGAAGCACTTGTTCCCCAAAGTGCAGAATATTGAATGCATTGCAGGAGCACTCACTTTCAGCTGTCTTGGGCTCCACAATAATTCTTACAACCCAAGAAATTGATGGCTGCTTGGTCTGCCCCAAGATCATTTTCCAAACACGATATAAATTTTGTGATTGCCAAATGTTGCTTAGAATGTAACCTCAGTCATGATTCTTTCGACTGAGCAATCTTCATCAAATAGTTTTATATTAAAAGAATATTTAAAGAGAGAACAAATCCTTAATAGGCATGACTAAAAATCTTTTAAAAAGAAATTATGACCTTGACAACTTAAAGGCTTCCTATTTTATTCTCCATCCTCATTTTAACATCATAGGATAACTTGGATCTACAGATGGTTGAGATTCTCTACAGCTGTCTCCAGTTTTAATCAAGAAAATCCCTGCTGAACTAGATTGCAAGAAATGGTTGATAATTAGTCAATTAGTTAATAAGTTGTGCTTGTGCAGAAAGAATGGGCCAATTAGACTCCTTCCCCAGTGCAGAGAGACCTGAGATGCCCCATCAATTTACATTTGTTCTCCAGGGGAATGTGCAGCACTGGAGCAGAGTTAAACTTGCCTGACAAAAGGGAGGTAAAAATTGATGTTCAATTTTCTAAACACAACTGAGATAAAGAGGTGAGATAACTCTTTCCCAGTTGTTCCCACTTTGGTTGTTTGCCAGCCGTGGCCTTGCAGACCATTTACTTCAAATGCAAACCTCAAAAGAATCGTGCTCCATCATGAACCAAGCAGGCCATAAAGGAAAGACTCCTCCTGTGCCTTGCAAGGCTTGGAATGCTGCACTGGCACTGCCAGGGGCTCTGCCAGACTAGAGGAAGGAAGTGAGGGATGAGAGATTAGGAAAAATCAAACGCTGCTCTTTCATATGGCAGCACAGACTGCTGCCAGCAGGGAGCCTGGCCAGGCACAAAATTAATGCAGTGGGTGACAGGGGAGCAGGAAGAGGTAGAGGAAGAGCAGGGAAGAGCAGAGGGAGGGAGGTGTCTAATTCTGAGCACACGGAGTGTCTATAAACCAAATTCTGCTTTCATAGGGTCAGAAAAATGTAATAGTCTATCTCTAAAGTCGTCTTTAAAAGAATACCAAACACCCAATGAATATCCTCCTTTTTCCCCCTCAGTGGCCTAACATCAGACCTCAACTCTCATTAAAGGAATTGAACAAACAGATCCAGTACAAACAGTGTTTTACCACACAACAGCACAGAAGATAGAAATTTTACTGAAATGGTATCTTCTACATTCAGTAATAAATACTGTTAAATTCAGGACTGCAAGAATTAATTCTCCTTAAGTTGGTACCCACCTTCACCTAATGAACAGCTTTTCTTTATTCTGCCAGTAAGTCCCAGTCTTTCTCCCCACCTTCAACGTCAACCAGCTTTTTCCCTATCCTTTCCCTGCTTCTTTCCTGCAAAACAAAACCAAACCCTTACTTTCCCTGCCTGCTTCTAATCAGGTACAGAGTCATTAATTTGAAGCACTTCTTTATTCCATGCCAAGGTTTTTAGGTGGTTCTTGGTCTAAAGGAACCGTGGCTATAAAAGGCAGATGACTGAAAAAAGGGGATCATGGCTGAGCCATCCAGGACAATGCTCTCTGGCACCATAAATTCTCTTTATCCCCATCATGATGAAGCCTTCCTGAAGCAAGGAATCAGTCATCCCTTCAGGAATGTCATTTGTTACAGCTTTCATGCATTACAAAGGACAAAAGGAGGATAAAAGTGATTGAAAACAAATAAACAAGAGACAAGTATCAAATAGGCCTCCTTGAACTCAATCAACAACCAGAATGTACTATTTTACACAAAAGGAAATATCAGGTGATGTCAAATATTAATTTTCCCTTTGCCAGATCATGCACAGACATTAATTACAATGATGGGTGCAGCAGACAGCAGTGAAACCAGACCTAAACCCTGCCACTCTTCAGGCAGCTCCATGGTCACATCCACAGACACTGCCAGACAGACGTGCAGTTTTTGTAAACCTCCTGACCATTTCACTGCATCAGAGAACACAGAATGATCTGTTCATAAATAAATATTTATTTATAAATATGCATATTTATAAATTCTACGACTTATTAAGTTACACGAAGTATGTGAATGAGCATGAATTAAAACATTTCCTAGTAATAAAACCAAAAATTATATACATGCATTTAAAAATAACCAGTAAATGTGCAGTAAAATTTATCCAAGCAGAACAACTTTATTCCCAGTGAACCAATATTCTTTGGAGAAAAAAAGTTAATATGAATGTTATTAAATTAACTAAATTAAAGTTACTTGGTTAACTTGAATCACTTCAGCATTTGTGAAGAACACAGTGAAAAAGTTACAACTACCAAATGCTCTTACATGATTGTGGGGCTGAATTTTGAAGAATGTATTTATTGCATTTGTTTTAAATTTATGATATTAAATCTCTGTGCTAAATTGTTCCTCAGGAATAACCAATCCTGGCTAAAGCAGGTATAATAAAGTTATGTGCTTTTTCCTATGTGAAAAAGAAACTAATTTCTAAAAACAAACCAACCAATTAAAATGCCCATTTAAAAATGGGCTTTAAAATTAAAATTTAATAAACCTACAACTCAGGTTCTACTTTGCCAATAAAGAGTTTTGTGGTTTTTTGCCAGTAATTTTGTATTAGATTCTACCTGGATTCTGGTTTTCTTTGGATAATTTTATTTATCTTTTTTATTTTAATGTTTGCTCATAATTAATTGACTTTTAGATCATTTCAAGCCATTTAAATAGAAGAGAAAATCTCAACCAAGGAAGAACTAAGACCAAGACATATTTGTTTTTCTTGCTTGTGCTGTACCCTCTGTCATTAGCACTGCTGCTGTTCCTGGTTGTTTCTTATCTCACTGCTGTTTCAAGTGAATTGTTCTTATCCCAACCCCTGATTTTTACCTTTTATGTCCCCAGCTCTCTGCTCCATCCCATGGCCCCCACGGGCTGGGATGTTTCAGTTGGAGCTCTAAATTGGGGAATATCATTCCCAAACTATGACAGCTCTAACCAGACTCACCCATCAGCATTCTTCTCTCTCAACAGAGCAGCAGCTTCTATCAGCTTTTTTCTTCTCTCCCACTGTTTCATTTGCTTTTCCCGAACCTTTGAACAATAAAACAAACAGTTGGCACTTTAACTGGTAATTATATATTGAATCATTATTGCATGGGCTGAATTTTAATTTTTTGAATCTTAATGTAAAACAAAAGACAACTTCCAGAGTTCCACTTTAACACCCGAATAAGCTGCATTTCAGCAGGTCTGAGTCAGACAGCAGAATTTTATATACACTGATATTGTGAAACTTGAACAACCACAATAAATATTCTTACATTTTCTTTATTTTCTTTTTTCTCTTTAAATTCTACATCTTCAGCATTAATGTCCATTGTGTCTTGCTCTTCTGTTGGATTGATCTCCATAGCTGCTTCAGTAGTAGGTTCCTCCTCTGTTTCCTGTGGGGAAGTCTGTTTCTCCTCAGACAATCCATTGCTTTCTTCTTCCACCAGTGCATTATCCTCAGGGTCTGCAGGCAGAGTCTCTGTAGTGAATGTTCCAGAGAGGAGACTCTGCACTTTGCTGAGAGGAAATTCATGAAGATTATCAAAGAAAGGTTTGGGAAATCCAAAACAACTGGTGGCAGCTCTAACAGGTCCTCCTCCTGGGTACATCTGAATGATGGATCCATAGCCTATGGGAAGGAAAGAATCAAAACACATTGGAAAGCCGGAATTCTTAAAATTTTAAAATTCTTTGTAAAATGCTTAAATGAAGGGTCCATTTAAGAACAGGGAAGTAAATTGCCTGCTCTTAATCCAACCATCAAGTTTAACAAGCTGCGGAAACAAGCTGTCTCAAGGGAGAAAGCCTTTACTGAAAGGACAGCAGTTACTGAAACTCAAAAGGACAAGGTAACTCAGAGTATTTGTGTATTAAACGCATATTTAGGATTAGCTCAGAACACATAAGCAGTGAGAAACTGTTTAAAAAGCTAGTTTAATTAATAATTAAATGACAAAATTTCTACAGTTTCTGTTACTTATTTATGGAGTTGCTTGGATAAAACCCAGAAGTTAATCAAAACAGCATTATTAGGCAAAGAATTTCTTCAACATCCAGGCTCTAAAAGCAGAGCAGTGAGATGTTAAACACACTAAAAAATAACTTTTTCATAGTTAGGCTGAAATTGTATCTTCTTTACTTCAAAAAGTAGCCTTATGGCCAAAAGTTGCTGAAGCAAAACCAATTTGTAGTAGCACTGCCTGTGTGCTTCCCAGACTGTGTGCACATCACATCACATCACATCACATCACATCACATCACATCACATCACATCACATCACATCACATCACACTTCCTACCTTTCCAGGCTTCTGGAATATAATTATCACCTCTCTCTGGTATCTTAGAATAATGAAACTGATTAACTGAGTTTGAAAAACAAAACAGGAGTCAAACCTCTCCTAGAATATGCTGAAGAAAATGTCCCATACTTTCATAATACACATTAAATCTAGTGCAGTGGACAAGAGGAATGGCATTTCCAGTGCTGTCTGAATTCCAGTGGTACTATTCCTGTTTTCTGCCATTCACTTTCCTGGACTTCCAGGTGTCTGGGAAGAATCTCCATACAAGCTCCCAACAGCTTTTTCTGAACTCAATGTCATTATGCTAAGACAGGAACTAAAACAGATCTACATGCAAGATCTACAGATCTACATAAATTTAATCAAAATTAATTACATAAACAATTAAATTTAATTCTCAATATTTTACAGATTTTCAAGTACTGAAAAATAAATCAAACTGATGCAAAATGCAACTTTCTCCAATTGAAAAACAAATCTTTGAATGGTGGAGGTGGTAAAACTAGATTAAAAAAGCTAAGGAAGTCTTATGAAGTCCTGCCTTTCAGCAGTGTCACACGGGTGTGTATTTAAGTCTCCCTTGGTGTGTACATGACTAAGGTGTGACTCACCCCCCATTCTCTCCATCACAGCCCCCAGCACCAGGCCCGCACACGTTTCCATGACAATCATCTTGTTGCCAGCGCGGATGTTTCCCAAAGTCAGCATCTGAGCCAGGGTGTCATACCTCAGGTGGCTGGAAGACAAGAGGGGTTTAACAAACATCAAAGTTCTCTTAGAGATACTGCCTACTAGCTCAGAAGCCTGCCAAAAAAAGTTGGATTACATGTAGATTTTCAGGAAGAGCGTCAGTGACCTTCACCAAAAGTTTGACCACGCAGAAACTTAAAATTAAACATCTGGTAGTGAAGATGATCTAGAACTGGAGCCAACAAGAAATGAGCCAGGAAAAGCAAAAGTAGGATATGCAGTAGGTGCACATATCAAAGCAGACGTCTTGTGCTGTGCCAGTCAGACAAAATATTTTTTGAAACTTTTGTTCGTTTGATTTTCTCTGACATGTCAGCTTTGTAAAGAACAAATGGTATGAATCATTTCCTGATCCAAGAATGTATCCCTTGTGAGTTTCACCTGTTTTGCAGCAGCCTGCAGCACCTGCAATCCTGGACCAAAACCCAACACATGCACTGAAGAGACTCAGTGATAGCTATACAAATTACAAATCAGCTTTAATAGTAAAGTAAAGCCAACTGACAGAGATGGTGGAAGGACAAAGGTTTGAGAAGCCATAAATAATCTGTATTTGAAGATTTTAAATCTCAGCATCTTAGCCCTATTATTACTACATTAAAAATCATGTATCTGTCCACCTTTAATGTCTGTAACACTGTATCTCTTCGTTCAGGTGAGTGAAAATCAAACTGGGCCAGATCTCTGCAGTCATGGCCCCCTCTGACTCCTGACTCCAAAGTTAACCATGGGTTTTTAAACTCTGGAGACCTCTGATTGAGGATTTTGAATCCCTAACACATTAAAGACAACAATTCTTGCTTCTGTTAAGTGCCTGGTTATTTTGATTACTGAGCCAGAACACAGAGATGTTGTGCCACCAGCCAAAGCAGGCAAGAGAAACCTTTGAAACTGTGATGAACTTCTGTCTACACAGAGATAATTTGCAAGGTGGTGGTGATAGAGAAATGGTAAAAGCTGGTGCTGCATGCAAAAGAGCTTTCCAATTTGCTGCAGTAATTATTTTCTGTATCATTATTTTTCATTTACTTGCAATCTTCACATTCACAGGAAAGAAAACAGAAGGGTGAATATCATATACTTTGGTATAGTGCAGGTATTTAAGAAGTATTAAAAGTGCAGGTATTTAAAAAGTATTAAAGTATCTTTCTGTTGTAATTTGAAAAAAGAAAGAAAATGAAAACTCACTTAATTTTTCCAGGTTCCCTTGCATAATACATAGTTGAGAGGATGCGAGTGGATGGTTTCACAATTGTAATAACTGCCTCATATCTGTAACAAACACATAGTAATAGTCTGATTTCAGTCTCAACAATTTAGGGAATTAGCAAGTATTTTTCACATTTTAAAATTCACTTACTTTTTTTTCTTCTTCTTTATGTATTTATCTTGAGCAAATTCTGTTTTGTCTCTGAATGTTGTACTGTTCTCTATTAACTGTTGAACTATTTCCTTGGAAGAGACAATTTGTTTTTGTTACAGCTAGCATTTATTTCTCATTTATTTCATATATAGTATTTTTTTAAACAAACACTGAAAATATTTTCTTCCAGTGGAGACATGTATACCATTAACTTCTCCTGACACCAATGGCTAAGTAAATTTCTATTCATCAACAGGATAAGTGAGGCACTAGACTGACTACGTGTAGAAATTTAATCATGTAGTTTTGCATAAAAACGATAAAACTGAAAATGCTTATCCTGGAATATTCAGTAATATTTAGTTTTTGTCCAACTCCCTCTTTGGGTCTCTTGGATTTCAGCATCTCTGAGGGTGTCTTCTTTCCCCATCTCGTGTAGTTCCTCCCCTCTGCTCTGGGTAATCAGCAGACATCTCCCTCACTCAATGGATCTTCTCATTCTCACTAACTGTGCTTTACTCCTGTACCAACTCCTTGCACACTGTCCTTAGCATTTATTATTTCCTGCAGTACTCCTGACTTTTTCCTTCTCTGGCTCCTAGGTTTTCCCAGAATTACAGTTTTGGTTTCTTGGTCTCCTTGTTTTAATCTCCACCCTTTGCCAATCAATCTCTTTCCCATGCTTTCACATTCCAGCTAGAGGGATCATTAGGACCTCCAACAAAACCAAACTGAACCAAACCAATAGAACTTTCCTTTCTCAGACATTGCTTCCATGACTGCAACACAAGAACAAATGCTGCTATTTTGGGTTCTGTGATCCAAGTAGTTTAACTGCTAAAATTATGGGTTCTATTAAACATAGAGGGGAGGAATGACAGGAGGAGTATTTTCAATTTGGACACTGCACCTTCCATTGCACTTTCAGAATCTGCTCAAAAAAGAGTGGTGCAAGTACTTCTCACTTCCTATTGCTGCTTTCCAGGCCATTATTCCTTCAAACACTTAACATGTGTTATTTGTGGTGTGAAACACCATCTCTTTCTTTTCTGCTTTATTCCTGGAAAAAAATAAATGCAGTGTCTGAGTTGTTTATCTTGTTTTGTAGGGTTTTGGGGTTTTTTGTTCCAGTAAAATTTACAGTGAGGAAACTGGGAATTATCCTGCATCACCAAGGCATGCCATTCACAAACAGGAGTTCAGATTTTAACAGGCATTTATGGAGGAATAACATCTATTGCTGCTAATGTAACTTAAAATGAATATTCAGTTACAGTTCAGAAAGCAGAGTTAATAAAAGCACAGGAGACGCACGGCACAGGCATGCTGAGGACATACAGGACAGCCAGAGTAACCTTCTGCCCTGGATAGTGAAAACAAATAAAAGCCATCAAAGCTATCAACCTGATTAGTACATTCATCTCCAAGAGATAACACAACCAGCAGCACGACCATAGAAACAGAAGTACCATTCCAAACTTCTTGGACCCAGCAGGCAAAGCAGAAAAACTGCTCCAAAGAGCAACACCAAACAGCAAGATGCAAACAGGAGATGAACTTGATGTAAGCATGTGCAATTCCCTATTTTTATTAGAAAGGGTAAACCAAAGACAAGAGAGAATTTTGCCTGACAGCATCTACAGAACAGAACTGGCTGCAATGCTTCAGTAAGATTTAAGATGGCTCAAAGATCCCTTACGTTATGACAAGGTGCAGGGTTAAATACCAACCCCTTTCCTAACAGAACAGCACTGATCTCTTGGGAATACTCTTAACTTTCCAGGTACAGAAAAAGTACAAGCATCACCTCCATCTGGCAGGCACTGCCTACAGGCACACTGATGGTTCATGTGTTACACAGTGTTATTTGTTAAGACTTCATAGTTTGGCCACAAACCTTTCCTACACCTTTGATAGTTTAATTATTGCACAATTTTAACACATCTGTAATACAGAAATATTTATTTTGAACCTTATACGCAAACAAAACTTAATGGCGATAATGTGAGCTGTACTTTCTTATCTGTTATGACTTCTAATGCCATAAAAATTTATGCTTTACTCTCCACTGACAAAGTTGCCAACCTTACATAACGTTTTCTCTGAAAACAGCCTTAGCATTTTTGTAAAACCAAAGAACATGATTTGACCAGAAGAGCAAAGAAAAAGCACTGAAATCTATGCACAGATAAAAAGAATATCCTTTTTCATGAACTAAAATATAACCATCAAGGTAGCACAGAAATGACACCAAAACCTTATTTTTACCTGTCCTTTAATACCCTTGTCCTTCAAAGCCTTTATGTCATCATGAGTCAGTTTTTGAGACTTCCCATCGTCAACTATGTTACGATTATCTGTCCCTGCTTCCTTTGTTTCTAAATGAAAAGGATACAGATTTGTAAAATCTAGCTCTAAGTGGGAGAAACACACGATTTTAGTTTCACAGAAGGCAGATTTCTCATGGTTAAACACACATTTTTCATGGCCTTACAAAGTACAACCTAAGCAATGAAATGTAATATGTGAAGCAAACCTTAATGTAAATAAAATCACCCAGACTAAGGATCAAATTTTCTCCCACATTAAAAAACTTATTTGTTATAGGACTAGTGAAACAACTGATCAAGACAAAACCATGCACTTTTATGGCAGAAAGAATATAAGTAACATGAAATTAAAAAATTATTAATAGAGAGCTTTCCCAATTTCTTTGGTATCATCAAAGAAAAAAATTATTTGAAATAGTTTTTCCAACTGTCAATCATCTGAGATACCTGTGGTAGTCTCTTCCACCCCTTGCTTTGGCTGGAGGCTTCCACCACTGGTTACTTCAAATGTAGTTCCATAAATATGTCCGATGGCATTATCCAGGTAGAACCACTGCTTCTCAAAAATTATTTTTCTGAAATAACAGAAAAGTCAATGATACTAAAAGCATTATTTTTACTATGTCTGAAACCCACCAGAGTTGAGCTTAAACTATAGCTTTATATATGACATTTTCATCTATATCCTTGAAGAAAAGCAGGACAAGCATAAAGAGTGAAATTAACCACAAAACCCACATTAAACTGAAACTGGTCAGGGAAGGAACAAAGAATTTAAATAGACCATACTGGAAGAACTTTTTTTTTCGGTTCAAAAGAATTTTCAAATGACAGATAAAACAAGGCTATGGTGCTAGTTAGCATCATTTTTGACAGAAGAAGTCAGAAGTGTATTAATTCTAAGGATCATGCAGAGTACTGCAAAAAGATGAACATGGACCTCTGTTCTGCAGAGCTCCTCTGAAATAACATTTGCCAAAAGACTATGAAGAAATAGATAGCAGAGTGCATCTTGTAAACCTAGAAATGCTTACTTAAAAAAAAGATTTTACCATTCCTTTTATTTTGATTGCACTAAGGCAGGTCTGCATTTTCCCTTCTTCACACAAAGCAGGATCCACAAACTCTGACTTTCAGGCTGACCAACAAAGGCTGCCTTGCTATCCCAGGAAATACCAATCTTGGCAAATGAAACAGGTAGCAGGATCTATGCCACACTCACATTCAAATCCAAACTTGCCAATATGAGCCCTAATTATGCAAATTACACTCATCACTAATTCTGAAGCACAGCAAAAAGGCTGAGTTTTTTGTTACATGCAGTTTATGCATATATTTTATATGCGATATTACTTGTATTGCCACATATGCTCCAGAATTTAAACAAAATTTAAAACAAAAACTTAAGAGCAACTTAATGAACAAGATCTTGGCATTGCTCTGCAGGTCAGCAGAGTATTACCTGATTTTGGTGCCAGATTCTACTGGTGAACACTAAACCTGTCAATAACCAGCACTCCCAGATTCTGAGGTCCGAACTACACCATTTTTAAACGAGCCTCATTCAAGCATAGTACCTTTAAATCTCCATCCTACCGAATCCGAAATCTGCCCACATTACCCAACACTGACTTCTACACACTGATCTACAAAATTGTCTCCTGCAAGGGGACGAGCCCAGGCTGTGCCCAATGATTTTAGCATTTCCTGCTGGGCTGCAGGTGCTTTCTTGCCATGCCAGTCGGCCTAGGAGAAGGAAATAGGAAACCTTTCACGGCACCGCCTCCGAAGCAGCAACTATCCAGAGCTGCGTGCCAGCATCTCCCCGCACGCTAGCACCGCTGAGGGCAATTAACAATCCCTATTAGCATTTCACAGAAATTGCGTGCCACGCCGAGCTAAGCATGACAACGACGAAACGTTTTTCAGGCTCCTCTTCAATCGCCACTAGTTTGACACCGACAACGCAAAACCATCTTAAAACTATTTCAAAGTCTTAAGAGAAATGCAGCCAGGAGATCTTCCGGGTTTTTGGGGAGTTTTTTTGCCATAGGAACCGAGGCAGCCTTAAAACCTTTCCCGCCGCCTCGCGAGGCCGCTGTTCCTGCCTGGCGCGGCGGAACAGCCGCGGGCCACCCCGGCGGGACAGGGACCGGCACCGGGACCCCCTTCCCTCCCGTGGGGCCCGCGGCAGCCGCATCGAGGGCGGCAGGGCGGAAGGCGCAAACCTCGGCCGAGACGCCGAGCGGCCCCGGGAGCCGCCAGCGCGGCCCTCACCTACGGCGCAGCACCGACACGGCCTTGAAGACCTCGTCCCGCTTGAGCACGGCGCAGTCGCCCTCACGGATGCGCGCGCTCGGGCCGCCCTCCATGGCCGCCGCCGCTCGCGCCGGGTCCCCGCGCAGGCGCCGAACCCCCGCGGGCGGGGCCCCGCAGGCGGCGCCTGCGCAGAGCGGCGGCGCGGGCTGAGGGCGGGGGAGCGGCAGCGCCAGAGGGAGCGCTGAGCGCCGGCCTGGCCCCGGGGCTCCTCAGTGCCTTCCTCCGGCCCTGTGTAGGCACAGAAAGGCCGAGCCTCCCGCGAGGTCCCCTCTGGAAAATAGCACTGGTTTAAATTAAATATCGTTTGGTAAATTTTTTGTTTCTTCGCCTCCGTTTGTCGTCGCGTCCCCAGACTGGCGCCGGCAGAGGGAGATGAGCAAGGACCTCAGTGGCAGGGGATGCGCCCGGGGCAGAGGCTTCCAGGGGTGGCGAGGAGGATGGAGAGGAGGAGGATGGAGAGGAGGATGGCGAGGCAGAGGACAGAAGGGAGAGCCCAAAAGGATGCCCGAACCTGGTGAGCCAGCCCCTGTGCTTCTATGTGCTTTCTGAAGCCATAATGTTTTTAATGTACTGTGCTAGGCAATTACAGCTGCTTGTCTGCCGTGGTCAAAAGAATCACTGAGAATAAAACTTGCAAAGTTTCGCTATCCACATTCTTTTAACCCACATTTTAATTTTTTTTTTCTTACCCTAGCAAAATCTCGACTAGTCCAATCAACGATGGACCAATTTATTCCCTATAAGGGCTGGAAACTTTATTTCTCTGAAGGTATTTTTAGACCAAAATTATATATAGCAAGTATTTAATTTTTTTTTCTAAAATTAGTTATATATATTATTAGTAGAATTATAAGTTCAATAAAGAACAACCGAAGTTTCATATATAAAAACATAAATGCAATAAGGACTTCACTCTTATGATATACTGTAATCTTTGTGATGATTACTGTGATGCTGTAAAGATCTATCATCTTCCTTAGTTTCACTATGCAGAGAAAAGGAAGAAAAATGAACCCGGTTATTTATTTTGTGAAGTGGAAAGAATTATTTCTGTCACTAATGTGCTGTGTTTCTAATTAGTTTACAATGACAAGTCTCCTTTTGTCCAGAAGACTCAAGCCTTTGAAAAGTTTTTCATGCAGCGCATTGAGCTTTATGACAAGGTAAAAAACAAACCCAAGCATATCCCACCCCAACAATCCATTGTTGATACAGGAACACTACAAATTTTGAGGGTTTTTTTCCATCAAAAGTAACCTCTATTATAGACCTGGAACATTTAGGACATAAGTTGAATGTGTTGGGCTTCTAATTTGACATGTACTTTATAATTCACAACGTTTCCCAGGATGAAATAGAAAGAAAAGGAAGCATTCTCGTGGATTATAAGGAACTAATCCAAGACAGAGAACTGACTAAATCAATACCAAATATATCTACTGAACTAAGGGATATGCCTCAGAAAATACTGCAGTGTATGGGTCTGGCAATTCATCAGGTAAACAAGATTTTAATACATAGAAGCATAACCCTTACAGCAAAAAAGAATCAGTGAGACTTAAAGGCAATTATGTTATAACCCCCAAATCTCAGTGTTTTTCTGTCTTAGGGGAAATTACTGTTTATTTAAAACTCAAATCCTTTAGTCTCTTGCCTTTCTGTATGACCCACAAAATCACATTTTGAAATTGCTTAGGTCTTGGTCCATTTTGCTTTTCATCATTGAAGCAGTTGACTAAAACTAAATGTAGTTCTAACACCTGTGTCTCTCTCTATTGCGAGTTCTAATTCCTGTGGGCATCCATGTCCCCCTTCCTGCTCCATCCAGGTGCTCACCAAGGACCTGGAAAGACATGCTGCAGAGCTGCAGGTGCAGGAGGGATTGCCCCTGGAGGGAGACCCTATCATAAATGTGCCTCTCATCCATGCCAGGTAATGGGTGCCGGGCAGTTGCTCTTTCCCAAGGAAGAGCTGTTTGCTTCCTATCTAACCCTTGCCAGTCACTATGCATGGTGCTGAAGGCTTACATGTTTTATGGAAAAAACTGGGCTCTCTGAAGCCATTTCCAGGAGAACACTCCACATTTCGCTTTTTTCTTCACCATGACTTCATATCCTTGTGAAGAAAAAAATGAAATGAAACCTCCTTATAAGCTGAACAAACAGCTTGAACTAGAAGAACTTGAAGCAGAGAAGTGACTTATAAGTAGAACAGCTATTCCATAAAACATGTATTGATTAAAAGCAGAACTATTTAAATTTCTGGTAACTGGAGAAGTTTTTAATGAAGTAAGTCCTTAGAACTTCTTTTTCAGAAGTAATGGCATCTTCAAGTCTGAGGGAATTTGTTGTATAAGCTCTATGGAAGTTCAAATTACTTTTTAAAAATTATTTTATTTTTTATTATTGTTTTTAATTCCCTGCTGGTGGCGGCATAGCCATAATAAAACTTTGGTCCAGTCTTTATTTGAAACAATGGAAAGAGACAGTTATGGATGATTATAAAGTAATGTCTGGTGTATTGCTAGGCTAGAGGTGTCACTGCATAAACAAACTGTACGGCTCTTGAGGTTGATTCATGTGGAGAATATTAAATGTTCTGCTACTTTCTAGAACAAGAATCAAAGACTATGCCACGAATCCACTGAAAAAATACTTCTAAGCCTTTTTTCTGCGTTACTGTTTTTAATTAGGAGGAGGATTTTTGTTTGTTTATGTTTAGGCGTGTTTGGGGGCTATTTTTGTCCTGCATTTCTGTGTGCTGATGCTGAACTTTGGTGCAGGGTGTACAACTATGAGCCTCTAACCCAGCTGAAGAATGTGAGGGCCAACTGCTACGGCAAATACCTGGCCTTGCGTGGCACCGTGGTGAGGGTCAGCAACATCAAACCCCTGTGCACCAACCTGGCCTTCGTCTGTGCCACCTGTGGGGATGTGCAGGGGGTTCCTCTCCCTGATGGGAAGTACACCCTTCCCACCAAGGTAAGCTAAAACTATTTAGCTTCATGTTTTTTGTTCAAAAAAGCAGCACCACTGGTATTAAAAAAAAAAAGAAAAAAAATATTAGAAATATAGTCTTTAAAGCTAGGTTAAAGAACTGACACATTGAAAAAAAATTAAACATACTATGCAACTTTTATTATTCAGACCCTTGTTACTTTTAAAAAAAGTGTATGCTGCTGGATATATGACAAGCAATACATAGAAACTCCCTGAAATCTAGGAAAAATGTTACCACTTTTAATTTCCATTTCACCGGTTGTGTTTAAAAAGATTCTTCCACCTTGCTGTGGTGGTGTTCTATGCTTATATTGTTGGGGTTTTTGTTTAGAACTTTCTATTTTAATTTCACTGTTTGTTATCTGGACTTAAGTAGTTATTAGACATAGGACAGTGCCTGGTTATTTTATGTTACCTGATGTGCTTGAGTGGAAAAAATTATCTCCTCTGGAACATCTGTAGGTACCAGAAACCAGCCAACCAAATAAAAAACACCACCCAACAAAAAAAACCAGGAGAAACCACCCCCTACCTTCTCTTCCCCAGCTCAGACCAGTTCACCAGGGGGATCACACAATTCAGCTGTATTTGCTCTAACAGCTATAAGTCAGAGTTCAGGTGTCTGTGCTTGATAGCTCTTCATTAATTATGTACATCCTAATTTGTAGCCCTAATTTAGCTGGCTTTTTTCCTGGAATGATACTGAATTATATATTTATTTTTTAAAAATCAAATTAGCCATTTTCACTTTAGGATTTTAATAAAAGGCTGCAAATAAGTTAGAATTCCTGTTGTTGCAGTGCCTTGTTCCCGAGTGCCGGGGCCGGTCCTTCACACCTGACAGGAGCTCTCCTCTTACCACCACAGTGGACTGGCAGTCTGTCAAGTAAGCACAAAAATGTGATGTGACAGGACACTCAAAAGGTGACAGGATGGCTCAAACCGTGTTACACTGTGATTTTAATAATATTATTCTTTTGCAGCAAGCGCTCTCCACCATTTGTATCACAAAGCAGTTGTTTTATCCAAGCACTCATATACTTTGTAACCTACCCAATGTAATAGCCTCCTGGAAATTCCTTCTGCCCCTAGGGAGGGCTTGGAAAGATGTTCAGGTTGTGCTCCTTGCAACTTTTCTTGATCATTTCTAATTGCACCTATGATTTCATGATTCCCTTCAACGAGCTGTAAGTCAGCTAGAAAAGCCCTTTTAGGTTATATTGGTCAGCTGTGCCACTTGACCTGAATGAACTGGAAGTAAATTTGAGGGTTAAAAACCTTTGTTTGAAGGGATAGTCATGTAAAACTCGTGCTGATACTAACAGCTCTAGAGGGCGCTGTTTATCACATCTTCGTTGGTAAAGCTTGGCTTGGCTTCAAGGAAATCTCAGGGCTCCATGTGCAGAGACAGAACTGGAACTTTCACAACTCTTCTTGTTCTGGTCTGAGAAATTTATTTGGCTTTTCTAGGGTGAGAATGCCAATTAAGCATTCATGAGGGCTATAATGTCTGAGCCCTTAATTTCTTTATGTGGGTCCCTTTTACTTCATGTACTGTACTTATTTCTACATGACCATGCTCATCAATGGTAGAAAATCTGGATTTCAACTCTGAGTTTATAGTTACTGCATTTCTGGGTTTTATGCATAGTTTATACCCATATAGTGAAGTGTGACCTGAAAAAGATACCCAGAGGTGCGGATGTTGTGTGCTGCAGTTGGATTGGAGGTCCTACATGGTGTCCGAGCTCCTCTCGTGTTGCAGGGTGCAGGAGCTCATGTCAGACGACCAGCGGGAAGCAGGACGGATCCCACGCACCATCGAGTGTGAGCTGGTCCAGGACCTCGTGGACAGCTGTGTCCCAGGAGACATGGTCACCATTACAGGCATAGTGAAGGTGGCAAGCACTGAGGAAGGTGAAGTAAAGCATTTGAGAATTTTTTCCTAGGGTGGAGATGTTTTTTGTGGTGCTTACACAAGAACAACCACAGTCACTCCCCTTAATTGGAGCTCTCAGTGTTGTGAGTGCATAAAGTGTAAATTTCTTCAGAAGTTACCAAGGTTTCACAATGAAGAGCTGTTTTAGGGCATTTGCTTAACATTTTCCCTTTAATATCTCCTTCAAACATTGGGAGAACTGTCACACTGTTGTGAAGGAGAGTTATCTTTCTTAGTTTAGTCTCCCTAGAGAAAATTTTCAACCTTTTTTTTCCCTTTTTCCTTTTTTTTCAAAGTGAAGAAATATGTTGTGAACTGCTCTGAAAGAATACACCGCAGATAACTGGAAGACAGTTTTACTCTGAGACTTCATTCTCTGCTCAGTAATCAATCTAGATAGAAAATTACTAATAATTAATGATTAATTATTAAGCTATGTGTTTTATGCTTCTACACCATACGTTTTTTTTCCTCTTAATGTTGAGTGGAAACATTTTGCATTCAACTTTTATTTGACTACGATACTGTAATAACTTAAAAATCCTTGGAAAAATTAATTCATTCTGGGACAAAATTCTCTCTAGACGTGTATCTTCCAATTCAGCAAGATATTTATTGTGTACATAAGTGGAGGAAACTTAAAAGAACAAATGTAACTAGAAAGTTATTTTACATCAATTTTACAAAATGCAAATGTTCAGTACTTAAATATGAGCATGGCTGTACATAGTATTTCTGAATTACTCTATGCCATTTGTAGATAGTATGAGTACTTATTGATAGAAAAAACATGCTTCATCATCCTTTCTCAATTTTTCTCACAGGAGCTTCTAAAAATAAGAATGACAAGTGTATGTTCTTATTGTACATTGAGGCAAATTCTGTCAGCAACAGTAAAGGACAAAAACTAAAGAATTTTGATGATGAGACTTCTCAGGGATCGTTCATGGAGTTTTCCCTTAAAGACCTCTATGCTATCCAAGAAATTCAAGCTGAGGAAAATCTGTTCAGGCTCATTGTGAAGTAAGTTGTGTCAGACCTAGACTGGGTCTAGGATTAGACATAAATAAGTGTGACCACCTTCAGACAAATGTGACAGTTTGTCCTAAAGCTGTGAAATGTCTAAGGCTTGTGCAATAGAAACCACAGAGGTCTAACAAACTGCAGTGGGCAAGGGACTTGGGAGGAAGTGAAAGTATTGCAGTGGGAATGTTGAGACTTTGGGAGGGGTTTAATGGTACAAGAAATTACTTGTGCTCTAGTTCAACCTTGGACAGAAAGCTCAGGGTAAAAAAAGCAATTGGTTAGTTTTGTTCCTCACAGTGTAAATTCAACTTACAAGTACCATTTTTCCTATGCTTTTCTACAGTGGAGGAAAGAGGTGCAAGAACTGAGCAGAGGGTGTGAAAGACCCTCAGTTCAGACTAAAAAGTGCTCTTCAGCTGGGGTGTCCCTCAGGCCCTCCCAGTGGAGTCAAGGAACAAAAAACTGGCACTTTAAAAGGAGGGTTACAAGTAGTTACTTGATAAAGACAAGAATAGGCACAGATACCACTGGGAATCTGGTTCTCCTTTGTGGGAACTCGAGTGAAAGGCTTTTCTTATTTCAATCATTTCTGATTATCCAAAAATTTCAAGAAATCCGATGCTGCTGGTTTCTGTTGGAAATTCAGTGACAGCTACCCAAAGGTTTTATGTTTATTAAGGTATTCTGTGATGAGAGACAAAACAAGTGATTATTTATAGTAATGCATGATTTATATTCCACTTACGTTGCCTTGCGCTTTGCTTTTCAGCTCTCTTTGTCCTGCAATCTATGGCCATGAGGTAAGTCATTTAACAACGCCACTTGCAGTTCCAGTTTGAAATGTTTATGCCACATTCAACTCCCAAAGGATTTATAAAGCTTATCTAGGATGGGGGAAGGGGCAGGGACTGTTTTTACAGGTGACTGTGGCTCACAGTCTCTTTTGGTCTCAGGGAAGTGGCAGCCTTATATCCTTCAGTTCAGTGATCCAGAAGGAAAGGTTATTACAGCCAATTCTAAGGAGCTGTCAGATCAAATACTTACCAGTGTTGACCTGTACCACAACAGATTGTGAAGGCAGGTTTGGCCCTGGCCTTGTTTGGAGGATGTCAGAAGTTTGTGGACGACAAGAACAGAATCCCAGTGCGAGGAGATCCACATGTTCTGGTTGTTGGAGATCCAGGATTAGGAAAAAGTCAAATGTTGCAAGTATGGTTTCCTTTATTACTATTTTCTGTTTTCCTCTATTTCCTTGTTATCTTGATTTGTAATCATGGTATGATAACTGTGCTAAGACCAAAGGGTTGATTGAGCCTGGCTGGAGCCATCTTTTCCTATAGGATGCCTCAGGTATAGGATGTTACCCAAAGGCTTCTCCTGCTGCCCTGTCCTTCCAGGGAGCCTGTTAAAACACCAAAGCAGGTGTCCTTGGTCAGACCTATGGGCTTTCAAGAACAGGCTTACAGGCTTGCTGTCCTGCCCTGATGCAGGTTTTTTCACCAACCCTTTTCCCTAGTGAAGAGGTTCACTCCTTCCTATCTTAATTTTTCTGGTCCACTGTCAAAGAAAGTAAATAATCTTTGAACAAATGCAACTTTAAATACCCTGTGATTCTCTTCCTGTGAGGTGTATTTCCATTCCCTATGCTATTTCTATGTTGCTAGCACAGATCTTGGCTTTTTGGGAAAGGGACCTGCTGCTTTGTTTGGGTTTTGATCTTCGTAGGCATTTCTGCATGACAATGACAAAATCAATTAGTAATAGACTTTTTTTTTTCTTAAACTGAGTGATTTTAAAGTTCCATGGGTTTTCCATGGTTACTGTGAAGTGAAGGATGCACAGAGTTCACCTAGACCTGCAGCATTGTATACCTCTTCTGAAAAGCCTGAGCCTTTCTAATGTGGACCTGTTATGTTTGGATATGATTTGCAATAACTTAGCTAAAGTAATGGATTTGTATGCAAGCATCTTAACAAACAAAATTTTTAAATTATTCTTTTGTTGAATGGGGACTGTCCAGCATAGAGTAACTGATTTGTTTTTCCACATTTGTTACAAAATAAAAGAATGCCATTCAAGAAAAGTTACTCCTGCTGCTTTGCAGAAGTCTCTTGGGGTTGCAAGTAGTTATAACTTTACTGTTGGGCCATGTTCAGTAGAAAGAAACAAATTTGGGTTTACTGTGAATTGTTTCTCTAGAATAAGGCTTATGAAATTCTTCACTGTGAGGAGGGGAAAAGTATTTGTTTCTCTTCTAGGCAGTGTGTAACGTCGCTCCTCGAGGTGTGTATGTTTGTGGTAATACTTCCACCAGCTCTGGCCTGACTGTTACTCTGTCTAGAGATGGCACTTCTGGAGATTTTGCCTTGGAAGCTGGTGCCTTAGTTCTTGGAGATCAAGGTAATCCATGTAGTGCCACAGGTTCTGTATAGCCATATGTGAGGGGCAGGACTGTGTGTGCTGCTGAGTCTAAAATGAGCCAAAGTGCTTGATTGACTGTGGACTAAAAATGTCTATTTTAAGTATGAAATTGGCTTTCCACACTGGGGGAAGTTCTGAGCTTCTCCAGTGACTTCTCTGGGGGCAATTCCTGCTTTCCTAGAGTGCAGGAAAACTTCAGTTCTGCAGTTCACGTACCAGAATTACTGTGTCAAAGAACTAGAATTTATTTTGTTCAGGAGTCTGACTGGATGGCAGCTGTTGGACTCTTACTGGTTTTGAAAAAGGGCACTTTATCAAATAGTTTATGAGATTTGCTGTCTATTTTTAAAAAGCTTCTTTTATCATCTTAGTGTATAATCAAGGTGCTGCATGCCCAAGTCAGGCTGCATTCATAATGGTTTGGTTGCATTACCATGGAATGAAAACAAACCTTGCTGAAATGGAGACTTTGTCCAATGTCTCCTGCGGTCCCTAGGATTCTAAATTTGACTTCTGATGTAGCCCTGGATTGTAGTGCACACTTGTCCTTCAGTTAATGTGTTGTCTAACAAGTCTTCATCCTGTTTTAATTGCTTCCAGGAATTTGTGGAATAGATGAATTTGATAAGATGGGAAACCAGCACCAGGCTTTGTTGGAAGCCATGGAACAGCAGAGCATCAGCCTTGCCAAGGCTGGCATTGTTTGCAGTCTGCCAGCTCGAACATCCATTGTTGCTGCAGCAAACCCCATTGGAGGACATTATAACAAAGCCAAAACGGTGTCTGAGAACTTAAAGTGAGCAGTTTCTGAAATGCTGCCTTTCTAGTTCACATTCAGGAGTAGATGCTTCTGATAGTCTTGGAACTTGTGTACAATTGCTTTCTAGTTTTTTTGGAGTGTGAACACAAACTTCAATAATTTTTAGTGGCTTTTGAGAGAGAGATTGCTGTTCTACTTTATTCTGAATGAGCAGGACAGGATCTTCTACGTGTGTTTGATGTGGAACGGAGTTGCTATAGTTTTTCCTCTTCTCCAAGCACTTTGTGGTTCCTTGTCTTTCCTCCAGGATGGGGAGTGCTCTGCTGTCGAGATTTGATCTGGTTTTCATCCTGCTGGACACCCCGAATGAGGACCACGACCATCTGCTGTCCGAGCACGTGATGGCCATGCGGGCTGGCCGGCGTGCAGCCTGCAGCAGTGCCCTGGTGACCCGGGCCAGCTCCCAAGAGCACTCTGTCCTCCAGGCCCCGTCAGATCGACCCCTGCTCGAGAGGCTGAAGGTAGGACTTGTCCTGGGGCTGTTGCAGGAGATGCTTTAAAGCAAATTTGCTGTGTTAGGTATCAATAAGGAGCTACAGAACTGGGCTGGGTGTAATAATTTGATGTAACATGATCTGCAATGGAGTTCTGAATCCAAATAAAGCAGTGTGGAAACAAATCCTTGGGCATCTGTAACTTGAGGGATTTGGGAAATATAGGAGAGGAAGCATATTTCTTCCTAGACTTCGATGATGGCTTTGAGAACTGATACTGTCAAATGCCAAGTCTTGGGAGGAATTGTCCTACTGGAGCTAAACCCATGCGCTTTTGGAAATGGGATATCAGCAGTTCAGTCTTCTGTAGAGCTGTAACAATTGGGAATTTGGATTTTCTCTTTTTGAGAAAGCATTTAACTTTATAATGAATTCTATTTGGCACTTTTTATCATTGCAGATGGGAAGCCTTGGCTGCTTTTTCTGAAATAGCCAAGTGTGTGTGCTTACATGTCTGAGCATAGTGTGGGGACTTGAAGTACATTGTTCCTATACAAAGCATGATGGCTTCACCAGATAAAGCATAAAGATGATGATTTTATATTAAATTTTTTATTGTATAGGCTTCTGACAGATATCTAAGCCCTTTGTAATTGTGCTAGATCTCAACAGGAGAAAACTTTGATGCCATTCCCCATCAGCTGCTGAGGAAGTACGTTGGCTATGCTCGGCAGTACGTCCACCCAAACTTATCTCCAGAGGCTGCACAAGTCCTCCAGGAATTCTACCTCGAGCTCCGGAAACAGAACCAAGGAGCAGACAGCACTCCCATCACCACGAGGCAGCTGGAGTCCCTGATTCGACTGACAGAGGTAAGTGCAAGCTGGAATGCTTAAGGTATTGAAAGCAAAGAGATTATTCCTAAGGTATAGGACAGTTTATTCACCACTGTGCTTTTTTGTTTTGTTAAAATTAGAAAACTGAGAATGCAAGATGCTCACAAGTGCTTAAGAGCTACTATTTCTTAAAGCTTCTTATAAAGTAAAACACCCCCGAGGAGGTGGAAAGGGAATCTATCACATTGCCCAAAAGAAGAAAAAGTAGGTGCAGGCAGGAATAACCTGCTGCCCACCTTGAACTTAGAATGCTTCTGTTTTCCCTAACATTGCCTTAACAACACTATTTGTGATCTGCTGCTTCACAAGGATACACTGCTAAAAAGCAAATAAACTCCAAGCTACAGCCTAAAAATGCAAGTATGCAGACGGTGATATTGGCACACTAACAAAAAACAGAAAGGTCTTCCTCTGAGAGGAAGGTTCTAAGAGGCTTAGGTTCTATCTCTGCTCCTAAAAATTGTGCTTGTAGCCCTTGTAGAGTGATTGTAGCCATTTATCACATCAGCTATGATACATCTTCAAAATGTTTATGGGGTTTTCTTTTCTGTTTTAAGGCACGATCAAGGCTGGAATTAAGAGAGAAGTCTACCAAGGAAGATGCTGAGGATGTAATAGAGATAATGAAATACAGGTAATACACACTGCTTTAAAAATAGATAAAGTGCCACAGTGCTATTAATTTGAAACTTTTTTTTTAAACAAACATGGTGAAGAAATCCGTTTAAAAGGCTTAGGCCCATGATAGTAATATTGGGATTTGTTAGCTGCACTTTAAAAGCTGACAGCAGCCCTAAGTTGAACACAACTGCTTAGGCTTGTGAGTTATGTGATCACAGTGGTTCTGTGTGTCTGTGCACAGTAACTCAGACGTGAGGCTCTGCTGAAGGGTTTTTTCCTCCCATGTGATCACTCTGTTGCTGGTGAACAATTAAAGTTTAAAAGTGATTTGGATTAATGCTTCATCTAAGTTCCCTAGAGAGTGACTTTCTTCATATGGGTTGGTTTTCCACATGGCTTCTGAAAGCCCTCTCAAGCAGTTATGTTTTGGGAAGCAAACCCACATGTTTTCTTTTATCTCCTTTTGAGAGTTTTATCTCTTTGTAACCTGTTTGTAGCATGCTAGGAACCTACTCGGATGAGTTTGGAAAACTGGACTTTGAGCGTTCCCAGCATGGATCCGGAATGAGCAATCGGTCACAGGCCAAGAGATTCGTGTCTGCCCTGAACAGCATTGCAGAAAGGACCTACAACAACCTCTTTGAGCTGCAGCAGCTGCGGCACATCGCCAGGGAGCTGCAGATACGGGTGAGCTCGGCAATCAGGCACTGCAACAACAGCAAACTGCCAGGCCAGTCACAATTATTTATTGCCAAATGGACAGTAGCAAAGGCACCTCTGTCGTGTCTCTTTGCAATGACAGAAGTAACCAATTTACTGCTGCTAGGCTGAGCAGTGTTCCTGAAGTGTCTTCTAAGCTTTACTGACCTCACAGCTGTTTGCAACAGCAGCTCCTTGCACCGGTAAGGGCTGATTCTATTGATGAGGCTGACTCTTGGCAAGATTCTGTTCTGATCTGTGAAAGCTAATGTTGGTTTCAGTGCTTCACTCCCTCTGGCTCCCCAGAGGACACACCTATTTTTGTTCCCAAATTTAGACTTGTGGTGTCCGTGCTCTATTTCAGCAGTACAATGGTGTTACTGCTTGAACTTCTCTGGACCAAATATGCCTTTCAGGTTTTCATTCCAGCTTCAGAGATCCTGAAGTTGTATCTTGATAGGAACATCATGTAGGATACATGGCCACAAATGCATTCCACCCTATAATTGATTTGCATTTTGTACCTGTGGGGGCTTCAGCCAAACAAAATGATTGATAGCTAATTCTACTTTTTGCTCCATCGACTACTTACTTAAAGTTAACTCTATTAACTCTAATTCTCCCTTCATATGTGGAATATTTTTTGCCCATTCAAGGTTTTATACCTGGAAATCAGTGAGAGTTGTATAAATCATGCTTTTCTTTGATAGATACTTCTGTTTCAGAACTGGAATTTTTGCATATGTAACTGCATCCTTTCTGCATGACATAGAGAATGCTACTTCTAAATAACACTAGAGTAAAAATAGTAAGTAAAGCTCAAAAGGGGAGAAGGACTGATGGTATGACACCTCCTAGTAGGTGAACAGTTTGCTAAGGAAACTGACCTATTCTTAGCCCACTTTATTTCACTAAGTTCTTTTAAAGGGCTTATGTTGCTTTATATCAGGTCAGATGTCATTCTCCAGTTTGATATTTTTGTCTTTATTTTCCCAGGTATCTGATTTTGAAAGCTTTATTGGATCCCTGAATGATCAGGGTTACCTTTTGAAAAAAGGTTCAAGAGTTTATCAGCTTCAGACCATGTGAGAAGAGTCACTGTGATGAACTTCCTTGGGATGATGGTTCCATGGGACTGATGGACCTGCAGCAGGGAGGCACATCCTGAACTCAGCTGCTCCTGGTACAGCACTGGTGCTTGCTGGGGTGGAGATTCCCCTGCAGATAATAATGTGGAAAGCTGCAATAGGACAAACTAACATGTGGTATTGCTGCCTGGCTCATCCTACAGGTCTGCCATTCCAAATGGGACTGTGCGGGGCTATAATGATGCACCTCATCATCCTTGGGGAGGGGAAGGTGTGTTTTTATATTGACATTATTACAGTGCCACAAGAGATTTTACTGCTAAAAGAGATGCTGGACCCACAAAATTCTACCCAGAAATCTTTCATGAGAGGATGATGTGAGCTGTTCATTTAGCACTGTGGTTCATTTAAAGTCTAGAAATGTTTCCAAAAAGTTGTGAAGCTTCAAGTTGAGACAACATAATTTTAAAGCTGTTACCAAATGACACTCTACTGAAACTGACTTGATTTTCTGCTTTGAAACTTGGTCTTTGAAGCCCAGGTTTTATTTGAAATGCAAGTCTGCTTTAAGAAAATATCCTTATTACAATATTTAATTTGTAAAGCAGGGATTGGATTTTGACTTTCATTAAACTTTATATATGAGAAATATTATTTGTTCAAGGTTGTTCTAATGGCCATTACAAGAACTGTAACACAAACAGGTTCTGTTTGTTTCTGTGTAACACTGTTCCTGACACAAAACAATGTGTGTTCAGCAAGAGTGAAGTGCTGAATGTTTCCTGACTTTGGTGAAATCAGAACCATGGTCTGGTGTAATAAAATAGCAGGTGAGAAGCTTTCAGTGTAAGAATTTAAAAACCACAACCTCCTCCCCCCAACAAGAATAATATATTTTAAAAAATCAAGAACGCATTGCTGATTCTTCTGTTTTCCCTCTTTTATTTCTCAGATATGATACATCAACAAAATCAGAAATACTGAAGGTTAGTATCTAATTTTCTAATTGAAGGGACATAAGGATTTGATGTGCCCCATGCTTCCATAGCCATTTGGTACCAAAAGACAAGCTTTAGAGGTTAAAGAACACATTAAACTTTTTCAGTGCTGCCTAAGTCTGAATTTACCCCAAAACACTTGAAACTGAAAACTGCTCTGACAGATGAACTGCTTTAAGTAAGAAATTATAGTTCTGCATCTGAACTCTTAGGGGGCAAGGTCTGCTCTCTCAACTAATCGGAAGTAGGTGTTAAATACTGATTTTAGCTTAGTACGGTATTGGGGGATAGGAACGAGCCTGAAGAGCAAATCAACAAATGCACCTGGAAAAGTAAACTCATTCCTGTTTCTCCTTGAGATAAAGTAAACGCGGGCAAGCGAGGGCCAGATGCAAGCACCGAGCAGAGACCACTTGAGCTCTCTGAGAACTCTCTTAAGATAAAGCAAACCTTCCCCTTCCTCCCTCAAGGGCTTGTACGAGAACGCTACGGCCCCGCCCGCCGGGCCGCCATGGACACCGCCGTCCGCGCCCGGGGGCCGCCGGGGAAGAGCCTGGACCGGGAAGTAGGTGGGAAAGCTGCGGGAATGCGGCAAGAAAACGCGGTCCTCGGGCCTGCCTTTTAATTCCGCCGCCGCGGGTGGCCGCCCGCCGTAAAGCGGGCGGCGCGGCGGAGAGGCGGGGCTGACGTAAAGCGCCGCAAAAGGTCGCGCGTCCCCGGCAGCGCTCGCGGCACACGCGCCGCGCGCGGCTCGCGCGCCGTGCCCAGTCCCGCGGGGCGGATGGCGCGAGGCTGCGCGCTCCCGCGGGCAGCGCGGCCGCGCGCGTAGGGCCGCGGGCAGCGCCTCTTCCGCACCTCTTCTCCCGCACCGCGTCCCGCGCCCCTCCGCGCCATGCTGACCGCCGCCTGGCTGGGCAGGGGCTCCTGGGGGCTCCTCCGCGGCGCGGCGCGGAGGCGGCCGGGCGGCGGCGGCGCGAGGCCTCTGGGCGGCCGGCCCGGTGCGGCGACGACGAGGGGTGGGCGCGGCGGGGCCGTCTCGTGCCTGCCCGCGTGCGCGGGGCCCCCGCGGCTGCTGCGCGCGCCCGCCGCCGCCTGGCGCCTCCTCAGCGGCGGGGCCGCCCCGCCGGAGCACGCCCGGGAGCGGCGCGCGGCGGGGCCCTGCGCCGAGCTGGTACGTGAGGGACACCGGGGGCGGGGGAGCCGCGGGGACAGGGGTGGCCCGAGCGGGAGCAGTCGTTGCCCCGGAATGCGGCGAACAGGTGTCACACCCAAAACCCGAAGTTAAACTTTCGGGGCTCTCGCGGCGGGGTGTTTTCCGCTTAAAGCCGAAGTTAATATTTAGCAGGTCGAGGCCATGTGCCTTGCGCAAGCCGCAGGCTGCTTCCAGGAACTTTCCAGGCTTTTTGTCTGGTTTAGGTGGAAAATATTTGTCGTGATTAACTGTTATGTGTCAAGGTGAGGTTTGCATTCCTGCCCTGAAGTTTTTTCCCTGCTTGCTTTACAGTATGAAAACCCCTGGACCATCCCAAATATCCTGTCTATGGCGAGAATGGGTCTGGCGCCAGTTTTAGGCTATTTGATCGTTGAAGAGAATTTCAACGTAGCTCTTGGTGTCTTTGTCCTGGCTGGCGTGACAGACCTGGTATGTCTGCATCAGTTTGGAAAGGTTTGGGGACAGTGGGCTCACGGCGGTCCTGTGGGCATGCATTGAAACAGACTCCAATGTAGAAAGAAAATGGATAAAACAGATTCGTTTTTATATTTGTTGATTTCTGGGAACATAGAAGTATATATGTATTTCTGTATATGTCCTTTGTGGTATTGGAAAGGGAATTTGTAGGTGCCTAAAGGGGGCTTAATGCTAATAGAGGAAAGGGGAATGTCACTATTCCCTGACCAGCCCAAGGTGGGCATTGGCCGCTCAGTGCTTGTGTCTGTTATGATACTAGTATCCGCTAAGAGGTATTACCTTTTATCATGGTTAAATTCACTGTTTTACCAGATGTTATTCATTAAATATCTCTGTAACAGTAGTGTACATGAGCTGTTTTGGTTCATACTTTTCTAACAGCTATTGAATTTTGTTTTTCCTAGTTGGATGGATTTATTGCACGGAACTGGGCTAATCAGAAATCAGCACTGGGAAGTGCTCTTGATCCCCTGGCAGATAAAATTCTCATCAGTGTGCTCTATGTGAGCCTAACTTGTGCAAATCTTATCCCAGGTGAGGAAATGTCAATTGTGTGTCCTAGAAAAGGTAAAGAAGGTCAATTTATGTGTAGCAGCATTTTCTGTGTTTCTAGAAGGAAAACTGTGTATCTGTTGGAGCTCTTACTTTGATAGTTGCTCTTTGCTCCTATTATATACTTCCCAAGGGACCCCATGAAAGCATGTGCTGCCACATACGAAAACACCTAGCATGTACTGCCACTTTCAAATGCACTTTCTTTAAAGCAATAATAGTTAGTAGCTATATCAAATTGTTTTTCATGGACTGGATTGTTGTAAAACTTCAGCTAAAACCCTTCCAGGAGTCATGTTAAACATCCTCAGTGATGCATAAACTTGTTCAGAATTCGGGAGTGGTTATTTTGTCTTGCTTCACGTTTTCTGCTCTTTTGGTTGTGTTTTGTTTTCAATCATGGACACAATTTTTCACTGGATGGTGTTGGCTCTTGATCTTCCAGTTCCACTGACTTCCATGATTATCCTGCGGGATGCGGCGCTCATTGCTGCTGTTTTTTATGTGCGATACAAAACTCTTTCTCCACCGGTGAGTGCACAGCATTAAAAACGTGTAATCCTAACAAAAAATATATTAATAAAATTTTAGCAAAGTTGTGACCAAGAGATTTTTCATCTTGAGACTTGATGGTGCTTGTTCTTTTGCCAGATAGATTTCTGAGCAGAGCAGTGTTTCATAAAATACGTTTTGTAAAGAGGAGTCAGAGCTACTGATAAGTCTTTTCCCTTGCATGATGTGTAATAAATCTTACGAAAGAGCAGTGTAATTCTTTAGTGCTACAGTTGACTTTTCTGTATCATGTGAACGGTTGTATCAAACTGAATGTGCAAGAATTGCAGTTTTTTCCTCTTTTCTCCCCCAACAGAGAACACTGAGTAGGTATTTTAACCCCTGCTATGCTACTGCACAATTAAAACCAACATTCATTAGCAAGGTAAGAGCAGTAACTTGTTACAAAAGATAATTCCTCAGTAATTGAGGGTGTTGTGTGGTTTGGAGGGTCAGGGTAATTTACTACTTCTGCTGAGTACTGTTTCAAAATAGTGCCAACAATTTGGAGGCAACTTACATAGATGTTGAAAGATTTTCCACTGTACTCTGTCAACACAGGTGCTAATTTTGAGAGTGTAAGATGCTTCATTGAAAGAGGTTTCTAAATAAATTTTCTTTACGTAGACTAATCCTTAAAGCAGTAATAAAAGTGTATATTGGTATTCCTTCTACTCTACTTCTTCATGTTGCTCACAATTCCTTTTTTGCTTTTTTCAGATGAATACAGCAGTTCAGCTAATTTTGGTGGCAGCTTCTTTAGCAGCTCCTGTTTTCAATTATGTGGACAGCATATATCTACAGACATTATGGTAACTGATCTCTTAATTTCTTTTTCCATATCATTTAATATGCTCCTAAAGAAACTGGTAGTTGAGATTAATTTGTTTGGAACAAAAAGAACTGTACACAGGCAAAACATAAATTCAGATTAATAGAGAAGAAAGGAGCAGGAGGAAAGGCTATATGGATTCTTCATTTATTCATGCCATAAGTGTCGTTGAAAAAGCAACCTTGGGATCAGTAAAAATAGCCGTTCTTATTTTTGCCTTATACTGTACCTGCTGTCTTGAAATCCAGGTTTCTGCAGCCTCTTTGAAAAGCACATGGAGAAAGGGTGAATCCTGCTCGACTCTAGGAAGGAAGGGGAATGATGGAATGAGAGCAGGCATATATAGGAGCTTGCCTCCTTAAGTAATGCTGTTCCTACCACTGTCACTGAAAATCTGATCTGAGTCTGAACTGCAACTGACTGCAGGTGTTAAAAGTGCAGTTATTTTTCCTGAGCTGTTAAGTAAGAGTTCAGAACAAAGAGTTCTGAGCGGCAGATACTAGAATTACTTAGTAACTTAGTTTAAAGTAGTGCAAAATCCAGTGTTACTTGTCTTCTAGGGGAAAAAAACCCTGACCATACCAAATAAACCAAAACCACCAGCCCCAACCAAGAAGCGTTTAAGGAGCTATGAATGAGCCTTGATCTTAACAGTCTGTGGTTTTCCATTTTAGTGGTAAAACAGATCTAGAGTTGCATCTGTGAAAGATGCTTACCTTGTTGGGACTGAGAGAGTTCCCATGTTGTGAGTAATGGAGAAATGCTGGGTGTGATTTGCCAGGGTGCTCTGTGAGCACTCAGAAATGCCCTGAGTCTGGCAGGGTGCCCAGGGAGGACAGTGGGGAACAGAGGGGCAGATAGGGCTGTAGCACTGACTCTCACCTCAGTGGGTGGTGTCAGCCTTTCACACGGGCTCATTCAGGAATATCTATGGTCTGGGAAGAAAACAAAAGAGGCTGATGCAGGAACTTGTCCTTTAGCTTTGGAACTTGGTAAAAATGGTAAGTTCGGGTCTTGAGTGGTTTGAATGCTCCCTGTTCACCCTGCCAAGGAATAGTTTGTCACATCAGTCAGTTCTCAAGCCGGTAAAAGTTATGTAGGCTGCAAATGGTGAATCTTTTGTTTTCCCTTCTCTAAAACAAATGCTAATGTGGTGAAAATTTGTCCCAGTATGCAGTTACACCGAAGCATGCCACTTACGACTGGATGGCAGATCTATTGTTTATCTAATCCTCCCCTTAGCTCTGAATTTCAGCATATAAACTGTAAACTGCATTTTTGTGAAGCACAGTTCTTTACTGTGTAGTTAAAAACAGAGAAGATACAAAAAAACCCCCCACTTTGTATATTGTTCATGGACCCACATGACTTATCAGGAACTCTTTTCCCCAAAGGTGCATCACAGCTTTCACGACGGTGACATCTGCCTACAGCTATTACCACTACGGCAGAAAAACTGTCCAGGTGATTAAGAACAAATGAAGTGGTCCAGGTGATAAAAAAATGAAGTGTTCCTGGGAGGTCAGGAAGGTGCTGTGCCCCCAAGGGTGATGGTGTTGCAGCTGAGTTTTGGATCAAAGCACTCTTTGTTTCTTTGCTTAAACCATGGCATCACAATGAAGTGAAATTTGAACATTTACTGTGTATATATGTAGAGAGAGACTTTTCAATGTATTTTTAATTTCTTTAAAAATGAGGTTGTTTACAAAACCAAATAAATAATATTCTTAAAAACACGGTGCGAAGTGCATTCTGAGTAATTTTATTCTGTTTTTGAAGTCAAAACACATTCTTGGCACCAGATTTGTTTTGCCATGTTCATGCCAGGCACTGGGTACGCTGAGATCTGAGAAGAAAAAGCAATTACAAGAACAAATTTGTCTTTGTACCTCAACCTAAGTCAATAAACCAGCATTGCTCATTAGGACTTAAAGACATACCTCAGGTTCCAGCAGAAGAAGGCACATCATTGAGGGACAGAAATTTAAACCAGAGAGAAATTTTCCTTTATATTCCATGGGTGATACGGATGAGGCATGCAGTTCCTACCCTGCTCCCTTTTTTAAAAAAATGTGAGTAATGGTGAACTGTACCCAAATGGAGTTAAAAGTTTCTTATTCTGTATATTCATTTCTAGTCTGTATTTAATTTCTAGTGATGGAAACTCCTGTATCTCCAGATTCTTTAAAGCTTCTAAAGATGCTGTTTAATCCAAATACTCCTGGCTAAAGAGGACATTTAAAATACTGCCCAAATGAGTGGAGACAGTGGAAGTAACTTTCAGATGCATGTATTGTTAATTCTTCCTGTATTTCTAGCTTCAAGAGGTACTCTGTGATCCTCCCACGTGCAAGAACAACTTGTTCTTTGCCTGTTCTATACCTGCAAAACAGAAGAAAGAACAAGGCGGAATAGGTCAAGTTGATCATAAACTCATGTTTTCTTTTTCTGACAACATGATTTTTCTTTCATGCCATAAAAAAGCTACAACTATGAAGGCTTCAAATGATTGAAATCAGGAGGTAAATTTTACCACTGTAGTATTAGCAGAAGAAAACTTTCTGTAGGCACCTCTTTTGGGAGCACATGCTCTCTTTTGTGGCAATATATGTTTATAATATACAAAGCATTTTAATGGGCGTTTTTTTATATTTAAACTTGTATAAAATAGTGTACAGAGAAAACACTTGATCTTTATTAGTACCTTTGTTTTAACTGGCCTCTTGTTTTGTGGTCAGCCCTGCATCTTTCACTAAAGGATAGGGGGCCAAGCCTGTGGAAGTTTCCTTAAAATACGTGAGTAGTGAAATGGAGAAAAAAAAGAAATTTATTGTACCCAGCCAGGTCATTGTTGTTTGGTTCTGGTCAATGTAGTTGGGATTTGCTGGGGGGGTTGTTTCTTTACTTTTTCAATCAGAAACCTTTCACCTACTGCATGAAATCGCCGGGGACTGTTCAGCGACTACTAAGTTAAATGTGCACTGACTGGGCGGTACGTGCCCGCGGGTTTGGTTCGATAAAATGCGTATTTAATCGGTGCTTTCCGCGCTGAGGGTGCGGGGCAGGCCGGGCACAGCCGTCCGCCGGGAGCGAGATCCCGCTCGTCCCCCCGGGACGGCGCCGCGCGCGCTGCGGCGGGGGCTGGCCCGGCGCGGCCGCCGTAGCCCGGACACGCCCTGCCCTGCCCTGCCCGCCATGGCGGCTCCTGGGCCGCCGCCGCCGCCCCCCGAGAGCTCCAGGCCGCTGAGCGCTCTGCTGAGCGGCATCGCCCAGGCCGCTTTCCACGGCAATGCTGACTTCACCGAGGAGCTGCTGCGCGGCCAGCTCTACCCCGACGCGCCGCCGGAGGAGTTCCGCGCCCTGCGCGCCAAGATGGGCGGCCTCCTCCAGGTACCGGCGGGGCGGGCCCGGGGCGCTGCGGGGGAAGGGGCCGCGGTCTGTGGGGAGCCGCTCCATCGGCCTCCCTCCCGCCGGGTGTCCGGCATCCCCTGCTCCGAGGGGCTCGGGTTGTAGCCGTAGACAAGGGTGCTGCTGGTGCAGGGCGCCGAGCACAGCCCTGCCCTGCTGTGCGCTGTCCTGCGCTGTCCTGCGCCCTGCCCGGTCTGCGGTGACACCCCCGGCTCCATCCCCGAGCGGGCACAGCCCGGTGCGGGCAACAGCCGAGACAGGACCCGAAGGAATGGCCTGAGACTCTGTCGGGGATGGTTAGGTTAAATATCAGGAAAAGGTTTTTCACCCAGAAGGTGCTTGGGCACGGGAACAGCTCGCCAGGGCAGTGGTCACAGCACCAAGCCCGACGGAGCTCAAGAAACATTTAGACAATGCTTTCGGGCACACGGTGTGACCCTTGAGGAGTCCTGGGCAGGGCCAGGAGTCGGACTCGGTGATCCTTGTGGGTCCCTTCCAACTCAGCTCCTCTGTTATTCTGTGCCTCGGGCTCTCTGGTCGCTCCTCAGGAGCAGGAACAGGGGGAAAGGCGGCACATTTAAGGTCTGTGCTCATGGAAATAAGTAGCTTTTACTTTCTGAGAAGAACTGGAGTTTTCTTGTAAGAAAACTGTGTTTTGGGGAAAGCACCGCCAATGATGAAGCAAGCCATTTTGCTTAGTTAACAGATTTTGCTTTATGTATAAGAGAGAAGATTTCTTCCCCCCATAATGGATCCTTTTGGTCTCTGTTGAAAGTGAAAATTGCAGCATAGCTCCCAGGAGCTCCGTGTGGCTCGGGGATCCTCCAGGTGTTAAATCCTTGGATGGCCACTGCCACCTTGTGGGTAAATGCACGGCTGTTTGACCAGATTTATAAACGTGGTTAGTAGTTTTAAATATAATTGAGAGATTTAGAATTTGATGAGGATGATCTCACTTTCTTCTTTTATGAAGATGCCATTGTTTATTTAATGATCAGATTCTTATGATGGCCTGAAAAGCCTGCAATGAAAGCTGAGTCATAAAGATTAATTCTTGCAGGGCTCTCTGGTTTTGTCTTGTTTTTCTTTCCCTCCTCTCAAGTACAACTCTCATTCAAGCCCCGTTGAGATGTCACATTCTGAATATAATGTTAATTCAGGCCCCAGAAGACGCAGGTCATTGAAGTTTTGTGGACATTCACCCATTGTTGTAGAATAGGCAGAGAGCAAAGGAGGACGAGGATGTGTTGGGGAGAGGGTATCACACTCTGTGTGCTGCCTTAAGAGCCCAAACTGGCAGCAATTGTGGTCTTTGAGGTCACTCACACCTTCCAATGTGAATTAGCATCTCACTGTTATCAGGGTGCATCTTGTGGTCTCCATGGCCACCACTCTTCTCATCTCCTGATGGGAGAAATTCCTGTCAAATAACTCGAGTTTGTGTAGTTCAGCTTTACAATTGAAGGTTTGGGCTAAGCAATGCACAAACTGCTTTGTGCATGTGTAGCTTTGTGCATGGATTTTGGGGGCCTTATTTCTAGTGGGTGACTTAAAGGAAGTGACACCTAAGTCCTGTGGATACTTTTAGGTATCCACTATTTAGATCTCTAGATAGAGATCTCTTTAGAGCATGCTCTTTAGAGCATCCTAAAAGAGCCCCTTGGTCTTCTGGTTGCTCTGAGGGCCCTCTTTCTTTCACGCCTGCCAGTATGGGGGGGAAAGGTTGATGCTATTGAATTGTGCTTTGGAAGTATAGGGAGGCTTAAATTTATTTTCCTCTTTTAGTAACTCCCTGACTTGAAACCTTCGGTGGTTTTGTGTCACATTGTATTTGCTGGTAACAGTGAACTTCAAAAGTGTTCTATGCTTGCAACATCTTAGCTTTTGGACACCCCTCTTGGGTGCTGGTGTCTCCTCAGCACCTGAAGAAGCAAAACTTACTGCAAGATCTGCCTTTTCCCTTCCTTGTCAAATGCCATATGAATTTCTGAGCATATTTATTCCAGTTTTGATACTTAATTCATTGTGAAAAATCTGCATGATTAAAATTATAAATGCTGGGGGGAAAAAGATGTCTTTGTTATCTTTTTGTGTTTTTTTTTCCTTCCTCCTCTGGGTGGTGGAGCAAGGGGAGCAAACAGCAGTATAACAACAGAAAGTTTAGAAGCAGAGAGATTCGTTGCCCTTGTGACTTAATTGGTGCAATAGTTCATATCTTCTAAGCAGTAAACATGGATCTTTATTGTAAATCAGCCTCTTGCTCTTACTGGAACTGAGCATAAATAAGGTGAAGAACTTTCCAGTACCTTTCTGCATTCTGCCTGTGCAAAGCATGGCACCTGGGAAAAGTATGGAGATGAATAAGTGCCAAAAAAGTGTGTCATATTTACTGCAGCAATAAAAAATGTAACTGTTTTCCTTCCCGGATTGTAGAGAGAGTAGTCTTGGGTTTATGTTTACAAAAGATGTCATTATGATCTAGTTCTTACAGCTGTTTCCTTTGCTGCCCATCGGTCTGCTGAATATGCATGAATCATCTGACCTCTTTTTAAAATGCCAATTTTTTTTTGTAGTAAAATCATATTTCTTTATTAAATTTACTTTTTAAAAAAAGTCTTGTGTGGGATATCCTGGAAGGTAAAACAAACCCCTAGGAAGGCTGGCCCTGGAGAACCACAAAATTTCAGTTTTGTTCTGTTAATTGGTTTTTTGCCCTCTGCCTTCATCCCTCCCAGCCTTCTGTCCCTTAAGGCTGCAAAACATTGAGAAACTGGGGGAGATCAGCTTTTGCAAATTCTCACCCCCAGCTTTTTGGGGTTTTTTCAAAGGTTATTTCATCCGGATTAAAACACTAAATTTGTCTCCTTCTTACATAAGTTTAATTTATTAGTATTAGTCCACTGGCAATAGTTCCTTTCCATGTGGAGTAATCCCACTGTCTTCCTTTTGGTGGCAGTAACCTATTGCATTTATTGAATGGGATCCTTTGCTGGTGGGTTTAAAGTGTCCAGGTTCACTCTTCTGATTTGGAACAAACTTTACATAGGCTAAATAATAATAAAAATTTCAGCATAAGGAGTAGAAATATTTTATTATATTTGATTTATAAGTTGTTTTGGAGTTTTTTTTTTTTTTTTTTTTGTTTTATGGGGTTTTTTTGTGTTGCTGTTTTTGGTGTTTTTTTTCCACAGATGCTGAGGAAGTTACCATCTATAATAAATATGCTGGTATGTGCATGGTAAAATATTAATCAGACTATATAAATAATATGTGAGAACCAAGAGCTTGATAACCAACATAAAAGGTTTGTTGTCCCTAAAGATGGTCACCTTCCTGCTAGGGACTGCAGCCCTTTTCCTATGAAGTTGCTGTTGTGATCTCAAAGGGGCTTTTCAAAGCATTTTTACCCCTGTTTGAGATGGAAGGGACTTTGATCTTCGTAACAGGGATCTGCCCTTACAGGAAAAATCAGAGCAGAAGAACAGTTGTAAGGTTCACTCACCTATGGAGGATAAAGGCTTTTCCATCTTCTTCAGCAGGATTTCTGCTAACAGTAACATTTCTGCTAACAATTTCTGAAACTTTCTGCTAACTGGTGGAAAATAAATTACTTCTTACACTTTCTAGTAAGGGAAAAGAGTTGCCTTTCTTCCTTCTCCTCGGATACCTTGTGATTCCTCAAGGATGTGGACTGAGTCATGAACTCTGGAAGACTGAGAGGGAGAACAGCTTCATTCTGAAGACTGAGGTAGAATAATTTTGGAAGAGCTAATTGGAGAAACTGCTTGCTTTCTGCCATTTAGAGTTGCAGTTGTGCATGCATCTGCTAATTAAGAAGATAACTTGGTAATCAAGCTCGTTTCTCTTGATTCAGTAAAAGGAGACAGGTACTGTGTCCATATGACCTGCTTTCTACCCAAATATGTGTCCAGTGTCAGTTGTCAGCTCCCTGGTGTCTGCTGTTGCAGCATACATTTTCTCTTATAAACTTTCATCACACAGTTATTGCTTCTTTTTTTCCTTTTTTTTCTCATTTTCAGCATTGTCAATTAGGAGGGTAGAAAATGTAATGTTTACCTGAACTAGCACCTACTGTATTGCAGTGATGAAAATGTGCATGGGCTCTATCCCAAAGCATTCTTAGTGCTTTTAGTATAAGTTATTTTAGCTTTTAGGTTTGTGTACGTGTGGTCACTTCACCAGCTGGCAGGTAACATAAAGTGGAGGGGGAAAATACTTGAAAACAATGAAGTGGAGAGGAAGGTTGGGTGCAGAACGTGACAGGCTTGGAGAACATTGCCAGGAGTGATAAGATCAGTGGTCCACTGCCTGGAGCCGCAATTTGTTGCTTAGGTATGTCAGCTAGAAAGAACAATGTACCCATGTCATTAGGAGTTTTTTTATGACTTTTTTGTGATTTCTCAAGTTGCAAAAGTTGGGGTTTGTGTTGTTAAAGACTCTCACATTTGCAGTGTTGTTTTCCCTGTTATTGTGATTCCTTAGGAGATGGTGTTATTGCTGGGATTTGGAGGTGGTGGTGGTGTTCTGCACCACGAGCAGATCTCCACAAACTGGACCATTGTTTTAAACAACAGGGTGTGAACAAGGAGTCTGTACATTTCAAACCTCAACTACAAATGCAAATCCTCAAGGCAGACAGAAACAAGAAGGCCTCCCACCATTATGATGTCATTTGTTTAATGAGTAGTATTTTCTATAACTCAGACGTGAGACAGGCTCATTTCATTTGGGATTGTGAAGTGCTGCTATGCTGTAACTGTGCCACCTCAGTGAAAATGGCTTACCTGAAATTTAATGGTTTACCTGACCTTTTGTGGTGCTTTTTTTTTTTAATGTTAGCTACGGAAAAGTGGTAAATTAAAAAAACGTCGTCAGATCTGCGTCATTGATCTATAATAGGTGTGGTAGACTCTGTATTGCCCAAACAAGAAGCAAATCTCTCCTTCTCTCTCTCTCCTCCCTAATTACAGTGTTGATTATATCTCTGCAAGCAGAGATCTGGTTGCTTTGTCCCAGTTGTGGAGGTTGGTGCTACCTATCTGTGTCTAGAGCAGGCAGGTCAGTACTGGCTCTTCTCGTGTATAATGTCTCTGCCTTACATCTTATTTTTAAAATGCCCTACTGCACTTTAAATCTGCTAATTGCCAGGTACTGGACTTCAGAACAGTGTGCTGCTGAGAAAGTTGGATTCCCTGGTGGTAGCAGTGCCTCATATCCTGTTGATTTCCACTCTCCCATCCAAGTGTGTGGTTTAGTTTGTTGCATTTGTTGGACTTCTGCAAGTGAGTAGCATCTTCATCATTAATGACACTGTTTCTCAAAAAAAACCCTAAACCCTACAGATGTGATTAGATAAGTTCCACCTACGTGCGTGTGTCTGTGATTAGCATATTCTGTATTTATAGGGGTGTGTGTGCACACAAACACACTCATGCACAGGAAGGGAAGTGTAGTGATTATGCTTAAATTCATTAGTCCAACCTGATCCCCATGGTGACCTTAACAAGAGTCTACTCTGATAGAAGAACAGGGAGTCAGATCTTGCCTTTGAAGATCATTATTCCAAATTAAATGCTTCTACTACGCATGATTAGTATTCATCAAACACATGCTGTATGAAATATATTTGAAAAGGGAGAAAGATTCCCTTAGGCTTCACATGTAGTTTCATGCCTTTATTTCAGTAACACTAAGGCTCCATTCCCTGTTCCCCAAAGTGTGTGGGAAATGCTGAAGAGGGTAATGAAGTTCTGTGCCATCATCTCAGCACTGGTGATTTTCTGGACTACTATGAGTTGTCTTTCTTCTTTTAAAGAGAACTTGAGTTGTCTACAATTTGATGCATAAAGAATGACTAAAAGGAAGGGAAAGGCTGCATGCTGAAATTATATTCTTTATTATATGGTACTCTAAAAATTGTGTCTCTTAAAACTGGTGTGAAGGAAGATTAGTTCTTCCTTGCTCCGGGAGCCAAGTGATGTCAGCAATGAAGTAAAAATATTAATTTCAACCTTACTGGTCTCATTTGAGGCTTGCACACAGCTGAGCAGATAATAGACTTCTTTCTTTCTTCAGATACACAGATGTTTTTCTCATTGCAAGTAAAGATGAATGTTCTTAGGAAAACAGACTAGTCAGTGCATCCTTTACATTGGAGTGAAAATAATCATCTCTGCTATCGTATACATCCTCATTTCACTGGAAGTTTGGAAGCAGAGCAACAGCAAGAGTGGTTGACACATTGAATAACACCCTATCAAAGATGCAAGAGCTGTGGTATGCACTTGAGCCAGTCAAGTTCACAACTAGTGTATGAAAAGGAAATTTGGATGACACTTAAAACTCAGCCTTTTTTACAAGCTGAACATCTGAAATTTTTCATTCTTTGTAGCACTTAGCTACAATCTTGGCGTGATGTAATTTAGATTTTTGAGTGTACTATTGTGTAGCAACTGGATGCAGTATATCCAACAATCTATTGAAAAAAATGCAGACAAGACCAAAAATTTTTATGGTATGACTAGAATCTACTTGTGTGGTTAGAATTATTCCATTTTGAAACTTGTACTCTGAATTTCTTCCAGTCTGGTGACCAAATATGATGGAGCCTGAATTCTTCAACCTTTGAATGACATCTGTTTTTCCAGCAGTTTATTTAAAATTATTTTTCAATAGTGTATGGTTTATTTTAAAAAAAGAAAAAGAAAAAGGAAAAGCTTTAATGGCACAAAATACCAGGCACTGCAGTCGTTACATGAAGTCTTTTTTCACTGATGTTTTAGTCCTTAAACCCAATGGGACAGAGGTTGTCAGGTAAGAACATCTGACAACTTGAGTTTCTGAGTGGCTCCTGTGTGTTTCCCCAGGAGCCTCCCTGGGCAGGCAGGGTTAGCTGCAGCTTCCTGGGAGGGCTCCAAGGTCATCCCTGGAGGTTGATTTCTTTTATAAGAAGGTGAATTGAGTGACTTTATTTAAAGGCAGGGCCTGAAATATCTTATTTTTAATTCTATGATTATCATTATAAATGTATGCTTTTACATTATAAATTTTTTTAAGGATTTAATTTATGGAGTAGGTAAGAACTGAGTGGAACATTGATGGCCTCCATTGTGAAGGATTAAGGGTTCATTATTGGGAAAATCAAACTGGCTTGGTTGGTTTGTGGGCTTTGTTTGTTTGGTTTGTTTTGTTTGGTTGTTTTTGTTGGGTTTGTTTTGTTTTGCCAGTTGGGTTTTTTGCTTGTTTGTTTGTTTGTTTTGAGGGGAAGACATTTTTGTTGTGTATTCTGAATATCTGAAGCTTAAGCACAGTAGTTTTCCATAGTTGCGTACCATTGTATTTAGTAATCATATACAAGGAAACCGAATCTTCCTTTTTTTTTTAGCCACCCAATGATTTAAAAATTGGATTGTTTGAATAAAGTAAGTGGGACTTGCCTTTTACTTTGTTTGCAGTGCACAAGCACCGGGTTCTGCTTGATAGCCCAAGATCTAATTCAGAGTATTCTATCTTTTATAAAGTTGGTAGTTTTAGAATTGTATAGCAAGCCTGGGACTCCCTCCTCGTTCCCAGTTCCCAGTGGAGTTCAATATCTGTTTATCTGCTGTGCTTGAGGACTGCAAGTTTCCTTTCTAAAGGTGACAGTAATCTTGGGATACATTTTTTCATCCCTCTAATTCTTTGGCACATTCCATATTTACCTCTTAACAATGCTGGTTTATATGTGATTTCATGTAAGTAAAAATAGACTACAACAACCTCATGAAAACAAGACATAAAATATACCATGCAGAGAAAATGTGAAATAATAGCCAACGTGTCCAAACAATTTTTAGACTTAAGTGTTTTCCTAATTATTTTTAAAATATTTTTGTAATCATGTAATTTTGCATACATTAATGTATTTATGAAAGCAACGTCATTTCAGATCTCTCTCTCTCTTCCCTAACATTAAAAAGTGGCAATACAAATATAGTTTGAGCAAATTCTGTGGGGTTTTTTCCAAATATGGTTAGATTTTTTTTCTGGTTGAGATGTTTCGGGATCTCTGCCAAAAGACTTCTACCTCAGCTTGGTGGGTAGTTTTTCCTTTGCTTTCTTTGCAGTCTCTCTGAACTGTGATGCCAGGATTATGAAATATGTTTTGAAGATACATGCAGGCACTGAAGTAGTATCTGTGTGAAAGGCAAGTAATCAACAGACATTTCTACTCCTTGTCTGACATTTACGCACGGCTTTGTTGTCTCTCTTCAGACTGTCACATCAGATGTGCTGTTCTCTTAGACTCTTTTTGCCATTTCTGGTCCAAGAGGAGTTTTTATTCTCTTCTGACAAGCTGTTTGTATAAGTACCTTTTAGTTTTACACTGTCACACATGGCAGAAATATTTTATGTATTTGGATTAGTTGTGATTCCTTTTTTATTTTTTCATTTAGCTCAACTTTTACCTTTTTTTGAAGTGAGAAAAATAGTTGTAACTCCTTTTTCCTGTCAAATAAAAAATTGTACAATTTACATTTCCTTGGCAAGGTGAGTGGGTTTGTTCATTTTATGACATGTCAATTTATGACATGTCAGGAAATCTATAAAAAGTCTCATAATGAAAAGAAAGCACTAAAGAAATTGTCTGGTTCATGTGGACAAATGGCAGGGAGTTGATCAAATGTGGGGATTGGAAAAGAAGACAAAGAAAAGTCCCAGGAAAGCCACAGGAAAGATTAATGGAATTCTTTTTGATGCTATGGGTTGCAGTGTCTTGGAGCAATTGGGTGCTGAAGTTTTTAGCTGTTGAGGCCTAAAAATAGGAAATCTAAAAGCAGATTTTCAGCACCAAGCAGTTGTCCCTGGTGGTGTCTCTGCGAGCTCTGCCAGCCGCAGTGGTGCGTGTGCAGCTCCTGGGAGTGAAGCACAGGGGCTGTGGGGGCACAGGGCTCTTGAGGGATTCCTGCAGGCTTGGGAAAACCTGATGGCTTGGTCTGCTCTACTGAGAGATGAGCTCAGTGGCAGCCCAACCTGATGGAAATGGAGAACTATCCTCTCTAGTCTAATCAAAGCAGTCATTAACATTTAATGGGATTCTGTTGGAGAATGCTTTGATTGATGTCTTGGCTGTTTCGTCACCTGTTTTGCTTTTTTCCCCCCAAAATGTTAATTGCACTTAGTGCAAAGATACTTTTTGATACTGGAAATGGCAATAAGTCATTATGGGCAAGTGAGAGATGGTTTCTTCTGAGCTCCCGATGTTTTCCAGCAACAGGGATGTAGAGGGACCTTTACAGCTGTGATTCCCATGCTGAAGAGTTTGACCTGCTGCTCCTCGCTCCTTGCAAAGGCTCAGCTGTTCCCAGCCACCATGGCTGCTGGTGGTTTGGGGAACGTGTTTTATGTTTCACTGAGCCGACAGGAGGGAAAACCATTTTCCCTGTGCTGAAAGGAAGCCCTGGCGGCTGGGATCCTGAGAATGGAAGCTTCCCTCTCACCTGTCAGCCCTGTCAGCACGTAACACGAGTTGTCAAAATAGGTGATGAAGGACCAGATGGTGGAGCACTGTTGCTTGCTTCCTGTGAAGCAGTGTAGTCTGTAAGCTTGTCTCCTTTCCTGGCTGATCTATTTGCTGCTCTCAAATGTGTCTGCAGGGTTATGGGCTAAGGCAGGGATGTGTTCCCAGCCTAGTCTGGGAGTGCAGAGATCCTTCTCCTTCCACATAGGACATGGAACTCCAGCTGCTGCTCAGAGTGTAATAACAGGCAATACATGATAGTGCTGGGAAAGAAGGAAAGCAGAGACTGGAGTCAGAATTCGGCTCTAAAATGGAGTATATGGCAAGACATCGTACAGGGGAGGCGTGAGACTCATATAGTTCATGTTTTTCACTGCTAGAGCATCTCTGCTTTGCTATAAAGGAAGCTGATGTCCAAATGTAAACCAAGGGACAAATTAGCTGAGTTAATGATTAACTTTTAAGATGCAGACAATCAAGGTACTCTGAGTAAAAGTGAAAATTGAGTTCATGATACTAATTCTGTTCCTGTGCTTGGTTCATAATAAAGAAAGTTTGTGCTGATTTCACTGACAGTATCATTGCCTGCAAAGCTCCAGTAAACTCCACTAATGTCTACACCTTTACTGCTCTCAGGGTAGGGCTACAACTTTTTTTCCCCATGTTTTCAAAATGTGATCTGCTCCAACTTCTATTTTTAACTCTCTTTAATGAAATGGGATTAAACCTGAAGCAGTAGTCTGCAGCAGCAAGTAATTTTCCCAGAATGATTGTAGAAACCTAATAAACACAGATCTCTTTTGTTGTTAGAGAACAGAGGAGAAGAAGAGGCTGAGCACGTGGTCTCCTAAGGGAACTGACAGGTCATGTCACCAATTCCAGGACTGTCACTGTATCTTTCTCTCTTTTCCTGCTTTTACTCCCTCCCTTGAATTTTATAATTTTTTATTTACCATCTGGTATTTTCTGTCCTATGTGGATTTCTTTCTGCCTTTTATTTTCCTCTCTGTCTTTAGCAATAGTGCATTAAATGCCTTTTATCTGTTCAGGGTTCTTGTTTCTGAATCCAGCTCCTTCAGGAGGACTGAAGAAGAAACCATTTTAGACTGAATAATGTAACCTCTAAAGGTTAATATGTTCGCTAAGAAAACAGCTCACTTCTGCTGAAGCAGAGTTCAGGAAGCACATGTGTGTGCACATTCATTCTGAAAGAGGTTGAACCTCTCAAACTTGTCCAGTGTTTAAGAACTACTGGAAATGTGACATTTCTTTGCCTCCACCCCAACTGGCAAAATGCTTTCTAAACCACAGCAAAGATTTGGACTTGAGTGAGGAGAAAACTAGTGGCAAAGTTTGGGTGGTTTTTTTTTTTTTTTTTTTTTTTTTTACTTTGCTGTAATTCAGTAGAGGACAGGTCAGGCTGGACAATTTCTATTTGTGTTTTTAATGTCAATATGTTTGTATTTTTAATTGCCTATTTCACCCTTGTTGTTGCAAGTATATTTGCTATTAATAGAACATTTCCTTTTTTTTTGTTTTTGTTCCATGTTTTATCTCTCTCCAGCCTGTCCAACCTGTCTGTGCTCTCTGAGAAACACTTTCTATTGCCTTTTTGCTTGTATAACTCTTCCTCTTTCTATTTTAAATAATACAAGTAGTTTGAAAACTTATTCAGGAAGGAAGGGCTGGTACTTCTTTTTATGTTTATTGCTTAAAAGCCAAGCTTTTAGTATCTATTCATAGTCTGAGTCTGCAGGCATCATTTGGATATCTACCTGTGACTGATGTTATCCGTGTGTGGGCTTGTTCTGCTTTTGTTTTTATCATTTCTTCTTATTTTGTAAGTGGTGTAAAGCCTAGACAGAGTAGGTCCAGACTGAGCAATCCCAATGATTCTCAGTTTTCCTTCAGCTAAAGATGTTTTCTGGAGTGGGGGAGTCACTTGTTGGAGCTGAGCCCAGCAGGTTTCCAGGCAGCACAATGTGTGATGGCAGGGACACAGCTCAAGTTGCGGCTCCTCTGGTGACTGTATGTTTTCATCAACCTTTCATCCTCCTTTGTCATCAAATGCATCTTCACACTGCAGAAAAACGACACCTTCTGCAAATAAATTTAGGAAGTGCTGTTTTATGGTGTTGTGAGTTCAAACTGGTCATTTCTAGCAGCTGCACAGACTCGTGGCAGGGGCAGGCTGGAGAAAAAATGTTGTGGTCACTTCACATGCTTTTAAAAACTAATGCTAAGATCTCTTTTATGTTCATTTGTAAGCTAGGGTCAAAAATAGCTGAGTATCTGCTCCCCTGTGAATGAACTTTCAAGCAAAAAAAAAGCAATTTTAACAGAGAATATAGTTTGGTGAGCTTGTATGGGAAAAAAAAAAAAGGATGGGGTTTAGTGGATTTCTGCTTGGTGGGAGCCTGGGAATTGTGGGGGAGAAAATGGAGGAGTCAGTCAAGAAGCATGGAAGTGACCCATTGAGAAGAGGTTTTTTCTTCCATGTGCACAATTGCCAAGTCTGTGTGGAATCAAGCTTAATAAGATCAGAAACACAGGAAGGATGTAATTTTGCCTGAAACTCCATCATACACACACATTTTTCCCATCTGCAGTAGCATTTCAGTAATTTTTTTTTCTTGGTGTGTTTTGCAAGTCTTCCCATCCAAGAAGAAAGCTTGATGAAAATCAGAAGTCAAATTTTAAAATATTTACAAGTCTACTGAACATCTGTTGACCTGGTGGGTGCATCCTGGGCAAGGCATCAAAAGGTTGGAATAAAAAAATTGTTGTTGCAGAAGACCTGTTGCATACTAGAAAAAAAGTAACCTACAGGGTTTAAACAATTCATGTATTATTAAACTCTTAATGGTTCACAGGTAGCTCTTTTCTATTAGCAAACCGTTTTATTTCACTTTTAGCTGTGTACTACAGCTCCGTAAGAGGCAAATAGAAGTAATACTGGGACGTGGTATGGAATGTGAATAAAAGAATTCATGTGATCTCCCATGGATTATATGAAGACTTAAAAATGAGTTAAAATCTTTTTACTTTGTTGTTGAAATACTAAATGTATTAAGGTACTTGTCATTTCTGACTTAGAAATGTGGGGGGGGGGGTGTGTAGAAGCCTTTAGTTTTGGGGTTTTTTCCCCAAAAGATGGATCACCATTTTCAAGTGCAGACAAGCAGGCTGTCGTATCTAATTTTATCTTAATTCTGATTCTCAGGAGAGCTCTTGGACTGTAACAAACAGTGTTTGTGAGGCACTATCTACCAACTAGCTGAAAACCTCCACTGTCTCCAGAAACGTGGGAAAGTCTTCTGGACTAATATCCAGGGAACATGTGTGGGAACAGCTCATTTGTGACAGGGCTGGATATCTCAGCAGCCCTTGGGAGAGTGTGGCTAGCACATACTTACAAAGGAAGACCCAGAAACCACAGGGTTGGGAAGATTGTTGGATTCCTCCCATCAGAAGCTGCTGTTTTCAGAGGAACATGCTGAGCTTACTCTGACAAATAGCACAGTGTCACCAGCACTTGCGTGCTGTTTTAAGCTGCTTCTGTTCCCCTGCAGGCAGCCCCTGTTTGCCCCCAAATCCAGAAAAGGTTTTCTTCTGAGGCTGATAAATGAAAGAGATACACGTGGATGTTACCCAGAATGGGCTTTATGTGATGAAAATGTTGGGCTGAGTAGGATTCCTTGCCGTGTTCCTCCTGTCTCCTTTCCTGTGTTCCTGGGGTCTGAGAAATGGCTTTCAGGGTTCTGTTTCCAAAAGCATATGAATGACAAGGACTGTGATGCAGCAATAGCCTCTTACTCCACCTCCCAAAAACCTGAGGAGGCAAATTCAATGACATGGTCCACGGCACTGAATTGTTTGTTTCTGTGAGCTTGTGATTCCTTTGTGCTGCAGGCTGGCAGCAGCCTGCAATTTTGAGGGTCAGCTGGAGGAAATGCCTCCACATGCTGGCATGTCCAGCTCTTTGAGCTCTTCTGTGATGGTTGACAAGTAATGTTTTATTTCTGAGAATGAAATGTATTCTTTTTTTCCCACTGGGTTTTACCAATTGTTGTTTCTCACTAGTACTGCATGCTTGTCAGGCTTTATTTCTCAAAAGAGATAATGAATTTAAGTCTGTTTTCCTGTTCTGTGTACCAAGGCACATGTCTGATGGATCTAATTAAGCTAATACAAAACTCTCCAGATTATCAAATATTGTTTCATTAAGGAAATGGTATTTGAAGTCTTATTTTTATTGGCTGAATTATAGTTGAAGACATAATGGGTATGTTTTGAAGGAGAGTACAAGGAGAATTCAGTATGACCAAAACTGTTTCTGGCTGTTCAAAAGCATCTACCCAGCCTCTGGAAAGAAAGGTGTTGCCAGTCACTGAGGACAGGTTTTGTGTGCCTGTGATATGACACGCTGTCCATAAGCTGTGCATTCTAGGAGGGAAAAGAAAAAGTATGTTTTATCAAATCTCAAAATATGTAATGTGAGGAAATTTTTAATGTCTAATGGTGTTGTCTTGCAGACTCTAGTTTTGAAACAGGCTTTTTTAACTTAGACATTTGAGTTAATATTCATAGTAAAGTTAATTTACATTTTGTACTGGCATAGAAGAGCTGTGATTCTATACATTCCTAGGGAACTTTTCTGCTTTCTGTTAGTCAAAGACTTTTATGTTGAAATAGTAAATTACTTGTGATTACCTACAAAAACTGAGTTAGCTGAGAATATAAAATCTCTATAACACAATAGCGTGTCACTAACACATCATTGTGACTCAAGGTATGGCAATTATTCTGCACTTTAAGGTCTCCCTGGACTAAGTAATTGGTATTAGTAAGATGTATCACTCTAGAACCAATGCTGAAAGTGATTCAGCTGAAGGAGCAGATGGATAGAACACATTTCAAGACCTTGAAGTTCTGAGAATTTTCCGGTTATGATGCTAAACTGTGCCTGTGTTGTTTATTCCAGCAGTGAAACAATCTTCACCATGGCAGTGGGAGCTGAACAGCGGCTGGTCATTGTCCTGGTGGTGATAAATGCTCATCTGAAGCTCCTAGGGTTTAATAGCATGAAAGGGAGACTTATAATCAGATATATTTTGTCTGTCTTTAGTTACAAGCACAGAAGAATCACTCGTGTTCTAACAAAATCAATCCTTAGAAATATCAGTAATATGTATTCACTATAATTTTATATTCTACATAATAAATGAGAATTGTTGAAAGTAATGGAAAGAACTGTTTGTAATGCTATGCAGAGTATGACTGGAAATACACTTTTTTGCCAAGTTAAATTAAAACATTTCCCCAAGCTTAAAAAAAGTCTGAACTGAAGCCCTTCATATAAGCAATGGAGTAGAACTACATTTGTTTAAAGAATCAGTTGTGTAAATGTTCATGCAACAAGAGAGAAGATCAGCAAAGACTTTAAATGTTCTTTCGTTTTTTGTCCACAGTGAAATATTTCCAAGTTAAGATGAAAAAGAATACTAAAATGAGTTACTGTTTTTATGTGACCTGAAAACCATTATAGCTGGTGGGATTTGTCAGGGAATTTCAAAGAAAATACGTCTCCATTAATTAGTATCTTCATGCAGCTGTACCAAAATATAACTCACTGGTTGTTTGTACCCACTTCCAGTTATTTTATTAAAGGATTTTTTAAGTAGTACCCATATTTCCAAGAAGAGATTCTAGTGTGAATAATGGACTAAAAGGATATATTACTTAAAGTATGCATCATCTGATAAATACTCCACCAAAATACTGTATGCTTGTTACCTTTTGGATTCTTGGCTGTGTACAGTAAGTTTCTTATATGTGTAGAGTATAAAACCATCCTTGTTGTGTGTACATGTGCACATGTGTGTGTGAGGGAGGTGTAAATGATTGCTAATTATCATACATGGTTTCCTTCCTCTTGTTTTATGTGACACTCTAACAAACTCTTATCAGGGTGCTTAAACACCTTGTGGTGCAGAGTTTTTAAATGTAGCTCACACCAGACCTTAACTAATTGTCAATCTGTTGGTGAACTTTACCAAACAGCCAGGCTGAACTGTCCTGTATATGCCCTAGTAATACTGTTTTGTGTTCCTTTTGCTTAAAACTTCAAGTTTGGTCATAAGCTTCCTCATCTGGATACACTTCAAAGTCAGATTTATATCACGTGTCAGGCACAACAAGGAACTTTGTGTCTGTGATTTTTTTATCAGCTTAGAAGGGCAAAACCAGAAATCTTGTTGCATCTTGCAAAAAGGGTTGTTGTGAAGAGAGTGAGGTTAATAAAAAATTCCAGAGAATTACAGATGTGAAATATTTGAAGGTTATGAAATCAAGCCTAGAAAAGGGGTACCTGGTATCACCATGAATCTGCTTTAGGCTCACATTTAAGGCAGATGAGCTGTTTCTCCATGACACCTTTGCTTCACCCAGTGCAGAGGACACAGTTTGTGTTCTTGGTTTCTGCACAGGAATAAAACAGAAGGCAATTTTCTGCACAGCTGAACTGAGAAGAAAAGTCTGCATCTGAACTTGATCTTGACAGGGCTTACATAAGGTGCTGGGGTCTGTGCTTGTTGATTCATCTTTCCTGTTCCCCCCACTCACATAAACCAGCACGGGAGAGGTACACAAGCAGTAGCTGGTGTCACACAGCACAAAAACACAGATACAGTGATGTGAAAAATATTGAACCAGAAAACATTCCACACTGCTGTTAGCAGACAGTCCTGTTTGTGTAAGATGTGGCTGTAGGGAAGGGCTGGAAGTCTGAATATCTTTTGTTCCAAAAACGGGAAGAAGTGCTATTTTCACTTCCAGCGTAGTACCTAGTTAAATATTTTCAATATAAAGCAAGCAGTATGTACAAATATGTCAAATGCCCTATAGAAAACCAGAATGTTGCACTAAGCAGCTCAAATTTTATAAAATCACAGATGCTCCTAGGAAGCTGGAACCTTAATACAGCTGAGGGTTTACTTGTAGTGTTGATTGCCATTTCTTTCTCCATCACGTAGCAGATGGCAGCTAATCTATTGTGAAAGCAAGGCAAGGGAGCTCATCCCTCGTAAAAAAATGCTACAAACCCTTCCGTTTTTAGATAAGCACTGCCCAGCTTTGGAGACGAGCAATGTGAAGTGTGCAGTGTGTGTGTCCAGCCCAAAGCCACACGATGTCACCCCCTTGGCTAACAGGAATGAGGTTGTGGTTTCCCTGAATGCACGAGTGCAGCAGTGGCAGTACCGTGTCAAGGAAGATTAAATCGAGGCAAATCCCAAGGATTGGCCCCACTTCACCTTGCTGTGCTCTGTGTCAGCATGTGCGTGGAGGCGTTGTGTTCATTTTGGAGAAGTTGCATCCATTTTGTGTGAAAATGAAGCAAAAGCATCTGCTTGAAATGTCGATGAGGAAGCTGAACCACAGTTTCCTCTCTGCACCTCCCATACTCCCATCGTGGCCATATATAGTAGCAACTGTTGCCAGTTAGGCAATGCAAATAGAAGGCTGTGGGTTTATCAGGTTTGAAAAAATAGATGGAAAAACTGGATATCTATATACAAAGGGGCTTTTATGAATAATAATTTATGTTGCTGCACGGGGTAGGGGTAGAAGCTGCAGTTGCATTTTTAAGGCATTTGGCCCTTATAGATAAATACGGATGAAGAAACACAGTTGCATTTTGCATTTGACTCTGCCTCCAAAGATTCATGCTGTTATTGCTGCAGCCAGCACTCAGCTGTGGCCAGTGCTGCAGACCCTGCTTCACTGGTGCAGCATTTACCAGTTTTGCTTCCCGGTGTGTGGTGTGGAGGTGGCAGATGAAGCTGGGGGTGTTGCAATGAGCTGGGCTGTCCTTTCACTTGTTTCAGACGAGGAGCACGCCTTGTTTGTCCCTGCATTCCTGTTTCCTGGCCTGTCAGAGCAGCAGGGCAGTGCCAGGCCTGACACAGTGTTTGTAGCAGTGTCCAGCTGGGAATGCCTGTGGCACAGTGGGGAAGGGGCCAGGAGACAGTGAGAAGCCTCCTTGTTATCCTGTGCCAGTGCTGAATTCCCAAAGGTGCTCCCAGTTCATTGCTGGTACCGATCCACTGCCCTCCAGCTGCCCTGGGGCAGGAATCGGGAATAAAGAGTGAACACTTGCAAATGGAGTTTTAATGAAAATTGTCAGGTTATTTGCATAACCCAGATTTGTTTGTACTACCCCTTTAAGATCCAATATTTGTCAAATCCTAAAGATGTGACCTTTTTGTCCTCGGTTAATGAGTGTTTCTGAGCGAGCTTTTTCCCTTTTACTCCCTTCATTTTCCTACAGTCAATTGCTTCAGCAGACATGGATTTGAATCAGCTGGAAGCTTTCCTCACTGCCCAAACAAAAAAACAAGGAGGTATCACAACAGATCAGGCTGCAGTCATTGCAAAATTTTGGAAGAACCACCGGACTCATATCCACGAGAGCCTGATCAATCAGAGCCGCTGGGACAATGTCTTGAAAAACATGAACTGGCGAGTGGACCTGAAGTCCCAGTTGAGACACATTGATCAGATAAACACTCCTGTTGCAATAGTTGAAATGGAACTGGGAAAAAATGGACAGGTAAGCTTCCTTTTGCAAAATATGTAAACCTGATGTAGCTACATATGCGCTGAGAGATATTACCCATTGCTGAATTCACTCCATCCAAATCAAGCCAGTTGATTTTTCACCACTGGGCCTTTAATGTACTTGAAATTCGGGTCCATTTTTGGACAAAGAAACATTCTGGGTGGTGAATACAATTTTTGCTTTTTTTTTTTTTTCATATCTTCATATATGTACAGACAGCTCTCTTTACGTTAAGCTTGAAAAAGCCGGAGAATGTAGACATCAAACATTGTTTTACAATTCTGTTTGTATTCCATGCACTGCAAAGTTGATTAGTCCTTTTTTTTTAATCCAACACTAAAATTAGTTAAGACATGCAAAGTAGCTAAAAAAGAGTAATGTTCACAAATTACAGTGATCAAGCATTCTTTACATTTTAGAACAAGTGAGGGGAAAGACTCCTTTTTATTTTACATAACACCCATTCTTATGTTAGAAGTACATCTTTATTACCTGTCACATTATGCAATCTGGCCTTACCTGCCTGAAAGATATCTGTATATATAGCTCCATCAGTGCTGAACACTGCATTCCTTTTTTAATCTTTATAGTCCATAGGAATGTACAGCTAAAGGCACAGCTTCCTGTCTTCACTTTTACTGTTGTTTTCTAGCAGGAGATGTGTTCAATTTGGTATCTTTTCTCTCTGCGATGTGTTAGTAAATTTTAAAACCTCATTTCTTAGCAGTAACTACTGCCAATCATACAATGAGCTAATTTGGGCGTTTTGATGTTGTTAATTGTTCACATTTAGCAAGTCTCCTTGTATTTCATAATATTTTAATAGCTTATGGAATACCTGAATTAGGAATGCCTCAGTCCATGCATACATGCACACACCTGGAATATAGTTGTGCATATGAATGAATTCCAACTGTGTGGCTAGGCCAGAATGAACAAACAACTAAACTGGGATCCTACAGAGACAGTAGGTATTGTTGGAGTCATTCTGTTAGCTCACTTTTCTTTGCAGTCTGAAAGCTGATCCTTCCTGAGCCTTTCCCTTGTGGATCTCTGCAATGACCAATACAGTAATGGTGTGTGGCTTTAGGTTTTTTCTTAACCTCGGAGAAGTGGAGTTTTCTGCTCAGGATCTTGAGATTGGAAATTATTATATTCTATTAGTAGCAAATGGAAAAAAGTTGTTTTGAATAAAGGGGTTACAGAGAGCACATTATAATGAGTACATTGAGTACATTAGTGAGCCAAAGGAAGAAATACCTACATTCATTAAAAAATACATCCTTAACTCAGAATTACTGTTGTGGTTCATAAGGGGATTATGTACTTAGTGACTCCTGTTTTGAAGTTGTTTTTTCCCCCAGTAATGGATTCTTACAGTGGCATAAATCAGCAAGTACATTTACATTTCTTTCACCCCGTGCAGAGAGAGTCAGGGGATGTGAACATAGAGGAAGAATACACATTTCTGAGACACTGTGATGTCTCTTGCTGAAGAGCTCCACAACAAAATCAAAATTAATTATTTTAGCAATGCACCTTCATGCTGCAAAGGGAAGTGGTTGTGTGAATGCATTTTTGGAACTGCCATCAAACATAACTTTTTCCTCCTTCCCTGAGGACAGCAGTGAGCTGTGGCAAGCCTGATACTTGGTGTGAGTTAAACTGGTACTTACTAAAACAATCATGGAGTAATTAGCATTGTCACCACTTGAGTCAGTTTACATTTGTTCTAGGGAGCTCTGGTTTCACATAGCCTTTAGCTTTGGATTAAATAGGTTCTCTGCTATGAAGCTGTGAAGCCTGCGTTCCTGTGATGGGATTTGGGTGATTTGGGAATGCCACAGGTGCTTGGGGACCTCTTGGAAAGAAAGACTGGTCACAGGGACTCCTAGTGGAGGTTGAATGAGTTGTTGCACACTGGATCCAGCCCACTAACATGAAACTGTCATGTTTTATAGTCTTTATAAATACTTTTGCTTTATTGTTAGCACATCTGTTCTAAGTATCAAGTTTTATAGCACATCAAACACACATATACATGTACCTTTCTTAAATTTAAGAGAGAGCATATTTTCTAAAAAAGTTGTCAGCAATAGGATTTGATGAATAATGAAGATCTGGCTTTGAAGAAGAAAGCTGGCTGATGATTCAGGAGTAAATTATTCACAGCAGACTGTTTTCATTTGGATACATGATAACAGGGGAGTATACAAATGCATTGATATGTAATGAATTGACATGAATATTTCATGGTTCAACAGAAGCAAGGAAATGCTCTGTAGAAAATATACCTTTCCAGAAGCCACTCTGATTCTTCTCAGTGTCTCTGGGCTGGATTTAGATCTCTGCCCAGCGGAAGGCCACGCTGCTTGGTGGAACATCTGCTCCTTCTGCTTCAATAAGTAACTGTGCTTCCTGCTTGCCTTCTCTGAACTTTAGTCAGTCGGTTCTTTCATGATGGGAAGACTGTGTGTGTGAACCCTGATGTGTTTAGAAATGGGGAATTGGAAGTGATGGGTTCAGAAATAGCAGTAGACTGAGTTTACATTAATTTTGTCAACTTTTGTGGATGTTTTCTGACTGAAGAGATATTTCTAGGTTTGAGAATCCATCACAACTTACATGCATTAATTCTTACTAGCCTTGCCATTACTGATAAATAGAAAAAAGATGAATCCTTTTCCCCAAGTGTTCATAACACTTCTAATAGAAAGATTTGAAAATACCATGCTCCAAACTTTGAAAAATTTGATTCAGGATCTGTAACTAGGAGTTTGAACTCTTCTTCAGTAAAAATTTTACAGCAACTTTTGAAGTTTCCTTTATGCTGGTGTTGTAGTCTTTATAGATCCTGGTTAAAAGCAGATGAACATGCTAGCCATGAAGTACTCAGCTTTGAAAGCCCATTTTCTTTAACAATATGACTAAAAATAAAGTGATAAAGCAGTTGCACTTTTGCCTGCATTTGCCTTCATCTTGTGATATTCAGTGCTCATCACTGCTGGTTCCTTTTTTCCTTTTGAAGAGCCCATTTTTTCTTTGGCACCATGGTTTTATCCTCTCGGGTTTTTTATCCACCTTGCTGGCTTTCTCTTAAAACATCTGTAGCTACCTGTCCTCTGCTTTATGTCCTTTTAAATCTTGTTCTCCCTCTCTGGGCATGTCTGTAAAGCTCTTTTGGCATGAAATTTCAGCCAGACATAAATCTGCCAGGAGGGATGGTGGAGTAAGCTGGAGCATCTTCCTTTTCATGCCTTTCCTGCCCCTCTGCACCAGCACTGCTCCCTATGGTGGGCAGCCACTGCTGTGCAATGTTGGCTTACTTGCACATTTCAGTCACAGATTTATACCTGACCTTGCCATTAATAGAAAATTAATGAATTGGTTTTGCTCTGTGGCTTGGTGCCAAGATTGTATTTAAACTTGATTTCTGGACTTTGTCATGTTATTTTCCTCGTGAGATGTGCCTCTCCCTTGGGGCTGTGTTCTTCCTGTGGGCTGATTTGCCAGTAAGTTTTTTTTTCTTGCAGCATTATATGTTTTAAAATTTAATATCTGAGACTGATCAGATATTACAGATTAGCTGAGAATTTTTTGTTGGCTTTTTTGCTTTATGATCAAAGAGTATTTTCTGCCCTAGTTTAGTATGAAGCTGGAATTCTACTGCAGGATTCTTCCCAGAAAGACCTGAGGTAATCGCATCAGGATTATGGATTAGAGGGGTTTTTCCCAAAACATTGTGTCTCTCTTCTCTTCTCTTCTCTTCTCTTCTCTTCTCTTCTCTTCTCTTCTCTTCTCTTCTCTTCTCTTCTCTTCTCTTCTCTTCTCTTCTCTTCTCTTTCCTTTTCTAAAAGCATCTACCTGACAGAGATGTCCTAATAGTTAGTGATACACAATAGGTAAATACCACAGTGTAGCAAATACCAAAAGCTACATACAAGGTAAGAAATTAGGATCATTTCTTTCAAAGTTAAAGGCAAAGAGCAGCCTTTCATTCCATATATTTTCTGGTCTGAAATCATCAGGAATATGTATCTTCATAACAAATAAGTATTTTTCTTTAAAGAGTAGTCAAGCATTAGCAGCAGACTTTTGAGTGAAAGTCTAATATTTGGTAATTATGGCTATACTTTGATTGTCATTTTAAACTCTCCCCAGCAACCTAAAATACTTTCTGATGAAAGGACTTGCTAAGTGAAGCGCACCTTTGCCAGTGCAAAAACATACTTCATGCTGAAAAAGAAAGAACTGTCAGCTGGCAATTTACCTGCTGCCTGCTAATGGCTGGGTCCAGACCCTGGTAATTCAGAGATTAATAGTAATAATAATAATAATAATTCCTGTGTGGAAAGAGTTCATAAGGAGTACAGACAATTGTCATGTGCTATATGTAGGGGGTGAAATGCTACCAGCATTTTGAAGGTCTGGAGCTTGACATTCATCAAGTTTTAGTTGCAATGACTATGAAGATTTAATTAATGTTTTGGGAAGGACTGAAGAAGTCTCAAAGTAAACTTCAGGGAGATTAAGTTTTTTTCTGACTTGTTAATTATGTCTATTCTACACAAATATAGGCTAAATTTTCTATCATCTGTGCTATAAATATCGTATTTATTTATAGCATTCACACATGTTGACAAATATTAAAATTGAACATGCTTTCATGGTATAATAAAAAACTCTTAGAATTTATTTTCTATAAATCTCACTCCCTTGCTGGGAATATGGACTGAACGCTGCTGAGGAGGTGGTGGTGTTTTGTGCATTTTTCTAAGCCAGGGTCTCTTAGTTTTTGTCAGCTACAGTTATCCCCAGCAATAGCTGTCAGTGCTGCAGAGAGGTCAGACCGAGAGAACATCAGGAGAAAACTCATGCCATAGGGAGGGAGGATTATGGCTGCGCCTGCTTTTGCCTCCATGTGACTCCAGGTCAGGCTGCTCCAGAGATATTGCTGAAAATAACCCCAGATAATGGAGCTCCAGTCTTTTTTATGTAGGATCTGTCTGAAAAGGCAGATTGCTTTTTGTAGGGTATCAGTGTGGGCAAAGCAATGCATGGGGAGATGAAAAGGAGATTCAGGTACCCAAACCAAATAATGCCAGCCTGGCCTGCAAAGAAGATGGAAAAGCAACCACCAAACCATTTTTCCTTTCCAGCCATAATCCATCTTAATCTCTGTAGCTATTAACATCATCAGAAATGATGTTCCAGTCAAAAATGGGAAAGCACAGGCATTTAGAAGCCAAATTAATCAACTTAACCCCAATGGGCTTAATATTTTCATGTGATTAAAATGATAGAATCTGCTAAGTAGAAATCAGTTGGGGAAAAAATCACCTTTGTGGCCAAGCTGAATATAATCATTTGAGCTTTTGTTCACCTTGGAAATTTATGAGCTGGAGGGAACAGTTACATAAGGGCAGTACAGTGCAAAAGCAAATAAAAAATGGAGAAGGCAGCGGGTCACTCAGCACAGAGGAAACTGGAGCACAGTTGACTGACTTAACTCAGTTATTTACTTAATCCTCTGCATGGTACTCTCTGTAGTCCTGTGCTTCGACAGGTCAATTTTTCTCACCTTCTTCTGAAAGTGAAGAGAAATTTGGGGAACAAGAAGAGAATTTTGTTATTTGTGGCTCCTGGGATGAGGAAGTGTAATACGCGTGTTAAGGAGATAAGAACATTAAATGGAGGTATTAAATAGCTGTCTGACTCAAACTGTCACTTTTCCACTGGATATATTTGACAGTATTTTTTACCTCATCTGTTCATCCTATGCAAAGCAGGGGTATTCTACAATCAGTGGTGCTAACAGTTTCCATCCTTATTTGTGCCCTGTATAGATGGATGTGCAAGTGCACACGTACTCATATATTCCCTGTCTTTACTCTGGAACTGGATTTGCTGAAGTAGTTAAATAGAATAATTTAACTGAAATGTAAATATTTTTGGTTGTAGCTGAGCTTAGGGTATTACAGGGACAATTCTGAATTAATTGAAGGTGAGCTGTAAGAAGACAGCAGTGATGCCCATTTATTGCCTTTCATCTGCCTAAATGCAGATTCAGTCCTGGACCCTAGGAATTTTTTACCTTCTCAGGTCTTAGACACTATGACAGGGCACTTGCCACCTGCTATGTTTGATATCAATGATATCAACAAATGTTTTGCAATCTGACATCAATCTGGCATTCACATGCAGGAATAAAATGCAGGATAGCTTTGGTGAGATGTCCTCCAGAGCATCTCTTGTAGCCTTGGGAAACAGATTGCAATGAGGCTTGGACAGGGGCAGCTGGGCTCAACAGACCTGGCTGTTGAAAATTGTCCCAGCAAAAGTGTTTCACCACATACCTTTTCTTGGAGATGGCTCTGCATGTTTGAGTTAGTCAAGACCTGTTCTTTCCCCTTCTCTGGAGTCGTATCATCCCTGCATTATGTCTGCTTATGGCTTTTCTGGGAGTCCTCACCCTGGTTTATCACCAGCTCCCTTGCCCTCAGAAGTGGCTGGTACACTTCTGGAAGCTATCCTTAACTGGCAACCCTCCATCCTGATCCTGGCTCCCCTACTGAAAGCAGCCCCATAACTTCTGAATTTTTTCTTTGCCGTTCCTGCAGTGCTGGGGTGGGTTACCTTGGAAGTTGGGGCAGTGCACGCTGGAGATCTTCAAGACTCAAGCTGGCTGAAGTAACTGTAGTTCAGACATAGAGTCAGGGTCTCCACCAAACAGACCTGGGTGATTCAGAGACCCTGAATTGCGTATCCCCCATCACCAAAGGAACTGTTCTGATTGAGACAGGTTCACAGTGCAGCGTCTGTGTGACACTTGTGCTACTGTTTTATAAATAATCACAGGCACTCTCACTGTCTGTGCAATTCTGCAGCACCATGGACCTGGGGCTGTGTGCAGAGTGTCTGCAAACTTACAAATTAAAGCTTTGCATTTGCACAGAATGCCACATGCAGACTGGCACCATTTGGCTCCATGACCTTGCAGCAGGTCTTTAATTGATGCGAAGTGTAACTGAAGGACCAAAAATTATAATCTCCACTGGCATCTTTTTGACAAAAGTCAAAAGTTTTGCATGATTCTCAAAAAACATTTTAAAAAGGTGAAATTTCTTTGCTGGAGAGCCTGTTTACAGCAAATCAAAGCCTCCTTGCATCGTCGCCATGGTGGTGTTGTCCATCTGTGTTCTTCAGAGGACTTGGATATCAACATTAGCAAGTAATTTGTTCTTAGGAAACTCAGGGAAAAAAGGATTTGTTATGAACATAAGTGCCCACCGCATTGGCTGACAAAGCATCTTGTTTTAACAGGCCTAGCCTGGCCAAATACATTTAAAGTGGTTGTTTTGCCAGTTGGCCAGCCTTCCCCCTCCTGACACTATGCCACGTTGCTGCTGAGAAGTGCTTTGGAGATCTTTTCAGGTTTGTCATGGTCTCTTTTGAGATCCCTGAGCATTAGCATTCAGGGGTGTAAGTAAGAACAGGTTCTTTATTTTAGTTAGGAAGAGCTACTGCAGGAGAAGGTATCAAAAGATAAAAAAGGAAAGCTGGCACATAGCTGGGGAGAAACATTTGTGGAGCATTACACTCTTTTTGCCGCTTAATCCTTTGGATTTTCTTTATCTTAAATATACGTGTGTGTGTATATATGTATATACTTTTATATATATGTATATACTTTTCATAAAAGATGGACTCCAGTTTCTGCTTGCAAGAGTTTATGCAACAAAAGAAGCAACACAGTCCACAGTGGGAAAGTAAAATCCCTTCAGTTCTTGGCTCGTTCTCAGCATAATCTTTTCAATCAAGCAGATATTTCCATTCTTGTTTCTGGCAAACTGTGGCTTTCCCCGCTTCTAGACCTTCTACTCATCCTAGTTAAAAATGAAAAAAGATAATGTTTTTTTTCTTCTTATCATTCCGTTTGCAAAACCTCTGACTGAGTGATTCCACAGGTTTCTGGCTGGAATCTGCTGGTCTGCAAAGCTGTCCTTGGGAGTTGGTAGCTGAGCATTAATGCTGAGGTGCTGTGAGCTCCCTGCACAGAAATGCAGTTAATCACCATGTGAAATGCTTGGAATACTAGTGCCGTGTTTGGATAAAAGCTGGCTCTCACTCCTACTGCAGTTGCTCTTGCTTTTACATACCGCTAGCCGTGCTACCTAGGGACTTCTAGGGGCCAGCAGAGAAAATTTGGGAGAGGCTTGTGCCCCTTCCCAAGGGAAGGAATTAAGACTGTAGGAAACAAAGCTTTTTTTTTTTGCAAGTTCATTTACCTCTATATTAAATGGAGTTGTCTGCTCCTTAGCATGCTGGCTTCATCTTGTTAAGACATAGACTGAAAGGAAGGCAGTAAATAGAACTGCCACAGAAAATCACACGTGGGTCTGAGAGGGTAGTTCTAGGTGTCAGGTCTTTTCCTTGCTGTGAGGTGGACTTGAGAAGTTCCTGACCTTTGCTGCTTGTCCTCAGCCTTGTGCTGCCCCAGCAGTGATGTGTTCATGGAGCTGAAAGTGGCTGAGTGAGTCCAAATGAAATCTTTTTGTTCGCTCCCCACCCTTTTATTTTTTTTATCCAAATTTTTTTTAGTGTGGATCAGTTTGTTGAAGGGACAGGTTGAGGCCAAAATTGAGCAAAAGAAATTGAGAACTCTGCCTTACCTTGAAAAAAATGCTCACATGTTCAAAGAGCCACCATTTTAAATCCGAGCTAGTGATCTTTTGAACAGAAATGAAGCATCTCTTCTTGAGTGCTGAGGATAACTTCTCTGACGTGCCAGTTTTTCTTCCAAGAATGGAGGAGGAATAGAAAATGAGAGACACGGCTGTTGGATGAGTTTTGTATTGTGGAGTTCATCTGGAGAAGGGTGGAAAAGGTATCTGGCATGGAAACGATCTAAAATGGTATCTGGAGGTGGGAACCTGTGAAGATTTCAAGAACAGTGGAATCTTGGTATTTTAATAGCGTTGTTATTCTTTGTTTCTAGAAAGTTTCTCAGCTACATAGATTTGTAACAACATTAATGATAAACATGGTTGGAATACTGGTCCTATTCCTTGTCTGGTTATTTTGTCTACTGTTAGTAGGAAACATGGTGAGCTGAGCCACAGCTTGGCTGAGTTACCTGAAGTGATGCTGTAAGTCTGGGAGCAGCAAGAGAGTCCTGACGTACAGCTTTAATAAATAAACTCATTTATTGTTTGGAGTTTTTTGTCATTTAATGGCTACAAGAGGTTGGTTGCTGTTGACAATTTCATCCTCAAAATAGCTTTTTCTGTTTCCTTGCATGCATCTGTTCAATTTTTTTTTTCTTTTTGCTTGTTTTGAAAATACTTACTGAGGCAGTGTGGTGAAGCATAAATTTCCCTGCTTTCCTCTGAAAGGAGATGATTGGGAGGAGATCACTGGCAAGTGCTTTTGGTTAAGACATCATTGTCCTATATATTACTTGAGGAAATGACTACTTTGAACGTAATTCCAGGAGCAAATCTTCTTCATTTAGAAAGAGATTCTAACTTACAAAAGATACAAGACAATCCTTTGATTAAGAAACCTCTTGCAACTGTAATTTTGCATAGACATTGACACAAGGGGGTTTTTTTCTGTCCTCTTTTCTAATTATCAGTTGCAAAACTCCACAAAGATAATCAGACATGCAAATCTTCAATATATTTTTAGTTCAACTCACTGATGTATATTCATTAATATGTTAATATGACAAGGAAAGCATAATTTAAATTGCATATGCTTAATTTGGTTAATAAATGCTTGAAATGCAGTCCCACTTTCAAAAGTAGCCTTACTTGATGCCAGTTTTTCAGGGGTTTTTTCCCTTTAAATCACAAGGAGGGTATAAAACCTCTTGGTTACGTACAGAAATAACTTTGTAGTGCTTTTTACCGTGACCCTGCACAACCAAAGGACCTCTATGCTGGGAATCAGTGCTTCTTGTGTGCATTGTCACATTCCTAATGGTTGAATTGTAATAAATTGCGTCAGTGGAGACCTAGTGAAGATTGTAGCATTGTAATTTGAGTTCCCAGACTGCATTAGGTGGAGTTAGATAGGCAGATAGAAGATGAAAAGAACAAAGTTTCCTCGTGTTCAAATATGGCCAAGCTCCACCAATGCAAATCAGGGATGTGATTGCCCTGTATTTAATTTGCAGTGGCCTAACTAAATGAGATACAAATTACTACTGGAATTAGAATTTGACAGCTTCTGAATCTTGGTTGAACATGCAAAGCTGCTATAATATCCAGATTTTTTTTAAACCCCTAAAGTGATATTTGAATGCTTATAGGCAATAAACTTTCCAGTCAATTGATTCCATTTCTGTTGAATCGCTCTCAAAAGTGAAGCTGTGCTTTAAGGACTATTAAAAAATTTCATTCCATTTAACCTGTAAATACGCCACAGGACTTGAGAAAATGAGTTTGATAATTGCTTTTTTTTTTTAAGGCTTCAGCCTGGAAGGCAGCATCTTAAAAGGACTCAGCATTGAGGAGAGTCTCTAACATATCCAGTTAGAGCCAGTTACACTGTCCTGACTTCCTTGCTCTGAAGTAATGAGGTGTGACAGATCATGAGTGCAGTGCATCATGGTCAGAACCAATAACCCCTTTCAGAAAATTACATTTCTTCTCTAAGCAGTCATTTTGAGTTATCTGCAGCTAATTGTAAACTGCCTGCTTTTATGGAAATGGAATGCTAGCTTTTCCCAGTAAATACCACCTTGATGCTCCGAGACAGCTATGAAGTGCAACTGTCTGGGAGAAAGCTCAAGTCTGATCAAATTTAATTAGACTGGAACCTGTTCCTGCCTACAAATATCTTGATTATACGAAGAGAACAAACACGCCACTTGACAGAATTGGCTTTTGTGATATGTACTGCTGTGAGAACGTGAAAAAGACGTGTTGATTCACATGCTCCTTCTCACCTAAGATTGAGCTGAACAATGAGCGGTGTCTGCATCCAGCTGGTCACCCAGAGAGAACATGGAGAAACCCAGGCTGTTTGAGGGAATGATAAATCTGTCTGCCTTGGACTATTCCCTCAAAGAATCTGTTTGTATGGACTCCAAAGGAGAGCAAGCATTACTAGGTCAACTCTAGGAGCCTAAGGTTTGGTGAGATAGATTCCACCCTCTGTCTGAGCTGCCTAGTGATTAGTGTAGCTTGACAACTCCTCCTCTCAAATGAGTGGTGTGGATAAGACCTCATCACTTTGTTTAGCTCACGGCAGTGGAGGCAAACTGCCTCAGCTTTCATTTTTTAGGAAGCAAGAGCAGAAAAGAAGTGCAGCACCTCCACTTACACTGTGGGAAGTGTAGTTGAGTGAATGTCATTAAACTGCTGGGTGAGAGACCTGTATTTGCATTAAATCAAAACTCTTGGGGTAAAAATTAATGTAAGTTATAAAAGAAATTTTAAAGAAACCCTCTTTAAATGTGAGTTACTTTTTTAAAGTCACATTAAACAAGCATTACATTTGCTGAGTAGAAGTACGTGGAGGTTTTAGCCCACCAAATGGCTTGCATGACAATTAACAGCATGGATAAGCTGTGATCCAGGGGCACTGAGATACCATCATGGTCTGGGTTTGAGGTGTGACCGAGCTACTTTGTTTCATAACACTTTCCTCTGCAAGCACACCGAGTCAAGCTTGGTGGATGCTGAGGCAGAGGAAAGACAATACCTGCAGCTGAGAGCGAGGATTTGAAAGATGATGGACAAATGGATCAGTTTCAAGGGCTTGAAGCTGCTCTCTGGGGAAGGAGGCGGTGAAGAAAATAAGAAGCTTGCTTTTCCAGGCACAGAGCTTGGAGATCAAAAAGACTCGCTCACCTCTGAAGGGGACTGTTCTCCAGAGCTGCTGGTGGAGAACTTAGTTTGAAGGACTTTGGTGTTGGATGGTGCTGTCACATCCCCGTGGCCTTTGGGTTTTCTGGGAAATGTTGGCCTGCCATGATCCTCATGCAGAAGCTACCTGGTAGGAAAACTGTTCAGCAAATCTTTGTATTTTACCCTAAACCATCAGCTTTTGCTCTGAGCAGGCAGTGCTTTGTTTCAAAGAGCACAGGACATTGCTATTCTCAGGCATTGCGTTTTGGAAGAGGATTTTTGAAAGGGGCTGTGAGAGGTGGGATGCTATTCTCCGAGGCTGCTCCTTCCCTCAGCCCCTTTTTGTGCCTCTCTTGCATCCTGTTTGCATGGCAACGTGTAGAGCTCTCCACAAACTCTTCTGGCTCCCAGGAGAGATTTCAGCTCCTGCCTTTCCCTCAGGGCAGCACACACAGCTCCTGGCCAGAGGGCTGAGGATGGCAAGTGCTTTTATGTGCCATCAGGGAATATGAGATTTGCTGTCAGCCAGGAACTTGCATGTGACTTCAAATGCTTGTTGTGCTCCGGGTCAGCCTGGCTCATGATCTCCCATCCTGGGAAGTGACAGCAGTGTCCAACAGCCCTGTGTCCTCTCAGAGGGCAGGGCTTTCTGCTGCAGACAGGGAGTTGTCCCCAGGCCTCTCCCTTTGCTGTCTCACCGCCTTCCCCATTTGGCACCATTCCCTGCCTCAGCGCGGCTCCCCCACGCCCTCCTTTCTTCTGTGCCCTTTGCTTGGCTCCGGTTGTGTGTTTGTTTTCTCTCCCACACTGACTCTGTTTCATTCACTGCCCAGAATAATAAGAGGTTTGTTGAAAGGGTGCTGCTAAGTAATTTGTCTTCTTCATTCATTCTCTCTTTGTTTAACATTTGTTTTCACTGTGCTTTGAATACAAAATTGTTAATTTCATCGTAGTTTATTTCAATAGTTTTTATTGTTGTGGAGGCTCCTACACAACCCCTCTTACTGCCATAAAAATCTCATAAATAAATACTTATAATCAGTTATGATGGTATTTTAAATCCCGTGTCGAGGATATGATCTGAAGGCAGAGAACATAAACACAAAGATTTCCACTAATTCTGGTGACCAGTTTGAAAAAGCTTCAAGTTCCCAGATTGCAGAGCCTTTGTGGTATTGCCAGGGTGCCTTTCTGACAGTGCAGCCATGGCAGTGGTGGACATTAGTCTTGCAAACCAGACCACAGATGCCTCAGACTGGAAAAAACAGGGCACACAGTGAGTTGTCACCTGGAAAAATGTTGGCTTGGGCCTCCTGTATGCACACAGGAGCATTTACCTGTGGGCGAAGAAGTTTATTTAATGGCTCCATGCATTATAACGGCAGAACACTCATAATATCCATAAGCCACTGGTGAAAATATTAGTGGGATTTTTTTTTTTGATCAAAGAAAATCTGAGATGGAGGTGTATTGGAGCAGATCATTAATGTCTCCCCATCCAATATCTGGAAAATGGCTTTTAGTGCTTCTCTTTCCTTTCCCTGTTTTTAGAACCTACGTCAAATACTGCCTTTTACCTAAACTGGTTTCCCCCAACAGTTTTGCTCCATGCCAATCTCTGTATTATCCAGCCTCTATCCTTTTCTGAATATCTTGCTTTTACCAAATCGTCATGTGAAAAACAAGGTTCACTCTCCTGTTAAAATTTAAAAGTTTAATAAAAGACAATAGGGGACAAAACATAGCAAAGAAACAGCTCTGGATGCTTGGCCCTTAGCCAAAAGCACACCTGCCATTGACGGAGACAAATACTTTAATGCCTATTCGTAGGCATTTGTGCATATTCAAGCTTTTCCCCAAACTAGTTTGCATGTTTCAGGAACTGTTTCGCATGGCTCCTCCTTGGTCCCACCTTGTTAGAGCATGCATATTTCTTAGTTGTGGTTTTGTCAGGTTTTGTTATCATCTCCAGTTTGGGCCTTATTCTGTGGCTTTTGCAGATGGCAGTTGTTGATAGTTGACATAGCAGCATTGCACGGTTCTTTGGATGTTATCCAATTAAGTAGGCAGTTCAGTTATTGTAAGTAAAACTATAAACTTTTTAAAATAACTATATTAGCTATTTCACCTCTATATCTAAATTTAGTTAGTAACAGAAATAAAAGCATTTGTTATTGTTACACAACTACATCTTTATAACAAGGCTACTTTTGTAAGAATTAAAACCATACACACAACATCCATTTTAATATTTGCAAAAAGCCAATGCTGTAATATGTACTTACCACATTCAGGTGTGAAGCAATAGCATTTTATACCTCGTGAAATGTAATAATTTGGTTATATGGCATACACTCTAATCAGTAAGCTCTCTCCAGCTTTGCTAAAGGAGTAGGCAGTCATGAAGTAGGCTCGGAGACCAGCAGGTCCTGAGCTGCAGGTCAGTCCCCTCTCAGCAGAGTCCCCATTTCTCTCTCGCCTTTCTCTGCTTGTTCTGCTTTCATTTCTTCTGCCTCTCTTTTCCCTCTTAACTTTCTCTGCTGGTTCTGCTTTCATTTCTTCTGCCTCTCCGCTTTTCTCTCCTATCTTTCTCTGCTGGCTCTGCTTTCATTTCTTCTGCCTCTCCTCTTTTCCCTCTTACATTTCTCTGCTGGTTCTGCTTTCATTTCTTCTGCCTCTCCTCTTTTCCCTCTTACCTTTCTCTGCTGGTTTTGCTTTCATTTATTCTGCCTCTCCTCTTTTCTCTCCTATCATTCTCTGCTGGTTCTGCTTTCATTTATTCTGCCTCTCCTCTTTTCCCTTCTGCCCCTCAGGATGCTGTTCTGTCTCTTTTCTCCATCTTTTTTTCCCTGGCTTCCTCCTCACTCCCAAACCTGCTTCCTTGTTTTGTTTCAGCAGAGCTACTGGTTTTTTTTTCCTTTATTGGAGTTGCGCAGCACAGCAAAGAACCACAAACTGCCCCGGGTCAAAACTGCCCATGACCACGTGAAGGTACGGAGGCTCTGCTGGGGAAGATTCAGGTTTCCAGGGCTGTTGCTTTACATTATCCTACTGAAACCAAGTGCTGTGTTATGGAAACAGCATGTGGTTCTTGCTCTGTGGCACAGCTGATTTACTGGGAAGCTGTGAATAGATTGTGTTCTTATGGTTGTGTGTGGTTTGGTGTTTGGTTTTGGTTTTTTTAAAGCAGTGTATGAAATCTTCACTTGAAATTTTGCATGAAACTCTTTGTCTAAACTTCTGTGGATTTAGTGAACAGAGCTTTAAAAACAAGGATGGAATATAGAAGAATTACTTGGCACCTGCACCTGCTTTATGTGGTACATTTTTGTAGCTTGGCTGTAAAATTTTGTTCATTGTGATTATGCTGAGAATCAGCTTTGCTAGCTGAGGTACATGTGAAAACAAACAAAGCATATTACCCTGGAGACTTGATAAGAATTGGGCAGAGGGCAGCTTGAAAGTAAGCAGCATATTTGCATTTCAAGTGAGCTGTAACTGCAGTGAAGGCACACAAACCACTGTCAGTTAAAATTGTATGTCAGTCTGTGGCAATGGAACCGCACGCTGATGACAGGACACGTGGCTGCGGGGTGCATGAGGACACCGCTTCTTCTTTCTGATGTTTTTTCCCCCTTAGACCAGTGAATCATGTGGCAAACCGAGCTTCAAACAGGGTGCTGTCAAGGGGTTTAATGGATTTACCGAGAGAATCGATTGCACACGCACTGGATGAAGTCTTCAGATGCCTCATTGAGCATCAGCAAATCAAAGGGTCATTATCCCTTCCCCTCTCCCCCTCTTACCTCATCTGTCATCTGTTTGTAGCCTGCACTAATCTCCCTCTTTAGACCTTTATTGTGAGTTGGCCTTACTTGAAAATAGATTTCGACAACTGAATATGAACAAATGGGTCCGTTGCACATGGAAATAAGTATTTTTTTTCTTTTCTTCTCAGTGGTAAACATGCTTCACAGTATGGGCATTGTTAATGTGAGTGCCAACATCCTTTTGACACTCAATGGTATTTTTGATGAAGGCAAGGGTTGGGTCACCAAAGTGGATGGAACATGACATTGTGTGCTGAAAATGAGAACATGGAGATCTCTTACATTTGAAATTATGAAGATGTGTTTTGTCCATGGTTTCCCGCTCCTCTGTACAAGTAAATCTTTATCTCTCGGCCTTGTGTTTAGTCTTTAGGCTTGGCTGGTACCAATTAGAGGCAAATCAGGTGAAAAACAGTGACTCAGATGTTGAGGAAAAGACCTGGCTTTTTTTCTATTGAAGCAAAGTGCCTTACATGTACAGTCTGTATTTCTGGTTAATCAGGAGGAGATTTTCATGTCGTGCCAGGGTATTTTTGAGTATTAAAGTAATAGCATAAGAACCTAAACAGAAAAAGATATGTTCTATGACCATGGCTATGCTAAATCACTAAAGAAGTTGCCTTCATGGCACTGTAAGTGCTGCGCTGTGCTCATGGGCCAAAAAGTCATGCTTTACAATCCTAATGTCACATCTTCATGCCCCCGATACATTCTGAGTGCGTTTGGTTTCATGTGCAGCCTTCCATTTGCACAAACAGCCGGCTAAAACACGCTAATCTGACTTTTTCTGCTCTTCACTTTGTCTCCTCTTCCTTCTTATCTCAGATTTTCCCGTTTGAGTCACTGCAATGTGTTAGGTACTCATGTAGCTCACCCCCTCACAAACATACATGCCCATGGACTTTTTTTGGAAACTTGTGTTCAAACTCACGAGGCTGCACCCCTGCCAACTTGCTGTGTGTGGGTGTGCCAGGAGCAAATTATCAAATACTGACAACGAGAGAAATCTCCAGGGTGGAGGAGACTGTGGAGATACCCAGAGGGTGTTTCTTCTGAGGTTCCTGCAGGGATAGAAATCTGGTTATTTCAGTGGTTTACAGTGCATGGGGTGACATCAGGCTGGCAACCTGTCATGGGGTTTCAGGAAGGGTTTATGGCTCTTCAGCATCTCCATAAACACCTTGGACCCAGGTCCCAAAGGGATACTAAGGAAGTTTGTTGATGGAACTAAATTGGGAGGAGCTGTTGACCTCTTTCTGAGATATTTTCTGGAACTTTTAGGAGGAATTTCTTCACAGAAAAGATGATTAAGCACTGGAATGGACTGCCCAGGGAGGTGGTGGAGTCACCATCCCTGGAAATGTTTAAGGAAAGACTGGATGTGGCACTCAGTGCCATGGTCTGACTGAGACGGTGGTGTTTGGACATGGCTTGGACTGGCTGAACCCAGAGGTCTTTTCCAACCTAATCCATTCTGTGATTGTGTGGGTTAATCCCAAATGTTATGGTTATGAAGGATGGGTCTCAATCGTAACCTTACAAAGATGCTTTTTTGTGCTATATTTGTGTGTCTTCGAAGGTTTTGTTTCTCCTTTAGCATTTAATTTTTAATAATTCCCATACTAAGGAAATGTTTTAAGGGGAAGGGAGGGAGTACATGCTGCTTTCAAAGCTCTGAATTGCTTATTAGTGTAAGCTGCATCACCCTGGAGTTGTTTCATCCCCAGGCCCTCAACACAATGATCATCACATCTTTGTGCACTTGCCTCCCCTTTATTTTTCCACCCAAGGAAATCGAAATCTAAAAGAGAGCCTTGAAGCTTGTCTTGTTTGAAAAACCTCCAGATTTCTGGCTTGCTGTCACTGTCATCATTGAACAGCATTGCAGTCAGGTGCCATGGTGATCTTAAACACTGTCACACAGCCTGCATGTACTTGTCAAATCATTTTTGTAAGGTTTTTTTATTGCTTTGATTCCAAGATGCTGAAACAAGAGGCATATCTAATCCACACTACAATGGCAATGCTATTTACCTGAGAAGAAACTAATATTTAGTGATTTGGTTAGTGCTTATCAGAGCCTCATTCCTTGGTACTGCTGTGGCTGCACAGGAACAGCTTCTGACATGGGAATGTGCCTGTGTAAAAGTGCTGATCACTGAAATACAAATGGATCTCTGCTTCTGGACATGTGTTTCAGAGGAGCACTGGTAAGGACCTCTGTGAAAGTAGAAATACAAAAGAATGCAATATTCTCCTAACTTCCCTGGCCTTTAACTTGCTCAGGAAGCAATTATTAATAATCTTGTTCTGGACTTGAAACGATTTTCTAAAACATGGAAAATGCATTGCACACAGACCTCAAGGCCACAACCACAGATGGAAGAGCAGAACCAACTCAGAATTGTGTTTAGACATCCCTCGTGGCACCAGGGCTATGTAATTTCCCTTGCCTGTGATTCCAGAACATGGCAAAGCCTCCTGTGATTCCAGAACCCTATTGGAGTCCCAGGTAGAACAGTATCCTCCTCGTTAGGGGCATGAGAGTGGCTACTGCCATTATGTAGCTGACATTATCCTGTGAGGGATGGTTCAGGCAAAGGTTTGTCCTGTCTCTAACCCAGTGATTCTGGAATTCCTAGTACTTCCTAACCTGAAGTGTACCTTGTTTTCAACAATCCAAGAAGGTTTCTTTTGAGGGGCTATGAAGTTTGAGAAGGTCAACAAACAAGCTAATGAGAACTTTAAGCATACCATAATTCTTTCTTTTTTTCTCCTAATTCATGAGTCACATAAGGACCAAGTGGCCAGAAACACTAAAAATTAACTTACTGGGAAACTGGGGCACGGGATGGAAATAAATCTTTGAGTGGGAGAGCTTTCTTCTGGGAGAACTTTTACAAATGTAAACATTGAAACACAGAAAATCTGGCTCTGTTGTATCTAAATAATTTGTTGTGTTGGCTTGACAAAGGCTAACTTTCAGCATCAAAAATAAAAGAGGAATTTTACTGATTTTTGAGTGGATAATTTGTTACTAATCTCAGGATCTGAGATTCAAAATAGGTTTTTTGTTTCCTCCTCCTTCAAAAAGAAGGCCACAGGCCCTTCCTGGGGCTGCTGGCTGCAACACCTGCCTGAGGTCCAAGTTTTGGCGGCAAATCCCTGGGGTTTTGTGTTCTTTCAGCTAAAGCTCTGTCTCTAAGGCTGGCCTTGTTTTTTTAAGAGTCCAGAGAGCAAGCTAAGGCTCGAGGTGATGAATTACTGTTGTACTAATGGCTTGTGTTTCACTGAGGATGTAGCTGAAATATCACTGCCTCAAAGAAGTGTTGTTACAGCAGGAATTATGAAAATACTGCAAAGATTTATTTACTTTTGTGAGAACTTGAATTCCAGCTTTTCTATGCGATGCTCATCTTCCCTAGTGTAGCCTCCATAGACTGGTTCCCTGTTTTCCTGCTACACAGGGGCTTGGGATGATGTCAGAAAATGTGAATTACGGTGAAAGGAGTGGAATTACTCAGGGTTTAGTTTGTTCCCCCTCCTGCCGGCAGCTGAAGGAGAGGATTTGTTTCCCAAATGTGGGTGTCGGAACATCAGTGAAACTCCTGACAGATGCTGCTCTCCTGAGACATGCCAGTACTTCATTCTTTTTCAGCTTGGCTGGACCCAGAGAGTCTTTATTTGCAAGCAGGGTGTTTTTTCCCCTCTGTACTGTGGATGCTGATACACACCTTTGGGCTATTCCTTCAGTTTTGTTGATAGTGGGAACAGTTGCATGGAGCTTGTATCCAAGGTGCCAGAGATAGCCTTGGAAAAGATCTTTTCCCTAGGGGGATACAAAATTAATGTAACCTGATGGCTAGCCAGAATAAAAACAGTGAAGAAAACAACAACAAAACACAAAATTCAAACAGCTGCCTCCAAGAAGTACAAGGTGACGTCTGGGAAGATGTATTCCCTGCCTAATTTTTGGCAGTCAGAATTGCTTCTGAATGGCATGTGTTGAGTCTCATCTCTGTAAGTTCCTTGTGTGGGCAGTGGAGGGAGAGGCTTCTCCAGGGAGTGGCTCAGGGTCGATTCAGGGGGCAGATTTAGCCTGACAAAGACTACCTTAAGCACTGCAGCTAACGGGACTTGATGTGAATACTCCTCAGTGTGGTTTATTGCACAAATATTTGGACAACCCTGTTGGTTGCTGGACCAGCACCTCCAAAAGCCACCTTCCAAGTTCAACGGGTGCAGCAAAGGGACTTTTGTTTGTGGTACTGATACATGTGCTCGCTGTCCATTCTCGGAGGAGATGAATGTTCATCATCTTTTCCTGTCCTGCCTTTGGTCCCTCCAACACCACACACGCTGCTGCTTTGAGTGGCAGCACTTTCCTGCCTCTTCTGGGAGGTCACGCTATTGAATCTCTCGTTGCCAGTGGTAAGGAGGGGTGAAAAGAAAGGGTATGCTGTGAAAGGGATTTTTAGTGAGGTATTTGGCTCCTGTTAACTCAGTGACATTGTAATAGCTGTGCCTGTAACATTATCCTTAAGTAAAAGTTGAGAGTTTGCTGATTGTTCCCCTCTGGAGCTGGCGAGTGTCTTGTTCCCTCCTGTGCCTTTTACTCTTTGACTTCTCAGTTTTTAAAACAATAAGGAAATTGAAGATGAGTGCAATTTTTTGGTGAGGGTTGCACATTTATACAAGTTGCAATACAAATAATGGAAAAATACTTTATGTCGATTAAAAAAGAGGGAATTTGTTCCTCTAATGCTCTAAATGAAACAAAATCTTCACCCGCCAACTGATCATCTGTTGCCCACAGAAATATTTCTGTGTGGCTTTGAGTAGTTTTCTAAACTTGCAGCCTAACATGCGAACACTTTTGCAAAAATGATTAAACCTCTAAATTCTGCTTTTCATTCTCTTTCTTTCTTTTACCTGAGTCTGTTTTGCCTTTATTAATCTTTAGGGAGTGTATCATTACATCTTAAAAATATGGAATAATTTAAATTTAATATCAGTATTTTCACAGTGAATACCAGTTACAATGAGAAAGATTTATCATAGGGTTAATAAAATTGCTTAAGCATTCTATATTACAAAATTGTAGGAAAATGTGGTATATCGAATTGCTAACTGTGTGGTCTTGGATTTGACCGCAAGGCTGTGAAAACAGACAGAATTAAATCCAGGTTGTTTTATCTTTTCATTGAAAGATGTCAGTGTGTTCTGAAAAACACTCATTTATTCGATGTTGAAGCATCACCCCAATGGCAACATGAATTCCTTTCCATGTGAGCAGGAAGCAGCCAGCACTATCTATGGAGTTTTTTCACCAGTGATAAATCCACAAGGAATGCCTGCTGACCTCTCTGTGTCTTGAACTTCTAGCTTAACTTAGCCTGCTTTCCCTGTTTATCCTGTGCACTCCTTGGGTGAGGGAGTTTCATACCAGGGAGCAGCCCTGCTGATACTCAGGATTCAGAAACTTCCTGAAAAAAATGTACAAGGAAATACATGGGTCCAAAAGAGGGAAATTTTAGTCAAGGTTTTATTGGTAATTTTTTAATGTTATCACTTTACAGAAATATATTTTGTACTTGTAAAGCAGTAAAAGAGTTGTGTGCCTTTGCTTAGGAGGAAATTTGTAAATATTTATCCTTTAAATTACATATCAGATAATTCATGGCTAAGGGAAAAACCTCTGTGTTTCATTGTATGGCTTTCTGTGAGAGGATCTGTCTGGCCAAATTCTGTAGTGCAGGTGATTCCAACTTAAAAAGACTTTCCAAATTCTCACATTTTGATGTTATCAGCTGTCTGTGTTATCATAATGTTCCATGTATTGGTGTGGACAAAAAAAAAAGGAAAGAGCATAAGAAAGTATTGAAGTGCTGGGCTGTAGCTGTTTGGTGCAGCCGGGTGAGGATGAGCAAAGTGTTTGGCTTTGGAACAGGAGAGCTCAGCCCACAGCAACCAAATTTTAAAGTTACGGGTTTGTTTCTGTTCTTCCCAGCATGTAGAAAACTTTGTTTTTGTAGTGTTTCTGGAGAACAAGGTTAAATTCTTTCAGGACAAGTTCATTGTATCTGACCTGGAAAGAAAAGTCTTTTGTGCTTATCTCTAAAGTGTATTTGAAATTAAAATGGAAGAAAAACAGTAAACAATGACGGAGACAGGGCTATTTCTGTCATGATAGTCTGCCTTCTGTCCCCCGTGCACATGCTGTAATTTATCATAGCATTTGCGCCTGCAGAAGGTGAGTTCAGCACCAGGTTTAACCATTTATGGATCATCTCTGCCAAGTGATGTTTTGCGGAGGTGTGCGTGGTGTGGCACTTGTGTGCGTGGGGCATGGCAGGGAGGAGAAGCCCTTTTGCCTCCTGTTGGGGCTCAGAGGAGTCTCTCCTCATTCTAGCAGGGAAGGAGATGTTTTCCTACAAAATTCAGCTTCTTTCGTGTTGGCTTACTCAGTGCCTGTTGAAATGAGTAGTGAGGGAGGCATCTCACAAAGAGGACATAACACAGCATCTCCTTTATTATCAGTGTCTAAATTTAGCACCTTTAGGCTTTTCTCCATGAAAAACACGGCTCAAACTCAGCTTGCCTTACGCTTTATTTCTTCAGATCGCTGTTTGGCATGTACATGTGGGAAGGATCAAGTCTTCTGTTGTTTTCTGGGCACTGAATTGCAGTCCTTGTAGTGCCTGATTGTAAAGTCACATCTCCCAAGAAAGGCGTTTTTGTCTGGTGAAGTGCTGGTGGCCAAGTCCTGGCGAGCAGCGCTGTCTGCCCAGCTGGACAGCACTTGGATTTTCACAGCTTTGCTGCTGGGCTGTGATGGGATCTGATGGAGAGCGTTAACTACCAAGATGCTGATGCCTGAGTGTTTACAAATGGGTCCTTGAAAAAGGTTTTAGGGCAGAGAATGTTTTCCCAGGAAGAGGGCTTGTTTTCCCAAGGCGTTGCCCACCATCCTGTTGCACCAGAGCTCTGGCAGCTGTCGTGGTAGGCACCTGTGACACATCCCCGTGTCAGGACACCATGTACTTCCTCAACCACAGTATATCCAGGTGTCCTGAAAAGCTCTGGGGACATTTTGTGACCTGAAGCCCGGCTCAGAGTATGAACCCAGCCTCTCATGCCGTCAGGGCCCTGGGCATGTTCGCTGCCTTCACCGCTGAGGGTGGAAGGTTTATCTCTGCTACTGTTCAATAAACATAATTAGTTTGGACTTTGTTTTTTGGACAATACACATCAGTTGTGTGGCGAGGCTTTTATTGGTGATTACATGTTTGCTTTTCCCTCATAAAATTACTTATGCACTGACAGTCCTTTGATTTAAGAGACCAGTTTATTGGGGAGACACGTATTGCTATCTCCTCAGGTTACCCGCATGAGATGTCCATCACTCATCCCTGAGCTGCTAATCTTTACTTTCAAGGAGGGGATTTTAATGAATTTGGGTTTTATTCTAAATGAAAGTGCCTATTTGTAAGAATACTGTTTGTTACTTTAGTGCTAAATCTCTATAAAATACAAAAATATTTAATTGTTACCGTTATTCAGGAAATCTGGAATTCATTGCATATTTAGAAAAATACTCTAAGATATTTTGTGCTTAGTATATGACTAAGCTTTGCTTCAGAAAGAATTGGTAATTCTTCAAATAATACTTATTCTTAGAATTAGCTAAGAGTGGGTACTCTTTGTCCTAAAGGAGGGAGAAACTGATAGTGCTCAATATTTATCCAGCTGTCTTCCCACTCTTCCCATGAGTACTTAAATCATATGTAAATAACCACTTACACTCCATTTTACATTGTTTTAATTAAAGCCATCCCTGCTTCCTCTGTAACTTCTCATAGAAAATCCACCTATTAAGAAAGTTTCTCTGACATGTTTGGCATATATAAACCACCAGATTTTACTAGCTTTTTAAACTTTTTTATTTAACTTTTAAAGACTCTTGGGAGAAGAACATTGTTCAGGAAAGGATGGTTTGAGGAGAAGCCTCATTGGAGGTCACGGTCTTTTCCTGTGTTCACTTTGTATTTTTCATAGTCATCTGTTACTTAAAATATCTTCAGATTTTGGATTCTGGAGTTTATTTGGACTGCCTAATGACCAGCTTCAGAGGGAATATTTGTAATCTGTGCTTTGAGGAGAGTGTCGACTATTGTTAATCCAGGACCAGGAGTTCAAGTTGAAATTTTGGAGTTGCTGACTGCAATATATCCTGCACTTTCACATACTTGAAGAGCTGAATAACCATTTTTTGGCTTTCATTCCCCTGTACAGCTCAGGCTGCTGCACTTCTCTGCACTGGAGCTCTGTCAGGAGCCTGTAAACTTGGTAGTCCTGAGGAAAATAGAGGATAAAACCACTAATTTTGTTTCTAATTCCTTTGGCATGCATAACGTTCAGAGGATGTTTCCTTCTAAAATGGATCATTTGTTTTGGTCTTAAGGGCAAGCTATTTTTAGAGCTTTATCTGTGGTGTGAGTTAACTGAGGTGTTTTGAAGTTCAGTCCAGCAGGAACAGGGATTGTTTAAATGTGAACAACTTTGTTTTGTAACTTGAAATCAGTGTTTAGTTACTCTGTCCCCGTTTTTTTGTGGATCACAGTTGTGAGAAGATTCAGGACAAAGATAGTGAGCGAGGCTGCTGAAACAAACAGACCCAGGGAGCAAAACTGAAAGGGCTGTGGAGATGCATTTTCCTTTTTTTCAAGTGGATTGCCCAAAATAACTTTGCTTTTCATGTTACAGAATATGAATTGTTTTACATAGTTTGCTGATGATACAAGAGCTCATCAGTGTTCAACAGCATAGATTAATAAACCCAACCAGGCAGCATCTGCCTCAGCTAAACCTTTCATTAGCAGATTCCATAGACCTCCATTTCCTACATTTTTTGGAAGAAACTTTTTAACAGGTATCAGCAAACAAAGTTATGAAAGGCGAATGCTGAAGCTTTCTGGTGATCCTAAGCTAATTCCTCCTGTGCAGAGGGATGAAGTCCTTGGCTAGGACCAGGAGGGGCCAGTGGGCTGCAGCCTAAGTGCCCTTCTCAAATGAAACCAGGAGCTGCTGTTTCTCTCACCATGGAGTTCTTAACCCATGCACCGAGATTCCCAGGTAATACTTGATGGATAAATTTACTACCAACCTTTTCAAAGTTAGCACACTGAGTGCTGTATTGATTAGAGTATTGAGTGCTTTGCTCTGTCACTCGTTAACTGGTTAGATTTTCCAAGATGTGCAAGTAAAGGCTTAAGAGAAATTATTGGTAATGAAACCTTCAAATGGGAGTAATGTTCAGCTGAGGAAGGCTGAACTTTGACATCAACATAGGCCATTACACTCACTCTTGCTCTACTGAGAATATTCAAGCCTTGAATTAATCAAGATTGCTGGATGTAGTAGCAGACATTTGCAGTCTCAGGTTTGGATTGTACTTTGGCCCTTGATGGATGGTCACTCAGATTAAAGCTCTGATTTCAAAAGCACACGCTGTAAAAAACTGAAAAGCCCTTGTCAGGTGAGATGCTTTCCTCAGTTCTTGATGGATACCTGCATGCACACATAGGCATCTCTTTAAAAAACAAAAGATTGAAATACAAATGAAAAGTTCCCTCAGGCTCCGGGTACAATGTCTGGAGTTGCAGACAGGAGACAGTCCCGTTGTTTTTGGTTCTGTCTGTGTTTCTCCTGGTCCTTAATGATCAGCCCTCTCCCAGCACAGGGAGCTTCAAAGATCTTCAGAAGCCACTGGCTTTTTCCTTATTTTGGATGAGAGGAGGGGTAGGACAGCTTGCTGCCAGTACTTCAGTTTCTAAGGTGACAAGTCTCAAATGCAGAGTTTTTTCTGTGAATTTGAGGATCTGAAAGATTCCTTGGACATAATCTTGGGTTTTTGACATCCCCTCAGCTTCCTCTGAATTTCAGGATACAATGGCTGTCTTGCAGCTCTGAAAATTCATCCAGGCTTGAGCTTGGCTATGAGCTGCCTGCTTGTATTGATCTCTTGCTCACCGATGACTTCAAAACAAGTCCATTTACTTAAAAACAAGTCCAGCTGTTGTCATCTGACAGAGGCAATTGATTTGTGTGACAGAGGCAATTGATTTGTGAGGTTCTTTCTTGCTTCTTTAAAATCTTTTTTTTTTTTTTTCTTTCAAAGGAAAACAGTCTGAATTTATTGGTACTGTCATTAGTGGAAGGTAAATACATTTAGAATTTGTGTAAAGCTCACTTGGAAGGATAAAAAGCAAGTGTCACATGAGCATTTATGCAAACATTAAAGCATCACCAATATAACCATTCATAGGTAGCATCATTTAATCTCAAACGTTTTCAGGGTCTTTTTTTCTTTCAAGAAGGAACTACACTGATATTTTTGGAAACTAGATTATAGACTAGACACATTGAACAAGATAAAATCCACATACAACCTGGTTCCCTGTACAGCTTATGCAACAGGTTTGCAATATTATACAAACTGTTCTCATGCTGGATGTGATACAGCTTTGTATAACAGGGGTCTTATGTCATCTCTGCAATTTTTAAAGCAGAACTGGGTAATCCATGAACAGAACAGTAAGGGCATTAGAGACTAAATGGGACACTAATGACTACTGATGGATTACTGAGTTTCAGGTTTTGAAGCTCTCAGCGTGGTCGCTTGCCCTGTGAACTGGCATGTCTTTCAAATAACCAGCCTGGCTCAGGCATTAAAGGAAGAGCTTTGCATGAGTTTCCTTGCTGCAACAGGATTCATGTTATTGAATTGGGGATGTTTTTTTTTCTTGTGCAGACCGCTCAGATAGTGCAGAACATAAAATTCTGATAATAAACCCAGTCCTTAATTAGATATTTAAAATACACGGTTGCCTTACTGTTCTCCTCATGTGAGTGGAGTGCTTTGTACTTGCCTTTGTGACTGTGCTTTTCCTAAGTTCTTCAGGCACATGGTAAGGCAATTTAAAGAACTTGTCGGGCTGAGGAAGAGAAAACTTCCAAGAAGCAGGTGAGAGAGATCTCGAGCAGAGTAATTCAGTGCCATGGCTCTCCTCATGCAGTCAGAGGTGGCAGCTTTCTGATCACCCTTTCTCAGGAAGGGCCATCCAGAAGGAGCCCTCTGCTCCACAGCCAGTGTTTTCCCACAAGGGACCAAACTCCTGGAAGCTCTGATTGTGTTCCAGGCCTTTTCTGATGTGTGGCATTTAACAACAAATACTTCAGCACATCAACAAATGTTCCAAGTCATGCTAAGGTATTGAAGCATATTTCTGAGACAGGAGATTTTGTTTAAAGGCTGCTTCAAATTTTACTTTCCTGTCCTAAGTTGTGTTGTCCTTCACAGGAAGTACGTCTCAGATTGCTTAGTTAGGTGCCTTGTCATGTCTGATGGTTTGCTAAAAGGAAAAAGCAGAAAATACACACTAATTTTGATTTCTTCAGTCTTTGGTGTGTGTTAGGCAATTATGTCTGTAGTAAAGGTTTTGAAGGGGCTTTCTTCCCCCTCATCAGAAACATTTCTGTATTCAATTTAGGGAGTGCTGCCCTGTTGTGTCACCTATGAAAGCATTTATACTGATGGCATATTATCTTCTCCCCAAAATGGAACTGTACCTCCTTCATTTACTTCGAGCTGCTGCACTTGGTAGCTCCAAGGATGGACCATTTGTCCATTCTTTAACTTCTAAACCATATTTTTCCCTAACAACATTTTCCCTACTATTGTTTTCTATTTGCTACATCTGTTCCTCTTTCCCACTTCATGCAAATGCACATTGACCATTAACATTTGTACACGTGACTGAAAAGGGGCCTTTTCAAAGCTGCTTTTAGCTGAGCTGTAAATATTAAGCAGCACGTCCAGCAGTAGCAGTGGGACACCACTTGTTAAATACTGCCCCTTTTTAGTGCCCCACGTTTGCATTTGAGAGGTGGTAGTGTGCTGCTACACTCTTTGGGATGCTCAATCCATGGAAAATGGGCCCAAAAAATGAGCAGCAGAATTAGGGAGAGAAGGGACATGACTTCAAAATGGGTGTAACACATGCTGGTATTAAGGTCCCTTCTATTTAATATGGTCTTGGGATAGTGCCTGTAGCATGGAATCATCTTTTTGGAGTTGTGAAGCCCAAAATATTTTGCTACAAGTGCTGGACCTTGTGCTGGCTGTATCACAAACAGGTGGCTCCAAAGCAAAACTATGGGTTTGGGGGGTTTGTTTGGTGTTTTTTTGGGGGAAAAAACAATGCAACAACTCCGTTTTGCCCTTTGTAGTTGAAAACTAAGAGGACAGTGATTAGAGCTGTTACCTAAGACAAACAATTAGGAAATCTGCTTTTCTGGCTTTTATCTAATAGCAATAAATCTCACTGAGCTGAGTGCATCTGTCCATATGGATGTGGCTATTCTGAGACTAAAGAACTTTACACAGTGCTGCTGGTGCCTCAGACCTAGGTGCCAGGCTCTTTTTGCTCCTGCAGTAGTTATATTCCGGTGGGTGAATCTGTAGACATCAAATAAAACATCAAATGCCAGCCCCTCATTATAGTTAGATAAATGGGTGTTAGCTGGGGAAGAGTATGGTGATTCATTTTTTAATGAAAAGAAATGGCTTCAGCTGTTCTGTTTCTGGTAATACACTCTCTATTCAGTGTGTTGTCTTTTGAAAGTGTAATCCAGATTCTAACCACTGTGGGGTTTTGGTGTTTGAACTTATTTCCAGTATGAGTATTCCTCTCAGGCTATTATTTTTAGATGCTGAAGACTCTTGTTTAAGAATAAAAAGTAGGTAGCTTGGAGTTTAATGCAGCCAGGTCAGTAAATAAGAATAATTTTTCATCATTTCCATGCCTCCATCCTCCCCATCGGCAGCTCCTGAAGGGGATCTACATTTTTATCTTCCCTTACTAACGAGGTTATCTCAATTTATTATACCCATTTTAATGGGATGAGGGGATGGTCCAGACACCTGTTACTGTCTTCACCCTGTTCATGAATGATCCAAAGAACAGTATCCAATTCCTGGAAGCTCTCGGGCTTCATTTTTTATTTTGACTAATTATTTTCTTGAAATAATGAGCAGTAGTGACTTCACAAAGCACAGTCTCCTGGCACCCAGATCATTAATGACTCACTGAGTCATTAGCAGAAGTTAAAAATATGCTTTTACCACACTTTGAAAAAGTCCTGGTCGTTTTGCTCACAAAGGATGTGTAATGTGTGGTGGGAGTGAGTGGAGATGTATTTCCTTATCATTTTCTGTTCATGATCATTTTGAGGCACAGAATCCAAGGCAACCAAAAACTAGCAAGAAAAAGGGGCTTGCAGTAGAGGTCTGGTCCAGATGAAAAATATTGTCTGGGGTGGGTTTTTTTAACATGGACAAAGACCCTCTTACCTCCTCCTTAACTCCTCTATAGACATGCAAGTACCACTCCATGTTTTCGAGGCTCATCTGCAGTGGGAATACTAAAATTAGTCCCCTGTTCAGGAAGACTTTGGCTTTTTTTGAGATTTCATGATGGAAATTTCATCAGCCACATTCTTGAAGAGCAGCACTGGAGGTCAGTGGAGGGAGAGGAGTGTATTATCCACCCAGGAAAACCTCTGGGAGAGGTTTCCAGCAAGGGAAATCCCTCATGACTTCTCTCAAGTGATGCGCAGGCAGCTCAATTCTGATCCCTACTCATTTTTTTCTTGTGAGGGGAAGTGATGTAGGGCCCCTCACTGTCTGAACTTCAAGTGCATCTCTGAAGCTGCTGCTGAGGTTTGACCACTGAGTCTTTCCAGACTGCACTCCCCTTGGATCAGCTCTTGGGAAGAGCATTTGATAAGAAAAACACAGTGAGATTAAAAAAACAAAATCCATATCTGATGTTGTCTGTACCTGTTTTATTGTTTGAAATTCAGCAGTGGCCTGAAAACTGTATCAATCCCTTTGTCCTAGCACAGGATTCCAAGAGTGGATTCAGTGTTCCTTCTGGAAAGCACCTCTGGGAGGTTTTTCAGCAAGGGTGTGCTGTTCTGGTTTTATAGCACGCCAAAGATGTATTTGATTTCTTTGTGTGACTGCCTGGCTTTCTTCAAAGGTATAATGAAAGTTACTTTTTTTGGAAGTTACTCTTTTTGTTGCATTTTTGATGCAGGGGATGCTCGTGGTGCTCAGTGTCCTTCCCTGCTCTGCTGCCACACAACCACAAAAAACCCAAACCACAAACAAACACTGCCACTGCATTGCTTTGAAATGAGAAGCTGAGGTCTGTAATGTCAATTTAAGGTATTTTATCAGCATCTAATTGCATCATTTGTTAAGTGGCTACATACAGAAATAGTGCAAACCCATTAAATGGCAATGCTGAGATCTCATCAAGAACTTGTGTGTTGGGGATCCAATCAAAGGAGGTCAGAAACACCAGATTCTCTCCCTGGCTATTTTAGTAGCTCCATAGTACCAATACTTTTTTGTAACCCAGGCTGATATTTTAGAAATATCTTTACATGTCTACAGCTTGTTTCCAGAAATGTTAATTGGGTCTGTAAGATTAAAGGCCATTCCAAATGTAAAGCTGCTTCCCAGCACACTTCATCTCAGGATAATCCTTTTTTCCAAGGAAATTAAGGCATATTTTATAACATCCAGCACTATATTACCAAGCCTACAGCAGAGCAGAGTGAATGCAAGGAATTCATCATGTCACCATTTTTCCTAGAACCTTTTAGCTTTTTATCCAGCTTGGTTTTCAATTTCTGAGCAGATTTGGCCCTTCTGAAAATGAAACTCCAATTTTGGCTTTGCCTCAGGCACGGAACGGGCAGGTCCCGTGGGTGTTGTGCCTGCACAGCCTCCCATGCTCTGCTCTCCCTGCAGACGCCTTGGCAGGCTCTGGGAAGTTAATCCCAACAGTTCTGTGGTAGATGCAGACAACAGCTAACATGACTTGAACCCAGCTTTGCTAATTAATGTATGATTTTTTTAAAAAAATCTCCAGAGGGGAGTCAAAATGATGCTTTGGAGAAGGAGTCATTTGGGTTTTGTAAACCTCTCTGAGCTCCGTGTGTATTGTAAAGGCTTGAGAAGGAAGGGAAAACCAGGGGTGCAAATGTTGGCTGGTCAGTGAAAATCCCTGTTCAGCATTCAGCAGGGGGTCAGATCAAAGCAAGCTTAAAGAATGGGAGGAAATAAACCTGAAAATTTAATTATTTATTGCAGCTGCAAAATCTGTGCTAACTCTTTTGTCTCCTAACCTTGAAGAAAGATGTAATAGACATGGAAAGATATAATAGGCATTAGCAGGGTGAAGAGAGATGTGAAAATCCTGCAGGCAGGCAGGGAAGGCAGACATTCCCTGTTCTCATTGACGTTTTTGCATTCATATGCAAACTCCCTTTTCCCCTACTACTTCCCAATAATCCAAATCTTTCCATAGTCTCCACTACCTCCCAGCTCTTTCACAGGTAAGGGCTTAGCTTCCCAGGAAGCAGTGGGCTTGAAAAGCAAGGTATTTAAACCAGAAGCAGATATTTTTATCGCAAATGATGCTAGTCCTGCCTTTTGTTAGCACCTTTTGGTCAAGAGGGCAGCAGGAAGAACAGCCATTGGTACAAACCCCTAGGCTTGCCAGGATTAAAAATCCTGTGCAGTGTTTTGATGCTTGAAAAGAGAAGAACATGTGTATTTTAAGGAGGTCCACTCACAAATTTTACTATCCTTCCACTTCAGGACAGCTGTCTAAAACCAGGCAACAGCATTTGGCACTGCACATCATCCTCCTGTTCCCTGCTTCTTTAGAAGGGGTGGCTTTGAGTTGTGTGATGCTGTTCTCCATCTCATCTCCCTGCCTGAGGTCACAGCACCATTCAATTTTCTTTCATCCGAGAGCTGCTACATGACTTCTTCCACTCAGCAGCTGCAGTGAGGAGGCAGGGGGTGGTGTCCCTGTGCCCTCATGGCCACCATGTGCCAGGCCAGCATGAGGTCCACGAGGCAAAGTCCTTGGTGCTTAGGTTGGTCTCCCAAGAGGACATGTTTAGCCTGATCCCAGGAATGGGGAGGAGGTGAAATGCGTTCTGTTTCTCACAGTCCTACAGCAAGAGCGGTGACCTTACATCTGCCAAGGGGAGGCAGCCACAAATCTGACATTTTCCTGATGCAGGAGAAATAGGCTGCGGCATTGCAGATTTACTACTGATGAGACACATGGCCACCCTGCTAAAGGCTGGTGTCCAAAGTCTGGGTGCAGGCCCAAAAAGACAGGTTGCTGTTGTGGAGAATAAAAGAAAAAAAGACTTTTCCTCTGCTTCAAAGGCACAGAAAGCTAAATGAGCCATTCACATCATCTCCATTTTCCTCAGGAGAAGTGGTTAAGGTCTTTTATATTTCATTGGCTTCTTCTCCCCTTATTCATGATGAGAAAGAGACAAGCAATTAAATATCTGATGTGGAAGAGCTGAAGCCTTTCTTTGTGCAGAGGTATCTCTGATTCTCACGTGTTTATTTTCCTATTCAGTTTTCATATGCTGAGTGGATCGCTTATTAATTGTTAAATGACTGCTCTGCAGTCTGGAAATTATTTCTACTTCAGTGCCACTTGCCCTTGAATTGAGAACAGGAGGTCGACCAAAATTAGATAACTTTGAACCTTTTATCTTTCTGAAAAAACTATGGTTCAACATGATGCCTGTCAAGAGGACTATGAAGTTCCAGCCTTAAAACAATCCTCGTGGCCAGGCTGGTTTGGGGATCATGTGGAGAACTGGTGCCCTGATCTGTCCTGATTAGACCTTTAAACAGATTAATTGAGGTGTGGTGTTGACTGTAGTGCAGAGCTGGTATTCTATTGCCTACATTCATTTCTAGAATGAATTGTGAAATCACAGATGGAATAAAACAAAGTTGTAATTTTAAGTGAGGCAAGGAGAGCTGTGTGGGCAGAGCGGGCAGTCCCTTGGCATCAGTGGGATTCTGCTCAGGCAGAAATGTCCTCCCACACTTTTCTCTTCAGGGTTGCACCTCCAGCTTCAGCTTTCAGTGTGAGCCTTTGCTTTTCACCTTACACAAGTAAAGAGGCTGGAAAAAAGAAAAAGGAGTTATGTATTATGCAGCAGATATTACCAACGACACATTCTGTGGTTAAAAAAAAAAAAAAGGCAAAGAATAATGCAAATCTGTAGCTTTTCCTTTATTTTCAGAAGAGAACTGTATTCCTCTGGTGTCTTCCTGCTGGCACATAATGCTGATATTTTTGTGCATTTGATCCGAAGGTCACTGAGGTCAGTGCAGAGATTCTCAGTATCTTCAGCAGACTTTGCACCACACTGAGCAGGAGCTGCTGTTTTGCTGATAAATCCGAGTGTGATGCCTGTCCCAAGGCTTTGAAACAGCAAGAGCAGCAGTGTTGGAGGGGCTGTAAACCAGGCTGGACTATGAACACGTGGCTGCCCCCTTTTCTGTGGGAGGTTTCTCATGGTGAATTGAAAGACAGCAGTTTGCATTCTAAAAGTAATGAGGAAAAAATACCAAAAATTATATAGACCAATTTTTTTTTTCCAATTTGACTTTTTTCCCCTTGGTAAGTTCACACACTCAAATTGCAGAAAAGAAACAGATAGTTATTTTGGTCCCACTGAGACATGTTTGCAGTGGCAACGTAACTCTGAGTAGACCCTTTTGTCCTGATAAATTCTATTTTCAGATCATCGGAAAGGTTATAGATAAATGCCATAAAAGCAGCCAAAAAAAAAGCCTGTTTTGTCTGGCTGCTTTGTCTTGTTAAATATTTTAAGAAGGAAAGCCCAGCTGAATGCATGCTGGGACTGCAGGCATATTTTCAAGCCTTTGGTACCCTGTTTATGTATTTTTAGATGAGCTGCTCTGCCCAAATGCCAGTGACTTTTCGCCATCCATTCAAAGGTGTATTTGCTTGTAATTCCAAGTCTGTGGGATCAGTGCTCCAGGGACAGAGGGTTAATGTTTCTGGGAGGAGATGGGGATGCTGCTGGTGGTGTGTGTGCCTGTGAGGGTCTGCTGTGCCAGGCTTGTGCTCTCCCTTCTCTGATGGTAAAATGCCCTGGAGCAAATGGATTCCTGGCATTGCTGCTTGCTGGGAACACAAGGCCAGGAGAGATGTGCTCAAACAGCTGCCCTTCAAAAATTACTTCGGAAAAATACATTTTGTGGGCACAAAACATTATTTGCTGTAGCTGGGTCATGCTGATCTAAGAGTTTAGGTGCAAGAATATAGGGACTTTTTGAAATGAGACTTTTTGAGGGCATTACCTGGTGCCATTAAGAGACATAAATCAGCAGAGGATTTGTGTGGCCTTTACCTCTTGCAAAACTTGCAGCAACCAAAATAAACACCTCTGTACTTTTAGTTCAGCTCTGGGTGTTGAAGCATTTCAGCTGCAGGCCCTGCACGCCCCTCATGTGCTCTTGTTTCAGACAATCCAGGTACCTTTCAGATCACGGGGCAAGTGTGCAGTGTTCAGAAAGAAGCAGAAAAGGTTTTAAAAATGTCTTACTCCAAAATGCTGATTCAGAATAATTCTAATCGTCAGACTCTTCTCTGAGAAAACCAAGTATGGCCTTGACTGAAGAATGATTGGAGTGGGAAAGCCAAGATCCTCTGGCCTTTGTCATCAACAGGAGCCAGCATTGTCTGCTGTCATGGAAAATGAATTGGTTTAGGGTTATAGAACCACAGAATGGTTTGGGGTGGAAGAAGATATGCATGGGGGATATTAATTTCTACTCAGCTTTTATATTTGGTGTAATACTTTTAGGCTGGACATTAATGGATTCCTGAGTCATTTATGTAACAGATAAACTAAAACATTAAAGAGCTGCAGGGGAGCAAGAGAGATCTGTTTTGGGGCTGCTAACCAAATTATTCAGCCTGCAAGCCAGTAGTACTCTCAGCCAGAATATGCCAGAATCCCCAGTCACACAGCCTCCTAAAGGTCAGGAATTCTCTGCTCAGGTTTTTACTGCATTCCTTAACTGTGGGATTATTTTTAAATGCAGATTACTTAAACTGCGTTGATCGGTTTGGTACAAAAGTAATTCTTAACCCCAGAGTTCAGTCCTCTTTTCCTAGTATTATTTTTTGCAGTAACAGAGAGGAACATTGATTAGATTAAATAAAAAGTTACATTGAAAATACAGAAATTTCCTTATGTCCTTAGGAGTTAACCAAGTGCATGGTCCTGGTGATAGCCTGTAAGAAAAACATGCCCCAGTGGCAGGGAGGGTTTGGTGCTGTGATTAGGTGCTTCCCAAAACATTTAAGAAAATGGTAAATAATAACATAAAATAGTTGAAACTTAATCCTGTGGGGTTGTGATAATGAGTGATGTTTGATTTCAACTTTTTTGCCATGCTGAGCAATTCCCATGTTAGGTAAAAGGCAGGTTAAAGTGTAATGAATATGGATTCCAGTTCTAATGAATGTTCTCACTACAAAAGCTGGATTTAGCATAAAAGCAGAAGATACATCAGTAAGAGCTGTCTTTTTCTTAGACTAATTTCACACTGCAATTAAGTGCTACAAGATTATAAATCAAAGGTTAGCCTGGGTATTTGGAGATGAAACATCTATAGGGATATTTCAGCTCCATGAGCAGCCTTAAAAACACCAACCAAACAAAATACGGCACAAGAGAACAAGGACAGCTGTCAAACAAAGTAGAAAAATGCAAATCATAAGTGAGAAAGGGCATTTACCCTCCAAGGTCCCCTGCAGAGGACTTTGAGAGAAGAGCACCTCACCTTGCAGTAGTTCCACTGAGAGGCTCTGTTAGTGAAGAGCTGACACAGCAGGCAGGGCTTGAATAAGTGATGATGGAGCTTTCTCATCGCTGGTACCCTTGTGAGAGAGCCTAATGCCCTGCCAGAAATGTACTTTTAAAATAGTTTTTATATAGTTTTCCATGTAATATATATAACTATATAATATATATATATATGTAGTTATATATAGTTTTTAAATATGTGCATTGATTCAAATCTCACAGTGATACAAAGGTAATTTAATTTTTTTATGCTGGCTTTATGTGCTTCTCTGTACAGTTTGGTGAAGCTTGCAGCTGTCACTGTTTTGTTTTTTCCCCTGTTAAAATCTCCATCAGTCCTGCCAAATATCCATAGATGTGCACTGAGGCATCCACAGGGAGAAAGATATATACAAATTTAAAACATAATATTTCATCCTTTCCCTGAGATTACATCCTATGCCAGACACTGGAATTGCATAAGATCTCCAAAAGCTTTCTTGTAAAAGAGGAAAAACAATGTGTAACTTTCAGTCTAATTTCCATTTTTCAGGTGCTTGGGAGCTGGCAGCTGTGCTTGTTACAGGTTTAAGGTGATTCCCCACGAAGCTTTTATGAGCAATCTCCCACATGGAGTCTAGACCAGTGGTGACCATTCCATGGGGATAAATTCAGATTAGATAGAAGGAAGAGGTTTTTTACCATGAGGATGGTGAAACACTGGAACAGGCTGCCCACAGAGGTGGTGGGTGCCCCATGCCTGGGAACATTCGAGGTCAGGTTGGATGGGTCTCACTGAAGATATCCCTCCTCTGGATGGAATAGGTGACCTTAAAATGTCTCTTCTGACCCAAACTACTCTATGATTTCTAAAAGCTGACCACAAACCCCTAAATAAAGCCTTCATAAATTCTCCCTTAATAAGCCTCGACCTTGAAGAGTCACAGCTCTCTGGAGTTCATCTCCTTGTAAGGACAAAGCTGCCACTCCTGCAGGACAGGAGAAGAGCAGGACTTTTCCTAATATTCACAGTAAGTGATACAAACCTCTGCAACCCATCTGCATGGAGTTGTCTGTGGCAGGTGGAAGCAAAGTTTGTGCAGAGAAGAGTTGGAGAGCAAATGCCTTTCTTAGTTAATGATTTTAGCTCCGTTTACACCTTTGTTTAAATAGCAGCTGGCTCAGGCTGCATACCAGGGTCCCCAAGACAGTGTCATTAGCCTAAGCAGGTTAATTGATTTATTTGGCATGCCATTACACCTTTTTACCTCAAGCCAGTCAAGCAGCAGAAGAAAAATGCTCCTGTTAAAGATTAAACATTCCACACTCACTGTTTTAGGGTTTGAAAAAGCTCGAGCTCAGCTGTGCTTTCAAAGATGTTGGAATTCAAATGAAAACAGCTTTGATGTGATTTCTTTGACAAAATAGTGTCTGTAGGGGCAGAGAGGGGGTTGAGGAGTGAGTGTTTTTGCATTGTTTTTTAGAAACTGTTTAGATAGAGAGATGATTAGCTTTTCTTTCCTGCGCCAGGAGTTAGATGACAACACCTTCTGTTCCCTTGTCTCAGTTCCATTCCTGTCTCAAGAAGGCAGAAGTTGTGGCAGTGCCTTTGGTTGGGACTACCCAGCCCTGTATTTAGTGGCCTTCAGCTCTGACCAATTTACATGGTCAGTATTTCCCATGCCAGGCTGAATCCTTCCTCAAACTGCTTTGCCCTTATCCAAGATCAAGACTATGAGGGAAAAATATATTCTGGAGGTTTCTCCTTAAATATCTTTTTTTTTATATAGGGGGTGCCATAATGGGGTTTTTTTGAAGGGAAAAAAACAGACCTTGGAAATAGTAAGCTCAAGGTTTACAGCAAGGTCAGAAAGGTGCCTCTTGGTGTCCTCATGAAAAAGAATTGCCTTAAAAATTTAGGATCATCTGAACACCTCATTTTTGCATCTTTCTTAGAGATTTTGTCCAACAGCTCAATTCCAAGAGGATTTCACCTAAACTGAGCATGTTCCAGAGTGGAAATGCAGCATTATGCAGAGTTAAACATCCACCACTCTTCAGTGAGAAAGAGCCATAAAGAGTTTTCTGTTCTGTTGAGTTCCTGTGCCTGCAGCAGATTTGATAGGGTAGCCTGAGCCTCAGGCTCTGAAGATGTGAAAGGGTGTTGGAGGAAGCAGGCAAGCAGGCTTAGCAAACAGCAATCGATCAGGTAAGGCCACATCAAAAGTCACAGGTATAACCTTGCAAAGAGTCATCCATAAGTGAGGATGAAATTTGCATTTTGTCAGCATAAACAGGTCCCTTTTTTCTGCACTGTGTTGGTAGCAGCAGAGCTGTGGTTTTTATAACCTTTCCTTTCTGAGCACAGCAAGGTGAATGTTTGCCTTCCCTAAGTCAGCTGAGGGTCTGGGCTGAGGGACAGGCACAGTGCATGAGCAGTGTCCCCAAGCTCTGGGAACTGCAGGTAGGGCTGAGTGCTCTTTCACTGGCGAACAGAAATCCCAAACCCGTGCTGGACTCTGCCACTTGTTCATTGTCAGCCATTTGCACACTGTGGCAGAAGGTTTTTGGGTGGAACAGTGGATAGGTAACCCCTGCAGTGATGAGTTTGTGCAGCACATAGGGCAGGGGACTCTGGGTGGGATATGGGGAAAGCTCAAAAAACAAAAACAGGTGCAAATCAATGTGATTTTTTTTAAAAAATCAAAAATAGAGAAGTTGGAAGTTTTACAGAAACCGATGCAGGTTAATATCACCAATCTGAAAACAGCAGAGCCAAAAGGGAAGTGCGTAAGGCTTTCATAAAAGTGTTGTCTTTTTTTTTTTTTTTTTTTTTTTTTTGGTTAATTATTAAGAATAATGTTATTCTTGTTAATTCTTCGATGTGAAATGTATAAAAGCTCTAGAGTATGCTACTTTCTAATTAGTTGCACTGATTAAATTATAGTTTGGGTTTTTCTTTAACACTTCCTGAAAAGAAAGCTACTCTTCCAAAAGGCACAAAGAGCAGTAGATAAAGCATGTGCATCTCTGCATTCATAAATGCTCATTTTTCATGTTGGATATAAAATATGAGGTAGACTATTTTCAGGAGGCTGATAATGTAAAAGGAATGACATTACATTCGCTGTGCAGTATCAGGGACCTACTTTTATGTTCTGGAATTGTTCCATTTTCTGCATTCCTTAATCTGCTTAATCTGTGATATTACAAGCTTGATGCTACATTAAAAGTATTAAAAAATCTGCAATCAAGTTAACTTTTTTTTTCATGGGGATGTAATAATAATTTGCTTAAGAGGTTCCTGGTTCATGTAATACCAAAATAACGGAGAATTAAAAGGCACTTGCAGTTACAAATATTTGTGCTTTATTTTATACAGTATTATGGAAATGAACTGCACTTTACATTAGAGTTTTTGAAGGGCATGATTGTAGATATGTAGCAAAAATAGCTCGGAATTGAATTAAAAATAATAAATTTAGTATTGTCAGGAATGTGGGAGTATGAAATCAATGGATTGCAATCCATTGCATTTTTTGTGGAATTATTTAGATTTTGCTGTCATTATCATATGCCCCAGTATATCTTGCAGAATATTAATGAATATAAAAATAACTCCAGAAGTTTGGAGCTGGATCACAATTGATGCAATGTGATAGAATCGATGCAGCATCTCACATTTTTTTCATTCTGCATTGGTTTGGGGCAATTTTTTTGGTTTTTTTTTTTTTAACCATTTATCAGATGTTCCTAATATGAGAATTTACATGGCAAAAATAAATTGCTCTCATAAACATCTGACATGAAGTATTTCCACCCAGTGGAACTACCCAGTTTAATGTCGTATTACCATGATTTTTGAATAAGAAAATACAAGCTGAATCCAATGGTTTTCCTCTTTTTGGGTCATCCATGCAAGATGAAATGTTGTGTATTGTGACATGTGAAGCCACGTGTGGCCAGACAGGTTCCTCTGTCCCAGGCAGCCCTGGAGAGTCCCCTGGCAATGGTGTGCGCCAGCTGTCAGGGAGAGGTCACCTAGGGAAAGGTTTGGAAGCAAGTTAATAGTGCTGGGGTATGTTTATCAGGGGTTTTTTCTGCCATCAGGCAGCACAATACCAAATTCCCACAGTAAAAAGTTAAAATGGTCTGCAGTGAAGGAAAGCTTCTATGGCAGAGTTGGCAGCATCATTGCGAAAATGAGTTCTGGATGTGCCTTTTCCAAGGGGAATGTGCCCTTGCACTGTTAAAAAGTGACTAATTTCCATTTTGAATTTCTGGTTATGTTGGGATTTAAATTTTTAAAAATTTATTATTTATTTCACTTGCCTCTTTGGAAATGGGGAGGGCATTTGGATTTTTTTTTTTTCTGTTTTTTTCCACCCCATTTTTTTCTTTTGGTTTGTGGGTTTTTGGTGGTTTTTTTTTTTGAGGGGGTGGGGTTTGTTTGTTTGTGTGTTTGTTTGGGGTTTTTTTGTTTTGTTTTGGGTTTTTTGTGTTTTTTGTTTGTTTGTTTTTGTGGGTTTTGTTGGTTTTGGTTTGGTTTGGGGGGGAGTTTTGTTTTTTTCTTTTTTTTTTAAATCAAGATTAGCATTTCTTTACCATACAAGCCTGTAAGCAGATGCTGGCTTAGGCAAAACGTGCTCTGGTGCTGAGCCATGAGGAGGAAGGCTCATGGTTGACCATTTATTGACCAGCAATCCACATGGACCTGCTGGAATGAGTCCAAAGGGCAGTGATGGAGCACCTCAGCCAGGCTGGCACAGTTTGGGTTGTTCAAGATGAAGAAGAGAAGACTCTGGGGAGAGCTTAGAGCCCCTTCCAGTACCTAAAAGGGGCTCCAAGAGAGCTGGAGAGGGACTTTGGACACAGTCATGGAGTGGCAGGACAAGGGGAATGGTTTTAAACTAAAAGAGAGTGGTTTAGAATAAATATTGGGGAAAAAATTCTTGACTGTGGGGGTGGTGAGGCACAGTTTGCACAGAGAATATGTGGATGCCCCCTCTCTGGAAGTGTTCAAAGCCAGGCTGGATGGGGCTTGAAACAACCTGGCCTAGTGGAAGGTGTCCCTGCCCAGGAGAGAGCTTTAAGGTCCCTTCCAACCCAAACCGTCCTGTGATTCTGTGATTGATTTTTCCTGCTGAAATACTATTACATTTGTGACTTGGGATAATATTTATAGGGTAGTCCCTGCAGGTGTTTTATTAAAATAGTATTTACATGGAATTAGTAAATTTGGAGGAAGTGGGAGAGTTGGCATTATCAGATAAACCCCTTTTTTTTTGCAACAGCAGGTTGTACCTAAGCCCAGGCTTGCATTTTCTTTTACTCCAGAGAAGCAATCTCTTAACACTTGTTTGCAAAATTGAGGGGGAAAAAAAAATCGCCAGTGGATTTTTTTCTGAAATGAGTATTTCGCCTTTTGTATTTAATTAATGCCTTGGAAACGAAACGACATTTGTTTGTGCCCGTGGGTGTTGCTGCGGGAGCTGATGTGCTGTGAATTCCCGGGCACGTTCGCTGTGTGCTGGCTCCGTGTGACACCTCGGTGATGGCCTGGGGACCAGCTCCTTGCTTTATTTGTCCCCCATCGGCTTTTCTTAATTTTTTTAATGGGACCAGTCAGGGACTCATCTGTGTTCACACATTTCTGATTTAACCACAGCCCTGCTGCTTTGATATCAGCCAAGCCCACCCTTTCTGTCCAAAAAGGTGGCATTTCTGAACTCTCCTACATCTGTTAATAACTTTTACTGGAATTCTGCGTTCTTTTTGGTCTCTGTTGACCAAAAAAAATGGGAAGGCTGAAAATTAATGGGGGTTCTTAATCACAATGAAAGGTACCAGGCTGTTTGAAGGCAAGTTTTGGTGACATTACAGATTGGGTTTTTACTTATGCAAGGGGCAGCTAAATCTTTAAAACATCCTAATCTAAGGCAAAACCTAAAACGGGCGAATAAAATACCTTCCAGAGCAGTGAAATTGCATTGACTCCCAGCCTCTGCAGAGCAAATGGCCGCATTGCCTGCTCCAAAAGGATCAGACCCAAACCCCTACAATGCTGCCATTGCTCCAGGGAGCAGCTGCGTGGGTGCACAAGTCCAGAAGCACTTGGCTGGCTGTTTGTGTTTGCACACAGCCATCCGGAGCTGATGCTTTTGCACTGTCTGAAGAGCGCTTTCCTGGTAATTCAAGCTGGGATAATTCCTTTACAAAGAACGACTAATGATCTTACAAGCACCACATCGAGTTGAGACAGCTTCTAAGAGTGGGTCTGGCGCCTTGGCTGGTGGCTTTGAAATGCTGAATGTTGTTGAAGGAGGCCTCCAAATCGAGTGGAAATGAATATGAATAAAACCATGTGTGAATTCTGAAGGGTTTCTTTCTGTTGTTCCAATTTAGCGGCTAAAACTTAAAAATACTACATGTATCAAAGTTGCTGGAAAGCATTTTAAGTAGCTGGCCAAACTGATGCAGTAGAGAGCAATTGTATTTTTTTAAGTTTTCAATTTGTGGGGGTTGGTTTTCTAAAAATACATGGGGTTTTCAAGTATAGTTACTGAGACAGAAAAAGCTGTGCTTCTCTTAGTCTCTCATATAAATATTTTTGCAGCACTCTGTTGTTACAGCTCCTAGAAAACCTGGTTCAAGGCTGGGGGCAGTTTGTGTTTCTTGGATGTTTTGTTTTGCAGCTCCTTTTTATAGCCCAGGCTTGGGAGTGAAATGGGAGGAGGGTGGGAAAGCGTGAGGGGCCGAACCCAAGGCGGCTGCAGGAAATGGATGTCCATTCCCACACCTTCCTGAGGGCACTGAGCTTCAGAACCTGAACCCCAGATTCCAGCCTGGGCAGCAGGAGTGCTGAGCTTCAGGACTTCGAGTCAGTGACTGATGTGTTCCATTTTGGATTTGCTTAACTCCAAGGGAGCTGAATTATTTTTTAGCAGTAGAAAGTATCAAAAGGGATGCCTTGTTTCCTTGTTTCCTGCTCCATCTTATTTTTTTCCCTTTTTTTCATGGGGGAGATGAACTAAAAAAGCATTATATAAAACTGAAGCTCAGTTTTGAGCAGCCTGAACAGCCCTCTTGGGTCAAGTTTTAGGTTGGTCCACCTGAGAGTAGATAACCAGACATTGTCCAGCCCACGTGGGAGAGTTTTAGCTGCTTTATAGCTAAAAGAATGTTTTATGAGTACACTTACACTTGTACGAAGTGGCAATGTCTTTGTGTAATCAAAGAGTTTTGTTTTGATCAATCTACATTCCTTTTGACTGACAAAATCTGAAGAGGGGGAACAAACAAAAAAAAGTCCTCTTTATGCTTTAGGCTCAGGCAGAAACATCTCCAGAAGTAGGCGCTTCGATCTCCTCCTGTCCACTCACATTCCCCATGTGATTAAGCCATGCAATCAGCTTTAGCAGATCTCAAAGTTTGCATGGGCAAACGCTGGTGTGATTAAATCTGTGGATGGGCTCACATGACTCAGCGTGCAGAGCTGTGGCTGGAAAGCCTGAGATGTCAACAGGAGCTTGGCCTTGGAGGTGATCCTGTGGAGGACCAGGTCCCTGCGTAGCATGGCACTGCCACATCTTCCCTGAAAGGTCAGCACAGAAACCAGCTCGTGGCTGGGTCACAAGTGGAGCAATGAGAGGTCAGGTTACACAGACGAGAGCTCTTGTCAGATCTGTCTGTGAAACGAGACTTGTAGTGCGTTATGGATACTGGGATTATTTTGGGGTGGTGAGAAAAGCTGCTCCTCCTGCAGTAGCTGTTCTGTGAAAGCCTGCTCTGGACTTTCCTGGTCAGGTCTGGGGAAAGAAGGATGCTAAAACTGGGGAGATTCAGGGGGAGCTGAAGAGGCATTGGCTTTGCAGGCGCAGTTTGCAGCAGGTGCTCAGGGTAGGCTGATGTGTCCCTGTGTGCTTATGTCCATGGAGAATAGTGAACTCCAGCAAGGGTCTGCTGTCTGTATTCTGCATCGTGCTCCACAAAGCCTCAGGGGTTAACTCATGTTTTGCCTGAGATCTGACTTTTCCAGGGCTTCCTAATCAAGGAATTAGATAGCTGTGAGACATACTCCAGGGTTTTGTTCAGGTTTTCTTATGCAGTCTCCTGCAAACACATCTTCTTCCAGCAGATCTGACCTGGATTTTTATCACTGATAAAAATTAGCACTCCTAATCAAAGGAAAGTACAAGAAAGCCCATTGCCAAATGGAGTTAAGCTGTCAGATTCCTCACCAGATGTTTCTTTCTGCACAGGGATCAAACGTAATTATTTTTCTCAAATATTGTTCTCTCTTGTTTTGTAGGAATCGGAGTTTCTCTGCCTGGAGTTTGATGAGGCCAAGGTGAGCCAGATGCTGAAGAAACTCTCAGAAATAGAGGAGAGTATGACTTTGTTGACTCAGACTACTTAATCAAATAAAGAGATTGCAACTTACAAAAAAAAGATTCTTGGTACCTTTTCATAATTCCTGTTTCTGCACATAAAATAGGTGGTGATGGTTAAATACTGATTATAACCCCAAGAATGGGCTAAGTCACACTGTGAAGTTTTCTCGTCCCCTCCTCCCAACCTGTTTTCCAAGGCAGCAGTAACACTGTTTGCACAAAACTTTGCGTAATCAGGCCTTGGAGTGTAGCGCAGCTTTTCTCTTTTTCCCTTCAGTCAGTCCTGGAGTCTTCCAGATCCTGCAAATGCTGGGCTGGATGAACAGCAAAGGTCAATTGGCCACTTGGGGCAGAGGAGAAATGAGCAGAAGAAACAGGCAGGTAAAGAGGAACTCACGTTTATCCTTCCAAACCGTGGACTTTATAGGACAAATCCACCTGTGTGAGCCCTGTCTGCTTAAAGCCCAGGAAAGCAGATGAAGTGCAGGGAGTTCAGGGAGCAGAGACGTAAACACACATTTCTGTACCTGTGAGCCCCGTGCTGCCAAGGATTCAGTGGTTCCCAAGGGCTGGCCAACCTTGCTGCACCTTTCTGATGCTGTGGGGAGCCAGAGCACACTCAGGGGAGCATCTCCTGGGCAGTGGGGTGCTGGTTTTCCAAAAGGAGCAGTTCTGCATGCACAGAACACCTGATCCAGCTGTTTGCTGGTGAGCCTTCAAAGCCACTTCTGATCTGCTTCCCCAAAGACCATCCACCCTCATCCCCTTCAGGCTCTTGGGCTGTAGTGGTGCAGCCCTGGCATGGAGCTGCACGGTGTGCTTGAGGGACCAGTGCTTTGTCCGAGCACAGCTGAACTTGGCTGCTCTTAATCATGTTTGTCATGGTTTGGTTTGTCCTCAGAAAGCCTCGGATGGAACCCAAGGTTTCTGAGTGTGTGCACGTTCAGCTCGGAATGTGGGTAAAACGCCCTTGGCAGTCTGGCAGGCTGAAGCCTTCTCAGTAAAACTCCTGTGTGAAGAAAGCTGCCAGGGGCAGGTAAGGGGCACGGGGTCTGCACTGCCCGGGTAGCTCCTGGCTGTTGCAGCACCCACATCTGTGCTGTAACACCCAACTGCAGAGCAGCTGCTGCCCCTGCGCTGACAGAGGCACCCAGAAGGGTTTTCAGTGCGTGTGTTTCTGTTCAGGGCTGTGACCTTGCCAGCCCTGTCACAGCAGAATGTCTCAGCACACTGAACTGGCTCAGCAGGGGCTGGAGCGGCCGTCTGAGCAGGCCAGCACTTGTACAGAGCAGGATGGGCCTTCCAGGGGAGCTCTTGGTGGTCCATAAAGAAGTGACAATCCTGGCCCCTGGTTTGCTCTGTCACTTGACTGGAAAGTGTGCACACACGTTTGGTTAGAGGCTGCGTTGCTTCTTGCCATTTTATATTCGCTTCATAAGCAACCTCCTCCTGAGCTAAAATTACATTGAGGGCTTGCACCAATATAGAGATGACAACATAAAATGTTCTTGTGCCATAACTAAAGCACTCCTCATTGCTTCTCCTTGAGAATTTATTGCTTGTGGAGTTGCCAGATTGCACTTGGACGTGAAATCTCTTCAGAGCAAGGGAAGGGCACCTTTTCCCATCTGCCTGGCCAGAAGGGGAGGCAGCCCTCAAGCCAATTTGTGTCACTGCACAGGGAATTAACATTTCCTTTGCCGTGCCTGTCCCGCTGCTGCCTTGTCTCTTACAGCCTCCTGGTCCTGGCCTCTTATGTCACAGAGGGACTGCACGGCCCCCAGTACTTCTGTTTTCCCAAATGCCTTCAGCTGATCCTTGTCAGAGAAGAACTGGGCTGTAACCACAAACTGCTCCTCATGCTCCTCCCTGAGTCACTGGCTGCAGCACCGCTGTGGAATGAGTGCTTTGTCGCTCTCTGAGCTTTCCATTGCCTTTTTCAACTAAGTTCATTCAAGTGCTTTCTGTGTTTTAGGACATATTAAAAAAAAAAAAAAACAAGGTCAGGGAGGGATCATGATCTTAAGTAACTTGCGCTGTGTCAAACATACTTATTGTTTTATTTTAACACGGTCAGAGGCTAGGAAAATGTGCTATAAATGGAAATTAAAGAGAAACGAACTGGGAACAGATGTCAGGAAGTATTATTTAATACAAAGAATAATAAATATGTGGAATGGCTAACAAGGCAAGGAGGCTGAGGCAAAAAGTCTTGGGGACATTTAAGAAATAATTGGATACTTGGGGATATTTAAGAAATAGTTGGATACTAGCCCAATTGAGGTGTGAACGGGTGCATTTTTATGGGTGGATGCTTCTCTCTCTTCCTAATCCTCCCTCCCCTGAATATCTAACAACCTTCATTTTCTTCTTGATGGATCTTTCTAAACTGCTGTGCAAAAAAAAAAAAAAAAAAAGTGTTGATGACCACACTGCACAGTCCTTGGTAGTCACTGGGCAGCAGAATTGTTCCTGCTTCACCAATTTTGATGTGGGCAGGGAGGGGAATGCTGTGCTTTCCCAGATGCTGTAATCCTCAGCTGCTGCTGGGGCAGGACATGTTTGCTCCTTGGCAGGGCTATGCCTTCCTGCTGGGGTGATCTGTGTGTGTCCAGATACAGTGTTTCGAGCCTGTTGGCCACTTCTGGCTGAACTTGGAGGGGACAAGGCCTCCAATGTCACTCGCTATCTGTGATCCTGCCAAGTATCTCTGTGGTGCTGGCAAATGGAAGTTCTTGCATATGTGCTTCAGGAGAGATTTCATATTCCTCCCCCAAAGCCCAAATGTAAACCAGACTCATCCTGATGGCCAGGCAGCTCCTGCAGTGGCTGGGGCCCCACGTGGCCGCTGGAATCCTGCATGGATCCAGCTGAGCAGACATCCCAGCACAGCCGTGCTGGCCACTGGAGCCTCATCCAGCTTTGGAGACCACTGTGGCTCCTGCCATGGCCCTCGCTCCTGTGTCTCTGTGCTAAGCCAGGCCAGAAGTGCGGCACCAGGGCCATCACCTCCTCCTCCTCCTCTTCCTCCTTCCTTCAGGGAAGCAGCCCAGCGGCAGCATCGCCCCGCGCTGCCAGCCCAGCCTGCCAGGCAGGTGCCACTCCACAGCAAAGGCACGGGCAGCCCAGCACAGGCAGAGGGGGAAGGGAGGGAGAAGCAGTGGGAAGAAGGGCTGAAGGAGGGAGTCCCACCTGGGAGAGGCTACTCTGCCCTGTCCCCAAAGGCAGCCAGGGAAGGAGCCGGGGCACAGCTCCTGCCACCCCCAGTACCCTTAGGCGCAGGAAGGTGCTGTCCCCGCCTGCCCCCGCAGGGTGTCCGCTGCTCTCTGCTTTACTGACCAACACACACCCCGTGCGGGAGCTGCCCTGGCGCCGGGGCGGGCTCGGCTCCCACCACGTCCGGGCGTTCAATCCAACCTGCACGGCGCTGGCTGTGGCAGGGCCGGGCGAGCCCGGGTGATACTGCCGGGCCCCGGCGTTTGCTCGTGTCCCACTTGGGCCGTGGTTTCCCGGGTGACAGCTGCAGGGCCATGTGCCCCGGCCCCGCGCTGAGCGGAGCGGAGCAGCTGCCGCGGCCCTGGCGCCGTGTCCCGGTGACTCAGCCCGCACGTGATGCGCGGCCCGGCCCGGCCCGGCCCCGCTCGGCTCCCGAACGCGTTCCGGGGCGGCCTTCAGCCTCCCTGCGTGCCACCTTCTGCTCCGCTGAAATGCCCCGCGGTTTGTTCCTGCAGCCGCTCCGTGTTTGCTGGGGATTCCTCCGAGTTGCCGCTCGCTTTGTGATCTTCGGAGCTCTCTGAAATACCTGCCAGTGCTGCCGTCTTCAATCACGCATTACACAACTGGCAAGCCCTGCGCTCGCTCTCTGCTTGGCAGGGTGATTACTCTTAGTACAATTTTCTTTTCTCTTGGATTTGTAAGTATTTTTCTAGGATATCTGTATTTGACAAAAATAATGGCTCAGGCACACCATGTTTTTCCAAATCCAAGCCAAGCAAGTGCTGTATTTCATAATGTTTTGGGCCATGGAAAGCAGCAGATGATGGTATACTTATTTTATATTGCTGTTTATTTACTTTCTGATTATTCAGGTTGCTTAGTCTCACTTTACATTTCTTTTTTAAAATAATTTTTCTTTCTTACAAGTCCTTTTTGCAAGTGTAAATATTAGTGTTTGTGCTCTCACTGTGTTTCACACAATGGGAAGAATTTTACAGGAGCCCATAATCTCCACATCTTATTTTGCTTGAACTTTTTAATAAACTGGTTGATATTTTGAGAGATTTTCTTTTCTGTGTTTCAGTTCTTTGCTACATAGTGATAAAACAAATAGCTCATCATTTTTCTGAGGAGATTTCCTTATTTAGATGTTTACTGACCGTTTGTAGGTGCACAAGTATCTGAGAGGTTTTACCCCGAGGCTTACACTGGCCATATGTTTCTCACAGAAATGTTTTCTTCTCCTTCTGGGGAGTTTCAACAGTTTATTCATTCATTCCAAATATTTATAAAGAGGTTCTCAATGCTGGGGACAGAGGGAGCCTTTTCAATAAGGGGAATGCAGTGGTCCTGTGCAGCAGCCACTGACGACTTTTTAATGTGTTGTGTTTCATGTGGCTTTGGATTGGAAAAACAGGCAATGACTCCTCTCCTTGAAGCTGGGCCTGTTAAAATCCTCCTCACGAATTATTCCCAAATCCCAGGGAAGTGTGGCTTGGGGTGTCATTTAATCCAATGTGGAGGCTAGAGATGTGCTCCTGGGTCTCCCTCACCAAGTCAGGGGGTAAAGATGCCAGCACAGGGGGACAGGCAGCCATCGCCATCAGTGCTTCCTCCCCTCAGTGCACCAAAATTGAAATGTTTCCACCCATCCAGGTCACACTGGTTTAGCCAGTCCTTGCCAAAGCTGCAGGAGGGGCCTCCTCTCCTCAACAAGGACATACACCCCCCAACAAAGATGCCTTTTCCCAGTAGCATGAATCCCGTGGGTGATCCCCAGGGGCACAGAAGTCCCAGAGGACACGGTGTGTCACCTCCTGTGAAAAGGCGACAAGAGGGATGCAGCTGCAGCCTCATCTCTGAACTGCCTGTACTACTTGGGAAGTGTTATTTTGGGATATCACCTGAGCTTGTTGTCCAAGCACAAAATCGTGGGTGGTAGAGGCTGGTGCTTGGAGCTTCCCTCCAGATGTGATGGAGCTAATCATGCCCAAGGTCAAGTCCCCAGATGCTTTGCCCTTCTTTCTGTAGGAAGGCAGATCTTGCAGTGCAAGAAATTGCAGGAAAACAGGTTTGAAGGCACGTCAGGGGTGGAGAGTCCACCTGGGGGGGTCTGACCCTGGGGCATTTTGCAGGGTTATTGCAGGAAGGGGAGCTCCCTGAAATGCGGAGCTGTCAGGGGACTTCTGTCAGCAGGGAGGTATGAGAGATTTCCCCAAAGATATTTCCCTGTTTCTTGTTTTCCCTGCACACAGGTGACTTGGACCTTGCACTGTAATTCCCTTAGTGGCCAGCAGCACTGGAACTCCAGCACTCAACCATTAGCTCTTGTAAGGGGATGGTATTGGAGAACACGTAAAACCAGGTAATTGCATAAATGGCATTTTTGGATGCCAGCAAGTGCCTCAGCCCCTTGAGGAGTGATATTTTACAGGAGTGGATGGGAGAAAAACAGCAATCACAGCACAAAACCCAAAGCCATAATGTTTCTGAGAGCAGCCTGGGAGGCAACAATCATTTCCTGAGCTTTCTGGCCAGTTGGCAGCCCTGTCTGGATACAGCACTGCTGGCAAACTACACAACATAGTGCATTTTAGTAATAAGTGGCACTTTTCCTACCTTTCAAACCAAACCACGGAGGGCATTGGAGTCTTCAGGGCTCTTGGCAGCAAAAGGAACAAACAAGCAAAACCACGTCAGGAGTTGATCTGTGGATCAGGTAGAGAGAGAGGTGTCTGTTTGATCCCTGTGGGTCAGGGCTCTTCCTGCACTCACAAAACACAGCAGCCACCCCACCACCCTCTGCAAAACATGTGGTGGCTCAGTGAGCTCTGGCCTCCTCAAGGCATCCCCTTAAAATAGACTCACTCCTGCAGGACTTCCGAACAATTCTGCGTTTTTCTGTGGCCGAGGAGTACAGTGTGTAAAGTGTATCCCCTGCTCCAAGATCCTGGGAGGCAATGGCATGCAAAAATGCAAGTTAAAAAAATGCCTCTAGAACCAGTGGCTGGGAACCATAAATACCTTCCAGGCAGTCCTTAGGCACATCAGGAGATGAGCAAGCAAAGCAACTGGAATTTATAAACTTGCATATTAATTTTTCTTTGCAAGGAGAACAAACATTCCCATGTTCCAGCTCTCTTAGGGCCTTTGACAATTGGGCTCCTTTCTATAAATAATATTATGTAAGTTTATACATTTCAGTTAGTGCTTGTTCTAGCCTCTCACAGCCCAAGGATGTTCTCACTCCAGTTTATTATTTCAGCTGTGGATAGATCATTTTGCCCTGGTGCATCTATAATAGGATTTAAATTAAGATGCTTGCAAGCAGTGTAACAATAGTGAAATAGTGTCTGGAAAACATTGGTACATACCCAGGGAAAATGAAAGAAAGAAATGAGCTTTACGTTGCAGCAAAGTGTCTGCACCCTTCCCTGCAGGGCAGGACAGGATTTCTCTGTCTGAAGACACAACCTGTGAAGGATGAGTGCTGTACCTGGGCTGCATTGCAGGGCTGCTGGAGACGTGGTGTAATGGCCATGGATGCTTTTATTCCAGAGCAGGGAGCACCTCTGAGTCATCCAACAGCCCTGTAACTACAGTGTGCTGCAACCAGGCCTGGCTGAAATGCTTAACCCCAACGGCTTCATCTCCAGCCATTGCAAATTAGTACAGCTCCATTAACTCCAGAGGACTATTTACATGGGGGAGGTTAAATGTGTACAGGATCAGGCACAAAACCTGCAGAGATTCTGTACATGGGGCAGTGGTTTACTAATTTACAAGGCTAGATCTCATTTGTGCTGGTTTCTGAAGTTTTATTTATAGTACACACAGAGCACGTCCATGTCAGGGAGATTTCTCCATCAAGCAGCATAAGGAAAACCCTTCATCTGCTCCAATTATGTAGCTGATCCCTGTCCCTAATGCTGGAGATATCTTCCCTCCATGTCATTCTTCAGTAACCTGTAGCTATGAGGCTGGATATTAAAACTTGATATGTGGATTATTTAATTTCCCTTTGTCCTGTTTTTTTTATTTCTGAAGTTTATCTGCAGATCCTACAATAACAGGAGAAAAGCTTTCTGATCTCCTTCTTTGATCTCTTGTAATTCTGATAGGCCGGGAGCCATATCCTGCATCCCCCGGGTGGGCTGGGCAGTAATGAGCGTGTGTAAATCAGCACTGAGGCATGGCAAATAGCCCTCAGCCTCTGGGGTGACTTTTAGGAGCACAAATACCCCTGAAAAGGTTACAGGAGAACTGCAGGTCCCGAGGGAAACCAGGTGAGTCATGAGCACCTGTGAGAAGCCCTCAGCAGCTGGGTGGTGCAGGACAGCAAGCTGGGAGTGAGGCCCCAGGCCTGCAAGCTGGGCACCAATGTGCTGGACATCCCTGCACCCAGGACTTGTAACTGCTGTCCTGGCAGAGTGCCCAGAGAGCTGGCACAAATCCCCTTCTGGATAGGGCCTGATGAGTGCCTTGGAAGGTGCTCCAAAACAGCCCAGGTAGGTCCCACCCCAACACTGCTGCTGTAAAAATGAGCCTGAGGCACAGCCTCTCTCTTCACCCTGGTTTTGGTGACCCTTCTGCTCCTGCCACCCTAAAAAGGAGCCCTCAGCCAGGAGTCCCAGCCCCAAGCCTGGTGGTGAAACACTCTGTGCTTCTGCTCCTGGTCTGCAGCTCCCGTGGGCTGAGCAGGATTTCACTCTGGTAGCAGCTGTGCCCAAAGCTGAGAACTTTGCCCAGTGGTTGGGAGTGTCTTGGAAAACCTCCTGCACACGGGGTTGGCACAGTTTCCTTTGCCACCCAGAATCAGCCAGCTTGGATGCCAGCACCATCCCAGAGAGAGGACTGGTTTGAATTGGAGTTGCCTTACCCAAGCTGGCACTGTGAGAGTCCAAGGAAGCCTCATCGTGGAGGTGCCTGAAATCAAGATGGTTTGAAAAAATCTAAGTGACACGTGAGGACTGGCAGTTTTCCCTCATCTGGAATTTTGCTGGTGCTTAAACCTGCATCTGCTAAAAAGTAAAAGCAAAGCAGAAGCAGTTTAGCTGAAGTGGGTTCGGTACAGTTTTTAGGTGCAAACACTTTCCTCACCTTTGAAGAGGCTTGGCTGTAGCTTCTTCAGTTTTGCAGCTCTTCAGGCCTTGCTGCAAAAGGCTGTGGGATGCCTCTGAGCAGAGGTAAGGAGAGGTACAAGGAGTTGATGTTTCGAGGACACAAAAAAAGATGGTTTGTAAAGAGCAGGTACTTCTTTGGGTTTTGCAAAATAATTATTGTCCAGTTTCTGCTACTACAGAAATTGAATTTCAAGTGGAATCTTCTCCATCCTCCTGCATCCTGCACTCTGCACTGCTGTGCCTGCCTTGTGTCTGCAAGGAAAAGGAGCCCCACAGGGAGGCAAACTGTGTTAGTTACTGCAGCCTGTGTCTGAAAAAGGCAGGTATGTCCTTCCAGAGCAGGAAAACTGATTTTGATCCAAGCAGGGAGTAATTATTCTTGGCAAATGAGAAGCAATACCTGCACAGTGCAGCTCTGCCCACAGCTTGCAAATGATAGCACACAACATAGCAGGGGCAACTTTCTTTCCACAGTCTCTGTCCTGTCCTGCTTTGCCTGCAAGAGCAAAGTGGCAATGCTCCAGAAAAAAAAAAAAAAAAAGTGGTATTCTGAAGCACATGTGCCAATCTCTTCAACTTGAGTGTTTTTGCCAAAGCTGAATCTGCCAGGCACAACTCCCCCACCTCATCAAGGTACAAAAGCAAAGGGAAGTGGAGCAGAGCACCTCCGTAGCACTTGCTGTTATTGTGCTGGTTAGCCTGTGTGTGCCAGGGGCAGAAGGTGGGGAAAACGACTGTGTGAGGACACCACTGAAATGTTGTGCTCATGTTGCTGGCAAGCCTTGCTGACAGACCTTGCCTACCCTGGGAGAGACTCTTCGCTCATCTGAATTCCAGGCTTAGACATCTGGGTGGGGAAAAAACAGGTTCATTCCAGGAGGAACTGAGATGCTCCAGCTCCAATTGCATGTCATCTTTGCTTATTTATTTTTTTCTTATTCCTTCTGAAGTGCTCACAGGCCGCCATCCTGTTATTATTTAAATTTTAACCTCTTATCTCCTGTTCTTATCCTCTCTGGTCACAGAAGCACACTCAGGTTAGTCCTGTGCTTTCCAGGAGTCCTCCAGCCACACCGATCTGTCCACAAAAATCAGGCAGATCGGTATCCTGGACAAGCTTTGGTCCAGCACAGAAAATTAATTCCAGCTGTCCTGGCCTTATGGGAGGGTTTTGACTCAGGAGAGTGTCTTGGGGTGACGTTATGGTAATCCTGTATTCCCTATTGTCTGCTTTTATGCCCAGAAATGTGACCCTGTTGCTTCAAGCCAGGTTCAGCAGCCGTGAGAAGCTCTGCCGGCCGCAGGTTGTTTTGAAACTCTCCCCCAGGTTTCTCAGCCTTGGGAGCGTGGTGGGAGTGGTATTCCTGGGTCCTGTTTCCAGCTGCTGCGAGCTAGGTTGCTTGCTTTGGTTCGCTGCTTGGTTTGTTAGCTAACAAGAAGCCTTTTTTCTCTGGGACTGATTCTTCTTTGTCTCATTTTTGGACTTTTTTTTTCAATTTGCTCTCTCGCCCGAGAATCAGAGGAACCTTGGGAGGATGGTAGGTGAGAATCCTCCAGGGAGCCACCAGAGTGACTCTGCCCAGCCCCCTGGGACCCCCCAGGGCAGGGGAAGCTATGCCCAAGGAAAAAGGACACTAAAATTTATCAGCTGTTTACTCAGGTTTAATAATTCCTTTTCCTCTTTCCCCTTTCCCCATGCCTTTGCAGGGCACTTTGAGTGTTTTACTAAATAAACAGGATTTTTTTCACTTTCATCCAAGAAATACTGTTGTGGTGGGGGAAGGTGGTGCCGGAAGCCCTTTGCTTTGGGGGAGGCATTTATTCAGAGCGCTTTCCTCCTAGACTTGTCTCTAACCTGAGACAGAGAGCCAAGTGAGTATTCACAGGAGGGAGGCAGGGAAGTGTTTCAGTAACTGTGTGCCTACAGCGTTTTCAGCACAGGGGGTGGGTGCACATTTTGGAACAGGAGCTAAGGGATGTGGATGCACATTTTGGATGCGGTGTGAGGGGTCTGGGACAAGCATTTCCATAATGTCAATGACTGCCAGCCATGCCAGACTCACAGGAAAGGAGCTAGTTGTGTTTCTGAGGAGGTGGGCGTTGGTCCCTTGTGCTGAGCTGCTGGGGGGACGAGCCAGACACATTCACAAGGGTGGCTGCAAGCTGGTACCCGGGAATCCTGGCAGCACACAGGGAAAATCCTGTCCCTGCTGCTTTCCAGTGGCTGGGGGAGGACGTGCCTGCAGGAAAGAAGCACATGGCCCCTGGGGGCGAGTGCCCCAGGCTGGTCCTGTTCTCTCAGCACCTTGGCTCTGTCCCACTCCTCTAGCTCTGGCTTTGCTGTGACACACGGAAAGCAAGATAACCTTGAAGATTTCATAACTTGAATCTCATTCCTACTTCTCCTTTGCTCCTGGCAATGTACCAATTATTAATTAACAGGCAAATGCTAGAGAAAAGGCCTAAGTACATAGCTTATTCCCATAGATGTAAACGTAGTAGCCCCCAGGTCAGCTTTTATTACAGTGAACTCAAATACTGTGAATAAATAGCCTGGGAAAAAAAAAATCAGAAACGATTTTGAACTTGATAAAAAATGAGATTTGAATCTTTTAGAAAGATTCTCTTTTCTGGCTGTCGTGCATGTCACGCTACCTATGGAAAAAATCAGGCAACAAGAATTTGTGTCACCAAGTAATGTGACACCAGTGCCCTGTACTGGTAACTTCCCAGCTCCTGGGAAATGTTTGGTGCTCTGCAACTTCCTGACAAGGGCTGTACTCTGCACCTAATCATTTGCGTCATGATGCTGAGTGAAGGTGGTGTTTTTGAATATGCAGGCAAAATGTTATTCCAGATTCAGACCACATTAAAGTTGCTGCAGTCAAAAGGATGTGCTTTCTTTCTTAGGAGGAAAAAAATTAAACAAACAAACAAAAAAAGTGCAATGATTTACTGCTGTATCGGTCACAAAGCTTGGCTTTACAGACCTGAAACATGAAAATTCTGCTTCTTCTTCCATTGAAGCAAACTGCAGAACAACTTTAATCACACATTTTTCAGGCCTCCCTTGGTTTCACCCAAGCGCAAGCAGCCATCCAGGAGAGGTCTGTGCTTGGATGTGGTCCCTGGTGTTCTGCCCCATCCAGGATCTGTTAATTGGCAGCACCAGGTAAGAAATATCCCTGGGCTTAGGGCTTTGCCTGGTGCATGGATTTGGATCCAGGGAAGGTTGAGTGGCCTGCTTGGGAGAGCAGGGCTGGCAAGTGAGCCCCAGCCTCACCTCCCCTGGGGGTTTTTAGGGTACAGCTGCTCTGAGCACACCAGGGGCATCACAGTCAGGCAGTGGTTTGAAACACGCTGTGGGAAACGGCAGCATTGGTTGTAGGTATTTTCCTGCTTTCAGATAACTTTTGAAGGTCAGGTGCTGGTTGGATCAAGGAATACCTTTGGATTAAAACACCGCCTCCCATGAAGGTTTCCAAAGGCAGCCCTGTGACCAGCTGAGTCGCTGTGATTACAGAGCAGGCACGGCCTGGGTGTGGGACTGGGAGGAGGGAGAAATGTCTTTCCCCCAAAGGCAGCAGACCATTTCACCATTGACCAACCTTTTAATCTTCAACATGTTTTTCCAGGATCCCTAGCACCCAGTGTTATGAGATACATTGTTCTAGTTGATTTTTGGTTTTTGTTTTTTTTTTCAGTTGATCTCAAAACATATCATTATGAAATCTCCTGTGCAGTGGAGCTGAGCTCCTGGCTGCCAGACACTAAATTCTCCTCTCAAACCCTTCTGTTACTTAATGGACAAAGATGTTTGCCGATTTAGGGTAATTCCTCCCTTTGCTGTAATCTTCCTGCTTTGATGAAAAGGACCGCTTTACTCAAACGTGAAGTACATATATAAATATTTAAAAAGGGATGAAATACGGAATGTCTCTCCCAATACACTGGAAATGGGGATGTTTCTTCCAGACTCCTGAGCGAGGATTTTAGAGCTGCTCCAAGGGACTTGCAGGAGGGTTTCCTATCAGCATCCAGTATTTAACACACAGAGGATGGGGAGCTCGAGATGTGCTATGGGTACTGATGCTGTTTCCCAAACCAGTCGTGTTTATGGCTGCGCACGTCAGCTGTTGAGTCTTGGTGAAAACGAGTGTTGCAAAATGGAAGTTAATAACCTGTATTTTCATGGATCACAGGGACATATTTACCCCCCCCCCCTTCGCAATGAAAACAATTTTTAAGTGATCGTGCTAGGTGACATTGAGACAATTCCTTTGGTCGGGCCTCTCCTTATACTGGGTTGAGAATGCAGGTGCTAAAAATAGAAACAAACTGCATGTGCTCATTTTCATCCTGTGTAGGATGAAAAGCTGAGAGGTTCACAGTCTGTGGGAGCTGTAAATCTCCCTGCTGGTTGTTATTGATCTGTCCACGACAAGGTGTGACCTCTTTGCTGCAGCAGCACACATTTCTATATTTTATTCCAGAAAGCATCCTGGGCTCCTGAGAGTTTCCTTCGGTTTGTTTCAACAGGGACGTCTGGCTAGGATCTGCAGGTTCATCAAACTACCAAGTAAGCAAACAACAACAACAAAAAAGAGGTTACTAATGAATGAGTCATGAACGATTAGTATCAGCACTGGAAGGCAAATTTCCAAAATGGGAAATTCTCACAAACTTATTTACTAAGGAAAGCCTTGACAGCCTAAACGACCCCTTTGCTTCTCCCTCCTGGACTCACTAACAAAAGCTTTGAAGACTTCCTTGAAAAGCTGAGCTCGTTGCAATTACCTGGCTTAAAAAGAAGAAATATTAAAATGTGATGTAGCACGGCATTTCTCAGCACGGCTGAGGGTTTTCCTCTTTTGCTCGATGCTGTGTGGAAAAAAACCCGAAGGTAAACTGCCCTAAGGGAATGGCCGGCGGGCCGCGGTGCCCACAGAGGGACACACCGGCTGCTGCCAGCACACCAGAGCTGGCACAGGAGCCAGGTGTCACTCGGGGCCACCCCCAGGAGGAGGGTGCCCGCTGTGGGGCCGTTTCCACAGGGAGGGAGCAGCAGCTGGCCCGGCTGGAAGATGAGCAGCGGCAACGCAGCGGTGTCTGCCCGCTCCGCCGGCGCGGGAAGGTGGGCTGGCACCACTTTCCCTCGCTCCTCCAATAATAAAAACACGTTTTCTGAGGTGAATACCTTCCAGTTTTACAACCCGGGCTCAGGGGCGGCCCCGCGGTGCCGGGGGGCGGCGGGAGAAGGCCGTGTCCTGCCGGGCACGAGGCCGCTCCAGGCCGCCCCCTCTCCTGAGGGGCGCGGCGGTCCGGCAGCGCTGGGCAGGGCCGCGGCGCGCGCGCGGACCCCCCGCCGCTCCCCCGCCCGCGCCTCACGTGCCCCGCCCGGCGCGCGCCGCCCGCTCCGCCAACCCGCGGCGCCGGCGGCGGGCGGGGGCGGGGCCAGGGCCGGCGCCCCCCGCTCGGTGCCGCGCCCCCGCCCGCCCCCCGCCCGCAGCGCGCGGTGGCGGCGGCGGCTGGCGGTGCGGGCGCGCTTGCGCGGGAAGGCGCGCGCGGCTCCGCCACAGGGCAACAAGTGAAGCGCTCCCCGGCCGCGCCCCCGCCCCGCCGCGGCTCCGCACCCCCTCGCCCGCCTCCGCCTCGCCCCGGCCCCGGCTCCGCTCCGCCCGCCGCTAGCGCGCACCTCAGGCGCGGCCGGCCCTGAGGACACAGCGGCGGGGAGCGCCGTCCCGCGGGGAGGCGGCGGCGGCGGGACGGGGGACGAGCCTTCCGCGGCCACCTCGGCGCCGCCTCGGCATCGCCCTCAGGTGCGAAGCCCCCGCCCGCTGCGGGGGCCGGCGGAGCGGGGCGGCAGCGCGGAGCCCCGGCAGCCGCGAGGGCCGTGGTGTGGCGGCGGGCCGGGGCCGGGGCCGGGCGGGGTGGGACCCCGCGGCGAGGGTAGCCCGCGGCCGGACAAAGCATGGTGGATGCGGAGGCGGCGGCAGGACGAACCCCGGCGGAGACCCGCGACAGCCTGGCAAGGTACGTGCGGGGGGGGCTCGGCCGCCGCCCCCGCCAGGGCTGCCTCCGCGGGGCGGAGGAGATCGGCGCCGTCGAGGAGGGACGGGGAGGCAGAAAGCCCTATTTTTTTAACTTAATTTTTACCTCCCCTGGCTTTCCAGGTCGTGAGGTTTTTCCTTCCCCGTCGCCTCTCGCTTATTTGCGCAGTGACCGCTGTGAGCCGGCGGCGGGGGGCGAACGGCCGGAGACATAAATTTAGAGTTTTTTTTTAGGGCCGGGTTTTTTTCTCTTCCCCGACTGGGAGGTGACAGGCGGCGGCAGGGTGGGGTTAAACCACGCGGTGTTCCTGCCCGGGCGCTCGGCAGCACTGGCAGCCGGCACATGTTGCAGCCAGAGCGGCGAGAGCAAGGCGAGGCGAGGAGACGCACGGTCTGTTGGCATGGATGAAACTTAGGCCAGCTCAGCCCCACCGTATGTTTGTCCTCGCTTTAAAAAAAAAAAAAAAATTAATTTATTTACGTATTTATTTAACCGTGGCGAGGCGGCGTTGTTGCCGAAGCCGTGAGGTTTTCCCAGAGAAAGCCCGAGCCGTGGGGTTGCTGCAGTGCCGGGAGCTGCTGCAATCCGCTCCTTGGCTGGAGGGGAAGGACAGAGGGCGGCGGCGGAGCGGGGACACTCGCACCGCTCCTGGGGTCACCTCATTAGCGGAGTGCGACCCACCGGGTTAATTATTAACATCCGCGTCGGGATTCTCGACAGTGTAGTTCTGACGTAGTGGCTCTAAAGTGTGGACCTGAAAGCGGGGGGGAAATGGTATTTTTGCTGGAGTTCGCCTGGATGCATGTGCTCCTTCACGAGATGGTGCATTTTAGCCCTCCGTGCTTCCTGACACATCGTGATACCCCGTCAGGAGGGGACTCCAGGTTACTGGCCGGGATTTTGGCTAAACTGCAGCTCGCGACTCATTAGTCATCCTGCAAAAATTTGTGGTGAAAGTTACTTGAGTAACCCTTTAATCCGACTTCCCAAAATGCTCAGTGCTGTTGGGGTTGATTATTAAACACTCATGTTTAGTTTTAACTATACAAAGGAAGAGCTTGCGTGGTTCGGCTGTTGGGTTTTTTTTTTCCTGTGGGTTTTTTTCCTTCCACCCCCCCCCCGCCCCCCCATTTTATATTTTGGACAGAAAAACTTGCTTTGGGCACAGAAGACTTTAGTCTGGCTGTGGAAAGACGCGTGCATAAAATTACATCCTAGACATGTCGTCTGAAAGTTATTGAGTAAACATGATTATAGCGTTTGTCCTTTGAGGAAATTTCTGGTAAATTATTGCTCACCATCTTAAAGAGAGACAGCCCGGAATCCAGTTCTCTCTCCAAAGCTGCTTAAAGCGGTTTCGTGTTCTTCTTGCAGTTCCGCTTTGGCGTCAGGCTCCGGTGCTGTCACCGAGGGCGTGTGCGGAGGGTGGGGCGGGGGCGGCAGATGACACTCCGGTGAGTGGCACACTCGGGATTGTGTTTGCAGGGAGAGCCGAGGCTGCTGGCAGAGGCTGCCTTGCCACTCGGTGACCCAGCCTAATGCCTGATGAACCACCGGACGAGTTGAATTAGCGCTGAATTGTTACAAAATGCGTGGAGGAAACGAAACGGAGAATCAGCTTTTCTCATTCGGCAGATGTAATTTGTAATGGTTTGGTTTCGTTGTTGGTTTGTTGCTTTTTTTTTTTTTTTTTTCCTTCCTGGGGCTGTAAACAACCCGAGAAGATAAATATCTTTAAAAAAACAATACTGCCATGGAGATGAATTGCAATACAGAATATTTGTCGTATACCTAAAAATGTAATACTGTTGGTTAGAATCAAAATATTTGGGCTTAAGGAAACCCTGATTTTGCTGTTTGCTTTGAACGTGTGACTTTCTACAGGAATGTGCAGTACTGAAATATATGTCTGTAAGGAAGCTACCGATAGAGCATAAAGTGATCAAAAAATAGAATTTTCTTAAGGTAATTCTGTCACCTTTGAAATGGTTTTGCTTGGATTTGTGCTCGTTTCTTTTCCCCATATACTATAAAAAGATGAGGAAAATGCAGCAAGGTAGCACTGCTGAAGGGACTTGTTTTGAAGGTCATGCTTTAGATGACTGAGAGTGCTAGCTGGCTGTCTGATGCCCTGTTTCGTAATAGGTAAAACTCACTAATCTCCCCAGAGGTTGTTCCTAATGAACACAGTGTCACTGGTAGTCAAAAAATTTATTATTACTGCCTGGAAGCTGCTCCTGAAATTTTTAAATACTTCTGGGTAATGAAGATGCTGCTGAGGAGATCAGTGGAGGAGTGGTGTTTGCTTAGAGAAAAAGCAGTGTTTGATGAGAAATGAGAAGTGGATAAAGTGGTGTCGTGTTCTGTGCTGGCAGATCTGGGCAAGTATCTGTATGAATAAGTCACAATGAATATAGAGGGGAAAGAAAAGCGGGATCTGAGTCTTCATCTTGCCTACCCATCAGGCTCCTTGGAGAACCAAGTCTGTTGGAGAAGTGCTGCTCCATGGTGACTTGTCAGTGCTGGGACCCTGAGGAATTGTCATTTTACTACCACCTGGTGCAGCTATTTTTGCAGTGGAACCAGCTCTGACAATGATTTTTCCTGTTGGCTGTGTAAATCCACTTGGAGGAGGAAAAAATGATAGTGGCAAAAGTCTGTGTCAGTGCTGATCATGTTGAAACCTAGGATGTGATTGTGTGTCTCCTACCACAGCCGACATTGTCATTATCACAGCAGTCAGGAGGCGGGGGTGGCTTCTCGTTGATCTGTGTACTTGGCCAAAACCTGTATGGTCATATTGCTCCAAATTACTCAGAGGATAGGAGAAAGATCTAACAGTATCAATTAAAATCCTCAGCCAGCCTCTTTGGTAACTTGTTCTTTCTCGAGGGATCACTGCTTTTTTGACGAATGTGTCAGATGATCTTGCAAAATCTTTGCTTCAAGCGGGTTGTGAAACTTCTCAGAGTTGGTTACTTGATGGACTCTTCCTGTGTGCTGTCAGACTTGTGCCTTTTGGTGCCAAGTGATTAAAGCAGCTCTGTCAAAAACGCACCGAAGGCTGACGTTCCAGGTCTTTTACTGGATTTGGTTATGTGTCCTGCTGTAAAAACCCCATTAATTGGTTCTTTTTGAAGAATTTGCAGTCTGCATAGTAGAGGCTGGTTGTTTTCCTATAGGTAAGGCTTAAAGTGTAAAATTCTCAGACTTGCCAAGAATAGGCCAAAGGTGAGATGGGGGGAAGATACTGGGAAGTGTGAACTTACTATGGCAACAAGTTTTCTGTAAAAAGCACAGGATATAGAAAAAGTATGTATTTCATCAAAATAATGAGCACTTAAACTTGTCTGGCTTTCATGTCAATGTTTCTTGAAGGCCATTAGGATTGATTGCCTTCCAAAAGCTTGAAACATTTTTTGTCCCTCTCACAGGTCGTTGGTTTGGCATTTTTCCCCGAGTATGTCTCTTTATTACATTTTTTATTACTCTACAGTAGAAATACATAAGTAATTTTGAAGCAAGTAGGCATCCATTTACTTTTTAAATTTAAACTTTTTTTTTTTTCCAGGTATATGCAGTTTAAGTCCCTATTACATTTTTAACCAAAATGTTAACAGTTAATTTAGGAAGGTTTGCTGGTTGTGTGCATGAGCAATCACGGGATTAGGATCTGATGTTTCTGGTGTGTCATAGGCTGTGTTCATATGAGCGCTTATCACGGAATCATAGCTGGAACAGGGATCCCCACAGGGATCATTGGAGTCCAACTCCTGGCCCTGCACGGGACAGTGCTTCATGTGGTTTAGAGAAGAATTTGTGCCTGTGAGTGCAGTTCACAAAAATTCCCAAGGTGTTATCCCTGTTATGCCATGTTCTGACCTCACAGAGATATATTTAGATGGCTTTATCAGTCCACAGTCGCATCCCTTTATGTAAGTAAGCACCCTTTCTGTGCTTAGGAAAAAAAAAAAAAAAAAGGAAGAAAAAGAAAAAAAAAAGATAGACTGAAATACAGGTTCTTCTATGGTTTTAGTACAGACTGGAGAAGTCACTAACGAAAAGTTCGGGAATAAATGTCAGACCTGTCCAGTCACATTTTGCTTTTGCATAGAAAGCACTGACAGGCATCCTGGACTCGATTCTGCACTCTGCCTGTATCTTTCCCGCTGATTTCCTTGGGCCTTTTAGGATTTAAAAGATAACTAAGTATAAACCTCCCCGAGTCTCCAGATCGTGTAAAAAGCCCAGAGAAAAGACTGAATCGTTAAACTGTCTTGTGATGAACTGTGCAGAAGAATGATTGAATTGGTGTCTCATGTGAGGCAATTAGCATTTAAGTAAGGAAAAGAATCCCAGTGTGTGATGGGTGTGGTGCTGAGATTTTTAAAGGGAGAATTGATGAAACAGTTTCCATCAGCAGTTGGTTAAGAAAGCTTTGCTGTTTGGGAGTAATACAACAGCAAGAGTTGAAAAGCATTTAATTTGGAACTAGTTCTGTTCGTCTTTGTAAATAACTTCTGAAATTTAGCAGCTGCTTCATCTTAAGCACACTCAGAGGAGTTAGTCTGAGAGTGAATTGACCAAATCACTCCAATTGTAAGTCAGCTATCTAGCTCAGATGAGCAAGAAATCTCGATTTTGTGGGTGGAAATGACTAATTTTCCCGCAAAAGGGTAACTCTCAGAGGCTTAGCGGTTCATGAACCAGCAGACGACCTGCGCTTTTGGGTGGGCTTTGCAGGGGGGGCGCGGTGTGTGTGCTGTGGGATGCGCAGCTCCTGCCCGAGTTTCCTGCCGGGAGCATCCTGCTGTGTCCGGGGCACTTCGGAGGCAGGGCGGCTGAAGGAAGTGGTGTCTGTGCCCCCAGCTCTGTGCTGGTGTAGCTCTTTGTGCAGCCGGGTCGGGAAGTGAAATGAGGAACTGAGTGGGTTGAGAAATAACTGTTTCTGTTTGCTTGTCTTCGGGGTTATACACAGTGTAACGCAGTGAGCCCTGCAAATGTGGGAATTCATGGCCTGGGAAAGGGTGGAATGCTTTTAACTGAGTTTAAGGAGAGCTGCTGCTGAATGTCAAACTGTACCCCCTGAATTTAGTGCTGGTTTATCTTATTTGAGCAATTACGTTTTTTAATCTGGTATTTGAATGTTAGAAACTGCTAATGGAAAGCTGTCTTTGGGATGGAAATCTTTGTTGCAAACTTATTGTTGATTTGATTACGAATAAAAACAATTTGAAACCATGCAAAACAGCCTTAAGTTGATTGCTCAAACAGCTTTCAAGCTTTGTGGATACTCTCTTTGGTGTGCAGGTAGCAGGTACAGAAGGTGCTACTCGGATTTAGAAGTCTGTAATCGGGTTAGATGCTTATCTGCTGCTAACAAAAATGGGAGTTAGCTGCCTAACCGGCTTAAAGATCCTTTACAAAATCCTCCTGGTACTTATATGCATCTTTAGCTGCCTAAAGCTGCTGGAGAAATTGTTCCCTTTTCCATAAACTTGATAGGCTAGAACGAGATCTGTATCTTAGGTTTCATGGCTTTGAAGGAGGACAATGAACTTCTCTCCTTACAACTCCCCTGATTTTTCTGAACTTCAAATGAGTTACTCAGAAAGATGAAGACCTTTTCCTGTAATTGTGAATTACACCTGAAACCAAAACCAGTTAAAGGCAAAAGTATTTTTCATGGATTTGCATTTTAAAATGTAGGTTTTGCATTCTTCAACACGTGTTTAGCTCAATACTGTCGGTTCAGAGGCAGATCCCAGAATCCTGACATAAATATTCACGGTATGAATTTGGTTTAAATTGACTTCTGAGTAACCATACAGCACTTGCAGGAAAATATGGCTTGAGATGGCTGGGAAGTTTACCATCCCAGTTGTGTGTCCCATCATACAAAGGCAGCAGCTTGGGGAAGCCAAATTGAAAACCAGGGGTTTTTTTAACCCAAAAGGACAGGTGGTGACCGGGGTAGGTTGTAACTTCACCAGCCAGACCAGGTTACATTGTTCTTGCTTTTGAAACATAGTTTTTAGTAGTGTACTTTGTGTCTAACATGGGTCCGAAGCCAAGCAGAGGTAGAATTTTGATGACCTGAGGTATCAGGTGCTTAAAGGATGGTTTTATTAGTTGACTAAATAATGAGTGCTCTCTGTGCAGACATAAAGGTGGTTGGAATATGGTTAAGGCAGGATTAATTACTGGTTTTAAGATAAAACTGGAAGAGATACCAGGAGCAGATGAGTTGTCTTGTTTGTGGAAATAACAGTTATCTGCATTTTGAATAGGTTTACTAAATCATGAGTTTTATTTCAAATACAGCACAAAAGCAGGAAATAAGAGTGTCTGTCCTGCAGGCTTTCTCTCTTTTAAATGCCCTCCGAAAGCATCAGTCAGGTTTGCAATTTATTATATCCATTCTTCATTCTTTATTACCAGAACTAGCACTGATCAAAGTGCTGAGTATCTGGGAGGAAGGTGGTTCCTTATCCACTTCCTTGGCTTTCTAGGCATTCTGGGCAGATAAGAGTGCAGCTGAAAGAACCCCGTAACAAACAGCAGACACGGGTGGGTCATGCTGGGTCATAGCTGCCCCGCTGACTTGGTTACAGAAAGTGTCTGAGAAATTCAGGCCCCGGGGTGTACCTCGCAGTGGGTGAGGTTGCCCAGACTCTTTCTGCCTCCGGTGGAGCAGTGCTGGTTCTGCCTGTGGGACCCCTGTGGATGAAGATGGGAGCAGTGCTGGGCTGCTGCAGTGTGCTGGGACATGAAAGCTGAAGCTGGGTGACAGAAGGGCTCTGCTGTGGCCTGGGCTGTGTGAGCTGTCCCTCTTCTCCTGCGCCATTCCCGGTGTTTGTGCAGCTCATCATAGAGTGACGGGAGCTGGCTGAAAGCTAATTGCTGCTTTATTGTGGGCTCTTTATCGTCCTCCAGCTCCCTGAACTGATTCACCACAATCAAATCAGTGCAAAGGTAGATGGGACCGTGCAGTTTATGCAGGGGAAGGAATAAATTACAGGAATGAGTCAGCTATGACTGAAACTGTTTTAAACTGCTATGGAATTGTGCTCCCAAACTTCTAATTGACGTGATGAATGACAATTAATTTTGTTCCAAGAAATATTTCGCTGCTGACACTCGGTTAAACCCCTTCTCTTGATTCTTTATAATTTACTGTTCATTCAAGCTGAAGCCTGTCAAGTGAAAACTGAAGTTCTTAAATCAGAGGCTGGCATCTCTGGGTTATTCCTAACAAATTTTCAATGTCATCACTCTAAAGCTTGAACTGACCTTAGAATGACACATGAATTTTTTGTATTAACAAATTGGGAAAAACAGGTCACATCTGCTACCATAGGGCCTCAAATACTGGCATATTAAACTTTTAATATTCATTTTTAGAGCAAGTTGAGATCTTACCCTTGGTTGTCAGTGTGATATTTCAATTACTAAAAAAGCCCCCAAACCAACAACCCAAATAATTTTTACTGTTAAACAAAGGCATGAAACTTTTTTCATCAGCAGTCTTTTGTTTGTTTTGTGTTACTTTTCATAAGCAGTTAGGAACACTTTCACAGATGTCTAGTGTGGCTGCAGGTACGCCAGTATAGAATGGTAATATAAGCATGACGTGCTAATTTATGGAGACACTGCCATTGTTTAAATTGCCTTATGTAGGCATGGTGTTCATGTGGAGCTCCATTGCTTGGTCATTGCTGTGGAAAACCGTGACCAGACTCAAGTAGTCCATACTTAGAAAAATGGGAATATCCATTAAACCTGGGGTTGAGTTTACAGAATATTTTTCACAATGACCATAGGGCTTTTCTTGCATATGCCTGCATCTTCTATAGAAACACTTGAAAGGATTAGAATATGAAACTGAACATTCTTTCAGCCAGTCCAAGGATTTAATTTTAACAGGTAAAATGAAAATACATAGGTCTAACTTGCGGTGAATTCAGTAGGTGCACAGTATTTAAATATTTCCTCAATCAAACCCAAAGCTTTTGTGAGAGACACCTGCAAATAACTTAAAATACAGACAGGGTTGGCATGATCTGATGGTTTACTGGTAGCTGACTTATTTTAAAATGGCTGAAAAAATAGGTTACTCTCTCATTGAAGGTTTGGGGACTTCAGTTTGGGTTGGGGTCAGAAGTATTCAGTTTGAGACAGTGGTGAGCTGATGGTATCTCTTACATTTCTAAGTATTCTGTCAAGCAGGGATTTCACAGAAGGTGGTTTAAATGAAGTTTAAAGTAAGTTTTTACCGTTGAATGGCTTTGTAAGATAACTTGATTCAAAGATAACTTGATGCAGACTTTGAGTGTTGCTGCAGTATTTCTAAGCACCAATATAAAGTCAACAAAACTTTTATTTCATAGATGTTGTTTTAAATAGCGCACCTTAAAAGGTGACGTTCTGGTAGCTTTTCTGCTGGAAGAGCTAGAGGGAGGGGAACACCTGAAATTAGTCCATATGGTGATGGGAAACCTACTATAACTTTGAAGATTCTGGAATTCTGTGCCTCAGAACTTAGCATTCAGCAGTAAGTGAAAGATCTCTTTAGTCTTAGATCGCACAGTTGAAAGCTGACATCAGTATTGTGGGACAGCAATCAAGTAGGCTATTAGAAATAGGGAATTTTGAGTTCTTATGAAGCTCTTACAAACTTGAATGCAGTAGGGATATCCCCACCGTTTTGTAGCAGCTTTTGACAAGTTAACTTCTGGAGTTTCACAGGAATGTGGCTGCGCTGAGCAATACCTCTAAACGTTGGGAGTTATCTGATGGCTGAGCAATGCCTCTAAACCTTGGGAGTTATCTGATGGCTTCAGAAGCAAGACTGCATAACAAAGTCACGGTGCCGTGCAGGTGGTAGCAGTCTGAGGAATTTATGTGTAGTGCTCATAGATCCCTCAGATAGCTGCAGGGGCTGTCTGCATCGCACCCACAGGAGCTGGCTGCGGCGATGATCTCCCTGTCTGCTGGCAGGGTTTTAGGATGGTGTTCTCACCTAATGAAGGCTGACTCACCTTGGTGAGAGCCGCTGCAGGAATGTGGTCACTCGTGGCTGGTGCTGGAGGAGAGCCCTGCTGGAACACGTTTCCTCTGCTTGGTTGTGCCTTGTGCCTTGGATGAGGTCAGGGACTGCAAGTGGAGGCTTGCTCTGCTTTCACTCCACAGCCATCCCCGGTGTGACTTCATGGTCTTTGTGCAGAACTGAGTGCGCTGTGAGGCTTGCACCTCATACCCAGCTCCGCTGATACACAGCTCTAAAAGAAGTGTCCACAAACTCTTATTTGTGAACTTGAACTACTAAATTATTTCTTTTTGTTGTTGATACTGTCATATCACGAATGACCACATAGAAGGGGAAGGGGTGATAGATGAAAGTTCATTATACAGCATGTCTGGCAAATGTATGTAGAGAAAATAATGTCAGTTTTTTTAATTAGAAATTTGTATTTTGTGAGAGTTCCTCTCTTGTGTGGTAATAGAATAGCAAGTCATTCCAAGTTCTTGATGTGTGGAAAAACTGAGGAACCAGGATAATTCACAGAAGTTGAAAATATAAAGAGATTAAAAAAGGGATTGGACAAAGTGAGATTAGGTTCAATTACGTAAGTAAGCATTGCTCAAATGTGAGTCTGGCCCTCTAAAACTGTATTACAGAGGAGCAATACTAGAAAAATGCCACACTCTACCATTCATTCTGTTGAATGGGGGTTTGTTTTTTTTCTGTAGGGTTGGTGAGGTTTTTCGTATTGCTTTTGGGGTTTTTTAAAAGTGAAAATGTGCTGAAGATAACTAGTGGGAGACAGAATGTAAAGTTACTTTGGCATTTGTTCAAACTCTTTATAGTTCTTTATGCCTTGGGCTGTGTTTTAGGAAAATATATGCACATCCTTCCCTAGTCTTGCTATATTTACTTGGATCTTGAAATTCCATGTCTGAGTTTCACTGGTGTCCTTTGGTATTAAAATACTGGAAGTTTAGAATTTCTCCCAGAGCTGAGTAATATGCTGAAAGATGTCTCAAAGCAGGTATGTGCAAGTAATTAAAACTCATGTTAAAATAAACATCAACTGCTCTGAATTTCAGTGCATTTTTGGTGCTTTGAGTACCAAATACTTTTATATTTTGAGTATCCTGGTTACTTTCCTGCAACTAGAACGTTGTTTCAGGCTGCCTGTGCTGGTTGAAGAACAGAGAAAACATTGACTGTTTCCAGTGGTAACCACTGGGTGTGACACGAACCTGCAGAAGGGCAACACTGATATCTGTTCAATATTTTCCTGTTCTTAAGCTTTTCTTAATTACTGTTCTATAGAAGTGGATTTGTGCAGAATTCTGAGGGGGCAAAAGAGATTTGCCTGTGCATAGTTAGAAAATAAACAGTGTTCAAGTTCTTTAAAGCTGGAAATAGCACAGACTTGGTATAACAGCCTGGGGCTCTCAACATCATCTCGTTCCAAAGCTGTGCTGTTGCTCAATCGAGAAATCTCTTGACTCACTGAACAAAGCTGGGCTATTAAGACAACTGGTGCTTCTCACAGGAGGTTAGAAGGACTCCATATGGCTTGTGATGTGTTAAGTAGCTAAAACAGTTATTTTCAGAAGCGGGAGTGTCACTACTGCACGTGCTGTTGCTGGCACTGTCAGAAGTGATGCTGCATGTGCAGCTGCTGTAAGGGATATCAGGCCCTAAATTGAAGTTACGTGTGGAGATCCAAGTCTGCCCTAGCACCAGTTACAGTCTGCAAAGAGGGAAGGGTGGTTGTGTCTGTTCGATACCTGAATTTCTGCTTGGCTTTGCCAGATTTCCGATAGTTTAGTCCTGAACCAGTAGGTGTGATACCTGCAGGTGATGGGGATTATCTTATCTTTTGTCAGCCCCAGTAAGCAAATGGACTTGTAATGCTTGGGTTTGGCAGTCAGATAATGCAGATGTGGTACTCAGCCCACTTAGAAAATACAGCCTAACTCCTGTCCTCAGTGAAGAATTTGCAGGGAAAGGCCATGGCTTCTGTCAGACTTGAAGGTGGAAGAGTTTGGTGTTTTACCTTGGGCCTGCACAAATGATTAGATTGGTTCGGCTGCTTGTGGTTCTACAGGGCTACAGGGCTGAGGCTGGGAGTGTTTGCTGTGGTGGTGATATCTATCATTTTGCTGTGCTCTGTGTGATGGAACCCCTGTCATCTTGCCAGACTTGTACCTTTTCTGATGAAAAGTTCTACCAAGACTAATACTAAATGGGGATTTTTCTGCTCAGGATCCCTGTCTCATTTGTTGCAGAGGATTGCAGTCGTAGTTTCTTGGGGGATTTTGTTAAGTGTTGGCCATAAAGTCTTTGCAAACGGTGTCTCGTGTTCAGAAGAGTCTCAGTCAAGTATTGGGATGCCTTAGAGGTGTTGAATGCTCACAGCTTAGTCAGCTGGGGGCTGTGGCAGATGAGCTGTGTGATGCTGCACATCCTGAAAAATCAAGCTTGGGCTGAGCTTTGGACAATCCCGGGTTTGTTGGCTGTTCTGAGGAGGGAGCAGTCACCCTGTAGTCTCGGGACCATAGGTCAGATACCACATCATCTGTTGTTTAGTGAGAAGTGCTGTAGAGGACAGGCAGAGATAAGCCCTGATGTGCCTGCTGAGCACCACGGAACTGCACAAAACAGGGGACAGCTCCTTCTCCAGTGCTTTGGTGTCTATTGAAAGGGAAATGTAGAAAAACAGTATATTTGTCTGTTTTTAGTGGCAGTTGAAAGAGGAAGGTAAAGTTTCTTTGAAGTCTGTGTGACAAACTAGTGCTTTCTTAACAGTTCAGCTGTTTAGCTTAGATGACAGTACTGACCACAAGTGTGTTTTTGTGCTTGAGGTATAGAAAAAAACTACTTTAAAATTAGAACAGAAACTTCACAGCTGACTGAGAATAGAATATTAAGTAAAGTGGATCTGGCCTGAGCATACACAAAGACAAATAAGCAGATGGTGCATGAGGAAGAACAGGGACTTTTCTGAGAGGCCATTTTCCTTAAGAGTGGCTTTCAGCTCAGAAATACATCCCCCCCTTTCCCCCACATACACACCCTTTTGGATTTAATAAAGATTATGGGTCAAATAAGAGAAAAAAGATTACTGATTATTTACCTGCTGCTTTCTCACTAAATTCTTAGTAGTTTAGTGTTTAACTTGTTGAGGAGTAAAACAAAGTAAGACTGATCAAACCATAAGAGACCAAGGGTCAGTCTAGCTCAGGTGTCTGGTGATGGCTGTAAAAATAAGAGCAGCAAGATACACTTCTCAGACTGCCATCCTGTCTGCTCTGTGACCTCAGGGCCTGAGGCTGAGCTTACAGCTGGGCTTTCAACAGTCAGTGCAAATGTTTCTATTTCGTTTGGTTTTTGTGATCTTCCAATAAGCATTTACACTCCTGGCACATGGAAGTGTCTTCGACAGTGAATTCTGTACATGACTTCAACGTAGTCTTTGTAACCTTGTTCATTGTGAATTATTTGTGGAGCTTGTACACTCTTGTACCTCTGGGCTAGGGAACAGTTTGATCAGCACCGCTCTAGAGGAACATGCTGTGTTCATGTTGCTCCTTGTGCTGTGCACCCTGCGTTCTGACAGCTGTGCAAGAAAGAGGGCTTGGTCCATTTTCTCCCTCAGTAAAAGCAGAGGATAGGTCACAGAACTTTTGGTACAACAAAGATGTACACTTACTGTTCCAAATCTTGCATATATGGGAGACTTCTCCTTTTTTTCATTTCTTTTCAGGGTTCATTTCCTTCCTAGTAATAGCTGCACTTCTACTTTCATTACCATTCATTACATTTTTTGCATTTGGAGGAAAAAAAACCAACCCAAGTTCATGTTCTCTTCTGTCTGCCGAGATCTGAATACTAGCAATGCAGCTGGCGAGTTTTGTCAGCCTTTCTTCCAAGGAACAGCCAAGTGAAATTATCAGAAACTGATTGTGTGCTTTAAAATTTGGTCCTGCCTGTTATGTAGTTGGAAGGTGTGAGAGTGAAAGTGTAAAAGCTTGAAACTTAATTTAAAAATAACTGACCTTATCATATACCAATTTATTCTATACCCTTCAGCTCACCTTACTAACAGGAAAAAGAAGGTTTCTCAGCCTGCCTTTGCCAAGCTGAGGGCTCAGATTCTAATTATTATACAGTCAAGTGTTTAAAGGCAATCTAAATGAAAAGCAAAAACTGCTGGCTGATTTAGCCTCACCATGAAAAGCTGTGTAACTTTCCTAAGCTGCAAATGGAAACTTCACATTTGTACCAGCTTGCTGATGAAACCCCAAACCATATGTGTATGTATTAGAGACAGATTGGCTTTTGTTTCTTTGAGGGTGTAGGTAACCTTGGTTTTTAGGCTACTAACTTGCATAGTCTTCATTTGAAAGTAGTTTGCATTCTTACGAGGTCAAGAACTTGCAGTGAAGAAAGCTAAAAATCTCTTTTTTATTATTTCTAGATATGAGAAATGAGTGTTGGACGCAGAAGATTAAAGCTGCTGGGAATTCTGATGATGGTGAACATTTTTATTTATGTGATCGTGGAAGTCTCAAAGAGCGGCAGCCAAGACAAGAATGCAAAAGGCCGTGTTGTTATACCACGTAGCAAATTCTGGAGGAAGTACACTCCTCACAAAGCTTACTGGAACAAACAGCAACAGAAGCTTGAGCTGCTGTACAACCCTATCCTGTCCTTGCTTTCCAATATGACTGTGGAAGAGAACTTGGTTTCTAACCTGAGCGCTCTCAGCTCCTGTGACCCTGACCCCTTGGTGCATTCAGAGGTTAGCGACTTTGCAAATTTGCCAGACAGATTCAAAGACTTCCTCCTCTATTTGAGGTGTAGAAATTACTCATTGCTAATGGATCAGCCAAACAAGTGCGAACAGAAACCTTTCCTGCTGCTGGCTATTAAGTCACTTATACCCCATTTTGATAGAAGACAAGCAATTAGGGAATCCTGGGGCAAGGAAATCATGTCAGGGGATATGACAGTCAGAAGGGTCTTCTTACTTGGACAGACCCCACCAGAGGATAATTTTCCTGATCTTTCACACATGATTAAGTTTGAGAGTGACACCCACCGAGACATTCTCCTCTGGAACTACAGAGACACTTTCTTCAATCTGACTCTGAAAGAGGTGCTGTTTCTGAAGTGGGTCAGCAGCAGCTGTGCAAATGTCCAGTTTATTTTTAAGGGTGATGATGATGTTTTTGTGAATACCAATCAGATCCTGGATTACTTGAAGAGCTTATCAAAGGAAAAAGCCAAAGACTTATTTATAGGTGATGTGATCAAAGATGCTGGACCTCACAGAGAGAAAAAGTTGAAGTACTACATCCCAGAAAGTGTTTATGAAGGTTCGTATCCCCCGTACGCAGGAGGCGGTGGGTTCCTGTACTCTGGTGATCTGGCACTGAGACTGAATAATGCATCTGACCAGGTACTCCTCTACCCCATCGATGATGTTTATACTGGAATGTGCCTTCAGAAGCTTGGGCTTGCTCCAGAAAAACACAAAGGCTTCAAAACATTTGATATTGAAGAGAAATACAGAAATAACATCTGTTCCTACACAAACTTGATGTTAGTGCATAGTAGAAAACCTCAAGAAATGATTAAGATTTGGACACGCTTACAAGATCCACACTTAAATTGTTAAAGTAATGTGCATAAGTGTCTTAAGTCCAAAACACTTTCCAAGTTTGGATCACTGAAGCTCTGTTTAATAGCTGAATTTTCTCTGTAAACTTTTTCCTGTACTTCTGAAAATGAGAGTAATACTAAAATTTGAAGGGATGGCTTGAAGACTTCATCCTGACTTTTCCACTGTCCTGGTGGTCATTATGTTTCAATATCGGTCTTAATTTTAAAAAAGACTGTAAGGATATAACTAGCTGTCGGTGACTGGTTAGCTGTGCTGGAAACAGGGATTGCCTACCACAATGCATCTTTCATTAATTGTGATGGTGGAAGATAATTTTCCCTTGAGTAGTGTTTGTGTGTGGAAACCACTGTAAATTGAAAATACACAAATTGGAGGAATGTAGTTTTACTTTTAGATATGATACACTTATGAAACTTTAAATTTTGAATTTTTTTTTAAATTTCAAATTTATAGTTTTCAGTCCTTTTGCACCCTGGAACAGTGTTTTTTTTCCTTTACTTATGGTCCTTTGTGCAAAGTGTATCTGTGTCTGAAGGATTTACCCTTTTATTAGATGAAGCTTTTTCCACCAAAAAAAAAAAAAGCATAATTCTCCTTGAAATACCCCCTAAGAGGCCATTGTATAAGGAAAAAGAAGAGGTTTTGTTTGGGGCTGGGCAGGTAGGGCTGCCCCCGCCTCAAGCCTATGTAGCGAAGCTGACTTGTTTGCTCATGTTATTTATGTGGAAAGCTACTCTGGTCAATCTTTGTTTTCTGTTTGGGCACTAAATGTGATCAGGTAGCTTGATTTGATGGAAATGACTGAAATTGCACATTGCTTCCTCAGAAGCATGGTTTGAATCTCGTGTAAAGTGGCGGTGAATCTAAAATTATGCAGATCCCAAGAGTTTTGAATTTCAAACCAAATTTTGAAGTTTGCATGATGAAGCCTCATGTAGAGTTACACACTTTCTCAAAACTCAGATCTTCTGTATTTCCACATCTTGCTTATAAGAATTATTCTAAATAGTGGTTGCTTTCTTTGTATATGTAGAAGTGCCTGTCTATTTATTGTTCAGATTGAAGACCAAAACATTTTCTTAAATATATTTTGTGTAACATTTTATTTGTATAGTGTTGTCACTCGGATATTTAAATAGAGCATGATATTTTAAATCTGAGATGTGTAACATGTTAAAGCTAATTGTTATTTTTGAATTTAAAAAATAAAACGTGATTTAAATATTTCTGGTAATGCTTCATGTTGACTTGCAGAGCAGTTGCACTCTACATTTCAGAAGTTGGGAAACAAAAGGCAAAGGTTTTATTTGACAGATTTCGCCAAGCTTATGTAGCAGAAAATCAAGAAAATATCAGTTGTGCCTGTATTTGTTAGGTGCTGTAATAAATGTGCTACTCTGAAAGCAAGGGGGACATGAAGTGCCTTGGGACGAACAATATGTACAGAAATAATTGCCTGTACAATACCACTGCTGGTGCAATTGAAAGGAGTCAAGGAGTGGGTTGAATGGCTGGCACTTTAATTTTTGATTGAAACGACTTGGCAGCAACAACTCTTTTTTTGCTTCTTCACCTGCTTTCTTTTTCCTTTGTTTACCTGGAACAAATGTGGTACTTTATTTGCTCAGGGAGAAGTGAGGTGTTCTGGTGTTTCACCCTTTTGTTCTGTAGGCGATCACGTTGACCCCAGTGTGGATGAAAGACAGGCTGTGCTCTGGTGTTACGCTGTGAGGTTTGACCCCTGTGCTTTGTCATTCCTCGTGGGAACTGACACTTTTCTGAAAGATCTGCAGGTTTTAACTGAGTTTAATTCCTACTCTGTTCTTCCTAGCCATGCTAAGCACCCTGCTTCTTTAAATATTTATGGGATTTTTGTCAAGAGTTTGGGCCAAGTGAAAGAAAATAAATTATGCTGATGGTGAGAGATGCAAGGAGAGATGTAGTGTTAAGAGTCTTGGAGGAGGGGAAAGAGAAAAGGTGAGGGAGAGATGAAAAGGAGGGTGCTGGGGTGTAAGTGGAGATTCTGAGGGGAAAAAGGGACAGGGATGAGTGAGCACTAAACAAACTGCTGAGGTCTCTGGAAGGATCAAACACAGACAAAGGGGTTGCAGCAAAAAGAGGAACAGGAAAAGCCCCAGAATTAAATCGTGTGAGTAAGATAAGGTGGAGTGCACATGTGATGTTAAGTGAAATGGGTGGGATTGGTGGAGTGCCAGCATTAATTGTTTAATTTATACCCTTCCCTGTAACCGTGAGATCAAAACCAGGCCTCTTGCATGGGACACACCTGATAATAAGGAGAAACAGGCTGAGTGGCACTTGGGAAGGAGAAAATACTGTGAGAAAGCATTTCCCCGCCTTCAGAAGTGACAGGAGAAAGGGCAGAAGACAAGGCTGAGTGTGTGGTGCTGGGGGGCCAAATTGGGAAAAGGTAGTGGGGGAGAAATTGGACAGACCGGTTTTGTTTACTCCGAGTGTGGAGGAGCACTGGTGCCTGTACCTGGTCCACTCCCATGGGGGAAGAATTGTCCTGCCAAATTATTCGGAGTGTGTGGAGTAAAGAGTAAGTGACATAAATAAGAGAGATAAAGGAACAGAATGCATCCAAAAGTGTGATGGGAATGGGATTTGGGGACAGTGGGGAAGCTGAAGATGAAAAGTCTTTAAAAAGCATGTGCAACAACGTGTATCTGTTGTGTTCCACTGTATCTTTCTTAAATGCTGTTAAATACTAAAATATCTGTTGTGTTTTTTCTTGAAAGAGTCTACTAAGATGAAGGCATGAGAAAATTTGACTGCAGCGGAAATAATGGAATTTGAAAACTGAAATAAGATGTGTTTGGATGAGAGAGCTGAATGTGGATGCAGTCTTTGTTTTTGTTCCTTCCCTGAATACAGCAGGGAAAATGAAGTGCTGCTGTGATTAAATAACACTGCATCAGGGTGTGAGCCATTAGAATCCATTAACTTGTTTGTGTAAAGGCTCAGGCCTTTGCTTCAAAATCCAGTTGGGAGGAGGAAATACAGGATAAGGAACGTAAATGAGCTATAATTAATGCACAAATTATAATGTTTATCTTCTAGAGGATGGAGTCTCTGTTTTCTGGCAGTTGGTTCCTCGGTCTGACTGCATTTACGCTTGGATCCCTTCCTCCCCTCCCCGGTTCTATTTTGTTATGTAGGCTTGACTGAAATGTAGCACTTGACAGGGCTGGTGATAAGAGAATTCCTGGCAGTCCTTTTCTGCTTTTCAGTGTTGGGAGGACAGAAAGCCAGACTTCAAAAAGGGTTTTTGGCCGGAAAGTACAAGAAAGAGGCAGATTAGAATTCACTGAAAGGTTTGCGTTGGATGTGCAAGTCAGCAAGGATCCTCATGCAGGTAATGCTGAATTTTGGGCTTTGTGATGCAGCAGTGAGCAATCCAGCTCTTATCTGGTGCTGCTGCTGCTCTGATCTAGCTCACAGTCAGCATTTACCCCCTGAAATTTGGCGTCCTTTCCCTTCCGGCTTACTGCACCTCATATGCCTGAGATTTCCACTTGAGTTGCGTTTGCTTGAGGGCACCAATCCAAATGAGTTCATGTCTGCTCTGAACTATTTCCTTCTCCCAGAATAATCATGAAACCAACTTAGCAAGCAAATAGGGCAAGGAGAGCTGCTTAATGGATCTCATTCATAGGCAATAATCATGGAGGTGGTTCTGAATGGAGCAATGTCTATCAATCAGCCCGAGCACAAAACACTTTTCAAATTCTCTTCATTCTCTTCCTCCAGCTTTTTTAAGTTGTTGCCCCCTTCTTTGCTGGATGAAGGTGAGAACAGGAGTGGAAGTGAGAATTAAAGGAAACGCTGTTCTGAAAGCAAATGTTCAAAATGTCGGGAGTGATGAAATACTGAGGTCAGTTTTTCTGTTGCTGTGCTCAGAGCAGGTATTTGGTTGCTAATCGCAGATTATATTTGTATTGGCCCAGCCTGCTCGAAGCAGTGTTTAAACAGCTCTGGCTGGATTCTGCTGAGGGGTGCCTGAGCAGCACCTTGTGGGGTTTGCACACCAGCCTTTTCCGAGGATAAACACTCCATTTCCATTTGCCAAGGAACACATTTGTCAAGGAACCCCTGTCTAACACCTGACTGAATGAGGTGAGCTGGACATGAGTACATCAGTCGTCACTTCAGGTTCTGTTAACATCTGTGTAGGTATGGAACAAATCTGTGTGATCTCAAATTTTGCTCAGTTTTCTGTATTTTCACGTTATTGCAGTTACATATTTTTTAAGTTTCTTTCAAGCCTAAGGACTTCAGACATGAGTTATGTGCTTCAAATGAATACATACTGAATTTCCTGTCAGAAATACATCGAGACAAATTTGACAATTTCAAATTTTATATGGAGAGAATTCCAATCAGCCTTCTAAATTCTAGGCTCCTTGACTTACCTCTGCATGTTCAACCTGTGTCATTTCCAGTCTTTCCTGCTAAACTCCCCATCTAAATGAATCCATCTTTCCTGCCTTGTCAGATGTCTTTGTTCCCTCTGTCCCCTTATCTGTCTCATCTCTTGGTGGAGACTTTGTTTGCCTCTCCAGAAAACCTCAAGGGTTTCTGAGAAATTAACAAAAAATTTTTGAATTCACTTCTGTCAGAGCCTGATTCAAACTGCTTCAAACAAGGGAGTAAGTGGGGGGAAAATGCTGAGCTACAAAACTGCAAACTGCTGTAAACTTCCTGATTTTGGAGTTAGCTTTTCTACTGTCACTGCCATTGTAATTTCTTTAAACAAAACTGCTCTGGACATATTTGGAAAGAGTTTCTACAGGGGTTAGAAATAATCCCCAAACATCCCATTAGATTTTTTAAGCCAAGAGCTGCAGCTTCTCATTTGTTGTGGCTGTATTTTTGTGTCCTTTTCCCCTTTTCCTCCATCCCTCTGGATAAATTTTGGCTGAGTTGTACATGATTCATTTGTGTTTCCTCATGTGTCTTAAATGTGTCATGTTTTTTCCCCACTACTCCTATTACTGATACTCCTCCTCTTCTAGAAAAGTCAATTATCTCATGACAGTCTCTTGAATTTTGCCTCTCTTTTGGGGATGCCACATACACACTGCTGGCAGATCAGCAGGGTTGCCTGTGTGTGATGAGTATTTGAAAGCTGAGAGGAAGTCACAAGTTTGAAGAACACAGACCCTTCGTTTGTACAATAAATTTGAGTTGTGGCTTCAGAAAACATTATCCTTCAAGTCACTTCTTCCCTGTTGTCTTACCTGTAGGATCATTCTGATTCTTAATATTTTGTGTTCTTGCTTTCCTGGTGTCCTTTAACATTAGATTGTGAAGCTGGAAATAGTTGTGTGATTTATGTTCTGTCTATAGAACTGCGTGGCTAGGTAGGGAGGCTCTCATCTCTCCTGATGGAAACCAAACCTGAAAGCTCACTTGTGAGCAGAGGTGAGATTAAAAACATCCACTTTTAGAGCAAAATTTTACTGAGATTTGAATTATTCTTCAGCAATATTACTGAAGAAAATAGAAGCATGTTTATGCCCCTAGAGACTGCTTGTGCTTTTCTTCTTTTCCAAAATCTGCATAACAGTTGGCATTTCTTATTGTCCCATATTCAAGCATATACAAATTCTTTTTGAGGAACAAATGAGGGGGAGAGCAGTGGGTGGGAGGAAATCCCCACTATCCATGTTACAAAAGCTTCCAGGTAAGCAACTCGCAGGGTAGGAGGTAATAGGCTTAGATGAAGAAAAAAATGAACCCTCGCTTTGGTGGATACCTAATTTAGGCACAGTGGGAAGTGAGAGAATTTTTAAAAATATATAAACTCTAGGGAATTTATCTTATTTTCCTTCCCTTTCAATCTTTCTAATATATGAGGAAACAGACTTTTGCTTCAGATGTGTCCCCTGCTTCCCAAGGGATCTAAGAGTTTCATCAACTTGTTACTTGTTGACCACTTTGCTTATAAGAAAATAAATGCCAGGGAGGCCAGTGAATTGTTGTTTTTCTTAAATCTGTCCTACATGATTTTGACCCAGTCCCAGGTGATCAGCAGCAATGATGCTCAGCAGGAGATAATGATGCCTATCACTATCAAGAAAGCTGAAACATAAGCCATGCTTGGTGATACCTGGAAATTGGATGACTTTCAAGAGAGGTGAGCTTTGTTTGTGTCCTTCAGGTTTCAGAGAGATTCCTTGTTGGAACTGGTCTGGGAATTTGTCCTTGTTTTTGGAGCTGTCATCTGTTCTCCATATAAATACAGCCTGGATTGTTCTAATGTGTGCTCAAAGAAGAGCCGTGCTGGGCCTACTCGAGGCTACATCAGCCCTCCAGCCCCTCAGAGGGAGAAAAAAACATCTCTGGTAGCTCCTGAGAGCATTTCATCATTTTTTGTTGTTGTTTTTTTGTTGTTGGGTACTTTTTGTTTGGTTGGTTTTTTGGGGGTTTTTTTTTGGTGTTTTTTTTTTTTTTTTGTGTGGTTTTTTGTTTGGCTTTTTTTTTTTTTTTGGTGGGGGGTTTGGTTTTTTTGGGGGGGGAGGGTTTGGTTGTCGTTGTTTTGGGGGATTTTTGTTTGATTTTTTTTCTTTTTTTTTTTTTGTTGTTGTTTTTGGTTTGGTTTGGGTTTGTTTTGCCTCCTCCCTGCCCTGCAATTTGGAGTGGGCACAAGGGGACACCAGGAGTATCTTTAGTATCTTTTTGGAAGGGACTGTCCCCAGAGGGTGTTGCTGGTACGGCCATCAGTGATACAACTTAAACCTGATACCCTGCTGATCTTTCAGTAACCAAGCATGTGAGGAAAAATTGAAGGTAGTCAGTGGTTACCTATGCATTGAATAGGGTGGTTTTTTTCCTCCATGAAGTGTATCTTCATGGGATACATGTCCTCAGTTCTTATTCAAAGCTGAATATCCATTTATTCTTCTCTAGCTTTCTGATCTTTAATTTCTGTGCTTTCTTCCTCACAGGGAACCAAGATGAACCATTTTAGCTGTGAGTGCAAGAAAATTAAGTGTGGGAAAATTGGGTTCAGAGCTGCCAGAAAGTGAATGCCACAGCAGGGGCATTATGGGAGGGTTGTCTTTGGACCTCTAATTGAAGTGTCTCAAAACTTTTCCAAAATGTTCACATTTGATCTAAGTTTGGCACTGGCATCCTTCGATTTGCCACACTGAAATAGCATTTGCTTATGCCATAATTTGTTCTATTTCCCATCTCTCCTCTGCCTTGCTTGAGCCATCCTGTGCGATGGAGTTGCAGCTGCCTGCTGGAAAGTGAAGTGAAATATGTGCCTGTGTCTCGGGAGGAGGAACTGGCATGGACCCAAAGCACTAAATCTCAGATGATGCCTGGTCCCTTGTTCCACTTCCCAGGCAGTTCCAGCACATGTGAGGGTCCTTCCATGCCTGCCTGTGCTTTTTCCATACTCCAAATGTGTTTTAGGAGAGCACATGGACCTCCTGGTCTGTGTGGGTGGTTAAGAGTGTAACATCCTTTCCCAGATTTATTTTTGCATGTTCCCAGCTGGTTCGTATTAGGTTTTCCCTGTTTGAGGATATTTGTTGTATGTAGCTGGTGTTTGATGCCAGGGAGACCTGAATCATTCTATCAGGGTAATTGATACTGACCTAATTACACAGATGAGTTTTGTACTGGAATTTTTAATGGCACTTAATAATTAGAAGAGTTCTTCATTCCCCATGTCTATGATTCAGTCGTTTGCCTCGTGTGCCTTCAAAGAACAAGGGCATTGGATGGAATTGTTTCCCTGTTTGTGCTGGGTAACTCTCTGTGCCTCCTGCCTGGAGAAGCAAGGGGAGCTGCTGCTGTTTAACCTCTCCGTGGAGAAAGCTGTGGTTGAGTCCAGTGACACTCTCTTGTCCCTCATCCAAACAGGATATGGATGAACTTGGATCTCTGCAGGAGATTGCCGAGGTCAAATGGGGACGGGGAGACTCTCAGACAGCGCAGCTCTGTTCAGAAAATCCTCAAACCACATTTGCTAAGTGGGAAGTTTGCTAGAGAACATCCATCTCTGTATTCCATCCTGTGGATGGAGTCTGTCTGGAGAGGAGGCTCAGTCCAGAAGAGTTTCTCCTCACCTTCCAAACTCGTGAATGTACAGGGCTGTGTCCCAGAGGACTGCAGCAAACAGGAGAAGCCCAGGTGATAAAGTCTTCAGCTCTCCCAGTTTCACCAGGCTGGGAAGAGGTGTTGGAGGCCAGTGTGATTTCAGACCTGCATCATGCCTGGGATCAAGCAGCTGTGCCCTTCCCCAGCAATCCAGCTGGGCAGGAATGGTGCTGGCAGGAATGGTGCTGAGCCCAGTCTCATGTGGAGCAGTTGAAGTGGTAAATGATACCCTTCACCTGCCTGCATCTGATGCACAGAAATATTTGAGAGACCTTTTTTTCCCCCCGCCTGGGTCTGTATCTTGTCCATGACCTAAAGTGAACCACAGTGGTTTCAAAACCACCGTGGATAGCTCATTTGTAGATACATGTTTACACCTTGCATGTCTCTGGGGGGGATAAACAGACACCAGATCACCCATGTGGGTGTAGTTCTGTGAGAGTGAGCAGAGAAACACAGTGCTCCAGAGCTGATGTTATTGTTTCTGTCCCCAGAAGGGAGATCTGTGAAAGGAAAGAGCCCAAACTGCAGAAGAAAACAACCAGCATTTCATTTGGTCAGCTGGCATTTGCTTGACTAAACCAGTGCTGCTTTAACATTACATTAAACATCTCTCCTACCTACTTCTTTTTAAATTCCCCCCGAGTTTCTTCCTTTTATTTTGGTCTGTTCTGAATATCTCAGGGTCTGGAATTTGTCTTTTATAATGATATATAGCGTGGCATGATGCCAGCCTCAACTCCAGGGAATTTTTTGTTCATGTTAAGATCTGAAAATCTTTATAAACATACCCTTGGAGGAAAAACAGTTTGGTATTCAAGAAGCAGATTAAAGAGTTAGAAGAGCTCAAACCAGCTGTGTCATATCGTACTGGGCTGACATAGAGTAAATCCATAGTCCATCCATATTTTCAATGTGCACACAGTTTGGGCTTCCTCATCTCAAAAGGACAGAGGAGAGCTGCAAAAGGTGCAGCAGGAGACCACAGAGACCCACATGCAGCAGCTTCAGTCTGTGTGAGGCTTGGGTTTAGAAAGAAATGACTGAAGAGAGGCCTGAGAGGGGGCTATGGAATCAAGAGTAGCCTGGAAAAGCAAATGAGGGTCTTCAACAGGAGTGAGCCAGAAGCACAGGAAAAACTTATGGGTTTTTTTACACACAGCAGGCACTGGATTTTCCTGATATCAACCTAACCCGCCCTGCAGCTTCATACCATTTCCAGGAATCCTGTTGATAAATAGCATCACAAATAGAAATTTTCAGTTCCCCTGAAGTTGCTGGGTAGAGCTTAAAGACTAACTAGCAAAAAAGATAAAAGAATGTAAAGGTATGCATTCAGGATGATAAATGTGGAGAAACAGACAATGAGGTCTATAGTGAGTTTTTTGGCAAATTATGTAACAAGAAGCAACAGTCTATGCCCAAAGAAAAAACTCAAGGAAAGGCCACCTGTAACACTGAAGGATGCAGTGAATACAACCACCAGAAACCCCTACAGATGACCCTCCAGGACCATGGAAGGACTTCCAGTAGGAGGCCAGTGCATGAAAATTAGTTCCAGGAAAAGTGATGTCTATGTATTAGCTAGGAGGCACATTGTAATGAATATGTATGATTATGATGGAATAAACACCATGTTGTAAAGTCTCACCACACACCGCAGATTATAGAAGTCTTCCTGTGTGTCCAGTGCTGATAAAGAATGCCAGCTTTCCAATGCTTCAAACTGCTGGAAAGTTTATTTTCTGGCTGATTTTGGTATCACAGTCACCAGCCTTGAGGGTGCTACCCCCAGTGAGGATGGTGAAGACCTCAATGTGATCTCCCCTCAGGATCTCCCCTCTCCTCCTCCAGGCTGGACAAACCAAGTGACCTCAGCAGCTCCTCACACGGCTTCCCCTCCAGAGCTTTCACCATCCTCATGGCTCTCCTTTGGACACTCTCCAGCAGTCTCACAGGCACCCCAGCTTCCACTCACTCTGTGTCACAGACAGGTTTTCATTCGGCTCAGCGCCTGCCCAGTGAGGAAAGTTAACCTGGGTTTCTCTGTGGCCATACAACACAAACCCAGCAGGGGGTGAGCCACTAGCAAGAGTCTGGGGAGGCCAACAAAGAGGAACCTGGCAGAGAAATCAGAGCATGGGAGAGCGAGGATAGACTGGGATTGAAGGGCTTCATGTGATATGAAGTGTATGGCTTTTGCTAGAGGGTTTTACAGAGAGGCTGGAGACAAGGGAAGGTATTTAAAGCTGTTTGAGGTACCCTGTGCTGAGGTTTTTTTGACTGACCCTAAAACCTCCCCTTCTAACCAATTGTGTTGGTGTGTCATTAGATTTTAGATTTGAGACTGTAAGTCTTTTTCTATATGCCTAAAGAAAATTCCTGTCTTCTGATTTTACTCGCTTAGGACAAAATGCTGCATGGACAATCCTATTTACAGGCAGGAGGCAGCTGCTTTTCATTAGGATCATTTGCCATAAGCCTGGCTGCAAATTACTTCTGCACTTAAGGAATGAGCAGGCTGCCAGGGTAGGGGGGCAGCAGGTGAGCCATTTCCATCCAAATCAGGGCTGGAAACTCCAAAGCCTTGTACAAATCTGCTCAACTGAGCACAAATGCCCCAACCGAGAGGGTTTTTGAGGGGTGCTGGTGGCTACAAGACACCAACCAGTCTCAGCAGGGGATGTAAGGTCCTGTTCCACTGCAGACAGACCTATTGTTGGAAATCCCTATATATGTGTTACCAGATGAGCTGGTCCTGCAGAGTTATCCATAGCATGAGATCCTCCCAGGCTCAGCGTGGGTGGCTGATGGGAGCAGCCTCCCCTGTGGCACTCACAGCCCAATTGCCTTGGACAGAGACCCACGGAAGTGGTGACCAAGCTACCATTTTACAAATCCACTTTCCAAGCACATCTCTTACTGGCTTGTTTAAAATTGGATGTTAATTTTCAGAGCCACGAAGGGCTGCAATGTTTGCTATTCTTTTTTTTTAACCAGCAATTATTCTGGTTCTCTCCAGGTGGGATTTTTCCTTCTGGCTGGTGAGTTGCTGCGGCTGCTGGCAGTTCAGCCAATGCAAGCTGTTGCTCAGCTGGGTTTTTGCTCCCAAGCTGCTTCCCAGCCCAGCCAAGAAGGAGAGAGGGGAAGTGTCACACACGGACGCAGGCCAGCTCTTTGACCTGGCTGCTGCTTTTAGCATCTGGATTCCTTCATGTGAAGTCATTAACAGAAGTAAAAGAGAGTTCATGCTGAAGGGAAAGGAAATTCCCCTTCAATAGCTAGTTCAGTCTGTTGTTTGAGGATGTTCACGTTGGTGGCACAGTCTTTGGAACACCCTGCTGGAGGAATTGGATGTGTTTCTGATTTGCTCTCCAAGAGCTGATGCTGAGGGTGGTGGCAGCTGCCAGCATGGGCCCAGTCATCCTCCCTGCAGGCACGCACAGAGCATCTGGGATTCAGACCCTTCAGGCTGAGCTCATGTCTGCCTTGAAATCAGGCAGGGTTTTGCCACTGGCTTTGTTGTAAGGTCTCAGTATGTGCAACAGATTTCTTCTGAGCATCCTATTCCCCAAGGGGTTTCCATCAAAATATCTGAATTTTGTCTGAAGCTGGAGGCATCATGGCTCACGTCTGGGTGATTTCAAAGAAGGTGCTACCAGGCACAGTATTTGGGAGCCATTTTCTCCCTGCACAGAGCAGGAAGAAGAATCCATCTCTTTTATTGCCTTTGCTACTGCAGCTCCCCAGTGGCTTCGTGGCATGGGTGTACAGAGCAGTGCTTCCTGCAGCCTTTCAGAGCTGGGATTTGTCCTCATTTTTATGATTTGTTTGTTGGATTTTCAACATTTGCCTTCTCCTCTGTGTGAGAGTCTTTAGCAAGAGCAGGAAGTGGCAGCTCTGTACCAGGAAGGTATCTCTGTGCCCCAGGACCATGCGCAATTAGCAGCACTAGAGGAGAAACTGGTGCCATGTTCTTGATTTGAACATCTGCACCGTTTCTTAAACCACTTCCTGACTGCAACATCATCTTGAAAGCACCAGTTCCTCTGGGTTTTTTTCTTTTCACACCCCAGCCTTCCTCCAGCACCTTGATGGGTGCCCAGTGAAGCCAGCAGCATCACGTCGGAACTGAAACCTTTTTGCATGCAGGGAGTTGCACAGCAGCGGCACTGCCAGGCTCCTGGAGCAGCTGCTGACTGTGGTGAGGTCAAAGAGGAGGGGAAGAGAGGTTTATCAGGCCAGATGAGGCAAGTTTGAATGCACCTGGGGTAGGTAAGCACTCAGTTGGCTCAGTGACTCTACCTGTCTGTATGTGGAGCAGTGAACATTCCCTGCAGAACTCACCCCCACCCACCTTCAGGCACAGCCCCCAGCTTGGGGCACACACCTGGCCCAGGTTCCAGCCATGGGATCCCATGCCCACCTCCCCAAAGAGCGTGTAACAGCCCTTGCTGAGGACATGGGGTCAGTGTTACCCCAGGGAGCTTGTCTGACCAGGGCTGTGTTGATCTATGCAGGAATTTTGGGAAAATCCCTCCTCCAGGGCCTCTTGGCATGTTTTCCATGACACCAGGCAGGCTTGCCAGCCCCACATGGAGCTGTGCTGGGTCAGGCCCTTTGCAGTCCCAGCCACAGTGGCCTGGAGCTGGGACAACCCAAGGCAAAGAGCAGCCTGCACTGACCTGTGTCAGCACCAGGCCAGGATCTGTGCAAACCCTTGGCACCCCATTTCCGAGAAGAGAGGGAGTAAATCCCATCAATCTGGCCACAGGCTTTGTGGCATCTATTTTGTCTATTCTTTTTTTTTTTTTTTTTTTTTAAACAGAAAGGTTGGTGTTGGAAAACATACCAGTTTAAAAATTTTGTATAACTTTAGTCAAAGGTTTTGTTTGTCTTTGCTCTGGGAAAAAGGATTTTAAGTTTCTTTCCAGGGCGTTGTTCTACCAGGTGAGGTCTGATGAACTCAACACACCAACAGACTGGGAATAGCCCAAAGATAAAGGGCCATCAGCGGCCATGAATGGAACATCAGCTCCAAACCTCACCTCTGGCTGGTCAGAGACACCTGGTCTGGGAAAAGAGAAATAAGAAAGAAGACCTAATTAACATTGCAGGCAAAAAAAATCTGGATTCAATAAGAAACACAACACTAAAAACTGTGTAACTTAGAACCAATGAACACTGACCCAATTAATTTCTATCAGTTTTGACTGTATAAAATATCTGAAAAATCTAATAAAAGCCAAGTGCCATGGAGTGATTCTCTCTGTACACCCAGGCTATGTGTGGGGATGAGATGATTTATGTGGTACATCCTGGCCAGAACAGCATCCTAGCCATGTAATAAAGTAATGCCTTGACTCTCCAGCATTAAAAATGTTTTTGGGGCGGTTTTGTTTTTCCGGTAGTTTCAGTGACACCAGGATCCCCCTCCGCCTCCCCCAGCTGTGCAATAATGACCGAGCACGGAGAGGGACAGCGGAGTGTCGTGGCCACCTCACAGGCCCGGGCGCTAGAGCGGCGCTGAGGGAGGGAGACAGGGGGATCCCCGTGCTGCCGAACCACATTTCTCACTTCCAGGGCCCTACAGTCACCCTGAAAGTCTGGGGCGGCTGCTGGCGCGTCCCTTTCCCGTGCCCCACTGCGCTGCCATCGCGTCAGCACCTTCCCTACGCCCGGACAGGCTGTTTTGGGGCAGAAGGGTGCTATATAGCTCGTTTATTTTGGCAGGCTGGGAAAGTCCCTAAGGCTTTTCCCACGGCGGTGCCACCCCAGAGACACGAGGCTGCGTCTTTCCCTCCGCAGCAAAATCCCCCCGAGGCGGTGGGAGGGAGGATAGCAGCGAGCCGAGTGCGAAATGCTGGGTTTTGTTAGCAGTTCCTGAAACACATTTCGGGTCGCTGCAGAGGGATGGGCACTGGCTAGACTGCTGCTGGCTCTCCTTTGGTGCCGCTGCTGCTTTTCGGGGGAAACCAGCTGCATGCAGATGTGCAGGAGAGAGGATGGACCCACCCGAGCAGGGTGGGGAGGAGGGTGGCCCCTTTGGATGGGGATTCGGATGGAAAACTCCTCCAGCACCATCACCACTACCATCACCCCGGGACACCCTGAACAAGTCCCTTGTGCCGCCGATGGCAGCTGAAAACAGCAATTAGCAGCAGAAAAACAACCCCAGCTGCCTCCCGGGGGCTCCTGGCTCCCAGGCGGTTCAATTAACCCTTCCTTGAGTAAAGCAGGGGGAATAATGGCACTCTCACCCTGGCTGCACCAGTGTTCTTGTCATTTCTTACCAGCGAAGCACCCCTGCAGGATCACGGCCAAAGGAGGGAATTGCAAGAGCTCCATGTATGTGCCCGGTGGTTCCGAGGTGATTTTCCAGGGCTGCTGCTGGGAAACAGAGCCCCAGGTTTGTTTTGTGCCCAGCCAGCGTGTGAATGAAGATGTGAGCCATGATCCCACCGCCTGTAAAATCGCTTTGGTCTCCCCGTTTCGGACAGCCATTATTGATTATTTTTAGCTGTAAAAGGGGGCAGGGAGGAATGAGCAGGGAGGCTCTCCGCTGCTATTTCAGAGGATTTGTTAGGTTTGCAGCTGACTGTTGAGAGATTAATAGACAAACCCCGACCACTTCGGTATTGTGTGCTCTTTATTTTTAATATAAATCAGTTCTGCAGTAGTTTGCAGGACACAAAGCTGCCTGCAGCCTGGGTTTGCTCCCATCAGCATCAGTGGCGTGGCTGGGCATGAGGATCGGCGGCTGGGGCATCCCTGCTGCAGGGTTTTTGTTCTGCCTTTTCCTCCTGCTGCAGAAGGTGGCAGCTGTTCCAGGAATGGGATGAGCCTGTCCGTGCCCAACTGAATGCCAGCCCTCCCAGGTCCTCTAGGGCTGGTCCTTCCAAGCGAACCCTGCCTTTGAAATTTGCTGGTGTTGAAGAGATGGCCATCAGCCCTCTCGCCTGCCACTGTCCCTCAGGTCTGGGGCAGAAGGGCAATGTCTGCCCCTGCCAGAAGAGACCAGAGGGCATAAATCCCTGGCTGGGGTCATGGCTGCTCTGTCCCTCTCATCTCCAGGCAAAACACCTCACCAAATCCACCTCAGTGAGTTTTATCTTTTTTTTTGGGTGCAAGCAGATTTTCTCATCAACGGCAGTGGCTGCTCTGAGTCGTTAGGTTGAAGGAGCAAGAAAAGTCACACTGCAAGGAAAAAACAGAAAAAGCAAGGGATATTTTTCTTGCCTTGATAATGAACAAAAATTGCGTAGCAAGTTGTCAAGGAGATGCTGTCTCTGGCAGCAGGATGCACCTGATGAACTCCCCTCTCCTGTCCAGGATAATTGCATGAGGAAAAGAATTTTTGTCAACATTTGAGGATGCCCTCATGGGCTAAACAAGATACGGCAGCTTGGGTGTTAAACTTGGACTTATCAGTGGGTTTTATTTTATGGTGTTTGAGCCATACTGGTTTTCAGCCAGATTTCTCCTTTCCAGCTGCAGTAGGAGCTGACTGCAGGTGTTGGTGCAACCAGTTTTGCTTCTCTGGGGAGCAGGAGCATCCTTTGAGGTGAGGTGGGAGGTCAGAAGTGGGTCAGGACCAGCAGCTCTTGTTTGTGGATGCAGTAGTGGGTCTAACCTCTCTCACTGGGGTTAAATAATAGTGCCCACGAATGCTCAGGTTGATAAAGAAGAAACAGGTGCCTAGAAAGCCCAGAGAAAAACCACTACTAGGATTTTTACAAATCTTGCAGGTGTACAATCTGTGCTATTAGTCTACAAAAATCCCACAAAGTGCAGAGATTAAACTATATATCAGTTTCTTTGATAGTACTACAGTCCACCATCAACATGGGTGAAACACTCACTGTGATAAACCAGAGATGATGGCATCACTCCTGTAAAAGATCCTTGAGCACAGCCCAGAGGACTGGCAGCTGGATCAATGAAGAGCAACTGGTGATCAAGGAAAGCCAGCTCCCTGTTTAAGGAAAACATCAGCTCCTGAGAAATCCCTTTCCTTTAATTGTATCTGAGAGCATAATTGCATGTTTGGCCCCAACAGACCTAAAATCAATCTGGCTAAGGAGTGACACGAAGAAACAGGACTTTAATGAGTGACACAAAGCAGTGGGAGTTAAGCTGATGCTTATCTCTAGTCACTGAATACAGGGATCTGGTTCTACATAATGTACATATAAATAATAGAGCAGCCCCTGCAAGTAGAGCCCTTTGCCAGCTCATTCAGAGGGATGGAGCTGTTGAGACAAGCACCCTGGATGTGTCCCTGGAGTTTCACTGGGCACATTGCTAAGTTCTAAAGGAACACAGCTTTTGAAATCTGTTAAAAAAAAAAAAAAAGGTTTTTCAATGATGTCACCATTTTTCCTAAAAAATGTTCTCATCTCTGATGAAAAAAAAATGTTTCTTTTGCAGGAGCTTTTAGCTCATCCTTTGTTTTGGACCTTAGTTATTTCTATTTAGGGAGGTAATGAGCAAAATCCTAATTTCTCATCCTACTTCAGCTCTTCTCACTTGCTTTTGCTGCATAAGAGAATTATGAATAAGCGAGTGTTCAGTTACTTTGACTTCCTAAGAAAGAAATTAGAAGTAACTGTTAGCCCAGTGTGATTTTCCCTTACTCTTTATTTGGCAATGCAATCACTAGAGGGAGGCAGATGGTAAATGTATCTATCCTAAGCTCTCAGACACTCTGTGGTGCCTTATAAATGACAGCAGAACAGTTGTAAGTAGGAGCTCCTGGTATATCATGCTGCCTGGGGGGGAAGTTTGAGCACTTGCTCAATCAGCTTAATTTTGTTGACCGTCCATGCTGGCACCAACCAAGGCAGCTGTGTCCTCCTCCTGGAAGATCATGTTGGGTCCCTCAGCTCGTCCTGGGGGAGACTCAATCCCCTCCTGAGAAATCAGGAGTGCAGGAGCTGTTAGAAAGGCTGAGACATTCCCTTTGGGGGTTTTGGCCCCGTGGTGCAGAATTTGTGCACCTTGGCTCAGTGTGGATGTGCCCACCAGCTCTCCAAGAGATGCTCTTGGGCCAGGTTACCCCCAAATAATAAGAATCAGCACCTGCTGAGCATGAAGATTTTGTCAAAAGGGCCAAATATCCTAATGGGCAATTCATGTTTTTATGGAGATAGGCTAAAACTAAAGACTTCCTAACAAACAAACCACATTAAGATTCCTCACTCAAATACTTAAATACCAGCACATAAAAAATAAACTTGACCATATGATTTATTTCACTATCTCTACCACCTGTTAAGCTAAAGTGAAGCAAATGCTCCTGTTCTCCTCATGACCCAGAAGATACCTTAGGGACCTCCCTGCTCTGCAGCAGGGCTCACTTCCAGGATCCTTATCTTCCAGGGTAGCACAACGTTGTTCAACGCAATAGGACAATCCCCTCCCTTGCCCAGCTGGTGATGCTGTGCCTGATGCCCCCCAGGACATGGGTGTCCCTCCTGGCTCCAGGGCACTGCTGACCCACATCCAACTCGCCATCAACCAGGATCCCCAGGTCCCTTCCCTCAGCGCTGCTCTCCAGCCTCTCATTCCCCAGTCTGTACATGCAGGGCTGCCCATCCCAGGTGCAGAATCTGGCATTTGCCCTTGTTGAACATCATATGGATGGTGATTGCCCAGTTCTCTCATTTGTCGAGGTCTCTCTGCAGCATCTCCCTGCCTTGGAGGAAGTTAACAGCTCATCCCAATTTTGTGTCATCTGCAAATTTACTTAGTATCCCTCCCAGTCCTGCATCCAAGTAGTTTATGGAGATGTTGAAGAGCACAGGGCCGAGGATGAAGCCCTGCAGAAGCCCACTAGTGACAGGTGACCAGTCTGATGTCACCCTGTTCACTGTAACCCTTTGTGCCCAACCCATGAGCTCATCCACCACAGGATGTGTTTATCCTGCTGTGTGCTGGACATTTTGTGAGAAATGGTATCAAAAGCTTTACCGAAATCCAAAAAGGTTATATCAACTCTCTTCCCTTGATCAGCCAGGTGGGTTACCCTGTCAGAAAAGGAAATCAAGTCTGATTAACAGGACTCTCCTGTCATGAAACTGTGCTGGCTGTGACCAGTGACTGTGCTGTCCTTCAGGTGATTTTCAATACCTCCCAGAACAATCTTCTCCATCATTTACCAGGCACTGAAGTGAGACTGACAGGCCTGCAGTTTCCAAGGTCATCCTTCTTGCCCTTCTTGAAAACTGGGACAATGTTTGCCAGCTTCTGGTTAGTTGTGATCTCTCCAGATTCCCAACACCATTCAAAAATCATGGAGACAGGGCTCAAGATGACATCAGCCTGCTCTCTTAGTGCTCTCAAATGAATACCATCAGGCCCCACAGACTCGTGGGGATCCAGCTGGAGCAGCAGATCAGGGGCAACTCACAGCCATGATCCTCCAGCTTGGGGCACCGGGACCCCCTTAGTCCTTCATTGGTGTTGAAGACAGAGGCATAGAAAGCATTAAACATCTTTGCTTTATGTCCCTGTTTGTGAGGTGACCACCCTCAGCCTGTGAAAGGCTGATGCTACTGCTGCACTGACTTTTGCTATTAATGTATTTTTAAAAACTGGTTTTATTTTCCCCCACAGTTCTGAGCAGCTTCAGCTCCAGTCAAGCTTTGGCCACACAAATTTTCGCCCTACAGGGGTGAACAGTGTCTCTGTATTTCTTTCATGTCACCTGACCTTACTTTCACTGGGCATACACCTTCCTTTTTTGCCATAGTTCCAGAAGAAGATCCCTGCTCAGCGAAGTCAGCCTTTCACCTTGCCTCCTTGACTTCTGACATTTGGGAATTGCCTGTTCGTGTGCTGCTTAAAAGTTGACCAGCATGGATGGACACCAGCACCTGCAAAAACATTTTCCCAGGGAACCTTACCCACTACTTCCTTGAGCAGCCTGAAGTCATGTTCAGGATTGAAATTTTGCTGGCACTTTTCCTCTTGTCAACAGAGATTTTTAAACTCAATGTTTTTGTGATCACTGTGGCCAAGATGGCCACCAGTCAGTCTTTCACTCGTGAGACCCTCTCTGCAAACAAGCACCAAATCAAGGAGGGCTCTCTTAGTATCTGTACCATGAAATCATCATCCAGGTGTTTTAGGAATCTTCTGAACTTGTTTGTGCCAACTGTGTGGTGCTCGCAGTCAACATCTGGGAAGCTGAGTCCCCCATAAGGACAAAGACTCCATACCTGGAAGGATTTAAGTCATGTAGATGTGGGGCTCAGGGTTTAGTGGTGGGCCTGGCAGCATTTGGTTAGTGGTTGGACTCCATGCCCTTGGAGTGCTTTTCCCAGATTCTCTGTTTCCATGGTGGGTGGGAAAGGGGTTTTGCAGGTCTGTCCGCACCTGGACAGGAAGAGGGGGGGGTTTGGGATCGCTTTGAACATGTGTACAGACAGATGGCTGTGGGAGGAAGATGTTTGTTCTGCTGCAGGAATTACAGGGTCTCACCAGCCTTTTGGTCATTGGGACCATATTGGGGAAAAGCTTAAAAATTGGGAGCTGGGATGCAGTTGCTTGCTCCAATACTGCTGAAAACCCCGGCAGCTGGGATGGTCTGATGCACTGCTTGGTTTGACCCACAAAAAACCCACGGGTGTGTTTGTCCCTGAGCATCCATCATCCTGTCATGCTGAGATGAGTTGAAAGCAAGAAAAGGATTTTTTATTTTATTTTGCTAAATGATGACTGACATTTTAAAAGCAATATTGTCAAAGCTGCATGTCAAACAGCCTAATTGCCTAATCTGTGTGGCTCCTAATGACAAGTTAGACTATTACAGCTGAAAGAATTTTAAGCATCTAATAATTTATACATCATCACCTGGGCTATTTGCTTTCCACACTTCAGTAAGTGTAGATGAGGAGAGGAGCTACTTCTGTTTCCAGGTAATTTTACCTGTTTCACTCAGTCCTGTCTCAGGATGGTGCAGCCCTGGGGAAATCACAGCCTTGAGCAGAAGTGGTTAAAATGTTGTGATGAAAACACTCACATTAGGGCTTTCTTTCCCCCCTCCTCCAGTAATTGAATATTTTTTCTTTTATAAGACAACAAGCAACTTGGGATCCTCTTCTGTGTCACGTTGGGGTATCAGCATCGCTTTAATTCCGGGTTATAACATTATGTGTTACAAATGGAGAAATGTCTTCTCACCCAAACACCCAGCGCAGAAAAATCCTTGGGCAGCAAACTGAAAGGGCTAGTCTGGCCCTAACAAGCTGTAGCTGGTCTCATTTCATTGATTAGCTAATTGCTATTAGCTAATTGCTGTCACTGGTGAAGCAGGGCACTATATGAGTGAGTGGGCTGCTAGCCCATCTGCTTTGCTGTGGGGATGTGTTTTGGAGAGGGGTGGGGAAAGGTAGCGATCCCACATTTGCTCTGCCTGGGGCATTGTTTTGTGGGGAGAGAGGGAGGGTTTGTTTTGTTTTTTTTTTTTTTCTCTGGTTTTTTGGTCTCATTTTAATGTTGTGCTTCGGTAAACCTCTGCCATGAAGTCTTTGCCCTTCCCATTTATTCTGGCCCTGCTCCTGATGCCTTGGGCACTGGGGCCAGCTCCTGGTGGGCAGGGTCCTGGGGTGATGCCAAGGCCCTGCTGTGCTGCTGCTGCTCCGGGGGTGAGTGATGGGAACTGGGGACTCAGTTCCCTGCAGGAAGCTCCCTTTGTGGGTGCAGTGTCCTGCCTCATTACAAATCCTTCTCTCCTCTGTATGGTCCCTAGGGGTTAAAGCCCAGTTGGGCTTTGCTTGCTGTGTTTTGGGGTTGTTTTTATATTGGTTGTGACCCAACAGCACCAATCAGGCAGTGCTTCTGGATGTAGGGAGGGGAGAAGATTCATAATCACATGGAATAAATTATGTGACCTTGGGGCTTGGTCCAGGTGTAGGCAAGACCCCAAACCACCAGGCTGGATTTGGTGTTCCCTTCCCATTGGGCTGGTGTTGGCACTTCTCTGAGCAATGCTATAAGCACTGGGAATTGGTACTTGGGCCTGCAATTGGACCTCTCTTTTCTTTATAGGAAAAGAAATATTCCCATCAGGAATATTGGAGGGTTAAGCCAGGTAAGAGTAAGTTTTTGGATCAGCTTTTTTTTTTTTTTTTTTAAATAACCCAGAATTTGTTGGGTAATTCAAACCAACCATAAGTGTTGTGGAAAATGAGGAGCAACAACGTGGCCCTGGGGTGCTGTGGAGAGGGAAGGGGTTGTGGTTGATCACTGCTGAGTGCTGGGGTATGGAAAAATCAGTGCTGGTATGAGAGATAACTTGTGCCACTGCCTTGTGGCTGCCAAATCCCTGCCACAGAGCAGGTCCTGCCGGCAGGAGCAATGCACTGCAACAATTAAAACAAGTGGCAAAAGTTCAACCCAAACTAGAATTGTGCTCCTGTAGAGTAAACCTATCATGAACTTGCCACTCTCTTAGCTTTGAGAAAGTGGTTTTGGAAAACACTGCTTTTTCCTGCTTAAGCGAAGTCATTTCCCACTTTGAGGGCTATGGGGAGGTACTAATGTTGCTTGTCCTGCTGAGACTCTAAGGGCTTCTGCCTTGGCCAGGGATCCTCCAGCTTTCCAAGGGGTCACTCCCATGTTCTCTCACTGATGGGTTTCCATGTTGGTTGGCAAACAGGAGCAGGAGGCACCAAACTGGGGACCTTGAAAATGTTTTCTGGAAAGAAAGACGGTAGCTATTTTTTTGGAAGTGGAAATGGGGGAAAGCCTGGTTCTTGCCTCTTGTCTTCCAGAGCCAGAGTCCCCTTGGATATTGGCCTACATGCCTATAAGAAGCTGCCACAGAGTCCTGAAGGACAGCTATGGGGAGTTCTCTCTTCCAGCATTCCATGCTGACTTTCCCATAAGCTTTTGGTGCAACTGGACAATCTGGGCAGGCTCCAGGAAGCACATCATCATTTATATCCAGGACTTTATTGCTAAGGAGGCTTGCAGCAAAAATGAGGACAAAATTCTGTTTGAGGGAGTCTCCTCCCTGGCAGAAAACAGTGTTGTTTATGCCTGCTGGAAAAAGGAGATTCACGTTTTTGCCACCTTTGCTCAGGCTGTCCATGTTGTGCTGCTGAAGAGATACTTGCCAGACCAGAGAGATGCACAATTTAAAGGGAAGTACTACATCTTCCAAGACCAGGAAGGTGAATCTTCCTCCAAAGATGATGCGATATCTGCAACTCCTGCTTCAAAACTGCCAAAGCAAGATGGTATTTTTCAGTCTGACTGGGCTAAAAACCACAGAGATGTGCTGGGCTTTGCAAATCCACGTAGCACCACAAGCCTTGGCAGCACCACGGTGCCAAGCAGTGAGCTGGTGCAGGGAACAGGGATCACTCTGGACACTACAGCTGTGGGAAATGCTGTGGAGTTTATCCCATGTGAACGTGCAAGGACGCAGGTTCTGGAAACAAAAGCGCCTTGTGGGCTGAGGTCTGAGCTGGCAGGGGTTCAGGAAGCTCAAGGCACAGGAATCCCTGAGGGCATAACCCCCACTGCAACACAGGATGCCTTGGGGCAGAGTCTCTCCACGAGTGAGGACATCACTGTGAGTTTTGGTTCTCTGCAGAGTGTGCTTTTGGAAACTCATTCGCTTGGCGCCTTCCAGGGGGGAGCAGAACATTTTTGGCAGCCAGCAGGTCTGGAGAGCAGCCAGCTCGTTCTGAAACCTACCCTGAGAGGTCTGGGCCATGTGCAGTTTACCATTAAACCAACAGGCACGAGTCACCTGGACTTGGCTGCACACTCTGAGTCTCTGTCCCCTGGAATGGGACAAAGCCAGGAGGGCACAGGCACCACCACACGCAGCCAGCTCAGCACAGCCAGCCTGGAGAAGGATGGAAGCCATGCCCAGCTGAGTGTCCCAGCTGATGGCCTTGCCAAGGGCCTGCTGCCCAGCCTGAGGAGCCCCCATGACGTGGTCACCAGGGACCACTTGCATCTGCTACCTGAGAGAAGCCAAAGCGGATTTGGGCATTTGTCCATGCCTAAACCTGAGCTAGGCACAGCTGGCCTCCAACATACAAAGCTCATGGATATTTTCCCACTGGGAAGTTTTAGGGGACCTGTCAGGAGGAAAACAGTGCTGCATTCCACAGCACCAGGGCTGGCTGTACATGCTTTTCCAACAGGGTTGGAGCATCCTCTCCCACCTGTGCCTGTCCTAGGGGCAGAAACCATCCCTGTGCTGGTGACCTCCTCCACAGCACCTGACCCTGTGGACTTCAGCTCTCTGGATTTAATCCCTGAAGCACCTCTTCTTCCACCAGTGGAGTCTGTGTCCATGGTGGCCTCTCTTCCAGCTGCTCTGGATCGGGACCCTGTCAGTCTCAGACAAAGAGTGGATGTCTCCCCGAGAGCACAGAAGATGTTCTTCCCTTCACCACTTTGCCATCCATCAGTAACCTCTGAACTGGGCACAGATGGGTCCTCTAGATGCCTTGGCCCTGGGATGCAAAAGCTGGGGGAAGCAGGTGGCCAGGGAGGAAAAACCACAGCTTCTGTGGGCTTGATGGCCAGGAGTCCCTCCCCATCACTTGCCACTGTCCCAAGGCCTGGTGCGGGGCTTACTCAGCCCAAGGGCTACATCAGCAGTGGCTCTGGGGTGACACCAGCTTCCCTGTCTGACATCAGAGAGGAGCATGTGGTGCCTGTGCAGCAGCAGGACAGTGCTGCTAGTGACAAACTGGCTTCTGTCTCCATTCTTGGGGGATTTAAAATGCAGAGAACCACAGAAGCTCCTCAAGTGGGTGCAGGACAGAGGAGAACTGCCTCCTTCAGAACCAGTCCCCCACACCCTGATCTGCCTGCAGCTCCATGGGGAGAAACACTGCCAAGAGACCAAAAGCCTTGGGAGCCCTCTGAGGTGCCCAGGAACACCCAGATGCCAGAAGGACAGCAAGGGAGACATGCTGGTAGGTGTCCCAGCACTTTGTGTCTCAGTTTGAGCCATCTTTAGGAGGCAGAAGCACTTGGAGGGGGCAAGCACAAGGCTGTCTTTCACCTGCAGTCTCCAGCTGGCCATCACAACCTACTCTCTGGGGAGGAGAACTATGGTGGGGTGATCCTCGCTGGACACCAGGTGCCCTCCAAAGCTGCTCTCAGTCCCCTGCTCAGTAGGACAGGGGAGAGAAAATGTGATTAAAGACTTGTGAGGTGAGATAAGGACAGGGAGACATCAATTACTGTCTATCATCATGGGCAAAACAGACTTGACTGGGGAAATAAGTTTAATTTGTTACCAATTAAATCAGAGTACGATACTGAGAAATCAACTCAAATCTTAAAAACAGCTTCCCCCATCCTTTCTTTCTTCCCAGGCTCAACTTCACTCCTGGTTTCTCTACCTCCTCCCCTGTCCCGAGCAGGGATGGGGAATGGGGGCTGCAGTCAGTTCATCACACCTTGTCTCTGCCAATCCTTCCTCCTCAGGAGAGGACTCCTCACTGCCCTGGCCAGTGGTAGGTCCATCTTGGAGCTGCCTGGTATTGGCTCTGCTTCATGCAGCCTCTCACAGAGGCTCAGCTCCAAGTGTAGATTGGATACGTGTCTCCAGGGGATGAAACTATAGAAATCTTGTAGCAGGAGAGGGTCTGAATGCCACCTCTTCTGTGGCAATTTGCAATGCTTTTAGGAGCCTGATATATAATATAAAATGTAATATATAATATGAGAATATAATAATCTTTGATTACATGTTTCTTTTCTGTGTTCCTGGTGTGTCAGAGCTGGGCCCTCCCTGGGTGACAGAGTACTTTCCCATCAGGAGCTGCCACCTCATCTTCCGGGATGGGTCTGGGGTGTTTTACCTCCCGCTGCATGCTGACACTAAACCCAACATCTGGTGCAACTGGACCATCTGGGCAGGCCCCCAGAAGCACATTGTCATCTATGTCCAAGGGTTCCAGGGGAACGATGGCTGTGGCAACAACCAGGACAAGATTATCTTCCAGGGGGTCTCGTCAAGCATGGAAACCAAAGTGGCATTTGCCTGCCACAACCGAGGCACTCTGATCTTTGCTGCACAAGCCACTGAGGTCCAGGTGTTGTTTCTGTCAGGGAGTGGTTCCAGAAGCCATGAATACAGACATTTCAAGGGACAGTATTATGTTTTCAGAGACCCTGAGACTGTGGGCTCTTCAAGAGATACCATAGCAGCTCCCCAGGAGACCTCTGAAAAAGAGAGCTGGAGGACAGTGCTAACCAAAGGTTCATTGCCCATGCTGACAGCTTCTCCAGGCCCACCGGTTGCACCTGCTGGTGGCAGGATACAGCCTGGCATTGTGAGCCCAGATGAAGAGGCCCAGCATTCTCCTGATACCACGGAAGATGCTCAGTCTGGTGCTAACCTGAGCAAGCTTGACCGGAGTGAGTATGGTCAGGATGAAACCAAACTGGAAAGAAACCTTAAGGATGGTGGTAGCAAGGGCAGAGAAACTGAAGATGATGCGTTAGTGGAGCCAGCTCCAGCTGGACAAGACACTGGCTGTAAAGCTGAGCCACCTGCCTGGGAGCTGACCAAGGGGGACACAGAGCCAGGGAGTGCTCTGGTCACCACAGTCCCATGTCACCCAGCTGGCTCCCCTTGCTCAGAGATGCCCAGCAGCAGCGCAGGTGTCTATGACACATCACCCGCCTGGGGTGAGGCCAGTGACAGCCCCTCAGAAGTGGCTGCTGCTGCACATCACACACAGACACCAGCGCTGGCACAGCCACCACCGAGCACCAGCACAAAACCCCCTCTCTACCTCTCTCCTGGTGTGAACCCAGCTGATGTGGTGTCTCTGGGAGGAAGGGCTGAAGACCTCTTTGGTAAGGCAATTTTTTGGTTATTAGTGGCTGAACTGATGCCTGACAATGTGCAATATCCAGCTCCAGTGATGCAGCACTCTCTTAAGAGGTTTTATTTGTAGACATGGCTGTTACCTTCAGTTGGGCTGGGTGGTACCACTCTGGATTTGTGTATCCAAGGAGGGAGGTCCTTGAGAAGACACAGATCTGTTGTATCATGGGCATCTGTGGGGTTATGCTACTCATAATAGGGACAGGCTGGTTTCTAATCCAAGTGTTTTGAGTTATCCATGGGGGAGCCAGCCTCTCAGCTCCGACTTCATCCCCAAAGCAGACTGGGAATGCTCAGTTTGGTTTTAAACAGCCCTGCCTTGCACTGATTCCTATGTAGCCTATCATAGTGCTCCCAGACATGATCACTGAGTTTGAGCTCCAGAAGCTGGAGAAGGGGAAAAAAGGGCTTTTTTCTCCTAAGAAAGTTTAGGAGTTGATGGTAGACTACTTACACAGCTACTGTTTATATTTATATTTTATATTTAGCTACTGATATGTTTTAATGTCTGCCTTAAGGCAGAAGAGGTTTTCAGTTGGCGTTTCCTTGCCTCCAAACTGTTCTTGCCCCTCCATTGTAGATTTTATTCAGATTTTTTACATTTGCTGGCATGTAATGCACAAGATGTTTTGCTCCACTGGGATCCAAGGCAGCTCTGGTGGCTTCACAGGGACAACGCTTCGTCTGCTTCCAGAAATGAAAATGGGGTTTATTGGGGTGATTTCTTTCTTAAGAGCACTTACCATTGTAGAGGAGAATGGATTGTATTTAGAGACCGATATTTGATTTCAGTATAAAGAATATAGGAAGGAGCTGGCACACGGCACTCTTTCTGCAAAGTGTCACAGGCCTAATGTACTTTTCCACCCCATTATTGGGAGATCAATGATAGCAGCCTGATGCTTTCCCTTGCTTTGACAGATCTAATTTCATCTGTGGAGAATGACACAGGACTGCAATCCCAGCACCATCCTGGAGGTGAGCCGTGCAGAGTTAAGCATGTCTTAAAACACTGCTCAGTGAGGCGATGGAGGCTGTGCTGGACATCACCTGCTCATTACATTTAGAAAGCAGTGGGGGTTGTTTCTGAGTAGTAACCACTTTGAAGATTTTATTTTTTAAGATATCAGTGCAGTCCCACAGTTGTGCTTTGGCCACTTTCTACCTCCCCTGGCAAAACCTGAGTTCAGGTGCTAAACCTGACTTAAATGCTGTCTTGTTGGCTACTTAAATAAGGTTTTTCAAAGATGAATGGGGGTGAATGAACCTCAATTCCTCCAATATATTTCAGTGGATGTCCCATGACTACCAGGATCATAAACCTGTAGAAATCCTCCTCCTCAGACCAGGGAGAGAAGTAAAAACCCTCTTATGTGGGAGCACGAGCAACTAAACAATATAAATGCTGGGCTTGTATAGCAGAGCAAGTCACAGAAACAGCTTGCAAAAAGGAGTCAATACAGAAAGAGCCTGAGCTCTGAACAGGGGAAATATTGATGAACAAATAGGTTTTAAACAGCAGACTGACAAATCTGTGGCAGCCTGGATTCCAAGAGATATGGGCTGTTAGACACCATCACTATTTATACAATACCTTTGGGAAACAGAATAGCTGAAGGCATGTGAATGTGATTGGATATGTATTGCTGCTTTGTGTAAGTTTGTCACAGAAAGATCAATTCTAGTATTCATCAATGAACATTATGTAGGGTTTATTTTCACTTGTTACTCAACAACTTGTTTTACCTGATGCATAGCCCCTGGAAATACCCACGTGGCACTGGCCTGGTCCGCATGAAGCTGTTCTAGTGTTGATGTTAAGGACTAACTAATTTAAGGAGCCTGTTTGTATTATGTGCATTCGAATATGCCAGGATCTTGTGTCTTCTGGTAGATGTGCTGTTTGAAGTCACTGTTGAAATCAAACCCAAAGACTGGATTCCTCACAGTAGAAGTGAGCTCCAAAAGGGACTCCTTGAATCACTGAAGAACCATGTAAGTCTGATCATGGAGAGGTAGAGAAAACCAGATGGGATGTCCCAAATCTTTTAAGTACAAGAGACCAAACTGTGTTTTTGTGTGTTTGGGGGAGCTGACCTGGAGATAAGCAGATGAGAACAAGAAGTATTTTACAGAAAAGGCTCAGAGCAGTGGGCTGTGGGACATCCTCTGCATCCCAGGTGGTTTGTGAAAGGGGACAGCAAGATGGGGAGGTAGAGTGAGAAAAGAAGCTGCTTGCTGTCATGCTTCTGCTTGTTCAACAGAACAATCAACATCAAATCAGAGCTGGTCACTCTGTTCCTTTGCAGATCCAGAAGAACCTGAAACTTTCTGCCAATAGAGTCAGTGAAATAAAGTTAAAGGATGTCAAAAGGTAGGGTTAATGCTGTGTGCTGCTGGCTTGGCAGCTGACTTCTATAACCTGCAATATTTCTCGGGATAACATGTCTTGGCTTCTCCTTCCCCAGGGAGAGATATGTGTTTGCTCCTCTTCTTTTATCTGTAACTTGTCCTGAAAGTAGGGAAAAAAAATCTTTCCTAGAGGAAAGATGGTGAAAATTGATGTTTAGAGTTACCTGGGGCCTATATAGGTGTAAGATGGATTTAAACTTTGGAGGAAAATGAGGATACTCACACCTGCCACTGTTCCTGCTGATGTAAGCTGGGAGCTGTCAGCAAGGTCCCTGCCACACTTGGCTGAGGCTGATCTGGGGCTGCAGATTGCCACTACAACTCACTTTACAGAAATACCTGGTCACTTCAGCCTAGCTCCAGATGAAGAGCCATTCCTGGGCTTTCCTTTTTCCCTCGGTCCAAGTGCAAAGCTGCCTCTTGTCACAGACAATCTTTGCAAGAGCCTGCAGCACTGTGATCCCAGGCAAAGGGTAGAAGGTCTAAATGGGGTGTCAGAGCTGGGCCTGCAGTGATGTTTTCCTCCTGCCTCACCCTGGGCTCTCCCCTGCCTGCAGGACAAGTGATGCCAACCTGCTGCTCACCTTCTGGCTGCACCTGGAGCCGGAGGAGAGGAACGTGTCTCTGCTCCTGCGCTCCCAGCTGGAGGAGCTGCTTGGCACCTCAGTGGGAGTGGAGAAGCTGCAGCTCGTTTCGCTGTTTGTTGAAGGCGAGTATTCCACTTCACTTTTTTTCTGGGATAAACTCCTTTATGCTAAGCCTGACTTGACTTAGGGCATCTATTCCCTGCTGCAGATGTGAACGAGTGCCAGGCTGGGGTTGGCCTCTGCGGGGAGGAGGCAGAGTGCCTCAATGGCGCAGGCAGCTACCTGTGCCGCTGCAAGAAGGGCTATGAGGACCATTCTCCCACCAAATCCGGCACCCTCTGCATCCGCACTCCCCGATCAGGTAGAGGACGGAACTGCAGTTCTGCTTTCTCTCGCAGTCTGGTGTTTTCCTGGGGTAGCACACGAGGGCAAGGGGGTCTCCCTTTCACTGGTGTCCTGTACCTCTGCTGATGTGGGATGTTACTGGAATGGTGGCTTTAGGCATCCCTGTCTGGTGTGGCAAGGATGTATAATATCCCTGCAAGGCAGTTCCCAACTGGGAATATTACCTCTCCATGAGTCTCAGCCTCTCTTCCCCCAGCCTGCTGCTTTCTCTGCATCAGGGTTACAACTTGGCACACGTGGGCCTTTAAGTTATATGCAAAGTGTGGTCAAGGGTGATTTGCGAGCTACCTCTGCTGTAACTGATGTGATCCACACACTTGGTGACTCCTGGGAGTGCCCTGTGTTCTCCTGTCACTCCGTGCAGATCTTGGTGAGAAGGACATTGATGCTCCTGGTGTTTACCCCACAGCTCCCCTGATGTATTTGACACAAGGCTGAGCAGATGGCATGTGGTGCTTGACTATAATGAGAGGTGGCTAATCCAGTCTTCCAGAGTAATGGGGCCTCACAGCCTGGAAAACAGTAATATACTGCAACATGTGCTCCAAACACTGCTGCTACTTGACCAAAATTACTTTGGTTGAGCAGCGGCTCAACCCTTAATCTGAGCTCATGGCCAAATATAATTTCTCACCCATCCTACCAACTCCAAGTTAATTAATCACTTGTGCAGTCTAAGCCTATACAGATAGGCTGGTTATTGTGATATTCTAATATAGATAATTTTATAAATCCATCTTTATCCATTGGGCCACGCAGACGGTCCCTCCAGGCCTGGATGGGAACGGCAGCAGATCTTTTAGTCTTTGTGTAGCTGCATGTGAGTTTGGCCTTTTGGTCTTTGGTTAGAGCTTTGCTCTCTCAGGGTTCTTCTGCGGGTAGCACTATCCCTGTCCTGCTCCTGCAGGCTGGCTCTTGGTCCAAGTATTTCCCTGGGATGGAGGCCAGCCTGAGGGCTTCTGGAAGGTGGCAGGGGGATGATGCTGAACTTCCTGGAGGAGGTGGTGGGGCGCTTTGTGAGCACGGCGGGGTCCCTGGGGCAGAGGGCACTGGGATGAGGCCACGGCCTTTCTCTTGCAGGGATCAGCACCTTCTTCCGCCACGCCGACACGCTGGTGGGGGCAGTCCTGCTGGCCGGCCTGGTGATGCTGGTGGCCTTTGGTGCCCTCTGCATCACGGCCGTGTGTGGCCGGCCCCACAGGAGGAGCCAGAGGCCTGAGGAGCCACCGGAGAGGCCTGCGGAGGAGCCAGCCATGGAGTTGCACAACCTGGACCAGTGCCTGCGCCTCGATCCCTTCAAGCTGAAGCTGCGGGCCAGGCCCCCCGAGTGGCTCTGGGATGTCCATGCCCACCGTGGCCAGGCACGATGGGCATTCCCAGAGCAGCCTCCCACCTCTGAGGGGGTCCCAGACAGAGGGGCCTTGGTGACCTGTGCATTTCCCAGGGCTTCTGACACAACCACTCCCTGTGCCAACCCTTCTGCTGTGTCTTGCGGACCGTGAGTATCCCACAACAGTGTTCCTTATGTTGTAATTTAATTTTTTTAATGCTTGCTCAGCTTGGTGAACAAAATGTTTGCTCCACACCTCTGATTTACCCTGCTCAAGAGCTGCACAGAACTGTCAGCACATGAAAATTAAAAAAAAAAAAAAAAAAAAAAAAAAAGTTTAAGTAAAAAAGGAAATAAGATGTTGGTTTGGTGCTTAATATAAGAAATTAAAAATTATTCTGCAACCTGCTCTGTGCTGCTTGCTTTCTCTTGCCCCTGTACAAGGAGCCCTGGCATGGCCTGAGGAGCAGAGGGGGTGTTTCCTCCAGCCTGGCTGAGAAACACCTCCAGAACTCGACTTAAAGTTTTGGTGAGAATCCTGGTCAGCTTATGGCAGGTGGGCCCCACTCACCGAATGATGGGTACAGCATTTTTGGTGCTTGCATGGACGCTGGCTGCGAAAAGCACCACCACGGCCCCAGTTGTCCCGGCTGGATGTAAAGCACGGCTGCCTTCCCAGCTTGTCCCGCCAGGCGGAGGCCGGTGGGGTTTCATTCGGAATTTATCCTATTTGTGTGTTTGAGTGGGGTTTCCATTGGAATTCCCGCATTCCTGGGGAGGTACTGTGAGCGGTGAGGCGGCTGATGTCCCACTGGAGGGAGCTGTCTGCCACCAAAAGGACAGGAAGAGCGCTGGCTGCAGCTGTCCGGGAAATACTGCCCGGGGTGGGGCACAGCCGGGGCTGGGAGTCCCTGGGTGAAACAGCAGCAGCTCGGGGGCTGCTCTTCCTGCGCTTGTGGAGCGGCTCTGGGCAAGGTGTGCTGCGGAGGTGAGGGCTGAATGGAGCGGATTGCAGCTGGATATGCCCAGCTCGGGGTTTGCGCTCCAGGACCAGCCTAAAAATGATCCCTCCAGGATCATCCCTAAAAAGGGATGGAAAAGGTCCTGCTGTGTTTCTCTGCAGGTGAGGATACTGGTGAAGAAGTCAAAAGGGGACCTGGGGTCTTTCCCTAGGATAACTCTCTTCCATCCTCCTCTCCCACCCCCCCAAAAAAGGCGGCGGGAGTGGGGAGGGGCAGTTCCTTTATCTCCGCTGTTGAATTGGTGAAGAAGCAAAATTTGCAGGGTGGAGGGGATTTAGTGCCATCCAGCTTTGGGTACTGAAACAGAAAAGTGGGTGTCCCAAAGACATATCGCGATCATTGCTTCCTTTGACATACATGGAGTAATCGGCTCTTACCAGCCCTTTTCTATGCATGGTTTTCAAAGTATTTTGTAAATAGCAGAGAATTAAATGCAAACATCTCCCTAGGAGAGACAGATAAGTGGGTGTAATTTTCCATTGTAAAGAGAAGGAAACCACTAATGCGTTTGCACAGAGAGTGCTTGTTTGCGACCAAAGAAAAGCAGCAGGGGCTGAAATAACACTGTCATTGTCTTGGCCTTGGATTTGGTCAGTCACCATCTCCCCTTTTCCCTCCTTGCCTCCACAAAAGGGGCTTGGAGGCCCTTCAGGTTGCTAACTCCGCTCTGTCCCACTTAGGTAAGGTTTGGATCCCTAAACCAGGCAACTCATGAGCAGATGGATGCTTCTGCTTTCTTTCCAGCTTTTCCAGGAGCCAGGGGAGCCTCACACTGAACTCCTGTGTTGGAAGCCAGCTCATGTAATACAGCTGTAGTCTGCTCTGTAACCCAGGCACAAGGCTCCCACTGGATCATCTTTCCCTGCAGCTTTTCATCCAGACAGCCTATCCTTCTGATGCTCCTGCTCTGGCACAGGGGACAGAGGAAAGCCTGGAGTGATGTGCCTGGGCAGGACTTTCTGCAGCCAAACCCATGGCAGCAGCAGGTCCATCTGGGCTCTGGGTGGAGGCAGGAGCTGGAGATGGCAGGCTGCCCCTCCTCATCTGGTGGGAAGTGACAGCACCTGCTCCTCATGGGAGAGATGTCCGGCTTATATTGGAAGCACTTAAAGTGTGTGTGATCTGTGTGTGATCTGTATGTGAAACAGCAGGATCGATCCAGGTATCAAGCCCATCGTGAGCAGTAGATATTAGGGTTTTCCCTCTTCCAAAAATCCACCATTTCAGTCCCAAATAGTGTTGCTTTTTATTTTCCACTACATCCAAAGGAGCTGCGTGCAGCCCTGTTTTGCCTTGTGAACTCCAGCCCATTCTTCCTTTCCTGCTCTCCCAGTTGAATTGAGAGGGGCTGACTTCCCAGAATCCCAGGATGGGTCAGGCTGGAAGGGACCACAGTGGCTCACCTGGTCCAACCTCCCTGCTCAGGCAAGGTCATCCCAAGCACATGGCACAGGATGGTGTCCAGATGGTTCTTGAGTATTCCCAGTGAGGGAGACTCCACAGCCTCTCTGAGAAACCTCTTCCATGCATGGTCATCAGACAGTAAAGAATTTCTTCCTCATGTTCAGGTGGAGCTTCCTGTGCCTCAGTTCCCATTGCCTCCTGTCCCATTGCCCGGCCCCATGGAGCAGAGCCCGCTCCATCCTCTGCCCCCTCCCTGCAGACACCGACAGACATTGATGAGGGCCCCTCTCGGTGTCTCTTCTCCAGCTGAACAGGCCCAGCTCCCTCAGCCTTTCCTCAGAAGGGAGGTGCTCCAGTGCCTTCATCACCTTTGTCACCCTCTGCCGGACCTGCTCCAGGAGTTCCTTGCCCTGAGGAGCCCAGAACTGGACACAGCACTCCAGATGTGCCTCACCAGGGCTGAGCAGAGGGGCAGGATCACCTCCCTGACCTGCTGCCAATGCTCTTCCTGATGCAGCCCAGGATCCCATCGGGAATGTTCCCCCAGGGCACTGCTGGCCCATGGACAGCTTGTTGTCCTCCAGCACCCCCAGCTCCTTCTCCCCAGAGCTCCTTCCCAGCAGGTCGGTCCCCAGCCTGTGCTGGTGCCTGGGGTTGTTCCTCCCCAGGTGCAGACCCTGCATTTGTCCTCCTTGAATTTCAGGAGGTTCTTCCCTGCTGCCTGTTGAGGTCCCTCTGAAGAGTTCACAGCACTCTGGAGTGTGGGCCACTGCTCCCAGCTTTGTGTCACCAGTGAACTCACTGAGGAGGCACTCTATCCTTAACTTCCTTCTCTCTACTGCAGGTCAGGGTATTGGCACCTGCTCTTCTCTCTCATCTGCAGTGGAATGAATTAATAGACAATAAAACAAGACAGATCTGTAAATCTGAATTTGGTCAAGCCAGAGATTGACTGGAAGCTCTGCTGCCTCTGACATCCAAAATGAATTTGTCACCTCGCTGTGCAGTGCTCTGCTTGCTCACAGCCCTTGGCCATATGAAATGACACACTCTGTTGATTTATGGGCCACCACAAATTATTTTTTTTCTTTTCAGTAGGAATTGTTCTCTCATGTGTTATTGCTGTGTGACTGAGGTGTGTGCAGAGGTTTCAGAGGATCCAGGATTTACTCGGAGATTGGGACATGCCCTAGAAGTGGCAGGGGAGGAACAGTATGTGAACATCAGCTGATTGTTTTTAAAACGACATTTATTAAGCCTGGTGGCACACATTCTTCCCAAATGCTTCAACTTCATTTGACTGCTTTTTTCCTGGGTTTTGAAGCAGGCAGGGCAAATCTCATCTGCCCACAGCGCACTGTCCAGAGCTCTTGGACAGGAATCACCAAGCTAAGACAGAGGATGTGGAGGGAGTTCCTTGTGGGAGCCCCCTCATCCTATTTGCATCTACTTCATTAGAAAAGCCATGAAAAAAGGGAGACATCTAATTCCACAGGTGCTGGCTGTGGCTGGTACCTTAACCTGGGCAGTGAAAGCTACAAATAACGGGTGGGGAGAATCACTGTGAGCGGAGATGCTGGACATGAGTTTGGTTTTCTTTCCCACAACCAGGAAAGAGCTGGGAAAAGGGATGTGGGTGTTCACAGCCCACTGGGACACCACTTGTGTGTCTTTGCTTCCCGTGAGTGTGTTGCTGAGATTATTGCTGAGGGAGATCTCCAGAAGCTCAGATGTCCTTGTGCAAAGTGGTGGATTTAGGAGGACACCCCAACTGAGCGCTGGCACAGGCTACTAGAGTGAAAATGTGGGAGTGTGGCTTCATGCTGTGGTTTGAATGGCAGTAGGTTGTAATATAACCACAAACCAAGGACAATCACCCCTGGAGAAAGTGGGTTTTGCCATATCAGCTCAAGTGCAGAAAAATTTTAGTGGTATTTTGATGACTGACTCCCTCAAGTGAATGACTGTAAAAAAATACAGTAAATATGCATTTAAGAAATTATGTGGGAATGATGTGGAAAGCCCCTATCTCCTGGAAAGCTCAGGCTGCTTCTGAGCAGTGATTTCCCATGGAACTTCCCCAGGGATAACCCTCCAAGAGCCAGTGACAGGGGTTTGAAAGCCCAAATGCTTCTACCTCGATGGTGGGATGGCCATTCCTGATGTAGAGAACCTCCCTCTGATCCCGAATCCCTGAACTTCAGTCGGAGCTGGGCTGCTGGAGGAGGTGCAGGAGGTGCACGCTGGCATGCAGCAAGGCAAGCCCGTGGGCACTGCAGGGAAGGGGCATGGGGAGGGCAGGTTTGGGAAGCCTCTGGCTCAGCATCTGTGCAGCTTTAGCGCTGAAAGCTTCCGGTTCAGCCATCCTGTGATGTAGGTTTGGGGACAGACTGTGACAACCTGGGGAGGCTGAGGCAGCTCCCACTCAGGCACCATCGTGCTGAAATGGGAGGTGTGATGGATATATAAAGTGGCGTTAAACCTGCAACAGCTTCAAATTAATGATGTGGAGCAGAGAAATGAAGCCTGGAGACATAATTTTTCTTCTAGCCTGGTCTAAAAGCCTGCTCTCCATCCCAGAGGATGCAGCTGCAGGGGCAGCTGCCTACCCTGTGGATATCACCTGAGAGTTTGATTTCTCTGCTGGAGCTGCTGCCACGCACACAGTGATCACCTGCAGATGCGTGTGCATGCAGGCAGGGGCCCTGCAGGGATGGAGGCTTTGGGGGGCCGAGGAGCACTGTCTAAATAGTCATATTTCCTGGAGGGAGGCAGCACAGACTGTGAATTGGGTCTGTTCCCAGAGCATCTTAACTCACAAGTGATTAGCTGTTAATTATTATGCAATAAATTACTTAATAAATGAGTATTCTTCACAGCACCTATTGTACCACATGACATCAGCTAAACTGTGTGAAATACATGTAATTACTGTAGCAGAAATGTAATTATAGCTCTCCCCCACCCTCAAATCCTTGTGTGGCATTTGGGCACTCGGACCAGGATGATGTGCAGGCAGTGCCACCATGCACCACCAGCCACTTTGTCCCTACTTCCTGCTTTCAGTTTTCTGATGAATGTCAGGATTCAACGTATAGGAGGCAAAAAAATCTGTCCTCAGTTGTGCATCACATGTATCCCAGTCTCAGTGTCAGTCTTAAAAGCACCCTGAGGATAACATTAAGCTCTCATAGTTCACTTTGGAAGAGAATAAAGAAAAAAAATCCTACTACACACATTGATTTCATCCCAGTTTTGTTTTACAAGTGTTTTTGCTTTATAAGGCTTTAACATTTAAAATCCCAAGGAAGGGTGCATTCTCCTGCTGGAGTACTTCAGTCCAAAATGTCTTTGCAGTGACCTAACTTTGTTTGTGGCCCTGAAGAGGGAGAGAGGTGGAGTCTCTTAACTGAGATCATCAAAATATTTGTGCTGGTATGTGCATTTTAGACCTGCCCTTGAAATTATTCAGCCTAGCTGTGGCTTGATTTGTTTTGGGAATTCGAAGTTTAATTTTTCCCCCTAGTCCTTGTTGGTGTCACTTGTGCCAATTGTCTGTGGGGGTGTTCAATTATAAATTTGAGTGTCCTCAGCTGCTTTTTGGGAAATGCAGTGCTCTGGGCTTGCTCAGAGGTGGAAGGGGAAATAAGGATAGAGCAAAATATCTGCACGTGGCTGAGTAAGTGCAACAGTTAGAACTTAATCAGCCAAAATGGCTCTCTTAAGGGTGGGCTGCACATGTGAAAGATATATTGCAATAAGGACGTGCTTGATTATGCCAACAGAAGTGGGATAGCAGGAAGCTATCAGGAAGGATAATAAGCACTAGATATTACAATGGGGATTTTTCACACTGCTAGCAAGAGGAAAAGCTGCCCTGCCCCTCTGCTGGCTGAAAACACCATAGAAGATATTTCCAATTTTTTTTCCCCTTAAAAGGACCCAGGCAACAGCATCCATGTGCATGCTGCTGTCAGCAAAGCCCGTGCCTCCATTTTTCTTAGTTTGCAGCTTCCGCTGCCGCAGCAGCAGACAAACCAAACTGTGAGCACTCTCTGAACACAGCCCCCAAAAGCACCATTTATATGTCTAATGCATGAAAGCCACACAGAAGGGAGAGCAGGAACAAGCTGCGTGTCAGAAAGCCTACAGAGTGCTAATGATGAACAGTAAATGGGTGGTAAATAACAGGGCTGTCACTGCAAGGCTGCTGAAGCACTGAGCCAGCTGTGTGTGCCTGTTCTGCATGCAAACAGCACCAGGATTTCTGCAGAGCCAAGTCGCACATGCCTGGAAAAGTGCCTGATTCCCATAAAGTATGGGAAGATCTGTATTCTGCATGTCTTTCGTAGAGGATGGTGACCTGGTGGTACAGAATGGGCAGCACCATGTTATGTACGGAGCAAGCAGGATATGCTAAAGTCTTTCAGCTTTGGGGGAAAGGCCTTCAGGCCTAGGACAACACTGGCTGATTTCAGAGGTACTAGAAACAAAGCAAGAAAATGGCTTAAAGCACTGTGCAACTTCTCTGAACATCCTGAGCCCCCCAATGCTGAAGGAGAATAAATTATTGTTTTACTTTTTAAAGCCTAAATTATTTATTCAGCAGAGCAATGGGCAGAGTTTTTGCCTGAAAGAGGTGGGAGTCAGTCCCTTTTCCCAGGTAACAAGTGCTAGGACAAGAGGAAACTGCCTCAAGTTATGGCAAGCTAGGTTCAGATTGGATATTAGGGCAAATCTCTTCACTGAAAGGGTGGTCAGGCAGTGGGGATGTGGTGGAGTCATTGTCCCTGGCAGTGTCAAAACCGGTGCAGATGGGGTGCTTAGGGACATGGGTTAGTGGCGGGCCTGGCAGTGCTGGGTTATCAGCTGGACTCCATCTCAGAGGTCTTCTCCAGTCTCTCTGATTCTGTGACTGTAATTGAAAGGTGTCCTCAGAAATGCAAACACAGGCAAATGTGTCCCATCCTACTCATACCGCTTGGGTTGCTTTGTTGCAGGTGATGCTTAGAAACAAAATTACTCTTTCAGTGCATTCTAAATAAACGCTTAGAGAATTTTCTTTCGTTGGTTTTTTTTCTTATTTTCCAATCTCCATTATTACCGTAATATTTCATGCTTCTGGGGGAAAAAAATCATATTCAAGAACAAAGCAACCCACAGCTTTTCTTCATTTCAGTCTTTTGTGTCCAAAGGGCTGTCCTTAACTCAATAACTGAGTTTGTATTGTGTCACATTTCACTGTCCCTGACTGCAGCCAGCCTGGCTAATCCATTTGCTGCTGCCTTATCAGTATTTCCCTAAAAAGAGAAAATGTCCTTTTATTATCACCTTGACACCCACTCCTGAGTGCCTGGCAGGGTTTGAGAATTTAATTTTTTTTTTTTAATGCAGTTTTACTTAGGAAAAAGAAGGAGCTTCAAGATATTTCTGCACCCCATGTTTTTATACATGCTTTTTTGGCCATGATGAATAATTTGGGAATTAAAAAGAAAAAAAGAAAAAAAGAAAAAAAGAAAAAAAGAAAAAAGGAGTGAGATTTAGGTTTCTCCAGGATTTTCAAAATGAAGGTGCTGTTTAAAGTCTTGCTGTTCACCTACTGCCAGCTGTTTTATAAAAGGAAGACATGTTGCATTTCTGTTTGTGGTAAGAATTTGCTTCAAATTTAGGCGTTTTAAAAGCAAGCAACAACAATAAAAAATCAAATACAGAGCCCCTTAGCTATATATTTTAATTGTTGACTTTTACATTAATATCCTGCAGAAGATACTCAAGAATCCTGCTCTTGCAAGTCTTAATCTTGTGATAAATTTTATATTTGCTGTGCAAAAAGCCACAGGGTCAAAGGCAAAACAAAGAAAGATGTCCATGCTAAAATCCTTTCTGTAATTCAAACAGGAGCTCAAACGCATTGACTGGTAGGGATCACTCTGGATTGCCACAGGCAGTGGCTGCATGGGATGAGAGGCTCTGTTCAAAGCTCCAGCAATACAAGTGATTAGGAACAGGTAAATCTGATATTCTTCTTATGGTGCATTTTCAGCAAATTGAGAGCGTGGTAACTGAAGAGTGCTCAGGCATTTTTTCTTGGTTATTTTACTTGGGAACAGCATGGGCCTACCAGTGTGAACACAGAAGGGTCTTTTCTATCCCTTAAAGAACAACAGTGCCTTATTTCATAGACTGCAGGAACTCCTCCCCTAATACTGGATGTTCAAGGCAGCTCTCAAGGAAGTCATTAATACTTCCCCAATCCACCAGGGAAGCCACAGGCTTTGGCACGGCTGTCCTTACAGTTACCTGCCAGATTTGCTCATTTCTGTCTACAGATTCTCTGTTTGTGCTCATGCCTCTTGGCCAGTTAATGCTTTGCAGGGACTGTATTACTTTCAAACCTTGGGCCATCTGAAGGAGAAAAAGTGCCTTTTTTTCTTTTTCCATAAGAAACTGCAAAAGTTGCATGTATTTAATGAATGTGGAACTGTGTGCTGTAGGCTGCTGCTTAGCTGGGGGAATGATATTTCTGCTGAATCCCTGAAGATTTCAAGCTAGTAAATTTTCTTTTTTTTTTTTTTTTTTTAATAAATTCTCTCCTTCATGTACCCACGGGCTCCTTTGGTGGCACCAATCATCAACATACACATTTTCTCTTAGTGCTACACTTCTTGAACCTATTTATTCCATTATAGTTTAAATTCTTCTTGCTCTTGTCAGCTGACCCTTACACACAGCTTTGCCTGCCTCCTAGAGCAAACGTCTTCATTATCTTTATTTGAAGCACTGAACAAAGTTGTTTTTAATTGTTGCTATCTGACCTTTGTCCGGCAGAAACAAAATTTGTTTTTCAAAATAAATGATCTCTGCAGCCTTTTCCAGCTATTGGCCATCTTATCAGACCATGTAATGATGCCAATTCCACCTGCTTCATCAACTATCTAAAGATAAACTCTAAGTCCAGTCCAGTTTATAAGAGACAAAGGCAAGAGTGAAATGAATGATCTCATTCCTCTGGGTGCAATTCTTTCAGCAATTGTAAAGAGTGACCTGTTGATATGGAAAGGTTAATGCTGTACCCCCTTTTTTATCAATTGTCTGTTTTCTATCAAATCTGTCTTATCTCATGTCTGCTTTATCAGATCTCCTTAAGTAAGGTACACATTTGAAGCCTTTTCTAAATTTAATTTCTCCTTCTTGAAAGTCCTGCAACTATTAAAAAAAGAGAAATCCTTTTACAAAGTCTATTTTAGACAAGGGACACAGGCCAAGTTCAGGTATTAACCATTTGGCAACTATGCCCTTGATCACAAAGCACTCCTCATCTTCAAATTGATCAGTAACCTAAAATAGAGCATTTTAAGATAATATGCCCATTCCTAATTTCTTTTATTCAGTTAAAGGAAATATGTTGGTACAAATTTCCCTTAAAATTGGCTGTTGGCCTTTCCTGACAGTAAACTTCATGAAATAAAATAACTGATTTTTTCCTAGGCTTTAGCCACTCGAAGATCTTGATCATGAAGAGAGAACAGCTGGTAGATATCTAGAGCATAAAAAAATACATTTTGGGGTTTTCTTGACACAAACTGTAGTATGGCAGAAAGCCACTGTTGTAGTTTGTGTTCAGAACTGTCTGGATGCTGCTCAATGAACTCCCAGTGTTTTTGAGTTGCTTCCTTTCACCTTTGTTTCCATCTATTCTTTAGGGGGTAGGAAAAACACTAACCCCCCTCACTGCCCAATTACTTGCGCTGCTGAATCTTAAATTCTTGTGTTCTACTTGTGTATTCCTTTTTTCTGCTTGCTTGATGTCTCACCAGTTCTTGTGAGGTTTGGGAACTGAAGGGAAGTTTCAGTGTAGCTCTCGCTTTGTTGTTGTTCTCCTGAGCACTGCTGTAATTTTATGCTCTTGTCTCGGGGTGCATGAGGAGCAGGAAGCTCATGGGAAAACTACAGCTGCAGGCACTGCAAGTTTTAGGTGCTTGCAGGCTTCCTCCACTGCAAGTAATGATGGTAATAGTGAAATTAAAACTGATAATTATGAAATTAAAAATAGACTAGCAGGTCTGTTAAGAAGCCTGAGAAGAGAGAATGCAGAGATCTTGTGTTTATCAAATATGTTGCTCATAGATTTACCTCACAGGCTGGTCTCTAGCATTTCCAGGCAACTCTTCTTCCAACAGTTTTTTAAAAATTATATTTCTTGTGTCACGTCATCAAAGTGCTCCCACCTCCTCCTCCCCATCCCAAAGAGGTGTGTATCCTTGTGTCTTTGGCTCCTGACACTTCTCTTGCACCACAATTTGATCTTCCAAATGCATCATTTCCTTATCACTAAAAGCAAGGATTTTGAGCCAACTCCTTGTTGCCAGCATTAGTGTATGGTTGACTTTTACACCTTCATGTTACATTTCATGTACTTGGTGTTAAAAACCTTCCTTCAGCCCTGTTTTTTAGCACTCTCCAGTAGTGTAACTGTGGCTGGCATTAAAAATATGTCCAATGTTCCCCCTGCATCAGTTATGAATGTTTTGACAAGAATGTTCTAATGCTGGAAAAGTATTTTTGAAATGATCTAACTTCTGCTTAAACCTCACTGTCTCTCTCTTAGGCTCTGATTACAGGGCTCTAAATGTTTTACATTAACTGTTAAAGACACTTTTAGACTCTTACAGAAATCCTCTCTTTCTGTGGAAAAGGCAATCCAAGATGGAAGTTTGCTTAAAAACAAATGGGTAGGCTGCCTGATAATGTATGTTTTATAATAATGAAATGAAGGAAACATAGTATAATTAATTGTCCCATTCAATCAAGGATTGAAAGGAAAATTAACCATTTTGGTAAAAAACAAAGCTAATGCCTTTTTTTCACTTGGGGTTCTCTAAGCTTTAAATATTCAACAGCTTTAAGCATAATGTACATTTTTCATGTTAGATTCATATTCCTTCCAATCCTTTGGGCAGTTTGGATGCTTGTGCCAGCTCTCAAAACTGACAACTCTTGCCCTGCTTAAAGGACTCAAAGGACTCAGATCAAAAATTTATTCTAACGTTTGATCTCCATCTCTCTTTGACAGAAACAGTGAACTTTTAGCCGTTACCAGAACTGCAAAAGATAGTCTAGATTTTAATACACATAATAGGAATGAGAGAACCTTGGTATATGCCTTGGCTTGAGAAAAACAGGTTCTGCCTTTCAGTGACATAAACCGTTTTTTTTTAAAGGGCTATAATTTTGTTACTGTTCCATCTGGAAAAATTGCACCACTGTGACTTGATAGTTAAAACTGTAACTAATACAAAGGAGATGAGTGTAAGAGTTTTGTGGAATGAATACCTTTAAAATTACATCCCTAGTATAGCAGTAAGGAATTTCTAAGTGCTGGAATTATCTGGAAGACCATCTCTGAAAGTGTAGTCTTTGTTCACTATCTTATCAATGTTCTTTTTGAGCCTCAAGATCTCTTGGGGGTTTTGTTTTGGGTTTGATTTTGGGTTGGATTTGTTTTATTCTGAACTGAGGTATCAGACATTAAATATGTGCAACATACCTGGCAGACAGACAATACTGGTACCAACACAAAAAAGTATAGAAAAGATTTATTGTAAACAAAAGAATTTTGTGCAAACAGTGAGGGGAAAGGCTTCTGTTTTTTAAAAACGCCACAACTCTGTAACGCGTAAAACTCTCCACATCTACTCAGTGACAGTCCACAAATAGTCCACTCAAGTCAGTTATGGAATTGGCTTTGATTTTCCTTGCAGAGAGGAGCTCCAACCTCTGAAGTTTAGTGTTGGCTCTTGAGCAAGATCTATTTTTCAATACCTCTGAGGCAAGAAGGCCAAGAATGACCCAACAAAACGGGAACAGAACTGTGGCAACACTGTGCCGGGCTCTGTGACCTTCTGGGGCCCTCGGGGCGTGCCCTGCAGCTGGCCCCGGGGCCCTACCAGTCCCTGGAGCTGCTCCGGGTGCCCAGGCTGTGCGCACCGGGCCCGGGGCGCTGCTCCTCCAGGCGGTGGAACTCGGTGAGGCGGAAGCGAGCGGCCAGGGTGTTCACCATTCTTTTCAGGGTGAAAAAGGCTGCGACCATCTGGAAGGTGAGGAAGGCGGCAAAGATGATGTGCACGGCTCGCTCCAGGGAGTGGATTTTCAGACCTTCATTAAACAGCAAGAAGAGAATTACAGGCAACTGCGGGAGGAGAGTCAGGAGCCAAAACCCAGCCAGCTCAGGCACCTATAACAGGGAGACATTGCCTATTAAAAACCTGACAGCTGGGATGAAAAAATCCAAAATCTTGTGAAAACATTTCTTTTTAATTTTTCAAAAGACAGCACCTAATGTGGAAAGGCAAAGTGAGGTGGCTTCATATTTTCACATCCTGTGTTTTTAAGCACACTTATATTTCCTGACAAAATCGATTTAGGGAGTGAGAGGGCTCTCTGCTGAAGAAAAACCACTTGGAATTCACAATATTAAGTGGAAGCCGATGCCAAGGGAATAGAAGATGCAGAGTGCAACTTAAGAGAAATAACCATCTCCTCAATTTAACTCTCTTAAATAAAATGCCCGCCAGTTAATGTTAAACTCCAAAAAGTGAAAATTAATGTGTACATCTGGAAACATACTTTCTCCAGGAGATTGCCCACGTATCCCAGGTAGAGTCGAATGAGCTCAGTCAGGGAGACCAGGATCATGATGGTGACCAGGATGAACTTGTAGTAATCTGATAAGGCTGGATACTGGAAGTGAAGAACAGTAAAAGTTTCTCCCTTGCTGTTTGTGATTAAATGAAGATATTCTGTGCTACTGTCAGCTGACAGTGCTGTACTGGCATTCAAACACTCCTGAACCTCCAGTTTCCAGGACCTCCCAAATTATTGTAATAACCTTTAACTCCAGTGAGCTCTATCCCATTCTAGGAGGTGTTTGATGTGATACACATTTACAAACCAACACTTTCCTTTGTTCTCACCTTCAGGTAGAGTATGGCAACCGTGATGAGCCACCAAAATGGGAAGAAATAAACGTTGAAATAGAGGGACATCTGCAGTGGCAAACTGGAAAGTATTTCACAATCTGTACAGAGAGAAAGATTTTATTACTCCTAGTTTGTTCTGTGCTTCCCTGCTGTAAATACGACAGAAGGATACTGCTCCATCTTAGCTTCACATAGGCAAGTAACACTCTTCCCAGCCAAATTAAATCTTAAGAAAAACATTTTTATTTATCCAGAGGAAATCTTCACACCCCATCTGGAGTTAGGTAATTTCCTGGAATCTAAGGCACCTTTGGGTTCCTGGGACTCAGAATTTTCATCACTTAGTCATATATTCAACTTGAGTGTTCAACTGTTGATTACCTGGTGGCTTTTAGCTTACTCCACCATCTCTGACTGATGCTTAGCTCAAGTGAGCTGCTAGAGAGCAGGCTTGCATGGCCCATTCTTCATTTCCCACCTTTTATTTAAACAGACGCTTGCATGGAAGCCAGTAATTCCTCTGATTCTTAAGAGGTAACAATTTCAAATGTGTGTCAAACTAAACCTCATCCTTTCAAGTCTGTAGAGGACAAAATGCATTCACACAATGCAATGTAGAGAAAAGCAAGTAACTAACTCGAACATGCAGACAGTAAATTCTGTATTTACAATTTTATAATGGACCTACAAAGTCAGATATAGAAAAATTTAAAAGGGAATCATTAAATTTTTCATCAGTGGAGTTTTACTGACATATTCTGGCAAACAGATATTGCATCCATTTTGTTTTGTGTCTGTAGGCACATCTTCACTTGGTACTACCTGAGCAAGTTTTAGAAAGCACTCATTGTGATCTGGTTTGTATTCAAGTCCTGTGCCTCTGCCTGTCATGTTGGCGATACGTGACTGAAAGTTTCTCTAAACAATCACGCTGCCTCACCTCCAGCCTCATAAGCACCTCTCTTCTGACACTGCCTTCTCTTTTGAGATCTTTTAACCACTCTCACACCTTTGTTCCACCTCGATCTGGCATTCCATGCAGCCCGGTACAGTCTGCTTCACACGTCTTTATGCCAGGTGCTGAGGGTGCCAAAGTAACCACTAGACTAAGTGGAAAGGGAGCAGGATTTGGGAACAGAACTGGGACAGACCTTAAGGGCAGGGTGTGAGGGCCAGGGATTTGTTACACTGAAATAGAAGCTGCAAGACAACATATATATATTTTTTTTTCCACACATATACATACATATATATATATACATATACACATACACATATTTAATAATCCCATTTTAAAGCACCAACACCTTCCTACATCTGCAGAGGAATTAAAATCTATGGGTACCTCAGAACCAGTTTTACCATCTACCTAAAATTGTCCCAGCTGTTCCTAATAAAGGAATCTTGAGCACCAAAATGACTTTAGGAGTCACCAAGATACAATTCCAGAACACTGCTTAATCTTCCAAAAAAACCACGACCATCCAATTACGAGTAAGTGTATTTCTGTCCCATACGTATTGGATAAAAATGTAATGGTCCATGGCCATATTACTTAAAAATAGAGAAGCCAAGAGTTCTAATTTCAGTTGTGATGACAATGTTTAGGTATGTTAAAGGTTTCATTGACATGGCCTTGCTATTTATAAATTCTGTGCAAGTCCTAAAACTGTGTTTGGATGAATGCTTAAGCAATATAAGCCAATACTAATTAATTTTTCTATCCCTAAATTAAATTAATGCTTATTTTCTGGGATTCCTAAAATCAATGGAAAAGCCAGGCAGTATTGCAATGGCCAGTTGCTACAGCAACTCACCAAGATATGTATGTGTAAAACTTAATTTTTGAAATCCCGATGTCCAATAATTTAATGGTAGATTTGCAATTCGTTTCAGTGGATTGGATATTAACATAGGAATATTTTCATAACGGGAGAGGGAAGAAAAAGAGATTAAAGAGAGAAGCTATTTGTGAAATGTTTGATAAATGAAATGAGGAACTAGTAAGTGTTAGCAGTGTTACTACACAAAGAAAGTGGGTACTCCTGCCCTGAAGTAAGAATGGCTTTTTGATGAATTTGATCATCTTAAAACGGATTTATCAGTTGAAATCAATATAGCCTTTCGATGTTGACGTACTGTCCGCATTTCCATGGCTACTCTCGCGGTAGAAGTTTGAAAAGGAGGCGTGTTGGCCCGTAAGTCCCGCTGGCGAAATGACGGGCACAGTTATCAGTCTCCACCACAGGCAGGCTCAATAGAGAGAAAGCCACAGCGAAAGCAGCTCCTGCGGCAGGTCCCGGCGCGGCCTCTCTCGGTACCGAGCCCCGCAGGAGCCACCGAGCCCCGCAGGAGCCACCGAGCCCCGCAGGAGCCTCCGGGCCCGGCCGCACCGCCTGCCCGCCCCGCCCCGCGGCCCCCGCGCTGTACCTGCGCGGTAGCCCGGGAAGCCCGGGGGGGCGCGGGGGATGTCGCTGAGCGGGGCGTGGCGGCTGTCGCTGAACACGGAGCTGCTGAAGGAGACCAGGCGCCGCCGCAGCGGCTCGGGCAGCGTCGGGGGCCCCTCGGGCCGCGCCATCGCGCCCAGGCCGCGGCGGGGCCGCGCATGCGCCGGGGGGCCCGGCCGGGAGCGGGGCCGGAGCGGAGCGGGAGCAATTCCCGAATTGGGGCGGGAACAATCCCGGGTTTGGGGCGCTGGGAACAGAGCGAGAGCAATCCCCGGGTTGGGCGGGAGCAATCCCGGGTTTGGGGCGGGGGAAGCGGAGTCTCCGCCCCGGGGATAGACCCCGAGCCCACCGGGGGTTGGCACTGGAGGAATGGAGTCCTGTCGGCCCCGGGCCCGGCGTGTGAGGGCTGCCCGCCGGTGCTCAGAGCTGCCGGTGCCAGCCCCCGGCGTCTCCCCTCAGTTCCCACATGGCTTTGCTGCTTTTCGGATCAGTCTGAGGGGATTTTTTTTCTTCTACTCTGCGAAGGGAGGGTGTGGATTTTCTGGGGAGGTAACCGGAGAGGCCCGAGGAAAGCGGCTATAGAACCGCTCTGCTTCTGTCTCGGTAAATCCGGGGGAATGATGCTCCTCCACGGCGACAGAGAGAGGGGGGAGTGGAAGAAGGGTAAACCTTCTGTGTTGCCACTTAAAGTGGGTATGAATGGCTCGTTTTATGAGAGATGCAGGTGTAACTGAGCCAGGAAATACCTTTTCCTCGGGGAAATCTGCGTGTGCCACTCTGAAGTTAAAAGCTGTGGTGAGACCAACACAGTCATTCATAGGCAAGTCAGCTTTGTCCCTTACTGGAGGTTTCGTGGAATCACAGTAAGTTAATAATGTAAACCAAACTTCTTGTGCTTCTTTTATTTGGAAAATGTAGGCCCCCCAAAATGAGGTAATCTGCTCAGTAGGTTTTTCAGTCCCCTTAGGGCTTGATTCCTTCTGAGAAAAAAAAAAAGGATGCCATTCTTAAACATGCAGGGAATTATTTTCTGCACGATCAGAATCAAAGAGCGGCTTGTGCCTTTTACTGTGAGAAATGTTCTGTACCTAGTGTGACATAGAATTATAGAATAGTTTGGATGGGAAGGGACCTTAGAGGTGGCAGTGTTCCAACCCCGCTGTCATGGGCGGGGACACCGTGCACCAGGCCAGGCATGCCAGCTCACTTCTCCTGCTCCCCCACTTCAAATCACGCTCAGCTTCTTCCCGCCGTGATCATGCTCCAGTACAACTTTCCAAACTCAATTATCTCCAACTAAATAATTTAAAGCCTAGTTTAAATTTAATTTCATTCTATCCCACTGGGAGAACTACAGAGAAAGATGGCTAAACAAGCAAGAGTTCTGAGAAATCCGTTTGGCTTCTGAGCTGATGAATGGTGTGGTACTGACAACAGACACTTTCCTAAGGACTTCTCCAAACACGGGTATGCCAGCAGGAATCTGCATTAAAAAACAACTGAAATTATAGAGGAGTTTAAGGATAATTTTTATATTTGAAGAAACTTTATGAAAACTAGCATTAATATTGGATAAGTTTCTGAATTTTAAAAAGTTCAGTCTGTATCAGTTATCTTGCCAATTGCCAGTAGGTGCTGGAAATTATTTCCTTTTGGGCTCAACAATTGTAATGGTGCCTTTTGCACTGTTTAGCCAATGTCATCGTGAAGTTCTCTGCTATAGACAGGGGCAAGGTGATGAATTTATGCAAAATTTTCAATGAGATTGCCTGAAATTTTGTTTTACTGTTGTTGCCTTGGTCCTGGTCTGGTTAACCACTCTTCAAGTTAGGGAAACTCTCATCCCATACTCTCAACTACTTAGACACAAGGAACAAGTTTATATGAATTAAAAATATGGCAGAGTTTTGATTAAGTCAGATATTCATTGAAGTCTCAAGTTTTTTTCCATAGTATAAGTTCTTGGCCTGTAAAAGTTCAGCCTTTAAGGATTTTCCTTGTGAATACTTTTTCTAAATGAAAGATGGAAGGATTTTTCCTGAACTACACAATGTTATGCCTTTTCCTGATGCCAGTGGCTTTGAGTGGGGGCCCTGATCTTCCAAACACTGCTTGTCTTACGTTCCCCAATTCTGAAAACCTTCAAGCATGCAGCAAGGTATCCTGCCAGCAGCTCTGCAGCAGCCAATGCTATTTTGCAGAATTGAGTTCTGCCCTTGTAAAAACTGAAGCAATCCAGCTTAGCAGCCAGCAAAGTGTAAAACTGAGGAGAAGGTAAAGGAAAGGCTGATGGCATGCAGACACCACAAGAAATGTATGGATTTGCCACATAGGCTCAGCTTCCAGACTCACGGTGTGACTCTGTGATATTTGGCAGCCTTCCATTTTCAACAGATGGCCGAGCATCCTGCATGTCCCCACAAAATAAAGTTGTGCACACTTTAGTTTAATATTTTTTTTATGCAGACAATTAAAATATTCCCTGAAGAGGAACTCTTTGTTTTTACTAATTCTGTTTAATTTTTCTTAGACTGCAGCCTACTATTTTTTTTTAAAAAGCAATTTAATGATCAGAATTCTTCTGATTTTCTGTAGGGAGGGATGGAGAGCATCCCTTCAAGCAGAATAAAACCTTAAAACTTGAATGATCAGAATACCTGGGACATCTCCATTTATACATCAGAGCTTTTTGTGACACAAGGACAAGAATCTGTGCCATAAGGAGTGGGAGAAGGAAAAACACTTAACTGTTACATGGCTGTAACAGAGACAATGATCATCTGTATAAACAGTGTTCACGTTTACAGCTTTTGTGACAAAACTCTATCTGACCTTTTCCTTTCTTAATGGAGAGGCATTCCCTTACTGAATTTGTGTCTCTCACAAATGGATGTTTACATTGGAGATTTCCAATTCTCTGTGCTTCAAAATAAGATGCTGAAATATGAAACTGGAAGAAATAGGCTCACAGTGGCACAGTATTTTAAATGACTGTTTTATTTCTCTCCACACATGCTAGCTATAAATAAAACAAAAGTCTCTGAAAAATCTGCCTGAAAGCTTTAAATCAGAGAAATATTGGATCTTTGTGTATCCACAGTAGTCCAACTAACTTGGTAGACCCTGGCCTGGCTCCCAGACCAAAGCTCCTGGGGCTCTCTGGCAATAACACAAAGCCATAAACACCAGATGCAGTATATCTATTGAAATGAAATATCAGCAGTTTTGCACAATTGGCATTTCAGAAATGCAGAGTTCATTTAAATGGTTCCAGTGGTTTACCTTTGCACTGGAGTCACAATTGCTGTATTTTTGAATGCGTTGGTGTGGAATCTCACAAAAGCTATTTTCCCTGGCATGCCTGTGCTGCTGTCCCTTTATGTGTGTGAGAAACAGAAATCACTCTGCTCCTTGTTTGCTCCCCAATAACTGCAAGGTGTTTTAGCACAAATGCTGGAAAAGATGTGCAAGGTGCTGCTGAGCCAAGGTATGTACAGGCAGGCAGAGTACAGGCTTGCTTACTCCTCATGTCCTCAGAATGAAGTGGTAGATTGGGAATTTTAACAAATTACAGATGCCATGAAGGCTCTAATGTGTGTGATTGAAAGGATCCTGTTATTAGCTGTGTCAGTGTCTGCCAGAGTAATTTCACAGCTGTGCTTCTGGCTTGTGACAGACCAGGACAGTCTTTTCTCTCTGTCACTTGTGCACGAGTCCCAGGTTTTCATTTCACACCTATGGGATATTTGTGTCTGGTAAACAATTATTGTTGCTGATGAGGCTTAGCCCAGGCTGTCGTGTCAAGTGTTATCAAGTACACATCACTGCAGTGATTCTATGTATTAAATATATCTTGGCTATTTTAGTCTTAAGCATAAAGACAGAAAGAAAAAAAAAAAAAAAAAGAAGAAAAGGCTGTTACTTGCTCCTGCAGATTGAATTTCTTCTTGCTGTAATTGGCATTTAGTTAGAGCCACTCCCTAGCTTATTTTATTTTGTTTATTCGTAGTTTTGTCAAGCGTGCTGGGAAAGTCAGAAAGCTGGCATGGCTATTAAACAAGTTTTACTGTTTGTGTTGCAAAAGTATTCAAGATTTTTGTGGTACGTGAGAAGGTTACTGAGAGTGGATGGATTTTGAGCCAGGTTCTCACTAAAGATCCTTGATGGGGCTTCAGCTTTGGTCTCATCTTTGCATAGATAGGCAAGCTGATCTTTCATGCAGTAATTTTGTCTAAATATTACGTGTACAATCCAAGCTAATTAGAGAGGCTTTCCCCCTGTGGTGGGTTCCCCCAGAAGGCTGTTCATGGGAAAGAGCAATGTACTTGTTGAATGTGTCTGTCCTTCTCTACTGATTACTGACTGAGTCTCATTGTTTTGCTAAATCAAAATTGCTAAATCAAGGTGTACAAAAGTTTTAAAATGTGACTCTTTACAAGGATCTAAGCTCTCCCAGACGTTGTTTTGTGGGTCTGAGCTTCTCCAGGTGGTAAGGCTATTTTGTTCCCTGGGTACCACACCAGATGCTTCACCTGCAGTCTGTATAACTCTTGCAGAAGGCTTCCTTGGGACATGGACCCTGGCAGTTCCAGTGCTTTCTCTTTATTGCAGAATACAAAAATGGCACAGTATTAAAAAATTTACCTCCAAGGTGGCATGCATCAGCTGTGCAAAGGCAGGATTGATTTTGCTGTTGCGCACTGCTGATAGGTCCCTGTAATAGCTGCTTTGTACATCCTTTGCAATTTGCTCAAGCCCAAACCCTGAGTGAGTGATGGAGGATAACACTGGTAATTTGATCATTTAGGGAAAAAAGTAACAAGGTAGAGAGGACTGTTGTTTAGTTTAGAAACTGATCTCAGGGTTAAGGTTTTTATTTTTAGTCTTTAAATTCCTATTTGGACAGTTACATAAATGCCTAATTTCAAAAGTGTGGGTATGTCACAGCTTCTGTGGAATTTAAATGGGAGTGGCAGCAGCACCCTGGATTAAGTTAGATATTCAGATTCTTTCATATGCATTTGGATGTCTACATTTGAATTTTTAAACAAAAAGAACCCCTCTCTCAGCTTTGTAGATTTGCTGAATGCAAAGGCCAATGTGAACATGAGGGGGTTGTGTTCTCAGGTCAGCACCACGATGTTTCCTTTGTCTGTTCTTCACATCTAGGCCAATGCTTCATCCTTGTGTGAGAGAGAGATTTTGAGAATGACTGGAATTTCCACAAATTTCAGTGCCTAAGATTAGCAGCAGAGTTCTGGTTCAGGACCTTTAGCTTCCAACAACATGGGTTATGCTTTTGGGGATGTTAGTGCAACAGCACTGTAGCCTACGATATCTCCCTGTTGCGATGTGGGTTTGGCTCCGTATTTACTTCTCTTCCATAATCTGTTGTCTTGAGCCTCTCTGCTGTGTTTCTAGACAAACTTGGCTCAAGTTCTCTTCAAGTGGTAAGAAGAGACAGTGTGGTGACTCTCAGAAGCTTCAAAGAGTGCTTAATTCTTTTTTTAGTGCATTTTCAGTTGTTTTAGGCAGGGCCTTCTTATTTGTGGGTACGTGTTGGCTATTTGTGCCATGTACCTTAGTCTCAGTTACTGACATGGAACAAATGATCATTTTGACCTCCCCACAGGAATCTTTGAAATGTAAAATTTCTATTTGTCTTCTGAAGATGGGGTTCCTTGTAGAACTGGGATCTGTAAAGTGTTGCTTAAGACTGGAGAAAGTCTAAATGAATTCTTACTATAAAGATGTTGCTCCAAAGCAAGGAATTCCTTTCCTGCATGCTGAATTGTTCCCATTCACGGTGGAGGATGGGACTGTAGGATCAAATCCAGCTTGCATGCCTGTCCTTTTTCTCCCTGGAATGCTTTATTACAGAACTCAATTAATAGCAAATTTCCCCCTCAGACTCCGTCTACAAGGTCATGCCTGCCTTTATGAAATATTGAATCTGCAGCTGCAGGATTTATTACAACAGTATTTTAAAACACATGATGCTGGTGCGGCAGCTCTAATTAGAAATGCCCTGAGCTCACTGTGCAGGCAAAGCGTTGTTTCTAAACTGCAGCATCCACAGCAAGAGGCAAGTTTATGCATGTTGGAAGGACAAACAGAGATGCCTGTGGGAAAAACTGGAGTCTGCTGAGGAGTGCTGCTGTGCTGTGATTTCTTACTTCTTTAATTTGAATTAGCTCAGTTTGAGCCAGATTTTTGCCTGTGTAGCATTACTGAGTCGCAGCAGTTTAGTGGAAAGGGAAGACCAGGGCTAAAGCCTTCAGTTTTGTCTTACTGTGTGACCAGTTACATACTTTGCCGTCATGGTCAGTAAGTAATTCAAATGGAAGGTGGACTGATGCTAGATGTTTATCACAGTAAGTCTCCCCTGCTTTCCTTGACAGGGAATCTGGCTGGCAGAGAACGGAGAAGGTTTAGGAAATGAATATGCAAGGGGAGTTCTGTTGTACACCGCAAATTGCCCACCACAGTACCAGCAGCCCGTGTTGATCACACCTAAAAAACACCTCCTTTCCTTGAGTATGAAACATGGAACCCACTGTAGGAGGGCTCTGGATTGGCATTGCTGTCCTGCAGGGATAATTAGGAATTTACCACAGCAGAGCAACAGACGCCTTGAGAGACGCAAGTATGATTAACTCCATAAATACATATTATGAAATCATGGGCAGTGTTCTAACTGTAATGAATTTCCCCTGCGGGAAAATATGCCTGAGTAAAGAAATCAGAAAGAACTTGATGCCAAATGCAGAATGGAAGGGAATTACTATAAGGCTGGAGTCAGTCCACATTTTTTTCTCAGTAGTCTTTTCCTTTGAAGATTCAGATGAGGAGTTATTTTTCTTCATTTTATTATCCTCTAATCTCCAAAATCGGTATCACTTTCCTAAAACACACTAGCGTGCGTCACGTGCATATATAGCATTCCCTGGGAGCCTTGTTACTGCTTTATAGTCACTGCTGGTGAATTTGCTTATAAAAAGGCAAGCACCTACTTGAGACAGCATAAGTCCATATTTGCTCCTGAAAGTGCTGAAAGTGGATTTCTGAGTGTGTTATAGCATAAAGGAGATGATTTTTTCCTACAAAAGTGTGAGACCAAAGAATCCTGCTGGTGAATTCAAGCAGTCCTCATAAAGACTGTTTATAATAAAGTCTCACTTGTCAGACATGGAGGGCCTTTAACATCACATCTGGGTTAGCTGCTTGAGTTTGCAAATTAAAACTGCTGGTATTTCCATGGAATTCAGCCTTGCCTCAAGGAATCCTAGTGTAAGAGCCACTGAAAAAAATTCCTAGACAGTCCCTTCTTGTTAGTGTGTCCTGGCAGAAGGTGATGTGTTGAGTTATTCCTGCATCCTGAGGATCCTTGCCTGCAGGAGCATCTGTTGGCAGCAGACATAGCGTAGAGGAGCTCATGAACTGCCCTGGTGTGAAATTAGGTTAGAGGAGCACAAAGCTGTCTTAAAACTGTCTTGTGCCAGGAATGGGTTCCGGTGGCCTCGGAGCCTGGACTGACAGCACTTTATTCCAGCCTTTATGTCCCAAAATCTCATTCTGGCAAAGCGTGGGTCAGTCAGCTGAAAAACCTGTCCTTCTGTTATTTCCATTCTGATCTCAATATTTCTTTACTATTCCACAGTGAACTTCCCTGGTAAATATCTTAGAGCAGTTTTTTCCCTGTGTGCTTTTCAAAGCAGAGGGAAGGAGCAGTGCCAAGTTAAACCAAGCTTCAGAATGCCAGGTTATCTGTGAGAGAAAGCTCGTCAGCTACACTTTCAAGTGCAGCGGGTAAAAAGCTGTCATTCCTTGGGGCTGGCTTGGTTCTGCTCAGAGTAGACAAAAAGGGTAGCCCTATTTTCAGTTGTGTGTGCAGTCAGGGTCCTGACAGCGCTAGGCACTCTGCTGAAGCGGATTAAAGATATGGTTTGGGGTTTTTTGGATAAGGAAGAGCTTTAACCTTGCACATGAAACCAGCCATATAACTTCACTAGGCACTTCTGCAGTGAGCTTTATAAGGCCTAATGGCAAGAGAGCTTGTTTCTTGTCCAGTCTTAATTTGACTGGGTTCAGGATGTACTTAAGAGCTCTGCTGAGTCTAGGCTGAAAAATAACTTTTCATGTGGGAGTGCTGCAGAAAGGATAATGATCACAAGAGTCTGGGTGACAGCAAAGGCTTCATTCAGCCTGCTGCCTTTTGAGCCTCAGTTCATATTGCTTTGACATTAATAAGATGTTGAGATGTAGACTTTAGTTGAAGTAGAATTTTTCATCAGATTTTTTTAACTTGGGTTTTGTCCCTTTTTGCCTATGTGTAAGTGCCTTTCTAGTCTCAAATACATCAGAGAAATTGTAATTTAAAAGTCCTTTTCTAACTGCCCCTGAATTTTAAGTCATGACTTTCATCAGATTTAAATGCTATTTGATTTGTAAGTGTTGGCTGATATTTGGGCTGATTAATTTCACATACTGGTTTTTGGAAACTGAAATACTCCATTTCACAGGCACATACTGCCCCAGCATATGGAAAATGGCAAGTGATCCTGCTGCTTTGGGGCTCCAAAGTAGAGATGCATTAAAAAGAGCTGGCTTTTCAGCATGCTTCCACCTTCTGAAATGTCTCTGCAGTTATTAAATTGGTAGAAATACAGTTTCTCAGATAGTTTGTACAGTTGAGAGTTTGTGACATACTAGGATGTCTCTAAATGTCGAGATTGACACATATATATCTGTAATATATCTATGTCTTTTTTTCCAGGTATCTTTCAGAAGGTGCCTTAACATGTCTCTGTCTTACTCAAAGCCAAATTAGGAGCAATTTTTTGTTCTAAGCTAAAATTCCAATCCTGCTGAGAGCAAGAGAAGTTTGGTTGGTGGGAGTCAGGTATTTGGCTGGTTTCTTTCAATTGTTATCTGCAACATGCTTCTCATTTTGTTTTTTGAATATATCACTGAGCTTTCTCAGTAAGAGGTTGTAATTTGTACAGCTGGAGCCTGAATGAGCCTTTGATCACCAGCTGTGGTTACTATTTCTGTCTATTCTTCATCACTTCAGACACTAATAGTCAATGAGCCCCATGGATCCACAGGGTGCTCACTCTTATTGTGGCAATTATATTGTGGCAATATAATTTAGTGGTTAGTGTGCAATCCTGTGTCTTCCAGACACAGGATTGTTTTGTGATAGGCATTTTGTGCAGTAAAGAGGGGATGAATTGAAAACTTCATCCTGAAATGTAAGTGCATACACAGCCTAGGTGGCTTTCCAACTCAGTCCAATAAAGCAGAGTTTATCTCCTGTCTGATGATTTTAGCAGATATTATTCAAAAATATTGTTTGTTTAAGACAGCTCTGCAGCTCTTCACTCCTACCACTCTAGGAACTGGACATAGATGGAGGGTTGTTGATTTGTGCAGGTGAATAGTTCATTGCCAGAGTTCAAAGACTCTTCTAGAATGCTCTGGCCAGTATCGAAACTGGATTCCTCCACTAAAAATTCAAAGTAACTTCACTGACTTAAAATAAAAAAATTGCAACTGCTGTTGGCCTGAGGGCTTTTCATTTCAAGCTCTACGACTTTTCTCAGAATTTTTTCTTAGGCTGGGCATTTTAGAATTGTTAGGCTCATCCCACAATGATCTTGGCCTTCTGGGGTCCCTCTGCAGTAACAGCTGTTTGAAGATGAATTCCATATTCTTGTCAGGAGTTCAGTTACTTTATTGGCCAGTGCATTTAGAAAGCTTCTGTCAGTCTGGCTGATTCAATTCCACAGGACATCTTGATTTTTTCCAGTGCTGCCCTTATTACTTTATTCTTGCATGTCAGCTAATGTCTCAGTGTAGACAGTGACCTGCATAATAGCTGGGTTTTTTCTGCCTTTTTCTAACCCCAATCATACTGCAGTGTGAATACTGATGGCAAAGACATTGTTTGGCTTGGTTGTACCCTCCCTATTTGATTGCTTCCTCTGCTTGCTTGGTCCATCAGAGACCTACTGTTTCTCTAGACATCTCCCTCCTGCTACACTTCAGGCATTTTATTTCTTATGGCAATTTATAGTCCTGGATATTTTCTTTATTACATGTTTTTCTTTTTTCCTGTCAAAATCCATTCCGTCTGTTAAAGACAGATGAACTGGATTTACGGTGCCTGAAATATTGTTTTGGCCCTAGAACTCACCCTCTGCCACACCATTAGAAATCATTGCAACTTCTCTGTGTCTTTACTTTTAAGATCCCATTGAACTCAGGCAGACATGTGTGGCACTTTTCTAGCAGGAGAATATTTATTTAATCCTTGTATAGAGAAGCAGAGAGCAAAATCCTAAATCCATTCAAAGCAGTGGGGCTTTTCCTGAGCTCCAGCTGAGTCGTGGCTTAATGATCAGGTTTGTGGTCTGTAGTCAGCCTTGCAGCAAGAGGAGAGAGAAAGCACAAAGCAGGATTTTCACTCCCCTGTTCTGACATCACAGGCTGAGCTGAGGGATAGTGTTTTACAGCAAGACGTGAGGGACTTAAAGGACCAAGTTTTCTTCTGGTTCTGGCACCAACCTCCTAAAAGATACTTTAAAATTTATGGTGTCACATTTGGGTGTAAAATAAGAAAGTTTCTCGGCAGCACAGCACAGTCTGAACGCATAGTTTTGCTGGAGTATTGCAGTTGTATCTGAGGTTCTGGGGATGAATGTCTATCTGGGACTTGCTAAGCCCACAGAGGAGCAGACAAGCCTAAGCTGTGTGTTTATTCAGGTGCTTAAGTGTGTTGCCTGGAGCAGGCCCTGATTTATTCCCTGTGAATTGTGATGGTGTGTCCCACTGAAAGCCCTCTGATTTGGTGACAAGCCCGGCTTATTATCCCAGCAGGGAAGTTTGCTGAAATAAGGTGGGCTAAAAAGGCTTCCCCCTAGTGCTGTCCCTTGCTGAAGAGCAGCTTGAACAGTGGAAACTGTCAGGAGTGCTTATTCAAAGGAGCAACGTTGGGAGGTGAAGATAAGAGCATTTATCTCCATGTCAAAACTACTCAGTGTCTTTGCTGGACTCCCAACACAGGAGTAACAAGGAGCTTAGGCTGGAGATGCTGGAATGCCAGGAGTCCAGGGGGTGGTGTTTATCCCACCCAAACATGGCACACATCAAATCAATTACACGGTGCGAGCGGATTCCCCCGGTCACCAGCCAGTATTGTGAGCTCAGAGAAAATATGTTCTCCTGGGCACTGGAGGAGTCGCCTCCCTTTGGATGCTGATTTGATTTGAAATGTGTATTAGAGGAGAGAGAGAGAAAAAGAGGGAGGGAAATGGAATCTCGTATGTTCTGCAGCAAATTGCCACATCGATCTTGTCACTTGGCAGACACAGTTGGACCTGAGGCTGTGAGTCTATGGGATGTGCTGTATTTCTGTCATGAGCTGTCAGCCTCAGAGGAGTACAGGAGAAAGAGAGGCATGGTATCAGTAGAAAACCAGTGATAAAGGGACCAGCAAACTGTTTAACAGCAAATCAGAGCTGTTGCATTTTTGGATTGTGCTTGCCTTCAACAGCTAGAAATGTGCTTTGTTCTCATTTCCTTCCCTGGTGAGGCAGTGATGGGAAGAGGTGACACGGGAGGGAAGGCCTGGTGTTTCTGTGGAGGCTGCCCTTCTTCATGGCTAATGGCACCTGCAGGCCCCAGAGGAGCCCTCAGCTGCCTTGTGCCTGCCCTTGTACCAGTCCCACAGCCCTCCCTGGAGACATCTCTGGGACAGCTCTTCCATGCAGGCTTTTCCTTCGATGGCCAGTTTGGGAGCTGACGGGATCACGCTTAAGTTATGCAAGGACCTAATCCTGGAATCAGAAACTTTCCCGAAATTGCTCTGTCCATCAGGAATGTGGCTTAATATCCCGGTTTTGTTGAAATGACTGCCTTGGAGGGACTGTGCTGCTGCTGGGGGCCACAGCCAGGCAGCTGGAGCAGCATCCACCAGAAGGTTCAGTCCAACCTGAACAAACCTGAACACTGGCAAGCTCATCTGAATGAGCAGCAGGCCTTGGGCATCCTTCTGCCTGGATGTTTGTACCACGATCTCTGGAATGTTGTCCTTGCCTTGGGATGCTCGTGTTTCTCCCAAGCAGAACCAAAACACTAGAGAGCGCCATGGATTTGCAGATTTTGGCTTGTGAAGTGCAGTCTGAGGCTGTGAGTGCTCCCTGAGGGGAAGGATGTAGAGGGAGCTGTGCTCGGGATCCAGCCCGGACTCGCTGCTGTGTGCTCGCTGCTCAGGAAGGCTTGGGTACGGAGAGGTGGTTTCCCTCTGGATATGGAGCTGCAGGTGCAGAGCAGGATGAAATGTCTCCGGAGGAGCCCATGAGGAGCTTCACAGGAGGACTGACTTTGTTTTTGAGCTCACACTTTCTAGTCCTCGTGAAGAAAACTTTTATTTTTCAAGTATTTCAATACATAAACAATGTTTTAGTATATTTGAATGGCCGAGCCATTTCTTTAAAAGCAGACTGGGTCAGATTGTTTTGCTGTCTCATTCCCACCCATGCAAAAGGCTTAGACTCCATGAGGGCTTCACGTGGGCTCTACCCTCTTCCTTGTGGGAGGGTGAGAAGCTCATGACCATTTCAGCAGTGCTGGAGAACCTTGCTGTTCCAGCATGCACTGTCCTGTACCTTCTCCCATCATCCAAGGCCACCTGCAGCTCCCCTCTACCCTGGCTTGGTGGGGAATTGGTCTACATGGAATCATGCTCCTCTTAATCACTGATCATGTGATGCTGATGACTAAACCTTCCTTATAATGAGCTATCCTTTTTTTCTGCTCCCCTGCAGAAAAAGGATGCTTCACTGAAACCTGACTTATCTTGCAGAAGATGCCCATCTCCATGTATTCAGAAGTACTTTTTCACATAAAGCTTGGGAGTTTTTTTTAAGGGAGGTGATCTGTAGATATTTTGGGATTTTAAGTTCACTATTCTTCTCCTCTTGTGCTACTTAATCTAAAAGGCTAAACGAAGTCTTGCCATTATTTTTCCTCTCTCATATTTTTGTTTGTTTTGTGGATGTTCTTTTTGCTTGACATTTCTGAAAACATTTCACGTTGTGAGAGCTCAAAAATAATAAAAGTGAAAGAAAATTGTAGAAAAGGAAAAAATGTGGTAGTGAAAAGATGTTAAGGAGGAAATGTTTTTATTGAAGTTGCTATCAGGAGGAAAGAGATGAGGGAATACATTTTTTCCCCCTCATCAAAATTCTTAATGATGTAGATGTTTAGAAGTTTAATTGAGGAAAAAATCAGATTTTGGCACGTCTGAATGGATACCATTTATCCTGTCCTGCTTTGACCTTCCTCGGTTCTCCTTGGCTGTGTCAGAAGCATCTGGAAAGAGCAGATAAGAAGGAGGAGCCTTGGGGCAGGGCACCTTGGGAGCAGTGCTGGAGGGCAGGAGGCATCTGTGTGCTTGGGGGGAGCCCCATGGACATGAAGAGCTGCTGTGTGCTGGGCAGAGCTCCTATCCAGGGGGAGAACATCCAAGGGGGAGCCTTTCCTCCCTGTGCTTTGAGAACTGCTTCTCTCCTCTCGATGGAAGGGGGATATTGCCCATCCAGCACAGATCCAGGCTGGTATTTCCAAGCAAGATGGTGTGCATGGCAGCAGGCAGAGGATTACTGGCTGCAGAAATAACTTTTCAGGAAGTGTGTTTTTGAGATTTTATCTTTTTGTTTGGAGAATGTTTGATCTATGGAAATCCTTGAGCATAGAGAAGAAAACAACCCCAGACACATGCACTCAAAATGAAGAAAAATGAGCACTAAGTTAGAAAAATGAGGCAAAACACCCAGAAATACATTAGAGTTCAGTGGAGGTGTTGGAAGGAGATAATAGGAAGGATGTGGAAGGTTTTGTGATGGGAACATAGCCAAGCTGCAAATGTGCTATAAATGTCTCGGGGACTAAGGCACACAGGATATAAACCTTCTGAAAAAGAACAGATTTCATGGCTCTGCTACTCCGAGAACAGTGTGTTTACTGGGAATGTTGGATTAAAACTGGATTTCTCCATCAACAATTGTCGTCAGCATGTGCTGTGTTTTAAGTGGGCAGGGGACTTCTGCCTGCATTAAATTAAGGAGTGCAGTGTTAGGAATAGTTTCCTTACTCGGGATGGCATCACTCCAAGCCTCAAGGTAATTTATATCTCAGGTAGGCATGCTGTAGTTTAACAAGGCTAAATATGGACAAATGGAAGCCTGATGTGGGGCCAGATGCACTGGAAGCAACAGCAGAGTTTGTGGAGAGTAGCTGAATATCCTTCATATTGTAGGAACAAGCATAAGCAATTGTTTGGTGTTTTTTTTAATTGGATTTTGGGACAAAGCACAGCTGGTACAAAGCTTTAGCAGGAATTCAAATGCTGCTGCTTATTAATGCAGTAAGTGCTTATTTACGAGTCCTAGTTTTTTCTCTGCTGTTTAATACTCTGACAGCCACAGACCTACGTAGCACGTTGCAAACATAAGGTTTTTAGGGAAAATCAGCTGCTTGTTCTTGCAGTATTTGGCAAGGCAGGAGAACTTAGTCACAACTTGCTAGAGGTAATCTTGCATCTTCCTTGGCAAAGAACGGGTGGGAAGAAAGAGACAGAGAGGGTGTCAGTATCCTTCTGGTCAGTGTAAAAATAGCAAGTTGGAATATAAGTCACACAGATGATTTACCCATTTTTCATCTCTCTGCTTACAGAACCGGGAAAAAGTTAATGAGTTAAAATGAGTTATCACATCTTCCCCTCAGCAAAAGAAAACCTTTCTGAGCAAGAAGAGCACTATCCTTTCCCAGTTACTTTGTAGTTCTTATTTTAGTCTTTTGGGGATAACAGTCATTTGGGGACTTCTTTTAAAGTGTGGATTTGGTTTGGTTTGGTTTTTTTTTTCTTTTTTCCTTACAAAGAAGAAAGAAGTCAGCATGTAGAGACATTAATTGGTTGTGCCCTCCTTGCTCCAGGAGTGCTGGTGGAAAAAAGAAACCCGGCGATCATCCTTAGTGCACATGGGCTTCATAATATTTGGCACCAGGCAGCAGGCAAGATGAAAGCGTGTCTCTTGACAGCCAGCTTCATACTGGCAGCCTTTTCTCTGGGCAACAAATTAATCCACTCAACTGTGTTCTGCATAATTGTTGATACTGTCTTAATTGGTGCCATACGTTTCTCTGTGTCGACATGTCCATCATGTTAATGTCTAGGGACTGTTGTTTCCTGCCAGCTCAGGAGCAGCACAACCTGCTCCATCCCAGCTGAACTCCTGCCTGAAATGCCTTAGTAAGAAATTCAACTTTATGGCAAAGGGAAAGTGAAGGGCCATGTTGAGGCATGACTCAAAATTCATGGGAAAAAGAAGTGGGACTCCTGATTTCAGTAGTGTTTGGAGACGAGCCAGCTCTTCCAGGGCTCTCTAAAGGCAATCCAGTTCAGCTGAAGTCAAGTCTGAGGGCAAAGGAGCTTGTTCTTCTGCTCCCAGGAAATCTGTGGCAAGGGCTGGTGAATGTTTTCCAAGCTATGGGGCATCCAGATCAAGGCAGCTGCAGAGCTAATTGACCCCAGTGCAATGGCTTTGTGGATTGGGATTACCATTCCGAATTTCATCCATTAATAAACACTCAGCCCAGGCAGAGCCTGGAGTGTGAGTGCAGCCTGCTGTCTCTCCTCCATGTGTGCTGCTGACAGGGTGGGAAGCTGCCAGGGAGGCAGGGAGCTGGATGGAGCCCAGGCTGAGGTGACTCTGCAGGGGCATTGATGGCCATCTCATCACCAGGAAAAGGCATCACTGATCCTTCCCTCCCTGCCAAGGCAGGGGACAAGCACTGGATGTAGGTACCTCTGAAGTGTCAGCCTCAAAAAATCCCAAATTAGGAGCAGAAATAAAAAGGCACATCTTGGTGGCCACTTGCACACCTCCTAAATAAGCCAAATTCCTTTGGCTCCCCAAGGAGTTCCATGGTTACAGTCATCTGAGTTTGGAAGCCGTCAGGGTCCTTATGATGGGCACCTCACTGAGGGCTGCATGGGAACTGAATAGTTCTGCGTTCCAGGTGCTGGACCCATGAACAGCATGTCAGGCACAAGGCAGCAAACAGTGAGGAGGATCAAATGCTGGGCAACATTTTATGCAGTAGGTGCCACCGCTGCTAAGCATTGAATTATCTGGTGGGGGGAAAATGACACACGATTTGAGATGGGAAGCTCAATTGTAAAGTAAATATGCAAGGAGGGCAGATAGTGTTTGCTCAGGTGACCCTGTCTCGAACATCTCTGGGTGCCACTTTACTTCTGCAATGCAATTTTTCATTTTTCACTGTAACATTGCACGTGCACATAGACATGCTCACACACACGCACACACACACACTCCCTTTTCCTCTCTCTACTCCTGAGGTTAATTGGTATGAAAGTCACTTATTTTCATCATTTCATGTGCCATCATTTCTCGTTCAAGCTGTTGGCAGGTTTTAGGCAAAAATATTTAGGTACAGATGAGAGAAAGAAAGTTTTTTCCCTATCCCTTTGTAAAGCCATCAGTGTGTATTTAAGCTATGGCCAATGCATGGTTGAAAAGCTCATTTCAGAGAGCAGCAAAACACTTGGAAACACTTGCTTTGTGAAGGTTGTAAATTCTAATGTTGACATTTGGGTGTGGAGAGAAGGGAAGCAGGAGGAGAATAAATGCCAAAATAAATGTGTTACCATAGTTTTCAGGCGAATGAGGTTGCATGGGTTTTTTCAAGTGTAGCTAGAAAATATAAGTCTGCTGAGCCATAGTGTTTTATTTAAAAGTCTTCGCATTCTCAGAAACCTGTTTTTGCACATGGAATGCAGTGGCAGGGTTGGTAATCAAAATGCCAAGAGAAATGTTATTTTTTTTTTGAAAGCTGTGGACTCCCTTACCCGTTGTGGTTTCCAGGAACTGGTATTGGGAAATAAAATAAAATAAAGTAAAATAAGATAAAGATAAGATAAGATAAGATAAGATAAGATAAGATAAGATAAGATAAGATAAGATAAGATAAGATAAGATAAGATAAGATAAGATAAGATAAAAAATAAAATGAAATAAAATAAAATAAAATAAAATGTTGCTTCAGAAGGTTCACGTGAGAGACAGATGTTTTTGAAGGGGAAAAAACCTTATACATTACTTCAACCTGTTAAGGAGTCATCTCAGCCAAGCTTTCTGGAGAGCTCTGAAACATTTCCCTACACTTCCACTGCAGCAAGAACTCCTTAAAGAATCCTTAAGTGTGTTTTGTCAGCACTTGAAGTGGAGATTACATCATCTTGTAATATATGTCTGTAAAATCAAGGCACAGCTGCCTTCCCTTTCACAATGTGCACTACTGTGAAGGGGACTGGAACACTGCATCTGCTGGTCAGAGTACAGTACTGCCGCCTTCCCCTGCTGCTTTAATTGCCTGTGGTAGCCTTTCCTAGGACAGGAAGTTTATATTATCTTTTCCAATTGAAACTTTATTAAAGTTGAGTAAGGAACTGGACTTTGGATACTTTGTCTGATGTAGTTACTTAAGAACTTGGAACTTAGGAACCTGAAATGATTAACTGGGCTGCCTGATGCTTCTAAATTAAGTGTTAGTTTTCATAAGAATTGTCTTTTAGTATATATTTCTATTATACAATCATCAGGTGTTGTTTTTCCATGTGATACAGTTTAATCAAAATGCCGTTATTTACTCCTTTTATGTTTTTAGTAGTACTTCTTACCATTTTCTGGGGAAGAAAAGGTCACAAATAGATTTGACTCAAACGCTGCAGTGGCTTTTGGTTGCTTCTGCTTTTGACCAACTCTAAACATTTCTTATCCTGAAAAAAATGTCACTTCTGGAAGTGGGGATGCTTTGCTGGGGCTAATGCCAGCTCAAGGGGGAATGGTGGTGTTTTGTTATTGCTTCTCAGAGGCTTCAGTGCCAGATGCTGGAGCTGCCAGTGACCTGAGAGCTTCAACCCTGCCTGCCACCTCCCACCTTGCCCTCCACAGACACTTCCAGCCACTTCACCCTTGTTCAGCTCATGAGGGGAACAATTTCAGCCCAAAACAGAACCCTTGTGAATCACACAGTAAAAGTGTTTTACAAGCCTGTGCACCAGGAGGGAAATGTGCACACAGGGTGCATTGTTCATATGTGGCTGTAACTGCAGGCAGAAAGAGCAGGAAAAGGGGAGCAGGGCCATGTGGAAGTCCCAAGGGAAGCAGCCCCCAGTTGGGCACCAACGTGGCCATGAGTTGCCTGGCAGGTCTCTGGCTGATTGCTGCAGCTGCATTCAGCTCTTGGAAGCCTTTCTTAGTTCAGAGGCACGGAAGGGTCTGGGTGGAGGGGAGCAGGGCACCTGGAGGGGTCAGAGGGGCTGTCTCCCAGATTTGAAGGAGGGGGGTGTTTGTCAGGGAGCAACAAATCACTGTGAGCCCCAGAGTCAAAGGGAAAATGTTGTGAGGATTTGCTCCAATGGCATTTTTGGACTTAAGCCTAGGGATGGGTCTCCCAATAGCTGGAAGTGTCAGGAAAACAGCTGGGCTGCTGTCACCATGTTGCCAGAGACTCTGCACCCTGCAATTTAAATTAAGCTGTCATAGACCTCAAGATGTTTGTGCTTTCATCTTGGCCCACCTAAATTCTGTCTACTTGATTGGTTTTTTTTTCAAGCGTGCAGGCAAGACCAAGGACTTGTTTAAATGGGGAGAAATAGCCTTACAATTAACATAATTATAGTATTTCTATTTGAGGGAACAATTTGAAATAGTTTTAATGTTTAGCTGTAAAAATGGTTTTAATATTTTAGATGGGCTTTAATCCATCCTCCTAAGTCTTTCCTTTTTCCCCCAGGTTAAACTTGAACTTCCTAGACACTGATGATATGAAGAGATATAATTAAATAAATGTATTTAAGGAAATTAAGTGCATTAGGATTCTGCCAAGCTTTGTGCAGGGCTTACCTCTCTTGCCTCGTATTTGGTGTTGCATCTGAGTACTCTTTGCACGCCTCGCATGCCTTTCTTGGCCTCACTGAAGCTGCATCCCAGTGTGCAGCTCTCCTGGATGTATCTGTGGGGGTTGAATGGGTGATTCCCCGTGCCAGAGGCTGTGCCCAGCTGCAGTGGGAACATCTGAAAAGACGAGGAGGTGCAACATAAAATTATAAGTTCCAACTTTCAGAGCTGATGCATGCATCACGTTTAAAGGCAGAGCAGGGTGAGGCAGGTCTGGCCTGCCTTGGATGTTTTTGTCAGCTGGTGGTGGTGCTGGCTGCCCGTGATCTTGTGGCAGAAGAGATGAAAGATCTTGCTGTGCTGACAGCAAGCAGTGGTTGTTCTGCCACCTTGGTAGTTCTCAGCTGGGGGCTGCACTTCGCTGTGGGAAGGGTCTTTGTTAAACAGTGTTATGCCGAGAGAGCTGTAACCTGCGGTTCCTGGAAACTCTCAGTGGTCACAGCCTGGGGACCTCAGATCAGGACTTTCAGTGACCTTATTTCATGCAGGGTGGTTTTTTTTGGTTGTTACTACCCTTTGTCCTTCCCTTGCTCACCTCCAAAGGAGCCTGGCTCTGTCACCGCCAAAACTCTGCAGCAGTGCAGAGCGAACTGGGCACTTGGCCCGCTTCTCCAAAGCAGGAGGAGATGAGTGAATAGCTCTGTATTCTGTCTGTGAGGAGAGTGAGGTCATGGTGATGGAGACAGTGCTTTGTCTTGGAGAGTTCATTATTAATTGTGTTATCTCCACTTTCATGCTGTCTTTGTGAGGTACCAAATGACCACCCTTTAGCAATGCAAAACACTCTGTCTCTGGGTTAGAGAATACCTCTGGGTTCTGGCTTTCATTAAATTTGTTCTGCTGTGTGTGTGCACAGCATTCCTTTCCCCTTAGACAGGCTTTTAAGCAAGCCAGGCCGTAAAAATATTTACATTTTTCTCTAGTGTTTGGTCTGTACACAGTCAAACAAGCATGGCACTCACTAAGGAATTGTGGGACTGGGATTCAGTGCGAATGTGGCATCCTAAGCTGCAATAGGCTGCCTTGCCTTGCTCCCATCCCTGTTCTGAGGAGACAATCTCACACAGAAAGGTCTCTGTGGCCATCAAACTCCTTTGCAGGTCCCATAAAGAGGGAGTGTGTTGTGCTTATCTAGACATAATTCCAAGCAGCAGATTGTTAACATTATCTTACTCATAGGTAAAGCTCTTCTTTGTTTTAAAGACAGATCTGTATTCATCCAAGATGTGTTTGATGCATTTAAAGACCCAAACATAGCAAGAAGACTATAGTAGATGCCCTCAGCACTGCTCAAGGCTTTTAGTTAGAGGTGTCTTGTCTCCTGAGTCAGTCTTGATCCTTCACCTACTTCCCTGCATGCTGCTGACATCAACTCTGTGATGGATGGGGCAGGGTCTGGGCTTTGGGGCTTATCTTGCGGACCAAAGGTTTGTTGCATGTTCCTTGTTCCTTGTTCTTTGTACCCCTGTTGTGGAGCAATCGTGGCAGCCACGGAAAGAGAGCTGGAGAGGGCATGTCGTGATAGGACAGGCAGAATGGCTTCAAACAGGCAGAGGGCAAGGCTAGGTTAGATATTAGGGTGAAATTCCGTACTCAGAGGGCAGTGAGGCACTGGAACAGGTTGCCCAGAGAAGCTGTGGATGCCCCATCCCTGGAACTGTCCAAGGCCAGATGCAATGGGGCTTTAGCCATGTGGCTGAGTGGAATGTGCCCATGGGATGAGCATGAAGGTCCCTTCCAATCCAAACCATTCTATGGTTCTGTGATTCCAGTAAGCTTAATGGAAGCAGCCAGGCATGGATACAACCCAGGGCATGTGCTCCAGTCTGGCAGCATGGTGAGTGCTTGGTGATGCAGGCTTTGCTGGAACTTCCTGGATCCAGCTGTCCCAGTTCCACTGAAATTCAGTGGGATTCTGTCTTCGGGCACTCTGTCACATGTCCCATGCTGTTACAAGTGAGACTCAAGTAGCTACAGGGATTTTCCAGCATTCCTGGGCACCTCACTCCTGGTAATGTCAGCATAAGGTAGTAGCCTTGGCATGTTTGAAAATCCCACTAACCATTTACTGCAACCCTGCTGAGCCAAACCCCTCATCCAGGCTCCCTTCCCTTTTGGCTGTACTGGAATAGCCCTGGAGATAGAGGGAAGAGAAATGCAGGAGTCAGGCCTCTTGACTGTCCTGAAAGACAGTGAATCCTTTCCAGATGTTAAGAAAATCAGCTGTATTCCTCTGTTATGAGGAAAAACTTTGGACTGATATTAATTATATCAATATATCAATATATCAATAACTTACATAAATGTATGTGTTTTTATATATATATATGTATTGCTGTGGTTAAGCACAGTACACACTACACTGTTGTGAATATGATTTTATGTATCCTTTCACATATATATGTCTGCATAAATACAAAGATATGTCTCTATAGACTCTTATCTATCATTCCATGACTCTTGTCTGTCATTTCTCCATGGACCGTATGTATTATGTATTATCTATCTATCTATCTATCTATCTATCTATCTAGTTTAACCCCATATTCATCTTGGACATGCCATAGCAAAGTGCTTGTGGTTTTTACAGAAATATTTCTTTTTGCTTTGAGACAGGCACATGCAGCAACTTTCCAGGATGACGCTCTGCGGAGTGCACTAGAGAGCTCTGAGGAGCTGGGAGGTGGCAGGTACAGTGGTGACACACCTGAACTGCTCCTGGAACATCCCCCTGAAGCCAATATTTATGGTAAATACTTCCTGCTGATGGCATTATTGCGGGAAATATTAAATGAATCTGATGTTGGATGCTTACAGCCTTACCTTTCCTGATAACTCTATGTTAATGTAACATTAATTATTCCTGACTTACAATGCTGTTGAATGTTGATAAAGGCTGAATTGCTACTTGAAATGCTGATCCTGACAGTCTTGTGGCAGGCACTAAAATGTGATTTCCCAGTCTTAGGGGAAAAAAAAAGGGAATACATTACTACTCTGATTACAGCACTTCAGAGGAAACATATTCCAGTCACATCTCATGGAGCGCTCACCTGAATCCCTCTTGCCTTCAGTAGCCAGTGCCTTTGCACAAGACATAAAAGGAATATACTTTTCCCTTTTCTTTATTTAAAATTTTATGGCAATTGCTGATGTGGGTTTAGTTCAGCGTGTGTGAACAGATCCCTGCAAGAAGAATGCTGTGTGTCCACAGAGCAGTGGGCATTTCCTTCCCCTGAACAGCTGACACATGGGTGTAAAGCTCATGGAGGAAACACGGAGAGACCAATTCCCACTCGTATCACCTTCCCTGCAATTTTGATCTGAATTTTTTGACTCCAAACTCTGTCATTGCCCATTTCTGCGCACCCACTTCTTATCTCTTGTGTAACACTGCCATTTTCATTATGTAGATACATGGGAACTGTAGCAAAGGTGAGGACTGCCAGGACTGGGAAACCACAGGGATTAATTTCCCATTGAGCCCATCAGCTGTGTTCAGATGTTGTCCCTCCAAGATCCTCCCCTCCTAATTGGAGGGAATAACCTCCATCCCTCCCCGAAGTCCCCACCTGTGTGGTAGGGGAAGGGTTGAGGAAAAGAGGAGAAATGTTTATAAAGTATGATTTTGAGGAACTTTCTCCCACTGTCCTGCACAGGCAGCCACTTGTGGCCTTCACTGTAGGAAAAAATGTTCCATCTCTCAGAGGGTGTTTGAGGTTTCTGTTTGTTTGTTTATTTAAAAATAAAGCATCTGGCATTTCTGTGCAAACATTAATGAGTAATTTAAAATAGACTCAGCACTGCACTTGTTAGGCTGGGATCTTCCAGCTAGAAGAGATGAGAAGGAGCAGGCACACCCTGAAGGATTGCTTTCCAAGGATGAGGAGGGGACATAAATTTAATTTTTACCTCCCTCCTTTTCCCACCTCACCATGACTCCCAAGAGCACTTCCAGCCTTCTAAAACCCCTTGGTAAGCACTTTGAAATCACAGCTAAAATGGGTAACTTGGGGCTGCTGTGCCCTCTGTGGAGAGCCCAGCACTGCCTGTGGGTCTCTCCAAGGAAAGCAATTTATTTCTGGCACTGCACAAGGCCACAAATAGAGCTGCTGGTGGGGAGGGACAAGCGTGGGTTGGCCTGGCTCTGTCCTTTCCGCAGTGTCAGCTGGCAGCTGAAACCACTCAAGTCCATTAAAATTCAGAAATATATGAGAAGTGAGGCTCTAAGAAGACTCAGCCATGTTCTCGGAGGTTCCTGAGCAGCACAGCAGGCCCTGGCTGGAGCAACAATTGATTTCAGCAACATTCCAGCAGATGGGGATCCGTTGCAATGCTGGGGCTATGGGAACTTCTGGAGTTTCTTTAGAGGAGGAAATTTCCAAGTATAAATAAAACATTTAAATCTCCAGCATGGTAACACTCAGAGAATTCCGGTTTTGGGAGCAAGAAATCTTCCTGCTTTATATTTATCCCTGGGAAGGAGCTGTAAGCTAAATCTCCCAACAGGAAAAGGTATTCTTGTGTCAGGTTACACTTCCACCATCTGTTCTGTCACTGGCTGCATGACGACACTGTGCTGGCTGTGCCAAGCATTTTCCTTCTGTAAAGCCTACACACTCCAGGTTTATTAGAAAGAAGCTGCTGCATCATCTACAAATACTTGATTTTGTTTCCTGCTTGGTTTTGTCTATTTCTGTTTCTCAAGCCTTTACTGTAGAGAGGAAAACAAGAACTGAAGCAACTCCAGCACCTGGGATATGTTTGAGGAATGGAGAGAGCACTGTGTGGTCCAAGAACCTGCTGAAACTTCGCCCATGCACCCAGAGAGATGCTCCATTGTGTTCCTCCTCTCTGTCATAGTGAACTCATTCATCTTCCAAATTGCTTTTTGTAGATGGCTGCTGAATCATGCACAGAAACTCATGGAAGAGAGAACAGAGGCTTCCTCAGGCAGTGCTCAGCAGTGAAGGGTGGTCCAATGGACTTTCCTGGCTGCTGCTGCAGAGAAGGCTCAGGACATGCAGGTCCAACAGCCCTGCTCATGGAAGTAGTTTGCATTTGAAGAAAAGCTATAATTAAAAAAAAAAATTTAGATAGGTGTAGCTTAATTCTTTTGCCTTTGGAAACAGCTGTTCCTCTGTGTGTGGAACAGGTTTTCTGTGTCAAACTGTAGCAGCTCCAGAGGCTTTTCATGCTGCACCAGCATTCATAAACCCTTACGGCTTCCATGTAGAGATGAATCCTTGATGTCCCTCCATCTCCTGGGGGTGTCACTTCCTGTGGACAGCTGGGCCCAGGCTCCTGAGATGTAAAAGAGGAGTTGTATTTCAGTCTGTCGGGGCTCTTTCGAAGAAATTATGCAGCTGGTCTGTCTGCTGAGGTGGAGCTTGGATGCCTCCCAGAGATTGCTCTGGTGTTTGGTCATCATCCCGCAGGCTTTGGAGGGAGGGTCACTTAATTTTGAGCTAGAGCTGTGTGTATGGGAGGTTAGAGGTGAACCATATAAAAGTGGATATGAAAGAGAGAGTAGGCACCTTCTCAGCATGGTGAAATGAATTGGGAACCAGGGTGCCTGAACTGGGACAATGCTGCAGGGAAGGGTTTTGGTGATCCTCTCTGTTATTGCTGCTTGTGAGGCTGAAAAAGGACCCATGCTTACACAAGAGAGAGCAGATATCCAGGGCTAGAAATATGAGTGGTGGGTTAAAGAGGGGAAGAACAGGTGAAGTGGTTGCTGAAGGGATCACAAAACATTGAGGAGTGTCTGCAGAAGGGCTGAGTTTCTGTACCCAGACTAGTGCAATAGTTAGTCCTTTGTGATCCTGACAGATGCCTGCAGAGAAGCAGAAACAAAAGATCGTGGTCTGACAGTGATTAATGCATCATTAGCTGCCAGATTAAGAATTTTGGATGTGGGTAGATAAGCCCTAGGCCAGGTTGTTGATCGTGTTTGGGAAAACTGCAGAGGCTGACAGCGTGGGGGGAGCTGTGCTTCAGCAGTTACTTACCACAGGCACTTACTGTGCTTTGTCTGAAACCAAGCTGTGAACAGGACAGGAAGAGAAATGGGTGCGCAATTTATCAAACAAAGCTCTGCCTCAAGCGTGGGTTATACTGAAAAAGTGACAAAACCCAGAGTCGACCCCAGCCTGTGTTACCCTGGCATCTTTGCAGGGTATGGAAGAGGCCAGGCGATGGCTGCAGCTCACTACTGTCATCCAGGACTCTGTGGCATCCCTGGGAAGGAGGGAAATGCAGCTCTTGCTGTCTGTGCTGGCAGCTGGTGATTTGGAGGGGCTGTTGGGGAGCTCCTGGTGCCCCAGAGGGTGGGCAGCAGAGAGGATGGGAGCTGCATGGGGCAGCACGGGGTGTTCCCAGGGACAGCCCGGCCTCTCGTGCTGCTGCAGCATAGGGCATTGCCTGGGAGACTGTGGTGCTCATCACCTGCAGGCTGTGCTCCACCGTGCTCCTGCTGCAGCTCCAGGCTGGTTCCTCCTGGGGATTGGGACAGCACTGCCAGCCCTGTTGCCAGAGCGTGGCAGCACTCCCCTGGGAGCTGGAGGGGAGATGTTTGGATGGGAGCAGCTCTGAGCACACCTGGGAGCAGATTCACAGCCGCCCAGGGAGGCTGTGAGTCAAACCAGGAGGCAGTGGGCAAGTTCAGGCACCTCCAGGGCTAGGCAGCAGCAGAATGGGAATACGGAGCTCCCAGATTGCAGTTTTCAACCATGGTGCCTAAATTCTGCTGAAGCCTTTCTCAAGGTGCCTATGGTATTTGCGGGGTTTGGTTCTATTGTAACAGCAGTAGCCTTTAAAATCTGTGGCTTGCGTTCCCCTGGTGTAAGTTTGGGTTGCTTGTGCTGAGCCCTGTTTTGCAAAGAGTGCTGCTATCCTTGTGTGAATGTTGCTGCAGACAATCACAATATTTAACATTGCTCTGTGACTCTGCCTAGTTCTCACTCTGTTTTCGAAGCTTCTTAACGTGTAGATTTTTGTCAGTTTTTGGAAGAGGGATTTGCTGAGGAGCAAATCTCCACAAAGGGCTGGAGAAAGAGGATGGCTGTAAGCCTTGGTTAATTTGGCATGGACAGAGTGGGGGCTGCATACATCCCTTCACCTCGAGTGCCCAGCACTACACAGGACCAGCATTGAATTGTTAATTACAATCACACATGGCCATCCTGTCTTTGCCCATTTTTCTCTGGGTGCCTGAATGGAGGTGCTTTAATCCTTTCAGTTCTTCCTAGGAAAAACTGTTGACACCCTGTTTCTGTCCCCTGGAGGTGATGAATGTCACAGTCTGATCCTGCTTTCCACACTGCTGCACTGGGGGCTCTCTGGAGCTTGTTCCAGCTCTCTTCCAGTCCCAACTCCCAGTTTCAGTCCTAAAGTGTTTTATTTTGTTTGCCGGATGTTTCCTCTTGTTTTCCCATTGTCATTCACTATGACTAGAACTGCCTCATTTCTTCTCCAGAGTAACACAAAGCAAAACAGCCTTCCCACATCCTCCCAGGCAGGGCTCATTGTCTGCAGGGGCATCCAGCCTGCATCCCCAAGGAGCTGCTCAAAACCTTCCAGAACTGAGCTCCTTCCCCTGAAAATGTGGAGCCACATGCTTGGGCTGATGTAAACTGGTGTAGCTCTGCTCATATCGATGCAACTTATACAAACCAAAAATGTGGCTTAAAGTAAGTGAATCATTCTGCTGGAATGTAGCCAGCTCTGAAGCATACCTGTCCCATGGGAATGCTGAGAGGAGAAAGTTGCTTCCACCCTTTTTGACTGATAACCCACAAGCAAGCCACAGATCTGCCATGGATGAAAGGCTGCAGTGCCATGTGTGAGTCCCTTTGCCCACTGTAAAATGTCACCGGTTCTGGAGAGGGGTAGAGATGGTCCCATGATTATACAGCTCCATAAATGAACTCACACATCCATCTTCTGTCTTTATTTTATTTTTTTTTTCTTTTTGGAAATTTTCTCATTTCTCACGGGGTGCCCAACTTGCTGGTGCCGAGAGGCTTCTTGCAGTTAGGGGTAGGGCTGTAAGACCACGGGCTCCAAACCGCACAGCAAAAGGGATAAGGAGATGGAGCAAGAGGGAGACAGACTAGCAGGCACTGTGAACCTGGGCTTTCCTTGGGGTTGCCCATGTGTGAAATCACAGGATTTTTCCAAGGTAAAAGGCATCAGCAGCCGTGCTGGCTGATGGTGCAGGAGCAAGCACTGCCAGCCCTATAAAGCTGCACCCTGGAAAGAGCTGCTGTGATCGGAAAGTGGAGTTTATTAACTCCAGATTTTTACAGTGAGGCTAGCAGGCCAACAATAGGGTCTGAACACAAAGGATCCCTTGCAGATATAAATCAGGGGAAGGCATCTCCAAAGGTTCCTGCCAGCCTGAGTCACACTCAGGCCTGTGCCAAGTGCCAGCTGCTGGGTGGCAGAGGGCCCACAGCTGAGTCACAGGCTTCCAGCTCAAGGGGTATTGCTGGTGTCCTGATTAGCAAACCCTCTGAGAATGTGCTGTGCTGATTGCAGGGCACAGGTGTCCCAAACACAGGGCTTGTCCCTCACTGATGTGCCCCACTGATGGGGGGCAGCTGGTCAGTCTCTAGGGGAAAAGGAGGAGGTGAGTTATAGGTCCATGGTGGCTCACTTGAGGAGAGGCTCAGGATTTAGTTAAAGGATTTGCCTCTGATGAAGGAAGAAGGGTGATAGCTGTCACTCTCCCAATCATCGTATCCCTCTACCTGCTTGGAGATGTTTAGAAATATATTATGTCATTTTGTGTACAGGAACAGATGGAAAGGTTGGAAAGGTTATCTCCTACTGTGCTTGACACAGCTCCTCAGCTGGAAATAAGCATCCCTGGAGCTGAGCCAGTACAGAGAACATGTGTGTGCACCCTTTGTGAGCGCTGGCACAGCATCAGCCTTCCTGAGGGAAGGGTGGGAGCCTGAGCCTCTCCTCGTGTGGCTGCAGTGGGCTCACACTGACCCAGCTGCCTGGCAGCTTAAAGCCCTCCTAGCCCTGGAGGAGGCTGGGAAAAGGACTCTTCCCTTTGCACAAGGCCCTTAAGGAAGGTTTAGTAGAGGGTTGGGTGCATCAGGAACAGCTGTCAGGATGGGGAAAACAGCGAACACCCCTCTTGTTCTGCTCCTCCTGTGCTTTGTGATGTTTCTCACCTCTTGGCTCCCCTACAAATGCTGGTGGAGTTCACTCACAAGTGAAAGGTTTCTGGTGGGTAAATGAGTAATTGTTCTTTTTTTGTTGGGTTTGATTGGGGTTTTTTGTTTGTTTCCTACAGGGGAAAGACCATTTTTGGGGCCTGATGTTAGGTCAGAATTGGAACCGGAACTTTGAGTACAAAGCCTTTTTCTCCCCAAAATGGTCCTGTACGCTGATCTCTCAGCCTTGTACTCAGGTCAAAGACACCTGAGCACTGAACAATTTTCTTGCTCTTGCTGAATACAATAGGACACTGGGGAATGTGTTTTGCTGTTCAAATCTGTCCTGAACTTGCTACTTTTAATGTCCTTTTTAAAAACTGATCATCTTGAACCTTCCCATTTTGCTTGGAGTACAGACTTTTCACGGGGATGCTTTCCTGTTTGCACATACCCTGCAGATCTTGACGTGAATCTTTTATTGGGACCTTGTTGGCATTTCTGCAGAGTAAATAGAGTTATCATATGTATTCAAAACTTAAAATTCAGGCGAGAGCAGCTTGTATGTGTGCAAGGATGTGCATTGCAGAGACAGGCAGAATAAAGTTCAGTTATTTTTCTTTCCTCTTTGTGCCACAGGACAAACCTTCCCCAAAAATGAAGGCTTTGCCACATTTGGCTGGTATAGCCAGCCAAATAAAATATTATGCTTGATAGTATTCAGGGTCAGAGAAATAACTCAGGCTCTGGGCTTAGCATTTTTTCTTCCTCACAATGGCTTCTGCTGAATGATAATCTTTAAAACTATGCATGTGGGGGGTCAGATCCTGACCCCCATTGCATCTGCTCTGCACTGCTTTAAAAACTGCCCAGCAGAAACAGAGTGAGCTGAGTTGGTTGCTACAAGCACTGGAAACTTTTTCTGCACTGAAACAAGGGAAAATCAAGCTGGAGAGGGCTGGAGTTATCCACAGAGCTTGCTGTGTTGAGTAACCCAGTAGTTTTCTTTAAAGACTCTGAGCAGATTGGTTTACACAGCTTCTATTTTCACTGTTTAAAATTGATATTTTGTTTTAACAGTAATTCAGTCTTGGCTAGTTTATTTATGTAAAAAAAGTCCATGTTGACTTTATGCATAGTTTATCCACCTCTGGAATTCCAGTTTTGCCTATTCTCCACCTTCTCACAACTTGACAGTACTCCGAACTTTCCTTGGAGGGATGGATGAATGGATCATGGAACAGAGAATAAGGAGGAAGTTTCAGTTTTCATGACAATGTAATATTAAAAAAATCAAGGTAGGTGGTTTTAAAAAAAAAAAAGTTTGTTTGTTTATTTGTTTGTATTTTTTTATTTTTGTTTTGTTTTCCATTGACATTTTTTGTTTGCTTGTGTTTTTCTGTTTTTAAATCAGCAAGAGGATTTCAGAGGCTTCATTTGTACATTTATCCTTAGGAATGGCAATGCTGGGATCCTATTGAATACTTCAGGACAGCTGCTCCAAATTGCACTGCATTTTCCCTGATCATTAGTCCCTCAATCTTTCCCAAGTCCTTCTCTCTCTACCCCACTGGGGCTGCCCCGTGTGCCAGGTGGCTGCAAACTACATGTGGGCACTGCTAGAGGAAAATCCCAGGGAAGGAGGGTAAAAGCACAGGCCCTTTCTAGCTGCACCTTTAGCCAGGACTTTGCTGTTTTGCTGCTAGTAAAGGGAATTGTATTTTTTTAAATCCCTCTTTTCTCCCAGGTTTCTGCAAGGATGCACACTGTTCCCCAATGGCCTTGTGTATCCTGCTGTGCACCCACCCAAAGCCCCACTGAGGAGGAGCTGCTCGTGTCCCCACCAGGACCCACTGAGCAGCCAGGTCACTGCTGATGCAGGGAGGCCATGGCTCCACCTCCTTTTCTCCTGAGCCCTTTCTGCTGCTGGCTCTGCTTCTCTACCTGCTGTTTATAGTAAGCACTTGTCACAGATGTAAGCTCATTAATCAGCCCAAGCCATGCTTCCCTGATTCCATTTATAGCTCTATTCCCTCACTATTCCTTTTCACAGCCCCCACCTCAGTCACTACTCGGTTCTCAGAATCTGGGCTTTGCTTTTATTTAAGCTTGGAATGGATAAAGCACAAAAAAAGGGGGAAATTTGGAAAGGCAGACTAACATCACAACAAAGCGTATGTAGGATACATTTAATGTTAGACTACTTGGCCTAAAGTATATGGGCAGAAGACTGGCAGCAAAGCTATTGCATTAAGTGAAATAGAGACCATTTACCCTGAAAAGTTAATAGGCCCAGGACAGACAAACAGGAGCCCTGTCATCCTCCTGGGATTTCTTGTGTCCTGCCAGCAGCCAAGATTGCTTTACTGCCCTTAGCATTGGTCAGTCCAGCACTGCTCTTGGCCACCAGCCTGGCTGGGAGTCCCATGGGCAGTCCACAGGAGGAGAGGAAGGGTCATGAAATGTAAAACTCTCTGCGGAGGTATTTGGGTGCCCAAACATGCAGAGGCACTTTTGGCCTTTCAAAAGTGTGCTGGTTTGAGCACCTCTTCCCCTCCTTCTCCACTGACCTTGGTGTCTGCAGAGCTGTTCCTCTCACGTATTCTCAGTCTGCTCTTCTCTGGCTGCAATTACATCTGCCCAATGACTTTTTTTCTTTCCTTCTCAAATATGTTATCACAGAGGCAGTACTCATTCCTGATTGTCCCAGCTTTGACCAGCAGCAGCTCTGTCTTGGAGCTGGCTGGCACTGGCTCTGTCGGACATGGGGGAAGCTTCCAGCAGCTTCCTACAGAAACTACCCCTGCAGCCCCCCCATCTTGCCAGAACCTTGCCACAAACCAAATACATTAAGTTCTTTGGGAGATTGGAGAGAGAGAGGAGGAAAATTCCTGTTTCAGGGATTGAGTCTGAAGAGCCTGACCCACCTCGAGGCCTTGGGAAACCTCACTGGGCTCCTCTCTTCGTATCTGGGCTCCTAAATACCTTGGCAAATCTGCTTCAAAGTAGTTATTACTTCTGTTGAGCAGTCTCTGCCTGCCCAAGGCTGGGAACAGAGCCTCAGCAGAGCCCTCCTGGCTGTGTGAAACTGCTGCCCTGACACTGCAGCGTGAGGGTTGTACAGATCCTAGGGATGGCACATGACTCCAACAGTAGCATGTCCATGGGTTTGCAATAGGTCTGTCAACAGCGGCTGGAGAGAGCTCTGGTCCTGGAAAATCGTATATCAGTGGCTTGGGTTGGGTTGAATTCTTAAATCCTTTGTCTGAACATAATGTATTACAGCATTGCTGAGGTATCAGCTCTGCTGCCACCACTGCTGCAGTCCTGCTGGTTTGGAGCAGAGATCTGCCTGTCCAGGGCTGTCAAGATGGACTGGCTTGCAGTTCTGTTTGAAAGGACCTGCAAGTCTCTTGGATTTATATACTTTTGTCCATCTCTTTCTACATCTGAATTTTAAACATCCATTATAAGGCAATGCTGCTTTAGTGGTGAGCCAAGTTTTTCTTCTAAAGCACATGTTCCCTAAAGCTTTCGCCCTTTATTTCCTTTGTTCTGATTTATTGCCCTAGCCTCAGCACATGTGCTAAGCAGAGCGGAGGAAAAACTACCAAACCCAACAAGACAGTCCTCTCTTCTCTTTTCCCAGCCCACATGCCTCAGGATTAACACCCAGAATGTATTATATCAAGTGCTTCAACAGTGAACTAACTTATCTCTAATTTCTTACCTGCCTCCAAGTAAGTAGGTTGATGAAGAGTGAGTGTATGTTGATATTGTGAGGATTATGGTAAACCCAGCAAAAACTACTGTGGAGAACTGAAAAAATGGGGTAGACACTAAATCTAGAGAATGGCAGTGAGATGAAAAGATAAAAAATGTTGGCTGCCCTTAATAAATAGGCATTTTGTGGGTATAAATTTTTATGTGCCTTTAATTAATACCTAAAATGGCCTAATTTGTCAAAAACTCTCTCCCTCAAAATAAAGGCCACTTTTTGGTATCCCAGGGTAAGCATCAAATACGCGAGGCATGCAATCGCTAGTAAAAAAAAGTGGAAAAATAAAATAAAAAAATTGGTTGTTACTGTGAAGCTTGTAGGGCTGTATGAGATAGAAAAGTTCTATTGAAGTTTTCTATTGAACTTCAAGTTCCATTGAAGTTTGGGATGTTCTTTATGGGAAGTTTGTTGTTATATTCAGGCCTGTTAACTGTATTAGTTAACAAAGGAGAGCATTCAAAAGCCTGCTCAGAGGCATATTTGTCCTTTTTTTCTTTCCTTTTTTTCTTTCCTTTTTTTCTTTCCTTTTTTTCTTTCCTTTTTTTCTTTCCTTTTTTTTCCCCCCAATTTTTTTTATCCTTTCTAAATGGGAACCAACTTTCCTATAGCAGAATGTTTTACAGAATCTGCTTCCTTGTAACCGAAACTCTGCAACAGCTGTGCTTGCAGGAAGTTGCAACATCTCCCTGCTGGATGGAGGCACAACTTGTCACAAGTGGTGCTGGTGGCAAAATGTCAGCAGAGGAGCTACTGGCACCTGCCTGGCTGGGGGCTGCTCACTCCTCTGAGGTGAGCTGGAGACACAATTTCACTTGGTTTCTTTGAGGAAAGAGCTGTATTCCAGCCAACGTCAATGAACTGAAGCTTTAGTAAACCTAGACCTGAATTTCAGAGAATTTGAGCTAATAGGTGTGCTCCAGTGAAAACTAAGTCAGACTTTGACCCCAAACCAGCAAATCTTTCTGATTGTGAACATCTCTCGAGGATTCAGTGAGGCCAGGAGGTCAGGGATGGTGAGGACACAGAAACTCAGTGCTGGTGCGTAAGTATCATCTAAATCCTAAAGTCAAGATCAAACCCTATCATGAAATGAACAGACTGCTGCTTTGATGAAACTCAGAGCACAAGTGCTGTAAAATATTTATCACTGAGTATCTTTATAATCATAATAATGCAATGACTTTAGACTGCTTTCAGGTCCAACCAAGCAGTGCTTAAAGTAGTTTGCTTGGTACCAAAGTCCAGTAAATTATTTGTATTAGTATGACATGTATGGTTCTTGGAAGCTTTCTGAAGGGGCAAGCTCTGTTTTGTTTGGGGCAAAAAAGGCAAACCATGCTTGCCTGGTCAAAAGTTGCTTGTGAGGAGGTCTTTCTCAGACAGTTGTTAGAGCCTTGGGTGCTTTTTTTGTTTTCTTAGAAAACAGGAAATGAATTTTAGTTCTGCAGTTGATTTCTTAACTGACTTCCTACAATCACTTCTGGGTTCTGGAATGCTGCAGAAATTATCTGAGGGCATTTTCAACACTTCAAAATTAAAATCAAATTGCTTGAAATTGTGCCAGCATTTTAATGAAAATTATTTTCTTTAAACAAACACTTGAGGACTTTCAATATTTTTTTAATCACAAGAGTATTCTTAACCCAAACACCTTTTCTTTGTGGTTTTTCAAGGACCCAGTCTGCAGTTCTACAACCAGATGTGTCTTAAGATGTAATCAAACTCAAGATCTTTTCAGCCAAAACCGAGACAAGTGAGGAGCACTCATTTTCACACAGCACAAAGTCGTAAGTAGGTGTGACTGCAAACACCATCTCTGCCTCTGTGCCCACGGAAAGGTCTGGGCAGAAATGCCAGCAGAGGGTTCTGCTGCACGGGGAGGGATCAGGCCCAGGGTGAGCACCAGGGACCTGTGCAACCCCCAGGGTGCACTCAGTCCATCAACAAATGCTTTTAACAAGTGCTGCCATCCTTTTGCTGAGAAGAACTCGTGTAAGCAAGAGTGACCACGCAGCACATGGGATCCCAAGGCTTCCATGTGTTTCTCTAACATACTATATTTTCTGATATTCACTGGGAGATTAACCACTTTAGAGCAGGCTGCCTACAAGATAAATTTCCTCTTAAAAATGTTGCAATATCCCCAGCTTTCCTGGCCTTTTCCTGTAGCAATAAGTAAACTCCTTAAAGAGCTGGCAGCAAGGGAAGCAGTCTAAGTCTTAAGAAACATCTCTGTACATGTAACCATTAAAGTTACAACACTGCAATCTAGAGATGCTACACAAACGAAAAAAAAAGCTACATAAAACCCTTTGAGCCCTATGGACATAGCAGCCCTTCAGACCATGACTCCAGGATACTCTTCTTCAACAGAAATTGTCATATATTGTGAAGGTAAATGCTGTTACCCTCAGCGTGCTTCTGCTTCTTTATCTGGGCCTGGCTGGGGCTGGAACTACAGAGATGTGAGTGCAGATAGGACCTCCCAGAGGCATATGCTGGCCAGGAAAATGCTGGCTGGGAAAATGATGTGGAGCATGTCCAAATAAGAAGAGTCTGGAAGGAGTTTGTGATGGTCTGTTATTTCACTGTTAGCTAGGAGACGTGACATTTCCTTTTCCGGATGAACACATTTCATGTTTTGCATAAGAGAGCAATTGCTTCTTGTAAGACTTAGCATTTCTGCTAATTTAATGAGCTGTCCATACAAATGGACTGCATTAGTCATTGGAAAGACCTTTTTCAAGTTCCACAAGCATGTTTTAGACCTCTTGATAAAGCGGGTAGCGTGCTGGACTTTCACAAGCAGAAAGACCTCCCAAAGTATGCAAGTTATTCCTGGCATGTTGTATTCTTAACATGTCAAGGAAACATGGATTATTTTTACACAAACAGGCAAATCAAAATGGTTCCTTAGCAAGCTCCCATGAACATTCTTAGGCCCTGAGAAGGAAAAGAAAAAAAAAAGGAAAGAAAATCATTGCTTCTGAATTAAGTTTCTTAGATGGGTCATGTTGTCACACATTCAGAAGTTCATTTGCACCAGTTTGGACCTCTGATGAAGGGAGTGAAGGATAAAAAAGAAAGAACAAACAAGGACGAGGAATTAATCTGTATATTTTATACTTGAGTGGATTTTTTTTTCCATACTGTGGATTTATCTTCAAATGCAGACCGTAGACAAACTGCAAACACCTTTGGATGTTCTTTCTCATCGCCGTTGATTGAAAGGTGATGTGTAGGTGTTGAGAGGAAAAGGATCTCTGGAGCTGAGTAGGCCTGTGTGCAAAGGACACGCCAGCTTCTTGCTGGAAACCACAAAGCAGCACAGCAGCAAGATCCCTGGAGTGTCCTCAGCTCCCCTGACACTGCAGCACACAAATCCGGCTGTAGGTTTTGTAAACATTGGAGGCTGTTTTGAAACTCCCCGTTAGGGATTACAAATGCTGACTGCAGTTTCTAGGCAAAGGCAATTGGATATCACAGCTCTGGCCTCAGCTCAGTGTTTTATGTCTGAGCTCGTGTTACCCTGTAGGGTCCCAATGTGTTAGATTGCCTCAGCCAAAACCCAATCCTGACACCCACCAAATAATCCCGTGATTTACCATAATCCTGTGATTATGGTAAAACAATAAAAAGTACTGCCTGGACTCAGCATTTTTTTCCTTTCAGTGTAGAGAAGTATTTTTCCACACAGTGAAGGGATTTTTAACAGAAAAGAGGTGTAAAGCATGCATAAATAGTGACACTTGACATGCATCCTCACCCATAGCTGCTTCTCCAGATAGTCTGTTTACTGCTTCCATGCTCGTGTTCAAATTTGGGAACAGCACTTGCTGCTTGGGCTTGGTGGAGACACAGCCAGGTGTGTCAAGCTTCATCTTGGCCCAACTACTGTCATTAATGCTTACACAGATGAGCACCAATAACTATCAATAATTATACCTTCCCTTAGTGAGAGGGTAGTTTTATTGGAAATACTTTACCCCAGTAAATACAAAAAAGGGGGAAGAGGGAATGTCTGTGTAGCCAAAACCTCCAGCAAGTGGCTGCTCTTGGGGTTGGTGCTGTGCAGGGCCAGGAGTTGGACTCGATGATCCCTGTGGGTCCCTTCCAACTCAGCTCACTTTGTGACCTATCCATGGCTCCTGCACCACAGGGGCAGTGCTGCTGTGTGAGGTGCAATGTGTCTGCATGAAATCGAAGTTCACACTGCCTTCTCTATTTTCCTTTTTTTAACCTTGCACCTGAAATTTGCCCTCTCTCCTCCGACAGGCCTCAAGAAAAGCTTTGAACGTGGTGCCAGCAAAACAGCAGTGAGAGAAATCAAGGCAAGTACCTCCAAGGTGTAATAAATGTTACCATTATTTCCTATTGTTCATCCGAGTCTCCATTCTTGAGAACTTTGGTAAAATCCTAAATGTTCCTTTTATTTTTAGGCAGAACATCCGACAAGTTAAAAAACAGCATCACAAGGAGGTCCTAAGATGGGGCTTGCTCCAGTTTTCCTGCTGAGCATCTGTTTAGGAATTGCTGCTAAAAAAAAGTCAGAGAGGACGGTAGTTGCTGTGCTGTCACATGGCCTGATACAGCGCAGAATCTGCTTAGCATTCTTGAAGGGAAATTATCCAGTGCTGCAACTCACAATTTATAATTGGTTGCGTATTAATATCTAAAAAAGGCAATGAAATCCACTGTGTGTTTAAAAAAATAGTAAGTAGGAGTATTACAAGCTGAGCAGTGAAAATCTGGAAGACTTCTTGGCTAGAGCAGGGCTGTGTGCAGTGTTGTTTCTCCCTTATTAATTATGAGCAATTTTAAATCATCTCCTTCCTTCAAGGAAGGATTTTGTTCAGCGTTTGTGTTAATTTTAATCTTGCTAACCTGATACTCCCTTGGAGCCTCTCCCCTGTGTCATAACAGTGAGACATGCTGCCTCTTTTTGTCCCTGCCCTTTGGGAAACGCAGTTACTGCTGCTCATTGCCTCAGCCCTGCTGTCGTGACTATCAGTACACCTCCCTTGAAAGGAAAAGAAACCAAAACCCAACAGCAGCATTGTTCTTCCCCCCAGAGTTCACTTTTATTTGTAGTATTTAAGCTAGACCGTGCAAGTGCCTCATGAAAATTGGGGGTTTAAAATGTGTGGTGCTGTATTAGAGTGGAAAGCTTGTTATTCAGCACACTAATTATTTCTGAGTCACCGTATTTATGAAATGTCATGTAATAACTACTTCACCACCACGCAAAATAAATAGTGCAAAAGCAGGCACTTTATGATTTTGACATTTTAGTGTATAAACATATTCCTGAGCCTCTCTAGGGGCTACTGGGAATCAGATAATGTTTTTATGACTTCTACAAAAATGACATTGAATTTCATAATCTGTAACACTCCATATACATCATTAATGTTGTGCATTTTCTTACAGCCTCAGTGACTCATATTGCAAGTGTCAGCTGCAAGGAGAGAATGTACAAAGGTGGGTTTGTGGAACTGGTGGGAAGCAAGAGGGTAAAACCTTGCAGTGCACACCTCAAAGCCCTTGGACCAGCTGTAATGGCAGATCTCAGGCCATTCTGGGACACCAGAATTCCCTCTCAGCTTTTTTCATTTCAGGATGGATTGCAAAGCCCTCGCTGAAGGAGGCTTTCTGCTCACACTTGTCACTAGAGGACAAGGAAGTTCGGGGTTCTGTCAAGCCCTGTGTGAATGACATGTTATCTGCAGAGTAACTGGGACACCTGGAGTGACACGCTGGGAGTGAGTACAGAGGGGAAGGAGGGTGGGTTGCTGCTCCAAGTGGGCTTCTGAGTAGTCCTGCATGATCTCTGAGAACAAGGGGGGGATGCTTACCAGAATATGCGGCTTCAGAAAATACTGTGCCTAAACCCAGGCCTTTTGTGCTCCTCTGCAAAGCTTGCTTGGGCTAACAAAAGTTATATATACTTGGGTCATATACTTGAATGTTGGGAAAAATGTCTTTTGACATAGCTATTCAGCACCTTTTGGGAAAGAGGCAAGGGGTGATGAGGCAGCCACAGCTTCAGAAAAACTCAAATTGCCAGAGAAAATGAGAGGAAGCCATGGCTGCTGTTGGATGATAGGGTCAGCCCTCCCCTTTCTGTCATGGGGCAGGACAGCAGCCTCTTGTCAGAGCCGCCAAACTGCTCCACACATACATGAATACAGAAGGCTGCCTTGAAACTGTAGGGGATCTGCCTGAGTCCTGCTCCATCTGAATTTACAGGAGTTGGCAGACTGAGGTGACACATCCTCTCCTCAGTGCTTTCTTTACCTGTCAGCATTAAAATATTCCAAGAAGTGTGGAATGTGATTTTGCTGGAAATCACCATTTTTCTGGAAGTGGTGAAATGATTTACCCTTTCCACATTAGGATAGACTGGTTATCCTAGTAACAATCAGCCCCCTGAGCTGGCAGACAGGGACAGGGAGCAGAACAGAGCCCCTGTAATCTAGGACATGGTAGGTAGTGACCTCCTGTGCCACTTAGATGCTCACAGGTCTATTGGGTAGAAGGGGATTCCCTTGAGGGCACTGAGGGAGCTGCTGGAAGCCACTCTCCATCATTTCCCATCAATCCTGGATAACGGGGAGGTCGCAGATGGCTTGAGCTTGGACACCCATCCACAGGAAGGGCTGGAAGGAGAATCTGAGGAACTCCAAGCCTGTCAGCCTGACCTCAGTGCCTGGCAAGGTTATGGAGCAGATTATCTTGAGTGTGATCATGCAGCACTTATGGGACAGCCAGGGGATCAGGCCCAGCCAGGATGGGTTTGGGAAAGGCAGGTCCTGCCTGACCAACCTGATCTCCTTTTATGACCAGGTGATAAGTGCCTTACTGAACTCAGGAACCAATGACTGGACGTGGCACTCAGTGCTCTGGTCTAGTTGATGAGGTAGTGATGGTCAAAGGTTGAACTTGATGATCTTGGAGGTCTTTTCTGACCTAACTGATTCTACAGTTCTATGATATTATGTTGTATTTCTTCTGACTTTTCTATAAATACAAGCAGCTATTAAGAATGCATCTGACTATTATATCCAAGGATAAGTGTTTGAGATACATGAGAGATACTCGGGGAATTGGTAAGTCTTCAGAAGAAAAAAATGTCCTGAGATCAATTTCCTGATTCAGTAGTGAAGTCCTCATATCATATAAAATGTAATGTGATTGTCCATGGCCCTAATAAAATCTTGACTTTTCCACCAAGCTTTCATCTATAAAAATCAAATTTATCTGGCACTTGTCTGCATTTTGAAAGGGATAGGGATTTTTTGAAATAGATATGATAGTAATCGTTTATGGTACATTAATACAGGAGAACAATAATTTGTTGCATTTTCTTCACACAGAAACAATCAGCTGGGAAATGTGCATAATAATTGTCTTTGTCCTTCATTGTCACAGGCCATTAGCTAATGAATTTAAGCTGTACTTGGCTCTTGCTCCAATAAGAAAACTACATTAGAGATCTTGTAGCCTTGGTATTACATAAAACCTTTCAGTGGGTTTTATTTTAGTCTCATTGAGGTGATGCTGCCATGGGCTGAGGAATGCATCCCAATTTTGTGGTCAGCATGGTCTGATGTAGCAGGTTAAGCAAGCTGAAGGGCATCTACAATTATTGAAGCTGCCAGGTGCCAGACCCTCTTTCTTTGGTTCCTTACACTTTAGCCAAACTTTTCATGGCTGCTTTTGTGGCAGTTTCATCTTTTGGGTGGGAAGATTTGCTAAACTCATTTCAGCAGCACCAAGATTCACGCAAGGGAAAATAAGTAGTTTGGGCAATGCTTTAAATAAACAACAGGCTCACGTAAATTGTTCAGTTTTGCTGCTTATGCAGTTTGCCCTCTCAACAAAGAGGCTGACAATAGAAAACTTTGTGATGGAAAAAGTGATCTTCACTCTCCTGAGCAAATAGGAGCTGTTGCTGCTGCATTGGGCACCGGGATCTGCAGGCCAGCAGAGGGGTGCAGCAGGATTGCTCTGCCAGCTGCTGCAGCCTCCCAAGAGGCACTCCTGCTGCCCAGCCATACTGGGACACATCAGTCCCACAGCTACTCTGCCCTTGTCCCCAGCTGAGACACAGCTCTGACGTGACACACCATTCCTGCTGCTTCCTGTGTCCTGCCTGCTCTCAGGAAAGACACAGCCCACGAGTTCAGTTGGGTTGCTGCCACCTTTGGGCTGCCAGAAGGGTGTGTCAAAGAACAGGAGCATGAGACAAAATCTATACCACTCTCATTTGTGTCGAGCATCTGATCAGGATCAGAAAAAGGACCTGAAACTTCTGGGCATTACTTTGAGCTTTTAGCTCATGGATGTCTTAGACTTGGGAGGAGGAAGGATGGTGAGTGTGTGATACACAACTACTGCAGACACTCTTAGCAGAACATTGTGGCATCATTCTGCCTCTGTTCAGGGATTATTGCTTCTGCACAAGCTGCAACACCACAGCCGTCAAGGGATGGCTGTGGCAAAAGATGGTCGAGTTTTGGTGTGTCCCACAGAGAGAGATGGCCCCAGACAGCCAGCAGTGCAGGGTATTTCACCTGCAAAGTCCTGTGAGAAACGGGTCGAGACTGCCCCTCCTGTTAACAGGCACCATGTGCTCCCTTACCTCTTTTAACCTCCAAAGCCACACTCTGCCGTTTCCATGACCTGCTGTCCCGTATTTGGCTGTACCATCTGCCTCCTTGGGCAAATGTTTTAATGGATAGTGCAGGAGGTGTTCTGAATGCTCTACCCCAGGCCATGGTGTAAAACAAGCATTGCTGGCAGCAGAATCAGTGGCTGGAGAGCTTTGGTGCTCCGAGGTGTGCAGGGGGCAGGTGCCAGGTAGCAGTGATCACCCATTCTCCTAAACTGGCAACACTTACAGCCCTACTGACAGTGGTTGACTCACACCAGAAGTAAATTCAATATGCATGAAAGGACTCTTGTTCTTCAGTGGAGAGCATAAAGACATACTGTCAGACAAACTAATCTCTCTCTGATAATTTTCTTTTCAACATCATTGAACTGTCATTTCTCCTGGGCTTTGCCAGAATGTTTGACATATCCGTTGTTTCCCAAAACAGACAGATTCTGCTAGCTTGGCTGATACAGGAATTTCTGCCAGGAAGAGAGATGCTGAGATGCCTTTATCATTCTTGTGCTATTGTTGTGCAGGTCCTTTGCTGAGCTCTGGAGCTCTGGTTAGGGATAAAAGGAAGGTATCTTGGTGATTGATTAGGTTGCTTCTCTTAATGCAGCAATGGAATTGTTCCCAGCACTTGGCCTGGACTGGGAGCACATTTGCTGGGATTTTGGGATTTGACTTTTTTTTACTGGAGAGAAACCCTTTTATTCCTTCAGGTCTCTAATTTCAAAACTAGTGATTCAAGATGGCTCCAAGCACTTGTGTGTCACCTTAGGAAGTAGCCCCAACTACAGATTTCCCTTCTTTTCAATTGCCCCTCTGCATGGCTGACAGAGCAGTCACTCCTTCTAGGCATGTGTGAGGAGTCAGTAAGATTCCTAAAACTAATCAGAGGGAAAAAGAAAATAATTTCCCATTCCAAGACTGTGGATGAAAGACACCTACATTGAGCAACCTCCTCCTTCAGCCAGGGACTCACTGAGGACTCTGCTGTAGGGATACATGGTCCTTAAGGCTGCATGTCCTCCATAGCTCTTGCAGAGGAATTTAATAGAAATAACAGAAATAAAATTGTGAAGTGGGGGAAACTGGAGGAGCTCAAACATGACCATGATCTGACAAAATAAGTCCTACATCCCATTTGTAGTCAGCTCTTTTATTTTGGCATCTTTTTATTTTTGTCCCCATGTTTTCTGACAGTGTGACTTTAATATATACAGTCTAAAAAGTAGAGAGGGAGATTAGTGATAACTCAGTTAAAAATGACTTGCAACGCCATTTAAATCCCTGTGGGTTAATCTGGGCATAATGAAGAACAGTTTCTGAGTCTGGAATTATCTAACTTGGCTGTGATTATCTGGTTTAATTTCCAGATTAACTAGAGATATTCATCTGAACTGGGTGGCTGCCGAGGTATTAAAAGTAGGAGCAGGAAACTTTGCAGTCAGTTTTACAACACAATTAATTGCTTGTCCTTTCAAAAGTGAGTCTCTCCACACCATTTCACGCCTGCCCAACACCATTACTGCAAACTCTTGTCCAGTTGAGTGTCTTGCATACATGAGCAGGTTCTTGGGGCTCATTTTCATGAGCTGTAACTGTGATAATTGTACCTCTTCTCCAGGATGAAGACCACACCACACACACATATTTCCACTCTGTGCTTTGAGATACCTCTCCTCAAGCACTAATGTTCCATTGCATGATGTTGGGATTCTGGTTGTACAAGCTGTTAGCTACAAATTTCCCCTTAGTCTGGTAGGAACGCCTTTTTGTGTAATAGATTGTCTTAACACATCTGCAAGGTAATTGCTTCTCCTCTGGCTTCCAAGAAGGCCTCAGATTTGATCTATGATGGCCTGTGCATTCCTAATGCCTGTGCTCCAAGGAAATACTGATGAACTGCGTGGATGACTGATGGTGTAGATCCAAAATTAACTAGGCATTCTCTTGAAAGGTAACATATATTATATCTGGGCAAAGAGGAGCTTCCTGCATAATCTTTAGAGACAGCTGTGTTACGTTTTATGATTTCTCTGGTAGTTACAGAAATACAGATAAAAGACTTTACATTTTCCAGCTCATTATTCTGATTGCATGTCCAGCTACCGATTTTGTGATAAACAGGATCACAGCAGAAAAAAATGCATAGGCTGTACAACCTTCACTCCTTGACCTTCCCACCACTGAACCTGCAGTTTCCTTAGATGCCACCACGAAGCATCTACAGCTGGTTAATCAGAAATTTGTCATAGCCAGATCATATAAAATGCATATGGGAGCCAGGAAACAAGTCTGCCTCTGAACTTGCTCCATCTCTTATTTCTTCCGTGGCTCTGGGGGTTGTAGAGAGGGATAATGCACCCCCTGAGCCTCCTTTTCTCCAGACTGAGCCCCCCCAACTCCCTCAGCTGCTCCTCCTCAGAACTGCACTCCAGACTCTTCCCCAGCTTCACTGCCCTTTTCTGGACATGCTCCAGCACTTCAATGCCTTTTTTGTCCTGGGGGGGCCCAAACCGAACACTGAACACCAGTGCTCAGTACAAGGGGTGATCATTGCCCTGGTCCTGCTGGCCACATTATGTGCTGTTTATTCTAAAAAGAGAGGAGGAAGGCATTCTTTGCCTCATTAGTGCTGCAGGATGTCGTATACAGGCATAATTATACTCTGCAAAAAGGTCAGGGAGACCACACAGGAAGGGTATTGAAGAACTGGAAAGGGAGCAAGCATGATAAAAAATTGAAAGTTGCTATTTATGGACAAAGTACAGGGTGCTTTTTTTTTTTTTTTTAAGAGAAGAGAGAAGAGGAAGAGAAGAGAAGAGAAGAGAAGAGAAGAGAAGAGAAGAGAAGAGAAGAGAAGAGAAGAGAAGAGAAGAGAAGAGAAGAGAAGAGCAACGGCCACTAAAAGGTGTAAAAATTTCATGGCTATTAAAAGGTAATGAAAGGTAATGACAAAACTCATTCAGACCATTGCAAGCTGACTGACAGGAGAGTGGAAAAATAAACTTGGAGAAAGCAGAACTAATCCAGAGTGTTCTGATCCAGAGCAGGGAAATGCTGTCTGTAGCATGGGGTCTCCACCATCAGTGCCCCATCTTTGGTCTTGCCTTCACAGGCTGAACTGCATTGCGACTTCTGCATTTCAGGAATGCAACTCCTGCCCTTGACCTCCTCTGCAGATAAATACAACATGCCCCTTACTGGTGAGTGGTTTGGAAGAATGTCAGCCAGACATGAGAGGGGAGATAAAGGAAAGACAGGTGAGGATGTTTTTCATCTGCTCTGTTTTGAACCATCCTGTTTGACATTGCCTACAAGACTTTGGGGTTAAGAGGGGCAGGGCAGAGGATACCTGGTGCCTCTGGGGTGGCATAATGAAGCTGCTCACAGGAGAGCAAAGGGGCTGTGACATGAAACTGCCACTTGGGGAACTGGCATTTTGGGTACCCCTTCTGGCACAGAGCCTGGAGGGGAGGCACAACAGGGTCTCACCACATACAAGTGCTGACTCCAGCCACAGCAAAAGAGTGGGAGAACAAACAATCCATAAGGAAAAGGTGCCCGGTGAGTTACCCCAGCCCCTGTCTCTGCAGATTCCTTTTGGCAGCCCTGCTCTCCAAGGGGGCAGGCTCTGGATTAGGTGCTTTCAGAGGGTGGGTGCCTGTACACAGCTCCACTGGGACCTGGCCTGGGCTGGGAATGCTGCACAGGTAAGCTGGTCCATAGGCAAGAGCCAGGCTGGGCTGCCTGCCTCAGCCTGGGCCAGAGTGGTAAGAAAACACAAGCCCACCAGACCACATCCCAAAATCTACTTCCTTTGCTGGCAAGGCAAGAGCAAATGGTGATGCTTCTATGCCTCGTGCCTTAAGCACAGCTGGGAGTGCTGCTGAAATGATCTGCTTTTGTTCCAGGATATGATAGGAGCTGGGCTGTCAGATTTTGCAATGTGGGAATCACCTTTTCCCAGCTGTCAATCTCAAAGTCAGGCTTTCAGAGCACAAATAAAATGGGATATTGCACAAACACACTGCCCACACCCCCTTTCAACTATCGCTGATATTTAGCAGAGGGAATATTCAAAACATTATTCCCTCCAATACAGAATGGCTGTTAGGTGTTACCAGATCATGTGAAAAGACATCTGAGTGGAATTTTATCAGCAAGAAACAAGAAACAAAAGCAGAGGGGAGGATTAAATTTTTTTTTTTTTTGCTATCTATATTATGATTTGTTATATATTTTTTGTAATTACTGTTGGGATGTGAAGAAACACAGAAAAAGAGCAGAGAACTTAGCATTACTTGTAACAGAACTGAATGTTACGGTGTCAAGCACCAGTTAGGGATGTGTTGGGGAGCAGGCGGATGCTACTTTACACATATTACTCAGTGCAAATTCTCCACTGCTTTCATTAACAGGGAGTCAAAGGTTTGATGGGATCTAGAAATACAAAGAGGTTACAACGTGGCAGGTGTAGGTAACCTCATGTACGCAGCCCTTTGCTTCAGAAAGCAGAATGTTCTTGCAAATTTGACATAATCCAATTCCTTGATTTCCTCAGTGACATTTCTGCAGGCTCATGTACAGAGGGACAGGGAAATGGAGATTTATGACAGCTATTCCTAGCAAAGGTCATTTTTTTATTGGTGAACAACCTGTCCTTAGTCATGCTGATGACGAGGCGTTGAAGGATAAGGGAGGGGCTGGAGAGCTTTAAAGCCTGACAGGGAATAATAGAAACAGAGCATAGAACTCTCCCACCATCAGTCAAAGCTAAGGAGCAGGAAGCAAAATCCTGGAAAAAAACCACATGGGGGTTTCTGTGGAGATTGTGAAGGAGTCTGAGTGTCAAGATAGCAGGGGTAAAAGGAGAGCCACAGAGCACGAGTATGAGTTTTTGGATAGTAAGGGTGTCCTTGGTGGAACCAGCTGCTTATAAAGAAATGGGCCAGGTTGCTCTGGGGACTCCCTGGTCAGCCCCACCGACTTCCCAGCTCCAGCAGCTCTCAGCATCCTGTCCCTTGCCACTTCCAGAACAACACAGAAGAGAGTGTGCTCCAATACACATGAATACACTTCCTCAGCTGTCCTTCCATAGGCAAGGAAGGCAGCAGATTTGACATGAATATGGTTTAAATAGATTGTGTCATACACATTATATATCTTTAAATAATAAAACGGCATGTACCTATTCATCACTTGGCTGTTTTTCCTGCTTGCAGAAAAGATTTGACAATATATATAAAATTACGCACAATCAGAAGGACCCTTCTGGGAGCCACATGAGAGTCGTTCACTCAGCTATTGACCTTAATAGAGAGCATTGGGTACTTCGGTGTAACCAGCTTTGCTTATTTTCACCATCAAGCTCATAATATTGGATTAAATAAAAATGAGACCATTTCCCCGAAGCTTAGCTCAGATCCTGAGCCACCCTCTCTCCCTAGCTGAGGTATGGTTTGAGCTGGGTCATTGACACAAACCAGGCTTGTGGCCAGCAGGACCAGTCAAGAGATGTTCACAGTGTGTAACTGAAGTCAACACGGGGGTTCCTTGCTGACCCATCAGAGTGCTCTGACCCAAGGAACGGGTATGGGGCTCTTCACCATGCCCCTGCTAATCCCTTTTTGCCATTTATTGGTTCCTCTGGGCTGTGAGCTGCCAACAGAAGTCACAAGAGCTTTTGTTGGTCTGGTGTAAGGCTCCATCCAGTAACCTGAGAATGCTGTGGTGGCCTTGAGCTTCCAGTCTGCAGCTGAAGATCTCACCCTTCCTTCCACAGTAATTCCTCACACCCTTTGAAATCTCCTAAGGCTTTCGCCAAAATTGTGAGAACTGAGGATGGCTGCTCTTAAAAACTGTAGAATAGATAATTTGTAGGATAATCGCCTGTGTTGTATTTCTCTCCACTCAATGAAGGCAAAAGCAGCCTCACGCCATGTACTTCCCAGGCCTGGTGTAACTTGAATCCAAAAGCTATGAAGGAAATGGAAAATGTTAATAAATAATGATGTTTGAAACACAAGTCACTGAACAAACCACCAGACCTTCTGTGTTTATTCCACTGGACAGAAAATGTCTATCTCAGTTTGAGGAAAGTAAGATCTTGGTCATAGATATGTCTTAGGAATTAGCCTGGGTGTTGCAGGTTATTCAGGAGATGAATCAGAGAAGCTCATGGATTAACTTTTGGTAATATACTCAGAAAAAGGACAATTTTTGAAATAAAATCAGCACAACTTATTACTTGGTACTTCTCTGGTATGAAGAAGCAAGGATCTCCTCAAGGCCACTGGAACTTTAAACTGGCTTGTTTGATCCACTTTGCAACTGCCAGTTTTCCATATGGTATTTTCCAAGTTGGAACTAAGCATTTGTGTGCTCCATATTGCATGCTCTCAGTCTGATGTGCTCTGGAAATCCTGGCCTCATTTCCCAAATCCTAAGCAGGTGATTTGCACTTAAAAAACCCAGTGATGTCTCCCTCAAGTGTGTTGGAATTACTCTGTGTGTATAGACCAGCTGTAAAACTGGGACAGATATGTTAAGACAAATGTGCAAAATCTTCAAATTTTAACTACAAAAATATTCAGGGAAAAAAGAAAAAAAGGATTTTCCAAGAAAATCTGTATGAATAGTACAACTGTCTGCAACATTTCAGTGTAACACTTTAAAAAAAGGAGAATCACTGCCTCTTCCAGGACAGCTCCAAGTGTACACCCTCTGGCAGCTGGGGTAAGGACTGCAGAGTAACACATTATAAGCAAAGGGCTGACCTTTTCAACAGCCCAAATATTCAACCTCTCCAAAGTAACTTAGCTCAGCTTAGGCCTGTGGCCATCCACACAGTCATTCATTCTCTCCTTTCACTCCAGCCACTGAATGCTGGCAGCCTCTGCGTTATGCCAGCACAGCGAGAGGCAGCTAAGGGGAAAGGAGGAAAACACTGGGATAAGGAGCTTCCCAGTCTATGGATCAGGCTTGGACTCCATTCGGTTTGTCATGGGAAAGAACACAGAGCACTGCAAAGCCCCGAGGCCTCAATTTTACAGCTGCTCTCAGAGCTCCACAGCATTATCTTCCTTATTTCCCTGTGCTTCCACTTGATAGATGGCTTAGTTTCTGACTTGGCTGGCTGATAGGTTTAGAATTAGCTCCTAGAGATCATGCACCCACGGAACCCTGACTCTGAAATTCACTTACTGCAAATGGTGCTCTGGGATCCCAAACTTAAACACACCTGTACGGGTGTCCGGAAGGCACGTGGGCAACAAGCAGCCTGAACCAAAGTAAGTCACCGTTTAATTTTAGATAAATGCTGGAACCCAGTACCGAGGGTTTACTTCTGGGTCCCGACACCTCCTTCATGGACCTGCAGTGCAGGAGCAGCGTTCAGCCGGCTTGGCTATGGGGAATTCAGAGCCACATCCCACCGGGATCATCCCTCTCACTGCTCCGTTCTCCCTTGCAGACACTGTAACATCAAACTGCGCAGAACATCCAGCCCCCGCCGTCTGGGTGCCGCTCACTGAGCACGCAGGTGAAATCAGCAAAGGAATATCGTCCTGCCTGCGGTATTTAATTTCCATCAATTTCACATCCGCACCCAAATTCCGGAGCCCCTAAAGGACCGGGGCCTGCGCTGCAGGACTTGGGTCAGGCCTGGCGCTTGACCGACCCCTCCTCAAGGCGGGCCAGCGCGGGGACTGTCCCTTGCCGCGGTTCCTCCTCCCCTCCCGCCCCTCGATCCGCGGCCGCTCGCCCCTTCAGCCGCCCCGTGCCCATCTCACGGGACGGATCTGCGGCTCCCGCCCCAGCTCCCTCCGGCCCTGCCCCGGCCTTTCCCTTCCCTTCCCGCCGCTCCCCGGCCCTGGGGCGCTGGCGAGGCCCGGGAGCGGCGGCGGGGCCACGCCCCTCCCCTGACAGCCCGCTCCTCACGCCACGCCCACCCCGCGGCTTTAGGAAGAGCCGGAGCCAATCGGGGGGCGCTCTCTCGCTGACAGATGGCCACACTGACCTATCGAGCAGCTCTCCCTCGCAAGGGGCCCCGCCTCCTCGGGCTCTGTGTCCACTCAGAGCAGAGGTGGAGCTGGGGGCGGGAGATGAGCATCTGCGAACCCGTCTTTCCTCACCGCCTCCCCCCTCCGCTGAGCGAAATGATTGACAAGCCTAACACCCAATAGGCTGCGGAGAGCTCGCGGCGGGGCCAATGGGGCGGCGAGGGCGGGCCGTGGCGGGCGGCGGGGGCGGGGGGAGCGGCGGGCCGGGGTGAGGTGCGGCGCAGCGCCGGCAGGAGGGCGATGGTGGTGGCGTGAGGCGCGCTGGGAACCGCGCTGTCTGCTCGGCCGGCGCGGAGAGCGGCGGGGGAGCGGTGCTCGCCATGAGGCTGCGGGAGGACGGGGACAGCCGCAGGGCGCTGCCGGCGGCGGGGCTGCTGCAGTAATGGGCAGCGGCAGCGTTGCCTCTCCCCTGCCGTGTGGTGCCAGCGCGCCCGCCCGGCGGGACCGCCCGCGAGGAGCCGGCGGCAGGTGAGTGCCGCGCACGGGGAGCCGCCCGTCCCCTCCCGCCGCTCCCGGAGCCGCCGCTCCCCTCATTGCTCTCCGCCGGTGGCGTTTTAATTTTTAAACCGCTCCGGCTCCCGGCCAAGGGCGGGGGGCGCTGCCCCGGCGGGCTGGGCGCGGAGGTGACACGGGCTGCTGAGGCGGAGCGGGGCGCTCCTCGCCCCGGGGCTCCGTGGGGACTCCCCCCTCCCGGGGGTCATTCTGGTCTAGGTAGCCTCCTCTCCAGCTTTGATGCCATCCTACCCTGACTTCTCGCCAGCTGCAGCCAGACTGTGCTTCCCCATATTCCTAATGAAGAGGCTTTTTCCCCCGCAACCAGCCGAGATGCTGCTTTCCTTTCGAGGGAGGAGACCCACCTGGGTTTCTCCTTCCCGTTTTCACCACCCTGATGATCATTTCTCCGTGCAGGATGGAGACACATTTCCATTTCAAAATGATGCAGCGAGAAAGATGGGGAATCCTGGGTAGCCAGGACTCGGGAAATGCCCCTTCCTCTCATCCTCCTCCAAACCCTGGCACAGGCATTTGAGTGGCAACACTCCCTTGCTGTGTTCTTGGCTGAGCCTTCTCTTTGGACTGAGAAATGAAAGCGGGAGGTGTATTAGAGGAAACAACTGTTACACCTTTTGTCATCAAGACAAAGAACTTCATCTCCCCGTGTCCCTCCCTCTGGGTGCATATTGGCAGCACCTCAGCCACTTTGCATTGCTTCCCGGAGATGCTTCATAAGGATTCGGTGTGGCCCTGACCTGCCCTTTTTTGTTGTTGTTGCCAATTATGATGGTGCTGATAAAAGGACATGATATGTTTCCAAACAGTCTCGTGGTTTGCATTCCTGAAATTGCTGCAGTATTCTTATTTATATATTTAATTGGAGGGGGGGGTGTGGATGACAACAGGAAAGGGGGTATGTTCTTATAGTTGATTGTAGTTGTTTGAAAGGTATGAGATCACGTGCAATTGCAGCACTTGGTATGAAGTGTGTTAACCAATGCTTACTCCCCCTGTCTTATTTGTCTTCCAGTCCTGCAGTCTTCCCTTCATCTACTGTGTGAAGAATGATGATTCCATGAGAGAACTTCCTTTTGATTACCTGTCTACTGCTACTGCATGCTGCTCCTGGCCAGTGATGAGCCATTCCGCTAGACTAGGATTTACCCTGAGGAGGGGAAAGGCAGAATATGAATTGTAGACATCCTGTCAAGTTCATCACACACACTTTTTACTGTGTCTGTATATAAATCTGCAAGTATCAAGCACACACACTCTCTGAAACCTACATTGGTATTCATACAGTTGCTGCTGTGTAAGAGGACTGGTATTTCTCATCATCATGGCTTCAGTTTGGAAAAGACTTCAGCGTGTTGGGAAACATGCATCCAAGTTCCAGTTTGTGGCCTCTTACCAGGAGTTGATGGTCGAGTGCACCAAAAAATGGTAAGAAGTGGCTCATGTTGCTGTACAAATTATGGAATAAGCTGCTGGTGCTGAGATAGGAAGGATGTTGTTCATTGTGTTTTTGTTTGGTGTGGGTGCATTTCTCTTGCATCCCCTCACCTTCTCTTGCCAGCCCATTGCAGAAGCAGCTGCCTGAGCAGCTTTTCCTTCTCAGTGAGTGCTGGCTTTGCTGCACGGTTACCCTGGACCTGCTGGTTTTGTTCTGTACTCTTGATTTTCTAGGCTGTTATTGTTTTTACCTTGCAGAGGAGGGTACATTTGTTAGCTTGGCATCTGTGACTTGGTGTGGTTTTGACTGTCGGTTTTGGGGTTTTTTTTTGGGGGGGGGGGGGTTTGTTTTTTTTTGGTTGTTTTGTTTTAAATATTTCCATCGAGCTCTTTTCCAACTGCCAGTTCAACTTGGTGGTGCTGAATGTTACCTACTGACACTTCTGTTGGCTCATGGAGGCATTGGCGATCAGTCTTGGACATGGTGGTTGTGGGATATATTTTGATTTTTGACTTCCTTACCTGAAGAGGTTATGTTTCTCCTTCCTTTTTCTTTTTCCTTTCCATCTTTTAATGTGAAGAGGCAAGAGACAGGTCCTTGGGAATTGCCTTAAGGTGTTTGTTTAGTCCGACAAGGATTTTGTGTGGTGGTGGTCCAGTTGGATGGCTTTGGAGTGGACTAGACAGCAGTTAATGGTGTGGGTCTGGCACATCATCTTTCCTGTGCAAAATGAGCTTAAATAAATCTGCTAGGCAAGACTAGAAGCAGCTTTTAAATACTCAGGGAAAGATCTCCATTATATAAATACTTAACTGCTGTTTTATATGTTTGGAATATTGATGTTACTGACATAATTCCTCACATTAGTGTGAGCATGTAGTGTCAGAAAATGAAGAAAATACTTTCCAGACCTTGCGGACTGAGATGTTCAAATTGCCTTGTAATAAACTGCAGCCTCCATTCTAATACTTGGCCTTTCTTCTTGTTGGCAAGTTTGGCACTTGCATTGGCTGCTTTCACTGGTTATGAGTAATTGCCTCTACAAATTTAAATTCTATCTCTTGGAGTAGGAAATCTCTGTCAAATATGCTGGAAGGCTGCACACTGCTCTGTCTTAAAGGAACACTGTCAGGTTAAATGTTTTGGAATTTTTTAGCAAGTTGTCTAAAACGTTTAAGAAACAGAATTGTTTTGGAAGTTGAACTTGCTTTCATAGAGTAAACTACAAATGGCAACATTGTAGAAGTTGAAAGAGGCTGTCCTGATTATTTCATGGGATCTACTGTCCCAAAGAGGTCCAGGAGTTTTTAACAATAATTTTGATGTATCAGGTTTATTTCAATCGCTGGGTTTATTACTTATGTATTATTTGCATTAACTAGGCTGTTTTAGGTTTCATTTTCACTTTGATTCACTTGTTGTTGAGAATTTGCAGAATGCTTCAGCACTAAAGTATAAATCCTGTGGGGGGATGTTTACATTGGAATTGCAGCAAAATTTTCCTTGGTTTAAGAAAAAGTCATACACAAAAGTTCTCTTGTGAAGTATCTCATTACTTTAGAAACAATTCGCTTATTGGTTAATCATAACTGATAGTGCCCACCTAGCAAAATGTCTATGTGTGAAGTAGTGAGAGAGCTGTTTAAAACCTCAGATATGCAACTAATTTTTTGCAAACAGGTCATCTTCTGAACCCTCATTTTGCATTCTTGAGTTTAAATATAGGCAAAATCAATGCTTCTGTTGGTTATGAAAAAGGAACAGTATGGTGGTGAAATGTGGATGAATTCTAGGAAAAATCACAATAGGGAAAAACATAACTCACAAAGTCCTTTGATTGTAAGCTTTTTGATTCTGCTTCCTGTTATTTTAAGAACCTTAACAAAAATGTTCTTTGAGCATGCAACCCAAAATACAATATTTCTGCCATAAATCAAACTCCCTAAGTCAAACTTCTATAGAAAGAAGGGTTAAATATTTATGTATTTTGAGAGCCTTTAACTAAGTCTTTCCATAACTTTGGAGAAGATACAGTTTTTGTGCATGCCGTCAGGATCATTGCTTCATCTGTTTCTAAGTCTTGTCTCTGAGTTTGGCTCATGTGAGAACAAAACAGAAGAAATGAGCTCCATATGCTGTTCTTGCTGAAAGCACTCAATATATATTAAGTGTCAGTGCTGTAGTCTGTAGTTTGTTTGAAATGTAGTAAGCAGTAAGTTATTTTAATGTACTGGCATTTTAACAATGCAGTGTTTCTGGAGGAAAAGAATGCTCCATTCATATTTTAAAATAAATGACAACACAGTCATAAACACACTCGAACTGAGAAGTGTCTGTGAGCAAGGATTGTGCATGACCAAAACAGGCTGTGCACTTCTTTGTGAAATGCTCTCTTCTGTTAGGTTTGCATTTGTCTGACTCTTTAGAAAACAACTTGTGTGTTTGAATATTTTTGTAATGATTGTGTATGGTTTGCAAGGTTGGGTGAATTTCTAGTTGGCTTTAATACTCTTTGTTTCCTCTGGACTTGTATTGATAAGAGTTGTTTGGTGGTGTTGGTGGTTTTTTTTTTCTTTGGTTTTTTTTTTGGGGGGGTGGTGTTTGTTGGTTTGGTTTAGTTTTTTTTAAACTTAGTGTTTAAAATAGCTCCTGCCCTTTTTTCTGGAGTACTCCTGGCCCTGTGGGAAGTTGCTACTGCTGTGGTATTGCTGCTTCAGTTTTTTAGAGGATTATCTCTAGGTACAGCAGCATTTGGCCAGATTAGGCCGAAACCTTTCCTTGCTTTTTCTCCTGTCTCTAGTTTCTGATTCTTGTCCCTACTAATGGTTACAGACAGCCACTTTCAAATGATTGCTTTTCATTGGTGGTGTGTTTGGGGGAGATAGGTTGTGATGGAGTGCCCAGTGTTGTCACTGTTCCTTATTTTTCAGATAATTAACAGGACTGAGTCACTTCTGTGGCATTCTGACAGTTCCCACTGACCCAGACCTAATTATTGTGGCTGCTCAGTACCTTTGAAAAATTGAACAGTTGGTTTATTTAGAACCTTTCATTAAAAATAAATAAATAAACAGATGTAGTCTTGGTCTTTAATATGGATTAGTGACTCCTGCTACTGTGAAAACATAGTACTTTGCATTAATCATATAAGCAGTTGATTTTTTTTTTTGAAAGGTGCTTGCTTGAAAGTGCTGGAGTGTGTCATCCTCCATTTACCCTTGGACAAAGCTGGGGCAGCTCAGGATTTTTCACACAGCCTCACCAGTGAACTGCAGCCTTGGCCTGGAAGGACCACATATGATAGGAGAGAGTTAATTTAGTACTTATCCTCAGTGCAGTCATTGAATAAAACCATAAATCAGTCTCATTCATTTTGCCTAGCATTCTACAAAAACAGCTGTATTTCCTGCTCTGTGCTGTCAGAGCAGAGGGTTGCTGTGGGGGGCAGGAGTGTGCTGGGCATCCCTGGCACGTGTAATGCTGTGACTTGTGCAGGGGACCCAGTCCAGTTGCCTGAACATTGGTGTCAGGCCCTGTTTGGGATGCCTTTGGGTATACTGCCGGTCCCTGTTGCCAGTTTGGAGAAGCCCAGGTCTCCTGTTGATCCTGGTTCAAGCCTGCCAGCCTGGCATGAATTTCTTGTGTACCTGGGGCTTCCCAGCCGCTGGAGGCCTCTGCTGAGGCAGCTGAATTGAGGCTTGTCCAAGATACAGGCTCAGCAGAGGAGGAAACTTCTCCTTTGGACCAGAGATCAGTTTCAGTACTTGGACCTGGAGCTCTGATAGCAGTTTTATAGAGCTGCTGAAACATCTGCTGCTGAACACGAGCTCTTTAGGGTGGCTTTTTTGTTTCCTTATTGTTCTGTGGTATCTCACAAGTCAAGCACTCAATAGAGGCTTCAAATGTAATATTGACTGCTTTCCACAGAGAATGGCTGAACTTACAGAATTGAGGTTGCCAAGTACCTAACTTGTCCTTGTTCATTAGATGCTTTTATGAGCAAGAAAGCTGCTCACCTGAACATAGGTGCTAACTGCTTACAAAGATTGGAAAAGAGTAAACATAAAGAGCCTTTATACAGGATTTGTGTTCAGGAGTTGCTTTGGAGATAAAGAAATATGTTATTTTTTTACAGTGTTTGTAATGTCTGTCATCTCCTACATGAACTGCTTTGCTTTTAAAGCCTGCTTAAAAATATAGTGAGCCATGATGTTCTAAAAGGGTTAAACTTTTCTTATGTTCAGAAGCTTTCACACAAGACAGACTTCATGTCCATGAGGCAAGTTGCCTATTTTTATATTGATTAGGTATGGTCTGAAGTAGGTTCTCTCTTTTCAAATACACATATTTCTCCTTTGGAAATGAAGTAAGGCTTAATCTTTTTTTTTTTTTTTTTTCTCCCAAAAGGCTTTAGCCATCTGTTTTCCTCTTCTATTGTAGTTTCATAACTGGATGCTGCAGGAATCTTAAGATTTGGCATGCATTGTGCATGGGAGAGAAATGAGCTTTTTGAAATTCCACGGTTCACACTGATCTGCTTGCCTTGTGCTTGCTGCTTTCCAGCAAACCCGTCAGTGCTGAAGGCCACCAAAAGAACTGGGCTTAACTGGTAGCTGCAGAATCCTTGGTTGCCTGTACGGGGTCAGGCTGTCATATCACTAAATTAATTTTCTTGTTTTGCACGGTTGTTAGAGGGGATTTTTTGAGTACCTAAAATGCATTAAACTACAAAGGATGATCATATTGAATCGCTTTGAATTAGTTTTGCTCTGCACCATGCTATTGTTCATTAGATGGGCTTTCTCTGCAGAGTTTTGGATCAGATTGGGGTGTTGGTCATGTAGGTGTACTGTAACATGTATAACTTGTGCAAGGAGAGCACCATGCAATTTCTCCTGTGTTTTAGCTTCTGTTATTCTCAATGAAATTTACTCTGTCCTTACACTCTTTATTGAGTTCTGGTTCCACGTGGAATAATCTCCACTTAAAAATACACTTCAGCATTTTCTTTGCCGTTCATTTCTGATTTTGACTGACGATTTTTTGAGGGTTTAAATTGTGTGTCAAACATACTCTTTCCAAATAATCACCACCAGCTGCCTTACAGCTGTCTTCTCCCTTTCCTTCTGCAGTCAGTTAAAACACACTGTCCACACACAAAAGCAATTCTCTTCTGTCACTTTGCATCTCTCTTCTTTGAATCAAAAAGGAAATCCTTCATTGCAGAAACCTAGATTTGTTCCTATGGACTCTCTGCCTGACTTCTGTCAGGAGCTTGTCTACCCATCCTGACTCCTTAGTGCCAGCTGCATTCCTTCCCTGCCTTGCCGAGCTCCCCTCCTAACCCTTTTTACAGCCTCAGGTCTCTTCCGTGGACCACAAGTTAGGGATTTCTCATTAAAATTGCTGGTTGCATATTAGCAGCAAAGAAATTTCAGTAGGAAAGGTACAGGTGTATGTGAAGTCTTTCTTCATGCTGACCTTTTTAGGTTGTCAGTGCTGTACACTTAAACCCAGTTTCTACTTGCAAAAATGTTTTGAGAGTGCTTGTTACTGTGTCCAGTTTCTAAAAGACTGCATTGATAGATGCAGGCACCAAGTTTAGTATCTGTAGGGTAGAAAGAATTGGCACAAATATCTGCTCTGAATTTTGTTTGTCTCTGAGAGACATATTTCTTTTCAGCAATTCCTTGACATTGTTTCCTGTCCTAGCAGTAACAGAAATAATTAGCAGAGGCAGAAAATGTTAGATTATATCCAGGTGTAGACAAATTTCATTTTAATGGTCAGTTGGTGGGGTGAAGATGTTTCCTTAAATGAATAAAATACTCTAACTTATGTTCTAACACAGCTTTATTTTTTGGGAGAGAAACTGTGTGTGTGCATAACTTCCTCATGGAGCTTTTGCAACAAGTAAAACCTTGCTCTGTTCCTGCAGACACTGTGGTGCACGTATGCATTAAAGAACGTGTACTGTTCATTTGAACCCAGTGGACTTGAACTGCAATAAAGATTTAATTTGTTATTTTTTTTAGGGTTGGATCCTTGTGAATACTCTTTTCAGCTCTTTGTGCTATGAGGTTAAATAAAATGAAATATTATGACATTGTATAGGCCTCATATGAGCTGAGACTTCAGTCTCTTAGACTGCTCAGGCTGTATAGTGCCAGTCTGTTGCTTCAATTAGTTTTTAATTGGTTGGAGAGAGCTGAAGTCCCTTTCACAGTTTAGTGTGACTAAGGAGAGGAGGAGGAGGCTGCTGGTAAGGTTGACTAAATCTGGGGGAGCTCTTCTTATCAAACAAACCGTTCAGTTACGGTAGTAAAAGCATTCTGCTTGGGTGGCTTTCTGAGAATATGGGGGTGGGTGTGTGTGTGTTTATTTACTTATAAAGGCTTTCCCAGTTTACTCTGAGGAGAGTGTGAAGTGTGTGTTTGTTTCCCTTGCCCCTCTCTCTCCTTTCACTCCTTTGGGTAGAAGCTGGCCCTGGCAGGCTGTTTGCTACCTTGTGGGACACTCCTGAGCTACCCTCCACACAAAGTATGTCTTGTGTGTCCTGGAGTAGACTCTGAAACACAGGAACTGTGCAGCTGAACTTTTGTTCCTTATTTTAAGATATGCGCAGAGCAGTAGGGTAAATAAAGCTGTCCTTGTTCTCTTCCTCTTGTCTTTATTTGCAAAATGTCTTTCTGCAGCATACAGTTTCTGTAAGTGCATCAGAGCCTCTCATCTGGAAGCTGTGTGTTTTGGCAATTGAGGTATAGGGTAGCTGTGGCTTTTGGCACCTGGAGAGGCATTGCAGGGATTCGGGAACTGTGGCTTAAGCATGAGCTAAAATTAGCAGAACCATAACTAACATTGCTGTTTTCTAAGGCTCTGACTCAGGAGGTTTTCTGGATTCAGGAGCGGAGTGGGATGTCATTGTCCCTAAGTAGCAGTTGTCTCCTGGTCTGAAAGCAGCGGCAGAGTGACAGTAAGGCTGCGAGGTGTGTTAGTATTAAGTGCCATCAACTTCAGCTCCCATTTGTGAGGCGAGTGTGAACTGCAGCAGTTGAGGTGCAGGCACACCTCCCTTATGCTGCCGCCCTGATGCAATGGGGAGGAAAATCTGCCGGAGCGGTGAGATGAGCCACAGCTGCAGGCAAGAGCATCTTAGAGTGCTTCAGCTAAATCACCCAGATCCTGAGTCAGTGCCCCGTGCTGTCACTGTAGGGCTTCAAAGTGCACAAGCTTTTGAGATGAATCAGAAGTGCGTGCCCTTCTGAACTACGGTTTCTAGCTGCCTGCAAACCTGTAAAGATGAGCAGTGCAGAAGTAATTCTCATTTGCCTGTTGAGGCTCTCTTTGTAGTGGAGACTAATTATTGGGGGTTCTTTTTGTTTCTAATTTATTGTTATTTAAGGAGACTTTCTTGGGGATTACTCCAAAGGTATGGCCAGGCTCTGCAGCTGCTTAACTGTCCGCAGCTGCTGAGCTGCAGTTTCTGTGGCTCTGTGTATTTGTTTTAGCACAAACTGGTTTCAGGTTTTATTTCATGTGCACGCTCCTGCAGTCGCTCTGTGGGCTTTGTTTTGGGTGAGCTGCTGTATCAGCTTAACAGCACACAAGCAGATCTGGCCTTTCATTTCTAATGGATCTGTTTTGAAAAACTTTGGTGCTGATCAAACATCACAAGGGCAAAATAATTTCTAGTTCCAGGATCAACTGAATTAAAGCAATCCAGGGTATTTTAAGACTCAGATCAGTTTTGGTTCCTGTATTATTACCATTCTTTTCCAGTGTGCCACCTCCACGAGCACCTGTAATGAGCAGTCACCCTTCATGTTTAGTGGCTTCTTTTCTTCACCCAAGAAGTGATGTTTGCTGCCTTGGTGCTGTTGGACAGGTCAGAGCTGTCTGGAGCTGCCGGATGGGTGGCACTGCCTGCTGTGGTGGGAGATGTGGATTCTGATGGGCGTGCAGCTTTGCTGGGAATGTATCTTCATCTCCTCCTGTTGGGACAAGCCCCATCACCTTTCACCTAGGCCAGGCAGACAAAAGACATTCCCTAAGTCAGCTCTTCCATTAGGTATGCTGCCTGATGCCCTGGGATGATAGCTGTCCTGACCTTTCTTTAGGGCTAAGACTGATGCAGTGATGCCTCTGCTTTTACATCCAGTGTCACAAGCTAAGTTTCCCCTCCCAGCTGTGCTTGGGAAGAGTATTTGCATAGCCAGTACTGTTAATATGAAAAGGTGTATTGAATGAAGTAACTGGAGAATCTGGATCATTGAATCCAGTTGACAGCACTCTGCCACTCAGCAAGTACTGTGAAGTTCTGTGGCGTTCAGTGTCTTGTCATTGAGTAAACTCTGAATCCCTTTGTTTATGCCAGTACATAGGAAGAGATTTAAAAGAACAAAAAAGAGCTGTCAAAACTTCTCTTTTCCAGCAAAGATCTAATTCAGATCTGTAAAATTCCAAGCCAACCTGTTGCTGATTTGTCTTTGGTTTATTAGCAGCAGATTTAACCTTGATAGCTCCTGGTGACACCTGTCGTGGTTACAGCTCTGGAGTTACATCTCTGACCATGCTGACAGGTGGGCAAACCTATTTGGCTATGTTTTCTAGTTGTACCTCTCTTTTTTTCTGGTTGTGTCTCGTGGAAAATTGATTTAGCAGTTTGACTTTTCCTGTAGGTAACTTGAGCAATAGTTGTATAAAGCTGTGAAAAATTTCAAGAGAACAAGATTTTTAAACTTCTTTTACTCTTCAAGATCAGATCATAGCTGGATGGAGTACTTGGAATAAGTGTCTCTTGAGTGAGTGAATTCCCCTTGCATTCCTTTATCTTTGATATGTAAGAAAATTTTAAGAATGAGAAAGGCCTGACCCATTTTTTTACCACTTCCTGTCATAGCACAAAAATCGAAAGAATTTATAACAGTGTTAGTTGGTTTTGAGGCATATTTAGGATGGCTTTTGTTTACTGTTAACACTTTTTGAAAGATACTTTAAAAAAATACAATGGTGTTTTCATCACCACCCCCCAGCCCATTTTGAGATTTGTGCATGTAAGCTCTGCTTGTAAGCTCTGCTTTTATTTTTTTGTTTGTTGGTGCTTTTTGTTGGTCTTTACTGCTAAAATTGTTTACTTTCTTCCTTGTAGATGGCTACTCTGAGCTCCAATGTCTACATATCCATTCAGGATACTGAGACAGGCAATCTTAAAACAGTAAAGGAATTATTTTCTTTTCCATAGATATCTCTTTTTTTCCTATACTAAATGGGATTTGATTTTTAAAATTTTTAACTGAAAGCTCACCAAGAGTAATCTTTACACCCTGAATTCTCATAGACACTGATGTAATCAAGCGATGTTTTTATGGAGGATTGGGAAAGTGTGTGATCACCCACTCTGCTAGAATTGTAAACATGTAGTGCTTGAGGCTTGGTGCCTCCTTTAGTCTGTGACTGTAAGCCTGTCCTGTCAACTGGGCAGGGGGAAAGGTGACTCTTCTTTCCTGCCCCCACACATCCCTTCCCTCTTGTGGGGTCAATACTGTGCCAGCTGAAAGCCTGCAGCTGCTCCCAGGAGTGTGTTGGAGTAGGGCCCTACACAGAGCTCGGTGTGAGTGAGGGGACTGCCCCTGACACATCACCTGCTACCTGTGGAGCTGTGGCAGCCCCGTGTCACACTGCCCTGTCAGAGCCTGCACACCAACACTGCTGTCACTTTACCAGAGAGCCAGGACAGCCCTTTTTTCTGGTGTGGTTGATGGGTCCAGGCTCTCAGTGGTTATGACGAGTTTTCTGCTGTGTTGTTGTTTTTGAACCTTGGGCCTCTCCCTTATATTTAGCCTTGCTTCATAGAGGGAAAGTTCTTTTGTGATGTTAAAACACGCCTGAGTTTTCTTTCTGTCTGGCCAGCAAATTCAGCGTTGCATTGGAAACTTTCAGCAGACAATTTCAACTAAGGTTTATATGGGTGGAAACCTCCAGCTATTATTTCCATGGGTTTTGTGATAAAGGGCCGCTGGGTAGAAGAGAGGAGTCTTGATCAAGACCCCATGGATGCAGGTAAAAAGCCAGGACCTTCACCTTTCATGAGACACCAGACAATCTGCAAGGGCAAAAGCTGCTGGCAGTCCAGCCTCTTTCCCTGTGCCTGGAACTATGGGTTTGTGTCAGTTTGTGCTTCCACGTGGCCATTTGTGCAGGGTATTTTTGGAGCAGGGAGCTGCTAGATACATTTCTGTGTTTCTCTGCTCCCCATCTGTTCCTGGAGCCACCTCCTGCTCTAGCTGCCTCCTCCTGCAATACTGGAGAAACTGTATTGCAAGGGAAAATGGCAGTAAACCCAGGCATTACCTGTGTTTTCAGTCTGTGGGTTACCCAGTCCTGGTGCTGGGTGTTCATCTGATCCATCAGCAGTCACATCAGTGTTGCTGGTGGTGGCTAACGTTGTAGTACAAGGGCAGGTGACAGTGCAGTCCCTTGTCTCTTTTCCTGTTGCTGTATTGGGAAACAGGAATATGGATATTTTTGCCCAAAGATTCAGTCCTGTTGTCTGGAGTGTACCCTAATAAAGCATTTACAATGCACAAAGCCTGCTTCCTCCTGGGGAAAAAAATGCTGACTTCAGTAAATAAATTTATTTCAGACAAACTTGTTCTTAAGGAACTAGATCATGTGCTGTAGGGGAAGAATAATACTACTTTTAGCAACAGCTGTTAAAAGGAGGATACTTACTTGACTTGCAGTTAATGGCAAAGTCAACAAACTGTAATTAAAAAAAAAAAAGAAAATAATCTTGAGCTATTCTTGACTGTAGGAAGACTGCAATTTATCCTGATTTGTTTGTGTTCACCTCATTGTGAGAACTGTCAGTACCTCTTACGGTTGACAACCCCATTAAGATCTAGAGAAGCAGAAACCTGCTGCCTTGTTAACCTCACAGAATGAGTGTTCTGCCCTCATCTTCCTCCTGTGCTGTGCTGTAGATGGGCTTAGAGAAGCCTTGGTAGGTCTTCTCTGGAGTTAGTTCCTTCTTTGGTGCCCTAGGGAGCCTTTTAAAATGGTCAGCCTTGCAGCTTTTTCATGGATTATTCACTTGTCCTGTTTTAGCATTGCTTAGACATGGGCAGGATGGGCTGCAAGGTGATCTGAGCTGGTGGGGAAGCAGGAGGGGAGTGGGGGAGTGAGGAGCAGAAAACGTGAGGCTTTTTTTCCCTGTTTGAATGTCTTCTGCTCTATGTGTACAGGGTATACAGGGCAGATCCTGATGGGTTTGGAGATACAAAAACAGAGACTTAAATATGAACAGCCAGTGTATGAAGGAAAAATAGTGATTTCAGAGAACAGCCACAGAGCCTTCTTGTGTTTCTGCCAACATTGCCTCTTTGATCAGTTTTGGTTTTATTGGTGGGATCTTAACTCCTTATTCTGAACATCCCTTCCAGCAAAGAAGTTAAGGTGGGGAGACATTTCTGGAAGCTGGTAACATGTGACAGAGAAGTGTCACCTGTGCATAATAAGTACAAATATATAGGTCAAGATACAACATGTGTGTATAAAATCAATATATTTAATGGAACCATCTTAAGAGGGTGGAGAGCCTAGATGCTGATGGTGAATAGCAAAAGGGTGGCTGTTGTCAATAAGAGACAAATCTTGTCCACCCTTGGTTACTGAGAGACTCCCAAGTGTGCTGTGGTGCACATGGGTTGAACAGGGCCAGAAATCTCACGTCCCTTACAACCTCAAGCCTTCTTGCTGGTAAATTAAGTAACTTTGAAATAGTGAAGCTTTTTGTGTTATTGAAATGCTCAAAATCGTAGCAACCCCCAGGCCTTTGTTCTTCTATTGAATACAATCCCCATAATCAGCTGTAATCAGATTTTTGTGTTTTATTCAGGCAGATGTTTGCTGACCCAGACCATGGAAAATTCTTACGACAAAGTGTGCCCTCTTTAAAATGGGAACTCACTGTGTCACACTGAGCTTTCAGACTTGATTTTGCTGAACAAGCAATATGCACATATGTGTGCTTGGACCTTGTCTATAGGCAGCAGCTCCACTGTTTTACTGTGCCTTAGCAATCATACATGTCATGCAACACCTATCCTTCCCTTTGGCTTTGCCAAACAGATATGAATGCTTCACTTTCATGATTCATGATAATCACAGTTCTTTCAGAAACAGTTTTAAAAGGGAGGTTCCATCTTCTCTTGTTGAATGCTAATTAGAATTTCACCTCTTTTTGAGTGAATGTGATAGTAACAATCATACAGTGAACAAAGAAATCTGAAGTTAAAGTGTTCCAGGAATTCTTTTTTTGTTTTGAATGAAAACAAACTGCTTTATTTAAATATTTTTACCTTTAAGGCACAGGTAGAGAAAATCTGTCTATTGGTATCATAGGATATTAAAAAATTCTGAGTATTCTTTTTATAACATTTTCTAAGACTTACAGCTCTGCAAATAAAACTGCAGTGTGTCTCAAGCCTTCCCCCATGCAGTTTTACTCAGTTCACATTCATGTCTCAATGTCTTCAGCCTGACGTATCACATCATATTTGTATTTTCTATACAAATAAATACATCACATTGTATTTTCTTCACTGTATCTGTGTAGTTGGTTCTCCATATGGGTGGCATGTTCCAGTTTCCAGGTGGCTGATGTGAAAAGGGGAGGAATAATGCAGCATGCACGATATATATGTGTGCTGTGGGAGTTTGATTTTTTTTCTATCCCAGTGCAAGTTCCCAGTCACAGCAAAGAAATTACATGCAGTGTTCTCTGTCTCTCTTCATATGTAGCCAGAAGAAGCAGAATGTTTTTTTGAGAATACTGAAACTAGAAGAGCTTGTGAAGCTATTACAGGCTTATAATTACTAAAAGTGGTAATAAAGTTATTTTTGTTCCTTACGTAAATAGTTGTGTGTCAGTCAGTTTAGCACCTTCCTTTCTTCAGAGCAGACTTGATAAATTTTGTGCTTTTTTTTCTATTTAGGTATTTTTTACTTGGAGGGTGGAATAAAGTCTGTGTTGATCCTTTTACTAGAGTGTGGTCTAATGGTAGAAACGAAAGTCAGAAAATCCTGGTTCTGCATTAGGTTTCCTTTCAACTTTCCTTGTAACTGTGCAGACAAGGCATCTTTTCTGTCACTCCCTAATTTGTGTGCACAAATCATCTTTCATAATTTTTTCTACGTTTTACATCCATGGTTACTTATAAGCAGGATTATATCTCCTGTTAAAGGCCAGATGGTAGCAGCTCTCTGCTCAGTGGTAATGGTGTAAAACTACAAAATGACACTTTGCTGTGTGGAAATAAAGTGCTAACAATTTCTCTGCGCAAAAATTCTGCAACCACACAGCTCCATTATTAATTCAGTCTTACAAGACTGCTGTGTGATAGAGAAAAATGATCCCTGTTCTATGTCTCTGAAACTGGAATACAGAGAAATTGTGCAAAAGGTGCAAGAAACACTCTCTGTATTGATAGGAATTGTATGAGTGCAGATTTATGAGAGCAGAAACTATGTAACTGAGGCAAAAACTGCAAGTTACGCTTTACAAACTTAGAAAAGTGCCCCCTCCCTTTCTCTTTTTCCAATGCGAATCATGTTAATAATGAGCTTATTTAAAAGCGTGTTTGGTCAGAGCAGAAACTTTTGCAGAGCATAGTTCTGAGGTAGATGAGGAGCAGGAAAGCAGAGTACATGAGGAAGATCGGACACGTAATTCTGGAGAAGTGACTGCATGATTATTGATCTACAGTTTCTGATGTAGGAGCTTGAAGAAGGTTTTTGTTGTAGTGAGGGGTTTTTGTTTTCTCTTTGTTTTCCTCTCAGTGATGTGTAATTAAGAGTATGTGTAATGGATGAATGTCAGATTGTGGAGAAGGAAGCAATTTGTTCTAGGCTCTAAGTACATCCTTTCAAGGTTGATATTTCTAAAATTTTTTATCCAGTGGTGGCAATACTAGAAAATGACCATAAGTGCCAAGCTTCTCTTCAGCAGAGGTGATGAATGCCTGAAGCTCTTGAAAGCCTCCATGCTTATCACTGAGGTGCAAAAAGTTCAGGGGACCCACCCTGTGTCACATTCACTTGCAAATTGTTGTTGCAGTCTGTCCCAAGTTCAAACCAAAGTATTTTAAAAAAAGGTGTCTATGTAGAAACTATAGCACCAAATGAAGGAAGAGAACTTGTTAAGCTTGAAGACTTTTGGGAATAAAGCTGATAGGATGGAGTTCAGTTATAACTCCAACAAAGCTGTGGCTGCACAGCAGGATGTAGCCTTATCATTACTGAGTTATCATCAGAAATGCTGGAATATTCTGTTTAAGCTTGTTGACTTCCATATATTTATATATACACACTGTCTGGATTAGAATTGCTGATCTCTTTTTCCCCCCTCTAGACTGCTGTAGAATTTATTCTGTAATTTATTTTCTGCTTGGACTTTGCATTGTAGCATTTTTTTTTTCACACCACATCCATAAAATCAGTCCCAAAATGTAATGCTTGTGGAAGAGAGAATGTGAATATTGTGGGGGCTGGGGGGAGAGAGATGTTTTATTTCCTATCCTTAAAATAATGCCAAGAAATCTATGCAGTGTGTTTGTTGCTATTATTTTATTTGTTTGTTGCTCCGGCATATCTGTCCTGTGACTTAGTGTAGGAAGAGGTAGAGTAGCACATGAAACATTTGAAATATTTATGAGGCTGAGCTGCCAGAATGGCTCTGAATTTGGTCAGAGACAGAATATATTTTTGCCTCTTGACTCCCTTGAGAGAAACAAACCACCAGCACCATTCAGAATTGCCAGTCTGGTTCATGGATGATTCTTAAGACCACGATTGTACAGAAATCAAATACTTCAAAGGCAGAAGAAAAATGTAGGTACTTGTATGTCTGGTGCTGTTAATGATGTGACGAAACTGCCCATGTGCCATCTTTATTCTCCTGTTTGTTTTTTTTTTTTTTTTCTCTTTGATTGAACCCTTTTTCTTTGCATTATTAGATTTCTTTGCATTGTTTCAGCAATGCGTGGTGATGTTACAGAAGCCAATGTCTGACTCTGGTTTACACTTGGACTTAACTTTCTCCAGAGCACTTACTTCCATTGGCCTTGAATTGGACTTAACTTTCTCCAAAGCACTTACTTCCATTGACCTTGAAGTTTGAGGGTTTCAGTGGCCCGAAACATCTTTGCTCCTTAGCTGCATTGAAGTGAGCGAGTAAATTCACACCTCATTTGCTTGTCTGGCTGCAGAACAAACAAACAAAATGCTGTAGATGTCCAAACTGATCACTAGCTGAACAGCCAGAGCAGGGAGAAGTAAACCTCCCGACTTGCCTGCAGTGAAAGGGGCTAAAGGTTTTGGCCTGCAGGTCTCTTGTCTGCCTTTGTCTGGGTTGGGTCCAGCTGAAGCTGCAGTACTGAGCACAGAACTTTCACTTCCTCAGATGCATGGCTTTGGGGAAGGAAAGTGGCTGGGAAGGTGTTGGTGCTGCATGGGGTAATGAGTGAAACAGCAGGAACTCGCTATGCCGGTGCCCATTTTTCAAAGCTGAAGGGATAAGGTTGAATTAACAGATCGAGTTGAGATAAATGTTCTGTGTAAGGTCTTGTCTATGCTCAGAAAGTGGAGAAGGAGAGCTGATTTAAAGCATGAAGTGCATAAATAAAACCTTGCTGAGTACACTCAGTTCAAGGGGTTTGCTTATCACTGTGGTAGCCTTAATTTTCCGGAGTGTTGCTCCATGGGCCTGCCCTGTCTCTTTGCAGCTCTTGTGGTGCTGCTGTAGGGTCGTGCACACGTGTGTACAGTGCTGGCCGAGGCTGGGCTTCCATCTGAATGCCCCAGAAGGAAATACGTAAAAATTTTGCTGGCTCCAACTTTTGAGCCTTGTTTGTTTTGAAGATGAAAAGTGCATTTTGTATAAAATACTCTGAAATATGTGGAAAATCTTATTTTTCAGAATCCAAGGAGTTTGTGTGCCCACGCATCTCTATTGTCCGTGTTGATGATTCTGCACATAGCTGGTTTTCCCCCACCAGTGCTCTGTGTGAACTCTGCACAGCTAAAATTGATTCCCATTCCTTTGATGGTTGGTTTGCAGAGTGGATTTTATTCATTTGGCTTCTTTGACCTTAACTAGACAAATGTATTAAAATTCCTATTTGAAATGGAATAATTTACAGCAATTTATCATAATTTCATTTACTTTAATACCCTTCTAAAAGCCTGAAATGAAAATTTTCCCTCCAGTTTATCCTCACTTAGTACTAGATTCTGCAGCATTTAATCTGGTACGAGGCTTGTGCCTTTCGCTGTAAGGACACTGTTCTTCACTTGGCACAACAAGGTGTTGCAGTATGTTTGAGAGGTTTTGTCTTTTACTTTGAGTGGATGGCTCTCATCGCTTTGCAAGATTAAGAGTATATTTTGCTCCAGAAACCAATCTAGCCTCCATTTTTATTCACCTTTCTGCTTCCAAGGGGAACTGCTTTACACATCAGGCACATTTGTATTTACTGATAAAAATTTTTTGAATTAGAGTAAAATTGAAATCTAGGGTGAGACAAAATACTTAATCTTTTAAGCTGTGTGCACTATGGGATAGAGGGGCTCTGTCTCTTTATCCCTTTGCCTCATTTAATGATACAAGACTGGAATCCAGCCTGCAAGACATCAAATCCACATAATGAAAAATCTGGCCAGCACCCAGGTGTCTCTTCTGTGGCTGAAGATGGTGCTTTACAGCTACCCCATGGTACAATCCTCCAGCTGTGTAAAGAAGCCATCAGACTAAAACACAACCAGGTGTATTTCACAATAGCATGGAAAAAGGTATGGGTTCTCTCTCTTTCAAGTTGAAATAAAATACCAACCATGAAAGCACAGAAAGAAGAGAGAGGACAACACAGTGGCCAAGGCAGTGGCTGGGGTTAGTCTCCAGTTACAGATTTGTTGTGTGATGAGCAGCAAAGGCCTTAAGCTAAGGCTTTGAAAGAGTTGATACTTGTGTCTATGTGTCTTCATTGAGAATGTAAGTAAGGAAAGAACGGTGTTAACTTTTAGCAGCTTAAATCTCAACAATTCTGGGTGTATAAAGGACCTTGAGGAGTGTCCTCCTGGTGGTTGTTAGTGACCAGAGTGGGTGCAGCCTGGTGTACTGAAAGAAATGGGAGGACCACTACTCTAAATTCTTTCTGTAGGGATGCTGAGACAAAGGGCTGCTCAGGCTCTGAGGGCTCTGTTGGCGGGAGTGCTTGATTTGAGTAAAAGCTGGGTAAATTGTAACAGAAAAATATTTTATATGAAGATTATTAAAAAAAATACCGATAGGAAAAGTTGGCTGGCTGAAAGATAAGAATTTTTTTTTTGTGCGTTCTCAGCATCAGCATGAATTCAGCTATAATGTAGGTGCTGTATGTTTGCTTTTTTACCTGAAAATCATGCTTAAAGCAGTCATAATAAATATGCTGTTACTTTCCAGTTTAGCTGATCTTGAAATTATTACTTAATCTCTCATTTAGATTGCTGCTAGGCTTCTTACAAACAGCAGTTTTTGGGAAAATCTGTCTGGGTCCTTAGTTGTTGCTGTTCTTTGGATCTTGAAACAGAAATCTGTCTCTGCCAAGTATGAAGGTTGGTATTTTCAAAATATTTTACTGTGTTTAAAAGCTGTAAGTTTAATTTTTGTTTTACATTTCAAAATAGAGATAAAGATCTTTCAGTTATGATTTTTTTTATAATTATTTTTTAAAGTTTTCTTTTTACCATATCAAGCCCCTAATGTTGGCAGGAGGTTTTTACTTTGTCTGGAGTATCCATGAGTAAACATACATTTTTTCTTAGCCAGTACTTGCTGCTGGATATGAGCCATGGGTGTTACTTTGAAGGCATTGATTAAAAGACTTGGTCAGTTTTAAGTTCCTAAAAATGATACAAATTTTGGATGCACAAAGAACTGTTGAACTATAAATGGAAATAATCGGTGTTGTTTTTGTGATTGACTTCTCTAATCAGAAGTGGCAACTTTTGTTTCAGGAGGCAGCTTGGAAGCAGTGTAACACTGAATTAAACAGATTAAGCAAGAAGAGGAGGGATCATTCTAATTTTGCAGTCTTTGGAACAGTTATTTAGCTGCAAATACTGATGAAATAATTTCACTTCTTATGTCCATTCCACCATCTTAAAACAGCTCTTGAAAAGTCACCAACATGAAGGGGCATCTCATGGAAAATGATCATGGCACTTTCCAGTTTCCTGGAAACCACATACAAAAATTTTGTAAATCTAGTGGTGTTTTCATTAATATGCAAGAAAATCATAGCTTTCATATTGACAACTATCTACATATAGCTTGCTGCTGCTAAATTTGCCATGTTGGCTCTTTCTCGATTTTTACATTTTGGCAGTCTCACCAAACTTGGAAAAGATGAGGTTGGTTGAGGCTTTGGGGATTTTTGTTTTGGTTGGTGTGTAAGTGTGTGACTTTGGTTGAGACTCCAGTTATAATGCAAGGTTCTTGTGTTTCTCCGTGGTGTTTTAAGGCTGTGGCTGCTTCACAGATTTGCAATAGCTTGTGGTTTTTTGCAGTTGGTGAATTTTTCTGGTTTTGTGCCTCTGAAGGGTGGCAGAAAGGTGTGTTGCTTTCACTGGTGCCCCAGCTTTTGAGGAGTGTTCCTCCCATTAACAGGGTGCTTTGGTGAAAGCAGGTGATTCAGTCCTGGTTGGTTGTACAGGCAAGGGGGTGCCAGAATCAGAGCAGGGAAAACAGTTCAAGATCTCATCCTTCAACACCTTCCTTCTCGGAAAGTGGGTTCATACTGCTTGGTACCGTGTCTGTTGTGGCTGTGGCTGAGAGCACCTGGCAATATTTGCAGAGTCTGGTCTCCTGGGCAGACAGCGGAAAGGAGCTAGCACACCATGCCATGGTTTCACTGGGCCCTTTCCCCACCCCCTAGCCCCCCCTTTTTTTCCCCTCCTTGTGATGTTAATTTGCAAAAGCAAAAGGAAGCTGCTGACAGATGAGGAAGCTTTAACTGGGGAGCTCACTCTGCATGAGCCAGGAGTGCCTATGTCTCAGAATAAATATGGATTAATTTTAGGGCTCAGCAGAGTCATCATTTGGAAAACTAAATATGAGTTTGTAACACACCAACCCTTCCACACTGCTCCTATGGCATGGAAACAGCATACCAGGGATCTGCCCCTCAGCTTGCTTAATGCTTGGGTTGTGCTACCTAGTGTTAGGCTACAATTTTCTGTGGGGTGTAACTCCAGAGTTTGCACTGTCTTTGTAGCTTCAAGCATCTATTCAAGCTTTTCAACCGTACAAGTATCAGAGGCAGACTGCTGTGGGTCTTAGCACTCATTTGTTTTTTGTAGGTATCACCCTTTTTTTTTCCAGCTAACCATCTCAGTTCCATAATCTGGACACCTGAGGTGGTGGTAGGAACTTCTAGACAAACCCTACAAACTGATACTATTCCACCTATGCTGCCCCCTCGAAGCTTTCAGTATGTTCACAGTTTCTGTGCATCTTCAAATGGTCAAAGTTGCTTTGTGTAATCTAAAACATGGTCTTAAGTAATAAAAACGTACAAAGCCCTGCTACTGTTGGTTTGGAAGGGAGCTATAAAAGATACATGGTGCCAGATTCTTCTACTCCTGCCTTTGCAGAACTGTAATCTTCTTTGGAATATGTCCATGGATAGCAAGGAGAGGAGGAGGATGGAGGCATTAATGCGCTGTAGCTCCTGAAACTAGCTTTGTCCGAGCCCTAATGTGGACATTGAAATTTCTGTGGAACAGAAGTATAAATGTGTGTGAATGTCAAACTTGCTCAGGCAGTAAAAACAGCAAAGACCATCCTTCTCTTTAATTGCTCAGGGTAGACTATGCAGAATTTCTTAAATCTCTTTTAAGAAATTAAAGAGACAAATTGGAGGAGGAAGTTTCTGTTGTGAATAGTTCAGTTTCCTAAAACTGTGGCTTTGGTGCAAGATACACACTTTTTAGTTCTGCAGGAATAGCAGAAACATAATTTCTATTTTCTGCTGTTTCCAGACTGAAAACCAGAAAAGGCTTCTGTTTGAATGCTGTTTTACACAGAAATAAATTACGCTAAAGAGAACCGTGTCTGACTAAAATTGACAATGGTGTGCCAAAAAGTCTCTTGCATTTTTTAGTTCAAAAAGGTATAATTTATGTGGGCATTTGTTTCTCATAGGTTGAAACTATGTTTCAGGCAGCATTTGTCAGTCAAAGAGTTTCATTTTAGTTATTTTTTTTGTACTTTTTATCACGAGAATGCACCTAACAGTTATACTTCTAGTGCTTCAAAATAGGAAGGGATAGCACACAATTGGGCATCCTTAGTAATTCACATACAGTATTGTATAGAGATAATTTTGGTCTATAGGCAGAGGTATTAGTAGGACTAAAATCAAAGGGAGGGTTGATGTTGCTCAGTGTCTGCCTTGAAATTTTCTGAACACTGTATAGTCAGTGAGGACAGGAGATGCAATTTGAATTCAGAATTCCTTGCTCAGTTTGCTAAAACTGTTTCTCGATTCTTGTTGCTGATCTGCTTTATTGTTTTGGGCGCATTCTCCACGATGAAGCTGGAGAGAGGCAGGGGCAGGATATGGAGGTGCAGAGAAGTCTGCATTTGGCACTTGGGTTTCAGAGCAGAGAGATGGTCAAGCACTTCACCTTCTCAGACCAGCTTTGAAATGCAGTTATGCCTGAGGTGAAAGAGTGGTTTTTTTCTGGCTATTTTGTGTTTATTCACGTGGCAGTTGTCAGGCCCCAGCTCTGCAGGGAGGGGGATCAGAGCGGTGAGTTCAGCGGGTTCACGGCAGGTCAGGCCCCGGCGGGCTGTGCAAGCAGGTTTGTGTAGTTCCTCCTCCTGCTCCGCACTGCTCGGGAGGAACAGCCTACCAACTTGAAACAGAAAGCTTTTTCTGGTTTAAAAAAACATTGTTTTTTTTAATTGTTAAAATGTAGACTAAATATTCTGGCAAAAGAACATAAAAAGAAAAATCAGGCATCTGAGAAAGATCTGGCTCATGGCAGCTTCCTGTGAACTTTCCAGTGTAAAGTAACACTTTCCATTCAAGGTTTGTCTGAATGGTCCTGTTAGCCTGTGCTCCTCCCTGCCAGTCAACCTGAACGGAGCTGACTGGGGAGGTTGGTATTGCAAGCAAGCTTTCCTGAAGCAGCTCTTGGTTTTTTTAGGCATCGTTTGTTAGAAAGTGTTGGGTGGTGTTTGTAAGCTCTGGTGTGTTAGGCTGTGTAGGGTAAACGTGTGGACTAAGCATTGCTGGAGTAAATGTCTGCCTAAGGGGAGCGTCTGTCATTATGGGAGAGGGAGATAATGAATCCACTTGGCCCTTCTTGTGCAGTATTCAATCCCTCCTGGTGGCAGCGGGGCTAAATTGGAGCAGGGAAGGAAAGCTTCCACATGGAGGGCAGCTGGATGGGACATAAAATTCAGGGACTGGTCAAGGCATCTTTGTGTTACTGCCAAAACGATGTTAAAGAACACAATTTCTGAGGACTAGGGTCAGTTTGTGTATTGTGCAATATAAAATTCTGTCGTAAAAAGCTTAAAGACAAGATTTTGCTGGATAGTTTTGTAGAGGTTTTTTTGCTGCAATAACTCTTTGAAAAAATGAAGTCAAATCTGCCCTCGTCACTTTTTTCTGAACAATAGATGAACTTGGGTTTCATTTAATTCAGCTCATCCTACAAACTTCATTTGTGTTTGGTTTGAGAAAATCAAGTAATCAGTAGTACATACTACACATTCCACTCTCAGCCTTGCAAATAGATGCTGTGCAGATTCAGTAGGTCTGACTGTGCTTGTAAAATAGGTCAGAGTGTCTTGCTTTTTCCCTATTTTGTATAAACCAAGCAAAGCCAGACTAGAGCTTCTTTTGAAAAGCAAAGCATAATCTTGAGGTGTAAGTCTTGTAGAGGCCAGTCTGTTTAGCTGCAGATGTATTAAAAAATCTAAAATTCATTTCACATAGGAAATTCTGGTCTTTCAGTGGCTTGTGTAGTCTTGAAAAAATCTGTAGAGACCTCTGGTGGGAGGAAATGAAGGAAGAATTTTCTGTTAGAAAGTGAAGGTGTAGAAGTGGATGGATCTCATCTGTGATGTCCTCTTGCTTTCCTTCTTTTAATGGTTTCTCTTTTGAAATTTCCCAGGCTTGCTAAAACTACTGGATGGCTTTAATGATGGAAGAACAAACTTTTAGAGGCTTGATCGGTATTCCACAATAAGTTATATTGAGAGAATGCTCCAATAGTCTGACATAGCTCTGTGAGATGGTTCAGAAATCTGTTCACAGGCCTTACCCAGGAGTCTTTAACTTCCACCATGGAAGTTAAGGCAAGGTGGGGAAGACCCCCCCCCCCAGACCCCTTCCTGAAATGCGAAACTTTCTCCTGTAATGTACTTCATCTTGTAATTATCTCAGAGGGGTTTTATCTGCACTGCGTTTCATTCTCTTCTTAATGTCTCTGGCTTTTGCAATCAGTGTTGTACCTGCACTCAGCAAGAGGGCTCATTTGGCAAATGCATCAATGCATGACATCATTCCTACAGTGTCTCTAGGCCTGTTTAAAGCATTGGCAGTATTTGACTGCACTTCCTGCAGTTGTGGGCAGCTGTGAAATTTCATTGATTGTGACCAACAGGAAATTCTGAAGGAAAAAACCCTTAGTACAAGGCTTGCAAAAGGCTGTGGCTTGGTTAGCTCCTTGGCTAATGGTAATGCATAGTGCAGGGCCCTGCAAAGAGTGCTTTTCAAAGTAATTAGCTGTAAAATGAGGAAAAGTAACATTCATCGCAAATTAGTTGTGGTATAGAACCAACCGCATTTGTTTTTAAGAGGCCATTAGAGAGCCTTGCTGGCATTTCAGCAGTCATGTAGAAAGCTGTGTGCTGGTGGGGTGGGAGGATTGGTTCCTAATGGAAATTTTGCATGGCATGCTGGTATGCACAATGCAGAAGGGACAAAAGGTTATTAAAAAAAATTCTTATCAGAAGTACTTTGACATTAGTCCTCAAGTAATTATTTTTATCCTTCAATAGGTGCATCTGCATGCTATTGTGCTAACACTGCTGCTTCTCTTATTAATTATACTCTTTTAAGCTTGCTTCACAAGAGTAATCTAGCAGCCTGTACTAATTAATGCAGTTCAAATCAAACATAGTAAAAATAAAACAGCTCAGCTGAAAAAGAAAGAAAAGGAGAGGGGAAGGCAAAACCCAACACTTAGGCAGTTTGATGCCAAAACAAAGGTGCAAGGCTGTACTGTGCGGGATACATACAAAAAAGGTATCTTCTATATTTCAGGCATTTAATGACTGTTATGTCATTATATAATGAATGTTATTAAATATAATGATACCTTGCTACAAATGAATCCTGTTACTTGTTTTCCCACCCTTCACCAAAAGTTTGTTAATCATTGGTCTTGCTATTGGCTTCACTGGTGTGAGTTAAAGTTAAGTGCATTTGCAATTCTTTCCAACAACAGATTCTAACTCCAAGTCCTCTACAGTTTTTTGGTTCTGAACAGGAGGTTTAGTGGAGAAGTATGTCCTGGGTAATGTTATCAGCTTCTGCTAAAAGGTTTACAAAACAAGAGTTTACAGGAAACTGATACCTTTCATGTGCTTCTTTTACAAGTGATGTTTGGAGAGTTCTGTAATCAAAATATTGTGCCAAACACTTCCTAGAATGATCAAACCAAACCGCAGAAGACCTTGAATCTTGCACAACCTCCTTTCAGTTGGTAAAATTAGTAGCATACGAGGTGATGATCAGATGACAGTTTTTTCCAATATATGGAATGTTTTTATTACTTTATTTAATAGTCGTGGATATGGCAAAGTTTGATTCCAGTATTTATCTTTTTTTAGAAATTTGTTATTTCAATGAGAAAATGGAAGGTACCAAAATCATGGCTTCCACCTGATAGGAAAAGCAGGCTTGGTTTTGAAATATAGGTGTTTTATAAATCTGTATTTTAAATCCTGTTTTGGTTGCTTAGTATGCAGGGCAGAGATAAAACTATTTTTCTGAGCTACAGACTTTGAAATCGTAATCTTCCCTGTTTCTTTGTTAGGTTTCACTTGTAAATAATAAAATAAGTTTACTACTATAAATTGCCTTTCTTCAGGAATGGTTTCTTGTGAACCACACAATAATGAGTAAACACCAAAGAGAGGTTCATGCTAAGTTTTATAAAGTATGATCTTTTGGATACAAAATGGATCTTTTGGATCTTTTGGGTGGACCCTTCAACCCCTGTCATTGGATCCATGCTTTTCCTGGTGGCAGTGCCTAATGCCCAATGCTGATGGCATCCTTTGGCTCCCCCTCCCAATGAAGTGCTGCTGCTTTGGCATTGCTACCCTGGTGAGAAATGCACAGCATCCCCAAGGCAAACGTGGTAGGTTCCTGTACAGTATTAAATACTCCTGCTGAAAGGTCAGTGGTGTTGAATTGTATAGATTGAAGCAATTACTTAGTGGGGAAATGTAGTGTCCACCTAAAACCCAGTTCCTTTCCCCTTCTCCAAATCAATTGTCTTAAGTATGTTATTCCTTGCTTTAGGCATGTTGGCTTTGCTGAATAAGTGGCTGACTGAAAGCTGGTGGGTTTAAAGAAATGAGGAATGTTGTTTGTGCAGCACAGGAAATTAATTTTTTTTATTTTATTGCTGATTATTAACATTTGTTCAGCTTGTACCATTGTGGATTTTGTATTTGGAATGATATCCAAGTTCAATAAGTAAACTTATAAAGGATACTAAAACTAGTCTCCAGCCTTATTCTTCAGAGGTGATTTTATTTGCTTTGATTATTGACTAATGGCCAGCTGAGGTTTATGATGTTAAAGGAAGGGAGAAATCTGTAATAGGAAATACTACCTAATGGTTTCAATGAGCAATATGCATTATGTGATTTTAGCCATTTCCTAGCACTGAGATATCATTAATAACCTTCAATGCAAATTTGCCGATTAAAACACAAGCTGGGTTTTTTCTTCTAGAAGTATATTGCCATAGGAGAGCAATGAACAGATTGTGGAAGGAAAGGTTGCTCTTGGTTTCGTTAGTCAAGCAGTTCTATGAAGGTATTTTAAAATTGTTGGATTTGTGAATTTCTTGAAGAAAATCCCTTACAAAAGCTGCTGTGCTTGCTGTTTGTTTTCAGTGAAGCGTGTGGTCTACAGAGTGGGGACACTTGCCCTTTGGGATATTTTCTTCCCTTCTCTCCTCATTCCATTTTGCTGAATTTTGTCTCAATATTGTGATGACCTTCCTTGTTTTTTGTTTTGGTAAAATGCCTCTGGATGTGGATTTCTCATACCTGAAGCTGAAGGAACAAACTGTGCTCAGTACTTAATAAAATAAATATACTGATGAGAGAAGTGAGGGGAGCAAATGCTGCTTCTTCTCCCTTATCAGCATGGCTTGGTCTTCTAAGTCAGAATTGAGACTTTAATTGTCTTTTTCATGTTGATTAGAAATGCATGGTTTATTTCTTTATATTCCTGGCAGAGGGAGTTCTTCAGAACTGGAAAATGTTGCGGGCATGGGTTTGGATTGCTTTGCCTTGGGGGTGTGTTGTGTTTTCCTGGTGGCTCAAATACAGTTCCCATCAGTGAATGAACTGGTGGTGGTGTAAGCCAACAGAGGAGAGCCCAATACCAAGCGAGCAAAGAGATTTGAAGTACAGCAGAATGACCTCATTACCGAGCAAGATTTAGCAGAAGCTGCGAGCAGAGGCAGCCTGCAATTTAATTCACCTGAACAAGCCACAAGAGTGAATTTACATTTTAAATCACAGCAGATTATTTCACTTTCAATTTATATTTAAAAAAAAAAAAAGCAAAAAAAGCTTGTGTCCTCGTTTCCATTGCAGGATCTGCCTTTAGCTCATTTTTTTGGGAGCACTTTAGTTCTGGTGGGGTTTAAATGTGAATCATGGGTGAGGTATTGTTTTTATTGTAATGTGCAGAAATGATCAACACCTCAATGGAAAAGTATGTATGAAAGAAAATATGGCCAGCACTTTAATGCCTAAAATGACTATTAAACCAGCTGGGGTTTCATTTGAAAAGTTAGTTATTAAGTGGGTAGTCTCCCTGTGATGAAATGCCAGGATAGCAGTGGGAACACCGCCTTTACTCAGAATATTTGTGTGGGGGATTTGGGTGCATCTTTTAATCATGGTTTGAATGTATTGTATAGACTTTTTCTTAGTTACATCCATTTTCCTCCCTATGACTTGTTTTGCTGTTGCCTTTAGAAATGCATGGATTCTTATACCAGAGTCTCAGAAGTCTGAGTAGCAATTTTTGTCCAGGCAGGGTTGCAGGTTTGGTGCTTTTAAGTGGAGATGTGAACTCCATTGAAAATCCTTTGTGGGTGGATTTGCAGCTGGGCTTTGTGGTGGAATTCACGGCATCAGCCAGAAAACAAATCTGGAATGGAGTCAGCAGTCTCCACAAGAGGGTTATGGGTCTGGAAGGGGGACCAGAAGTGTGGTCATCACACAATGGGAAGTGTATCATGGGGGGAGGGTGGGAAGTCTGGAAGTTAAATCAGTATCAAAAATCACTCAGACGCAACTGTAAAACTAGTAAGGTAGATATAATAAGGCTGTAGCTATTAACCACGAAATAACTCCTAAGAAATTTAAAGATGAAATAATTTGTACTGGAAGTGTCCTTTATTGAGGTTTCCATCTACATTGCAAATACCAAATTCATTGCAAATACCAAAGAAACAATTGCTTGGGAAACTGCACTGATTTTCAGTATATTAGTCCTTTGGAGTATAAGTTGAGGAAGTGCTGATTTGCCTGTCTGGTCATCCAAGGAGATTTTGAGGAGTAATACAGGACTTGATTCTCCTGTTCTTGAGTTATTCAAGCAGAAAAATAATCCTTTGTGTAAGAAAAAGTGAAATTACCTGCTTTCTTTGCTACTTAGAAGTAACTTTTTAATATGTCTGTGTAGAAATTCAAACCAGAATTTGCACTGATGTTTATTTTGGCTACTGGAATGTTTCCAAGGCATCTTTATAGAGTCTGGATCCTGTTCTCTGCCCCATGGAAGAGCTCCTGCTCAGGTGTGCTGCTGGCTCTGGGGATATGTCCACAGGCAAGGAGAGCAGGAGGACAATGATGGCATTACTGTGTGGACTGGAGGACAACCTTTCTCTATAAAAACACATTACTTTTCCTGTTAAATGACTGGTGCTGAGAGTGGTTTTTAGATGAGCTATTTTTAAGAGAGCATGTTATCCACTACGGATGTCATTATGTGGTGTGAGAGTTTTAATATAAACTGTTTACGTATTGATCTTGTTGTATATTAAGCTGTTTCTTCCTTATCTTCAACAGGCAGCCAGATAAACTAGTGGTGGTTTGGACAAGAAGAAGCAGAAGAAAATCCTCTAAGGTTAGTTGATTCCTTAATAAGTCTCAACTTCAGTGACAAGTAGGGTCAGTGGTTTGAGGGACTGTTTTCGTGAGTGTGGGGAGCACCCAAATAAATAAATGAGAAATATTTTGATTGTTGACTTTTCTTTTTAACTCAGTTTATCCATGAAGTACAGAATAAACTGCTGTTGATGTCAGTGCTAATTTATGGGAACTCCTAAGTCCTAATTCTGATTTCAGCTTTGGTTATTTGTTTAGCAGAACTGTATCACCATCAGTTCAATTTAGTTATTAATTGCTAGACCTAATTAGAAAGGAGAATCTGTCTCTTTACTATAAGTGTTTTAATAAAGTAATTAATTACAAAAAAAAAAAAGCATCTGGCATCCCTGCAATAGGCTGATAAAGCCTGAGTAAGAGGCTATTTCACAACTTGAAATGCTACAAATAAAAAAGAAAAAAAGCAGGGTCTTTCAGCCCAGCAGTGTATCTTTGAAGTGAATTTTTACATTTTACTTCTACAAACACTGTGGGGAAGCCTGTGAATCTGTGTTTCCTGACTAATACCTTGGTAGCCTGAGGAATGGAAAGCTCTGGGTGAAGTCTATCCAGTGCCTGGATATTGATAAAGTTTGTCTTGCTTGGGGGCAGGACTGCATGCTCTTTCCTTCCCTTCCCAGGAGCATCTCGTCTTGGAGATGACTTGGTTTTAGTTGCTCATTCCCTTTCGCCTCTTAGCCTGGATGGGTTTAACGCAATGGTGTCTTGTCAGAGAGGAAATTTTGGAAGTCATAATAATTCTTCAACACTTCAGTTAAAAAAGAAATGGTCTAAGCTTTTTCTTTTTTTTTTTTTTTTTTTTTTTTTTTCCTTTTTTTTTTGTTTTTTCTCTTTTTTGTGTGTGTATTTGTGTAACACAAAATGATGTTTCCAAGAACTCTGTGATGGTAGAGAGAGGGCACCCACAAGAGAGAAGTTATCTTGAAATAATTGTGTTGAAGAACTTAAATGTTTAGAAAATGTGAATCACAGTTTTCTATCCTGCTCAGGAGAGACTTTGGGTTTATTCTTCACTGATACTCCTCTTTTTCTGACTTCTTCATGCGTATTTGTTGTATTTTGTCATTTAACTTGAGATATAAGGTATTCTAAGCTCTTTTAGGTAAAGACCGGTTCCTGACTGCACAACTAAATGTTGTGCATCCAAAATTCTGCCTTAGGTTATGAAAACCCAAAGGCGTTACCAGATGAGTAAACAAGGGTGTGAGCTCAACCTTGTTCCTGTTCCATGTTCCATACTCTTCAGCAAAGCCACTCAGACCATTCCTGTTTCACTGAAGGTTCAACTGACTCAAGTGCCTTTGAATTTGTAGCACGGTGTGTATCTAGGCAGTGACTGCTGATGTCAGTAACTGGTGTCTGATGTGGCTCACCCTATGATAACTTCTCTATATCAGTTTCATTTAATTTCTGTGGAAGAGAGAGATAAAAGCTATACAAACAGTAAGTGCAGTGCTTACACAAGCATTGTAACTCTGAAAAGCTTGGTGAAAAACAAGGTGTTTATCCATAAATGGCTGCTTTGTTGAGATTCAGAATATGTTCAGAAACAGAAGCCCTAACAAAAGTCCAGCAGGGCTTTGTGAAATGATGGGTTTCTGCCTGTTATTTTATAGGATCCAATGGCAGCATTTCCCTGAGGCAAGAAGATTTTCTTGCATTAGCTCAACCTTTTGGCCTTGAAGTTTTTTTCAGCTGGGCCATAAAATTCCTGGGTATGTTCTCTCTTTTGATCACAAGGCAGTAGAATCAACTCTTGGATAAACTGGCAGATTTAAACTTGAGACTCAGAAAAGTCATGTTTATTAAGATCCCACAAAGGTACTTTGAAAGACGCTGAGTTGCCCTGAAACCTGGGCAGAGGATAGAGACAATTTTAAAGCTTAGGTAGTTGATGTGACTTGAGCTATTTGGGTCAAAGACTGTAGATCAATAAATGTTCTTGATCTATTAGTCATCTTGCCAGTAAAATACTTTATTCAACATACTTGATTCATCTAATTGCTTTATTGGAAGCAAGTCAAATGAGTATTTCCTCTTATTTTTATTTTTGACAGACACTGGGTTCAGTGAGTACAAAGCATTAATAATTGTCCATGTTATTCAGCTTCTTGAGAAGGAGGAAGGGAGGGATGAGGTTTTAATTTACTGTAAAGATGTTGTGAAGACTTTTTTGGAGGTTATGCTTTCTGAACTTTTCAGATCATTAGGGTTAATGAGGGGTATCACCAGCAGATAGTTCACAAACTCACAAACATAGCTACTGGAGAGAATCCAAAGGGTCCTGTGTCTCTTTTGTACTGGGAAAGTACAAGGGATGTATTAACCAAAAATGTCATGCAACTGGAAGATGGAGCTATGGACGTACACTGGGACTTGCCTGCTCTAACTGATACAATCTTAAAATGCCATTGAGCTGAAAAATGAGTTCTTGATGTCCTTTGAAGTCCTTCTTTTTGTGGTTTCTATGATTTTGATATGCCTCCTGGCTCACATACTATTTTTCCAAGTAAACTACAGTAGTCCCTTTATTAGAAGACATAATGAGAGACATCATGTGCAGGAGTCTGAATATTTTACTTGCTACTGTGGGAAACATAGAATAGGAGCTGTAGATATGTTAAATTACAGTAAGTTTCAAAGTGTTGCAAATGAAAAGCAAATAATAATTTTGAAAGAGCATATAAATAGCTGTCTGATGGGTGGATGGGTACAGGACCATAAATATATCCAGCAGTTACTGACCTTAATGCAGATTTAAGTTACTTACAGTTCTATTTTGGGACCTGCTCTCCATGGGCAAGTCTAATTTCAATGTATTTCATGAGGTGTGTCAAGATGAGGTGGCTCTGTACGGTTGGGCATCTCCATTGTGTGTGCCAGGAGTTTACATAAAAGGGTGATTTGCAGTTTTGCCGTACTTGGCAGAATTACTGTGCAGTCCTAGAACCAGAATGAACTTTCAGCTTGGGGAGGGTGGGAGTCACCTGTCTGCTGGTGCAAATGTTGTCTGTGTGCAAAATCAGGTAGACTCTTCAAGCTTTATTTAGATACTGTTCAGCATCCATAGTTTACAGAAGGTGCAGCTTGTAGCACTGGACTTGTTTAACTCTTCTTCTTCAGTACCCTGGTGCTGTGGTTTGACCCTGGCTAAATGCCTGGCACCTACAACATCTGCTCACTCACTCTTCCCTGCCACAGCTGGGCAGAGGAGAAAAAAAGTTAATACACATAGGGCTCATGAGTTGAGATAAGGACTGGGAGACACTCCAAGGACAGAACAGGCTCCTCTTAAAGTTACAAAGTGAAATTTATTACTAACAGAGATAGAGGAGGATAACGAGAAGTAAAATAAACCCTTAAGACACCGTTCCTACACTCACCCTCCTCCCCACCAGCAGCACAGGGGGACAGGGTATGGGGGTTTGGTCAGTTCATCACTGTGATCTTCTTCTGCTGCTCAGGGAGAGGAGTCCTTTCCTCTGCGTAGCCGTGGGGTCCCTCCCACAGGAGGCAGCTCTCTGTGAACTCCTCCAGCATGGGTCCAAATCTCACAAGCAGCAGTCCACCCGAACCTGCTGCAACGTGAGCCTCCTCCCAGGGCAGCCAGTCCTCCCAAAACTGCTGCAGCATGGGCCCCTCGTCCACGGGGTGCAGATCTCTGAGGCCAGGCTGTTCCATTTTGGGAGCAAGGCCTCTCACTCCACTGGGACTCCCTCTGGATCACAGCCTCCTGCAGGCACCCACCCACTCTGGCATGGGCACCTCCCCACGGGCTGTGAGTGATGCCATGTGGACCCCATGGGCTGCAGGGGCACAGCTGCTTCACCATGGTCATCATCACTGCTGGCAGAGGAATCTTGGCTCTGGCACCAGGAGCACCTCCTCTCCCTCCTTCTCCACTGACCTCAGTGTCTCCATGTTGTTTTTCCCTCACTTATTCTCACATCTTCCTCCTTCTCTGGCTAAAAAGAAGTGCATGCCCCATTGTTTTCATTTTTTTCTTAAATATGTTATCACAGAGGCATAACCAACCTCTCCAACTGGCCCAGCCTTGGTCAGCAGCATGTCCATCATCTTCAGAGCCATCAGAGATTGGCTCTGCTGGACATGGTGAAAGCTTCTAGAAGCTTCTCATAGGAGCCATCTTTGTGGCCCCCCCACTACCAAAACTGGGCCAAGCAAAACCAACACACCTGGCACACTGGCAAATTGGTCCCCCAGGTTTTCGGGCCCTGGGCTTTTGGACTTGTCTTTTTTTTGCGTGGTGGAAAAATGTCTTTGTTCTACTGTAGAGCAAGGGGAAAACATGTTGAAAATATGTTTACCGTCATTTCACTGAGATGTTCTCAAATTTCCAGGCTTTGAACTAAGAAATTTCAGTTTGAAAATAGATGTTGCCATGATGTCAATGAGGTACTTTCTACTATTCCTGTGAACATACACAGGCTTATGGTTGAATTATACACCTCTAAAGAATCAAATTTGCACTTGCTTCTGAGAGCCTGACAGAATTATTCTTCAAAGATTCTTTTTGTATCAAAGCTAAAAGAAGGTGCCTTGTCTGTGATTTCGGCACTTCTCTTGCAGGTTTATCAAAAACTGTTTAAACACAAAGGAGAAGGAACAATATTGGGAACAGCGAAAGAACTTGAGCAGTGAGGAGTAAGAGCCAAGAGAGGCAAAGGGGCAGGGAGTAAAAAGAATCCCTTGTACACAACAGCAGCCTGGCCAGCATTTTTTCTAGGTTCTGCCATCAATAAAGCAGCAGTTGGGTCACCTGTTTTGCTGTCCTTGGCAATCTGTTGCCTTTTTTGGCTGCTTCATTGCCCAGTGCCAGCCCTACCTGCCACTGCTGGGCTAGAGTTCCAAAGGTGTGTTGTGACCCTGACGTGCTGATGACTGTCTGGGACCAGCACAGTTCAATAATGGTCCTCCTGGGGCTTCTCAGTTTTTTAGTCAAGTTACAAGTTTGTACTGTGATTATAATCCCTGATTGTAAATCTGGGGTCATAATACCCTTCTTTTTTCCACGAGTTCCATAAAGCTGAGTTGTGGTGACATTCTGAGGTGCAGTAATGGCTGTCCCAGAAAACGATGGGAAAAATAACTCTGCTTTCCGATTTTTTTGTTTGGTTGGTTTTTGATTTTGTTTGGTTGGGGCTCTTTTCTAATAAGAAACCCTGTAGATGGTGTGAGGAACTGGTTGAAGAGAAGGGGAAGAGGCTCTTTATCTGAGCATCATCTATTGTGGACAGTGAATAAGGCAAGATTTGGTGAACAAAATAGCATGGATCATGTGTTTAAGGAATATGTAATGAATATGTGTGTGTGTGAAATGAAGCTTGAAGAGGTAGCCCAGTGCTAGAGAATCTGTGGTGGAGATGAGTTTTTGCTCAAGCTTAGCAGTCTTTCTGTAGCTTTTTAGCATAAATACACATATGCATAATGACAGTAGTAAGACATGCGCCTGCTGATGAATTGAAGACATTCATGGGAGGACCTGTGGGAATTTGCTGGTTTCCTTGTCTGCTCTAAAGGGACACTGACAGCAGTGCGTTGATCAAAGGCTGCCTGGAGTTTCCAGGGCTTTCAACTTTCTTCTTTGGCACGTGCTGGGTTTTTTGGACTGCATCCCAGTGCAGGAGTGTGACTGGAGTGTTGTTCTGGTGCCCAGACCCTTTGGCTGGTGGGCCAAGCACAGTGATTTCAAGATGATCATGGGGGGGATGCAAGCTGTAGTCTGGAGTATGGTCTTTAATTTGTCTCCCTTTGTGACACTGCACTATGATGCAGAAGAAAAAGAAGAAGCCATTCACAAACTGCTGGTTTCCTCTGGTGTGAGGGAATTGGCAGCTTTTCCCAGTCTGTTCTTTTTTCCAGTGGGTCCATTAACAGCCATGTACAACTCTGGCTGTCCTGGATGGTGAATGGCTTTGGTGGGATGCATCGCACAGGGCAAATCCTTGGTGTTCCAAAGCCACACCAGTGGCATAGAGGCACCAGATGAAGGATATGGCTGCTTAATGTCAGCTCTTCCTCTTGAGGTTTTTTTTTTTTTTTCCTTTTCCTGTCTAAGTGTTCTGCCTGGATAACACTGAAGAAGAGGGATTATCCTTACAAGCTGAGCTGCCCTAAGCAGTACTGGAGCCAGTTGAACTCCTGTTTGCTTCTTGTGCCCTGAGCAGTCTGTCACACAGACAAGTAGCAGAGTTGGCCTGATCACAGGCAGCTGGCAAAAATTTTATAAGGAAAAGAAAATCAGCAGTTTGATGGCTCACAATAAAGCCACTCTAGTGGCTGCAGGTGAGGAATAATGGTAGGTCTGTTTCTGATGAGTTTTGCTTTAAAAACCCAATATTGACAGCTTGGCAATAAAAACATATTTTTTATTCATAAATATAAACCGTTCCATAATTTTCAGCAGGCTCAAAATATTGTGGTCAGCTCTAGGATCTTACAGAAAAGTCACATGAAATTATCCTGCGTAACAGAGGCAGGATGAGGCAAGGTAGTGAAGAAAGCAGAAAGGAGAGGAAGTATCTGGAAGGGTAGGTTTCTGAAATAAGGTAGTATCAAGTCTGTCTTTCCAGTTCAAGCACAGCAAAACAGCAGTGATGTTCACATCACAGGTGGTGGATTGCAAAGCTCTCTGCCTGGATTGGAACTGTTGTTTTAAAGAGAAAAAAAAAATCTCAAAACTGGATAGCCGGAAGTGCCAATGCAAATCTATAGGCTCATCTCCACGGCCTTTCTTTAAGAGATTTCCTCCTTTCCCGGTCATCAGTTTTGTGCCAGTTTTGTGCCAGAGCTATGCTGTAGGTTGGACAATGTCCTTCACAGCCCTACTCTATTTATAGGATATTTCAGCAGCCCCTTCTCTAGCTCCTGTTTCCTGATTTAAAAGAGCTTTCATGCTACATTGTCTCCTCTCATTTTCTACTAGCAGAAAAATGGAAGAGTTGCCTTTTGTGTTGAAATGGAACAAGCACTTTTGCTTCTCTTTCCGGAGCACGGCTCCCATCCCTGAGGTTTGGAGACAAGTCAGGCAAGGGCAAGGGCTGTGGGTGAGGCACCTGCTGCTGGCAGTCACTTCTGCTTAGCTGCCCTTGCCTTAACTTCCAAGACAGTGGGACATGGCTGGTGACGACCAGTAGCAGATGAGGAAAAAGTGTGTCTAAAGGAATACCCATCCAATGGCAAATGGAGTTAGAGGAGGGGATTAGGGTGGAAATGTACTGTGAAGATGCAGCACCTCGCCTTGGCTGGACCCTGACAGCAAATCCTTGTCACCTGCAGAGGTGGCCTGATCCAGCTCCAAGTCAAGGCTTATAATTTGGGAGCTGAAAAGGCTTTTTGATATAGGCCAGATGTAACTTGAAGAAACTGCAGAATAAAGGTGCCTGGCACAAGAAATGTTGCATTAGAATAACACCCTGCATCTTAATTTTAAATTACTGTCATTTGCCGGTCCTCTGTGTTTCTCCCGCTTCGCTTTCCCCTTTCCCTTTCTCCTTCACAGCAACCCAGACATGGTTTTGATGTTATCTTTTTCTGTCATGCTGTTTGTGATACAGTGTTTATTTTTCAAAGCCAGAGGAGGACTTAATAACATTCATGATCACAGCACAGCTTTGCTTTAAAAGCTCATTAGTTAGGTCTTGTCTCCTGGTAGTTGCTTTCAGTGACAGAATAACATATACATCCCTGTGTGTTTATTGTGTCTCACTGACTTTCCTGGTGGGAGGAAATGCTGATTCAGGGCTTGAAGTGAAGTGTTGACTGCACCAGTGAATGCTCATTTTCTAGGTTTTTTAATAGGTAGAACAAGTGATCCTCAACTGAGCAGACTGGCAGTGCCTGGACCTTGGACAGCAAAAGTTTGACATAATTGTCAGTATTGGCCAAACTCAGCAGGAAAGCACAGGTTTCAATGCACCATGAGCTCTGATTAGTTTTGTGCAAACTGTTACCTGGAAAGAGGATGGGCTGCCCCTATGGAGGAGAAGTTACTTATCTTACAAGATGCTACTGGAGGACATGAGAGATGAGCTTGTGCCTGGCTCTGGATCACTGCCTCTCCCCTGTTGAAGATCTCTGTGGGCAAACTGGGAGTGATGCAGGGGGCTACAGGGTTCTGTGGGACAGAGACACACAAACTGGAGTTCCAGTGGCTGTGGGAAGAGTGACATCTACTGTGGTGTGTTTTGCTGCTCACGAAATACATTTTTTTATAAAATATATAAGTTTTATTCATGTTGTTTGGTGCTGTTTGCTCATTTATTCAGAAAATACATCCAGGCCTTCTTTAGACTTATGAGATTAGACTGAAATTCGTGGAGTAAAAATAGTAGAAATTGGGTTCTTTCATGTTGCTCTTATTTAAAAATTCCTGGTTTTTTTTGATGCCCCAAGTTGTTACTCTACAAGCACAAAAATCTGATCTAATTACGCATCTTTGGGAGCTGCGTTTTCAAGCAGAACACCAAAGATGAAAAAATTTGTGATAAAACCACAGGAGAGCTGGCAATGTTGGGCACTCCTTACCATTCACAGCAGCAGAGAGTTGCTGCCTCTGTAGGGTTGGGACTGCTTCTCCAGCTTCATCTTTCCCGTTTTGGTACAGCAAAGTCATCCTTAAAATCGCCCAGGTTGCCTTAGGGTCCCTGAGAACCCGAGTTACAAATCCTGCTAACCTTACTAAAGCAAAAATAGGTTCTAATGGACAGCCTGAATCTGAAGTTCTCAGTGTTGGCAGGAGTGTAAAATTGCAATGAGTGATGCTCTAGAATTAAAAAAAGAAAAAAGCCAAGTTAATTGGCTTCAGGTAACGGTATCTTTCCTGATAAAACTTACACAGATTTCTAATATCACCCCAGCTCCATTACTGTCACTTCTGCAGCAGCATGCTTCCCTCATTTGTCTTACAGCATCACAAAATAAATTAGGTTAAAGTGGAAAAAGGCATATTTATTCCAAACCAGAGCAGAAATGCTCACACATGGTGTTTTTTAGGACTATCTGTTAAAAAGTAAATACAGGCCATGCACCAATCCAAATTGATGCTCAAAAGTAGACAAGTTCTCGGTCTATTTAATTGTTGGGTTTTTTGTTATCTTTTCTAGGTGTAGGTACCACAACATGTTAATTCTTAAAAACATAAATGTTTCGGTAGCGTTATAAATCATTGTTTTCACTTTTCTTTCCTGAAATAAAACTTCGTGCTCTACTTAGGTGTAAATGTGATTAAACCTACAGTATGTGTTGTACACAAAATAAAGCTCCGCTTGCTACAGACGTTCTGACCTTACAGCCTTAATTTTAGCAAGGCTCTGAGCATCCTGACCTGTGCTATGTACTAAAAAAGCAGAGCTTAGGACCTTGTGAGGAGCAGCTTGAGTTCAATGGAAGAGTCTGCTAGGGGTCTGAGTTTCTTTACTGTCATTCTTAATTATGCCCTTTGAAGTGTTCAGTGGAGTCATGGGTTTAAGAATGTGACCTTTTTGGAGTCAGTGATATGTTACTTTTACCTAAATGCCCTGGGTCCTGTGGGAGTCAAGTCAGCACTTTTATGATGACTTTAAAACAGCTGGGTTTTTTTCTTCCTTTAGGCACACAGCTGGCAGCCTGGAATCAAGAACCCATACCGTGGGGTGGTGGTGTGGCCTGTACCCGAAAATGTTGAAATTACTGTGACTCTCTTTAAGGTATGTTTTTTTTTTTTTAAAGCATAATCTTTACTATTTTATAAGCAATATATGAAAAATTCTGTCTGGAAATGCCAGATTATAGTCACAAAGTCTAATCCTGCTGGTTTTAAGTTGTTAACTGCACAACCTTATGTCCTCAGTTCAAATCTGGGAGAGAGGGGTGGTCTGTTCCCTGCCAAAGCTGACTTTTGTAGTTTAGTTAACACACTGAAATACCCATTGAGCTGATTATGGCGAGTCATTGGCACAGAGTTCAGCACATGTGTAGCTGTGCACGTAGTACATGTGTAAGGACTTGGCATGGGTTACAGTCTGGTAGGATTTCTTTAAATACTGGAAGGCTGCAGTTGTCATAACACAGTCATTTCTAGACTTCCTTGTTCACTTGTAGTGCACACTGTTGGCTGCAACGGAATCCACCTCCTCATTTCCCATTATTTAGAATGCTGCACAAACATCACAGCACTGATGTGACTGCAGCTGTAAGAGAGGACTGGAGTACTTTAGTACAAAGAATTACAAGATTTTATAGGGATTTTTTTTTTTTTAAACTGCATTTGTTCTATTAAAAAACAAGCTTATCTGTGTGGCTGTGAATCAGGTGGAGGAAATGATGGTTATGCTAGAACTTATTTCCCCAATATCATTGGGCAAGGCCCTTTCTGCATAAAGATAAGCAATGCAGCTTTGCATGTGTGACAGTGTATGAGGCTGCCAGGAGGCTGAAGATTTGTGGGATTTTCATTCCATAGTTTTTCCTCGTTCTTTACTCTGGTGCCTTCATCTACATTCTGGCTGTTCTTATTTCTAACTGCTCCCTTTGCAGCTTAGGGCAACAGTAACATATTTCTTTCTAATTAGTAATATTTGTATTTCTTTGTCTTGGGGATTTTCCTGAGTAACTGCTTGGATGTGGCTTCTGATTAGCCTTAGAATGGGAATTTATTACTTTGCTTATTAAACGTAAAAAAAAAAGGGGTTGTCTTTTTTTTTCCTCCTTTTTTTCACCTTCCCGTCTTTGGGATTACTGATGAATACAAACTTCTCAGGTTGGCAGTGATGTCAACTATCATAAACTTGTCTCTCTTCTTAGCAAACACATAGTCCTCAACTGAGATTCAAAAGTTCACTACCAAAAATTGTTTGCTTCAAGGACCTCTACTTGGACTAAGAAACTTGTCAACATTGTGTGGCAATGCTACATGTCTGTACAATCTGAGCATGATTATGCAACACCATAAATGTTGCTTGATATTTTCAACATTTAAAGTGAAGCAGAAATGTACATAAATCTTGATTGTGATTACGATGTTATGTGAAGAATGAGAAATAAAGTTTCTTTTGGGTGCAGCTCTGTGGTGCTGTAGCTTTGGAGTGAAAGTGTCTTCCAGCCTTCTCTTGCCATGCCATCTTTTTATTTACACTTGCACTGCTTCAGGGTTCTGTTACGTAGCACAGCAGCCTTGTTAGTTGTGTAACCGAGAGTGAGGTCGAGGACCATGTAGTGAGGGGCAGAAGGGCCTCTGAAGCCAGTGTCAGGTAGTAGAAAAGTTTAATTTTATCTAGTTCTGCAGGCAGATCTGTTCACTGGACTTCTTTCTCTCCCCAAAAAATGAGCCTGCCTGTTACAAGAATTGTTCTGGGAGGAGAGGTAGGAGCGTGAGTAACCCCAGCAGCTGTGCCTTCTGTAAATAGTACCCACTGGTCTCAGTGGGAATGAGCACTGGATTAATAATCAAGATATTGAGAACCATCAGACTGTCAGGCAGCTCTTACTGTAAAATCTGCTCTTAATTGATCCTCCAGCTCTTCTAACAAAGAGTGCCTGTGAGTGGCCAAACACCCTTTGTACTCTGAGGGAATGCAAGCGTGGCACAGAGCAGCTTTCCGAGCAAGCTCTGTGATGCACTGTACCTGTGTGAGACCAGCAGCCTCCTGAATGAGCTGTGAGGGGCAGGGGATTGCAGGCAGAAGATGGTGCTAGTCCAGTTTAGGCTGTGCCCAGTCCTCTGATGGCTTTGTTGCCTCTGTGGTGCTTCAGCTGCGGCACAGGACATGTCCTAACTCCCACAGAACCCACATTTCTGTAGCTGGTAGGTCAAAAAGAACTGGCTGTTTCTCACACAGCTGATGCTTTGTCTGGGCAGCCATGGAACAGTGGGAAGGGAAGTATGTGATGGCGCACTGCAGCCGCCTTTCTGGGAGCTGATTTGAAAGCTGGATATTTGTATTGTTCCTTCCTCTAGAAGAAAGGGGACAAAAAGACTGAAAACAGTACAGCTTGGAAAAAGAGGCTGCTCATCTTGCAATTCTGTAAAAATCCTTTTTGGAGCCGATCCCCTGCGAAGGAGGGTGATTATTGAAGGTTTGGCACTTTGCAGTACGCGCACTCTGCCTGGCCGCGTTTAACAAACAGGAGCTGTTCGCTTTCACCACCACCTGAGAAGCTCAGGGAGCTGCTGCCTCCGTGTCCACCCTGGCAGAGCTCACAGCTGGGAGCTGGCTGCTCTGACAGAGCTGTGTAGCAATCACAGATAACAAACGAGTGCAGCGGTGCTGTTGGGAATGGAAGTGCAGGGAAGGGCAGGAGTGGGCTCCAGACAGACAGCTATGTGTTGTGGGAAATGATTCACACAGTAGTGGCAGCGCATTCGTAAGTGGCTGTTGAAATGTGTTGCTGGTAGGATTAGGAGATAAGTCAAGGTTTCAAGTGCTGATGAGAATGTTAAGTGTCTCCTCTCCAGTAGTCAGCCATGGACACTTGAGAGCTGGCTAAGCAAAGTGCCTGTGATCAGTCAACAGATGAGATATTCTGTGTTATCTGCACAGCCCTGTTTTGGGTGTTAGCTTGTTTCCAGCAACATATTTGTCATTCTTACACAAGCAAAGTACTGAAGAGATTGCAACCTTCATTTAGAAAACTTTAATTTCAAGTAAATGTAAGCTTGTTTGTTTGTTTGTTTCAATTAATTCTGGGCTGCTGGTAAAATTTCATAATGGCCTGGAGTCATGTGGGGAAAAGCATCGTATAGGATATATTGATTCAGCTTCCCTTGACTAGCTGTAGCTCCTGCCCATCCAGCCACTGAAGTGCTCATTACATAAAAAGTTCCATATGTTCCAAAAGTTTGACTTCTTCCTTTGCCGAGCTCCAAACTGATATGTTGTTATGCATTGTGTTTTTCAGCCAAACTGGGGAGAAAGAAACATCGTGAAACAATAAGCCTATTGTGCATTTAAAATCCATAATTTGTAGTGCTTTCATGGAAAGATTCACAAATGCCAGAAAAGCCAGAGCTGAATTCCCACTTTTTTTTTGTTACCATGGTTGTTCTCCAGAAGTTAATTTTTTAGAGTCCCTGCATTAGCAAAGTTTAACTACCACATATGAAAACTTGTATACTTTTCAGTGGGTTTATGTACGAACACAGATCTTTATCAGCTGAGAGAGATTTTAAACCAGAAGTTTTCACTGCCAAGCAAGCCCAATGCTTTTAGTAAAACTAAATGAACATCAGTTGTACTATGAGGATTTAAATTGCAACATCATTATTTTCTAGCTTAAAAGCAAAGTGACTTCCCAAGCAAAAATGTTTGTTCTTCTGGAGTAAGCATGGACTTTGCTTCATTGGATTACACATAGCACTTGTTTTGTCAGTAATGTACATGGTTTATCACACCAATGTACCATTGCAAAACAGGCACCATTACCAACTCTTAATTCCAAGGTTTGAAAAAGACATAGCTTTCTAAGCACACAAAAATATTTATGAGTCAAATAAGAACGAAATATATGATCAAGGCCTACTTGTATAGTTGAAAGTATTCCTGTCCTCACATATTACTCAGAATAAATCCCTATCATGCTTCTTGAAAGCACAAGTCAATCGTGCTTTGATTTTATAGGGTGGTAACTGGCCATGATGTAGCAGGAACACTGCAGCAAAGCCAGTGAATTATGTCAGGGGAGGAAAGAAAAGAGCCCAAATCAGCAGAAAACCTCTTCATAAAGTTATTTATCATAAGTAAAGACCAAATGCAGGTTCAGAACATACTTGTTTCAGTTTGGGAGGGACCATTGCCTTGACCAGATAGTATGGAGAATACTCCATAGGAGGGAAAGCCAGTTCCATAGGCAAGGTGATGTGTGCCAGATATAAAAATCATAAGCTCAGGGAAGTGAGCACATTTGTACATCAAAAAACTCAATGGTTAGAAACTTAAAGGATTAATGGGGGACTAATTGTAAAAAAAAAATAAAATTAAAAAATAAAAAAAAAGGCCATTCAATACTTATTTTCTTTCTAGCCCAGAGGCTTTACAGGAAAGCATGAGCTTGGTGTGGTGATGCACAGGGATGTTTCTGCTGGTCTGCTCAGAGCTCCCTGCTTTCTGGCAGCTCCAATTAAAGCTGATCACAATTATATGCGATTTTCTAGACTAATCAGACCTCTGTAATCAGCACTGAAAGCAACAAGAATTGGGTCAAATTTTGAGTCTTGTGCAGTTTCAAGCAGCCAAGTACAAAAGCTGAGGACAGATGCTGGAGTACCCGGAGCATCTGCTGCAGGTCACTGGTAAAGGGAGATCACACACCCTGTCAGCGTTTGATGTGATTCAGTATGACAGTCCTTAAGTACTTATTCCCCAAGAAGAAAGACTGAAGATTAAGGCTGGTATGAAGTGATCTAATTGAAAGACAAGCTTCAAAAACCAGTAACGCTTAGGGAGGAGGGCATGGGGAAGGAAGGGAGGAAGGGACTAACAGTCTGAAGATCTTCCCTACCCGCTCTGGCTGCTGATTAGGAAATGCAGCAGTCCCTTGTTTCCTGATATGTCCTTCATTCTTATTAGAGGAGATACAAAAATAAGTCTGAATAAAACCTGAATTACTGGTGAAGGTTTACCTTTCTTCAGTCTTCTAAAACCACCTTATACTCTGCAAAAAGGATCTAGTCCTTGACAAGAATGGGTTCATGATGGACTGATCAACAGGGAACAGAAAAACGTTCTTTGCTCTTCCCAAGCCCAGAAGAATTGACTTTTTTTGGATAGTTGTCAAGACTACTTTTTTGGGTAGTTGTCGTGGATGGGCAGAAGGGTGTCGCAGAAAGAAGCTAAGGGGTGGGATTGCAGAGAAACACTTGTAGGACAGAGCTTGCTGAGGGCCAGCATGTCTCTAAAAGTATTTATATATCCCACAGTTACTGGGAAGAATGTGAGGTGGGCTTAGTTTTTGCTGGTGGACAGCAAAAACTCAACTGAGAGTTGGAGAAATTATTGTCTGCAGAGAGTCTCTTTGTAGGAGATCTGTAAGATATCTCCTGTCTCTTGCACAGTTCCCTACTATTTGCTTTCCACCTGAGTGTTACTTTTGAACACTAAGGTCGTCTTACCAGAAATGAAAAGAGATGAGGAAAGGGTAGAGAAAAAAGGCTCTAAAACTTAGATGAAGATACTGAAAAGGAAGATCAGACTGAGACAGGAAAGTGGGACCTGTGTCTTGGTGTTAAAAATGATGATTCTTTTTTGCGTGGTAGAACAAGGAGGAGCAATAAGCTGTTCAATCCATTTGCCCTAATGCTCACAGTTTTCAATTCATGGTGAAACCATAATGAGTATGGGATAGAGTGTAGCTCTGCATCGGTTGTATATTGGTAAAGCAAATAAGCATTATCAAAAAAAATCTCTTGCCAACTCCCTTCACATTACAGTGAGATGTGAGGCAATTTGTTCCTTGATCTTTTTAGGTAATTTTCATTATCATTTACATTTAGAAAGGGGGATGGGAATGAGGTCTGTTTATAGCTCTTGACTTAAGGTGTTTCCAGCTTGTACCTGCTTGCAGATGAGGTGAGGTTTTTTGTGCCCTGTTACCAGAGAGTGCTTTCATACAGTGAGCATTTCAAAGGCTGCTATAACTATTACTCCTGGAGTTATTCTTCTTTGGAAAGAATTTTTATTTTTAAAGCATATTCAGTGTATAGTCCTCAAATAATAGTTTGCTAGGTACATCCCATGAGTTTTATGTTTCCCATGAGGAAATGAATGGAGAATATGGATTAGCCAGTGAGGGAAGTATGTGGTGGTGTGGCTTTTTTTACTGGTATTTACTCTCTTCAAATCCAAAATAAGATGAAAGATTAGCCAGATTTATAGAAGCATCACCTGTTACGGAGATCACATGTGAAAATGTTAGCCCAAAGTGTGACATGTTTACAATAGAAGCTGTGTTACAACTATAATCATACAAGAAACTGTGTTATAACTATAATCATACAAGTATCTGTTTATGTGGCCATATAATGAAGTTGAAAGTTAGTTAGAAATAGGACTCTGTGTGCTTCTCCTTAGGCTTCTGATAAGAGTGTTTTAGTGGAAGAGTGAAGCCACTTACGTGTCTGTTGTGAGGAAATGCTGAGGCTTATGTATATAAAATTATTCAGGGCTTTCTGTTTCTAGAGACATTTTAAAACTAACAAGAAACACGGCTTAGAAAAAAATCTGGATTTGTCTTTAAATCTGAAATATCCTACACATATGCCAAGTATCTCAGTGTATTTCATACTCTCTGAACATTTGGTAAGGCTGTTTGTTAGAGAAGTCCTTGAAGCTTTTAAGGGCTGTTTTGGGCTAATACACTTGTATTTATCTTCCTAAAGTGTTCACTACTTGCATTCAAGTGTGTGCTAAAATGTTGAACATTAAGAACTCATTGTATTATATAGTATTATTTTGCTCTATCAGATGATCAGAAATACTCAGCAGAGCACGTGATTCTGTAGTAGCCCTCTGAGGTGTGAGTTTTATTGCCACTGACAGAAAAGCTTTGTCTTTATAGATTATTGCCTTGCACAAACAAAACAAGGAATGTTTTGTTTGTTACATGGGGTAAAATATTGGGCTTTGACTTTGGAAGCAGTTTTAGGTCAGCCTGCAAGCTGGTGCTAATAGCTTTTGGGGGAGTTAGGGGGAAAAATTGAGCAGGATGAAATATTTAAGAGTTGAGTCACTTATTATGGAATAGCTTATTAAAACATAAAGTGGTTAATGATCCCATTAAATCTCATTATGTCATTTCATGCTTTATCAAAGGAAACAATTAAATAGAAAGGTAATTGCCCCAGGTTAACTCTTAAAATTTTAAGTATTTAATAGCTGGATTACAGAAAGTTACATCTTTAGAATTTATGTAGTATACATCAAACCCACAGGTATCATATGCATTATTTACATAATGCAGAATTCCACAAACCTGATTAATGTGATGGAGATATAATTACATAATCTGATATTTGCAAGACATTAATTGGAACAAGGAGATACCTCAGTATAATTTTTTATGCATCTCCTTGCCCTTCTGTCCTTATGGTTACTGGTAAAACATATTTTGACACTCATTTGCAGTAAACAAATTATTCTCTTTAAAAAAACAAACAACTCTTAAAAGATTTATTAATCTATAAAAATGAATCATCAGTTTTAACATAAGGTTTTGGCAAGATCTTGTATTCTTTCATTGGAAGTATTTTACAGGGGCCCTGCACAGGGAACCCACTTGGCTGCGTTTTGGAGGAAGGATGTGCAGGAGGAGGTGGGATGATATCCTCCTAGAAGTGTTATTGTAGTTCATCCAAAGAGAAGGTTTATTTAAGAGCACACTTCCCAAGTGTTTTGTGTGCTGGAAAAAGAAAAAAAGATTCTTTTCGCTGGTTGTTTGCTCTATAAGCTTGTTACTTACAAAATATTTGATTTTGTGTGTTTGAAGAGAACTAGTTAAAAAGTGGTACAGTACCTCTCCCCACTGCCTGACTTCAAAACAAAACTGAAGTGAAACAGGGGTTAAAGCAAAGACTAAGGTAAGGTGAGACAAGAAGATTGAATGTGAGGCTTGTAGCATTCTGGAAAGAAAGGAAAGATGGTGCTAATGGATAGGAGCAAAATATCTTGATGCATTTAGAGCAGCAAGATGGAATTGCCATGCTTGGTGTACTGTCAGGACCAGTTGCCAAATAATAGCAAGGTGCAGGTGCTGAGGGGTCTTATGTATGATGTTGGGAAATGCCAATGATATGGAAGTGACATTTGTCTGCAAACACCTACAGCATGCAAATATCAGAGGCATAGGAGTAATTGAGTGTTTTCCTGTAACCAGAAATAATAGGATAGAATTGAGGTATAGCAAAAGCAGGTTTCATGTAAAAAGCAATGCTCTCTTAGTCCGAGAAGCAAGAGGAGTAGAAGTTGTTTTGTTATAGTTGTCCAGAGCTATGACTGGATAATTAAATTTTTTTTTTTTAAAGTATTTTGTTTAAAGTAGGGTGCTTGATAGAGGCATGAGAAGGATGACTTAGTGTCTTCTCCACTGTTATTTTACTTTCAGACAAAGACAATACAGACCACTCCAGCAGACTGAAAGCTCATTAAATTAAAAAAAAAAAAAAAAAAAAAAAGGCAGATATATGAACTTCATTGTTATTTTTCTTCCTGTTAGTGAAAACATTTTCTGATCCTCACATGTGATACAATAGAAATGTTGTGAACTCAGGATAGATATTCAAGAAATCTGCAGCGGAAGGAGGTGCTGTGCTGAAGCCATGACTCTGAATCTTTGCTTGTGCTCATAGCCTGGGCTTAAGGAGGTTGGGGTGTGCATCTTCTCACTCCAGATGGAAGCAAGGGGCTCCCTCCACTGTTATCTGCAAGATTTGTATTTGTTGTGTTTATTCAGGAGGTGGAACTCAAGAATTAAAGAGAGATTTATCTTTTTTTTTCCCCACTGGATGAAAGGAGACAGGATCACAGGCCTTTATCTACATCAGCCTCATGTTTGTATCTCTCAGAGTCTCTATTAAAGCCTCACTGGCAGTTTTACCCCAACTTGTTTGTCACAAAATTGACATCCAGGAAAACCTACGTCCTAGCTGAAATATTTCCCGTTGTCGTCTTCTGTGGGCAAAAATAATTCAGAATATATGAAAATCTTGGCTGTGTTGCAATCTCTCGCATCCTGGATTATTTTTAGACTCAAATTCTCTGGTTTGTTTTTCTAGGATCCCCATGCTGAAGAGTTTGAAGACAAGGAATGGATGTTTGTCATAGAGAACGTAAGCTGGAATGTTGTTATGGTTTTTCTCTATGCGTAAGACTTAATAGTTAAAAAGATTAAAAGGTGTCCAGATGCTGAAAAAGTCTTGAACAAAATTTGAGCTGATGAACCACGGTAAAGCCTTGCTCTGAGTAATGAAGGCTTATTAAAATACCTATTGTTACGTTACAATTAAAATACAGGAGAGGGGAGTGCTATACTACACTGCTTGAATTCCTTCCCTGTAAGCATCAATCTGCCTTGCATTAGTTTGCTGTGAGCAGTGGAGTAAACAAGTTGGAGCTGGGTTATGACTCACTGTTTTATGGGCTGTGACACATTATTTGTGTATGAGCAGGGCAGTGAACAAGTCAGAGCTGGGTTATGACATCTGTGCGTCCCAAATGGCAGTGCAGCCTTCCTGGGCTTCAATGCCACTCTTGAGGGAAGAGCACAGGCTCATTGCTTGCCTTTGACAGGGAGTGAGTCGCGGCAGGATGGAAAGGTGGCACTGGCTGTGAGTGGCGTGAGCCATGTGGTGCTCCCTGGGATCCTGGTCTCGCCTTGGCGTGTCCTGGGCACTGAGTGAAAACCCAAATCTGCTGCTGTGAATCTCTGACTCCTCCAAGTCAGGAGCTCCCGAACTTCTTTGAGCCCTGAGTTCCTGAGGGCTGTACAAACAGCAGGCTTTGCCAAACTGCGGTGTTTGATATTTCATAGAGCAAGTGCTTCATGAAGTACTTTTTTCCTTTCCCTTCTCTGCTCTGGGCAGCCCCTTCCGCTCTGGGGCTGCTTGAGGCGGAAGAAGGGGAAGCTGCTTTACCTGGGGCTTTCTTGAAAAAGAAACTTCATTTTGAAATAGATTTTAAAGGATTGTGGTATCAAGACAGAGTGTTGATTGCTCATTAATGTAATTTCATTATGGACTGTTTCTCAGTAATATGATTTAATTTTTGTGTTGTTTTTAGACAAAAAAGAAATTGCTCTTCTGCCAAGTAGTACCACATAGCACTGAAGTGTAGGGAAGCTATGAATTTTGCATGAAGTCTTTTTTTTTCCTAAAAATGCTTCTTTTTCATGTCAATATTGGAAAGTGATTTGAATGCCTAAAGCTGAGGTTTGCTCTTATCACCAGTAACTGAACATTTAAAAGGGCTGAAAGCAAAGTGCTTTATTTATACTTTTGTTTTAAATGTCAAGTTTCTATTTTCACTTACCACACTTGTTAACACAAAACGCAGTTTAGTTACTGCTTCCTGGAGTTTCCTTTTCTTTCTCACGTAGTTTATTTTAATTGGGGAAGTCTCCATCCCCAGTTGTCACCGTACAAGTAGCTGTAGATGAAACAATGTCAGTGTATTTCTCAGCCAGCCCCTCTGGGTATAGCTGGATTTCCTGTGACGCGTCAGACAATTTTTTTTCAGGATTTTATATGGGGCATGTAGACTGACATGGTGTCCTGCTTTCTAACCTGCTGGTTTTTATACACTTCAGTGTAAAACTGTGCCCCCATGTAGAAGGGGCAGCATTGCATCTGCTGTTTGCTGTTCTTGCTCTCTGCCTCACACCTTCGCTGAGCTGTGCAGGGCAATCTTTTGTTATGTGGGAATGTCTTTATGACCTCAGCTGTGCTATTAGCTCATCTCACAAGAACCGCCAAAAAGTCACTGTTAGGTCCGTGTTTATTCTTTGATTGGAGGATATAGGAATAGTAGCCTCAGAATAATAAATGTAATAAATAGTTGTACTGCAAAAATTACTGAGAGCTAAAGCAACTGTAAAACTGGCTGCTTTCAGTCACCTCTTTTTTTTTTTTTTTTAATGCTGGAAGAGATGGAGAAACTCTTTTCCCAGGGTAACAGCTCCACTTAGTGGTGAATGAAAACATGTTCATCTGTTCGAGCGAGTGACAAATGATCCAATGGCTGGCTGGTATTCCAGGACATGGAACACCTGCCTGTTAGACACCGGGCAGCCAGGGAGGCAGGAGGTTGATCTCCTCACTCCTTAAATGATAGGCATTTACCCTCTTCGGGCCTAATGTATGGCTTGCCTGGTTTTAAAGCAATGTATTTATCATCGAACCTGACAAGACCAGGTCAGCTTTGGGAAGCATGGGGACATTTACAGTCTGTTGGGACCTTGTCTTTTTTGTCTGGGGATGTTCTCTGCCCTGAGAATGCCCAGCATTTCCCTTCCTCTTTGGTCAGCAACACTCAGAACACAAAATACTGAAGTCTGAAGAGCTTATGGATGTGCTTTAATTGTGAAGCTGAATTCTGCTAAAAATGTTGAGGGGTTTTTTTTATTTTTAAAATTAGTAAAAAAGTAAATCTCCAAAATAATTTTGTAATACTTCAGTATGGCTGAGCAAAGACCAGCTAAAAGAGATATTCAGCTGCAGTTTGATGCTTCTGCTGGCAGATGCGACCAAATTCCAAACAAGTTTATTCTGCACTTTCAGAGAGATTTTTAAATAGTGATGAGGTGATTTGTGCAAGAAAAGCATTCTGTAAATGAAAATGAAACAAGATACTTGTTTTTTGGGGTTATTTTCTTGTTTGGGTTATATGTACATTACCACATGATCCATTACCTTGGTTATTGGAGATTTTTTAACTGTATTTTTATTGTCCTAGCCACTCTGTATTTGTATTTTAGTAGGTGAACTTCATCATCTACTGTATGTATAATCCATATATAGTTTGATCATAGAGCAGTTTCTTACTATTTAAATTTTGGTATTAATTTTCCATCAGCCTTTCCCATGTCTTTATCTCCTTCATAGCTGTGTTCTTTGTATGTTTACTGATAACTTTCTTGTCTCAAATTTCATCTTTCTTTAACTACACTCTGTATAATTGATTATCTGCTTTTACTACAGTTCTTTGTAGTAAAAGAGAACAGAGGCAGTTCTTTGAATTCTCTTGGGGTTTTTTATGTATTTTTGAATAATAACTTTGGATGTTCAGGTTGGCTGTTGCAAGTAGGAGAGCAAGAAATTCCTAACTAAGAATAAAACTTGCCCATGTGTGTAATGGTAATAGACTTTCAAAATCGTGCAGGCTGGTGTTAGTTTATTTTGCCTACTCCATTTACACAACAAGGACTAGTTGCCTTGCATTTTAAAAACCACTTGCTCTAGTAAGTGATTTTTCTCTCTCTTTGCTTCTCTGTGTGGCTTGAATATATGCTGTTTCCACACTTAATTCCTTGCACTGTCTGAGCTCATTGAGTGTCTCCTCAGAGGTGCCAGGAGGGAGGGCAGTTTTAGTCAACTTGAAACAAAGGCTGCACCTCTGAGAAGAGTTCAGCTGACTTGAAGTTTGGGCTGTGTTTCTTGATCTGCAGATTTTTTAAGTAATGGAATGAGAAAGGGATAGGAGGGAAGAGAGGAGGTTTGAATTGGTCCAAAGATGTGGAAGTGTTCACTGGCTGTGTGTACAAGAACTTTGTCTCAAATAAAGGTATCTGAAGCAATGGAAAAATGTAATTTGGCTTCCTAGCATGCTCAAAGCATGGAAAAGTACATAAGAACATCCACCAAGGACAAACCGTAATGTTTACGTGTTTGCTGACGGTTTTGTAGACAGTTACTTCCTACATTCTTAATGAAACGGAAAGATTCATAGAATGTTTTCCAACTTGAAAATGCACAGACCGTGAAACAAGTTTTCCAGCTTTTTGTCAATTTTTTTTGTCCATAATACTTTTTGAGCCCGTGTTTGTTCTCTAATAGCTAATAAATGGCATAGTAATATATTCCAAAGTTTGTAATAGGCTTCTCCGTCTTCCCAACTGTGCTTATGTTTCTCCTTTGTCCGTAGGTCATGCTCAGGGCTGTGGTGAGCAAGCCCTTTCCAGTTGGAAATTCCACTGACAATTATTGCTGTTATTCCTGACATGAACTGTAGTTCTCTTTTTATGTGGCAGGCCTATTAAAACTCGGTCTTTGCTAACAACAGAAGAGGACATCCCAGACCTACTGATCTGGCAGATGAACGGAGAAAAATGCCCCACCTGTTTTTGAAGCTTTGTTTGCTCATAGATTCCTGTAAGCTGGGGCTGGAGGCAGCCTCACCTGACTTGTACTGTTGACTCAAGGCAGCATAATTCCAGACAAACACCTGCCTAAACAATTAAAAAAAAATTTAAGATGAGCTCTCTGCAGCTCTGCCAGTCAGCCTCTTCCAATGCTCCGTTGTCCTTGTTGGGAATCATTCCGGCCCAGATCTTCGTTGGTACACTTTAAGGAAACTCTTTCTTTTCTTAGCAGTTACAGCTATGGAGAGCAGATTCTGCTTTCCGTGTGGCTGGAGGCTCTCTCCTTCTTGCCTCTGACTAATCAACCCCAATAATGTGGCAGGGGTTACATGTGGGATTTCACTTCCCATGATTGCATTAGCAGATCATTAGCATTCTCTTTCCAGGATTCATTTATGTGAGTGAGTGCTCAGTGTCCTGCACTGCTCCTGCTGCCCATGGCTTTCAGGACTAGTGGTGCCCAGCTCTGCTTGCATGCTCTGGAGAAGCATTCCAGGCAGAATTTCCAGGCTGTTCTTGTATTGAGATCTCAGAAACTGAACTGACTTCTGCATCTGTCCTTCCTAGAGAGTCTTCCAAAATGCTTTGATGCCTTTTTAGATGCTGTTTTCTGATGGTGCCTTTTTGAATATGCCCACTGAAACTTCTGGAATGGGAGAAAAAAGGAGGCTAGAGTTTGCTATTCATGTTGGCCTTCAGGAAATAGTTACAAAAACGAACAAATTTAAGCTGAAGAAATGACACCTGACTTTTCCTTCTGTCTGTCGCTCTTGTGTAACTTCACAAACCCTAACCTAGAAAGAGTTCTGAATTGGCCTCCACTCAAATATCAGCAAAGCCTCGAAATGAAAGAAACAGTAGAAAACATTACAGAACATTTGACATAATCCAGCTTCATTTTACTGTACATGTGTGTTCGTTTGTGGTTTTCATCCTCCAGTCCACCCTTCCCCCGTTGCCTCCGAAATTCTGTATCGTGGTTGCTTATGATGATTTCTCATTTTGAATGCCCTGGAGCATGTTTTATCATTGGCAGGTTTGGGGAGATTATTTCTCTCTCTTAAAATGCCTGGTATGACACCACAAATAAAGGTGATAAATAAGGTGAAAGTAATGGGAAAGAGAGGGCAGATGGTGGGACACAGAAATGAATTTGTTTTTAGTCTTAAAGGAGACCAGTTTAAAATGGGATACAATAAATCGAGGTATTAGCAAAAATTTAAGTTTTCATCACATACAGACAGCTCTGGATGTGTTGTTTTCCAGATGAAGCTCTTTGAAAAATAATCCAAGTGGATAAGAACAGGAATTAGCCCAGAATTTTGGTGAAATGATACTTTTTTACTGGATGGTTAAATATTTTTTACTACTGTACTGCTGCAACACTAACTCTGCAAGAGCAAGTTTTGCTTTACATCTAAATGAAAGCCCAAAGTCAGATCTTCCCACCTGTTTCTGGAAATAGATGTTGGGAAGCAAATGCCAGCATAGTATAGGGAATTGAAATTCTGAGTACTGCTGATGCTGTTTGCTGAAAGAACCTGGGGGAAAAGACTGACACGGGAATAGGATGATTCCTTACTTGCTGATCAGTTGCTATACTGGAATTTGTTACAAAATCTTGGCTATCTCTTCTAGTGTATCTTTGTAGCATGTGGGAGCTTAAGTTTAAATTGGTTATTTCCTTTATTTAAGAAAAAGTAGTAAAAACCTCTCTATCCACTTGTTTTGTATTTTTTGCTTGAAGTAATTTTCTTCTTAAAATAATAATTGGTCGGGTTAGCTTTTTTCCTGAATTAAATGTCTGCATTTAATATAGTGAGAATAGCTTGTAGTTCAGACATGCTTTCCTGGTCCTTTAATTCCCCAGTCATATTCTGCTGTGTGTGATTATGTGAACTGTGACTGGCTGCCTGTGTAAATTAGGCTGAGTATTCTGGTCTAGATATAGCTAGGAATTAAATGCTGCTTTGTCAGCTGTCTCACTCTTGTTCTGCTTTAAATGTAATAGAGATTCAGCAAACTAGTTTTACTTTTAGTTTTTGCTTACATTAAATATTTAGCACTTCGTTCTAGTTGAGAAATCTCCAAGATTAGGCCTTTGGAGCAAAACTTGCAGAAATTGTTGTCTTGATTGGCTGCTCTGGCTGTAAAGGAGCCCAGGGTAGGAAATCTTTCTCAGAGGCCTGACCCTGTGCTTTTCCAGTAATACATTGCTGTTCTTTCTGTGCTCCATGATGGCATTTCTGGGCACTTTTAACTAAAAGTAGGATATGATTGGGGCAGGGTCCTGACTTGGAAAGGAGCAAGAGAGAGGCTTCTGCACAGAGTGGATCACCCTGGTTTGGGGTGTCTGAGCATGGGTGCCTCTCCTGTGTGTCCACACTGACCCTATGGGAGTCCCTTACTTAAACAAATCCCCTTGGATTCAGCATCTTCTCTGAAAAGTACAGAAGATAATGGAACTGGATTGCACACTTGAGTTCTGCTGGAGAAATTTTACACCAAATGCTGTAGGACAAGTAAATTACCACCTCTGTTTAGGGCAAGTATTACATGAGCAAGGTGGGAAACGCTGTGGGTGTTTTCCATTCTATATGGCCCAGCACGAAGGGGAGGCACTAGCAGCCCTGGTTCCAGGTAGACATTGTGACGGCAAGAGCTCCATAAACTTTTCTGAACAGCATTGTCAATTAATTGATATTTTGACCTACAGCCACCCTGGTATCCCAAAGCAAAGCCTGTTAGTGTTCACCCAGGACAAATCACTTGCTGTCTTCAATGTCATTTTCCATCTGACCAAAATAAGACTGTGCCCAGATCACCTGGAATTAGGGCCACCGTTAATCCTTTCTGTCATTAATACATAATAACCTATTAAAGCAGAGCTGAGAGATGACAAAAATCTTATTTAAATAAGAATTTTAGAGAAATTGTTAAAATAACTTCTAATATCTAATTAACTTTTTACTCTTTTAATAGTTTTTTTTATCTTGAATGAGTGTGAAATGTGAGTCCATCCAACTCTTCTCTACTGTGTTTTTTCAAAAATAGATATGAAAATTTTCTTTTGTTATTTGATCTTCATCTCCTAAATGAAATGCAGTGCCCAAACTGTCCTTTAAATACTGTTGTGTCTGATGCTAATAGCTGAACTAAGTAGATCTATATAAAATATAATGTGACAGAGGATAGAGCAGTTTTGAAAACTATTACAGCATTTTGGCTTAAAATTTTCTGGTGAAGGAGACATCTCGTTTTTTGATATTTATGCTGCAGTTACATGGGAGGGTCTTGCAAATGACTACTGGAAACAGGAGGCCCCTGGGCACTGGGCAGTGTCCTGGGTGTGAGGCACTGGCTTTGTAGCTCACAAACTGTGGTACACTAACATATATGGCAGCATTTCATTTATAGAGTTATTATCGTTTTACAGCAGTAAAGTACAACTGTTTTCTAAATTGCTTGGAACCATTTTGTTTGGGTTTTTGAGGGGAGGCTATTTGCTGCTAGAAGAATCTCTCTCCTAAAGCCGAGCTGTACAAGACAGCTGATTGGAGTTGCTATCAGTGGCGTCCTTTGCCAGCTGGAGGGGGGAAGCTGATAAACAAGGCAGACAGCTTTGGAAACAAACCTTTAATACTACATTAGGCATGTTTAAAACCAGCAGTGTGTTTCAGCCACTCTTAGCATATGTTTATTCATAGAAAATCAGCAGTAAAATACACTTGCCAGCGCACGCAAGAGCTGGAGTCTGCATGAGGTCGTTTCTCTTTCAGACATCAAATACAGAAGAGTGTCTTGGTAATTGTTTTACAGTGGGGTTCTAATCATACTCCAGGCATAAGCTGAGCCAAGCAACTTGCCTTTTAATAGAAAAGTATTTGCTTTTAAGCTTGTTCAGCTTGCCACATTTTTTCTGGTTTTTTTACATCTCCATACAGTCACGACTGTGTGTTTGCTCTTGATGCGGTTCAGAATATCATTATGTAAAATACCACCGTCTGGGGCAGCATTATGATGGATAAATTTCATTTTTGACCTGGTAGCTGTATGGTGTTAAAACAGCAGCATATGCTGCTGCCATGTAGTACGAAATATTCAGTGGAAAATGGAAAAAATGGCAATGCATTTAATGAAAAATATTTCTGACATAAGTCACCTTCAAAGGCAGATAATCTGGGAGTCAAATTGAATATTTTGGTTGATTTGAGATAATACCTTGCAATTGCATGTGCTCAAGGTACGAAAATATGTGTCAAAAAAAGAATTAGAATATCCATTATTGTATAAAATGTAGCTCTGCATTAAGTAACTGGATAGGATTGTACATGCAAGCAGTTGTAATTTTACTGAGAGCATATTATTTAAAAATAGTGGCCACCAGCAGAACCATAGCCAGCTGACAGGAAAATAAGAGTTCTGGCCTCCTGAAAACCCTTGTTATTAGGAAAACCGTCTGGCAGTGTAATAGTTCTGAGTGTTATTTCCTTCAGCCTCTTATCTTTGGTTCTTAGCTGTCTTAATAGAGTTTAATATAATAGAAATTAATTGACCTCCATAACTTAATTGATGCCATTTCATTCATTTCCCTCCCAGCATATTCTTCATTCTGCATTGATGGTGCATCATCATATTGTGTTTTTTATGTGAAGTTTCTCCATTCTCATTGTTTTGCATTGTCAATATCTGAGCCAAATTGCTTCTTGAATCTTGACAGGCAGTAGAAACAAATTTTTTCTTGTTTAGCTTAGGTGTGGTGACAACCTGAGTCTTGGCTGGAAAGATTGCCTGAATAAAATGGTATTGAATAAGGTGCTGTAAAGAACATTTTGTAACTTACCAGCATTTTCTCTGTTTCCACACACTAGCATAAATTAAGATTAAACTAAATTTCTGCTGGATTTGTGACCCGTACGGAGTTGCATCCCTGAACTCAAAGGTTGCTGTTCTAAGTGCAGTGGGCTGTGTGTCCTGGTTCTGTCCAGGATGGGGTTAATTTTTGCAGTCTGGGAGGAGAACAATGGAGCATGATTTTCCTCAGCTTCTCCCTCCTTTTTCCTCCTTTAGGCCTGTTCTGAGACTTTTGAATTTCCCTTGGATGTTAAGGAAAGCATGTTCTTGTTGCTGTGTCTGCTATGACTCCTCAGTGCAGTCCACAGCATGCTTAGAGTCAGGACAGAGATTTCTAGGAAGGTCATTCAAACATCTGCCCCAAGGGTGGATAGTCATGAGTGGCATGGAATGGGGGAGAAAATGGGCCAGCATTTGGGGAAATTCTCTGCTCTGATGGTTTTGACGTTCACCCCATGTAAAGTGACAGAATATTTGCAAGGAGAATGCTGTGGCAACTCAAGAGAAAAGCAACTTACTGCAGTGTGCTGGGTCCTGCACCAGGAGGAGGAGGAGCAGGAGGAGCAGGAGGAGCAGGAGGAGGAGGAGTAGGAGGAGGAGCAGGAGCAGGAGGAGCAGGAGGAGCAGGAGGAGCAGGAGGAGCAGGAGGAGGAGGAGGAGCAGGAGGAGGAGGAGCAGGAGGAGGAGGAGCAGGAGCAGGAGCAGAGCACTTACAGGCACCGTGGCTGCTCAAACTGAGCTGAACCAGAGGGACAGCCTGTAGCAGTTGGTCCTATACAGAAGGAGAAATCCAAGACAAAACCAGTTTGCACAGTCAGGGATGAAGAGGAAGCAGGAGGAGGAAAAGGCAGGGCCAGAGATAATCACCCGACCCCTACTGCAGACTGAGCTGTGAGATACAGGATAAGATTTCAGCTGCCAGTCAGGTGAGCCCCTGGTGACCTGGCTTCTCCAATGCTGGGGTATCATGGCCCATGGTATGGAGCTAGATGGTAGTGAAGCCAAGCACCTGGGCTCCCTGTCCCAGGATGTGGGCATTGACAAGGGCATTGGGAAGAGGACAGACACTCGGAATCTCTGGAGGCGACTTCTGTCAGGTGTGAGGGAAAGGTCTCCCTAGGATGATCTAGTAGCACACACAGGCAGGTGGAATGGCATGGGGAAGGGTCTCCCAAGGACGATCTAGTAGCACACACAGGCAGGTGGAATGGCATGGAGAAAGGTATCCAGTACCTGAGACAATCAGCTGTGCTGGAGGTAATCTATATGAGTTTAAATTACAAGAGTCCCCTATAGGTCCAGATGAGGTTCAGTGGACACAATCCACGTGGTGGAAGTTTGTATGGAGTGTGGCCATCATCGTATGCCAACTCACTGGCATTGATGTCAGTGAAAGGAGAGCAAAGAGTGCTTCAGGTGACTGCCTGACTCCAGCAATATGGAAACCATCTCTTTGCCTCCAAAATCTCTTTACCTCCCTAACGACCTGAACCTCAGCTGTGGAAAGACCATCCGAGACTGTGGACAGACTGGAAAGACTCGAGCAAGTTAGAGAGGAAATGTCCCATGTCCTGCCAGTGCAGACCAGAGTCTCTGCTACTGGGAGCAAGAACCCCCCTGCTTGAGAGAGAAGGTTCACACCACAAGGTACCTTGGGGTTTTACCTGCCTGATCACAGAAAGGACAGGAGGAAGTGGGATGGAAAACCCCCCTCTGCCCTGGCAACCCAGGTGTGTGAGTTGAGAGGTGGAATGACCACCACAGGAAATTCTTCATGGATAAATGCCACTCCAGTTTCCAGTGAGCCCTCAGATGGGAGGGGGCAGGCAGGGAGTAAGTGGAGCAAGGTTTGGGGACTCTCAGTGGGAATAAACACTAAACTGGGGAATACCATTCCTAAACCATGGCACTGTACTTCAGCAATGTTTCTCACATTTTCCAGTGGCCTGAAAATGAATATTATATATATATATAGATATATAGATATACACCAAGCATGATTCATGTAAAGCCTGAACATGCTCAGTTGTGTGTTACACTGCAGTGTTGAATAGTAGTATTTCTGCTTCTGGAGGGTTTTCTGTAGACTAGAACCGAGAATAAATCAACCTGTCCTTCCTGGCAGTGTGGCAGAATGGCAGACTGAGCAGGATGGATGCCAGGTTTTCCAAATTTGTTTAATACCATGTGCAGCATAGCCTGAGACAGGAAACAGCTGTGTCTGACTCTGAGGACTTCACCTGCTAAAAATAAATACACTTACTAGTTTTCAGAGATTTTCTTTAAAGACTCAGTTTTTATATATAGTTTTAATGATTTATACTGTAAGAGTATTCTGCTCAGCAAGGGATAAGATTAAAGAAACTCTTAAAGCTTTGCTCCCTAAAGCAAAACAATTCCATGAAACAGTCTCCAGTCACAGGAAGGCACAGCACAAAAATCAAAGAACACATACGCTATTTACCAAATCAGAACTGATTTTGAAAATTGTGTGAAGAATTGTGTTTACCTGTAAAGTAGATCCCTGAATTGACAATTAACTATTTTTGCTTTTTTTTTTCCTGTTGAAAAATGAGAAGTTATTTGGAATGTGAGATTTGGTAGTGCTAGAACATTGAAATCAACTGCTATCAAAATCTCTATCTGACAAAACCCTCTACCTTTTCACCTCTCTTCACCACCCCCAGGTTATCTGGGTTTGGTTTTTTTTCCCCCAATACTACTATTCCAGTATTTGCTTTCCTTTTTTATATCTTTCTGTGAAAATGAGAAATCCAAGACGCAAGACATGGCTAATGCCAATGACAAGGGGCAAGAGGTGACCAAGGGAGACTGGATGATCAGGCACTGCAGGCAGCAGGGAGAACATGGCTTTTCAGCGTTTTATACTTTGGAGCCAAACCTAACGTTTTTCATTCAGAAATGAAGAAAATTGTGCCTGTCTTCAACAATTACATTCAATCATATTTTCTTGATATTTTTGTTGCAACTGCAAGATGGAAAGTGTTTTTTAAAGTGACAGCTGAATTTCTGGAAGTCATGGTATGGATGGACATGATCTGGGAAGACACGTCTGGGTAATCTTTAGTCTCATCCCTGCCATGCGAAAGTTTTCTGTGTCCCATGGCATGTGCAAAGCTTTTTTCCTGTAGTAGCAAAGTAGCCACAGTTTTTAGAAAGACACCATTCTTTTTCATTGGGAAAAAAATCTGTCTTGGTACGCTGGAAAGTGAGAAGAAGGAAGCCGAGGGAGGTAATTCTGCCCCTCTACTCAGTCCTAGAGAGGCCTCATCTGGAATGCTGTGTTCAGTTCTGGGCCCCTCTGTACAACAGAGACAAGAAACTCCTCGAGCGAATCCACAAGAGGGCTATGGAGATAATGCAGGAACCGGAACAACTCAGGTATGAGGGGAGACTGAGAGAGCTGGGCCTGCTTTGGCTGAAGAAGAGTGTGAGGGGTTCTTATCAATGTGTATCAGTATTCGAAGGAGGGTGCCAAGGGCATGGTGCCAGGCTCTTCTTGGTGTTGAGCAGTAGGACGAGAGGCAACAAGCAGAAACTGGAACAAAGGAAGCCCTACCTGAACATGAGGAGGAAAAACTTTGCTTTGGTGGTAGCTGAGCACTAGAAAGGCTGCTCAGAGAGGCTGTGGAATCTCCCTCACTGGAGATGGGCATCCATCTGGGCACAGTCCTATGTAACATGCTCTAGGGTACCCTGCTTGAATGGGGAGGTTGGACTAGATGATCCCGGCTGTGGTCCCTTCCCACATTGCCCATTTGGTGAATCTATGTGATTCTTTGAGAGTGGATTTTGCTTTGGTTTTGGTTGGTTGTTTTTTCACCTGTCAGGCAAAGATGAATTGGAGTAACAGGCTGTGGTGTAGAGCTGATGGTATATGGCAATACAATATCTATATGGAAGGGCCAGCTGTGTGGGTGAGATTGAATGCTTGTGCCGATCAGGGCATGGTTCCTTCAAATCACTGAGTAATGCTGAAGATACTCATCATTATCATTGCAAGGAAGAGCTCTCACGTTATATTCAAGTTCAGGATGAGTATAGATTAACAAGTTTGATTTGAAACTGTGTGTGGTGGCACAAGAAACTGTGTTTATTCTCCCCATCTTCTGTGAAACCACTGCCTTGTGACACCCTTCTTGTCCCACTGCTGGCTGGGAAGCTTTTGACTGTTTTTAAGCCTGTTATTAAGGCTGTTCTCCACTGGTGCATAGTGGTGAGCAATGGGATGGCAGAAAATGCTGGGGCCTGCTGATCCAGAATGGTGTGAAATGGGAACAACATCTGCAAGGTGGTGCCAGCTATTAGGCAGGACCTTAGAATTTAAAAAGAAGGAAATGAAATGGTGTGGGACCACCATCTCTTAGCACCTGGATTTCCCCAAAAGCTTTAAATTATGGCAGAGTTTAATCCCCCCTGAACAGTGTGTCCTGGTGAAACCCCTTGCAGAACACTAAGTTTGCATAGTGCTGGCAGTGTGCTACAACCACTTGATGGCAGCCTTTGATTTGGTACATGCCTCATTAGCCGTAGCACAGTGCAGTGTGGCTGTAGTATTTGTAATGGAATAACACGTAAGAACTAAAGACTGCAAGGTATCTGGTTAATGTAGAGATGAAATGAATGAAACAGCAAGGCTAAGCTTTCTTGACCCTTCATGAGAGAATAGATGAAAAAAGGAAGAATGAGGTATTGTGCCGAAGGGAGATGATGAAATTCAAGATCCACACACATAATCTCTGGCTCAGCCTCTGAAATGTTAATCCCTGGCTAGAATTATTTGAGCTGTAGATTGCAATTTATCAACAAAATGGCACTGTGTCAAACTATACTTCTTGTATGTATGATATTTAGAACTATCCAATTTTAATATAAAATGGTTCACAGAGCACTGTCTAACATTTAAGTAGCAACTCGTTAAGCTCAGGATATTTTTGCTTATTTATGTAGACTTCTTGTAATCATGTAGATTTCTATTCCCTAGATCACTCTTCGGGTCTTTTAGCTACAGAGTATCTTTGAGGGAGTGACCTGTTTTGATCAGAGCGGTGACAGGTGATGGGACTACTTGATAGTAATTCTAACACAAAGTGGCCTACTTGATAGTAATTCTAACACAAAGTGGCCTACTTGATAGTAATTCTAACACAAAGTGGTCAGGATGTGTATTTTGTGGTGCTCAGTTAATTCTTACAATGAAAAAATCCACCAAAAATTTGTTGATGGCTTAAAAATCCCCAAGATTTGAGAATAATGTTTTGTCAAGCTGTGCAAACAATTATTTTGAAGTTGAAAAAAATATTTTCTTGTTATGTTTTACAAACTAGAATGCCCTTCAGGTTTTTCTTTACTTGCTTTTAAAGTATGCCAGTAGAGGGAGTAGAAAAATTACCATCCAGTAAGGATAAAATATTCAGCACTGAAATTCAGCACTAAAATTCAGCCCTTTCTCCTTTAGAAATCTTAGTTTTTCATACTGTAGTCTGTTACTGAAAGTAAAAGAAGATAAGCACAGTTCAGATAGTTTCTGAAATGTCAGGCCATGTGAAAGAGCATAATTATTGGAGAAGAATGTTTAAATCCAAATATATATTTAGAAATATGAATTGCAATTGCAATTTTTTTCCCCTAATACTTACGGTTTGTTTGAAAATCACAAAGTGATTTTATTGTTACACCAAACCCCTACATGTTTTAGTACATGCTAATTAATTAATTTTTCTGCATTTATTTTGAGAAGTGGCCTCTATACAAATGTGCAATTAAATTGTGTAAGGCTTCTGCAAACAGCTTAAAAACGGGGCGGGGGGGGGGTGGGGGTGTTCATGTCTCACTTTTTTTTGCTTGGAAAAGGTGGGAGACTGAATGAGGAGAAGGGAAGAAGCAGAGTGTGAATCATACCAACCTGGCAAATTTGTAATTTCTCTGTGGAAGTTGTTTCAGAAAATACTGAGCTTTGAAGCAGAAACTATTTTGGATCTTCCCATGTTTAAAAAAGTCTCTTTCTTTGTGGTGGTAATCAAAATCTCCTCTAAAAATATGCCAGTATCAACAAGAGATTTTTCAAGTCTTTGGTGTGTTTGGTTAGCAGGTATATGCCCGGCGTTCTAGGATCGCAGGCCTGACTGAGCAGTTGTGATGGCTGTGAACTGAACTATGAAGGAGACATTTGTCTTGGAGTGGGACCTTTTGTGTTAATCCTTCCAACCTTTATATCCAAGCATTTCGGGATGATATTTAGTCAACGAATAACTTGCATTGTGCACTTGTGATCCCTCTCCATCAGAAATGGGTGACTGTGTGGAATAAGTATCAATCTTAGATAAGAATTATTATTTTATTTTGTATTTTTCCTGCACTGTGGCCATTTTTCCTTGGAGGCTGGTGCTTTAGTAGCACATATTGTTTCTAGGTTGGGTTTTATAAATGGGTACTCGGGAGATGAACGTGATTACATTGACTGTAGCTGTTTATTTGTGCATGCAGTTGTTTTCTGTACACCCAAGATAAACATGTTATCAGAGTATTTCTGAGCACAGATATTCATGTCTTAAAATTACACATACCACTGAAGCTTCGCTGCTGTCTGCACAGCCCAGAGTATATAAACACAGTCACTGGAGTTTTGCTGCTTTAGAAAAGGTATTTTTCTCCTCTGGCTGCCTTTTGCATGTCTCTGTGGTGTGAGTTGCTACATAAGATTGCTGGTTTTGGTTTTTGCTGCTGCATCAGCCTTGGTATTTTAGCTGTTCGGGCTTGCACTCACTGCCTTGCTGATGTTGTGCCTCTCTGTGAGTTCTGTGAGTTACAAGGAGAACAGTCATGCTTTCAAAAATGGGTACGGGACAGCATTGCACAAAGGCGTGTTTTGTGCTGCAGCGTCTATTTTTATTAGATGGTTAAAGTTTTTGCAACTTAAAACCAGTCATCCCTTAGTTGAGGCTATGGTTTTGGGTTTCTTTGGGTTAAAAATATGTTCAAAACTTTACATCTTTACTAGAATCAAGAAAGCTGTGCTTCGTTCTTTCACATGGCTGCGAAAGATAAGGCTTGAGTTTGATAAATGGGGAGCTCAAATTTGGTTTGGTAGTGGCCTATATACCAGGTATTCTGACCCCTAAATTACCTATGAATTTGAGGGTCAGATTTGATTAATTTAATAACACAGAGCTATTTAAATGTTTAAACTTCTATTACATTCAAGATGCCTGATTAAAATTCTTGTGTCCCATTTTGCAGCATGGTGCTAATTAAACGTAAAAACTGTCTTTAAACTAGAAATTGTACAGAAGCAAGTTACAACAAATCGTGGTGGTGTTTTGTGTTCTGGCTGGAAATATTATGAAGAACAGCTTTTCGATTTGTCCAGGATGTGTACATGAATTTTACTATCAGAGTTTTAAAATTATTTTCTTCTAAGAAAAGATTTCAAATTGCTGTACATAAAAGGAACAAAAGAGTTTTTCAACTTCTTGTTCCAATTTTTTTTTTCCAAGTAATTCTTCTGTATTTCAGAGCTGCCGATACAGGAAAGAAAATAAATCCACATTTATGTACAGTGCCTGTGGATTTTTTTTACTGAAGCAGAGCTAATGGCTGTCAACAAAACTTCTTTCTGAGCTTACTGTGATGTCTGGCTTTTATATTTCTTTATAAGGAGTGTACTAAAAATAAATAGTGGTAATCAGTCTCTCTTATGATTTTAACTTCAAGTTTATCTTTCAAAGGAACCCCAAATTTAGGTGCCTGAGCAAATTTTGACTGGATAGCATCAAACACGAACAGATTTTTGCTGTACGTGTTGTGAGCCTTCTGCATTCCTGAGCTAATTGGATGTAAAGTGTCACGTAGAATAGTAGTATCTGTTGGTGAACCTGGGCAGACAATAATAATTACTAGGTTGAAGCTTGTTTTCTGTTGAAGCCCAACAGTATACCCTAGTTTTTGTTTAGGATGGGTCTGGTTTAATGCTAGTTTACAATTATTACTCACGGGGCATTATCATTTCGGATCTGTGCATCTACTTTTAAGGTACGCCAATTGCTGTAATTAATTAAAGTGCTGCAGATGCTGCTGGTTAAGCCAATTTAAAGAACAGAGCGTGAATTTCCAGTTATGTGAGCTAGATAATGATAATGCCTTAACGTGGCAGTCGCTCCTGTGAGCCAATTACTGCTCAGATAGCTGAAGCAGGGCTGTGGTTCACTCTCTGCCTCCGTCCATTCCGAGAAGACACGTCTCCTTTTTATGCCTTTTGCTGCTGAGTAATCTCAGTTTTCCTCCCCGGTTGTGGGGTGGTCCGACTGACAGCTTTTACTCTTAATAAGCTTAGAGGTAATAATCCCAGTCCTGTAGGTCACATGTACAATATGCCTTTTAGTTTCATTTTTTCCTGCTCTAGTTTTGCCAAAACATAAGGCTCCGTGTAATATTATATGAGTGCTGTTACTGACTACCTGGGACTGAAGTGCTACTTTCTGTTAATTGATTAATGCATATGTCTCATAAGTGCTTCTACATAACAGTAATTATGAAATTCAGTCTGCTTATTTTTTGTGGGTTTTTTTTTAAGTTTTGTCTTTTTATTTGCTTTTATTGTGGAATATTTTTATATTCCATGGATGGATTACATGTTAAGTTAATTAACATTGAGCTTTTTTTCAAATCCATAAGTTAGGTTAACTTCACAGCCAAAAAGTAGAGAAGAAAATACTTTCATTCAAGATATTTTGTGTTTATTAATTTATTCTTGTATTTTAGATGGCAACATGGTATATTAATTAAAAAAAATCAGCAACATCTTTGCCTTTTGTACATGTGAACGTGTTTCTAGAGGAGCTTTAGAAATGTTGACAGTGCTTGTGCCTGTAACACTCCAGGAATGCTCATGGTGTAGCTGGAATGTGGAGAACAACATATTTTAAAAGAACGTGTAAAAACTGATTATTTGAAACTTCTGTTTACTTTGTAGCACTTATTTTTATGAGTTACAAATTGTGCAAGTCTAATACTAATAAGTGTAGATATTTTTAAAGAGTGGGAAGTGCTATAAAATGTGACATACCTGGCCGTCTGACTTGCCAATGCCCAGTTTGAAGTTTCAGGCTCAGCCTGGGGAGAACCTGTGCCGTGAAACGTTTCTGTGTTTTTCAAGGCAGCCCTAGGGCTGTGTCAGGTGCAGCTGAGCAGCGCTGCCCGTGTCCCAAAACCCTCAGGAGCAGCAGCCCCCCAGCACCGCGGAGGGGCTGAACCTGAAGGGAATGAGTGCAGCTGAGTTCATATGCAAAGTGGGGAGAGAGTGGAATTTTCCCAGGATCGAAGCAGAAAGAACAGGTTTTCATCCTGGATCTGTAAAAGTAACGCCTTAAAGGTCCGGGAGGCCTCAGAAAGCCTGGGGTAGGTGCATGGAAAATGGGCCCTGGAGAGAAACAGGGGAACATTGTTTTGTAGTGGTTGAAGCTTGGGCCCAGACAGAGAAGGAGGAGGAAATTGGCTGCAAAGGAGAGTCCGTAATTTCTGTGAGGGAGTGGAAGAGAACAGAGTGCACTACTTAGATGTCTCTGGCCTCGTTCCAGAGAATGGAAATAAAGACAAGAAAGTGCATGTGAGCATTTATTGCTTTGTCCTATTGTGTGTTCTTATGTGACCTGAAGCAAAGAAAAAAAAATCTTTTTGGAGTTCCTTAAAAAAAAAAAATCTTTGTCTCAGTTCAACCATCCTCTATCTGCAAGGACAGGGAGCTGAGTTCACACAGGCTGGAACAGGAAGAGTAAATCTCCACACAATACTGCATAAAAATACAATCGCATGTGATGGCCTAACCATGCTCAGTATGCTGCTGTCAAAGCCATGATTTCTTGCTCCATCCTCCCTGCTCCTCACTTTGTGTACAGCAGCCCCTCCATGTGCCCATGCTGATGCTCACCTGGCCTTTGGAGAGCTCAGTCTGACCCAGCTGAAGCACTGCAGGGCGTTTTTCCTGGGTGAGTTTTCTGCTGGTTTAGTGAGAGGAGCTGGGTAGTGAAAGAAGAGCCAGTAAAGTGCCATGGCTGCTGCGAGGATGCAGGTAGGCGATGTGTTAGAGACAGACACTGTCTGATGGCTGTACTGTCAGATAGAGGTTATTCCATTGTGCCTCTGCCCTGGATGAGGGCCACGAGGAGGGATGGGTGCTCCTGGGACCCCTTGTGCTTCTCGTGCCCTGCAGGAAGGAGCTCACACCCTGTGCTGCAGCGTGGCTGCTCCACATGGGCCTGGCTGCCTTTGCTGGCCCTTTCTTGACCACTGCCTGCACCATATTAGTGCTGGAGGGGCCTCCTTCCAGATGGCTTATTGGGCTCTTCAAATAGCTGCCAGCTAGCAAACATCTCCCTTCATGGGGAGCAGAGACCTGTTGCTCAGAGACCATCCAGTAACCTGCTTTGGTCAAATTTCCATCTCTCCTGCTCTCCTCTCATCTAGCGCTGTGATATTTCAGGGGCACCCTAGGAAATCACCTTCTTCCATGTGGAACACTAGCCGTCCTTTCTAAGCCGAACTTGCATCAAGTTTCCCCTGCTTTGGACTGTTTCTAGCCTCATGCTGTGGTAGGACTCTCATGGCAGTGAAAGGAAAACCCTAAGTTCATGCTTTCATTTTGGTGATGTGTAAGAAAGATAGTGAATAGACTTATTTTTGTGACATAGAAATATTAGCAAAGGTTTTATAAGACCATCAGTTGTTGGAAGTTTAGAAAAGAATGCAAGTGTGACAAAACTACTCCTACCCTGAGTAAAGAGTAAAGAGCTGCACTTACTCTGTATAGTTACACTAAAAATAAATCCCCTCTTGCAAAAGTATCATAATGCTCTGCATGTGTGTGTCTGTGTGCTCATGTTTGTTTTCATACGCTGTAAACCCCAAGATAGAATCTCCTGGTTTATAAGGGCCAATAATTTGTTCCCAAATTTAACAAGGTGTTTAATCATATGGCTTTAACTTGATTTAATTACAAGTAGATTATGTACTTAAAGTTAGATTGCACTTAAATATATTCCTGAGCTGAGGTGCATCCTTTTTTGGTGTCATTCTGTCACTGTGTTTAATGGACATGGAGAATTTATGGGCCTTGCTGAGGACTATTTATGCACATATTATCTTATGATAGCTGGAGTCAGTGACAGCAGATCAGGGCTAAGTTCTCAGTTATGACTGGCTGTAAGTTTCCATAAGACTTCTCCAATAACTCTTTGTATTTGTTGAATTTTTGATGTAATAAAAGACAAATTCTGTAATTATGATATGTTTTCTGTTCCTCTTAGCTTTGCAATCTTTTAAAAAAAAAATTGATAATGCAAGTTATGTTTAAAGAAACCAAATTGTGGGGCAGAACTTGAAAATTCCTTTTTATTATATTCAATTTGCAGTAATTATTTTTGTTTGTTAAGACTGCACCAGATTGCTTTGGGACACAAAGCTCTTATTGCCCAGTACTTGCTGAGAAGGAAAAAAGAAAAAGCTGTATCAAGTTTTTTGCAACTAAAAATCTGGAAAAACTTGTTTAAGAAACTATTAGCCCAAGAACATGCATCTTTTGTCTGTATAATATGCAGCTCTGAATACAACTCTTTTTATCAAGAGTGCAGTGTTTCATATTTAATCAACGTAAAATTGAGTGCTTCCCTCACATGAATGTAACACAGATCAAGTCTCAGCCAAAGCAAATAAAAGAATGAATGCTTTGTTAATCATCCATGACTAATTTGTGCATACACAGAAAAAATGAAATCTGTTTTTGACAAGACCTTTTTCATAGGAACAGCAAGGGAGAATTGAACATGTAATGTGCATTAGTAATAGAGAATAGCAATGGGAAGATCTGAGATGTTTGCCTGGGATGACTTCTATTTCTTGATAGTAACAGTATTTAACAGAAACCTAAGATAAGAGAAGGGCGGGCTTTTAAGTTGTTTGCCAAAATGTAGTAAGACAAACCTGTGCTGAAGCGGACATAGATGGATTCTTGTATGCCTTGCTATATATTCATAAGTATTGCAGGGAACTGCCACATATCTCTGTGACAAACTCAGCTAATAGATAATACACAGTGAAGAAAATGTTAAATGCATTGCTTCTTTGCACAGGCAATATGATTGTGTTGCTCTAGTGACAGTGTGGTTATGGTTGATGGGGCAGCTTCATTACAAGCCCCTGTTTTCAGGCTATTGCAGCTTTAACAAAAAAAAAAAAAAATCACCCATTCGACTGAAATTTTTTATGCTTGTCAGCCTTGAGGTGAATTTTACTTTAAGTACAAAGTTAGAAGAAATCCATTTAGCTATTTCCCTGATTGAAAAAAATTTGGAGGGAGGGAGAGATGGATGGGCTTTCAAAAACTTGAGGTTTATGTTTATTGCTGAGATGCATTTTGGAATGCTTTATGTTTATCCTTGTGGTTAAAATGTATACTATGTTGTTTATAAACACAGATATAAATAAATAGCTGCACCCGCACCACACACTATTCCCACTGCTGTGGGTGCACAGGGTGTGACAGCTGAGATGTCTGACGTGTGTGAGCATGTCCTTATTCCAGCTTCACACAGATGTGAATTTTCAGCTGCTTCCCTTTTGCCCTGCTTGTATTTCCACCCTTTGCCCCCTGCCTACATCAGACTCAACCCACCTATCGGCAGGATGACACTGGCAAGATCCACAGATCCTGTGGTTTTTCTCCCTCCTGAGCTCTGTAGAGCACGCAGGAGCCATCCCCTGCCAGCCACATTGTTCTGACATAACAGCTGCGAGGAGACTTGCATATTAAAGCTATGTCACCGAGTTTTTGCCCCTTGTAGTGAGCTGCAGGTTTGGATAATAGAAATAGTAATAAAGTGGCATGGGCAAGAGAACTGTCTGTTGGAATGGAGACACTTCCTTGAAAAGCCCACTCTTCCAGAGCGGATGTTGTGATGAGTATCTCAGCCACAGGGCCTTGCTGTGTTTCCCCTTGGTGACAGTGAGAGATACAGTGAGAGGGAAGAGTAACAGCAGGTCCAGCAATTTCACTGTACTTTGAGGGACTTTTCCAGCTGTGTTGTATCCTGTTGTTGTTACATATTCTAGTGCTTTGGGCACATGATGTGAAGCTGTGAGCAAGATGCAAGAGTATAAAAAAAGCGCAGTCACGAACTGAATAATGGAGATACGTTCATGCTGCAATATTACTGACATGTTTCCTTTGAATAACCTACTGTCTTTTTTGAAGTGACCTTTTAGCCTAAACCTAAGATGTAACCAAAGTGATCAGTAATTTCACCTGGAGACTCTGGTTCTGCCCAAGAGAATGTTTGTGGTGTGAGCATCACTGCTCAGCACACAGCCATCAGGCATTAGAAACCATTCAGCCATTTGTTTTGGGCTTTTGCAGTTAAGGTTCAACTTCGAGTACAGAAAGTATAAAATGTAAGAGTCATAATGCCTTCCATTGACACTGTTGCAAGTTTTTCTCTGTCATAAGCCTTGCAAACTTTGTCGTTTAACATTGTGCATTCACTCTATGGAAATTATCCTCAAATGGCAACAACTGGTTGATGTCACACTGGTATTTTACAAACCCCATTTGAACAGGTTTTGTCTGTGCTAAGTAATTAAGTCTTTCTCTGGAAAGCTGAATGAAAGTGTGTGAGGTTGTTGGAGTAATTTATCTTTTCACCCTGTGTCTTCTTCAAGGGGTTTTACCTCCAACTTGCTTCCTTGTTGGAGGTTACAAAGAAGCTGAATAATGTGCTTACATTTGCAAGTTTGTTTAAATAATCAAGAGTTAACTCTGGGGTTTGTATCACATATGCCTTCCTGCATGGCTTTTGTTTCCTCAGGACAAGTTTTGCAGGTAGGCATAGCCTGAGGTACAAAAGCTATAGATCTTTCAGTAACTGTTTTGAATATTATTTTGGATTCACATTAAATATTCACTCCTGAGCTTGAGGTATTATTTCAAAACCACCTTTTTAACATCAAAAATTCTGTGTGTTTGTCTTGAAGTGACACCAAAACAGGGTAAGGAAATTTAGAGACTGGAATGGAAAGGGAAAAGAAGCTGTAATCAATAGAAGGGCTTTTTACATCTGAAACCAGCAATAAGTAGGTAACTAGTTTACACTAAAAAAAAACCAAAAAAAAACCCACGAATTTTTTTTTCCTTTAAAGACAGACTTCTGTTGGGGGACACTAGCTGGACATCTCTCTTACGTAGCTATTTGAAGGTGCAGTAGCACCATTCATAGACTTGTGCACACAGCAGTGGAGTGAATCATAACAATGGAGGCTTCCTGTCAGGCAGAGTAGAGCTGAAGTGCCAGGAGCTGGTAGGTGAGCTTAAAAGTGAATTTTGTAACAGGTATTGCCCATTATTTTAAAACAAAAACCAGAAAACAACCTGCGAGTCCCTTTAGTCAATATATGAAAAAATGTGGAGTTACGAGCTGCTAAGGAGAAAATCAAGTAATGGTTATCAAGTCAGCTCCACTGTCCTCCCCCTGGAAAGAGGAGATCACACAAAATAACTGTGCTTCTTACTCCAGTTTGTGCTAAGTTTAGGAGTTAACTTTATCATCTGCTGTTTATCATTCTCTAACATTTCATAAATTATCTATGTTTCTACTTTGTGTTGAAGCTAACTCTACAGAAATACTCTACAGTCACACAACAAACGCCTCAAAAACAGGGAGGAACGTGTACCCAGCCTAGGTGGAAGTGCCTCATCTGAAGCACAGGATGGGAGCTGCTCCTGGAGGCAGAGGGCACACTGTGAGGGATCGATCTGAAAGAGCAAAAAAGTGACAAATATTAAAGCAAATGTTTCTCAATTCAGTACCAACTCCTGTATCCTTCTGTGGGAGAGTGTTCAGGTATTGTTCCTGCATTACTGAACAGTCCAAAGGAGAAAGCAATTGAAGGTGTTATAAACGGACACATAAAGCAGTTACCCACATCCTTTGCAAGGTTCAGTATTTCGGGGTTCAGTAGTTACCTGCTACTTATTAAAATTACCCAGCTCACCTGTAAATTTTTCTCTGTTGTCCTTTGTAAGCAGCAAGCCCACTTGAGAAGGGGATGCCTATCTCATATGTATGGTCTCTTAATAAATTGCTCGACTAAAATTTTAATGGTGCACATCTTTTGCCATCTGTCTAATAGTTGTCTAAGAAGCTTAATAGTATTTTTTGCTAGAAAAACAGGACCTCTGAATTTTCTTGGTTTTATTCTGCGTAATGTAGATGAATTACCTCAATTTATTAGGTATTGTTTCTTTCTAAACTTCCTGTCTGACGTTAATCATTAGAGTTTTCCAGAGTCTGTGAATGCAGAGGGTTAGCCTGTGAAGATGAATGGTTTGTTGTTACCCACAGCAGGTCAGTTGAGCACACCCATGGGTATGATTTTGGTCAGAAAGAACCTTTCACTGCATATCTCAGTCTCTTGGGGTGCCAGTGAAATCTCATGGGCCTGCAAGATGACAGTTCTTGGTTGCTGTAGTAGTATGCAGTGTTTTCTCTTTGCCTACTGAAATTATTACCTCTGCTTGTGCTAAGTAAGAAACAATGTGTAGTACTTCCAGTATAATGATTCATCAATCTAGATGTGCTATTAAAACCATCCTGTTGGTGTTTCTGAGCTTAAACCTAAGATATGACCAGTATGATAAATAGTTTGGTACAAGGACTGACAATAGTCTGGCAAGGACAAGAGATAACAAATATATTTTTATATAATTAAGGGTAGCTGTTTCAACATTTAAAAATATTTTGTTTCATTCCTAGCCCTCATGTCTGGGAATGAGGGCAGAATTCTGATATGTGCAGAATTTTTTCAACATTAAATTCTCCATTCAAATGCATCCTAATTGTTAATAATGTTCTGGATACCTTGAACCATTATTTGCTTTTAAACAAGTTTTCAGCAGAGATCGTGCTGCCTTCATTCGGTCCTCCAAATCTCCCATCTGCCTGTCTAAATTATTTTAACTGACATACTTTCTAATTTACTCTCTCCAGTTGAGAGAGCTCCCTGTAGCTTGTCTATTTTAGCATTTAATTGCTGTATACTCTCCCAAATTAAATTCCGTAGTGATCCATTTTGCTCTGCTGGTGAAGCAGTGATCTTTTCATCTGAGCAAGATGGTGCGTGTGACTCAGGCGCAGGGCTGGCATCTCACGCCGGGAGAGGGAGAACCTTCCAGCTCCTCTCTGCTGCTGGGTGGGGGCTGCAGGGGCAGTGGGCTTTGTGTCAGGGGACAGCTTTCCTCCAAAACAGTCTCCATTTAATTCTGGAGTCAAAGGAGAGTGGAATCCATTGTTTCTCTCAATGGGTTTTTAGAGCTAGACAAATTGCTTTGTCAATTATTTTCTGCCAAAGTTTGCTCCTACTTAAAATCTGCATATCTTTGTGGGCTTTTTAGCATTTGCTTTTGTAAAATATGCAAAGGCAGCCCCTGAAAGTATTATGCTGTACATTCTCCTTGGCTGTGAGAAAGACAATAAAAATTCTTGTTCCTTTTGACAAAATAATATCCAGTTAGGAAACTTGTTGTCTTCCCTAGTTAGGTCTTTTTGGATAATGTTTCTACAGTGCTTACAAATTACTTAATATATTTCTACTCAAGAGGGACCATTTACTATTCTAAATAATTAAGAACTTCAGTACTTTTTGATCTGGTTTCTGCTGAATGGAAATGTTTTCCTGTTATTTCTCAATGTGTGTGTATGGAAAGGAGGGCAGTGGAGCCTCAGGGATTACAGACAGCACAGCGGGGTCACAGCTCTGTGTAGGCAAGCTGAGTTCAGGTGTGCAGAGGTAAAACACATCCTGCTGATTTCTCTGGGGGGACTCTTTCCGCAGCCCAAATAACCCAGAGGAATATAACCCATGAACGAAACACAGCCAATATTCTGATTCTGTGTAACTCTAGAAGCTTGGAGGCAGTTTAACAGAAAATACAAAGCTGTTTCTTACTTATTTGCACCTCTTATATTAACCTTGAAGAAGACTTGCTAGTCAGTTGGTAAGTACAGGATACAAGGTCATTAAAAATACATTTTTAGGGAAAGAAGACTGCATGAAATTCACATTACAGCATTATTTGTCTCTCCTATAAATGCAAAGTCTGAGTTCAGACCTTTCATGTGAAGGTGTTAATCTTTTGGCTTGCTTCTTTTGGAACAGAGTTGGGCTCTGTGTAATAGTGTGATGTGTCTGTCATCTGTGATCATCATCTTCCAAGTAAAAATGAGCTGTTTGTTTTATAGCTGTGGTCCAGGCTCTCTGGTCTTAGTTCCTCAGAGTATTTTAGTCCTGTTTGCCATGAAAAGACCTCTCTAGTGGGGAAAGATGGGGATGATTCCTAGACAAGCCTCGTGGTACATAGTGTTGCTCCACATTATTCTCGTTGTAGAAGGAGATCACACTGTAAGAATCCTTTGTACCAGGCAGATATTTATGGAAGGGTGACACTTCCTGTATAGTATGTTTTGGATGACTGACACTGCTCAGAGTCAGGAGTATTGTGGCAGAGAATAATGCATGGTTGCATTACTGAAAAGAAATCTGTGTGATAAATGGGTCTGGCCCTGTATCTGTGACAGTAAATGCAGCTTCATTTGGCTTCATTTGAACTGGCTGCAGTTTGGCCAATGCTAATTTTCCCTTCTCTAGCCCCAAGATTTGTAATATGGTGTTCTTGAGGGTTTGTAGAAGTAACTTAAAATGCTGGGGAGGGATAGTGTTGGGGACTGCTCCTTGAAAAACCATCCACAACTTCGTGAAACGCTGTTTGTAGTCAGTGTTTGTGTGAGTGCTGTAGGTCCCCAGGCTTTGGCAGAGCCCAGTGCAAGGTGAGAGCTCGTCTGAGCCTGGCTTGTGATTCCCGTGGCTTCAGATTGACTGGAATTTGTCTTTCTGATGGCACCAGTGAATTGCACTTCTGTTGGTATCTGAGGTGACAGTGTTCTTAAAGTCTGTGCAAACACAAATAGCATGGTTAGAAATTGGGAACCACCTGAGTTCATTATTGCTAATATTCTTCTGTACAAAAAAGGAACACAGCTTTTATTGATTTACTTAGTATCGCTTGCTCTACATATTTCTTTGTCTGAATTCAGAAATCAAAGTACTCTAGGGTATTAGGAATTCTTTCTGTTTTCTGTATTAGTTTTTGTTTTGCTAGCTTTGAGCTCTTCTTCTTATTCCAGATTTTTAATAATTTTCTAAATTTTTTCCTAAAGTACCAGAATGTACAAATATGAACCACCCAGTGGGCATAGTGCAGAGCCAGCCACGTGCTTCATCCTGCTGCTTTGCCAGCTGGGAGCAGCTGATACAACTTGATGTACTGCCCAGATAGGGTTATTTCACCCAAAATATGGTGTACATTTGAGGCATTTCAGCGACTGTGGGGAGTAGGAGGAGGAGACTGTCAAGGGGAGTGAAGCTGCTTGGGAGACAAAAGTGTAGAATACAAAAGCAGAAATTCCCCAGCACAGGAGAGAATGAAGAAGTATTGCTATGTGTTTATGTGCAGGTTTTACTCTTCTTAAGTGAAATACAATGATCACTTTTGCAAACAGTGTACTTTTAAAATAATATACAGGTTTCTCAGAGCCTTTAGTTGACCCAGCACAACCATTATTCTGTTATGCAAGACGATGGTTTCTGATCTTAGCTGTAGTTTCTGCTAACATACCAAGTCGTTACATTTTGACTCATTTATTAATGATTTCTAGAAGAATGGCACTTTTTTCTTCTAATATGCTGCTTCATTTGCTAGAACTATACAGTAACAAACATGAAACAACAAAAAATGGTTTTTAACCAGTGCTCCCCATATTCTCCTATGAGTCCAGCAGTGCCCATTCTCAATCTCAGTAGGATGTTTGAGTTGGAAGATAACATAGAGGTATTTGTATTTTACTGGCATTGTATGTTACCTTCTGTCTTTCTGTGACATTCAGATATAATAGTTGATTTTATTTGCATAATGCATTGTCTTTCTTAAAAGTAAAGGGCTTCCAAATTGCTGCTTTCTTACAGAATGTGCTCCATCTTCACAGTTAAAGTGTTGCATTTTGTCACCTTTCTTTATTATTGCATTGGATTGTTTCCCTCTTGTAACTTCAAAATTGACTTTTCATACCACCCTTTCACAAAACAGGATGTGGCAACCCTGGCAGTCACATGTATGTAAAATACCTGGAGGCACAACAGAGCCTTACACATTTTAAACTTTGATTATATAGGCAAAAGCAGAAAAGTTGAGCAATTAAAACATTTGCATTGGGATGCCTGCTTTACTTTCCACAAAACTCCACATGCTCATATGAGACATAAATAACACCAGATCAGACTTTTACCATTAAATGGATGTTATTTATTCAGTATCCTACCAATGTGGGCTTCTCTTTGTTATAACTCGTTCCATCCTACTGCTCAGCTGTTTCTGTCTACTCTGTTTGTAGGTTTTCTGTCTACTCCACTCTTGGATTATTTTGTCTCTGCTAATTTAAGAATTATTTATTCTTCGGCAAGAAAATGTCTCTGTGGTTCTGGGGCAACTCAGATTGTATTATAGGAAGCGTGTAGGGTCTTTTGAAGAAAATTGCTACAATCTTTGTAGGAAGTGGTTACTAGCATGCTCTGACATTTAAAGACAAGTGTTTAGAAGTTGGTTGTGTATCAGCATAGAAAACACAATCCATTGTGAAATCAGTCATGGACCTAAGCACCTTGAAAATATTCTTTTCAGGTGCTAAAAGCTTTTCCCCCTTTACTTATGTAGCTAAAATAATGTAAGGCCAAACCTGTAAAGTTTAAAAGGAGAAAACATTGCAACATTTCCAACACACTTCACTTTCAGGGAGAGTAGGAGGATATACTTAAACTTGCATATGAACCAAAATAAGACTTGAAAGATCAGGGACTGTCTATTTTTGTTTGGGTTTTGGGGTTTTGGTTGGGTTTTTTGTATGATAAACTTACAAATATGGATTTTTGTAGGCAATTGGAACCTGGAAAGTCAAGTTCTGTATTTGGCCCACAAAAAATATTCTGAAATTTATTCATTTCTTAGGAAGACTGAACTCGATTGCCAAGTGTATCTTATTCTTCACAGCACACCAGTATCTGTAGTGATAAGAAAATCTTCTTGCTCATGGCTGGCATCTTCCCTTTGTCCTGGCACACATCTGCCAGTATTATTGTCTCCCTTTTCCTCTACATCAGCTACCCCAGAAGATTTCATAAGGAATTGCTGATGATCATCTTCACTGGGAGAACTTTGCCTCTGCCTTATTCATGTCTCTTATTCACTCTTTGATTCAGATAATCTGAAGCTGCAGATAACAAGATGGTCATTTGTACAATAAATAGATACTAAGTGAAAATGTAATTTCACATAATTTCAAAATCCTGCTGCCTCAATATCTGTGTCCAGCTTTTGCATGCTTGCAAATTTAATGTTGTGTTCTTTCTCTTCACTTCAGAATCACCATTGAATTGGAAATTAGGTTGGCTTGTTTGCTTTGACTTTTTAAGTAAAATCACCTTGATAAAGACAGCATGCTTCTGACTTATAAGAAGGTGTGTTTGTAATAAGAGAAAGTAGCTCTGCCCCCAGATATCCCTGTTTTTCGGAGTCACTGAAGCATATTGGTGTTCCCTGCAGTGCTTCCCCCCAAGGGACCTCGTGGGAGGTCTGTGTCTTGCTCTCATAGCATTGGGTACATAGAACAGGTGAGCCAGTTCTGAGAACGCTTCTGTAGCTACACAAGGAAATAAATCCAGATCTTTGTTGAATTGGGGATGTTCACACCTGCTGAGAAGTGATTTTCATTGTCAAACTGGTGGGAGCATAGGCATGGTATGGCTGATCAGTGATTCATCTGGAAGGTTGCAAGCAAGCACCCACATTCATGATTTGTTCTGTCTAAGATCTGTCGATCGTGCTAAGATCAACATTTTACTGTCACCATCAACTATTCAAAATCTTCCAAGATGAGTTGTCTAAGATCCTGTTGGGTGTTGATGCTTGAACAGGCACTGCAGTAAACCTTGCATTTGGTATAACAAGTCGTAATGTTAGTTATTCTAAAGGTACAATACAATAACAGGTTATTGCTGTTCATATCTGTTTAATAATTGAAACTCCCTGATTGTACTTTCCATTTTACACGTTGTCAGAACCTTGGACCTTAATCTTACTCTTTGATTGGCAACTGCAGCCAGGGAAAGAGCACTCCTATTGTTTGTGAGAGTCGCATCTGTTCAACTTGATTCAGCTGAGAGTATTTGCATATTCTTAAGTATTTCTTCTGAGAGGGTCTAAATCCTTCTCAAGTGTTTGATGCATTTTTGAAATTCTTTCATAAGGTATCTACATGCACTAATAGTTCTGTATAATATTGCTGTGCATAATCTGTCAGATAAGGCTAGTTTTTTAAACAAGGTATTCTTTGGGGATGACACATTACATTCTGACTTATTCTACTGGGCAGAAATGTCAAGTACTTTGAAAAAGGATGCTTGAATGTTTTGATTGAATTAGTATTCTTTATTCAACACAAATTGTCAACTGCAGTAAAATGTAGTCTTATTGTGAGAACATCTTTCAAAAGAATTAATAGCAAGGCTTTTTTGTTTTATTTTTTGTTACTGGAGCTTTATTACATACAATCATTCCTTTCCTGCTGATGCTGATATTAGATAGAATGAGGGAGTAGATTCTTAGATGCATTCTAGATTAATTAGTCTGAATTGTTAAACCGTGAGCAACACTTTTATATTGAAATACATCTTAGGCTTTTCAAATCAAATTTTGGTTTTTGTCTTTCTCTATTTTGCTCTTTATTTTTTCCTTGAAAAATTTTTATCAGTATTTTCAAAAGTATTGTCAGCTTTAATTTCAGAAACCTGTCACTCTTGATAGTGCATGTACAATACTAATGAGAAGAACCACTGCTCTGAAAAATATTCAGGTATTATATATGAGCATGGAACACAAACTAGATGACCTCATACCATTATGGAAAGAAATACATGCATGGTTGAAACCCATGTCTTTCATATGCTGGAAGTTCCAGTCCAGAACTATCTAAGTTTGGACAGAGTGAGTCCAATTTGCTGTGAAAAGAAGTGGAAATATATTCCCAGGAGTTTAACTGGATGTGTGCTGAGGATCTGCTTCAAGCTCAAGCCATTAAAGACACCCTAGATCTGGTATGGCGCACCACTAATCACAATAGACAACCTTTCTTTTTTTTTTCAATTGCACTAAGAAAGTGTTCAAAGGTCCACCACCATTAGTGACTGGTGTAGTTTAAGAAATGATTTTCTGTCTCTTGACAGGGCCATAGTGATTAAAAAAAAAAGGGTACAGATTTAGTAGCTGTATTTTTTGTTTTGTGCACACACAGGTTTTAGTGTAACAGCACCTTTTACATTAGTTTTGTTTTACTTTCAGGAATCTCCTTCTGGACGAAGAAAAGCTCTTGCCACGAGCAGCATCAACATGAAGCAATATGCCAGCCCCATGCCTACACAGACAGATGTCAGGTTAAAATTCAAGCCTTTGTCTAAGAAAGTAGTATCTGCCACACTACAATTCTCCTTATCTTGTATTTTCCTGAGGGAAGGAAAAGCCACGTAAGTTGTTGTTTGTTGGGGGTTTTTAAAAACCAGATAGCCTGCTTTGTGTTGCTTTTCAAAGAATTCTTTGGATAAAGAGCTCTTTCTGTATAGGATGGTGGAATTTGAGAGTATCCTTCAGCATACCTATCATTCCTGCCATACTTGGTTTCTTAACTGAGTAAAAGTTGTTTCTTACTCTGATTTCAACCTTGTATTCTGCACAGACAAATGGCTTGTTCTCTACACTTACAGTCGTTTTAAATAACAACAGCTTGAAAGTATCTACAGGTCTGAAATCAGCAGGAGTGTATGTTTATGTGCACGTGTGTGTTCATCCAACAATACCCTTGCCAGACTTCAAGGGAGCCCACTGCTTTTTCACAAAGAATGCAGTGAGGACGAAGCCAGTTGGAAGGTGATGGAGGGTGGAGTCAGATGTAAGATTTTGGGTTGAGCAGAAGAACATCCTGTGGAAAGAGCTCTCTTGGACACTGATTACCACTCCCTCCACTCACCCACTTGGTTCTGTCCCTTATTTCGATGGCCTTTGGAGGGCAGAGGGCTCAGATTATTTTTGCAGATGCTGTAACCTCTCCTGCAATTTCTGTCAAGATTCCAGATGTTGGATATTGGCAACTTCATGTGCCTGGAGAATGGCTTGTTTGTCACAGACCTGGTTTCAGCTAGGGTAGTTTTGTTTTTCCTTTCTGCCTCTAGAATATGGCAATGTGAGAATGGCAGAAAAAAAAAGAGGTAGATGGGGAAACTACTGCTCTAATGCTTGTTCTACCTCTTCTTAAATTTTTTTCCCTCCAAAAGACTGAGTTTACTTCTAGCTTTCCGTATTCTGAATGCATTTGTAGGCATTGGACTGCAATACAAGTGCCCAAAAAATGTTGCATGAACAGCTTTCCAGGCTGTCATGTTAAAACATTTTGACACAAAAAAGTTTTTTATCTGCACGCTTTGAAAGCCACAGAGGTATTAATTACTGTTAATTACTATTACTGTTTTCCCTCTTTGATTAACCTGTTGTGAATCACATCTTGGCATACCATATAAGAAGGATATTTTGAAGTATTTAGCTGTGATTTGGCACAGATAAAATGCACCTGAAAATGAGAACGGAAAAAGTCAGTAGCTGATAAGTTCTTTAACTTTTTTGGAACAACCAGCATCCATGAACTACACAGCAAATAGCTGTACCATGCTCTTAGTGGGTTTTGAGGCCATATTTTGTAAAAACTGATGCATTTAGGTTTGCATGTACCTTCTTCCCATTGAAATAGGTAGGTTTCAGACTGGAGACTTTAAGTCAGGTAGATTGTGAGTTGCTTACAGAGCTTTCAGAATGCCCTGAAAAAAGCTGCACTTCGTGAAAGCATTTGTTTCTAGTATGTGTAAATAGACACTGCCTCACTAACCTTTTTTATCTTGTTAATGATTTCAGATATTTAGAAAAGGGATTTTAATTTCTGTAACAGCATCAGGAGTAATAAATGAATGTAGTGATAGGTATTGCATGCAGCATATGGGCAGTAGGTCTGGCCAAGCATTTTCACTTTATCCAAAGCAGACCAGGCAAGCATGTACCAGCCTTTCTGGGCTGGTTTAAAATTTTAGGAAACAATTGTTAAGTAAACTCTTCATACAAAGCAGTGGTTTTTTTTTTACCCTTTACAATTTTGTTAATTGAAAACTTTCCCTTCAGAAATTGATGTATATTTATGAGTGTATTAATTTTGTTCTTTCACTATATTCAAGATCAGATCTGAGATCATAGACATCCCTGAAGAAAACATCAAAATATTTAAAGAATTTTAAAGAATGCAGTAATGTGGTATTACCAAGCTGCATTTTAATGCCTGGTATGACATCTGTTATTTAGGGATGAAGACATGCAAAGCCTGGCTAGTTTGATGAGTATGAAACAAGCTGATATTGGTAACCTAGATGATTTTGAGGAAGACAATGAGGAAGATGAAGAAAACAGAGTGAATCAAGAGGAAAAGGCTGCAAAAATTACAGGTTGGTTTTGCCACAGGCATGGTAAAATATAGCTTCCTTTGCTAATTGTCCCATGATTTTTATCCTTATGCTGTACTTTTATTTAACTTTAAAAGAAGCCTAACAACCAAAACAATATTCAGGATAGCTCGATTGAAGAGGAACCCATTCATAACTCAACAAATTGTAATATTTGTGAATTCAAGAGCGTTGGTTTGTGTGTCTGTGTCCTGTTTTTAGGAAAGAATGCACTAAGTAGGTAGCATTTTAGGGAAGCAAAGAACCAGTGTGAACAGAGGAGCAGAAGAGTGGGGGGAAGGGGTCAGTGAGTGAGCAGACAGGAGGAGAGGTTCAAGTGAAATCATGAAAGCAGTTTGTGAGAATAACTGCGAAATGAGTTGTGGCATGGACAGATGCTGAGGTTCTGCTCAATAACATAGCAATTCCAGGCAGCATATTGCTGCCTTTTGGGTGGAGGTATCTCATGGAAGAGAAATTGGGAGGCTGTTAAAGAACTTTAACATATTTGATAGTGAAGTTGTTTGAAGTGAGATAGTGTAACCACATTTGAATTGCTGATGAAAATGCTTAGTGTGTGCAGGATAGCTGAACTAATCGAGGCAAGTCAGATCAGGATGAGATGATGTTAAATTGTTGGTACAGATCAGTATGTAGTACTGCTCCAGGTGAGTTCTGTAGGAACTCTTTGTGTAAAGAGTCAGGAAAAGAAAATTAACTCCTGGTGCCAGACCTCATCGCTGCCAGTGCTCCTTAAAAATGTCAGAAATAAAGGGATCCTTCTCCAAGGTGGGGGGAGAGCATCCGAAGCGGAGAAGTGAATTGTCAAATCTGTTCTTGAAAATTCGGAGGAACATGGGTTCAGTGTTATGAAACATTACTTTCATCACTTCTTTTTGAGCTTTCGTTCAATCAAAAGGTTCAGCCTGAAGCAGTTATTACTTAGTTACATTTAGTGTTGTGAAAGGATGCAAATATGCTTTCTCTGTGCTTTACATATTCAATTAGACATTTTTTACCCTGGCCAAATCTCTGCCTGTGCTGTATGTGTCTGGCACAGAGCATGTTGAAAAGTCTGGAATGAAATATCTGAGAAACCAAGATAATGTATTCTTGGTCAGGGAGCAGAGATATACCAGTCTGGTCACACTGAAATCATTCTGCAAGGTTGACTTCTTTCCCAGTGTAACCAGAATAAATCAGCTCACAACATCAAATAAAACCTGACATGTTCACCAAGCCATTGGATAATCACAGACAAGGCCAAATTAAGGAGAGGTAATGTACAGTCTATAGAAACTCCTGTGCACATGGGTTTTATTAAGATCTGCCTTGGTACTTTGCTGAGGACTACAGAAAACCCCTATGCAGTAGGGCAGCAGTTGGAAAGCATCAGGTCTTGCCTCTCAGCTCTGTTGGTTCTGCAGCATTCAACAAGGCTACGAATGATTCCTGAACAAGCTAAAATCTGATGTAGGTTAGACTGGGCTCTCCACTATCCTTTGGGTATGGAGTGAACATCCCTGGAGATAGATGGGAAGGGTGAGCTGCCCGGTGTGCAACACAAGGTCCTCACTCAAGGTGTTTTAGAGTTATTACAGCTCTTCCATCTGCTGTTGCAAAGGCCAAAATTACCTTTTCAAAGCTAACAATACCTCCTTGAAAGGCAGAAGTAATAAATACTTCTGGAATACACAGTTTCTGTGCCTTGCTCAGCCTGTTCTGATACTGTTTTTTAATGATACAAGATGGGAGGATTGGGTTGGTTTTTTTGTAGATGAGTCATGATGTGGGGAAGGTGAAACTTGGACCTTTTCTTCTTATGTTGGCTACAACAGCTGAGTTGCTTTGTGAGCCTGGCCAGCCTTTCCTACCTTTGAGAAGGGGAGGGATGTTGAAGGGGAATGAGTGCATGCAATTTCCCAAGCAAATGGGAGAACATAAAACATAGGGCAGTAAGTAAACATTAATAAATAAGATGTAAAGCATCTATTTCAACATGTGTTCAAGATTGATTTCATTGGCAGTTGCAGTGACTCCTGTAATAAATATAATGAATGGGGAAAGCTGGGAGAAGAGCTGAGGAAGCAAGGGAGAAAGAGGTAGGAGGAATCATTGTAAAAAAGCACAAAATAATTCAGAAAGAAGGAAATGCGACAAAATTGATGTAGCAAAGAACTCTTTCAAAAACAGTGTCTGCAGAATACCATAAAGTTAACTGAGGACGTTACATAACCCTTTTGGAAGCTTGCTGCTACCAACATTTTCTCCTCTTGGGCTGTATTGGGTGTTGGCAGCCGAGGAGCTGGAATGCTTCACTGACTCAGAGTGCCCTGCGGCAAATCCCTCACCTCGGTGCGCCTGTTTTCCCAACTGTAAAACAGGGATACTGCCTGGAACACCTCACGGGAATGATGGGAGCATTACACAGTTAATGTTTGTAATTGGGCTTGGAAAAAGTAGAGTGCAAGGAGCAAAGAAGGAGGGATTGTTCTGCTGCCTTTGACTCAAGGTTTTCTCACAGAAGCGATGGATGACTTGATGGCTGAAAAGTTATCATTCCCAAGGCACAGTTGCAAGAGGTGCTGCAAGTCTTTTCTCAGACACTGTTCCTTTTTGCAGGATACAACAATTTTTGTTGGTTTTGTTTGTGGGGTTTTTTTTCATTGTGCCCAGAATTACAGTTTCGTAGATGAGCATGCATATATCCACTGCTGGGAGAACAAGGGAGGTCTGCTGTGTGGGGCTCTAGATGGTGCAGGTGAGTTAGGAAATGCTGCTTCTCTTCCTTGATGAGGAGGAAGGAACTCAACCTTGATGGGCTGCCTAAATTTGTGTAGGTATCTGTGCCACTGTTTCTTCAGCTATAAAATAGGTGACCAATACTGACCAACCTCAAAAGCACTGTGGAATTTGGTGTGGTCAACATGGAACTGTCTCCATACAACTGACCAGACTGAAAGATGTTTTCCATTCCAAGTACTGCGTTCACTTAAAGAAATCTCCCTCCATCTCAGGCCTTCCCCCTCTTCCTTCCCAGTATTTCTTGTTGAAATTTTTCGTATGTAAAAGCTGTATCTCCCCTGACTGCTCTGTGTGAAGTTGAAAATTGTTTGTTGCCACAAATTAAATATTTTGTTTCTACACTGTTAATATACATGGATTTAAACCTCCCAGAATTATCCTGTCCTTAGTCTTCAGTGGAAAACAAGGCATCCCAATGTACTTGAAGAAAATGTGCCTCATAACTCGCAAACAAGGCAGTAATAAATATGTTGCTTCTCTTAATGTTTTAATTGTTACTTAGAGCCTCATGCTGAAGTTAATAGCTGCCTCCTGCTCCACCTGCCCAGGAGCACAGTGGCTGTCCTGGGGCACCACATGGAATCAGCAATGTGCCCACGTGCTACTATTGCGGGAGCCTGAATCCCATATTGTTTCAAGAGCAGGCTTCTGGATAGCAATATGTGTAACCCTTTTTTGCAATTTGCAAAACCATACCTCTCCTGAAAACTTCTGGTGCATTTACTCTCTTTGTTTTGTCAGGATCACCAAGCTGCTTGGGAAAAAAAAGAAAAAGAGAGAGAAAGAGAGAAGAATGAAAAAAACCCCAAAACCCAAACCAGTGATTTATGTGACATGCTTGTAGAACAAGCTAATGTACGTTTGTAGATAATGAGATTTATAAAAGATAATACAGGATATAAATCTCCAACCTACCATTTCCATACTCCAAAATATGACATAAACCATTTAATATTGTAATGAGAAACATTGTAGTGCATATGGGTGTTTAGGTTGGCAGATAGGACCAAGTGATTCAGACCACATCAAAGAACTCCCTCTTTTTAAAGCTCTGAACTTAATTTGTTATTTTCTGACAATAAAAACTGAATTGTATTTGTTTTGTTTTGTTTTTTTTTCACATGCTGACATAATAAATTGTAAATCATGTCAGCATCTGAGCCTGTTTTAAACTACTAATTCATTAGCACTGCTGTTTTATGAGGTCAGCTCTGTTGTATTTGACTACAGGAAGGTATGTTCCATTATCTATCTTGTGTCTTAAAAATTCCCAGAAGATAGTATTATATTATGCAGATCTCTCAGGTGTATGTATGGTTTTATATTGAGGAAGCTAAGATTTGGGGCAGTTTTGGTGTTATTTTTTAGGATAGTAGTCTTGTTTGTTGGAGCTAAAAATAAGGAGGTAAGGATGGTTAACTTTATGTAGACAGATATTAGTGTAATCCCATATAAGTAGATTTGTACTTTTAGGTCAGGATCAGTGAGGAGGTGCATTACAGAGGAATTCTGCTGAGGGTTTGTCACTGTCAGGGTTTAGAATGTCCAGTAGATATTGGCAAAATAGGTAATTTTACTTGGTAGTTTGCAGATTGGCATCTTTGCAAAGCATTTTAAATTTGGCAAAGAAGTTTTTATCCGTATGACAGAAATATTATCAGGTTCTGGTCTGCTTTGGGCTTCAGGTTCTTTGTACTGTCTGTGAAGGCATGAAATTAGGAGTGGTGTCAGTGTGTCAGCTATGAAAAAGCATGAAAAAGCCCCCCTGACTAGGAAGTTCTGGGTGGCCCTGAGCACTAACATGAGTTGGGATAGTCAGGATACTACTTAATTTTTACCTCAGTTTGATATCTTGCTCCCTAAAACTAGTTAACTGAATAAAGACAAACTTTTGCTTTCCCAAACAAAAGCCAGATGAGAAAAAGTCAAGTTTAAAACAGCAGTAAACTGAAAGTGTTTCTGAGAAGTAACTTCTTTTGTACACAAGAAATTGCAGTTTGAAGGAAATACAAGAATGACTGGCATGAAGCTTTAACTGGTGACACCAGAAGACATCATCCATTTATTTCATTGGGAAAAGACGGGAGATGAAAAAGGCTGTTGGTGGGGCAGTGATATTCAACAAGCAGGATCATCTCTCCTGCACAGGTTCTCTTGCCTACTTGTCATTTGGAAGGATGAGGAAGGCTGTCCCTTCTCCACAAAAACTTACACTGAGGTCTCTCAGAGATGCCCCAGGCTCAATCCCCATTACTACAGGAGCTCCATTTGTCAGATGCTGTGGATGGGACTGCGTTGGGGGGGAGCAGCGAGGAATTTTTCCCCTTGGGCCAGAAGCCACTAAGACCTAGTATTTTTTTGTTTCTTTGCTTCCAGAATTATGGAGGCATCCCCATCTTGGCTAGAATTAAACATTAGCACATTTTAAAAATTACTACTTCATGGCAATTCAGAGCTCTCCACTATGGGTAGGAGGTGAAATAGGATTTTAACAAAGAGCAAGGTGTTACTTACATAGCGTGACAATGAAAATTCAACTGATATATACATTCAGTTTGCATTCTCCTGGCACAATACTGATCCTATATGCTAGAACTATTTGGGTAAATTCAGCTTGTCATAGATCAGAATGTAATGGTGACTAATTGTAAATGTTAAATAGTCAGAGTGTGTATATAAATTTAAAATTAAAAAAAAAAAGTCTGTTAGTTTTCTGTAGCCTTAAGGGTTTGGGAGGGAGCTAAATTGTTCTGGGGCTGTTTTGTGTTGATTGACAATGTTTTAATATTCAGGTTTTCTTCATGAGCAGGAAAAGTCTTTAAATTACATCTAGTACATCTATCTAAATTTTCAACTGATGTGCATGCTAGTCCTCATAAAGCTAACTACTGTTGCTGACACCATTAATCTGGCTAGGTTTTGTTTATGTCTTCTTAACTGGATTTCACGTTAAATTATCACTGAAGCACCTTCACAGTTACTTTGCTGTAGTTATATAATTGTAAGCACTCGTTCTAAATCTATTCTTTTGCCCTCTCTCTCTCACTCTCTCTCTTTCTGGTAACAGTGCTTGTTCCACTTCTGTTTCATTAAATGCCCTTGCCTTACATTTGTCTTGACTGGCTTCTATTTACAGAAATTGTAAACCAGTTGAATGCTCTGAGCAGCTTAGATGAAGATCAAGATGACTGCATAAAGCGAGCAAATATGCCTTCAGCTAAATCAGCCAGTTCCTCTGAAGGTCTATGAGCTTTCATCCTTTCTTTCTGTTTCTGATTGTATTTACTGTGACCCATTACCTTTTGACTCCTGCCTGTATTCAGCTGTCAGTTTTATCTCTGTGCTTCCACCCAGCATGACTCTCAGTAATTTGTAGTGCATCCAACAGGTAACAACATGATAGAGAAAGAGCCTGTCTCCGCTACAGCTCCGTTGTCATCTGATAATGAACAAGAAAGAAAAAAAAATACAAAAAAGAAAAAGAAACCACCAGACACTAAGCTTAAAACATTAGTTGTGTAGTCAGTAATATTTGACCTTTCTAAAGTGACAAAATGTCCCCTCTCTGCTTTTATGTGCACGTTACATCCAAAAATTAAAATTTCCTGCCGATAGTTAACATGTATGGGAACAGTCAAAATCACTGTATTTAGCTTGTTAGATGTTCTGCAACATTTATATAATGAAGAAAAGAGAAGGCTTTCTTGGTTGTCATTTCCGTTACATAATGTTCTGATCAGCAAATAGAAGTTTCATTCATTTCACCTTTTTTTTTTCCCCTTTGTTGATGTACTTACTGGACTGTGTTAACTTAGTCGTGCAGTTCGTGCCATACCCTGGTGCAGTGTTTCGAGGGACTGTTGACACGGGGCTTTTTGAGCTTCAGATATGTTGGATGAACAATTTGTACCTCTTTTAAAACAATATTCCAATTTGTTTGTAGAGCTTATCAATAAGCTTAATTTTCTGGATGAAGGAGAGCAAGACCTGGCCAACTCTAGCACGAACCCTTTTGGTGATCCTGACGCGGCAGAATTAAATCCATTTGGAGACCCTGATGTAGAAGGTAATGAATTTGTTTTACATAATTCATTGCTAATTGCAAATGCTTAGTGAAACATGATTTTTATTTCTGTGGGGGCTACAAATGAAAAATTTTATTTTGATTAAATACAATTATTTCATGCAACACTGTGATAGCAATAGCAGTGATCCAGTTGCCGCTAGAAAGTTGATTTATCCTTTGAGTCACATCCTTTGTATTGAGGCACATTCTGTGTATTTGGCACTGGGGGCCACCAGTTGCAGTGGAGACTTTTAGGCCTGTCAGGTGTGTTACTAGTACTCACCTCATGTGGTATGAATGAGCAACACATACTGTCATACAACCCTGCTCCATGTGGGTCGTGGTTTATATCATAATTTCCTTCACTGCAATCTTCACTGCATCAGCTATTCTTGGTTAGCACTAATCTTCATTATTACAATTTAATTTTCTCTCTTGTATTCTTCCTTTTTTTTTTGCTTTTATGACTTCCTCAGTTAAGCCTTCTGGCATCGTGCCTTGCACCACATGCTAGGTGTTAATCCCCTTTCCAGACTGACATGCCCATTCTTGTTCCATTTGGGTGAGAAACCCCTGTAAATTTTTAATGTGATAAGATTTCGGCCATAAGGCCAGAAAGGAGCACCAGGACAGCAAACATCTCTGCTGTCCTCAACTCCATGCCCAGATATGCAGGCTCCCATATGCTGGATGTATCTCTTTTAGCTTGCAACTTCTCAAAAAGCCAATTCATAGTTAATTCCCAAGTTTGAAGCTGTACTTGACCTTTCCTGTTCAGAGCTCCAAGATTTTTCTTCCTACAGAAAATACCAAGTCACTCTGTAATGGCAATGGAGAAGAACCACACTGAGCAGGAGCAGCCCAGGGTGCAGCCAGGGGATTTCTAAAGCCAGATCAAAGAGAATAGATTTCCAAACTGCAGTTTCCACCTGTGGTTACTCACTTTCTTTGGACAAGCCGAATGTTTACTCACAACACAGTTTTTCTGCCTTCAGAGTCCGATAGAGAAGGATGTGGGTGGGGATCAAGTCCTGTCATACTTTGGCTGTGGTGTGGCTCACAGCTTGCATTTCTGAAGCAGGGACATTGCACTATCTTCTGTATTTGGCAACTGAAGCCGTAAAGCCACTATCCTAGGCGCCTTCTCCCTTCTATAAAGTTGTCAGGTTTCTCTAGAGCTGCAGAAGTGAGTTGTTTAAGCTTTGTCGATACCAATATATATGGATTAGGTTCTGGTGTTATCTTAGGCTTTGTTTCCTGTCTGTTCCTTGACAGTGAATTCCCTTTAAGGGTCATGGAAGGAAGGAGAATAAGTGGGAATGTAAGTCCTTCTAGTAGTCCATAAATAACTTACTCTAAAAGACTCAGTCCATATTCCTTTCTTCCTTCTCTGCTCTAGAAAGAAGAGCTCCCTTCTCCATGGAGAAAGCTGTACAAGTCCCGTCCTACCTAAACTACTTCTTCCAAACACAGCTTTTCTTTCCTTTCCAGAGAGCCCATTCTGGAAGAAGGCAGTGGGAGTTCTGGCCACAAAATACAGGGACCCCTTCTCATCTTGGGGACAGGGAGAAATAGCTGGTGTTGTTTTTTAGTACTGGATTATCTTGATACCTCGTGGCAAGTTCACTATGAGCGGCCTGCATCCAAGACATCAGCCTGCTTACGTTCCTAAAACACTTTCAGTGTATCAAGGGGTGTGGTTTTTTCAGTTGATTCTGGTTCTTTTGGTGACATCTGCCTTTTCTGTCATCTTCAGTCAAGGATACTTTTTCATTTCTCTGGGTCTGTTCTGTGTACTTGGGACAGTCTCTGTGATTAGGCTCTTGGGTCCCATCTACAGCTGTGGGCAGTAATGCTGAGTTGTTGGGTGTGTGAATACTAAGTGTTCCTCCCACGCACAGTCACTGTCATGCAGCAGTCAACCTACAATAACAGGACAGTGATTGGGATAAACAGGATGTCACTAGATTCTTCCAACTGTGTCATAAGGTGTTTTTTTTTTGGGAGGGATGGACCTTCTGTAAGGTTCATGTGACAGTGTCTCGCTGGTACACTAAACCAGGTTGAAAGATCTGAGGGGTTCCAGCCTATCAGACAAAGAGTGGGACATCTGGTGTGGCATTTTAAAAGCTTTTATGTTTTGATGAGTGGCTCCTGAGGGATTCTTCTTTTTACCTCAGACACCTCTGAGAAGCACTGGCTGTTCCACTCCAGACCTGTCTTGTCTCTGTAATAGGAACTGGTTGTGTTCCCATTACCTTGCTTGGCCTTCTTGACATGTGCCTTTTCTCCAGTCCTCTTCCTCCACAGAAAGTTGAGGGGGAGAAGAAATGGTGCTGAGACAAATTAGAGAAGATGGTTTTGGTCTTCAGCAACAGCAGGAATCTGCTGTGTATTTCTGTGTCTACTTGGATCAGTGTCTCTACATGGGGAGCATCTAGACATTACCATTTTGGGGAGATTTCCCTTTGTTTTGCACTGCATTTCAAAGCTATGCAATATCACAGCTGTTCTCATCGTGTTGCCCAACTGCTGAAGGCTGCCCTGTTTGCCTCTCATTATTCACTCATGGTTCTTTTATTCTGAGACCTCAGTGGAACTTTTATTACCGCCATCTCTTTCTAGGAAGCTCTTTGATACTGTGCCTGTTTGTTTGCTTTTGCATCCTGAAGTGAATGTAACCTTTTTGGTGGCCACCCCAGAAGCTTGAGAGCATGACAGAGGTTCAGGAGTTTAAGGCAGGCTTTCTCCTACCGGCTCAGAGAGTCACATTACCTGTTTCGCTTGTCTTGTGATCTGCTTAAATCAAGAGATTAACTTTTTGTGTGTGCAGGGATGAAGTATTTTTCTGTTTACTTACATGTTAGTCTCTTTATCTTTTTATCTGGACAAGGCATAATCTGGAACTTAGACTTTGCGAAAGTTCAGAGTCCTCTGTAGAATTTGTTACTTAATTTCCCCAAGACGTGCAGAGCAGCCAGCTGGAGCCTCCTTTCCTGAGTACTTTGCCATCAGATGTGAGGAGGCATGATGCGCCATTTGGCAGAGCTATTCCGAGGATATTCCTATCAAGCCTGTAACGTGTGTGCTCAGAGTCACCCAGGGTATGAATATGTATGTATTGACAGTCACTCAAAGAGAAAGGAGGATTACTTGCCAGTAGATACTTGTTTCCTAGACAGATATTTCTTGTGCCTGTTCACAAACCAGCTACTTTCCCTCTGTCTTCCTAATCCCATAATCACTTAACCCTGGGAATGTGGGGTGGAGAGAAACTAAAGGCGTGAGTGCTTCCAGCATCTGTGTTCGTGCCGTAGGTGTGGTGCATGGCAGAGGGTCATCAGCAAGCTGGCTCTGGGTGCTGCTGGGACTTAAAAAGTCCTCCATGTCAATGATCTCACACACACAGCGGAGAGGATGTGCATATGAGCAACTCACCTCAAAAAAAAATCTTCAGATGTGTTTCTTGGTTGACGTGTCAAATTGAGGCTTATTCCCTCTGTATCTACTAGGTCAGCTAGTAGATTTTTTTTTGAAAATCAAAAACAGTATCTTTGAACAGTATATCTCTACAGATTTATACTAGACAACATTTACATGATCATATGAGGACTGCCTTTTGGATTTTTAGTCACAGTGCAACAGAATTATAAAATCAATTAGTTTTTGTGCAAAGTATTTACTTGGGGAAGTCAGCCTATACAACAAATGCAAGTGGAAAACCCCAACATACTTACATCACTCCAGTTTTTGCTTTTTTTTAATTAGCTGGGGAATACAGATGTTGAAGTTGCATATGACCTATACAACGCACATGAGACATGAGGGTACCCTCTTTGCTGGCACCCCCTGTCATTTAGAACACCATTTACTTCAGCAGTGTATTTCATTACCTTGTGTGCGGACTTCAGAGCTCCCTGCAGCGTGTTTTACACTGAAAATGAAAACAGTGTTACAATGCAGCACCAAACCCCGAATGTTCCAGGACAGTCCTACACACAGAGCAGCACAGGAACCAGTTGAGAGCAAAGTGGTGGCTCTGTCCCTTCTATTTCTTCATGAAAAGCAGTGTGTTGTGAGTGTATGAATCAAAGTAATAGAAAACCACCGGTGGTTTATGGGGATGCCAGTCATTACTCTTTCTAGCAGCACTGGGCAGCTCCATTTCTGCTCTGTGCTGTTTGCTGGCTGCTCATATCCCATGGTGCCTGCGTGCCTGCCAGTCAGGCAGTCAGTGGCGTAACCGAGTATCTTTCACATGTGGCTTGTCCTTTCATCCTCTGCCAAGGGGAAAGTGGTATGTGCGATGTTTTGGTGGAGGTTTTGTTTGGTTTTAAGGGATGTGTCACAATATGTTTGTGTTACAATAGGCAAGTGGGTTGAAGGGCAGGGTGATTTCTGGAGATGCTCTGGCTGATTGTGCAGATAGGTAGTGCCAGAATGATTATTATCACAAACAGTCTTTCTCAGTGGAGTTAGGGCAAGTAATGTTTCCAGAATCTGGCACAAGAGCAGCTGGTGCTTCTGCTGTAGTAATACTTCTACCTGTCTTGTTGTCACTCCTACCCCTGTGGCTTTATTACTTAATCATGCAAAATTATTTTGTGTTTGACCCTTGAAGTGCCAAGCTGCAAGCATATTTTTCTTTCATTTTAAAAATTTGTATCAGTGTAGAGACTGGAGTCCTATGCAGAGCTGTGATGAATGATGTGGGGAAAACAGGGGAATCTGTGTTGCCTTCTGAATGTAAAAGCAGCTTCAAGAGGGAAATAGACCCTTTCTAAGCTGTTGTGTGTTTAGCCTGCCAAAGTGCATTTCTTGGCATCATTAGCTCTTTGAGAAAATGAGTCTGTTACAGAAAAGTGGCAAGTGACAGTGGGTGTGGCCTTAAGAGCAATGCTATTGAGTCATGATCTTAACACCTTAATTTCTTATAGAGAGGCTTGTGATGACCAACATTCAACACAAAACTAGTCCTAAAGGTTTTCAGAGACCCCATGGGAGAGAACCTATTTGGGTTCAGGTGGGGACCCTTGTGGAAACCCTCTCTCCCTGTGGGGACATTGAAGGAAGCAGAAGGGGGAGAATAGTATCCTGGATGGCCAGAGTAGAGAGAATGAGTAGCCAAGTTAAGTGGGTTCTACCTAAGCCTCTACAAAATTCTGCCTATAAAAGTGTCTTGAGAATGGCATTTTTAGAAGCTTTTTTAATTTTAGTCTGCACGTAGGATTTTGTGAAATATATTAGTTAATAACGAGCCAGAGGTGTCTGAGCACTGATATGTAATACTGTCAGTAAGCCAAACATGTAGTTATTGTTGAGCCAATGAAAAAGAGAAAGAATTTTGTCATAGAGTTACAGCACTTGATCCAGTGTTGAAATAGAAAGAATTGCAAAAACCATTTGCATTGCCCCTTAAAATGTATCAGATTTAAACAAGCATTTAACTCATTGTTTCCAGGAGACACTTAAAAACAAATTAAAAATAAAAGCTTACACTATAGTTTGAAGAGATTGTTTCCCTGAATGTTTTGAACTTCAGGTTGTATTACTGACTTTCCTTCTTGTGTGTTATCAGCAAGTTTCCCTCAGATATGATAATGTGTATTTATCAACAGATTCATGTGCAGGTGCAATGATCCATCATATGGAGCTGCAGAAGCAGCCATTTGTAGTTGTCCACTGTCATGATAAAATATTCTAATATTTGATCAAATTTTAAAGTAGTAAAAAGTTTAGTTAAAGCTTTGTCAATGAGCAACACTATTTGAACAGAATGTCGGTCAAATTTTTCTGCATTTCATTAGGTTATTTTTGCTTTTTCTGTGGAACTGTCTTCTCAGGACACATCTCCAAAGTACTTCTGCTTGGTTTAGTTCATTAAATCACTAAATGTGTAGGTAATATTTGAGTAGTATTCTGACTACCATGAGCTTCAAGGCATAGTATGTACAGTATATACTGTATATACAATATACACTTGACTCCCTGATTATAGAAACAGTTTGGACCTACACCTGTAAGCTTTGAGTGTAAAGGAGTCAGCTCAGCTGCAGATACCCACACTGAGGACATCTCAGGGCAAGCAGAGCGAAGCTTTTGCTTGCCATGCCCACCTGCACTGGACACTAGAATGGCCTAAGTAAGTTTATATAGAACCACTTTTCCAGCTTAGCTTAAAATAAATGAAAAAAAAACCATTTTAAATATTGGGCTCCACTCTGTTATATTTAATCTATAGTACTCTAAAGGATTCTTGCTTGATTTGGTCATATTTATGTTTTTAAGAATTTCTGCCTTAAATACTTTATTTTCCCTTGTCAGTTAAGCCATAGACCTTAAATATTATTTCACTGTGGCTTTCTCTGAAGCAGCTTTCTTACAAGCATGTGGTCTTATGAAGCATAAGATTAACATTACTAAGTGTATTTGTAACAAATGTTGTATTGCTGTATGGAGATTTGCATTATTCAGTATCCAGAAGCCATTCACTTTAGAATATCAGACACCACAGAAAGGACATTATACAGAGAGCAGCATGCAGCTCCAGCTTGCCAATAACTTTTTGTTATACAGTCCAAATAAAAAATGAGTAATTTGATTATCCGTCTCTTTAGGGTTAATTTAAATTCATTTTTGCTCTGAGATTATGTGTTGTTACCAGGAGCACACATGTTTTAAAATGGAATTACTGTTCATACTTAATAGCTGATTTTTAGTTCAGTAATTTTAAGAAATGAAAAGGTCACCTACTTACTCTCACCATTTTTAAATCCAGTAATATTATAAAATACAGAATATTCTTTTTCTTTATTAAAAGCTCAAATAAATAAGAACATTTTATCAAGATACAAATTGGCTAATGGTTTGTGAAAATGTTTTAATATCTGTCGTGTGCCATTTATATGACAAATATGAAAACTAGTATCTAAGCTGTAGTAAGTGAGAAAATGAAGCCTATTCAGTATAGTCTAAATGAAATGACCTTTTGAAAGACCTATTTTTGAATAAACAAGCATGAAAATTCACCTAAGGCTATGACTTTATGTATTGAGAGTTAAAAAGCAGACATTTTCATGTGCTTTTAAAGTACAAAGATCTGATAAAATGGTTTCAAATTTTTAATTCATTAAATCTGTTTAACTTTTCTTGTTATTTGGTAGAACTGCACACTGAAATAGCTTCATCTTCAAAGCCAGAAGAAAGTTTCTATGCTGACAGTTACAATCCCTTCAAGGATGAAGATGCCCCAGAGTACTTAAACCCATTTGATGAGCCGGATCACGCGCCTGAAGCACCTGAAAGTGTAAGAGATTCTCCTCCACAGCCTGCAAAAAGGAAAAACGTCAGGCCAGTGGATATGAGCAAATACCTTTATGCAGATACCTCTAAAGCTGAGGAGGAAGAGCTGGATGAGTAAGTACGATTCTTCATCTTTCAGCAGCTTTGCAAGCATTAGTAGTACGATCCCTGGCTTAAGCTTGAGGTGTATTGGGTTGAACCATGGTGATTCTTAATTACCTCCTTAGGACAGACTCATCCTTAGGCAGCTCAGCAGCAGCAAATACCATAGCCCCAGGTCATACTATTCAGCTGAACATGATCAGTGAGGAAACCTTCCTTTGCCTTATTGATAGTAAATGACTTGATAGGGAACGAGTCTGTGGACCTCTCTGGCACTTCATGCCCTGACAGCTGCAAATGAGCCAGAAATTAAGGAGCAGCAGAACTTGGTCCTTCCTCTCCTTTTTGCCATTATTTTTACTACTTAAAATAATAATTTTTGCTAATGATAACAGAGGTTTTTTTATCTTGATGAAGTATGTAAAAAGGAAGAACATTTTGCAATCTGCATAGCACATCTTTAGAAGTCTCATAAACTGAATATGTGGGAAAGATAACACCATAGGCACTTACTTAGGTTGTTTCTTTTATCATGACTACACATAAAGCCTTTATAAACTCACACTGACTTCCTTGTATTATAGTATAAAAACTAACAAGGAGGGCGAGCTTTCTGCAATTGCTGCACAGCTCGGGAGGTAGGAAGGTGTATCCCTAATCCTTGTTTGTGGTCATTAGTCACCAACCGCACCACTCATGAGAGTTTATGGTGATTACATGTGAGCAATTTTACAGACAACAATTCTAATTAACATTTAATTTTACATTATTTAGTGAGATTTATCGTGGCATGACATTTGCATTACTTTAATATTAACACAGGTATGGTATCATCATCTTTCTGTTTCTCTGTTTATATCTGTGGTCTAGGAAATTTAAGGATTCCCAGGCACTCTAATAGAAACATATGAAGGAGACTGCAGAGTTTTTTCCTTTTAAAGCTCTGTGGCCATGGATTTGATATTATTGTTTGGTCTGTGAAGAGTAAAGCAAACAAATAATAAAGGGCATTGGGAATGTTGCCTCTGCTAGCTCCATTTATCAGAACAGTGCCTGAACAAACAGCCCTGGCTGCTGTGTCTTCAGAGCACAGTGTGGTCACACTGACATCCACACCAGGAATTCCTGGTCATTCACTGGTCACCAGAATCCATAAGGAATAAAGATGTGTACATTTTACACCCACCAAGACATAGGTATAGAGAACAGCAAAGATTGAGAAGAGCAGAAAGAAAAAAAGCTGTATGGATGAGCAAGTGAAGAATTTTGTCTGCTTTCTGTTTTTACTCCCATTTCCACCCAAAGCGCATCTATGCCAAAGGGGCTTGTGGCACGGTTGTAACCCTTTCTTTTGCTGTGTACTGGACTTTAGCCCTTGGTTTACAACAGCCTCCTCCATGCTTTAATGACTCCATTTGCTTCATTTTTTCCCCCAAAGATGATAATAAATTCCCCGTAGGTGGATTCAACTTGAACATAAAGCTGGTCTGTATTTTCATGATAAAGCAACATCCCATGGGAAGATGGAAAGATAAGGAGATAATAAACACTGTAAAATCAATTTTTTACATATTTTACATACGTTTTTTGTGTCCTGACCCCTAAAGTAACCTTTCTCTCCACATTTTCCTCTGAAATTACAGGAGTAATGCATCATGGCTAAAGACCTGGAGACCATTTGTTGAATGCACTGGGTAGAAGTGTGGCAAGGAGAGCCTTTGAATCTTTATACTGAAACAATGTGGAGGAATGAGTGTAATGATAAAAGTCCAGTCTAGAAAACGTGATATTAGCTCACATCTACAAACACTATTTTGCCTTATCTCATGCTGTTAATTTTCAGAATTTAAGTAGAAAGTTTCTGCTAAGGCATGGTCTGGTGAACACCAAAGACAAAACTTTCACAGACAGTGCCAGTTGGTAGATTTTGGGTGCCCTAAGTCATGAGGGTTTACGTCCAGATGTATATTGCTCTTTATCTACTGTGAATATTGATGCTTTTATTATCTATGTAAGTGGGTAATCTTCTTCCAAGCCTATTGAAGTCTAGGCTTCAGTATCAATTTGTGGCAGAGAGTTTCACAAGAAAACAAGATTGTTAATGAAATGTGTTTCTTCTGTTGATTGTAAAGAAATTCCCTTTCTGATCCCATACTATCTCTTCTGCTGGCTTATCAAAACATTAGTAGTATTGGATTTAGCTGTCATAAACATTTGTTTTCGTGTTTATCTCTAGCATGTTCACCATTCCTTGTCACTTGTCTGAGTTCTAACTTTTTCAATCTCTCTTCATACAGAAGTGTCTTCATCTCTCTAATCATTTCCACCGCTCGTCTCTGGATCCTGTTATTTCTTCTGCTATGTGTCTATTTTAAGATGTGTTGACTTGGCCTGAGCAGTGTATTCAAGACAAGGCTGAACAACTGATTCATACCATGAGAATAGAAAACTTTGCATGTTATTTTCAACCTCTCTCATAACATCCTGTCTTTTGATTTTTTTAAAATTCTGTTTCATTTTTGACTACCACTGGCTGAGGGCTTTCTCCAGGTGTCCTTTTAAACCTATAGGTGGAAGGCATGAAATGGATGAAATGGAAGGCTCCTGATTTACTGTTGATCAGGAAATACAATGTGTTTTTACCCCTAAGTCTTAAATATTTAATTGGAATTCACTTAATGTACTGCTTGGCATTTTCCTCTTATATTTTGTGTGAAATGCAGTGATGTGTCCTGAGAACATGGTCACACCAGTTAGCATCAGGACCCTTGTCCCACTCTGCTCTGGCAGATCCCTAGTTCTGGGATTGGAATTTACATGAAGTGCCCTAAGAGCACTGACTCCAGTTTTGTAACAGGCTTTCACTGTAATCCTGTAAAAGGTACTTGGCCTCACTGCACTTCTGTGAAGGCTTTACCTTGGGTAATTTGCTTCGTTGAAATATATTTGACTAATGTTTGTGAAGATAACTAATACTTCATAACACATACAAAGCACAGTCCCAAGCATAAGTATCATGAGGCATTGCACTGCACCGAGAGACTAGGTGAGCCAGGACATTTATTCTGCTGTAAAGCTCTGCTCTCAAAACGTATTTCCTCTGGCTAAATTCTCATACCTAGCTAAAGATAAGGAACACATTTTCCTTTTGTTAGTTTGGACATTTCACTGTTAGTGGAAAATTCTGCTTTTGCCTTTTTGAATTTTATACATTAAAATCAAAACCACCTCTTAGTGAAGGACAACACACCTTGCGAAGTTAATTATTTGAAAATAGCACAGCTTACAACTACTTAATGTGTAATGCTTTCAGCCTTAGTACTTCTGATTGGCAATATTGCCTGACCTTTTAGCCCTGCCATACTGACAGCTTTGGGTTTCCTCCTCAGTAAGATGTTTATTTTTTAGGGTTTTTTTTTCAGCTAACTGGTAAGACTGATGAAAATAATTTTTGAATTGCTCAGAATAAAACTTGCTTTCCAGTATCATTTGCCTCTGTGGCTTCTTATCTCATTAATCATTGTATGGCTTAGAATTATGCTGTGTAATTGGCAAGGCTATCGAGTTGCCATCTACTGAAGTTATCTGTTGCACAAGAAGCCACAAGCCACGACATTGTCAGTTACAATTTAATGCCAGGTAGTTTGTCAGGTCTGGTATTTTTTAATTTTGTGAACAGTCTAGTGTCTCTTTAGACAAATCATATTACATGGATCAATTAAATAACTTCACAGAAGCAGTAAGTATGGGGCTGACCCCACAGGAAAGTGCTTTAATATTTTCCAGCTAAGGCTTTTTTACAACCGGACTTTTCAGATGCTTTATTTCTTGTAGAGCCATGTGGAAGCTGTTGGACCAAACTCTGCTACATATATCATGTCCTCATGACTTCAAACTTTATAATTTGTTTAGGAAAGAACCATTTTAGTAGGTTTTTCTGTATTGAAATTAATTTTTTTTAATTCTTCCTCTGTAAGACCAATTAAAAGTAGTGCAGACAGGAAGGTCGGAAATAGCGTATGTGTGTGTCTCTTCTGTGCATGTACCTGTGTCTGTTTCTGTGACCAAAGTGTGAGGGTTTAGTCTGGCTTTCAAGCAAGCTCTCTAGAGAAAAAAAGCTGTGGCTTCTCTCCTTTTAGCACTTCCTTCTGGTGGGTGCAGAGGGTACAGTTCTTCAGGGTGACAGTTGCAGTGCAGACAGTTCTGGAGCATAAAAATTCAGAAGATGATTCTTCCAAACCTGTTTACTCCCATTGATAAGGTGTCGGGTTTTTTCTCACACCAAAATAATTTTAACGCCTTACAAATATACCTTTCTAATTCAGAGTACACAGGTAAATTCCTGCCAAACATGCTGTGCCTGTTGGCTGTTCTGAAAGCTGACTTGTTGAACTTAATAAAACCTTGTGCTATCCCATAGAATGCATTGTTCTTCAGCCTTTATCTCTTTTATCTTCATTTTCACCTCCCTTTGAACTCTCTGGTGTCTGAAGGCAGCTGAGCTGGGCTGTCAGCTAAATTAGAGCTACTGACAGCTGGATGCATTCTCCACTCCAGACTGAATACTCCTCTTTTCCAACTGCCTCCCAGGGAAAACACCCTTCTGTTTTCCATTTTACTTGTTATTTTGGTTGCCTTTAGTTTTGATTGTGCTGGTGGCTTTGCACTTGATGGGCAGCAAAGTGGGAACACCTGAAAGTTGCTTTCAGTCAACAAATGAGTTATTTTAGCGTTAGTCTTTCCTTTTGCTTCAGGAGCTGGTTATCTTTTTCTGTAAGGAGCAGAAGCAGCAGATTCCTAGAAAGGTCTGGAGGTTTTATGCCTGATTTTCACTTATGTGCTTTGGTAAACTTTGCTTTTCAAAAGTAGACTTATTTCCTGTGCTGTGGGTTATTAACTGCTTGCGTTTTCTCAATGAAAAGAGCAGGACTGTAAATTGCATTAAAATAAACTCTAAAGTCAGTCTATGAGACTGAAAGACATTTTCATACTAAAAGTACAAACAAATTGATGTTGTGTGGAGGCAACTGGATGAAGAGTTGGTTTTTCACTTATCCTCAAATTCTGCTGTTGTAGTTCTTAAAAAACAGTGTGTACTACCTCGTGACTCTTATCCTGAGAGGGAATTTGTGAATGGATCTAACTAAGTGGACTCTTATCTGATGCATTAGTGTTTCCATCTAGAGTCAAATTCTAAGGGACTTCAAGGGACTAAGGTTATTAGTCATGGTTGGTTATGCTGCATATAATTGTACGGAGACAGATTTGTTGGGAATCATAGTTTGAGATAGATAATAAATATTTCTTGCAGGGGAAATAGGGACTAGAAAGGAATAGATTAATGTATCCATTTCACAACTAACTGTCCAGTCTTGGATTGCAACATATGAAAAGCAAATAGTATTGATAATTAAATAATTCAGTGCAAAAAAGATTCTCTTAAGTGTCCCTTAGCAGGATGCAAAGTTACTGCCTCTACTAAATGTGTAGAAGTCATTATTTGATGAATTATTGATTGATATTTGATGTATCAAGCTAAAATAAAATTTGGCTGTGGAGATATTTACTTAGGGTGCGACAGATGCAGAGCTGGATCATGGACACCTGAGTTAAGGATAATTCTTTGGACTGGATCTATTTGGGGGTAGATGTTTACTCTGTCATATTCTCAAATAAGGTTTAGTTATAAAAAGCACTTTCAAAATAAACAGGTGATGCCTACTGGTGTCTGCAGAGAAATATATGCAAGTCAGATGTGGTTTTCTTACTGTATTCTCTTATCCAAAAAGCAAATGGTGTGGTGCCTGTAAACTGCAGAGTTTGAAATACACTCAATATTGACTGTGTACCCATGGAGGCCAAAATTTTTAAGCCTGGACAGCCAAGAGTGAAGCCTCTAAAGCCCTGTGGGAGCAGAACTGTACCAGTGGTCTGATTCTTAGTTGTTCTAATCAAACTTCCTTTATTCTGTTCATTAGTGTTATACACCCAGCAGCTTCATTCACATTTTTTGGTATTGATCTTGTCATAAAATCAGATCACTCTTTGATAGATAGCAAAATATAATTGAAGAGTTAGCTTTATGCAGTTGATCAAACTTCTGCAATTTACAGGACTTTATAAAAAATATGGAAATTATGACCGAATAATGCAGTTTCAGCTTTTGTAACTCACTTTTCAATTATGTGAAAAAAAAGTATTTAAAAGCATATAAAGATAACGCATATTCTTGTGTAGGATAATAAAAGCATTTTAGTCACTGACTTTCCTAAACAGGTCTTATTTTCGGTTTTATTTCCAAGGCAATAGCAAAGAAATGTGTTTCCCTTCTTTTAATTAGATCAAATCCATTTTATGAACCAAAATCAAGCCCTGCTTTAATTAAAGTTGCTCTGCAAGAACCAGAAAAGAAAATGAAAAGAAAGGCTCCTGAACCCCCAGACCTCCTGCCAAAGACAGAGATGGGCATGGGTGAGAACATGTCAGCAATTCCTGCATCGAGGGAGCTTTCCTCCTCTCCTAAGGTAAGGTTTTCATACCAGAATTTCATCTTTATTCATAAAGTACCTTTCTGTGCATTGTAAACATCCTATTTATTTCTGCAGGCATCTTAAAAGCTTTGCCTGTACTTAATAAGCTGTTGGCTTGTATCTATTCACTTGGTTCATAGGGAGAGTGCAACAGTAGGAGCTTCCATTTTTTCTTTAAGGATTTAATGACAACAGGAACAGCAACTGCAGCTTCAAAGAAAAGAGTCTTCTAGTAACCAATGTTACAGGGCAGCTGGATATGCCATTGAGAAGGAAGAAAATAATGTTTAACAGTGCTTTGTCCTGATCTATTTTAATGCTGCTAAGCCTTGCCCGTGTTGAAGAGTCTCTCTCCACATTTCTGTCATAAATCTGGGTTTTAAAAGCTTCGTACTGGATACTGTTTATTTGTTTTGGGATTTATATGTGTCTAATTCCATAGCTAAGTTGAAGTAATTTAAAAAAAAGACAGTCTACTTTAAATCAGGGTAACTGTTTACTAGGATTGTCCAGACTAAGCATACTTCCATTTATGTTTGTCATGAGAAAATCAGAGTTAATTTCAGTGGAAGAGGTCATGTGTGGGTGTTTTATTTTTTGTTACTGCAACAGCTGACTTCTGTCAGTGTGGATTTCAATTCCAGTGTTTCAGCATTTAGCACCACTTGTGGTTTTTCTTTAAACAAAATAAGCATTTAATAGTATAAGTTGATGAACCTTTCTTAGAAATGAATGTCATACATTGTTTTAAAGGTAGGGAGATGAGGACAGAATGCTTTCCTGCCAGTGTACCTTGCCCAGTATATGCACGTTATCATCTGGTTTGCCTTGAATCAGAGCTGCTGTACTTTAATTTCAGAATGGAGTGAAACTACTTGTCATACCTATCATTTCATTGCATAATTGCTCAGCCAGATTGCTCACATGTCCTTGTCCACTCAGGCTCTGGTCTTGTTGTCATTTTACCACTCACTCGGTCTAAAGAGTATGAGACCAGAAATCTAATCTGTGTCTGCTCACTGCAAAACAAAACAGTGGAGTAAGACCACAGTCAGACTTCACAAGTTATTCTTGATATGCAAAACCGCAGCCAGGGGTATATGAAATCAAAGCACAGCAGTTTTGTAATGCTCTGAAATGGCATTCAGTCCTGTTAGCTAAAGTTTCTGCGTGAAAAATGACACCTTATTTGATTTCTGGTGAAGTCTGGCCCTTGGGTCAAAGCAAAATGGCCAAAGCAAAGCTTTCTGGTACTACCAGGCTGTGAAAAGACATCTACGGAGATTTTTATCAGTGTGCTTGGTGGAAATTGTGCCCCCCTTGCTCATTGTTTGAGAGATGTTTTTTCCAGATATGCATCCAAGGAAATCTGCCTCTCCTTCATACATGTCTTCACTGCACTGAAATAACATGTTACTGCTGAGTTTGGTCGTTGTAGTTTTTGTCTACCCTTGGTGAAGCTTTAGAGTGTCTGAAAGGTGGAATTGGTTAAGAAAAGATTCAAGATTGAACTCGCTGAGAAGAATGTGCTCTTATGGACAGTCAGGTAGTTCCTGCTCTTCTGCCTGGTGTTATTTGGTCAATATTTGGATGCCTGCTTGCTTGCAGCCTACCTTTCTGCCCCTGACCCTGGGGCACAGCTGAGACCAGCGGAGGTCCACGTACTGAAACTCTGATATTCATTAGGGTGGGAAGGGAAGGTGGAGCTCTGTGCTCACATGCCCTTTTATAGAAAAGCTTTCATTTATTTTTTTAAACAAGATTTTGGAGGATAGGAGACATTAGGGAAGGCTCCAAAGCAGATGCAGTGTCCTGGTTTATTATATTACAGTGGAAAGTTTTGCTGAGTGGGCGTGTTAAAATATTGTACGGTCACTTGCAATGCAGAAAGCTTTCTGTAAGCAGAGTCCTTTTTTCTGTGCTTGAATTGTTTTGCTCTCAGATCAAAAGCACTTTACTTGGAATGCCTTTTTGAAATTTGGAAAAATACTGGCATTTAAAAGAAAATAAACAGTTTTCTCACTGCACAGTACAAAATAGTGCCCAGGTGGGATTTGGAGTGTTGGCACAAGTAGCTTATTTATTGCTCAATAATAGAGACAATGTTTAGCAACTCCGGAAAAACTTCCATCCAAAGGTATAGGCACTATACAAACATGACCTTAGCACATGCCTTTATGTAGGGGGAATAGTCTTATAGAGGTAAACTTAGGTAAAAGGAGGTTAAATAATGCATCTTATTCAGTGTTTTGTCCAAGTCTGCTGTGCACAGGAAGTTTTGGGAGTTATACCAGAGGCTAAGTGGTTTCAGCAGGTTCAATTCCCTGTCTTGGTTGTTGTCATAGGAAATGTCTGTGGAGAAGAAATGCACACAAACACAGCATTAATATTAGAACTTTAGAGTTTACGAAAAAATATTCCAAAAGTTCCTCTGCAAGTCTTTTACAAAGTATTTGGTGCTCATTTTTCCTTCACGTGCTAGTGGCGTTCATCACATTGGCTGAATCAAAAAAACACAAATGCTGTCATTTCCATCTACACACCAGCAAGTTTATTAAATGATGAGCAGTCAGTTACCTGTAGTAGCAAACCCTTTCCAAGCCTCTTTAATGTCTTCCTCTTGTGCAGGCCTTTTTGATGTCTTGGAGATCCCCTGCCACCTGTGTTGGTGAGGAAGGATCAGTTATTTATCTTAAATAAGGCAGGGTCTAACACTCCATAAAGGTCCAGCCAGCTCTTCAGCCCACAGTATTAGCTCAGTATTTGCTGTACCTGAGTTTGGAGGAAGTTTTGCTTTCAAATTTTATTATCTATTCACACTTCCTAAATGAGTATCTTAATTCCTTCCTGTCTTCCCTATCTCCTCCAAACTAATCTGAGTCATCAGAGAGAGCTTAAAATGCAAAGTCTGAAATCTGGAATTATCCCACAGTTAATCATCTCAAATGACTTGAAAACTATGGTATGCTGACTCTATTTAGATGAGTCTGACAAAGTGCAAAGCTCTAATTAAGCTGTTCAGTCATCAAACTGCTACAGTGCTGTCAAGCCTAACTGAAGCCTTGTTGGGCTTGTTACTGTCATACATGTGTTACTGTTCTTTACGTGGTTTGGATGACCAGGTTCTGCCTTTCACAGATGTGATAGAGACTTTAAATTTCCCCCACTTACTGACTTTGTGGGGGAAAAAAAGCAGTCTCAGTCTTAAAATGTGGTATCAGACCAATATATAGCATGCATATCAGTGCTCGTCATTGCTTTAGCTGATTACAAATTACATGTATGAACTTCAGCTGGGTGAAGTCTCAGCCAGTTTCAGCATTTCTAGGCATCCCTGAGAAGAATTCATTATTCACCCAAATAAATTATGGTGAATTTATTTGAAATAAGATCAGTCCCAGAGCTAGCAACTATGTCTCGTGGTAGAGAAGCTAAAGCAATGTGTCTCTGCCCAATCAAGGATTTTATTGTCTTTGTGAGAATGGAGGGGCAGGAGTGCTACTGAATTTATGTAGGAGGTAAAGAGTTATTTACTAGGGAACAGGAGGAAACAGGTAAGCACCCTGAACCAGACAGTTATTTTTTATGTTAAAGAAAATAGTTCCTGCTCTGGATTGCCGTTGCTCATTCACTCTTTCGAAGTAGAGCATATGCCCTTCACTTTCAGGAAACAATTCTGAGAGAGGCTTTTCTTGTGATTTGGTGTGTTCAGTTTATTGCCAGACTGTAGCCAAAGCTCATGAATCTATCAGGTTTCTGCTGTTACCATTAGCCTACTGAAAGTGAACAGGTATGTTATATTTGGTGAATCCAACTTGGTCTCACATCCTTTCTCCTGTGTTCAAGGTGTGGAAGCCTGTGTTGGTTAAACACATGCCTTACAGAGTAACTGCTGCAGGCTGATGAGCTGCCAGTCTGGGATTTGGGAGCTCCCAGAGCTCCATCTCACAGCTGCCTGCCCTGAATCTCTCAATAAATGAAACTCCTGCACTCCATCCTGGGGATAGATATTTCACTGGCAATACGTGGTTATATGAACAGACATAAAATTGGTATCAGACCACAAGATGCCTTTTGAACTTGACCTTGAATGGATTTTTGGTTATGCCTTGCAACTGAGGAAAGTATGTGGCATTAGGACAGGATGATAAATCAGCTTAAGACTATCATTATTGTATACACCATTCTTGCCTTTATGAAGATCATGGTGTTATTCGTAATCTTGAAAACGTAGGAATTGGTTCTGATGCTTTTAGACAAAAGCTTGTGGTGGCCTTTTAAGTTGGTGGAAAGGAGAATACACATTCACCTAATAGTCCAAGGCAATAGTAACATCTCTGTTTGTTACCATCATTGTTAAAGCTCTCTGTCTCTCATTTTAAAACTAAAATTAATTGTTTTGCATGCCAAGTGATAATCTGCTCTCTCATGCCAGGCAAGCTAGCTGATTTAAGCTCTAATTAAACATTTATGGGAAATACAGAATCATTTTTCAGCATGACATGTAATAAGCCATCTCCATCCAGTATCCTTGGTAATCTTCTGTTTATCTGCAATGCTTCAGGATGTTCAGAAAGATTTCTGCCTGATAGACAGCTTGTCCTTCAAGCACCAAAGGAGGTACAAATTACTTCCTTATGGAAGAAGTTCTCAGATACTTCTCAAGGGAACAAGAAGAAACCTGTAATTTTCTTTTCCTTCTCATTTATTATAAGTTAGAATAAATGCTTAGAGCACAGAACACTCAGGTAGGTTTAGTGGAAGGGGGAGAAGTGACAGTCCATATAGCACTAGGCATAGCTCTCAAAATCTCAGATCCTAAAGTCTCCAGTTGCTCGTTGTTTCCACTTTTATTTACCCCAAGATTATCAACCTTATGTGACCAAACAGTAGGAAGACTTCATCCTAAAACACAGGTGCAGTAATGCAACCAAGTGGAGCAATGACCTTTTGGTGTAAACTCCAAAAGGGAAATAAAGATCACTCACTCTCTCTTGGTATCAAAAGTATCTTCAGTTGTCCATTCACATAAGGACTTTTAGCTCTCTGGAACATCTCCTTTAGTGATTTTGCTTCTTTTCAGCTATACATTTGTTGCGAAGTTACAGCTCCTTTGCATGAGATCTTTGTCACTCCCCATGAAGACAGATGTTTCAAGCCCAAGAAACACCTGGAAGGAACTGCATAGAATTGGAAAATGTCCACAGTTATGAGCTTAAGCAAAAAAAAGGCACTCTGAGAAAATCTGCCTTTGTGTGCAGCCCAAAGCCATTTTGTCTTTTGATAGGAAGACAAGCTGCACACATAATATGAACAGAGATAGTGAGATAATCATATGGAAGCACAGACAAGTCCAGCTTGCAGCTTTTCAAGTGTTAAACAAAAGAGGCTCCATTTTTTAATCCAATACTGAAGCAATTTCTTATTACTGTTTTTGTGAGTTTTAAATGGTGTTTGTGAACTTGACTATATTGCCTTCACATTATTCCCATGATTGGTGCCAAGAGGAACTGATTGTTAGACATCAAGACTAGAGATGAAACCAAGGCCTTCCTTGTTCTGTGTGTGGTTTTCTGCCCTTCTGACTGAAGTCGCTTGTGCCCATTCTGTCAAAAAGATTTAGGTGCTGCTCTATAGTCGCTTTATCTCTAAGAGAGGTGCTTCCTTCAGAATTTGAGGGTTAAAACCCTCAGTAATTTGCCCAAATGTTCCAGTAGCAGGAGTTTTGCCCAGGACTGGAGGCAGAGCTGAGCTGCTTTCATCTTCAGCCCCTTACTTCTCTCCTTGTCCCAGAAGCTGGAGCATTACCTAGATGGAAACTCCTCCTCACACGGTGACTTGTGCCACACTGTGTGTGCTGTTCTGCAGGGAGCCAGTCCAGGCTGTGTGCTGAGCCAAGGACCAGCAAAAGGCACTGCTTCCTCTGACAACTGAGCAATGAGTGCTGTGCAGGAGCCCTGAATGGGATCCTTCCGTCTGTCATGAATTCCTTATGTGTGGTGCTAAACTAATCTCTTGAAGCAGATTTTGGACTGTGGTGGTTTGTTGTTTTTTTGGTTTGTTTGTTTGTTTTTTTCCCCTCAAGTTCACAGCTTCATCCAACCCGGATAAATTAGCGGAGCTATTGGCTTGACTGTAGTGCCACACAGCTGAGAGAGTGCTGTTTTGTGTCACATGAACTATCATAAAACAAACAGTTCTCTGTAAGGTCAGGTCTTAGGTGACACACTGAGGACTCAAAAGCATTAGCTTACAGTAATTTAGAGTTTTGGAGTTTTTTTGTGGACCTCAGTTTTTCTTCAAAAATGCATATATATGCTATTATACTAAGTATATATATATGTTATTATACTAAGGGTATTAATAAAAATGTATTTGTGACATTGTATTTGTGCCAAATGTATGTGTTCATAATTTTTGAACACTTGATTTGGCACCTTTAAGTGCTGCTACTTAAAGTGTTTGACTGTTTCTTTAGGTCCTTATTAGTAGTGGGGATGCAGATAGCAAGTGTCCAGAGCTGTCCTAGAAACATATTTTTCATTGCAAATTAATATGCATAATGTTCAAGTGGACAAATGCTTGACTGGTTCTGTCATTTTCATAATTGCTCTTTAAGGTATTTGTGCATTATTGGTGCAATGTAGCTCCTACTGAAATGGATGGAAACTTTGTCAGTGCCTGCAGCAGTTCTGGGTTGCACCAGTTACCACTTCTGCAAAATGTCTGTGCAAGTAAGGTTTGGTAACTGCACCAGTGTTGTGACATTCTAGGCCTCACTTTCCATATTTTAAATTTAACTTGCATTTACAAATTACAGCACTCAGATTTGTTGTCATAAAATATTACTTCAGTTGTTGTGGAAAAATACACTCTTTAGATATGTAATTGCTGTAATTTCATATGTTTTATTTAATCTTGGAAGTTTAAGATTGTACACTATTCTGTGAGAAAAAAATCCTGTGGCAGAAACTGGAAAAGCCGACAGATAGGTTGTGTGATACAGCGTCACTATGTGCCATTGAAATACCAGCACCCACTGTTTTATGTAGGCAAACTGTAACAAAAAGTACTTATTTAGTATTTTTTTAAAAATTGCATCAACATGAGAATTTCTTTAATTTTTACGATATAAATATAAGGGATTATTTATGTAAAACTCCTTTTCTTTAAATGAAGTGCTCAACAGTCTGTCTTACCCACATATGCAACGCTGGTCAAATAAGACTCCTATCCCTGCTGAGATCAGGGAGAGAAGACGGCCTTTGGATTGTGGCAACACCCACGCTGTTTTCTGGGCTCTAACTTCCTCCATTAGGAGGTGAATGAAATGCTTGAAGTCCCAGGAGAGAGAGAGATGGGGAAGTGACAGTGGGGGATCTCCAGAGGGAGAGCAAGGCATGTGAGCCAAGTTCTGTGCTGCTTTTGATACAAGTCTCCTGTTGCACCCATTTCTGCAGGACTGGGAGGGAGCTCATCTCCTTGTGGAGGTGCCAGAAACATTTGCCTGTAACCTATCCTTAAAATATCCCTGAGGTGCATAAACACAAGGGAGAAGTTAGGAACTGGCAGGAGCATTGAGGTTTCTGGAGTGCTGAAGGCTTCCATGGCACTGTTTGGTTTCTCTCCCAGAGGAGAGGGAATTAGGCACAGCCACTGTCTGGACAGACAGAGCAGTCCTGGCCTGCCCAAACATCTGAATGAGAACTCCATTGGGTCAGCTCTAGTGAGATCTAGGCTAGCTTCTGGGAGATGTCGTCTGAAAATCCTTATCTCTGATGAGGGCCTTTTAATTTGTTTTATTTTATTTCCTGTAAGTTACTTGCCTTCACTTCTCTGGTGGAAGGGAACTGAGGGGAGGCAGGCAGATGGCACGAGGCTATGGGCTCCTGGTGTAGCTCCTGGAGGGCTACCTTCCTGTGGTTTGTGTTTACCTTTTCAAAGGACCTGGAGGGCTTTGATTCTCATGCTGGGCTTCGCAGACTCGTGTTTAGTTCAAGTTTTGCTCTTTAAAAGGTGGGAGAAAGAAGGAGCACTTCTCCTGTCCTAAGACCTTTTGTAAACTATCATCAAAACAAAAATCCTCAAAATCTTCACAGCAAAAACCTGATAAAATGTATCCTTTTTCTGTACAGTTTTGATACCTTATTATCAGGTTCCTTAACAAGAGCCACACAAGCTGAGTACAGAACAGCTTTTAAACTGAAAACTTAAATTGAAAACTAATTGATTCTTTCCAATGTTCCCTTGCACCCAACCAGGACCTCAACACAATTTATAGAAGTTGACATTGTAGCATTGAACTTTCGGCTGTTACCTGAGCTTCATGCTGGGGCTGGTTTAGGTAAAGCCCTGGGAACTCTCTCCCCCATCCATGGCCCATCCATGGCCCCTGGTGCAGTGCTCAGTGCAAGGAGCACATTAACAATGAGTCTGGTTCTCTGCTCGCCTGAGGGATGGGTTTGGTTCATCGTGGTTGGCAAGCACCTCAAATTGGAAATAAGTGTGCATGAATAAATATTCCTTTGCTTCTGTCATGATGAGTTATGGACATATTACAAAAATAATTATCTTCCCTTCATAAATCAGTCTGATAGTTAACTTTGGTTTGCTTACTAATTCACTGTTCCTGCTAAATGTTCTTTGGTTTGGGTCAGACACTTAAACATAGGAATAAATCACAGGTCTAAGCCAGAATGCTTTTTGTTGCTGGGAAAGAAAAATAAGTCTAAAACCAAAATAGATGGCATTTGTAAGCAAATCTACAGTGCAATGATGGCCCTAAAATGAGGTGCTTGTATTAGCTGTTCTGTTAGCTGTTTTGTAGAAGTATTTTTAGAAAGAATTTTGCCTAATTTATTTAAAACAGTGATCACCATTAGTTTTAGGTGGGCAGGTTAGTGAAATAGATTTGTTGAGGTAGATATACTCAGAGGTAGAATCCAGGAGAAAAAGGGAAGCCATAGGTGCCAGAAGCCAAGCCTTAGGGCATGTGAGACACTCAGGTATTCTATGTGTATGTTGCAGCCATACCAGCCAGCAAATGCAAGTTAAGCACAAACCTTTTTTAAAGGAGCAAAAATCAAGCCAGTTGGAAGGGAAATGTTGTATTCCTGAGTTGCAAGGAGAAATATGTTGCCAATTCGTATTGCAACAGAGCTCTGGTGACAAGAGGCTGCATAATAAAGCGAGTACTTGTGCGATAGTGCCGGCACACTAGCTGCATGTTCTACAACAGCATTTTCTAGCCATGTTCAACAGTGTGCCTGCTATCGCTCCTCCATTTGTTGAATTCAGGATGACCTTTGCATGAATAAAGTCAAATAGGATTAAGGCAGGAATTTTCAACAATGGGAAAGAGCAACAGATGTAGCCGACTTTGAACGTGGGAGGATTGTTGATGCACGGTTGCCTAAAGGGAGTGTCTGTGGTGACAAAAAAAGGGGGGGAAAAACCCAACAATTTCCTAAAATATTAACTGCATAAAAGAAAAGAAAATAAATAGAAAACAATCCAAAGGAACTGAGTGATTCTGGTTTTTATTGGCATCAAGCTGAAGGCAGGGTTTTTTGATTCACTGCCTCCTTTTAAATCCATTTCTCTCTATCCTTTCAGCAGAACTCTGTTCTCTGCAACTGTCACTATATGAGCTGTCTGAAGGGTTTGTGGCATGCACCATATTTTCAGATTCACATTTTTTCTGAGTTGTTTTAAGGAAAACAAAAATGGATTATACAGGAAAAAAGAGATGTTGTTTTGCTGGAGAATCAGCCATTTGAATACCAAATCCAGATCCTGCTAATGTTTTTTGGTTTGATTTATCCTGTGCAAAAGCATATAGATGGATCTCAAATGAATACACTGTAAGCACTCTATATAGAAACTGTTGCAGAATAAAGGGGGGAAAAAGGCTAAAAATATATTTAAAGCAAGAGCTCTTTCTGATATAACTTAAGTATTTTTATGTGTCATTAGATATACTAAATTTGTTTTTATCTCAATGAAAAGAGGACATGTAAATGTATTGTACTTAATTTCATTATTGACAAGAGCTGTTTTGTAGTTTAGCAGATAGTTGTGTTAACCCCTGAATGATACTTCATAGTTTGTAGTAATGAATAATGGACAAAATTTAGATATCGCTCATATGTCTAATTCAGACAAATCAGCTTTGAAAAGCATGCATAGGAAAAGCTTTTAAAGTGTGAATGAAATCATGTGCTCTAGCTCAATGAAAGGGCTTTAAAGGAGCTAGCTAGAAACTAAAGTCATTAAGGAAATCACATTGTAAATGTTATGAAAAATATTAGTGAGCTTAATATATTGGTTCAACTTTAATATTTAAAAGCTTGATTAAACACTCACTGATTAAATGCTTAGACTACACTTTAAAGTGAGCTGTGCTGTTGAGAGGGCAGTCTCTCACAGTGGAAAAATCATTTGGATTCAGAGGATGTAGCATGGTGAAACATCTAATACTTCTTATCCTGCCTCTCCTTTAGAGCAGAGCTTGCTGGGGTGAGCTGTGGGTTCCCACTAGCTGATGCCAGGCCACAGTACACTCAGTAGTTGTAACATGTCTACCATCCCCAAAATAATGAGTATTTCAACTGACAGAAACAAACAAATAAAAAACCCCCAAACAAGCACAAATAAAACCAAACAAAAAAAATTTACCCCCAACCCCCTGTTGTTACCTGGGGTGGAATGTATTGAAGAGCACAGTGCTCTGTGTACTGGAGGCTTCATTACTAACTTCTGTTACCTTGGTAAAGGTCCTGTGATGTTTAATTTTGAGACTAGGACCAACCTCATATGCATGCCTGGCATCTTTAGCACGAAGAGCACAAAACTGTTGCTTGCATGGAGTGGATTAATGCCCACTGTGGCTGTAGAAAGTCTCCTTTATTTCCCTGTGGGCTCAGTGTGGGGACTGACATTAAGCTCACAAATGTGTACATAACTGCTCATGTTGTGCATGCACAACTGGGGGAGAAGCTGTCACAGGCACACAGCAAAACCAAAGAAATACCTTTTGAAAGAACAGGTAGAGGCTGACTGTTACACACCTGGATTTTTGTAAGCATTCTTGAGACTTAATGCAGAGCCCACTTAATGCCCTACACTGAAGGCAAGGAGAAGTTGAGGTCCTTTAATTGCCCTTCAGTTATGTTCCAGAGCAGTGAAATCTTTCCTCTCAAGGTTCCATGAGTGTGAACTGAGGAGGTTAGAGTTGTTTCTAACCCTTTAGTTGTCTCTTTTTCTTAGGTAGGCCAGCTAAAATCTTCATTCTCCCTCACTTCATCAACACCTTTGGGACAAGGAACTGTAATCTTAAAGCCTTGCAAGGGTCATGTTTCTTGGCTTGATTCAATGCAAATACATCTTTAGAATCCAACTCAGCCAGACAACTTCAAAAGTATCCTAAAACGCTATACTGCTGTAAATAATTGTAAATAAAAAGAATGTTCTATTTTTGTATTCTTTCTTTTTGTCCAGTTAGCTGCCTTGTATTTTATGCTTCTGGAGCATAATGAAAGTAATTTTTACTTTAAAAACACATAAGCAGAATGTGTTTCTGTTACTTCGAGTAAGCTCAGGGTGTTTTTAATGTATCAAGAGATTATATGTTTATATTTTCTTTCTCTGTGTGTATATAGATATATACAAACTTAGATCTTAGTATATTTACTACTATAGTTATATAAAAGGGTATGTATGTTATATGTACCTTTATATATAAAAAATATATGTTTATTGTCTGCCTGCAAGCTTTCTAGAAAGTGAACTCAGACAGTAATTTGATACAGATGGCTTAACAGATCATAATTCAAGTGTTTTGCCCTAGAATCTGCTTCATAACTCAACCATATTCTGTTAACACCATGAGCCCTTTTCTTAATGTTGCGAAAGTGCTCTTAGGAACTCTGTGAAAAGCTTTGTTTTTGTCACTGTAAAGCAATGCTGAAGAATTGATGCTTTTCTAAAGTGCCCTTCTGTCCCTCTGTGCTATTGGTAAGTAGTCTGTCATGATTGTCATTGACAGCAGTGACTCAGTAACTTAATGTGATTGTATCTTTTATTGTGAGACATGGGTGTGTAAGTCAGAACCCAGTCAATAGGCTTAAGTAGAAAACTATGGCAAACCAAATATTGTTGCAATGCTCAATGTGGTTATAACTGTAACCACAACTTTTCCATTGTGCCTAAAATGCTAATGGAATATTACCACTATGATTTAAAAAAGGAAAAAAAAGTAAGAAATAAAATTGCTTTTGAGGGGTTTTCAGGGAAGGAGTTTTCTCTGCAAAGGCATTTAACTGTTTTTACATTTCTTTATAGCAATGCGATTAGGTTTTTATAAAAAAGATGTTTGGGATTTTCCCTGCTAGAATTAGGTTTTCTTTTAAGACAGTATCTTTTTTTTATGTTTACATACTTGCCATTGTTTTCAAATGTAGGATCAAAATATGGCATAGGTATGAGTAATAGGGAATAACAAGAAGATAATTCTGATTAGAGCCTCCACTTTTTTTAAATGTTCTCCCATTTCTGTTCTCCTTGGATATACAAGTGGTTGCTTTAAAATCACAGCCTGTCTTTTTTTGCAAGCATTTAAAGAGTTGTAGAACCCATACAACACATGGCACATTAAGGGGTTTGCTTCAGAGCACTTTCATCTCTTTTGGAAAAGGGTTTCCTTCCTTTTTTGCAGGAAGCCAGTACTGTGACTAATCCCCAGACAAATGAAATGTATTGTTCTGTATTTTGGGTTTTGTGTGGGTTTGTGTGTTTTGGGGTTTTTTTGAGCACAGATGAGCTATAATCGGTCCTTCATCACCCTCAGTCTCACTTTCTCTGACAGTTGCTCTGACAGTGTTTCATGCCCAATACAGAAGAAGAAGAATAAAGAAAGCAAGATCATGCAATGGCCTTGTTTTCTGACCATATTTTAACAATTTCACATCCCTAAACTCCTTAACATTGTTCTTGCTGCTATCCCTGCATGAGTAATGGACTCTGTGTGGATCCTCAACCAGGTGATCTAAATGACACCGACAAGTGCATATCTGCTTGGAACTATTTGAGAAATAGATTCACATTTTTAAAAAATTGGGTTATTTTCATACTTATTGAGTAAAAATGGAGTAAGAGAGGTAAAATCCTACTATAGCCTTGTTTTGTTCTCTCAACTTATGGGATTCTTTTAAAAACTGGTTGATGAGTTTGTCTGTGAGTTGTAGGTTTAGGTTCCATAAGAAGTGACCTCTTTTCATGGTGAAGTTAGTTACAAATATATTGCTTGTGTCTGATTTAGGACATATAAGGCTGGTTGGAGCATATTGGTTAGACTTCTGTTCTGAAGAGTCTTCTAAACAGCCAGGCTCTACGAGCTGCAGAAGAAGTTTGGGACACCAATCAGACCAGTCTTAACTACCTGAACTCCTCTTTTGAGAGTCCATTGCTCTCCCCTTCCTGCTTCCTCCCACCCATCCCCAAACTTGCAGAAAGGATTGTTAAGTACCAGCACCTAACACTGCCAAGGTTTTATGAACAGGAGAAAATAAAAATCGTTGCTAAATGACCTTTAAGTATTTACATATGGTTAAAAATACCAACTTATGTGCATGTAACTCATTGAGAACCTAAACTATGACTGAAGCACCATGCACACTGTATGTTTATCAACTCATCATTCTCCCACTAGACCTTCAAAACTTCTGTTTGGGTACTCTGTAAGTTTTAATGTAACTGTAGGAAAAATGGTTCTTTGAACTCCACTCTAATGCAGCCTTAAAGGTAAGGTAGGTCTTAATCAAATGATGTTCCTGCACTTGTTTCCCAGTCATGTCTTGGGTGATGCTTCTGCTTCTGAGTGTTGCCTAGAAGTATGAAAAGCTTGTGTTTTTAAGATGATGGGTCCTACACCTGTAAATAATTTTTAGAAGCTCATGTAACTTGGAACTAACACTCAATATTAGAACAAACTTTGTAGATTCCACTGGAAGCTTATTTAGAGCAGTTGGCTTTTATAATTTGTCAAAGTTTCAAAATTGCAGCTGGTTTGCTGTGTTACCAGTGCTTTCCCTTACAATAACTTTGTCTTCCCTTTATTCTCCCCATTTCAAAGACTATCATAATCATTTAATCTCTCGTTATGCAATTAGATATGTTGCTACACATTTATTAGCAAACTTACTGTCAGACTAGTAGTAATGCTCTAATTTACACTTCCCAAAGCATGGAAATTCCTGTGTAGGAATGAAGGCTCCCTTCTTTTCCCTCCTGCACCTATCCCGAGGTGCTTATGCAGTGAAGAGTATTGCAGGAGACTGAGACGTGTGAGTGATAAGTGCTCTACATGTTGTAACAGCTGGACATGATCAGACATGTTAAAGATGATGTATGAGGCTCAAGTGTGAGTTTCCTGCATTTGTGCTGGCTGAAGATTTTCCCCTTGTAGCTTCTCGGGCTTCTCTGATGAATCTCATCTCATCCTCCAGCCCAAGAAAGAGCAATTCATACCTTCCCCCAATGCTCCTTCTAATAACTGGTTGAAAGACTCAAGTCTTCTGGTGCAGTCCTTCTGTCCAGGTGTTTCCTAGTTCTGTCTGCAGGTGACTGTTTGGAGTCATGAGCAGCTTGCACCAAACACATTAATCATTGCATCATCTGGGAACCAATAGAGAAACTGGCAGGAAAGCTTAATTTTATTTAACACACCATGTAAATTAAGTCCAAAAGGCACTTGAAATGTAACATTTTCATCCATTTGTGGAAGCTCAAAGGTATAACTACTCTTAACGATTTTAATCCAATGTAATGTAATGTATTGGGGACCCACTGATGTCATCTGCCTGTCACTGGGAGTTAGTGACAGTTAATGCATGGATTAGTGATTGGAACAGTGTTGAAAGACCAGGGAGTCATGAATCTTTATCTCTGGTACTGCCTTAGAAACACAGACTCCAATCAGAAGAGCCTATGGAGCTGTCTGTGCAGGAAAGCCCATCAGGACATTGCCTGGATGTGATGCTCATGAGTTTCGTGCACACTCCAGGTGCAATAGTGCATGCTAAAAACCCTGGCCAGTTCCTCACATCACCCTATTGTAGCAGTACTCTCCTTCTGTCTCTCAGCAGCTTGGAATACTTCTCGTACATATGATCTGCAAAATTTGTTCCTCGAACTAGAAATCAGCATTTTTTTCTCGAAGCTTTTAATATTACAGTATTTACCATGTTTTGGCCATAGTGTTTATTTTTTATTTATCTGACAATTTTTTTTTTCACTTTAGGGAATTTAAACCAAGAAAAATAAAAGCAGCTGAAAAAATTCTGTAGTTCCAAATATGAAACTAATTTTTTAAATGTTAACATAAGTACTGTGTTGAATTAATGAAAAAAAGCTATCTCTGTGGACAGTGTACTAATATTTAATTCAAAATTTTATGGAGTAGATCCTGGGGATCATTTAGGAGTTTTACATGTGTTAAAAAAAATGAAACTCAAAAGACCTGACTGCTGTGCATTGCTGTAACACCCCTGGAACGTGGCTAACGCCCAATTACTGCATGCTTAGACTTGGATGGGAATTACAATTGAGCTGTGAAATATTTTGACAGTTTCCAACTGTTGTGTGGTTATTAGCCAGGCATCATAAGAGAATGAAATACAGTGATTTGATTAGGTTTGTATCACAATCTGCTTAAACAAGGATTTTCAACATAAACACGCAGTGGAAAGTGTTAATCAGAGGCAGTATTTAATTATTAGTAGCTTTTCTTGAGTTCTGCAGGAGAGAATTCCTTTCTCCCAAAGATTTTGATTTCTTAAATGAGACTTGCCATACCTTTATGCTTCAGCTTTTCGTTTACAAGCTTTTACTTGTTGAGTGCTAAAAGCATAACCACACCAAATTTAATTTGTTGCATGAAAATTATGTGTGTATTTTTCAAGAGGATAGATTTGACAGTGTTGAAGCTAGAAAAGCTTGTGTTAATTACATATTATAAAACAAAAAGGATATTTTCATTTAACATTTCTCCTTTTAGCTGAACAAGTCCTAGTAATAAGCAAATTTGAATAGTGTAAGAATTCCTGGAAAAATATATGTTAAGCCAAGTGGCACTTGAATTGCTGTTACTTTTACGTGTATTTTTATTTTGAAATGGAACTAATACAGCAAAAATATTCAAACTGCATGCAAATTAAGCTCCAGATTGTGCCAGTCTTGTTATGTTCATTAAGCTATTGAATCCTTGAGTAGTGGCTGTTATTCCATGGGGACTATTCACAGAATAAGGTACTATTCAGAGAGGTAAAGATAACAATCTGCCTTCACACTGCTTAAATAATGCTTATTCTGTTGGGCAACTAAAGCAAGAATATTCAAGCCTGTCATTCCTTAATTTTTCACTTGCTTTATTTAGTAATGCTTTTTTGTTTTCTGTTTTGTTTATGAATGGTGCTTGTGAGTGAAGCATTCCATTTCTGGTAGAGAAGGCTTTTTCATCATCCTGTTTTTTCTTTCAAAAACCCTCTAAGGTAATTTTTGTTTCTCAGTTCAGTCTGCGACATCTCTGCTGTGGCTGAGAGCTGAATCCAGCTGATTAGGTTAGCAGTATGGCTTACGTGTTACTGTTTGCCTAAATACCTCATTTCACCCAGCTGTAATCACTGGGATTTTTCTGACTGCTGTCCTGGGTTTGACCTGAACTCTTACCTTACAGATGACAGAACCTTTCTAATGTATCCTAGATTTTAAAGTGGCTTTGTGACTCTATGGAAACGTGCTGGCTGAGAGGGAGCCTTCCTCTCTGGTAGTCTCATGATGAGCAGTTGGAGTGGTGGGGTTATACTTCTTCAATTGCCACTCTCCTAAACAACTGAAAGAGAAAAGACACACTGTACAGTTACTCATTTGGAGAGTTGCTAGTGGTTATTGAACTTTCTGTGTATTCAGGTAGCTGCATGCCACCAAAAAAAGCAAATTACGCTGTGCTTTGCAAGGAGATCTGATTAACATAGGGGAATTGGTGCATGAGTTGCATATGCAACAAATAATATCAGGACCTCCACGCTAAGATTAATTGGTAAGTGGTATTTTTCGTGGATGATGTGAACCAACAGGCCAGTGTGAAGCATTGCTTGGTGGGAACTAGGCACTTTCCAGCTTGCTTCCCCTGCTGCCAGAGTGTGGAAAGAAGCTCTGCCAGGCTCCTGCTCTCTGATGGCAGCAGCCTGTGCGAGCTGTGTCCTTTCTCTCTAGGCTCTGGAGGTAAGGCACACACCCAGTGTGGGTCTGAAGCACATCCAAAAGAACACTTGGTTCTTCTACTTGCACAAAGCCTAAGTTCTCTCTTACAAAATGAAAGATTTCTTCAACCTGTTGTTAAAGACCTCCAATAATGAAACATCCATGGCTTTCCCAGGCAGTCTTGAGTGCTTCATTATGCTTGAGTGCTCCTCCTGGTGTTTGTCCTCTAGCAATTGAAGCCTGTAACTTTGTTTTGGTAAACACTGGTATGGGGGTCAAGGAGTTTTCTTTCTTCTTGAGAATTTTATATGCCTGAGGACTTACCGTGTTACTTTCCTTTATCATTTGTTTGTAACATAAATTACCTAAATGCGCTCCAGCTTTCTTCCTGCCTTTTTTCCCCCTGATCTTTCTTGGGCTCATCTTCCTTACACTCTGCATCTGAGAAAACTGAACATAAAATTTTTGTTGTGGTTTTATGGATGCTGAGTGGAATGGGAGAGGCAATACGTGCCTTGCAAGCTTTAGTCCTGTCTGTACATCTCGGTATGATGTTTGTCTTTTTCACAACAACCTGATGATGTTGACTTTATGTTCAGCTTGAATAGACTGTTTCCCCCACATCCTTTTGTGAAGAACTGTTACCTAACCAGTTCTTCCTCATCCTGCATTTATGTAAATGGTTATTCCTTCCTATGTTTCACTTGTACCTATTGAATTTCATACTGTTTTCTTCAGAACTTTATTCTTTTTTATGTCATTGGAGTTCTTATAGTGCATTTGATGTCCATCCCAGCTTCTTGTCTAGAGCATCATTCACCTTCCTAATTCAGACTTTCACTCAACCTAAAGAAATACTTTTGCAGGACCCCTTTTAATGCATAATTCCAAGAATAATCTAAAACTTGTCTTGGGTATAGTTTTCCAGGCTGTTTGGCTCCTACGTGAGTCTCATTAAGGCTCTGTTTTCCATGCTTCCTTATGAGAGCATCTTGAAAGACAATTAAAAGAAGTCAGCTACATCTGTAATCTGTTATTTGATGCTTCTCTAGTCCCTGCTTCCCTCGATTAGAAGGAACTTGGATTGCTAGTTATGATTTATTGACAACAAATTAATGTTTGTTTCTTGTCTTCTTTTAACCTTCATGTGCTAAGAAACACCTTAATTATTTGTTCCATCTCTTTTTCATTTGCTTGTCTGCATTCTTCCTATTTGTCTTTTTTCTTACGCATTTAAAGACCAGAAGGAAATGTATTTTTTTCCAACTCTTATGATATCTCCCCTATGTTCAAGCTTCCAAACTGACCGTTCATTTTGGATGTTGTTTCATATTGGTTCCTCCAGTACCCTAGGATTACATTAAATGTGTTCAGCTGATCTGAAATCATCTGGCTTATCTAAGCTCTTTCCACACGGGGCTGAAATCTGACCTTTCTGTGCCTGTATGAGTAATGCAAGTCTCCAACTTGCATCTGATTTGTAGAATAAAGACAGATGTAGAAAAAAGTACTAAGCATTTCAGATGCCTCCCCATCATCTGTGGACAACTTCTCCTTACCACTGAGGGGGGAAGCAATACTTTTTTTAATATCCATGTTGTGATTGTTTACATAGAGTCAGCTGCTGATGCAGTAGTCTATCAAGGCAAAAACCTATTTCCATTAAATTCTCTTTTATCTATAGCTGTCTTAAAGAGCTTTAAGAATATCCATCTTTATGCCTGGTGCAAGCTCATGGATACCAGCACCTCTTGAAGGATTGTAAAATACACAGATTTTATTTCCACTGTCAAGAGGTGTTCTATGGCCTTCAGAGGTACTGTGACATTAATACCAGGCTTAAAAATACTGAATGCTCTATGCACACCCAAACAGAGATTGTTTTCCTTTGTTACTGCAATACCTGCACAAATCTGGCATCTGTGCTGTGTTCTCAATTATTTAAAACAAAGATTTCTCATAAGTAAAGGCTAATGCTTCCATAAATCTGCCTATGGTTGGGCATTAATATAAATGATGCAGTAGATTTACAAAATAGGTAACTGTTGAGTTCTGAGCAATATCACCTTAATGAGCCAACATCAGAAGGTTGCCTGGAAAAACCATGTCCGTTGAAATGTTCAGAAGAGTGGCATAATGACTTGTGTTTATTTAATGGCTCTGTCAAAAGAAATTCCTGCAAAAGCAACAAGAGTTCACTGTTTTTTAGGAAGAATTGGCAGTGACTCTCATTTTTAGTTTGCCTTGTGCTTTCTTTTAGAAGAGATTCTTGTGACCTTTTCTGACAAGCTCTAACACTTCCATTGTTTGCTTCAGGCCTTTGAAATGTGGCAGAGATAGCCTTGGGCCCAGGGAGGTGCGTTTTGCTAGTTCAGTTCACATTTAACAAAGTTAAAAGCTTTGAAAATTGCTATTCCTCATCTGTGGTTTAAGTTGCTTAATTCTGGCAACCTGCCCAAAACCCTGAACGTTCCCATCGTGGCAGAGAGCCAGGGATTGTGAACCAGCAGCATCCTGGTAGCTCATCTGGGCTTCCAGCACAGATTACATGAGAGCAGAGCCTTCAGCCCACATGCCACCAGGACGACTGGAGAAAGGAAGGTGGACACAAGGAAACTGCCTGTCTTCTGAGAGCAGAAAAATGAGGCCCCATCCCTGCATGTCATCTGTTCATACTGTTACACTACAAATCCGTGTAATCATCAGAGACTGAGCTCCACGTTTGCTTCTGCTTAATGGTATGAGTTACATACCTTTTCTTGGGTTTTTTTAATTGAAAACACAGCATTCAAGACAAAGATTATGCGACCTCAGGGAAGAGAAGCTAGGTGAGCCTTGGCCAATCCCTTTTTAATAGTTCAGTCTGAGGAGATCACTAGAACTTTTTTCCTGGCTGTACTGACCATCAGGTGAAATTACGTACGCATAAGTAATCAATTCATTAAGTTGTCTCAGATTTGTTTCTCTTTTACCGGTTCATTAACATAATCTCCTTGCAATTAGCTAGTAAATTTAGGGCTTCTCAGCCTGATGAGGTTGCTGCCCACACTCCTGTGCAGTCCTGTTCTTCTCTGCTGAGAACATCCACGGGGGAGGTTGTCATCTGGAAATAAATCATCTGTCTTGCTCTTAATTGATTGCCATGAGCAGACAGCCTTGTGTCCTGTTGTGCAAGTGAGGCAATTGTCCAGTGGTTGATGTGTTGTGACTTTTGGTTCTGAACGTTTAGAGTTTAGTTCTGAATTCTTGGGTTCTTTCATCCTTTAATCCCTTACAATGAAAACCAAACCAAAACCCTAAAAGACTCTGCTAAGAAAATGTTGCTTCATTACTAGACAAAGTAAATGGCAAAAGGAGGCTACCAGATAGTTACAAAAATTACAAAATGAAGTACTTAGCAGTAGCCTTTCTTACTGCAGTCTCTCCCATCTTTGTGCACTGGATGCCTGTAGGTTATATACATGTGCACATTTCAGTTGTATGATCACATACTGTAATTTTCTACCAGACCACTTCCTTGGTGCTCAGAGTAAAAGCAACCAGACGCAGTCATCTGCAGGCTTGCTTTTCTTTCCTTGCCCAGGCATGGCTTGGAAAAAAATCCTTCCAGACTCCTGGCCATCAAAATATTTAACAGGCAACTCAAAACCCTTTTGCATGAAATGATTAGACCTACTTGACCAACTGCTAACTTGAGGTGTGTTCTAAGGATTTCACCTTCCTCTTTACCTTGCCACGTTCAAACATGAGAGCATCGTGTCAGCTCAGGCAGATGTCTAAATGTTGGGCTATGATTGAACATGGACTGGTTTGGTTGTGCCAAAATTAAACCTGTAAAATGATAAGCAATTAAAAGCTTATGCCTAAGGCTTTTGAGAGAAAAGTTTATATTTTATTGCATATCCACATTCCCTGTAGGCACAATCACAAGAGTGAGGAAGGCAAAGTTTTAAGATGTCTGCTGCTGATGAAACTTGGAGGTTACCTAAATGCTTGTTATTAATCACATGTAAGAAATAAATTCAGTGAATCTGTAACTTGTGTCCAGCAGCTGGGTTTTCATATCTCCTCCATTTTTAGGCACAGTAGGAACCAGAGACATTTTGTGTAACCATATACCATGCAAAGAGAGAGCACAAAGTTGAAGAATGTACTCCTAAACTGAAGTTTGTGTATCATAGTAACAGAATAGTAGAACTAACATTTCTTTCCAGGAAATGTGTATTTTCTAATACATGGATGCTCCTGCCTTACTAGAAGCAGAGGAATGCCACTTGTATTTTGATGTGTCACTAAATTGTAATGTTATGGTCACCTGCTATGTAAAAAACACCTAACTACCCTAAGTAAAGAACATCTCGACACAACTGGGTCATGAGGATTTTTTTTTTCAATTTTTGTACTAAAATAGAAAGCTCTTCTCTTCTATCTTAGCAGACTCTTTCCATATTGTATTTGATATTCCTGATACTAGTAAAAACCACCTTTTGACTTAGGCCCAGACTGTTCCGTAGCCCAGAATAAGCAAAATTGAATGCATGTTGGACACATACAGACCTTGCTGAAGGCATAAATTGTATTAAATGAGCTATATTCAATTTCTCGTACTCCCAGGCTAAAGGGACATTTCTATGGGTGAAGTCCTGTGTTGTTTAAAAAAAAAATTCTAGAGTATCATTCTGATGATAGAAAATTATCTATTTGACTGAAATGTACTTGGTATCTTGTTTCTGTTGCACCTTTATACAACTTTTCAGACTGTTCAGTTCAGCTGAGTTCCCTAAACTTCTGCATCCAGCCACATGCCGCGCATTTTCACTCGCATACTTGTGCCTTACTTTCATTTACCTTATCTTGCATTTTAATGGTTGCACAATTTTCAGTGAGCCCAGACAGCACCGTGGTTTTGATAGGGGTACGGGAAAATCCCTTTTGCTTTGCTCAGTCAAATAAGTTAGAAGCTAGTGTCTGTACTTGCTTCTTGAGGGAAAAAACTTGTTTGTTCATTGTTTGTAGGTCTTCCCTGTTCTGACTTTCAGCCCTATCTCAATCTCAGCTTCCTCTCCTGCAGTTAATTACCAGTCCTGCGTTGTTGTCTCAGCTCCTTTCCTCTTCTAGGAGTTGTGTTCATTAATATAAAACTCAAACCACATAAGTCTTCCACCTAGATTACAACCCTTTTTTTTTTTTTCCGCTTACTCCTCTCAGCATCTTTCTCTTCTGGGCTTCAACATTGCCTCTTGTTTTTTTTAAAAACCTCTATCCCCATACAATCTGTCTACAAGCCCTTGAGGTCCTCAGACTGAGCCCCTATGGTCTTCATTCTGGCTGCTCGCTGTGCCACAGTCCCATAGCCCCATGTTCTCATCACTGTTCCAGTCTTGATTTTCTTCTCCTGAGTGTTGGGCTGTGTGTCAGAGATGCATCTCAACCCTCACTCTGTGAGTCGTCACTGTGCCTGATGCTGGGTTCCTCAGAGCAGCAAAACAGCTATTTGAATATTTTCAGGTGTGGGGATGCAGCCTAATACTTAAAGCTATTGTTCTCTTGTTAGCGTAGAGTAATGGTCTGATGGGATAATCTCCCAAGAGAAAAAGTGCATACCCTATGAAACATATTAAATGGGCTTCCAGAACGTGTAAAAAGAAGAATAGAGACTTCAGTGCTTTTGTTGGGTGTGAAACGAAGACATATCGAAGATCCTGAAGCCAGTGCTGACTCCAGCTGATAAATCCATCCACACGATGCTGCATTTAGATCTGAGCTCCCATGTGAGGGACCAGCTCTGGAGCCTCTGTGCTTGCCGTGCGGTTGCACCATGGCTGGGCAGAAGCTGGTTGTGTAAGATTCCACAACCTGTTGATCAGTGAGCAGCTCTGGCAATCTGGTGTGGATATCTTGGGCTTTTTAGTGGCATTTCCAGCTGAGTTCGCAGGGACTTTGGCTTTTGAACTCAAAAAGGCAAGTCATGAGTGCTGTGTCATTTAGAAGAATTGTGTAGTCAGTGCTGAAAAGAATGATGGAAGAAAAAGGTTATTAAATTTTCATTTCATCTGATTTGTTCCTAGCAATCATGCAGAGCAAATACATGCTAGAAATAGGCACTTGGTAGTAATTGTGTTTGCACCAAACCAGTAACTAATATGTGCAACATACAAATATTGAAAGAAAATGGTTTGCGTAATGATTTTTCACACACACACAAAAGAAAAAGAAACTCAAAACTAGCATTTGTTAACCCCTCTGAAGGCATGTCAAGTGCTCGCACACAGTTCTGCCTTTACTCATGTATTTCCATTGTGTCTGGTGTTGAATGCTTTTATCGTAGATTAAATAACGAAAGCTTTGACGCAGGTGGTGATTAGGAGCATAACATTGTCATAGTATTAACTTCACCTTTATCAAAAAACACATGGACTAATAAGTGTGGAAAGAAAACCTTATACAATTTCTGCTTTATCAGGTAAGAGAAGAGAAAATTGTGCGTGTTATGCGTATTATGCACGTCCTAAATCTTCCGCATTCTGGATAAAGTGATTTTAGAAAATCTAAAATAAGTGGAAAGACAAATGTGGAAAACAGCTTCAGCTTAAATATAGATTTTCAAGGAATTGTAGTCCATCTTTTTAAACATTGATAATTTTTAAATATAACATTAAATTCTGCTAAATTTATTGTTTTAATACCTTTGTATTCAGTTTTGTAAAGCCTGGCTTTAAATTCAGTTACATCTTCAGTGTGTTAGATAAGTAATTAAAGCATTTAAATGACAATATTGCCTAAGGCAATTTCAGAGTTAACCAGAAAGCGTTTAGGTGGTGATGGGAAAATTTAACATTTTTGTAGATAGTTTCAGCAACAAGTATTAAGACTTTATAATGAACATTTAATGTATCTGGTAAGTAGTGTTCTATGATTTGAAGAAGTAGCTTTGTGCATTAAACGTTTGTTAAAATGTCATCTTTCCACAATTTGATATTGCTATTTTAATTATTTTCTCTCAGTAGTGTTATTTCCATATATATAACTTATAATAACAAATATATTTTAAGTAATGGAGCACCTTAAATTTGAGGTCAATGGTTGGTTACTGGGTTTTGCTTAAAGTTGTAAAAAAACAGAAGAAAAACGTCTTAATTACTTTACTAAATCTGGAGTAACTGGCAGCTCCTATGCAATATTTGTTTCTCTGATTAAAATCTTGTGCATGGTAGAGTTTATAATTTATTGCTGCTTTTCCTTCCCTATTTTGTATCTCCCTGCTAAAGCTGTTAATTCAGTGTATTTAGAGATATTTGTCTCATCGTTAATGGATTTGTTCATGCTGATTTGAATGGTTGACAGGATTACAAAATATAAGCACTTTTTAGCAAGTTATTTAGTACATATGATGTGGTATTTTAAAAAAATCTCAGCAAGGTATATCTTTTGCACTTTCTAAATGAGTTAGCAGTGCTTCTGTCTGATGAGGTGGTAGTGTGTTTATACAACAACTTTTTAGTGCTGATTGTGACAGTAAATGAAAAATTACTTCCCCGGCTCTGTGCACTTTTTTTTTTTCCCCCAGAAGCAGTGAAAACAAATGAGTTGATAGCAGCTAATTGCTGAGCACTGACAGGCTTCAGTCAAGGGGGGGCATCGTTGGTCTTTCACAAATAGACAATAACAAGTAAATCCATCTGACCATAAACTTAAGTGGCTGTGATATAGTAAATTGCTTGCTCTTAATTTGTCTTAATTTGGGAACTCTCTAGCTCTAAAGTACATCAACAGCTTGTTTGTTGTGTATATATGCTTTTAATTGTATTATATTGGAAAAAATAGGTGATCTCAGTTCTTCCATTGTAATTCAGATGTAGGATTAGCATCAGTCGCATTCTGCCTGTTTGATTAAATCTAAGAAGTTTTTAAAGTGGCAGTGTTTTCCTAGGGAAATAAGTGTGTATGTCTTGAAAACATCTGCTGTAATCAGTATGCTGGATTTGAGGAACAGCAGCTAGTCTGACAAATACCAGTAGCCTGAAATATTCTATTTCATGGTTTATGTGCACAGAAATGTTACTAAAGGGGTCAAAATAACATTTTTGGAAATGGTCGTTATTAGCTAATGATGGTCTAATGGTCATTAGCTAATGACACTTGTTAGAAACCACCCTCTGATAACAATTCTCATCCAAAATTTCGTTTCCATGTAGAAAAGCTAGAGCCTAGAAGAGGCAGCTCTTAGGGTACGGCTGGAAGTGGCTGTTTAGAAACGCAGGGCCGTAATTACCTTTATGCAATCGCTCACTGGCACAGAAAGAGCACCAAAAACTGTCCTCTGGAGCCTGTACCAGAGGAATCCATCAATCCTATGTTGTGACTTCGATCATGGAAGGACTTGTGGGGATGCTTTTTCATGGCTGAATTTTGGGAAGTGTTTTCAAGGCTGCGTATCATGGGCTGTGCAGGGCTGCGCCGTAAGTGTTTCAGCATGGCTGTTTCCACTGGTACAGTTCTTGGCCTGTTCTCCTGTGTAGGTCTGGAATCCTGTATATCTGCATCCTTGGGCGACAAGTGCCTAGGGCAACAACTCTAGATAATAACTCGCGATTTGTGTCTTTTGCAAGTTACAGTCATTGTAAACTGACAGCTGTGAAGGACCTAAACTCACATCAAAGGATACAGATCATCTATTTAGGTCAATTAATGTTAATTCTCATCTTCCATTAAATTCTTTTATCTTCTCTCTTTTTCTTTTCTTTTTTTTTTTTTCCAGCCAAGCCCAATACCAAGTCCTGTTTTGGGGAGAAAGCCAAATGCTAGTCAGTCATTGCTTGTGTGGTGCAAAGAAGTTACAAAAAACTATAGGGGAGTGAAAATCACCAATTTTACCACGTCGTGGAGAAATGGTTTATCCTTTTGTGCAATATTACATCACTTTAGACCAGACCTAATGTAAGTTGTATACTCTTTTCCTGCATAAGCTAACTCTCATAGAAATATCAAACAATTTTTTAACTTGAAAATCAAATATCGGTGTGTTTCAGGTGTTGAACTTTCACCCTTTGCTTTCAAGGAGGGAACTGTCCTTTCTAAGAAACCAGGTTTATTGGATGCTCAAACTTTGTGACCTCTTTGCGCTCCCTTGTCGCATAAACAATTATTTCTCCCCTCTCTGTGATTTGTTTTTCTTCTTCTTAATCTTATACAAAGAACTGACTTCAGGATGATTATGAGAATTGCGCCAGTGTTGAAATGAGATGAGAGGAATAAGCTCTTTGTATGCTGACAAGGACGGATTACCTCCTGGTAAATTTGGTTGTCAAGGCTGGCCTCTAGTCTCTGCCTTAACTTCTTTTTTAGATGGAGAGCTTCAGGCAATGAAACATGTAATCGGTGTTTATTTATTTATTTATTTATTCCTTTAATTTTCCACACTATTAGTTTTGTTGATTGAATTGCTGTGAAATTGCTAGTTACTGTATGATATTATTGTATGTCAAATTTTTAGATTTAGTTTGTTTTAAAACTGCTGCTTTTATCAAATACTGTATATACCCACTGTGCCATTTTCCCCCTCAGTGACTACAAGTCCCTGAATCCTCAAGATATTAAAGAAAACAACAAAAAGGTAAGAACTGCCAGGCAAAAAAAAAAGAAAAAGAAAAAAAAAAAAAAAGAAAAAAAAAAAGACATAGCCTCAATTTTTACTTCACTGCAGGTTTTTATTAATTTTGGGAAAGTGCAGTTGTTTTGTAAGGTCATAACTGCGGCTCACAGAAGGTGCTCGGCCTCCCGCGGCTCAAATCGGATGCATTATTGACTTGAGTTTGTCTTGGTTTTAACATTCACAACAAGTGCGAGGCTGGCATTAGAGTTTAATATTTGTATGGCCTACATTAACTGTGAAAGCAGAGGATGGGCCTGGCCAGCCTTCTGTGAGCACTGCTCTGATTTTTCCAATCAGCCACGTAATTAAAAAAACGAAAAACATAACTGCTCTTGGACTGTGGTACACGAGGCTTCTCTTGCTGTTGCCTTAACAGGGCTCTGGGAACTGGACATGGTTGATATTGCTTTGATGGTGGGTTTTATATTTTTAAAACTCAAATTTTACACCTACTCTGACAGACATTCAGCATCAGCTGAATGAAGTGGTGTGCACAGCACGGGAGGTTTAGGACAAAAGGTGTTGAGATAATACTTTATAAATAAATACTAGCAAAATAGTTCATAGCCTTGTGCCGTGCAACTCTTTTAAAGCACTTTTTTTAGGTGCAAGATGTAAAAAGTTTCCCTGTTAAGAAGAAGGAATTCAGTTTGGGAATCACCGGAAGACTTTTTATTTCTGCTCACTATTTTAGACATGTTACAAGCTTCAGTTGGGCCCTAGGGACATGTTTAGAAATTAAAGTTTTCATGTGAGTCACTGATAATAAAATCGTTCCTGATGATCATCTGAAAATTGTTTTTAAGTATCTGCCTTCTTAATGCTGTGATTTTATTTTTATACTGCTTTAAAAGAAACTATATTTAACTGGGATGAAGGTATAAAAATACACTTTGAATAAATTAATCCAGTTCAGTATTATATAGTAAACATATCTACAATCTAGTATTATTTACTTATGTGGAATTTCTGAAAGTGCTTTATTAAAATTCATTTTGTTAGTATTTTAATGTGTCTGCATACTTATGTGTTAAGCAGGGAGTTACTTGTCTTTAATTTAGTACTTAAGTATTATAAATAATGAAATATCTCTGAGCTGCTTCTATCTAATGAGTCGTTTGGCTGATGATATTTTTTTCATAATACTATGAGGACTTATAATGACCTAAGTGGATTATCTGTGACATCACAGTAGTTTCTGTGACCATATGTTTTTGTACTTCAAGTTTTGTTGAGCGTCTGGCCTAATTAAGCCGGATTATAAAAAAGAAAGAATAGATTATTAATTAAAAATGTTAGCAGTATCATCAGTCATCTTTTCTTTGTGCAACTGTGATGGCAAACAGTGAACTTTTCAGCCTGTCTTTCTAACAGGATGTAGTTCCCAGAATTGAAGAAATAGTGATTGTTGTTATTGTGCAGTTTTTTTCTTTCATCACTTTGCCAGCCTTTGCCTGACAGCTACACTGAGTATCTCAGTTGCTTCCTGCAGATTTATTTCCTGGTCTCACACAGTTCTGCCAGATAACCCCATGTGCCCTTGGTTAGAGTGAATGCAGCACGGCCAACAATGGCTGCCTAGAAATTCCATGCAGATATGTAACACATTTGACAATGATTCCTCCTAACCAATTAAAATAACATCTTTGGATGAATAGGATGATTTTCTTTGTCTGAAGCAGCCCCCTTTTTTTTTTTTTCTTCTTTTTAAAATGTTTTTCCACCTCTGCCCCCACTCCCCAGAAGGGACACCATAGATTAAAGGTTAACCCGTAAGAGTATATCTTTTAGAAGTGCATGACCTTCTTTGTATTTTAATAATAATAAAAAAAGAAATCTTAAGAGAGAACTATTTCAGTGCAAATACTGAGTATAATTACAGATGGAAATGGACTTTCACAAAAGGCACACCATCAGAGGTTCTTTATAACACGCCCCCGCCACTTGCCAACTTGGTGCTGCCACTGATGCTGAATAAAAAAGGGTATTTACCTGTGACATCTGATCTTGGCCAATATGTCACTGTGTTACAGAGTTGGGAAATGATTGGAATACTGCCTGTGGTGCTTGTGCTGATGGATCCCAATTGATGTCTGTCAATCAGCTTGTCAGTAAATTTAAAAAAAAAGAAAAAACTTCAATGGGAGATAGGTAAATAGGCTTAGTGTCCTGAATATACATACATTTAAAAAAAATCCCAAACACCTACTACATTGGCATCATTCCGAATTGGAAGGTATTTTTGGTGCACATTGCAAATTCAAATTTCTGTCAGGAACAAAAGAGAAACCAGGATTATCTTTGAGGAAATTGCAAATGTTACAGGGATACTTTCCCAGCTGGTCCAAAGAATTGTGCTTCTACTTAAATCTCAGCTATAGCTAACTATCCATATTGCCTTCCCAGTAACATTAGACAGCTAACTTGATCTAATATGTCCATTTGATTATTATTAAATAATAATGAAATTAAAAATAATGAAAAATGGATTAAAGTTACAGCGTACTGGCAGTATAGGTCCTTATCAACAGTAGAAATTTTTCACATTGCTAATAACATGTCCTGCACTTTAAAAATATAAGCTACTAAACAAGACTTGGCTGAATCTTTAAGGGGATGAAGGAATGAGAAGTAGAAGGGCTCAACAGGATGGTTCTAATAATGGATTTCTTGTTTTAATTATTGTTTAGAGAAGCTTGCTTCATTTGAGAGATTATTGCGTGGGAATATCTTTTGGATGTTCAGTTGGCACTTTCAATTTTTATGATGCTTTTTTTCCCCCCAGTTTTTGGCCATTTCTAACAAATTTCTCAATACATTTAAACTGGAGTGATCATCTTAATAAAATACTCAGTTCTTAAAAGGAATTCTTTTAAATTATGCATTTAAATAGAAGAATTCAGAATTACAGGGGTATTGAGTCAAAATGGAAAATATTCCTTACCTTGAAGCTGAAGTCATGTTTTTATAATAAGTAATGCTCACCTCTGCAATTTGATTCCACAAAGTCATAAGCACATATCTAATTGCATTTGTAGGAGGTGCTTGTTGGCATCAGTAGGATCATGCAAGAGCAGAGTTAAACATGCAGGGAAATAAACATTTGCAAAAATCGAGGCTGAGTTATGCCTCTGTTTAACAAAAATAATTTGTCTTGGAAAATTTATTAATACCATGTTACAAACTATTTAGAAATAGGATGCATTTATAAATGTGCTGGAATATCAAGAAGCTCCCAGCTTTTCTGGTAGAGAACCCATCTCGCACTGCTGTATGGACACATCCAGAACACAGAATTGCTATTTCTAGAGCAATGGTCTGTAGGCCATTGGCATGCCAATCTACATATCTAGTGTATTTTAAAAGAAGAGAAGCAAAAATATGTGTGAGAATGAGAGGGGATGGGGAATAGGTATTAGGCATCAGCAGGGCATCACCAGAAGAACTGAGTAGCCAACAAAAAGTGATTGCAGCTGTATTGAGAATATCCAGCATTCCAAATTCAATCCTGCTGTAGTGTTACTTCTAAGCAAGTACGTTTCCTGACAATCCTGAAACACTGTCCCCACCTTCATTTTATAGACCCTGGGAGATACTCATAGAATTTAGTTTTATTAGCATATAAATAAGAAATTGAGAATATAAAAAGAGTTTAGGTCAAGTCATGTCCATGGGCTTTGGCTGCCCTGGACTGCTATTCCTGTCCTTAAGTCCTTTCATTTTTCAGACGGTAACTCCCACTACCTGCAGTGTGGGGTAACAAGTTATTTATGCCACTGGATCAGCACTGACCCACCTAGCAAACAACACATCCTGGTGTTACCTTTAGTCCACAGACAACAGACTTGCTACACATTCATGCCCAGCCTGTTTTCTGCTGTTGTAGGAGCATTCATCATTCCTGGTATCTGCCATGCCTTAGGCGGCCCACTCAAATCCCTGCACTGTTCTGTAACTCACCCTTCTCCGTGCTCCTCGTGTCTGTTCAGTTCCACCCATCTTGTCTCCTTTTCCTCCACAGCCGGTCTGATCCTGCTCCTCCAGCGGTTTTTCCCAAGACCATGTAAATGACAGCTGTCCCTCTTCTATCATCCAAGTTGTTCCCATTCCCTCCCACCTCTTATTTTGCTGCTGTTCTGCTCCATCTGGAGTTTTTTATCAGCAAATACATCAGTCATGTTTGCCACTGCTACTCCTATATCTAAGCACAGCTCTGTATTTGTAAATGACATAACAATAATAATAAACCTTCCCAAGAAATACCACACCAAAGATGAGCAGTGATTTTAGGCCCAATCATTTTGCATGGGGAGAGCCAGAAGAGCTTAAAAATAAAATTATTCAGACCATTTCTATGTCTAGATAAACTCTGTGAATCATTTGTTATAATGATATAAAAATTACTTCACCTAAAATGCTTTGGGAGCACTTGAGAGGAAGCATACAGGATTTCGGGAAGATAAATTTCGGCTTTTGGAAGCAGAGTTTGAAAAGCAGCTGAAATGAAAACTATTTGACCCTTGAGTAGGGAATGACATTGCTAGGAGAAAGAGAGCGCCTCCATTTCTCAGAACAAACAAAATATCTGTCTGCTGGGAGCTGGCCAGCCCAGCCACACATTCTGTCTCACTGTTGAGAACTTACTAATAAGAAAACCAAAAGGATTAAAAAAAATAATATTTTTTCCCTATTCTTTTAAAACTGAAGAAACAAAGGGAAAAAATGTAAAGTTGAAGAGTTGAAGCCAGTGATGTGTGTTACTGTTTCCTTGTGAAAGGACAGTTTTCTCATCCATGTCTTAAATTTAGCATCTGCTTTTGTTCAAAATAGTGTAGGATCAACTGTGAACATTGTAAGCCCTTTTAGGAGATGGTGAAAAGGAGCTGCAGGATTCCTGGGGGAGGAAAAGCCCACATGCTTTAACTGAGTGCATCTACGCTAACAGGAGGCCTTTTAAAGGCTTCCTTGAAACACAATATTGTCTTCCAAGGTTAATCCAGGATAGTAATAATTAATTGTAAATTGAGAAACAGCTTTAATTCTTCAAAACTAGAAAAACCTGATGCACCAAGCCCACTCACTTAAAGGGCCAGCAGTAGGAAGACAATGTGGCCTCACAAAGTGGGAGGCTTGCAACTGTTTAGCTTTTAGAAATGAAAGTGAAATGGGAATGATTTTCACTCTCTCTTTCTTATAAATTTAGCATCAACAAATGTTTTTAAAATTCATTTGCGTGATGGATTAATGTGATTTATGTCTAGCATCAAGTAATCTGTGGTGGTGTTCTTTTTGGCTATCTGGGCATAGTTTTTCATCAGCAGAAATCACTGCAATTACATGACCAATAGAAGGCAGGAGGTTGATCATCAGTGATAAAGCTCAAGATGGATTAGTGTCATGTTTCTTATATCTTTGTTCCTTATCTTAAAAAGCCAACCTGAGTTGTTTTTTTTTTCTGGTCCAACTCTTAGACCTTTTTGGTTTGCTTGTTTCCTGCTACTCGAGTGAGAACCATTTAAGATATTGGTAGGTTTTCTTAGTGCAAAAAGAAGGGCTTTCAAGCTGCAGTTTCATGAATAGCTCTTTACTCGTAGAAGTGTCAAAATTTTGAGTAACCAAAGATTTTAGAACAGTATGGCATTGAAGTATGTTAAAAATATTTAAAACAGCACCATTTGGGTATTTTTGCTGGTTACATTCTCTCAATTTGCTTTGCTATGAAGATACCCTGGAAGATATGTAGAAGCCATCAGGGAAAATCAATGACCTGGATGTTGGATGGTGCAACAAAAAGTAGTAATGATTATAATGAAGCCAAAAGTATAATAAGTAATAGAGTTGGAGCCATATTCTTCCTGTAATACTGGATGTGTTTTAGGCTTGCTTATTTTGACTGAAACTTCCACTTGCATTCTTGAGATGTTATGATATGTAAGAAGCTGCCACACTGTGATCTTTATTTTCTCTGTTTTTAAAGGCGTATGACGGGTTTGCTAGCTTGGGAATATCACGATTGCTGGAGCCTTCAGACATGGTTTTGTTAGCCATCCCCGACAAACTGACTGTTATGACCTATCTCTATCAAATAAGGGCACATTTCTGTGGCCAGGAGTTGAACGTGGTTCAGATAGAGGAGAACAGCAGTAAAAGCACATACAAAGTGGGGAACTATGAAACGGACACAAACAGTTCTGTCGACCAGGAAAAGTTCTACGCAGAGCTGAACGACCTGAACCGGGAGCCCGAGCTGCACCCACCAGACAGTGGTTTGGCAGACTTTGCCTCTCAGGATGACTCCGTGTTTGTAAATGACAGCGGAGTTGGCGAATCTGAGAGCGAACATCAGACTCCTGATGACCATTTAAGCCCAAGCACAGCTTCCCCTTCCTCACGCAGGACTCGAAGTGACACGGATCCACAGAAATCCCAGCAGAGCTCTGGAAGGACTTCTGCATCTGAAGAAATTGGGAAGTGTAGCAGTACAGACACAACACAAGTGCAGCCTGTGTTGGGAAGGAAGAAATTGCTGATAACTGACACTTTAGACTTCAGTGACTTAGCACATGTCAGTGATCAAAAAGAGGATATGTCTCCCACAGTTGCTTGTGAAGATAACAAGAAGAAGAGACACCAGAGCTTAGACAGTACCACTGGTTTCTCAGAGCAAGAAAAGCTGGGATGTATAGGATCCACAGAAAGCACAAGAGCAGATCCCAGTTCACCTGTCACAAAACCAAGTTTATCTCCTACTTCTAAGCCTGGATACTCCTATAATATGGATACAGATCTTGCAAAGAAACCACATGCTTCTCCAAGGCAAACAGAATCTGATTCTGACAATGATGCCAGAACAGCTTTAAATCATGCAGATCAAACTGTGAAAACAGCCCAGGTAAGACATTTATGTCTGTGAGTTAGGACAGAGGTGCTATTCGAGTTCTTTCTCTGTGTTTGTCATTTACACCAAATCTTTGGCATAAATGGCAAGGTGAGCAGTGTATTTTTATTTTTGGGCAATAAATATTTTGCCTAAGAAGTAGGTGGTGCTGATAAACAGTCATTCTGTGAAAAACTACTTTATAGAAGTTATCCACTGTAATTTTTCCAAATCTTGCTCCAATTAAAGAAAGTTGTGTTCTCAGCTCTCTCAAAGATGGCTCCAAAACTTTTGCCTCTGTCTATGGCAACACATTTCCTCTGAGTGTTGCATACTGAAGCATAAAGTGGAAGAAGATATTAATCACTGAAGAATATAAAGCTCTGAATACCTTAAAATTTACTAAAGATATTTCAAAAATCTTGTCTGGATGAACATAGCCACTTCGGTGAGGTAGAAACTCCAGACTGTTAAATTATGCTGCTTTCCATTGAGTGGCCTAAGGCATGTTACTTCACCACAGTATCATTCTCCATTCTATAAAGATGAGAGTGTATGCCCACCTACCTTGCAGATTTATTGTGAGAATGAGAATATTATGTATATGCCGAGTATTATCAATAAATCATATAATCATAAAAATATGTAAAAGATTTTATCACCTCCATTTACAAAAATGCCAAAGCAGGCTTATAATTTTACCCCTGTGAAGAGTTTTCTTGAGTTTGGGCTTTGTGCCATTAACTCTGGTAAGAAAAGAATATATCCAGTCTCTTGGTAATATGAATTGCTTCAAATATTTTTATGGGTTTTTTTCTGAGTAAACACTGTAAAGATTCATTTTATTGCAAGAGAAGCAGTCTGTAGATGGGTGGTAATAGGCAAATATTGGTAGAGCCAGCTAAATTCTTTCCTTTAATCAGTGAAGTCTTGTGAGGTTTCTCTTCATCGTCATCATCATCATCATCATCATCATCATCATCATCATCATCATCATCATCATCATCTTTGTGTACTGGATGAGAAAGGAACAGCTTGGCCTATACAGAATAAAAGAGCAAGAGGAGGCAGGATTTGTTCTCTATGAAGATTTTCATGGGCAAGGGTGTAACAGGCCAAGAAAAAGCAAGAGTTGACTTTAAAGGCAGTTCTTTGTTGTTAATTGTTGGTGCGTTTGCACATGGCAATAAAATCTCAGATGTGAGGCTCCCTCTGAACTTACACTCAGTTGTTGGTTAGAGTCAACCATCTCCTTTTCCATGTGGTTGTAGCAGGAGCACAGCAGGCAGCGCCTGTCCCAGCTCTGGCTCCTGGAAGGGCCTAGAGATGCATTTTCCCAGTCTTCCCAGTTGACCTTGACTAAGAACCCAATGCTTGGGAGTGTGTCTGTCTGAGAGCTGCTCATGTTCTCATGTTGCCTGTGCAGAACTCCCTTTTGCTATTTCTGCTCTGCAAATACACTCAGTCCTGTGTATGAAGAACAGACTTTCTTGTGGATATTCATAAATTAAGTAGAAGCAGATATTTTTGCAGGGTTTTTTGCCTTGTACCCAGCCTCTTAGTGTTCAATTTAAGTTGTGAGTGGTACCCATATAAGTAGCCAACAAAGCATTTTTGTTGTAGCCATATTTGCATACATATTAAAGTAAATAAGTAAACACGTAGCACGTTTGACATGGCTTCTGTGAAGCCAATTGGGTTTTTTCCACAGTTGCAGTTTAAAGGCATTGAATGTTGATAGAAATTAAGTTTTAAGGGGAAGGAAGAGAACTCCTATTTACATTATAAAGGCCTATGACTTTTTTAAAACATTTTGATCATCTTTTCATTTCTGTAGATTGCTCTGTCACCTCATGATGACATAATTCATGTGGCTCCTGACCTTTATTGTATAGGAAGGCCGCTGGCTATTAACTACTGTGTAAACGTCCAGTACCCTGAGGCTGCCTTGCTGTTAATTATATTTCTTTATTTTTAAGCAACGTATGTTGTCAAGACAGGAAGAACTTAAAGAACGAGCAAGAGTTCTGCTTGAGCAAGCAAGAAGAGATGCAGCATTAAAGGCAGGGAATAAACAGCTAACCAGTACCCTCATCCCAGCCCGCAATAAACAGCTGAATGATGTAAGAAACATTGGCCAGTCTTGCAGTTTATCGAGTTAAAATGCATTGTATGTACTTTTGGGGGGGGGGGGCATGTCCTTGCAGAGTATTTCTTCTCCACGTTTGATGTGTCGTGTGTCCTTCATTCACTTTTAAAGCCTGTTTCTCCTGATGTTATGGCCAATAGAAAGGTGCCTCCCACTTCTGTGGAAGGGCAAGTCTGGGAGTACCTTCTTTGGTTGGCACTGCAGTTTCTGGTGGGATGAAACCCAAAACTTACTTGTTAAATGACAGTGAAGTAATTTATGCTATTTTTGAATGCTTCTCTTCCAGTTAATGTAAATCATTTCCCTGAGCCTCTGATGTGAGCTCCTTGCTACTTTAGAAGTGTTGTTGCAGTGAGTGGAGTTGCTTGTGTCAGTCTTGTAAAAGAGTTGATGGAATGCTTCCTTTTTGTCACCAAAGTTGATTATGCTGGTGAGGGGGGAAAGTGGAGCTTGGAGACGAGCTCCAGTGTTGAAGCAGCTGTGGTTGCATCTCCAGTGGCCTCCATAGTGACCTGGAAGGATTCCTACTCTCTGGAGATGAAAGCTAATTAATTTTTATGCAAACCTTTGCAATGTGGGTTTTGTGATTCCAACTATTGCACATTAGAGACTGTACTGGCAACTGAGAATGTAAATAGAACTGAAAAATAATGATACAGAGGAAGACTGGAATCTTTAGAGATTCCCAGCTTTCAGAGCCAAGTCCTGAGGGGCAGATTCCACTGTTTACAGAAACGGGATCATACAATCAAAAAATGAAGACAGTGATTTACATGTCTCATTTCATTCTCTTAACTCTCTTGGATCCATCCTTGTTTGGGTTTTTTTGTCGAAATTCCTCTCTGTAGACTGACACTTGATTTTACTTTGAAATATATTCATATGCGCAGACAAGTCTTATTTGTGTAATGATATATAGACAATTTTTTTCTTATTTTGTATTTTAAATTTTTCCTAGATAAGTATATTTTAGTATAAATTTCACTTTGAATTTTTTTTTAAAATTAGCTTTTCATAAAGAAAATGGCATTAGAGGAGAGTTACTATAGGCAACTACTCAGGCAGAAACAACTGTAATTAAAGTTGCCTAACATTTTTTATTACAAGCTCCTATTCTCAAAGGTTTTACAACTTTGCTAGTATTTCATTGTTTGAGCTGAAATCTTCCCCGTCAGCTCTTCTGCCTCAGGGTAATATTTTTAATTTTTTTTTTACTTCAAAAAAACCCTATTCAGCTGTTTCTCTGTATTAGGTTGGATAAAGTATCGCTTTACCCATATTAAAAATAGATGAAATTTGGGAAGAAGGTTAGATTCCCTTGAAAAACCTGTTCAAAACAGTCTAAGTTGTGTTAATACCACAATCTTGTCAGAGAGCCTTGAAGTTAAGGTTCCTAAGTGTCAGTAAAAATTGTCTGTGTGGACAGTGCCCAGTAAGAGCATCTTTTAGCATTGCTCTCCTAAGGATCAGGGCCCATTGTGATGCAGGTTACAGTATCGGGAAGCAAAACTTTCTCTTTTAGACTCAAACTCCTGCTAATGAAATCCAAACAGGAGTAAAAGGAGCTGCCCTACTGGCATACAGAGAAGAGATGCCCTGGGTAGGTGGCAATGTGAAGTTAGACAATAATGAAGATGGTGTCCAGGCCATGAAAACCAGCTGAAGGGTAGGACATGGTGAAGGGTTTTCAGGGTGAGAGCCAGGACTATGTAGTTCAAGCAGTCAGATTACCCATGGGACCTTATTTCATTTGTTACAGAAGCTGAAAAAACAATTAGAAGTCTGGAGGAAAGGGAAGGGCAGTCTTTTAGGGCAGCTTGGCAGAGCCAGAGTTTCTTGCTGCCTCCATTGGAAGTGCAAGGAGAACTGTCCTGGAACAAATGGTCCTGGCCCATGTGAAATCTGGGCACTCTGAGCAAACTGTAATGGGCACTCTTGACTTGATTGTCAGATAAGAATGTCAAAAGCTCCTCAGCTCTAAAGAGTGTTGTGGAGATGTGATTTGGAGACTCTTATATCTAATATAACTCATGTTATTATATAAAGTTGATATGTAATCATATATAAAGCTGTGTATAACATGTATGTGTATGTTATGTTATATACGTATCCATACATGTGCATATTCCAAGAGGATGCATGTGTGCATCAAGATGTATAGGTGTAAGATAAAACACATTGATTCCTGTTTTCCCTTAATATCCTTGATATTAGTAGAGATGAGGTGTTTCCATTTGATGCAGTTCTGCCATTTTTCTACAGGTGGTTGCTCATTTGATTGTTAGCATATAGTACAGACTTATTTCTATTCATGGTTTTTTGGTCATTAAGGTTAATAATAAGAACTTTGACTCAAAGCAGTGTTGTATGTGTCAGTGTGCAGTAATGTGTAGTAGTGTGTTATCCAAATGAGAGTTGTGATAATGAGAATCAGCATTTAGTAGTGGAAATTGGACTAGGCTCATTTTCGGGATGGATTGAGATTCAAAAGAAAATGGTTTAAACCAGGAAGATCTAATTTTAAATAAGAAAACTTTGAAGAGATAGTTCAGGGGCAGTACTTTTGAAAGTAACTCTTGAAGTTTGCAATTGCACCTTTTTTGATACCTTCTCAAAAAGAGCTTTAAGCATCCTAGTCTTTCAGCCTGTGCTCTAGCTGTCAGTCACCCCAGCTAGGCAAAGCCTATGGAGTCATTAGTGACTTCGGAAAAGTCTCATCTCCTAGGCCTTGTTGTTACCACTTTCCATGTCTCATAGGAGAGCCAGGAACTGCTGCTTTCCCAGTGACCAGGTGAGAGCAGTGCTCAGTGCGTGGGGTTAGACAATGTGCACAGTGAGGATGGGTTGTGTCACTGCTTGGGGTCAACAACAGGGAGGAAATTCCCAAATCTGTACCATGGCCATAAATACAGGTTTACTTGGTGTGTGCCCGCCTGATTTGTTTTGGTAAAAGTCCATTTTGAAAAAAACAGTGTTCCTGTTTCTCCTCTGAGCACCGAGCATAGCCTCATTTCTCCCATTTCTTCCCTCCATGCAGCATGGTAGAAGATTTTTCAGTGTTATGTCTGCTTATTTGGTGCTTCTCAGAAGCCTTCAATCTCAAGGTGTATGCATGCCAGACAGCATGTGGAGGTATGTGTGTGGGTATTTGAAGTCTAAGAGGAGACTGCATTGATCAGAACTTCCTTGAAATCATGCTCATGGTTTGGGAGGATCATAGCTGTGTCATTAAAATTGATGCAGCCCTTTGGAGACTGGAAGAATTAGCTTAAGAGCTCTGTGAACAGAGTCACTGATCCCCTCATGGATCCCTTTCTCTATGGTAGATTTATAAACAGCTCAGCCTTTCTGCTTGCTTTCTTGATGTATGTGTGCATGTGGTGACTCTTTTACGAGGTGCTTCTGTCATTTGCAATCTGATATAGCAGCTGTAATCACTTAGCTTTTAACCAGGAGAGCCTTTTTATTAGCTTACTCATTTTTATTTAACTTGCCTTTTCTTATGGTGAATATCACAGGGCTAGAAGGGACATATCTGCTCCCACCAGATGCTGTAAAATATCAACCGGTAGTGATGGTTGTTAGCAGCAGCAGCTTGGCTGCGGTGTGATGTTGGAAAGGTGTGGAGACTGCAGCTGGGCTATGCGACCTATCCGGCAAAGTGACAGGCTAGAGGGGACCACAATGAATGGGAAATATTCAGAAGTCATGGGCCTAAAAGGCCTTTCCAGGAGGGAGCCCTCATCTGCAGAACATGGAGTGGAATCTCTAATTCCTGAATCTCAACATAACTCCTCTGTCAGCAAATCTCTGCAAAGGCCGTTGGCAAAATCTTCTTATTTTCTTTTAGTGACTGGTCCACATAAAGAATGGAAATTTACTGCAGCTGTCATTTACTCTCTAAACTCAAATGGCTATGGTTATGGAGTCAGCATGATTACAAAGAATGGAATTAGGAGTTAAGAAATGCACAGGCAACTTTAATTAACCTCCTTTGTGTATATGCATTATGATGTAGTCTTTAATTATGTGATCACATACTATTTTCCCCAAAGCAATTGTGTCTCATTTTCCTCTGAGGATAGAGGTGATGGTGAAGGCTGTTTGTCCAGAGGACCTCTTTACTTTTGATTGCATAAATTGGAAAGGGTACGACAAACGAAGCAGGCATTGCAAGGAGTGAAAAGATGAGGTCATGGTCAAGGTGCTTGAAGGAATTAAATGTACTTCTGTATTTACCTGAGCTCCTGATCAGTGCCACTAAGTCTTTTGAACCAAACTTCTTCCAGGTGGTCACTATTTGTGTATCCTGCCTTTCTGGATTGCTTTGAGGCGAAAGTTTGTTTTGCATATATATTGAGCATCCAGGTCTGTCAGGGAAATCAATTGGAGCTGTGCTTGAGACACATAAAGGGCTCTATAAAGCTTAGTATACTGAAAAAACCTCCACGTAATAGGCTTCCCAGAGCAAGCACCCAGGGACAGATCCTTTTAGCTGGATCTCTCCGTCTCAGTTCTCATCAGAAGAGCAGCGTAATAGCACTTCCACGGCTTGTTGTGAGAAGGGAATGTGATTAATGCTTTTGAGGCTCTTAAATACCATAGTGGTGGGGACTGTAGAAATAAATAAAGAAATTAATAACTCTGTCTTCAAAGCAAGATTTGAATATTATGGTGTAAAGAATAATGCTATGTGTTGATGGGCCTGCATATTGAACAGTGAAAATAAACCAAAGTACTGAACACCCGTGGGTAGAGCTCTGGTTTGGGCTGAAGACCAGGAGATAGTGAAAGTAAAAGGTGGTGCCCCAAGGCTCTGTTTTAGAGGATACAGAGCAGGATGAAAATTAAGATTATGTCCACTAGTTTTATTTCTGGCATCTCCTAAATCCTGTGTCAAATTCTTTTGCCTTGTTTTTGTAAGGTAGACAGCTTTAGCGGGGAATGCTGTATCACATGGAATTAATGAAAAATAGCACTCATCTGGCAAAGGATGTGTTTTTCTCCCTAACAGGGGCCACAGGTAATTTCTGAAATTATTTGGGTTTTGCATGAGCTAAGGATTCCTTCCTCCTTGGTGAATTTAGGTGCAGGACTGGGCCACCCATATGTGGATTTGGCTGAAAATTTTGCATATTTAGGATCTGGCATAGATTCTGGGACGCAGGAGTTCAATAGCATGATACCTGGAGGAAATCACTCTGTCTTTTGCCTTTTGTGAAATAGAAAAATAGTAATTCTTTCTTCACAGCACCATTTGAGTATAACTATGCTAAAAATTGTGAGGGACTTCATTTGGACAATAAGTATTTAAAACCAGATTAATATGAACTGAAGTGGGGGGTTTAGAGAGTAATCCTGATGCTGCTGTGCTTAAGTGCAACTGTTGCTAGCCTGCTTTCCATACGGAGAAAGATTTGGGCTTAATTATCTCTGCTACCACTATTTTATATTTATTCAAGTTAAAAGACAGCAATAGCTGCCTATATATATATATATATAAAACTAGAAAGATTTGAAAGAGCAGTGGAGACTATGTTCAGCTTTTTCAAGTAGATTTTGCAGATACAAAGAACTCCACCAAAAAGCTCTTTCCTCCAAACACACAAACACTGTCTGTGTGTAGAGAGCGAAGGAACAGGCTGTGCCATGAGATTGTTTCTCCTTGCTCAGAATACTGCTTTTTATTACTCCCTTGCTCAAAGAACTTGTTGCAGCTGTATCTAATTCATTTTTAATAAGCTCTTTCTACTCCAGGTGTCAATCTGTTGTGCCCATTACTTTTCATTTTCATAAATATTTGAATGCAAAATGATAACTTTTTTTTTTGCATGCACTGGACTAGTGGAAATGGAAGTCCTTTTTTTGAAAGGCTTCAGAAAGTGACTGAATCTGAAAGGAGATGGGTCTTTATGATCTTTAATTTTGGTTGCATACATTTGCACAGATATAGAATATGCCAGCTGCAATAAAATAAAAACAAAGCATTATTTCAAATGCTCAGAATAAAAGTTTTAATGATCCCATTTATTGATCATGTCCTGCAATAATCTGCTGCCCCTTGGAACTACTAAGCTCCAAACTGTCCATCTCCCATAAGGAAACTGTAGCCAACATGAATAGAAGTGGTACCGAAAGAAAATTCAGAGTAGATGGCAAAAATAAAATATTTTAATTTAGCTGAAAGATGCCTTAAATTCAAGGCAGCAATGCAAGTATTCTTTCCTCCAATTATATTTTCAGATTCTTGAACATGAGTACAAAATAGCTTCATTTGGTTTTTTTTTTCTGTGTCAAACCAAAATCTCTACTTCTGTTGCATTAGGAAAGGCATCCCGCTTACCGATGGATTTTTTTGTAGTCTTCTCAGTTGGAAAATAAATGCCTGTGATTGAGGTGGTAATGTTAATTCATTTAAGGAAGCCCTCTCAAGTTATTTCTGTCGTGTTTTTCCTTTTAAAAAAATAGATAAAAAAACCTGATCTTTATTAATTAAACATCTAGCATGAGTTTATTGAGGTGTAGGACTTTCCAGATGGCAACCTTGGTCTTTTAATATTAATTGGAAAATATTGATTGAAAAAAGACTAGTCTGTCATGCTGATAATTGCAACCAGATTTAGATATGATCACTAGATCTTCCTGAGATTACAAAGAAGCAGTTACCATCTAATTGGTAAAAAGATTGAACATTATTTTGGTAATCTCTGAGCTTTGGTAACTTATTCCCTGTTGTTCATTTATATGTCTTGTCTGTATGCCACTATAAAGTGGTTAAATATGGTGTAAGCTGATAAGACTATGCTGTAAAGTATTTACATTTCATGAGCATTCCGAGTTTTATAGTTGTTTTAACAATATACTTTTCTTTAAATGGAGGTTAGTCCTGCTGACTGAACACTTCAAACCCACAACTGACCTGATATTTACTTCTTTATAGCAACAAGCTAAGGTTGAGATAGTCTGATCTCAATTCCTTGATGGCAAGAACAAGCAACTTGTTTTATTTAACATTACTCAATACATGAAAAAGAAAAATAATCTGTAACTTTCCAAAAAGGTTCTACATCTTTTGACTTCATATTTGATCTGTTTAACCACTTTCTTACTATGAAGTTGTGATATTTTACTGTACAAAAATATCGCAGTAGACAAGTCCCTGACGTAGCTGGGAAAATAAATCAATTAGTGCAAGCAAACTAATTTTGAAGAAGAATTAGTATGCACTGTCAGTTTTATACCAGGAAGGATTTCCTGAATAAAGCATAACCTTTGATAATGCATGACAAATGTTAGCAGTTTCAGTTTTAGATATAAATGCTTGAGTTTCTCAGCTGATTTTTACAGCTGTTATTTCCATAAGATGTATTTGTTTACACCACTTAAGGATCTGGCCAAAATATATAAATGTATTCATTATATGGCTGTAAATTCAAGGTGCTGCACAGTCTGCAGCCATAGCATTAACTCGCACGCTGACAGAAAATAGGCTGGCAGTTTATTAATGGAATTTCAAGATCATCTGAACAAAATTAGTTCAAAATTTTAACATCTTCTATCCATTTATAAATACTAGCAAAAAAAAAAAAAAAGTCTCTGTTTCAGAGCTGTCCCTTTGTGTGCAGAGTGAGACCCAGGTTTCTCAGCCCCTGGAATGCTCTTTTTCTATCGCTGCTAATAGCTGTGGACGTTTTCCGTGTGGATGTTCAGTACACGCTGTTGTGAATCCCAGGATGATATCGCCATTACTTAGAGCTGTATTTTGCATTGCCTATTCTGTTATTGCTCAGCATGCACAAGGGTAGAGTTAAAATCTTTATTCATTTCATTTAAAAATGTTTCTTTTGTTCTCCTTATCGTGTTCTGGCTTTCCCAAGGATATATGCCTTGAACGAAAAGTCACATGTGCATTACTAATTGTGTGCCATTGTATTTACAGTTCCTAGTGGTGGCACTGTGAAGCTACTAATTCTTTTGCTTCACTTGATGTAAAATAATCTGAGTGTCTTTGATAGCAGTGAAACAGTATTAATTGTTTTGTACATTTCTTGGTCACTCTTCTTAGGTGGTCTTCATAATCTATTAGAACTTTCAGCCAGATTTTTGTAATGTCATGCCTCCAGCAGTGATTAAATTGGTAATTAATGAACAGTCCTTGGCAACATAAACCACATCCCGTTAATTTTCCCTTTTGAGTTTTTCGAAGTTGTCGTCTCTGTCAGAAAGCATTGCGCCACCTTGCTACGGCCCCTTGGCATGGAACCACAGCGACGGGATTTTTTGCAGCCATTAGTAGATCAGAGCAGTAATTTCACAGTATTTTGGTCAGGGTAATTATAGTACCAAGTACCGAGTAGAGTTGGGAATTCACACAAGAAGTCCAGAAATACCAGGTGAGCTTCCTTGTGTTCACTGGGACGTTATGATTAGTTTAATTGGGCTTTGTTTGATTTCAGCCGCGGAGACTCTTTGTGCCACGGCACTGCAGCCACTTTCCACTTTAGTGTTTCTGACCTGCATTGACAGGAACTGGTGCAAAAATGAACTCTTTGAAGTGGGACTCTTTGGAGAGGGCAACTAAAAAAGGGGAAGAATGATGTGTAAGTAGTGTACTGTAGCAAAGCGTGACACCAGCCCAAACACCCTGCATTTTGCAGGTGATGTGATTCAAATTCTTTCATATTTTCAGCTGGAACAGATAATATTTCTGCTACGTTTGTGCAAATCTCAAGTAAATTACTGCATTTAAAAACACAGTCTGTTTTTAATCGCTGGCTTTTACATAGCACCTGCTGTTCTACCTTCCTTTGAAGATACAGTTGTTTCTCTCACCAGAAATTCTGTGAATCATCTATTTAGTCCTGCAAACAAATCTGAGCGAATGCATTAATGAGACTGCAGCTGCATTTAGCAGTTCACATGTCACAAAATAGTAGGTAAAGGCATTCATACTTGAGTGACTGACTATAGGTGTAGTGGCCTTCAGCAGTACATTGTGCACATTAAAGTTTAAATAGTCACTTGCCTGTTGGCTTCTGAATGAAAGGACTGTCACTGGTCACTTCTCCTAAAGCCTTAATGAAACCAAATAGTTTGCTACGAGTTTGGGCCTAACCATTGGGGTGTTTCATGCAGTCTTGTCAGTTGATGTTCATGAATTGACTTGAACGAAGATCAAAGTGTTTCTCAAAATGGAGAAGCGGGGAGAGAGACAGCTCCTTCAATTGCACCACAAGAGCTAATCAAGCCATCAGTTCTTTATGCACTCTGCGTGCCTTTAGAATTTAATACCCAATGGTTTGTCAGGACAAATTGAAATTCGGGGGTTGGCGGGGAGCGGGGGGGGGAGGTGGAGAGTGTCCCTCCTCAGGCTGCTGAAAATAAAATAAGCGCTTCACTCCTCTGGAGGATAGTTTTGATGAATTTTATCATTTAATGTAAAACTGCAACGTTGATTAAATATTTGGGATTGAAAAAAGAAGTTACGGTGAAGGATTCAATGGGCATTATGCACCTTAGCGCTGAGTAGAGATTCAGGTTTAAAGTGAAAGAGAAACTAAACTCGGGGTGAATTTTTTGTTTCTTTGCTAATGAACTTTTTCTTTTTGCTGAAACATTTTAAATTGGATTCAGAAGATAGATTTTTGAGTGTCAGTTAAAACAAAGTCATGTGAAAATGCCTCTCTCTCTCCCTCCCTCCCCTTCTCTCTTTTTAATTGATATGATTTAGGCTGAGGAAAATGGTAAGGGGGATTTTTCTATTGCAGAAGCAATTTTTAAGGGATTTAGTCTTATTTAGCCTGAAGGTCTTCACACTAATGAGAGCACTTAAGTTACGTCCAGGCGTTGATTAGACAGCTCATCTATCAACTGGAGCATGAGAATTTGTATTTTAGGTACCTTTTATACATGATAATTTTTTTTTTATTACTTTAGACTTTATTTTCCACAAATTTTTAATTGCCTTCATTCACATCCAAGGTGTCTGTAACTCAGCTGACAGAGCACAAACGCTAACAGAAAAATACTCTACATTTGATGTTGAGTACATTTCGAGACATTTTGATAATGCCGAAATTTCAGTAATATCGAAACTGCATCTGTAGAAATTGGCATGCTGGCTTCAAATTGATACCAAGATACATTCCTTAAACCGCCGCAAGCTCCCTCAAAGTCTAAATGCATTTATTCAGGAAACACGGAATTATATATATTTTAAAATGCCCAAATATTCCCCCCACCCCCAAATTGTGAATGCCTTCTCTACCTGTAGTTTTTTTGCCATGTTTAAAACACAACAGCATCTTAATTATTTTCTGAACCATTCTGAAAAGTACAGCTTTTGTAACTTTTTGACATTTCAGGTTTAAAAAAAATTAAAACGTTGCCACCAGCTTGCACTATGAGCAGCCTGTAATAACAGTTAAAAAAGCTTTCTGAACTATTTGACAAGATTTCTTAGTGCTGAGGCCATATGCTGTAGCCTTTAAGCTATTTCTTCCTATCAGTTTCATTATCACCTGCCTCTGAGTCTCCAATATCATCAGTAAGCACATGCAGAATCATAATTATGCCATGTACAAGTTCTTTGATAACATGTACAGTTTTCTTCTTAATTCTTTATCAAATGCATTGATCGTGGCATGTGTGCATTGATCCAGGTCCACCATCTGGCTGTGTGTGATAAGCACAGTGGCATCTTTGCATTTCCACTGTCATTCATTGCGCTACAATTTGGCTGCAGGGGAGTAGTGGCTGGGATTAGCCCTGTTCTGCTACTTACTTGCATTTTAAGTTGACACCTCTACAGCGGCTCAGACCACATTACAAACTGAAACACATACGCACGACTTAGTGATGTGACACTCCTCAATAAGCTTACTCCACTAGCTACTCAACAATCTGTAATTGGATTTGTAGGAATAACAGCAAAAGATTTCCTAAGAATTGCTGGGGACAGAAGGTGAAGTTTTCTCATTATTGGCAAAAGGCTAGGTATAGATCTTAGGCGATTGGTATTTTCCATTAAAAAAACCTGCCAGCAGTTTGCAGGACTTTAAAAAAAAAAGCCAAACCAGTAAAATAGGGTCCAGGGGGATGTAGGGTTTGCACTAGTTCTTTTCATTCTCGTCACACAGAAGCAGACAGGGATCTCGTTACCCTCCCCCAAAAATTAAGAGAAGGGGGAAGGAAAACCAACTTTCGGAGGCCCCCTGCAGCCCGCTGGCTTTGTTCGGCTGGGAGTGACCTGGGAGCATTCCTCAGGAGGGCACGTCCCCTCCCTTGGCGCGGGGCTGCCCGCCTGAGGACGAAGCTTCCCAGGATGGCAGTCAGGGAGATGCTACTCTCCAGCTTACGCATCCCCTACACTTGCCAAAAGCCTTTGTTTCATAACGCCACTATTTTTTTTCTTTTCTTTTTTTTTTTTTTTTTTTAAATTATAAAGTCAAGTTTACACAAGAGAAAATCCCTTAAGTGTAGCTCGATGAATGTTGACTCCTACAATGAGTAAGCAGCTTTCTTAACTTCTGTGTGTAACTCAGCTGTGGAAAGGCACAGAAAACACCATCTTTAGCCTGTTCCTCTCGGATCGGACATTCTGCCCTGTCTGCATGATGGCACTATTTCAGGATATTTCTGAGCCTGCACGCTTGAGCCACTGTTTGTGGGTCGTGCTAATAGCACTGACAGTCACGATGATGGGCAGAACAAGCTCATGGATGCCAGCACCTTAGGTGATTGTTGACCTTAATTATACTTCCCGGATGGGGGAGGGCACAAACTTGCCCAACTAGGGAAAATTCTAGGGAAGAAGTTAGTGGAGGTCTTTGTCTCTGCTTTTGGTTTAGGTGAGCTTTCTTGGTGGTGTTTCCTGGGAGCTCTGTGGGTCGGCAGGGCTGTCCTCGCGGGGTTCTCTGGGAGAGCGCTTCTCTCTTTGCGTCAGCGTGAGCGAGCGAGGACAGGAGGAAAACACAAAGTGTTTTTGGAATTGGATGTTTCAGCCTGTCCCTAAAACTTGCTGTAGAGCCAAGTGTAGTGTGAAACAGACGTGATCACCTCTGTCACAGAGATGTGCAGCTCCCAAATGGTTAAATGGGTTAAATCTTATTTATCTGAATAGAACTTGGGGGCTGTTTAGCAGAATGCTTCAGCACAAATACCTGTGGTTCACTTTGACGTTACAATTTTTTGTTGGTTTCTTTACTTATAAATACTTGAACTGTTAGACCTTTTACTTTTTTCTCTGAGAAAGATGTATTTGTACCAGATTAGAAAAGCTAAACTGTTTCTTTACATTGAATAATCAGCCTGTCATGACAAATCTATCTACTTCTGCATGAGTAGGTGCCAGTTTGACTAGCTTCTTTTAGGCTCACACTGGGTTTTAAGCTGGATCCGTGTGCATGACTGGCAGTGCATTTGTTGGACCAGATCTAAGGAGCCAGAGAGCGTTCAGCTCCTTTTTGCCTACAAAAGAGCAGCCAGACAACCAGCAAGAGGCCTTGGATGTAGCACAAGGTGATACTTAGTCAGCCATTCTTCTTTTCTAATATTTTTTTTTCCATTCAGTAATCTAAGAGTTTTTCAGTTTCACAATGACATAAGGAATTAAATTATCAGTGGATTGTTTCTCTGCAGCAACCATTCTTCACACCAGAAATACTGTACCAAGTGAATTGTACATTTTCCAGAACAGAAAATTATTTTAAAAATTAAAAAATAAAAATAAAAGAAATTGCCGGCTACTTCTTTAAAAATACCTCCTTGGTTTAAGGAGATGTTTTCCATTTTACAGCCACGCAACCCCATTTTATTGTGAATTTTGGGAGCTTTTTTCTAAAGAGGGACAGCTTTGTTAAGATATTGTTTGTGATGCTTCCAATTTTAGACTTTGAGCTACTTCTGTGTTTGTTCTGTCTTGTCTCATCAGTGTATCGGTGCCATAGCTTCTAAGCTTATAGCTACTTAAGACAAGCAGTTTGATACTTTTTGTGATACGCATTCGTGAAAAAATATTTTCAATGTACATGCAATTTATGGATAGTGAAGTAACTGATGTAGACAGCAGGCAGAAGGCAGAAAATACCCAAAATGTTTATGTCTGTCTTTGCTTGCCACCTCCTACGATCTGAATAGCCACAAAAATCCAAAGCCACTTTTGTTTATGCCTAGTGTTCCTTGCTTAGCAATCCATATTTTGCTCACTACCTGTGTATTTTGAGCTGTTCTGAGACAGTGGTAGAGACGAAACATGAATGTGGTCCCCAGGGTGATCAAAGATTTAATCTGACCAGATGGGACAAACTTGAGAAAGATTTTGACTTTCCACTCTGTTTTGCAACAAGAAAGGCTGATTTTTTTTTCTCCCGTCCTTTCTTTGTTAGCAAAGGCAGAGATCAGACCATCCCCAGAGGAATGAGCAGGTGTGGCCATTTACAAGCATGTCTGGTTATATTATAAACCAACATAAGAAAAGTTTGAAATGGTTTGAAAAGATCTGCTAAACAGTTTTAATGTTTCATCCCAAATCCTATTTACTCAAACAAGAGCCAATCAAGGTCACAGTACAACCCAGCCTGCTCAAACCTTTAAAGCTCATGTAATTTTTTTAAATTTTTTTTTTTTTTTTTTTTTTTTTTTTTTTTTTTTAATTCTGTCTTCTCTCCTAACTGAAAAGGTACATTTTGGTAATCCTGAATAGGTACATTTTGGTAATCCTTGCCTCTGGACAAGCACAGAAGTCTTTTTCTTTCTGAATGGCTAATAACAGAGCCGTTCTTCCTGTCTAATGATGAAAGAGGTGGCAGTCAAGTCCTTTCTCTTAGATGTACTGTGCCCTCACGGCTGACCACGAACCATTTTGAAACCTACAGCTAGAGGAATTGCTCCCTCTCATAGGTACAATTCTGATTTAATTTTGTTGCTGTGGATAATAAGTAATTTACCACTTTTTTTAAATTTTCCTTTTGTGCCCCAGTCTATGGACATGGTAAAGAATTTACTTTTTGAACATCAAATAAATGCAGTTCACCAGATCATATTTTTTTTATAGTGAGAAGATGATACATTATCAGACTTCCAATGTAAACTCATTTTGGATCCTCCCAAAATTCTGCCAAAGGAGGACTGAAAATCCCTGGCAAACGTTTTGTGATATATTTTTTTTTTAAATGTGAGAAGATTGCAAAATTTTTAGTCATTTAAGGAGATGGTTTTTAAGGGGAGTGTTTGGGGTTTTTTTTCCCCTGAAAGACTCCACCACTCTCAATATTTTACTGAGTTGGGCAGCTCTCAGCTGGCTGGGTAATGATCTTGGAAACTGCCCCGCCAGTGTTTCACATTCAAATTCACCTTCCCAAATCCACGGCATAATTTTTGGCCAAAGTAATGTCAGTCATTGCCGTCTGCGGCGAGTACAAACAGGACCCCCTAATGGCAGCCATTTTTATTTGTTTCTTAAGATCCAAAGGCTGCTGAAAGAACAATTGGATAAAGTTGAGGATTGGAGAAGCTTGATTTTCTTGTTCCAGTGAAATGAAACTCCCGTCCTTTTTTTTCTTCCCCTTTCCCTTAAAAGCCGGAGTCAGCTAGGGGGTTGTAGCTGTGTCAAAGCCGTTGGGATGCCACTGCTGATCACTTTAATTACTAGGACTAAGGAGGATAAAATTAAAAGTAGCACCATTGAAGCAGTGGAAGAAAGCTTGCCGAGATGTCAGTGAACTGTGAAATATAAAAATTGCATACCAATACATTTTTATAGGAGGGAAACAAGGAATTACATTACTTATTCTTGAAGAGTTTGTCCTTAAATAGTGAAGTTTTCCTCACTGTGCATCTGCATGGCAGATCTTTAAACCATTACAAAATAGTTGGGAGAAAATAACAAAGGAAACTGTAATGTCTCTTTGGCATGTCAGGTTCGTGTCAAAGGGTGAAAGATTTAACTGAGTTTTCTTTTCAACTGTACAGGAAAAAAAGTCCCTGTATGTGTGTTTGCTTGGTCCTTTCTTGTTGCAGTGCTTCTCTTCATGTCTCCTGGTTTGTTTTTTAAAAATATCTTTGTTCATGCCTCCATACCTCTCCTGAGTGCTTTCCTTTCCAAATTCTAGCTTGATACGCTGTTTAACAAATTTTCTGTACCTCAAAACTTAATCTGTCTACTTTTCCTGCTCTCAGTTTCATTGCTCCTTCCATCAGTGTTTCTTCTGCCAAGCTCAGTAAACGAGGGTTCAAATACCTGAATTGAATTTAAGCAAGAACTAGGCTGGTTTTTCCCTTATCCGCTGGTGATGATTGGCTTAATCAGCACAAACACAAGCCACCATAATCTGTGTTTGCTTGGAGATCCCCGGGATGTTAATGACTATGCTAATAATTCAGGATACAAGTTCTCTTTCAGGAGGAGGGAAGGAAAGGAGATGGGAGAAATCAGCCAGCTCAGTTTAGGGCATTTTTCATCACAAACACGTAACTGGGCCTATTTTAAATTACATGTGTTGAAGTAGATTAAATTGTTTGACGTTAAAGCACATGAGAATCTTTATTTTGTACATTTGTTCTTAAAAGTCATTTAAATTAAGCCCACAAGTTCCTATATCCAAGGAATTAAGAATATTAGATATTTGAGCAGTTTTATTTCAAGTAAAATTCAATGTAATTAATGTTACCAAATACTGTGGGTCGAAATAAAACCGTTTGCTGTGTCAGTTGGCTGGCTAGAAATTAAATTAAATTGATCTATTATAGTGCATAGGAGGAGGTGGAGGGGAGGCTTTCCAGTTGTCTTTCTAATGTGTACTTTACCAAATAAATTTTTGATAGAACTGTTACTCTGTGCCTTCTGGGAAGTTAAAGGGTGAGAAAGCAAACAAAGCCCATGTGCCATCCCGCTGCCTCGCAGGGCCCAGGCAGGATTGTCTTTCCAGGGGAGGACATTAGGAGAAAAGTAAATCAAGGCAATCTGATAGGGAATCGGGACTCTGTCACTCAGAGGCGAGATATTGTGCTGTGTCCATATACTTTGTTTACTGTAGGGTTTTATGAGTTGTAACCTGCCCATGCAAGCTGTTAATGAGGCTAAATCTTTCTGCTTGAGGATTGAATTACAGCACACCTCTGGGCTAATGGTTATAAACAGAAAGTCCCATTAGGGCTGCATTCTGATTCAGTCATTTGCATTTTTTCTATTGTGCCGAGAACAATGCTGAGTAAATAGCTACAAACAAACAATTTACATGGAAATGGATAAAATGTACCTAATTAGTATTTTGCGCTTGTTTTATTAATGATTGCTTAAACTAAATAGCACTTAGCAACAGCTCTCACCAGCCTCTGCAGGTGTGGGATGCTCAAGTTTCTGGGATGGTGGGAAGGCTGCCAGGATGGCTCTCCAAAATTAGGCAGTTTGTTATATTCCACTTAGTTCAGGTCAACAGCCTGTACCTGGGATTTATCTAGGTCGTTATGTCAATAATGCAAACGTATTGGCAGGTTAGATTTAAGCCAAGCACTGACTTTGTTGCACTTATGAGCATTTCTGATATTGAGGGGAGGGGAAAAGCACTCCTAACTTTGCAAAAATCCTGTGTTTAAGGTGAAAACTGAAACTGTTTCCCTTATGGAAACTGTGGAGTCTTACAGATATGTTTTAACACATTTTTTTCTGAGGCCTTTTTGTCATGGTGGGTTAGTCTTTTGCAAAATTTCATGCTGCAGAGCTTTATTTGTCTATGTAACTGAAATATGATCATAGTTCTTAGTTACGAGCTTTAGTGGGACAGCACTATCTGGCATGGATCCAATATGATTCCTTTAATTACTGACCAAAGCCCCACAAGTAGGATGTTTTAAAGGGATCCAAAGTCTTTTCTGCTGTGAGACCATCTATTGTTCTTTCAGTAATTTTCATTAGGTTATATTTTTTTTTAAAGAAAAGTAGCCATTGAAGTCAAAGAACATGCCTCAGATTTGATGCCACTTTACACTTTGAAGTCAGCTTGGTGCTTGGAGTAACCAAGAGCAACATCTGGCTTCTCAGTTCAGTTCTGTGAGAGAATATACTATTCAAACGAGTAATTCAATTTAGTAAAACTGTTTTATAGCCATGGTAAAACTTTGCTCAAATCACTCATTGGCTGTGATTACTTTGAGACTAAAGCGTCTGCAAATTTTCATCAAGGTGTTTTCATAGAACATAATTTATAAAAGCTTTACATTGCAAATCATCAGGTTTCTAATGCAGTAATAATTTGGAGAATGCTTGAAAAAAATAATCTGACGCATGGATGTCTTTAAAAATTGTGGTGTGACACCCAACTGATATCGAGCGTCCTATTTATAATGTGGGCCAAGCACCATGCTGTAAACCAGTTCCTATCATGATGATCAGATTGAGAATGAAATTGCATTTCTGTCAATTACTGAGTTGGCAACTGTTCAATATATCTTAGCAGCAAGATGAAGAGCGGCGTCGGCAGCTGAGAGAGAGAGCTCGTCAGCTAATAGCAGAAGCTCGATCTGGAGTGAAGATGTCAGAACTTCCCAGCTACACTGAAATGGCTGCAGAAAAGTTGAAAGAAAGGTCAAAGGCATCTGGAGGTGAGCTGAGGAACCTTGTATCTTATTCCTATGGCAACCTAGAAGCCAGAGACCTTTTTGGGTATCACTTTTATTCACACTTCAAAACGTTGTTGTTCGTCAGGTGAACATATCAAAAGACCAGGCCGTAGATGTGTTTCTTAAATCAGTGTTGTGTCACTTAATTTCCAACAGTTAAAAGAAAAGCATGCATGTGATTGAAAGAAAAAGGTGTTCTGTGAACAAGTAGCTCATGTTGGCCCATTATTTACAGATTTCTCATTACCCACAGTTTAGAATTTCATGGTTGTTGGTTCTCTTCAATATATATTTTTATATAGGAGCATGGACATTATTTTGGGGGGAAATGACATTTGAAATATTTAAGAAATGTTATTTTGTATTAAATGTGTTCAAAAGAACAGAATTTTAAAGGTAGCCTGTGAGAGGTGTGGGCAACAACCTTTTGATTTTAAATGGCAGTCTTTTGACAGACCACTTGCATTTACAGGTTTTGAGTTGTAATATTGCTATAATGTTATTAAACTGACTTTGAAATACCATTAAAATTCATATACCTGCCAGTGCTATGAGCTGGAGTAATGTAGTGTCACTCAAACTCAAATGGGTGCTGAGCACACGTTTCAGTGCAAGCTTCTTGCTCTTCTAATGTCTTCTACGTATTCTAAGGGAAATAGTGTTTCTCAAATGAACTTGTAATCATAAGCCAAAGTGGAAGGAAAATCCAGCTTGATACTCACAATTCATGTAGATTCAACAAAAATACTTATTTCTTCTCTGCTACATGTATTTTGTATGCATAAATATTTAAATATAGTCTTACTGCATCCTAAACCCTACACTTCTGTTGCATTTAATACCAAAAAGAAAGCATTGAGTTGTACATCTCCCTTTGGGTCTGGTCTTCAGTTTACTCTCTTTGCCCAGTAAACCAAACTTGCCAACATAACACTCTTTTGTGATAAACAGAGAAATTACATCCTTGGTAGCAGTAAGACAGCCTGAGCCAAATGACACAGGACCTGGGTATTACATACACTATGATGTTCCTCATTCCTCTTCACACTTTATGGCTCCCCATCCTACATTATTTCATTACTTCCTCCTCACTGTTTCATCGTGCCTGTACATAGCTGTTCCTGTCATTCCTTCCCCCAAAGTCAAGTCTTTGGTTGTATCCTAAGTGCTCAGATGGACAGCAGTGACCCTGTTTTGTTGCAGTGACTCGCTTGTAGTGTTGCTAAATATCCCAGTGTGCTGCTTTCTGGGATGTGTTCTTGCTGTTCATATTTTCCTCTGCATTTTGCCATTGCTCTTCCTGCCCTTCATTCCATTTGTAAACAGTCTCAGAGGTAGCTGTGCATATGTATTAAAAGAAATCTGTATTTATAGAGGGAGGTTGTGTATGCACCCAGAGAGTTTAGTGTTATTAAAAGAGCAGACAGTATCAGAACTGATGACAACTTGCTTATAAAGTTATCGCCATCATAAAGCCTATTGGGTTTTATCCAGTGTAACAATTTCACAGCTTTCTACTTTTGCATTGATTTATGCTTCGTACTTTGATTTTTCTTTGCTCATATGGTAGTTTGGCCAATCTATTTGAACTTCTCTTGAACTTAAAGTTTTCATTCCCTGTCTTGTTTTATCCCTCTTTGCTCTTTTCACGTCAATGTACATTTTATAGTGTTTCTTTCTACTTCCTCCTTCTCAAAAAGCTTTCCTTGTGGAAAGCTTCCACATAATTCTACCACATCACTGGTAATGTCAGGTGCCACACCAGGTCTCCATTCAAGTGAAGAAAAAAATGTAGTAGTTCTGTGAAATGGCACCAACACTTGATAAACCAAATGAATTGGATTTATTTCTGGGTTTAGTCTTTTTAATTTTTCAATTTTTACCAAAAATTGGGATTTAATAGACAGTCTCCTTATTACAACTGGACTCTGAATTTTTCCTCTAACTGCATTCACATTTTTATTGTGTAGAGTCCTGTATTCCCTACACAATACCCAAGACAATCTTACATCTTCCAAGCTCTCTTGTCCATTATACATCATTAATCTCTTCTGTGTTGATTGCAATTACTTTTTGATTTACAGAAAGCCAATGTACCAAATAATTTTACTCTCAATGCAATTATTTCAGAAAAAAGTGGCTTTTCAGCTCTGGGATTCTGGAGTTTTTAAAGACTAGCTTCTTCCTCACAACTGTTGGTAAAAATGTGATCTCTTTCATTGTTTCTATATGCTCATTAAGAATTTCATGCTTTGGCAGCGGTGCAGTATTCTCTGTTAAAAGGCTTTATTTAATCATGGTCTGAAAAATTCAAATGCCTATGGCAAGTTGAAACTTTCCTGGATAAGCAGCATCCCTAGCTATGAAATTCAGTCTTTTTCATAGGTTATTTGGCATGTGAGACAGAAAATACTTCTTCCTGCCAACTGCCAGAGGGTTTGGGATGGCAGCTTCGAATTTATTAGATGTCCTACTAGCTTCAGGCCGATAAGCGGATGCCTTGAGATGGATCCAGGGACAGTATCAAGATAGAGATCCAAATATCCCCCCTTTTCCTAGCAGCAGCGGGACAAAGGAATTGACATGTTATCTAGGAATTGTCCCTGTGCAATGGAACACCCATGTGCTCTTCTGGGATTTGGTGGTGTGTTTTCCTTACTCTCTGGCACATCTCCATCCTGTATTTGAGATGGCATCAGTGTGAGGAAATGGCTCAGACCTGGGATGGTGAGGACAGGGTATGTTCAAGGTTTCACTTCTGAGGCAATGATTTTTAGGGAATCTACGTGGTGACACAGCCTTACTCGTCATGCTTAGTCTCCAGCTAATGAAACAAGTGTTAGGTCCTCAATATTTTCAGCAGCCAGCATTTTTATCTATTGGGAGTTACTGCTGTAATTTCTTGTCCTGACATCAGATTTCTTGTACACAGAACCAGTATTTCAACTTTGCATTTCTTCCATTTCCTGCCTTCTCTGCCTTTATTGCTGTGCAAAGGCTCCTGACACATCCTGTAGCCTCCAAGCAAACTCTGCACCTGAAAGTAAATAAACTAAATATCTCAACATCCACAAGCCTGAAGGACTTCCCAGAGACAATCCTGAAGGCCAGAGACATCTTCCCGGAAGAGCGAGTACTGTTTCTGCGATTCCAGTGGCAGCTTCTCCCAGTAACGTGCTCCAGCCCCCATCAATGCTTTTGCTTCACTGTGAAAATTATTCCTTTTTCATTTAATCTAGAAATTGGTGCAGTCAGCTGCAGCTCCTTCCCATGTGGGCAAGCTTAAACCAAGTCAAGAGAGTATCAGTTTAACTACAAGTTAGGCCTGACCTTAATCTGAATAGTAAGGCATAAGAGCTATAGAATGCCTCTGGGTCCTTTTCCACCATCTTTCCAGCATTTCCATGTGGTTCCAAAAGATACTTGTTTCTCTCTCTCCAGTCCAGACTGCAGTCCACACTGTGTAGGTAATCGTCAGTGCTGTTTAGTTGTTGACTCAATCCTTTATCTTTCATTTTGTTCATGCCTTCATGTCATAGTAAAGCTTTGCTGTCTTTCTAGGATTCACATTTGCATACTTTTCAAGGAAGCGACTCTTCAGCCCTTTTCTAAATGTCTGCCCTGGTTCTAGACCAAGTGCTTTAAGTTTTTCACACTAGCAATTTGTTCTTCTCATAAAAGATATCTGTTATCTCTTCGTCATGTTGTTCCTTTTATCATTTATAATTGCAAAATCTTGTTGTAGCATGCTCCCTAAACACATTTCCCTTTTAATACACTGGAAGAACATTGAACTGGAAAAAACCCTAGAGTAGTTTAAATCAAGGAATCTAGATTTTTAAAGATACTTGAAAAAAATTGAAATTACTTTAAATTACTGCTTTTAATTGATTTTTTTTTTAAATAAAGTGTAAATGTCTTGATAATCATATTCAGTCAAAGGCTGCCAACTTTAAATTAAATACTGGGTCAGGTCATTATCTGATACTAGAAACTGGTGTCTTCCACATTCCCATCTCTTTTGTTTCCTAAAATGGTGGTGTCACAGGCACTGCCTCTGATCTCATCTTGCTCTATTAAATTAAAGAAAATCAAATAATCTAATATAAGCATTCCCTTAGTATGCAGGAGTCTTAAACGCTGTCATCTTGTTTAGATTGTTTTGACACGTGCAGCATCTGGTGGGGTGACTGGTAGCGGTGAGCTGACCTTGTGAGCTGACTCCTTTGGGTGATTCCAAAAGTCATTGCCTGCTTCTAGGCTCCAGGTGGATTTGGTTTCCCTCTGCCACGACAGTGTCCCTCTTCCTTCTCTTCTACCTCTTCTAAATGTCCATAGTAGCCCAGTCATGCTTTCAGTGTGTCCTTGTGAACTTCAGGATGTATTTGAGAGTACCATGGCCTGAGTGCCACTGAATTTCTCCAACACCATCATGAAGGATTTATAATGGTGTGCAAAGTCCAGCTCCTCATCAGAAACAGTAGAGCAGCTTTGGAGGAAATTCAAAACCACCAGAATTGCTGCTGGTGCTGCTTTACTATTCTGTTTTCTCTTCAGTCCACTTTTTACCCCTTTATTTTTATCCTTTTTTTTCCACTTCATGAAGATCACGCTGTGCCCTTCTACTTCATTCACTTACCTCTGCACTTCCTGAAGCAACAGGAGTCCAGATCCCAGGATCACTGGGCAAGTTTTAGTGGGAACAGAAAGGGTGTGGCAGAAAGGAGTGCTTCTGCCCACGCACCTGCACACGTGAAGCACAGTCTGTCAGGTCCCAGGTCTGGTCGCAGATCTTGGATTGGCTGGAAAGAGATATTTTTCTCCATCACTCTGACACAATCTGGGGCAATTTGGAGGAAAGCTGAGTCTTCCAGAGACTAAGGAGAACTTGTGGAGGGGAGCCAAGGGGAGTCGTGGTGCTCAGCTGAACCACAGGGGTCCTACTTCATAGGCTGCTGCTCTATCACACACACAGCTGATGTTGGATAAGGCACTGAAATGGGAACTTCTTTGCTCCTGTCTGTTGCAGAAAGAACCGAACCCTGTCTGTGGAAGATGTTGATTAGTTACAGGGGAATTGAGGGAGCAGCTGGTTAGAAAAGAGTAGTAGACATAAAAAAGTTAACAAGCTCCTAAAATGGGAATTATAGGTGCTGTGGAGATAAAGGGATAAAGAAAAAATACAATGGTATGACCTTTGTGACATCAGTGTGGGCCTAAAGTGCAATCTTCAGGTCTGGGAATGAGGGTGAGTGTGTTTCCAAGACAGGTGATGAGTGATCAGCACCAATCCTGGTCTAAACTTCTGATATTCGGAATTACGGCATCTCGATACTATATTTAGGATCCTTTTTATTTATATGGTGTTTGAATGTACCCATGTCCTGTATTTATAATTTGTGTTTTTTCCCTATCTTAGATATTTTAAAGTTCCTTGAGTTACTATATGTCTTGTTTCTTCAGACACACTTCAGCCTACTATTTTTTATCATTTTTACACACATGGATGCATACATAGGAAAAAAATGTTTGTGTAAGTCTGAACAAGTGTAGATAACATTTGATATGAGATTTAAAAGTGAGTAAATACAATGCATCTACTTACTTTGAAAGTACTAACGTAGCTTTTATAGACTTTCATTTCATTATCTATTTGTATTGAAAATGTGAGTCAGGATTTTTTCTGGGATCTGCTTCACAATTCAGAACTTGCTATTTGATCTTCCTCAGGTTACTTACTCTTTCTGGGCCATAATTTACCTACATCATCATCATAATTGTAATTATAATAATCACCTACTTCATAAAACATTATGGGGCTCATTTATGAGTGATATTCATAAGCTGCTCTGAGAAACTTGGTAGAAAGATCCCATAAAAATATAATTACAATTATTATTTTATTTAAAATGTATGTCGCTTACAAACAATGCTGATGAAAAGCAGTACAGTAAAGCATTTTTAACTTATTCATCAATGACTTGGATGGAGGGGCAGATGCCTCCTCAGCGAGTTCACTGGTGACACAAAGCTGGGAGCAGTGGCCGATGCCCCAGAGTGCTGTGAACTCTTCAGAGGGACCTCGACAGGCTGGAGAGGTGGGCAGGGAAGAACCTCCTGAAATTCAAGGAGGACAAATGCAGGGTCTGCACCTGGGGAGGAACAACCCCAGGCTCCAGCACAGGCTGGGGACTGACCTGCTGGGACGGAGCTCTGGGGAGAAGGAGCTGGGGGTGCTGGAGGACAAGCTGTCCATGGGCTAGCAGTGCCCTGGGGGAACATTCCCGATGGGATCCTGGGCTGCATCAGGAAGAGCATTGGCAGCAGGTCAGGGAGGTGATCCTGCCCCTCTGCTCAGCCCTGGTGAGGCACATCTGGAGTGCTGTGTCCAGTTCTGGGCTCCTCAGGGCAAGGAACTCCTGGAGCAGGTCCGGCGGAGGGTGACAAAGGTGATGAAGGCACTGGAGCACCTCCCTTCTGAGGAAAGGCTGAGGGAGCTGGGCCTGTTCAGCTGGAGAAGAGACACCGAGAGGGGCCCTCATCAATGTCTGTCGGTGTCTGCAGGGAGGGGGCAGAGGATGGAGCGGGCTCTGCTCCGTGGGGCCGGGCAATGGGACAGGAGGCAATGGGAACTGACGCAAAGGAAGCTCCACCTGAACATGAGGAAGAGGTTCCTTACTGTGCAGTGCCCAGTGCCCAATCTGGGACAGATTGCCCGGACAGGTTGAGGAGCCACCCTCATTGGAAATACTCAAGAACTGTCCAAATACAATCTGGACAGTGCTCTGGGGTGACTCTGCCTGAGCAGGGAGGTTGGATCAGATGACCCACTGTGGTCCCTTCCAACCTGACCCATCCTATGGTTTTGGGAAAGCAGCAATTCTTGAGTGTGCTCTCACTGCACCTGACGTAGGTGATGTTCCAGGTGGTAGCTTTCCTTGTACTGGAAGGAGATTTTAACACCTAGGCAAGGTACAGTGATCACTGCTCTGGGATGTACTGTACAAAGTGAGGAGTAGCAAGTCTCAGCAAGCTGGGAACTCAGTACCTGGAGCCTTTCTCAGGAGACAGCAGCTCGAGGTCCTTCTGCTGCCCAGACCCATCTGAACCTGCCACATGGCAGCTTTGGCACCCATTCTGCAATATGGAGAACTGGGAGCCTGGGGGAAACCATAAGTGGACAGAGTGGAGTCTCCTTCCAGACTTGTTTAATTATTTCCATTTTTATCATAACTCAGCTTGTTCTCTAAAGCATTCATTTTTTTTAAGTGATGTGGTGCATGTACATATGAAAATACTAACCTTAATGCTGTGTGTTCCTACAGATGAGGATGATGATGATAATATTGAGATAGATACTAATGAGGAGGCTCCTGAATGCTCTGTTACTGGAGATGGAGATGAACTTACTAACCTAGAAAATGACCTTGATTCAACGGGTAATTTAAATAATGGCTATTTTGTGTATTTTGCATGACTAACCCTCTGTCATCATATAAGTACTGATGTGCTGCTTGTCTCTCTGTCAGCTTTATTCCCTTGTGCCTTTTCAGGTCTTTTAAACCCTAATGTTTAATATCCTGCGTTCATGTTTAGCTGAAATTTAAAATCAACGAAATCACTATTTCCAACAATGTCAGATTTAAATGTCTCTTGCTCATTTGATGGGGAAGGGGACCCCAGGCCACACTGGTAAAGCAGAGCCACCTGAAAGCACCCTGCCTGGATTGTGCCAGGTAGGCAGAGGGATGAGCAATGGCATGGGTGAGTACAGCTGCCCCTCTAGACTGTCATCCTGGCCCATCTGCTCAGGGAGGAAAAGCAAACAAAAGTGTCTTTGTGTGTTCCTATAGACTTGGTGTGTCTCTCTGGTTCCTTCGTGAGGACCAGCTCTTGTGTTTACACCTTGTTGCCCCGATGGGTGCATGGAGGTATAAATAGGAACAAAGTAGTCCTATGTACTTATAACAACATTCATATAAAGGGGTTCTATTAACACATTAAGTCACAGGAGTGGTATTCCCCCCTTTCAAAAATCTTCAAGCCAAACTGGAGTTTAGGTGATAAATGTGGTGCTAAAGACATTGGAATCTTACAAGGGAGATGCTTATTTTAAAAGGAGCTGGATCTTCAAAGTTATGCAAAAGGAACTGCCCACCCATAAGAGGCTCCTCTGCTTGCAGACAGCTGCTGAAGGAGTTTGTTCTCTGTACAAGTCTGCCTGTTCCAGTCAGCCCCGAGGAGTGCCCGGGGTCTCTGTGGTGGGCTTCTCTGCCAGAGCCTCTCTGCTCACTGCAAGGTAGCTTGAGCCTGGAGTAGCTTGGCCAGCCCAGGACTGTGTCTTGAAACAGACAGTACAAGAGGGAACATCTTTGGCATCCTCTGGCTTGATTCTGCCCATGTCAGCTGGACCCAAATGTGTAGCCCATAATAAGTTAAATCAGAACTTAATTTAGTGTTTGTTCTTTGAAAATTAAACTAGCAGTGATGTGTATATAGCACTTTCTAGTCTTGCTTGCGTGCAAAAGATTTGAGTCATGTCCTTCGGTTTTTTTTATTTGAGGATTTTCAGACACATAAGAAAATATATTTCGTGTTTCCAGCATTTGAATTTAGCTTACTTAAAGCAGAATCCTGTCAAATAATTTTCCAATAAAACTGGGTTAATTTTAGGAGGAATAGAAAATGAGTAAGTGAATATTCCTGTCACATTGCCCCAGTGATTGACCAGCATTTATTTCTGTGGGCCCTTTTTCCTGAGAGGTACCTTTTCAGGGGTACAAACCCACTGCCCAATGCTCCATGTCCATGATGGGGAGATGTTCTGAAAAGAAACCTGAGACTTCATTTTGCAGTTCAGTCTGCACAGTAGCCAAAGGTACAGACAAGCAAGAAAAAGGATGGGCGGTAATACAGAAAGCAGTCTAATGCTGTAATGGAAATCAGAGTACACAGATTTTGGTGTAAACCTGCTAATTTATACCAAGTTCTAATGAACACTGAATCTCCTGGGAACACCTAAAAGTACAACTGTAAGGGATTTTTTCACATTTGGGGTCATTGTGGACCATCTTAATTAGTCCCCTGCAGAATCATAATCACTCCCATCTCTCTCAAGAAGAGAAAACTTTATTTTTAATGTTTCTTGGTTTTAAGTTTCACTTCTGTCTGTATTTGTCAGTACTTCTACATACTGTGAACCTCTTATATCATAGTTATTACACAGTGTTTATGTATAAACCCACGAGAACGTGCATGTACTTACATGTGAGCCTCAATTAAGGACACCCTGGCTGGGTGTGCCAGAGGAAAGGGAAACTATCCTTCTTCGTAATCCAACCCAACCCATTGCTGCTGGAGACAGGCAGCCTTTGGCTGCCAGCATGCCAAAAATGTTTTGGCTAACATGAATTGGAGCACTCCAAACCTTGGAAGGAGCTGTGCGGCTAAACGGTCATGACTCCACCTTCCACACCAGCTAGAAGTCACCAGGCTGCAGTGAAAAACTCAGGCTGTGCACATGGGAAAACGTAGGAACGGCTGTTTCCTCTGCCTGTGTCCCAAGGCCCAGGTGTAAGTGCATGCCTTGGGCAGGTGATGCTCCACTGGCTCCAGTGCAGGGGCGATTCCCCACGTGGGGCTGCATGTAGAGTGTGTGTCTGGGGCTTCTGTGCCACTGTTCCTTGGCTTCCCTGCCCAGGGACAGCTCCACAGTGCTGTGCTGCAGCTTGTTATTAACACCTTCCTCCTTCTTATGTGTGTGTGTGTGTGTGTAGGTAACTACATGTGCAGGTGTGTTACAAATTCATACAGTCGACATTCACAGACAGAACGAGCATTACTGGGAGGTAAAATTCTCAACTGCTGTTTATTTGGGCTCTGATCCAAGTTACTAAAATTGATGAAAAAAATTTGAGGGCTTCAGCAGACTTCAAATCTGTCCCTTTGATGCAATTCTGAAGCATTTTATGACTCCCAGTTTCAGCATATTCTATAAATGATAGTAAATTATTACTAGAAAGTCATCTTCTTTGATACTGAAATTTTATGAGAAGCTGTGCCAAGAAGCCTTAGGATGAATTAGTAGTTCATAAACTTGAGGGGTTATCAGTATGTAAATTATATGATAAATTGTTAGGTCTCATCTTTAAATAAATGGCTTTCTAAGTGTGTCTTTATACCAAAGTACAGGTATGTACGCATTGGGAGTAACTTTAAACATTATCTACTTTCTGTGTTTTTCATCTGCTGTCTGCAAGCATGTTTACTTGTTCAGCTGAGTGTCATGTATGTTTTCTGAGAAAAATTCTATGTATGTTACACAAATCTGCACCAATCCCAATCACAAAAGCAGTTCCTTCTAGTTTTGCTTTTTTTTAGTTTGAAATGATAGCAAAGTGAATTAAATTTACCTTTTAAATTGCTACCTTGTTGTAGCGAGTCTGCATTGAAATGCATCTCACTCTGTTGCATGTGGTGTTTGCATATTTAGCAGAACAAAACAGTAAGTTGGTGGATTTGAAGCTGAAGAAGCTCCTAGAAGCTCAGCCACAGGTGGCAAATTCACTCTCCAGTGCTGCTCAGAAAACTGTAACAGATAGCTCAGAGCAAGACATTAAGGTAAGTTTTGCTTAATGCTTTTGTTTTGGTACCTGTATGCTATGATTGAGGGTTTGTATTTTGTGAGGAGGAAAATAATTTCTTACCAAATCCTTCAGAGTCAGAAACACAGAAAATATTCATGGCAGTGCAGCTACATGATTTGCAATGCACTGGGTTTTTTCCTGTTGATTGATCAACACATTTTCCTTTTTTTTTTTTTTTCCAAATCTTGATGCTTGTCATTGGCAGAAGAGTAACAGAAATGAGAAGCTCTCTCCATTCTGCCTGCTCAGGTTGTTACTGATATCAGAAATGCAGCATGGGCTCCATCCTGCTGCTGGTGCAATCAGCAGCCGGACTACCTGACTTGAATGGGAGTGGGGTTGGACGCTCAGAGATTTGCTTCCCTCTCATTCTGGTCCTCTGTTTTTCCTACGTTAAAATTAAGCTGTGGTACACTTTAAAGGCTTACCTACTTTGGGTGCTCGATGAGTGCTTCTGAGAAAAACAGACGTGAGTACATGGTGTATATGGGCACTTGGCCTGTTCGTAATGTTCACCACTTCAGCATAAAGTGCCCACCAATCAATTTTTCATTTCATTTTCTTAATTAGACCCCTTGTGTTCTTGCTATTCTATTTTTTAAAAATAGTCCCTGTATGTCATTAATATCCCCATGGCTCTGGGGCACTTCCAGTTGGGTATAACTTTTCACCCACCTGCAGTCTGCAGGGAGAGCACTGCTGACTGAAAGGATTTCCTTCCCCAGATACAGAGATGCTTTGAAGTCCCAAAACAATGACTTTCATTGCTTTTCCCTTACACTGTCGGTTCCTATAAATTGGTGATGAAAGTGTGTGGCAGCAGCAGAGGACTTTCGGTCTCTATCTTTGAACAAAAGGAAGCCTGGATCAAGTCTGATTTTTGCGTTCAATTTAGCTTTCTGCAGTGGATTTAATGCAAAATGAAGCTGGCCCAAGAATAATACAATGGATTGAAAAGGCTAACTGAATTAGTGGGCTTAGAGGAATACATTTGTAAAGTGGCAGAAGTCCCCAGTCATAAAAAGGTTTCTTAAAATGGGATTTACTAGCTAATCACACTGATATTTTAGCATGTTGCCAGGCCTAAAAAATTAGTCATGTTTGTTTATTTTGGTAAAGGCTCTGGTTTAGGCTGTCAGATGGTTATTGTGCTAATAACAGGAAACCACCTTTTATTTAACCAGAATCATAACCACCTGATTAGAGCAGCTGAAAAGTCATCCAGAGGTATAAGCAATACTTGTTTAAGCTTAATTCTGTGAAATGACACACAGGCTGCCTCTTAGAGTAATTTGGTATCACCTAACATGACAAAAAAAGGTATTTCTCTTTATAAAAAAGCATTTGTGAAGGACTTGATTCTTTTTAAGGTACTCCCACAAAAAGGTGCAACTTAACAGTTTATCTCTGCGTGCGTCTTTTCTAAGGAAGAGTTGAAAGGTGGCGTTATAAAGAATATATGGTGTCCATCTGTTCTCATGGAGCTCTTGGCATTGAGGTGGATTTGTTTTTTAATAAAATGCAGTTTACAGGTTTCTAAATGAGGCATTCTGTGTTTGTGGAAAAGGATAAACTGTTACCTTCCCTTGGGGATTGTGTATCCCCGGCCTCCTTGAGGCGAGAGAATAGGCCGTTGGAGAACTCCCTCATTACCGATTGTCTCAATGCAGAGGAAGGGCAAAGTCTTGGTAGCTTTTGATAACCAGTTTCAGCATTCAGCAGGCTTAGCTATTAGTCATGCATCTTAGCCTTTCCCTATTTACTTTCAAAACACTTAATAAAAATAATAAAAGATTAGGTATAAAATGAAATATTTGTTTGGTACACAGCACCTCGGTATCTGCAGCTTCCACACACCACAGTGGTTCAGTCTTCTGGGATATTTCGTGTTGATAGAATCATTTGAATTTGTTACCAGTATTAACATAGGAAGCCCTGGAAAAGATAATTGTAGTTTCCTTAGCTGTAAAGGGCTTACTTACAAATCTGGCTTTGGAAAGTTATAGCTGATGAAATGCAGTTCAGTGGGGTAGCATTATAATCCTACCTTTTAGACTTCATCCAGCATTAGTGGTTTATCTCAATGGGCATAAAATTAGAAACTAGTTCTTCTTGTCATACAAGTCTATGGGACTACAGAAAACGACAGATTTCTGTACCGGGCAGGGAGAGAGGCTAAAGGCAACACGCTTTAAAATGATACAGATCGTGTTCGGGGCAGAGACGCCGCGACTTGGCAGCAGCACACGCGGGGCTTGGCACAGCAAAGGTGCAAAGGAGTGATTTTTTTTGTTTAAAATCGCCATCGCTGGCAAATGCCAGTCACAATGAAGAGATCTGGCTGGTAAAGAAGTAGAGACTTCTGCAGGAGGGTGCCCACAGAGCAAAGAGCCAGTCATTGCCACCACATATGAAACAAAACAAAACAAAATAAAACAAAACAAAACAAAACAAACAAACAAAAAAAAAAAAAAAGGAAAAGTTAATCACTCTTCTACTTTTTCCCCACAGCTGATACTTTCATCCAATATAAACCACAGCCCGAGCTGTGAAATCCACTTTGCAAAAGCTGTGTCTTGTCCCCTCACAAAAACATACCTTTCAAATTAATGTCTTCCTGCTTGTAAACAAAAGAAACTGTTGTGTGTCTGTTTTTTTCCCAGCAGAATGGAACAGAGGAACATCGTGCTGAGCGATCACAAAAAGCAGCAGAACGGTTTAGAAATCCTGTTGTGTTCAGCAAGGACTCGACCGTCAGGAAAACTCAGCTCCAGTCTTTCAGTCAATACGTGGAGAGCAGACCAGGTAGGAGAAAATATAAAACCTGTTTTCCCATCTTATGATTTAATAATATTTAACAATAAATATATGAAAACCTGATAATGTAAGTCCACATTTCAATACATAAATATCAAGCTTTATAATAATTTTACATGTCTTTTCCCTTTTTTCAAGAGATGAAAAGGCAGAGATCAATACAGGAAGATACAAAGAGAGGAAATGAGGAGAAGGCTGCGATAGCTGAGACTCAGAGGAAGCCATCAGAAGATGAAGTGCTTAATGTATATTAATTTTTTGTCTGGTTTCATGATTGCTGATAATTCCAAACTGTATGTGGAAATAGTGCCTTTATTTGTTAAAATGAGATGTTAGGGTTTTTTAGATGTCAATCTCCAGTGCATTCAAAGCAGAGTGAGAGGGGTGCACTGTTGAATTAGTCTGCAGTGTGGTGATAATTGTCAGATAAAAAAAATGAATTTTTCAGAGTTCCACAGCCCCAGCTTCCTTGAGACATTTCCATCAGGGCACTTCCCATAAAGAGATTCCAGTATTGATCTACCGGGAGGATTTTAATTATTACAATAGCAGATACCGCAGAGCTGCAGTTAGAGGGAAGAGTCACATGAGACCTGCTAGAATTTCTCAGCCAACCCATTTTGTTGGCTTGGGTTAATGGGTGTTCAACCTTTCCATTATCCAGATCAGCCGTGAATTACTAGCTGAATGATGTTTGCATTAATATAATATATATGGTAATTTCTTCACTTAATTAACGGGGAGGTTCAGCTCAGTAGGGGTATGGGCTGATCATGTGTAAAATTGATTTGTGAGGGAAATATTTGATAGACCGCGGGGAGAAAGCTGGTTTTGATGGACAGCTGCGGGACAGAAGCAGGAAGAACCAAGTTTTAACCTGAATTTTTTTTTTTGTCTGAAAGCACAACACAGCCTTTGAGGGTGGTTGTTTGTTGCTCTCCACAGTTTATCTGAACACATTTGTCATTTTTGCTGAGGCAATCTAGAGCTGAGTAGCAATTTTGTACTGCTGTCATATCTACACCAAAACATCGAACTTTTTATGAGCTGCAGTTATTTTTAGCCCAGTTATACTTTTGCAGAGCTGAAAAGGTCTGGCACAGTGAGTTCACATTATATATGCAGATGATACACATGAACTCTTGGGATATTACAGCCTGACACAGCATTTCTTTTCATCTTCTAATAGCAATTGTTAACAATTATGCATGCTGACATTAGGGAAGTTTTCATACTATTTTCAATTAATTATAGTTGATGAAAGGCAATATATTGCACATCACTTAAACTCCCCAGACTGATTTTTTTTTCTTTCTTCGGGGTCTGCTCTCAGGGAGTTGTGTTTTTGCTGTTGCTGTTTTTCTGGCTATACAACAGGTAGAAAAGGGTTTTCCATTAGGGATGATACTGTTGGCTATTGTGTAGGAAGAGAGGGACCAAATTAATGGGGAAATAATGTCCTTGAATTTGGATACCCCAAATTTCAAAGTTCTGTGCTCGTTACTGGTCCTGGGAGCTCAGCCATGCTGTTACCTTTCACTTTGAACATGTCTTTATTTGAAATAATATGCTGATGTGTTTATTATGCCTGTTGCCTGAATATGAAGCTGAATTGATTATTTCAGACACATTTACAGAGAAACAATTGAGAACATTCAGTGAAAGTATCTGAGACCCTTATGCAGCAACAAGTTAGCCTCTTGTAGGGAAATAAGCCCCCCAAGAAAGCCTGCATATTTTTCTGTTTCTAAAGGACAGTGATTTTTGTTGCATGCTTTACAGAGTGTTGGTGAAACATGAAATAATTTTGTCAGGGTTTTCTTTTTCCCTGTTTAAAACGTTCACCAAAGCTCTGGGTCAGGCGTAGGAGGAAAGAAGTGCATGAAAGGTTACTTGGAAGGAGTAACATGTTTTTCCTAACTTATGCAAAAACATACTTCAGGAATGAAATTTCAGCGTTGTGTGCAGCCACAACATTGTGTGAAAGTTGTTGTGCCACATGAGAATAACTTGGAGGTACTGAAGGCCTTTGCTTGGGCTCCTTCAAGACAGCCAAACAGCTTTGGAAACACTTGGAGATCTGTGTGGTCATCTGCAGGGCAGTGCTGAGGAGTTACAGGGTACACGAGGCAAACTTGGCTTGTCAGTGTTCCCACAGCTTTCTCGGTAAGGTGTAGTAGGATTTATCAACTTGACATCCCTGGGCTGCCTCCTGGCTGGGTGTGATCAGCACAGAGTCAGGACAGCTCGAGTTAGTCCCTGTGCACCTGAGTGCCTGCCCAGGGCCTGCTCACCACTTTCCAGGATAAGAGTCTCAGTTAATAAGTGGTGTTTTTACAAATCCCTGTGTAGCAGCTCAGTTCCTTCAGTCAGAGAAACCCAGAGGGGCAGTTTGGCCCAGGCTGGGGGGCCTCAGCACTATAGTTGCCTCAGAGGAGCTAAATAAGCCAGGGATCTTATTTTGGGTTTAGTTTTACTCTTAAAAGCCCACGTTTTAATTGTTATTAGAGACTCTATTGCAAGTTCTTCTAGCCAATAAAGTTAACATTTTAAAATTGAGTCAGACCTGAAAGGAGTAGAAATGGCACGTTAAATAGTGCTTTAGATTACCTTTCTTTTCATGGTGCTTTGTTATAGCAGCTTTTATGTACTTAGAAATAAAATAGAGGAATTTCAAAATTACTGCCAGCTAGTAAAAAACCACAAAATCAAATGTTTCCCAAAGAAAAAAACAGGGTATTTTAATAAACAAATAAGGACATTTGGCAAAATTGTAAAGTTTATGAAATGTGTTAGCTTTTTGGTAGTGAGCATGATATTTGGTTGTTTAGGTAAGTGCCTTACTAAGTGTTTGTGGAAAGGAAAAATGCAACTTACAAGTGATGTTTTTTCTTCTTGTTTGTTCTCTTTAACAGAAAGGGTTCAAAGACACCAGTCAGTATGTTGTAGGAGAATTGGCAGCACTAGAGAATGAGCAAAAGCAAATTGACACCCGTGCCGCGCTGGTGGAGAAGCGCCTTCGCTATCTCATGGACACAGGTACGGTGCCCAATTACACTGTAAACAGTTTTGGCAAATTGAGCGTTCACAAACTCTTATAGAGTTTTGGAAGTGTGAATCTTTGAAGCCTGAATGTTCAGCAAAACTGCCTTGAAAATAAAAAGGCTGCGATTTGCAGCCACCTCTCTGGGCCCTGGTGATAAGAGTGCCTTCATGGGAAGTGATAACTTGCCCTGATACCGTGTGAGCCAGCACTATTGAACAGTGTGCTCATCCATGCAGAGTTGGAATACACATCTGTGCCTCATTGATATGCCACTGCTTAAAAAAAAAAAAAAAGGAAAAAAAAAAAAAAAGAAAAAAAATAAGATCTTCACTGTTCTACTGATTCAGTGGGAAAAAAAATTTGGCCAGCTAAAGCCATGTACTGCATGAAACAGCACAGTACAGGGAGGAAGGCTCCATTGACTAGATCACTGAAATTTAAGAATACTATCTGGTTACTGATGCTCCCCAATTATTTTGTTTGTTTATTTTCAGGAGGATGGGTTTTAAAAGTCTGTAATACTTGGTGTTGTAGGTGCCATTGAAAGGATTAAAATATATGGGTGATTTTTTGTTAAAAGCATAATGGTTCAATGTGACTTCAACCATGAACTTTAGATGGGTATTAAGTGCTGGTGGTCATCAGAGATGGAGAGGTTAAACCACATCAGTTGGAAACAAAAGGTGCTTTGATATTTCAGAAATCAATAATGTTGTAGGTCCAAAAAGTGTTCTTCCTGTCCAGGGGAAAAAAGTTAGTTGGTCCAGGTTACTTTGTGGGTAAATTGTCTTTGTAAGTTATATGGATATCCGTTGTTATAAACTTGAAGCCTGTCTTTAACTGAAATAGCAGGTTTTAAAGTTAACTTGAATCCAGTGTTATGTTTTGAAATACAGATGAATTGACTTTAGTTAAAGTTCAATACTTCGAAATGAGCCTGCCATTTGTATCCAAATATTAGGGTGTTTTTTTCAATATATTTATTTTCTCATGTGCTGAGGTTGTTTGACTTTTCAAACTAATTTTACAAAAACATGTAATTCAGAAACTATTTCCATGCCGAATCGATGCTTGTTTAGTAGAACTTTTACGGTATTTTGAAGTACTTTTTCAAATTCATTACATCTTGATCTTTAGTTATTTAGCTAGAAAAAATGTGTGTGTATTATCCTGCACTTTCTTGTATACTTTTTTATATTTGTAAAATGTATGTTCTGTACGAGAGAGCCTGTACAGTATTTCACAAATCTTATGTATACTCCAAATACCACTTATACTTATGGAGTAATCAGTATAGCACTTGGGGATTTTAAAAATTCTAATAACCATGTTATTATTTTATTTATGTCATTTAGTCCATTTTAAAAGAGATTTCTTATTGATTTTAATTTCTTGCGTTTTGAAGTATGACAGAAGTTGCTGTATTCTTCCTATCAGATCCATGATGAGGTTTTTTTTTTTAAAGTATCCTGCATAAAATAGTGAGTCCAGCACACAGCTGGAGAGTAAGAGTGTAGCTTAGAGGTTTGTAACTGGAATGCTGATAAATATCCGTCACTTTTTGTACTGGGGAGAAGGGGACAAGTGGTGCAGCCATAATAAAAAACTACTTTTATTTTTAACATTTCCTGAGCATTCAGGATTTAACTTAAAGCAAGTGATTTGACAAGTCCTTGATTAACATTCTATTTATGTTCTCTGCCTAAAAATTCAATTTAGGAGAAAACATGTGAAAACATGATTTTAACCTGCAGTTAACTTTATAGCCTTGATATCAGGGATTCTCAAACTTCTCCAGCTGTGGTTCACATCTTACCAGAGAGCCTTCAGAGGATCTGCTGTAGCTCATCTCATTAGCGGTTCTCTTCATCAGGATGGCACTTGGTTTTCTTCCATACCTCTCTTCAGGAAGTAATTCCTCATGCAGACAAATCAGGAGCTTGTGCCCACGTCTGAGTCCCAGCCTCTGTCCGAGTCTGGGCAGCTTTGCCTCAGTGTGTGACTAAGAGAGGGACCTGGAAACAAAAATGATGAGTCAACAGCATATGACTGCCAGCTTGCCACGGGCCACCAAGTGGTCTGTAAAGCCAAGTCTGAAGGAAGAAAGTAACCACAGCATGGTGGCTAGAAAAGCCCTGAAGGGCTGTTAATGATGATCTCGGGGTTTTGCAAATACTCCCTTAGGTGTTGGTACATACCAGAAAGATGAGAAACATGAAATGCTGCCAGCTCTCAGAGTTGTTCTGTAAAGTCTTTTGATATTTGACTTTTCTGAAAATGCAGGCTTTAGGAACAAGGAAGCCACTTGGGCATGTGTAGCCAAAAGATCCTGAAAACTCAACATGAAGGACAAGAACCACAAATTAATTGGTTTAATAACTAACACTCCTTTTTAATCACATCTCTTTCTTAATTTTGTAGTGCTTGGGGTTGTAATACTGGAGAACCTCAGGCAAGTAAAGGTAAACTGACCTTATTCCCCAGCAGTTAAATCAGGGTACAATGTTTGTGCATTTGTGTCAGGAAGAGCCTATGCTGAATGAGCCTAACAATTGTTTGCAAGGTGATAGTCCCCATCAGTGTGGGAGTGCATGTGGTATTGGGATTTTCAGCATTGTTTCTATGTGTGCCAAAACCATACTAGATAAATTAAACAACTAAGAGACTCCCATCTTGACTCAGTCATTTGCCTTGAAATTAAATTCAAGAAGGTGGCAAAGCATGTTGTGTCTGCTGGGGACTAGACCATCTTTTCCTTCTCCACTGTGCTTGGCCTGGTTCTTTTTTACACTTACTAGGAAGAAAGCACTTTCTCTTCCTTCTCATCCTTCTCCAGCAAAGAACTGGGGTGTTTTTTCCCAGTGGGGAGACTCTTTGCCACCTGGCAGCTCTTCATCCTTACGAGTTCGAGAGTCCTTTCTGTTTCTTAGCCAGGAGGGATTTTTTCAGGCTGTAGCTTGAACATCTGTTCTGTATCGTCATAGATTCATTTCACAGGAGAAGACTTCTGTCTCCTCTTCCCATGTATCAAAACACTTGTTTTAATGTTCCACCTGTCTTAGTTGGAATTTCTTTACTATTGGCTAGTGATAAGACCAGAAAGATATAGTGACTAACCCTTGGCACTGTAGGCTTTGATAAATGTGAAAGAAATCATATAGTTTCACTGAAAGAGAAGCAACTCTAAGTATAAATAATATATATTCTTGGTTAGATTCCAGCTCATGGCACTGCTTGACTTTGTTAGACATTTCACTTAGTTCTAGAGAAAGTTTCTAGCACTAAGGATTGCAAATAAAAGGTTGAAAATGCCACCCTGGCTTTTCTGGGAGTGCAGTGGCTGTGCGTAGCTGTTAGAAGTGGATCCTGGAGGTTCTCAATGCCCTTTTTGGCATGAACCGGGAGGAGAGGAATCTCTGACACAAATGCTCTCCAGACCATTCCCTAGGAGGCAGCCTGGGTTGCAGAGCTATCCATTCCACTACTGCCCTGCATTAGGAAAATGGCATCTAATGGAAATGGGGCTGTAGGAAGAGAGCCTAGGTCCTTGTCTGCACATGCACTGCCATTTTCCTGCTCTGCTAGGGAGCCTTCTTGGCTGGGGAAGACAAGTTTCTGGCTTTTGGCCAGAAGGGAGCTGATACTTTCAAAGTTCATCAGCTAGGCATAGAGTTTGGAACTGGCTGAAGCTTTGCATTTCCGGTGCCAGCTGCTCATGATTTGACTAGAAACACTTTCCTAAGATGTGTGAAAAAATAAAAGTTATTAAAATTCCTGGTTTGCTGATTTCCATTTGACTCTGAATAGTCACACTTTTATTAATATCCAGTAATTTATGTCAGTAGTGGTGTAACCTCAGTCCTTGGTCTTTGCACTTTTAATGAAAATGTAACCTCACCTTGTACCAGTGCAGTGCGGTTACTGCTCCATTGCAAAGCTGGGAGGGGAATCAGTGCTTCAGTGCCCTGATCTCCCTATAATAACTTGATGGCACATTTGCTGTTGCTGTCGGGATATAGGTTAAGAGTTTATGGAGGGATTTTGCAGCATTCACCTTATGAAGCACAAACAACATCACAAAAAACTTGGTGGGTGCACGTTTTTAGAGAAAAGGCAGCCCAGACGTTTGAGTAAGAAAAATGAGCTGGATGATGGAGTATAAAAATCATGATCTAATATCATTGATTTTTCTTCTTCCTCAGTTATAATGGCTTGAAACTAAACAATGACAGAGGTAGGATTATCTTGCTTTCCTTGGGATTTTACTTACCCATGTTGTGCCTAACCTGTTATGGGTAAAATAGTTCTGTCTCTACTTCTGACAGTGTCTTTCTCCATTGAAAATTCTTCTGTCATTGTATTTTTAAGGTGTCCATCATCTTGATATCCAAATGCCAATTAAAATGCAGAATTATCACATAGCACAATTAAAATAAAAGTCAAAGAATCCTGGTTTACAAATCTCTAATCTAAATTTATCTCTTTTTCAGTCACTGTTTCTTCACTAATTGCAAAAACAAGTATTTGAAAAAAAAATTGTAGCTATCAGATATTTTGTTATCTGACCACAGGGTATGAAGTGTTTTTAATTGTTTTTCTGATTAACTTCAGGCTCCCAAATTCAAGTAGAAGCATATTTGTGTTTTCCATATGAGATCCTGTACCTTACTAATGGATGAGTATGTTTGTGGTACTGTACAAGGATTAATGAAATTAAAAAAAAACCCTCTGCTGCTGCTGATTGACCACTGATGGTAAATGTAATTGAATTAGCAGTGCACTAAAATAAATGTAGACAAAATAAATATAGACAAGAAAATCTGGTGAAAGCTTCTGTAATGTTTTAGATTAATAGGCATACAGAATTCTTCACATTTTTTATTACGTTGTCCCTAGATGAATTCAAAGTAATTGGGGTGGTTAATTTTATTTACACAGAGCCGTTCACAGCGCATTAAATAATAGAGATAATTGAACAAGAATTGTCAAGTGTGTACTGATATCAGACATATTACAGAAGGGAATGTGCATAAAACTTCATTTCTATGCAGCCATTGTTTATGGTAATTAAGTACACAGATTTATCCCTTGGTTGCCTTCCAAGCTTATGGCAACTGCTATTGTTGTGCTCCATTAATATGTAATCAGGAAATAGTTTAATTTTCTAATCTGCAGTTTGAGAATTCACTTTCTAACAACTCTTAATTACTGCATTGCCCTAATGATGCTCATGGTTAGGAAAACTGAACCAATAAACTCCATGGAAGAAGCCAGAGGGGATTATACTTCCAGAGGTGGTGCTTACTTAATAAACTTGTTATGCCTTCACCAGAGGGAGCTCAGTGTCCTTCAAAAGCAACTAATTTTATATTTCAGAGTTGTACATACCCACGGTGCGAAGAGTTAACGCGCGGCGTGTGGTGGGGGTGGCTGCAAACGTGATTCACTAGAGAACCAGATAAGCGATACTATCACCATTTTGGTATTTTTCCTACTGTATACTAATTCGGGAGTTTAATTGCACAGGAAATAATGCAGGTGGTTTAATCTATTGTTTTAAACTGTCCTCGTGGGTTTATTTTTGTCAAGTTTGTTTTCGTTCATTAACCACGTTAGCTAAACGCGGTATCGTGAAATCTTGCACAGACAGATAAGCTCTATATATTGACAGCTATCTCGTAGTTACTGTTTTCAGGGTGAATCTTAAACAGTTAAGGGGTTTTTTCTTAATCATTTCCATTCTCCACTGGCCCATCATTCACCTTGATTGCTATTTCTGTGCTGCTACTGTACCTAGTGCAACTCCAACAACAGCATGGAAGTTATTTTGGGTTTGTGCTACTGCTCTACGATGACAATCCAGCCACTGTGATCTTGCAGTCTATCTGTGCTGACCCTGCCCAGGACCATACAGTCTTCTAAATAAGATCTGAAACAAGGAGAGTTAGTATCTGCTGAGACTCACCATCACTGTGATATAATACACCTTGGTGGCTCCTCTCAGTGTAGCTAGTCCTGTCGGGTGGATCTTGACAAGTTCTGCCTTTTTCATGGCAATTACTGTGGCTTGAGAGTCTTCTAGACCTGTTTATCTTCTGAGTTTGGGGTGTCGTTTGGTTTTTTTCCAACTTGTACTCAACACTGCATGTACTCAAAATGGGGCAGGATTGCCATCTCCCAGCCACTATTTCACCCCTCCTTTTTCAGTGCATAAACTTCTTGTCAGTAGGACTAATTACACAGTGAACCAAACAACAAACATTACAAAACCTGTAAACACATATGTTGTGTCACTGCAAATTAACTCTTACCAATCAAAAAAGCAGCATACGCTTTGTTGTCACATGTGAAAGGAAAGTCACATGTATTAATTAGTTAGCGTTTTACACAGCTTTGAAGATATAAAGGACCGAGGTTTGTAAGAAGGAAACATTTGAATTTCATAGAAAAGGAAAAAGGTTGAGCTGAAAAAGTACAGGCACTATTTTAATAGAGTTAAAATAGTTGATTTAGTCTCTTGTAAGAGAATGAAATTTTCACTTCTCATATCAAATCTTATCCTGGGATGAATTTGTATTCAGTCTTTTTGTTGTAATATCTCTTATTGTTCTTTGGCTTTTGCCAGTGTCAGGCCACTAAAACTTGGGTCCCAGGAGAAATGCTCTACCTTTTAGACATATAAAATAAAATGGACATATGCAAAAGGTTTTAAAGTGATAGCATTTATGTATTACACAAAACAGTGTATGGACATATATGCTGTGTTTTATTTTAATAGCAGTCCAGGGCACATATATAATGGTATGTTACAGTCCCCAAGTACATATTTAATTAAACTGTACAAGTCGTCTAGCATCAGATAATAAGAAATAACACAGCTCTCTGCTTGTCTGTCTGTGTAGCTTTTGAGGCATAAAATGCACAGTTTCTATCAGAGCACATACAGAAAAGAAGGGGAGACAAAAGGTGCTGGCTGACCATCAGGTAGTTGTGTCAGGACCAGAGCTTCCCTCTATCTCCCTCATCTTCATCGTACTCAACAGCTGTGGTGAGCCTGTGCCTTACAGCTATATTATCTGGAAGTCAGGTCTAGAATATATTTTTTTCTTGGGCAGCAGCAGTATCTGGCTGGTTCTTTGGACAGCTTCGGGGCTGGCTGACTGACACCATTGTTAAGCACGCTCGTGTCTGTGAAACTGGTTTTTGGAACCGTCTCAGGGTCAAGTTGCCAGTAAACTGTCTAAGTTGCTTTGTGCTTCAGGATGCTTTTTTTTTTTTTTTTTTTGCTTTCTCTCACCTATTTGAATCATGAAGAATGAACTCTCTGTCAGGTTAACAGAATCAGTCTCTGTGCCTATTGCTTGTGATTATAATGCATAAGGGTGACTTGTTTTGGATATTCCTGTGTCTACTGTATTGCCTCAAAGGATCGGTCATTGACTGATTAGTAACCTCTTTGCATAATTTTCCCTTGTGAACTCATTCAAGAGTGAATTTTCTACCTATGCTGTTGCATTAAAATCTGCATAGAAAGACAAAAAGAACTTCTACCAGAACAAGCTGTTATGCCCAGAGATAAAGCACGCATTCACAGGGCTGAAAATGGAAGCAAATAGATAAACATGTATGTATCATCAGGGTTCTTTTTCTGCCCTAGACGAAAACAAAGATACAGATGAGATTCTGTCTTCCATTCGGTAACTGCGTCACTGCTCTGGCTTCCCTGGGCCACTCATTCCCAACTGTACTCACAGAAATGGCTTTCAGTTTTTTAACCTGGGAGATGTGTTTGTCAATTAAGTTTTCCAGCAAGAAGAAGTGCAAAACATCAAGGTGGTATTCAAATATGCTGCAGCAAAGTGCATGCATTCATAAAAATACATTTTCCTTTATTTGTGGCATGACTGCTACAACACAGGCTGTTACTGTATACAGAAAGGGCCAAATCCTGAGACGGGAGAAGCAGAGGTAGCTCACATGAAATAAATGAAATTATCTCAGTTTTTGAGCAGGAGGAGATCTAATCTTACACTCTCTGTTTTAATTCATAACCACAGCTTCCGAGCTGGAGCGTGTGGGGACACTTTCGGGCGGAGGGCTTTTGTACTCAATAGTAAAGTATGGGCTGCGAGCAGACCTCCAGTGTCAGCTCTTTTGCAATTGCTGTAGATTGCCTACTAATAAATATATTGCACCTGTACAATATGTTTATATTTCTTAGGGGATGGGTATCCTAAAATAGACATATATGGCTGTACAGAATGCATCTCTGTCAGGTTAGTGATGAGAAACATTCGGAAGTAGGATCTGTGCCCCCTGATTTCCCTACACCCAAAATGTTTCACCTTTGAGAATTTAAATATTATTTCTACTTACGAGTCAAACTGCTCATCATCACCCTAGTTTGACTAAAGATTTAAGCTGAAGTACGTGAGCAGCATAGAATACATTTCTTGCTCAGAAACACAAACAGCTAGCCAGGCTCTAAGTATATTATCAGGCAAGTTCTTTCAGAAACGTATTGCTAAAGAAGCTTAACATTAATTATTGTAACTTTGGGAAGATTACATCCACACTAGCCTTGTAAGAAGCAGCATACACTTCTTGACCTCCAATGCTAGAGCTTTAAGACACAAGAATGGCATTTTACCAACTTTAATGGGATAACCAGTATTAATCTTTCAGCAGTAAGGGAAGAAAAAGTGTTTAGAGTATAATACCCTTCTGAGTTCTGATAGAGGCTGCCTGTTGTGTGTACTGCAGTCATAATTCATTTGTTTCTCCCTGTTATTTTAGTTTTCTTTTCTTAATTATTTAAGGAGAAAATCATACTAGTTTTTTTTTTAACTAACCAATTTACATATTGGCTTCTAGCCCCAGCCATTCTTTCTGTTTGAATGCCAACTTTTTTATGTGGTCTGTTTTTAAAATTTCTTGCCAGCAATATTTGTGAGAGCTCTGCTGTATGTCTAGTAAAGAAAAGCACGAGACGTTGCAATTGCCAAGTTGCAGACCTTCCAAAATTAATGGGTTTCCTTCACTTCAATTGAATACACAGTCTGCGAAGTAGAAAGAAAAAGATGTACAGTATGAATGAGAGCTCATATCCCCCCTCGTAGTTGTACTGCTTGGGAAACACTGGAGTCTGCCTGTGCTGAGGTCAGTTGTTTACCTTTCATAAATATGGAGTAAAAGTTAGAGTTTCACAAGGCATTCTTAATTAAAAATTAGGTTGATGCTGATGTGTGCTTTGTAGAATCCATAATGATCAACTCCCAAATAAAGAAACTGCAGCAGGATTTCAAGCACATCTCTATTTACATAGTTCAGCACATGAGATTGCTGGATTATGATTAATTTTAATAGCTACATTAAAAAATACATCTAACATCATTCTTAATTAGAATAATCTCTAAAGCCAGTTAAATGTTTCAGAAGACAAACAGTTTAATTAGCTAACCTACAGAGGCTCCCCTCCCCCAAATGTGCAGTAGTCTTAGACTTGGTGTTAGCCTTTCAAGCAGTCTTAAACAATCGGATGAAAAGGGATTTTAGGAAGATTAGAGGACGGGATGCTTTAGACGTTGTCCGTTAATCATGAGATATGCACCATCTACAAAGTTTCACAAAGAAATGAGAATTTAAATAAAATTTACTTTGGTTATCTAGTTAGCATGAATTACAAGTTATAACATCCAGTGATAAGACTATTTAATAAATGTATTCTTTTAATTGTTGATATGAGCAAAAGTACATGCTGGGGTGTAGTAGCAAGTGATATACCAGATTAACATTCTGAAAGGGACAATGCTTTTTTTCCCAGAAACCAGGCCTTTGTTGAACTATCCCAGGGTGCCACTAGAATTTTTTTTTAAGGGATTCAAACTAAAACTTCAAATAGAATTGTTAGAGTTGGATCTTCAATTTCTCTCCTACCCATCTTCAAAGTGGTTTCTTTTTACTTTTTTTGTTTTGTTTTAATTTAAGAAAGATTACTTTTGGGGCTTAGTGGTTTTGTTTTGTTTTGTTTTGTTTTGTTTTGTTTTTAAATCTGCTCAGGTACAACTTTTTTTTTTCCCAGACATGAGGAAGGCTAAACAATTTTTACCTTCCTCCGCTCCACTTCTGTGTTTTCTGCTTGATTTCTTCTTAGTTTAAAATTAGAGGAGTTTTTCTGATCTAAAAGAAGTCTACTGAGAGGTAATATGTACTTACAAACATTTTTTCTGAATGTGCTACACAAATTCTCATTTCTTATTTTTCCTGGAAGATCTGTCATTGTCCTTTTAAGTGTTGAAGCCAAAAAATTTATGTTTCTCACCTAAAATTAGTTGCAGCAGCAGCATCAAAACTCTTCTTTCTAAGCCTGAGGTGGCTTTATTTTAAATAAATCCCCTGGCTTTCTGTCCCTATCTACCACCCTGGGGGGAACTGTTTACCTGTGCAGAGGAGCAAAGGCCAGCTCTTAAACAGGAGACATTGACCTCCCTCTGCACAAGTCCCCTGAATTTGTGGCAAACAGATCCATGGTGTACAGAGCCCCTTGGGAAAATGCAAATGTCAGCAAATCACCTCTTTTAACATGGGGAGGGCAGGCTCCAGTCAAATGTCACACCTACTCTGGGATGCTGGAAAGGTGTGTATGTGTGTTGGGCACCCCTTTCCCCTGCACAACGAGAGGTAAGAACTCGAGGCAAAAATAAAAACAGGGGAAAACAGAGGAAAAAAAAGAAACAGCTCTGGATATCTGCAAGTTGGCTGATGTGACCCTGTGCCACCTACCAGTGTGCTGGCTGTGACCCAGCGACGTGATACTCCAACAAGCTGAAAGAGATGGCTGTCTCCGCTTTCTTTTGGCCTCCCAAGACAGCTGCCTGGTAGGGACCAAATGGCAGGGAAGAAGAATATCTGCCTCACACCTGCTTTCTCCAAACTGCCTGCCACAATGCCACCGTGCCCACCAGCCTCCCCTGGGAGGCAATCCCATCCCTGCCCCCCTCTCCATGGAATACCAGGACAGGATAGTTAAGATAGTTTTCTCTTCTTCAAAACATCATTAGGATTGAAAAAAATGAATCTCTTGCTTGCACATTTTGCATAAATACATGGTAAGTTATCAATTGATGTTCAAATAGCTTAATTGAGTTTGAGGGGGGAAAGGTCATTTAATTGGTCTATTGAAATGTTAACAGAAACAGATATGGCAAGGGATAGACTTTAATGGCTGTAGTGTGGCACTGATGTCTGCATTCACTTGCAAAATTGTTAATTAGGGCACTTTGGTAGTTCATTTGCTTTTGTATTGATGTGCTTAGTCCAACGAGAGAAATTGGGTTTGTATATGGTATTTACATGGGGCAGCAGAGGCTCACCATACAGTCAGGAATAAGGAAAATACAGTGTAAATCAGAACTGGGTTGTGATTTGTGACAGTGTCTTCATTAACGTCCCGCTGGTTATGGAAGTAATTTTCTAGTGGCTAATATATTTTTGTGTGTGATTAAATTTGATATGTTTGGTTTCAATTTTTTAATCACTGTAGTTGTGTACTTGAATAATGCTATAGTAATGATTTTTTTGAAGTTAGTTTTACAAAGCTTTTTAGGTTAGATTAAAACAAAATGCATGGCAAAACAAGGAATTACATATCTGTGTTCGGTGAGCCCTGGAAGAAGGTGTTATCTCCTTAAATACATACCAAAAGAGTATATTCAGTTGCAATTCCTGGCCCACAGTCATAAGAACCAGTGAAATTACAAAACCGCTCCTTAGCTGTGCTTTAGGTCCATTGAGCCTCCCTTACAGAACATAAACCTTTAAGGTACTGGCATTTTGTGTGTGGGAATGGCAAAATTGCATGGAGTGTCCACTAGCATTTTTTGAGGGTGGTAATTGCAGGGATTAATCCTGGTGCTGTTTCCTAATAGACTTGCTGGATGCAAAGCTTTATATTTGCCTTGGCTGGAAGAAGGCTGTATTGAGTACAGTTTATAATAATACGCTATACCCTAGGTACTCCGTATAAACAGAGGCAGCAAGAAAAAACGGGGAAATGCAAGTGGCTACGAATCATTACTTTTACACCAGGGATCCTGTTCTCCTACCAGAACAAGCTGGGAGAGAAGAGGACATTTTGCAGCAAGTAATGTGCTGATCTTAGCAGCTCCTAATTGAAGAGGGCTTTTTTGTTTGTTTTCTCTATATTGTACTTCCACATTCGGGTGCTGTTTCTGCTGCTCGCTTCAGCCTTCAGGGCTTTGGTCCATAGTTTGCAATGGAGCATTTCTTTTAAACTCCAGGCATTCCTGTAGCCAGAGTGGACATTGGCTTCATTCACTTATATGTATTTGGGAAAGTACTTACATGAAGATCACAAATATGCGCAGCACAGCTATCTAGTTCTGCATGTTTAATCCCAGCCCCAGAAAGTTTCATTGTGGCCCTATGCAAATGTATTTACATAGGAATGGGTCTTGGGTCCTTTAAAGAAGGCAACAAAGTTGGAAGACTGAGGCCAACAAATAAATGAAAGTTTCTCTAAATCCATTGGATAATAGAGGCAGTGTTAAGGCTAACCACAGTGTTGAACTAAACAGAGGGATTACTCCTGGGTTTTGCATCAGTTGTTTTCTGCCGGGTGGCCTCACTTGTCAAAAAAAAAAAAAAAAAAAAAAAAGTTTAACGGGCAAACATTCACATGGCACATTGAGAAAAGAAGTATGCTTAATTCCATCAAAGCTCAGAAATCAGTCATTAATTTATTCTAACCTCCAATTGTTGGTCATTTGTGAAACATCTGGCCTTTAAGTCATAAGAACCTAAACATAAATACAATGTGAGTTCTCCTGAGGATGGAAGTTGGGTGTAGTGGGGGTGCTGTGTTAGTCTATGTACGTGAGCACGGATGCACGTATGTGTGTGTATTGCAGAGCCTGCAACTGCCACTTCATTTTGGAGACTTCAAAACATATTAAAATGAATCCTTCAGTTAATTTACTCTCAAAATTAGATTATTGTTCATTTGCATCTTGGAAAAGTTCTGCCATTCAAAAGAGTCTCTTTCTTCATGGTGGGTTAACAGTTAGATATTTAGCAATCTTGCAGCTTGCTAGTCAGAAGTAGTTTCTAATGAAGTTGAAATTTGAGATAGAAAATATATAAAAGCTTTCAGGAAAGACATACCCTATTTTCCATATGGCTAAGTAATTGTTATGATATTTGTTTTAAAGCTGGACTTAGACACTCCTGACTGCCCTCTAATTTGATATGGCTGGTCCCGGCGATTCTTCTGGAGGAAACTTTCGTAGTAGAATGCAGTGAAGGAGATAAATAATTTTGCAGCTATAAGCACATGGCAAAGTATAGAAAAATAATTCGGTCGCCCTTACTGTCGTGCAGATAACAGTCTCCAGGTTATTTGCCTCTGCTGGGAGTTGGAACCCAAGTGAAAAGGAACTGAGTCTTTAAAAGGAGATTTGAAATAAAGGTGGCATCTTGGAGCTGACAAAATTCAGCTTTTTATTAAGTTTAGAGTAAAACTGCTATTTAATTCTCAGGGTTAGGGTGTTGTTTTTGCTTGGGGAGGGATTGTAGTTTTTCGTGTAGCTCAAATGTAGCAACATCTCCTGTGATGAAATTTCTTGTATTTCACACGAGTGAAATGAGAGGCATAGAGTGAAATTAGATTATAAATATGATGGAAAAATTTTGATCTGTCAATCCACGTGGGAATCTCAGAGGTTTCTGTTTTCAGGCAGTTACCTTCTTGTACTTTTTTTTTTGTTGTTTGTTTTTTAAAGACCTCTCTGGCCTGACCATTTGCTTTTCTTGCTCAGCAGAGGCTGTCTGCAGCTCTCAGTCTGTTTTGACAGTAGAGATAATGATGCTGCCCAAATGCATAACAAAAACAAAGAATTTTGTAGGTTTTCTATAGAGCAGCTCTTTCCCTTAATATTTATCTTTTTTCCTTTGCTAAGTAAAGAGATCTTGAGTCTGCACTCCATTGTGAAATTTGCTGTATTCCAAACCTAGATCCATTGTGTCTCCTTCCGGGCTGGGTTTTACCCTTTCCTACTAAAAGGATATCTGTGATTCGGCAGCCTGGCACACATTATATTAGAAGAAAAAAATCCGATGGGTAAATTAGGGATGACTTGATATATTTTCAGTCCCAGAATTTCCTTGTCCCTGCCATGGCGTGGCTGGAATTTGGTGATGTGGATGGGAAGCGTGTGGGAACCTGCAGACGCTCACGTTGCACGGTGCGTGTACAAACGCGTGCGTTGTATGCCCGACCCACCAACACAATACGTAAAAAGTCATGTTTCAACTTTGTTAAAGCACTCATTTCCAAGGCACTGATGTCCAAAGTACTGGTAGGATAGTGGAGATGAGAGGAGAAAAAAAAATCTCTTTAAACAGCTTGTGAAATGTAATGTTTGAAATGGTTCTTTGAGAACGTGCAGATTATGGCTTGTGTAGTGACTCTTCCCAGCTCTCTGGGAAATGAGCTGTTGACATTCTTTTGGGTCATCATCCGAGATAGGAGGGCAACCACAAGGATTTAGCAGATAAATTCATCCAAAAAGACCTTTATCCATTTCATTGCAACTTGGAAACGTTCATGTCGAATAGCAGCATTAATGTAGCCCTTTTAGCCCTTCAAAGTGAGCCTTATGTTAAAAAAAAAAAATTAAAAAATGTCCAGAGTAATAACTTCTATAGGTCTTCTAAGAGGTAATTCATTATTTACATAATTCTGGAGCATAAACCCATCTTTCCTTCAAGAGGCTCTGAAATAGAATTGAGGCTCTTTTGCAGAGTCTCTTTTGAATTCTAATCAACTGGATCTGTCTCAAATTCATTTCTAGTTTATTGTAAACAGTGGAATTTAAATTAATTTCTTCTTATCTTGTCTTTTGAAGAAAACTGGGAACATGTTTAGAAGGTTTTATTTTTAAATACAGCCCAGACTTTATTTTATTTGGCAATTTTGGGGGGCTTTGGGGGTCTTTTAACTTTATAAACCAGGTGTCGGGCAGGATGGGCTTTGACAGCCAGATGAAAATTATGCATTAGCGTAGGTGATTATGAAATAAACAGGGAAAAAAAAATTACTTTTTTTTTTTACTTGAACTCAAATGATACTATATAGGCTGAATGTGAGGCGAGGTTCCCACAATGCACTGTGAAAACCTAGGCTAACAACCACCCTGCTGCGTTGAAAACCCCAAAAAAAGACAAAAGCACAATGAAATAGAAAGCTTACCACCGGTAGCTTTCAAAACGACAAACTAGGCAAACTATACATCTCCACCACTCCAATTTTGTCAGAATGCTAATGAGCTTGCTCTGATCTTTACTCGGCTTCCCGTGTTTTCTACATCTTCAAGGACCACATGGCGCTAGCAAAATAAAGACAACTAAATGAGAATTTCGAATGCTTTTTGTGTTGGGACCTGGTGCCTTTCAGTTGACGCACTCGTTGAATATTCTCAACTTAAAAGCGTACAACAGGGGGCTGGGTATGAACTTTTTAACGGGGAAATTTGTACAAAAGTAAATGAATGTGATGAGGAAAATATGAGAAAAATTTCTGATTAATTTCCGCTCTATAATATCAATGACACCTTCAGCCCCTCTCATACTCCTCTAACAAGAGATGCTGATAAAAGATGAATGATTCTGTGTTGTTCACAGTGAATGTTTAGTGGTTTTTTAATAGCGGCATTCTACATAAAAGGCACCAGGAAGTACTCTGCATTAGCAGTTGAGATCACTAGTTAATAGGATGATGTCTTTTAGCTTTTGTCACAAGATTATTAGAAAGGATGGGTTTCTGTTCTCATCCCGACATACTTTAGAGTGCTTGTTGAGCACAAGTGCTAAAATACAGGTTTCTCGGTATTGTTTCGCATGCAAAGTAAAAGCCCTTTTAATGCAACACCTTCTACTTTTTTTTTTTTACCAGGTGATTTTTGTCATTGATCTCTTATTTGCCCTCTTTAGCTGTATTAATCACTTGGAGTGGTCTGCTTCTCAATGGGGGCTTGATGATGTATATGTGCATGGATTCACTATCAAAAATAAATCCCTTCTATGTTCTGCACTTTCACAACCCTGATTACCGAGCTGTATTTACCAGCCTGTATTATACCATCTTGAATGCTCCTTACTGGAGTCACCCAGTCTGCAAGAGAAATCCATGCTAGAGTAGGGAGGGGTGAGCATCCTATTCCCTAAGCCAAATTTCGTCTTTCAAAAACAATTGAATTCACAATTCTCTTTGGAATTCCCAAAAGTAAATGCAGATTTGTATTCACCAGTGTCAAGGCTTGGGGAGGAAAATGATGAATGTTCAGTTTTGCCTGAGAGATGAATTTAAAAATTGGTTTTGCTACCTCTTCAAGCTCGCAAGCAGACAGTATGAAAAATATCTGTGCGTGTACATAAGGAGAAAAAAAACCCGTGGTCTTTTAATGTATTTCGTATCTTGCCTAAATGAGGAAGCATGAATAAATAACACCAAAAGTTTTATAGCAGTTTGTCAGCCTTGCTTTCTTGCACTGTTGTTTTGCTTGGCTCAGAATGATTAATCTCAGGTGAACTGAGAACTTGCCAAAACAAAAGATGGTAATGAGCTGACCAACCATGTTGTGAAAGACAAAGATGCACATCCCAAGGCAGAGCAAGAGGAAGGACAGTGTAACAAGAGCCTCCCTGGCAAGATAAAAAATTCAAAAGTATTACTGAAAACAACATATTTGCCACTTAGCTTTTTACATTTAGCATAAAAAGTGAATGAAAGCATTTCAAAGACATTTAGATGTGTGAATGATACATATATGACACTGGTTTGGGCCCCTGCTGGAACGTTCCCTATTGGAAATACCAAACAATTAGGAAGCCGAAAGGGTATTACTGACAGCAATTTGTGTTGGGTGGAAGGAAAGTTTTTTGACATGAGTAAAACATTTTTACTCTAACATGATAACAGTTCACAAAACTATGCCTTGGTAGTTACTGCTTGTTTTGGAAGCAAAGCAATATTCTAAAACATTTGTTGAGTTGTGTCTCTGTCCTTTGTGTAGAAATGTTAACTTGCTGCCAGGGTTGTGGTAATGAGAGTTTTGACAACTACCAAAACTCTGGGTGAAAGAAGTGCAATGACACTATGATCAAGGTCTCCTTCACAATGTGGTCGCTGTGCTTCTCTGTTGCAGCCAAGTGTGCCCTGGGTGACCTGGGGCCTGCAGTGCTCTGTGGAGGTGCCTGCTTAGACACGCAGTGCAAAGCCGTTCATGAGAGTTTGTTAATGCCAATAAGCTGGCACACCAGTGAGCTGACTTTCTGACAGGAGTCTTCAGGTCCCAGAGCACAAACACATATACAAATTTCTGCCTAAGTATGCATTTTGTAGTTGCCAGAATCATGCATCTTAAGAGCGATTGAGAACATCTTGGGTTCTTGAGGTTTGTCAACCTCTCTCCAGTTTCCCTTTCCATCATGTTGCCTCCACAGAGTCTTACTGGCAAACTCTTTCCGATATCCATCCATCTCTTCCCATTAACAGTTCCTACAAAACAGACTTACTTTTGGTAAAGGAAGACTGTCTGGCCATATTTTTCCAAATACCCAGTGTTTCTACAGCTGAGAAGCTTCCGCAAAACAAGCCCCAGAGTTCATGTTTCTGACTCTCTGATTCACTGCATCTCTTCGGTCTTAGGTCTGTGCATTGGTAGGCAAAAGTTCAGAGGAGGTGACCTTTCCAAGACCAAACGTGGGCAGCGTGCGTGTTCAGCTTCCCAGGCCAAATTCATTAAATCATTAAAGCGGCTCAGCAGCAGCAGTGACCATATTTATTTTTTTCTCAAAGTAACACACAATCCCATTGGCTGGAGGGACTGAGTGATAAGTCAGCCTCCTCTCCATGCACTTCCCTGGCTTTTGTAGCCTCATCATTGCCTTCAAAGAACCTGTCAACAGGTTGAAGCCAGCTTGAAGAAGAGAGTCCAAGTAGAGCGCTGCCCGCATAGCAGGAGGCTGCTCTGGGAGAGCCCTAGGCGCTATGAATAGACTTGCAAGCCTTCCAAAAGCCTTACAAGACCCAACAGACACTTGCTTCTTTTAACTGATTTCCATCTTTCTTTGTGGTGTTGCAGTATAAATGCTCTTTCATGTGGTAGCCATAGTCCTTGGCTTTGTGCCCAGAGTTAGCTTTCTCTACAATCAGTGTCTGCTGCAAGGCAAGGAGAAAGGCCCTTTGGTCACCCCGAGGCTCCTGGCCCTCAGTGCCGCTGCAGTCTGCTGAGACCACTGTTATTCTTTCTTGGTTTTCTCCCATTTACCATCAAAAACACCTTTTCTGTCAAAACTGGAAGCTGTGAGGCCTTGGGACACCTCAGCGTAGTTGAGCTCACCCAGTTAGCCCTGGGAAGCTTTGGATCCCAGAAGTACAAACGTGCCAACTCCCAGTAAGAGTATACATATTCATTAACACGGATGCCAACCATCATCTCACTTCAGGAAGTTGCTTGGGTTAAATGCAGCCCTGTCCCTCAAAGAAGTAATTTTATAATGTCCACCACCCTTTTCCAGCTCCAGGATAATATGTTCTGAAGAAAGTAAGGCGACATTTGGTAAAAATGGAATAATATGCTGCCTAATAGAGCACACTCCAGTGACTTTTAGGTAAATGGCCTGTCACTTATGAGTCTTACCCAGCCATCACTTGCCACGTCAACAGGTAGTGAACTGTTCTAAGGAGTAGAGCAAGCCGTAGAGAAATTACTGTCACTCCTAACAAAGCACCCAACTCTACTTATAAATATGCAAGTGAAATAATTCATCTGCCAGATTATCATCCCTTTCTTGGTGGATTTCCAAGCATGATCTACTGTTTTTTCCATTGTTTCAAAAGTTTGAGTGTATCAGTTAATGGTGCATGTTTCCCTGTGCTGAAGTTTCTTCTGAAATTGTGCTATGTGAGAAAATTTAAGTACAAAGAATACCAGAGGGTGATAAAGCACAAGCATTGGTTTTACTCAGTGCCAGGATTCCCAGCAGGCACTTTCCTCGAGGCATCACTTTCTTACAGGAATCTCCAGGTGTTTCAGTTGAATTTTACCTCTTGTTGCCTGAATTTTCGGGAGAAGAATTTCTTGGTCTGGATCGATGGTCCCATATTTAAAATATATTCATAATCTTTATCTGGCCCAGGCATTCTGTTTCAGTTGATATTCTGCTATTTTCTGCTGTCTGCTGTGTTGACTCGTCATGTAGAGAAAATCAGCGGTCTTTTTGGATTTTGTCTTCCACAATTTGTCTTTTGTGGAAGTTTCAGTCCTGTGATAATTTTAGGCTGCCCAGATTGCAGGCCACAAATGTTTGTCTTCCTGTGAGTCAGTCCCACTGCAGGTAAATAAATCCCCACACGCGTCGAGATGTGGTCAGAACCCTGACCTTCTGTTTACACAGCTCTCAAAATTTTAAATAGCCTCTCTGATTTTTTGAATATTTCAGAAACCAAAGAAATTATAAGTTTCCTGCTTGATATTAAACTAATTTGATGTGTGCCTGTGATAAAGGCATTTCCTTGGTGGCAGCTCCATTTCATTAGGGTTGCAGTACTTTTGGGGGCTGAAATAGAGTCAGACAATGCACTGCAATGTAGCTCTGCCTGGCAGATTCTTGGCAGTCGATTCCTACCTTTATGAGACTCCATTGTGTGGACATCAATGTCTCCTCAACTGCTCTCAGACAGCAAGTTAGTGGCCATGAATTTGCCTTTCTAATGTTCCTGAGGCGTTTTCCCATCCAGCTCGGACTCAAAAACTTGTGCTAGGGTTTCATCTGCTAGCCAGCACTTCTGCAGTGTCACCTAAACAATAGTCCCACCTGTTTATCTGTTGGTGGCTCTCCTTGTTCATTTTCAGTGGGTTTAATAACTGAGGAGGTCTTCCCTCACTGAAAGGAGGAAATATGCTGAAAGCAAGCTGGGTGTGGTAATCTCAATGGGAAGGCTTGAAGTTCACTGGGTACTTGGAAAAAATATTTTATCCAAAATTCTGAGTTTTTCTACCAAAGGTAGCCCTCTGAAAGCAGAGGAGGATGATTTTTAAAAAAAACAAAAAGAGGTCTCTTTCGGGATGCCTCAGTTTCACTCAGTGAAAAACTATGGACCGCTGTTCTAAACTGTAGCTTTCAGTTGTGTCAGAGGCATTTTGCAGTAGGTCTTGTGTAACTCTCCTTTACAAAGAATATCTGTTGTGAATATAGGCTTTTCCGCTTAAGTGTTTGTTAAATTCAGGAACTCACATTAAAAACAAGAGCTCATCTGTGCATAAGTCGTTCGCAGTGTGCAAGATGAGAAGACTATTGAAATCAGTGGGAAGTCTGCTGCTGACTTGGAAGTGTTTGAGACCTTCCACCAGCCTTTGTTAGCAATGTGAGATTGGTCAGCTACCACGCCCGGCGTTGTTTCTCGTCCCTTCCCATGTCTCCGTTCAGTAGCACTGTAATGGCCACAGCAGATCAGCCCTGCAGTCTGGTCCAGAATACTCTACTGGAGTGGGACAGGTATGGGTTGAACCCAGGCAGGGACAAGAATTTGTGCAGGGGCCAGTTACAGGCTAACCTGGCCCCAGGGAACATTTAATTTAACCTCTAAAAATTAAAGGTTAGCTCATGTCCTAAAGCAGGAGCATCCAGTTCCTACCTCCTGTGGTTTTTTGTTTGTTTATTTGAATATTTATTGCTACAGCTTTGCCTTTCCATATTCAACATTCAACCTGGTTTTAATTCTTGCTGAGCTCTTAGTTTCAACATTGCCTTGTGGCAACGAGTTCTACCGGTAAATGATGAGGCTTTGAGGAAAGATCATTCTTTTTATCGGTTTTAAACACACCACCTTCAATTTCAGTGAATTTCCCGAGGTTCTTACGAGACAAGATGAGACACATCCTAGAACTATTCTTTATTTGCCATTCATGTTCTCCTTCAGGTAAACAAGCCAATCTGTCCACTTGCTCCTAATACAGAAACTTGTAAAAACTCGTCCCTATGATTGGGTGAATGCAAGTTGTTTTTTTTTTTTTTTTTTAAGCAGACAAATAAAGACAGTGGGGTATGTTTTCAAAAGACCTTCCTGTTAAATATGTGGAATTCACTGGCATTTGAACAGCTCTCAGTAGTCACCAAGCTTCTGTCAACTACGAAATAGCCCAGAAAGAGGAGCAGAGCAAAGTCGGCCAGTTTTTGTTGTTATTTGCCCCGCTCCAGTTCCCATGCACTGGCATTCTCCTGCTGGCCTCTTCACCCAAGTGTGTTGAGTGAAGAAAGCTTCTTCTATTCTATTTTAAAACTGTGTGTAAACATCAGCAAATGGATGAAGAATGGGCTCTGTCTTAAGCAGGTTGTTTTTCATGTAGTTCTGTTGAGGTAAATGGGGAGACATGGGAAGGTTTCTGTGTTTAACCATGACACCATGGCATACACACTACACACAGTGCAAATAAAATTTAAAAACAATTACTGCTTAAGACGGCCTACAGAGTGATTTCTGTAAACCTGTTATTTCTTGCCAGACTGAATGGGCTGGTTTGGGATTCTGATGTAAACCCTTCATTATTTATCTTCTACAAGTTGTAATTCATTTTTGCACAACAGCTAAATACATTTACATTTAAGGATTTTTTAAAAAATATTAATCTATTGTCTTATCTTGACAGATTTATGATGGTATAAAGTGTAGAGGAGTTATTGTATTTATCCATTTACACTGTAAACTAATCTTGTCCCTGCATGTTGTTGCTTTTTCTTCCTTTTGAGTGGTATTTTCAGTGTTTTGTAGCACTTTCTTCTGTTTTCTTAGCAATGTACAGGTTTACTATGTTAATCCATATTGGGTTTATCTGATGTCTAGCTGCCCAAACGGCTTAAAAATAATGGGTCTAATGGTACGTACATACACTGTTAGCTGGCTGAGTTTGAAAGTACTTTCAGCAGGAAAGGGAAAAAAAATTGTTCTTTCAAATTGATTCAGAAGAGACATTTGTCAAGATGCTTCTTATTTAAATAATTTAAGAAATAATTAGCTTACAGTGTAAACAAAAATCCATTTGTAAATCCAGAAGAATATGAAGGAAGCTATGTCTGTAAAAGTCTGCCAGGAAGCTGTACAACATTGAAATAAGCTAGTTGCTTATATTGTTCTCAAAAAAGGCTAATGTGTTTGTTACCATGCTTCTTAAGCATTGTAGAAGAAAACTGACTCAAGTTGATTTCTAATAACAATCAGGAATATGTCTGATGAGCCACAGGAGAAGGGAAAGGGATTTGGGGTTGTGGTTCAGGTTTTTTTTTTTCCTTGGCTATCATTAAAATTCTCACTATCAGTACTTTGGCTATCTCTAAAATTTGTTCCAGTAAGGGACAAAATTACCAAACCTTATGCTGCAGCCTCTGTTGAATCCTGAGCAGGAGCTATTACAGCTTGGAATCGCGACTCAGAAGGCAGAATTTAATGTCTTGTGCTATTTGAGGCTTGGTGTTGGGCTCATTCCTAATCATTGAGGAGGGTTCTGGTAGATGTCAAGTGAAGAGAAGAATAGAGCACGCATCCTTCACCACTCAAGCCAGACAATGAAATTAGAAAATGGCACTGGGACTTGATGTGAGAGAATTCCCTTGGATTCCTACAGGAAGAATAAAACAAGAATGAATTAATTTAAAAAAAAAAAAAAAAAAAAAAAAAGGGAAGAGAAAGAGAAAGGAGTGAGGTGGGGGGGAAGGCAGAAATGAAGAGGGGGAAAAAGAAAATAAATGAGAGAAACCCTGCCAGAAGCCTCCTCAGGTTAAAGTCCGACATTAAAAACTGTATTGACTTTTCACATAAAGGCGCGTGTACTCACTGTTTCATCTGAGTTTCTGGTGCTGCATTTTTCAAATCTCTTACCGAGCAGTTTGCATGCATATGTTGTTTGCAGCACTACCCGCTCTTATTTGAAGACTGTTTTCAGAAGTCATTATTGAACTATAGGATAAAAAGGTATAAGCATAATTACGTGTTAAAGAGAATAAATATGTTCTGCTAGATAGTTAACCAGATGAGGTTAAACAAGATAAGATGAATTCTGGTCTTTTTAGAAAACTGGCAGTCTTCATTTTAAGCTACAATGTAAAGTGCTTTATCCTGAGATTAGGTATTGTGGCAGAAGCTAAAACTGCCTTTTTCCCCTAACCGTGCCAGAATACAACCTCCTTTTCTTTCTGCGCTAACAAGACTGCTTTACCACCACAGCCCACTCTAAGTAATTAAATCAATCCTTTGTACTTACCGTATTCTCCTCTAGTGACGGTACTAGATCTGATTATATGCTTCATGCATATTCAAAGTACAGCACTGACAGCTCTTTAATGAGCTCTTACTTAATCAGTACGAACAATGTTCATCTTGTTCTTTTTTTCCTCATACATTAGAGCTAGGAACAGTTGGGGAAAAAATGAAACATCCAGCATTCATTTGAAAAATATATTGTACTTTGAAAAGTGTCTAAGCTGGAGAAGTTGCATTCTGCCCTTTAAAAGTCTGATGGACAAATTGGATTACTAGTATTGGATTAAATAACAAATGGTTAGAGGAGAAATGAGAAAAGCTCGCTGTGATCACAGGCTTTAATATTTTTTGTTACTTATAAAGCTGAAGGGGTCTTTAACCAGTTATTAAAGTCAGGATTAATTTGTAATGGTCCAACTTACTAGCTTTAAAAGGGTTTTGTTGTTGTTGTTTATCAAAAACAATAGTGTAATGCATGTATTATGGAAAAAATTTAAGTTTAAGATCTGTGGGCTATTTATAGATTTTCAACATCTTGTACTGGCTTAGTTAAGGGGTTTGCATGTGTGGGATCGATTTGTTCTCAAGCATGGGTTTTTTGCTTCATTTAAATAATCTGTACAGTTTGATGGGGGTTTTCTCCCCAAGAACAACACAGATATTTTCCCAATTTAAATTCTCAAGCATTTGTAGCAATTCAATTAAATACTTGTTTTACACTTGGAAAGTGGAAACAACAACCACCCCAGCAGCAGCTTGAGTTTTACAGAGTGAAATCATGTTGAAAAAAGGCTTTCTCTAATTTTTTTATTTAGAAATTGTTAATGTGAGTTTAGCTTGCAGTATCGCTGCAGTAAGAACACTCAGTTTTTCTTTGTTGAAAGTGTTTCATGTGCATCCTTTCACCAAGTAAAAAAAAATGAAGTAATGCTCTAATGCTAGTGTATTTGCCGAAGAGTTATTTAAATTTCTTATATATGGGACTTCATCTTTATTTTGCTTGCCTAGGAAAAATTAGTTTCAGCTCCGTGCACAAGAATTTAAAAGCTGATGGTCAACAAATAAAATATCAGCATCGACTACTATTAATATTGCACACATGTGTCATTTCACTGATCAAAAAGGCCTTCACCAGGGTAAAATTGGCCTTTTTCCAAATTGCAAGCTTTTTCTCAGCTTTTTCTTTTTTGCTCTTTCTTCTTTTGTTGCTGCCCGGGGATTTGTGCCTATCGCAGCCGATATCACATGACCGGTGTCAGGGCATCACATGGGTCCAAAGCGAATACAAAAACAGATTTAAAATTCTGTAAAAACAATCAAGACTTTGTTAATTCACTTTTAAACCAGCCTATTCTATGGATATTGCGTGTGCTTTGGTGTCAGCATGGATATATTAAAATAGACACCTGTGCATATCTGACTCGACAGCTCCAAGCTTTACCCAGATCTTTTCTCATTATATGTTGCAACCAACTCTGTTTAGGAGGAATGCATTAATAGAAAGAAGATTATATCTTAAGTTTATGTTCTTAACCTGAAATTGCATGGTACGAAAGTCAGTGAAGTCAGATCCAGCATTGAGCCACATACTTTGGAAACATTTATCTCTCCCATTTCTTTTTCAAGGCTTGCAAAATTAAATGCAGCAAGGGCTTGTATTTATAATCTTTCAGCCAGACATCCCAGTCCACCCCAAAACGAACAAATTGATTGAAATGTTACTGTAGCCAGGGATGTCTGGTTGTGAGAACTTTGCCACATTGCTTGTAAAAAATCTCATGCATTACGGAATCGACTGGTCATTTTACAAGGATTAAAAAAAAAAAAAAAAGCAATATATCCCCTTCTTTTTAACTTCTCCCCTAAATAAATTTAAATTGTTTGGTGCATTTCAACAAAAAGTTGCTAATAACTTCTAAAAGCAAACCCTGTTAGATGGACCAGTACAGCAGCAAGGCCTTTGATCTGTAACTTACCAGCAAAGTGTAGTGAACTGCTGAATATTGTTGTAAATGCCATGGTGTGATATTTTGTGCACAAAACCTGAGATGAAGGTCTTGGGGGAGAGCATTTCTACATGTCAGATTTCTTCTTTCATTGCTCCGTTGCCCCAGGAGCTGGACCCTGCTGCTTTTGCTGGGAAAAGAGCTGTGGATCCATCTGGGCTTTGGGATACTCTGCCCTTCCTGTCTCATTGCTAGCAAATTGCAACCCTAAAAGCACCCTTCCAGGAAGTTTCATCGACCAGGGACTTACCAGGGGGATAAGTGGATATGGGTGGATGTCTGCTATCAGAAAAAAAAGCATGCCAGATGTTGGAACTTCTTCTTACTGTGTGGGTCCTCTAGTTCCACCCCAAGCTGACCCACATCTCTGTTCATCTTCTTTTCCTTCCCTTGTGTGGATGCATCAAGCCCAAAGGCCACGGCAGAGGGACTCAAACAGTTTGGAGAAGGCTGGAAGCCTTCCCTTGCAGGCAGAAGAGGCTCATAGCCTGGTGAGGGTGTGATTCTCCACGTGGGTCTGGGCTTGCACACCACTGTGGCACTGGGGTGTGAACGTGAACGTGCACGTGGCGAGCTCGTTCGTGCAAGCGTTTGAAACATTCCCATCTGGAAACTGAATATTTTGGTTTAGAGCAAAACAATATTTCTCTGGTGTCTTTCCAGCTCCAGGTGCTAGAAATGGCTTCTCTGCAACAAGGGATCCTATGGTTTAAGTTAATAAGATAGCATCCCCAAGTGTGCAGGACTTTGCATCAGAGATTTCAAACCCTTTTACAAACACCAAAGAATTAACTTTCAGCACCCTTGCAGGATCAGTGCAGGTGATCATTCCCATATTGCACATGAGGTGCTTAAACTCAGAGATCTACCCACCCTCTTCCAATGAATTAGTACCAAAGCTGGGAAACAAACTCACAAGACTCAGCTCATGCTCCTTTGCCTTTATTCCATGTTTATGCCTAGATTAATTTTAACCCTATTAAATGTGTGAGTTTCAGAATTCAATGAGGACCAATATAGGCTTTGCTCTTCAGCTCAACTTGAGGGACAAGAATGGCAGGTTTCCACAGAAGCACAGCCTCCACAAGGGACTTTCTCCCAGTCCCTGAGCTCAGAGAGAGTGGAATTTGGCTCAGCAGCCCTGCTACGTGGAAAGCACACTCAGGAGCCTTCTGGAGGCTCATCTGCCTTTCCCTTATGGTGCAGAGGTGGTGACACAGCGCCTTAGAGAGTCTGGTCGAGCTTAGCACTGCCTGCAAGTAGGCTATGGAGAGTCCTGATCCTGCCTGGAATGGATGGGGGCTAGGGAATGGGCTGCTAGTCCATGCATACACACATGGGAACCCTTGGGTACCTGGATCCCAAGACTATTTGTATTTGTGCAGATGCTCCCTTTGGTTGCAGGTTGAGGAGAGGAGCAGCTCTTCCCAGCTCATCTGGAAGAGTGGCCATAAAGACAGGAGCTGAGCAGGTGCCCACACCTTGGCCAAGAGTTCAGGATTAGCATCTCCTCTGCAGCTGCTTTGATCCCTGCCACATCATCCTGACTGTGCTGGGTTTGCACGGGTGGAGTGAATCTCGCCCACAGGGATTGTTTTTGTGTTTGGTGATGACCAGACATCTTTTGGCAGTAAAGGTTTTTTTTTTACTGGAAGTGTTGCAGTAATCTAGTTCATTTGAAATAATTTAAAATACACAGTCCTTTTAAAAGGTACTTATTTAGGTCAGGGTACCAGCAGAATGGCTGCTTTCAAGTATTTATTTATAAAGCAGGTAGGACTTGCAGTCATTTGGTATTTTTATGATTTGAGAATATGCTTTGTCATGCTCAGTGATACTGGCAACTGATACTCCAAAACCTGAAGTGGAAATGTGTACCTCAATTTGTGAAATGCCACATAAGTAATGAAGTTCTTTTGATTGCAGGAAGAAACACAGAAGAAGAAGAAGCTATGATGCAGGAGTGGTTCATGCTGGTTAATAAGAAGAATGCCTTAATAAGAAGAATGAACCAGCTTTCTCTTCTGTAAGTACAGATAAACATATATATTTACAAAAGGATGATTTACCCTTCAGAGTGATGCAAAACTTTTTTTACTCTCTTCCCATTAAGCTCCAAAAATAACCATTCAAACATGTGGACGTGTTACACATCAAGTAACTTGTTTTTCTCATATTTCAGACTTGAAAATGAGAAGCGTGCAATGATACAAGATTAGCCAGAGCTGTGAAAAAAAGAAATTAAAGAAATATTAAGCACTGTTACATTTTCAAAGGCCCAGCAGTAGAATAAAAATACATTTTAGAAATGCACAGATAGATTTGGATTGTGCCTCAGATGAGACAGGTGAAGTCTATTCAGAGAGACAAATTTGAGTCATTACCTGCTTTGTAGAAATCTTCAATCCCATCTCTAGTTCAGCAGCACCAGGCTGCTGAAGGGATGTCAGTAAATCAGTCACAATGTAGTGATACCACTGATACTGCAAAGGACAAATGAACTTTTTCTCACTGGCAGTGCTGAGGAAGGGAGAAGGCTCTGCTCGTTTTTAGAGGTGTTCTGCCCCAAGTGCTTCTCTTCCAGCTTCTTTCAGTCTGATGATATTTCTTTCCGTAATGCCACCTAGTGTAGATGCCTGCATACTTCCCCGGGAAGAGCCTCTGCTCACCTATCTCCTGCTGGGTCTGAACTTGACAGAGGATTTTACTTTCAAAATATTAAGCTTTCTAATCCCTTGTCTAATTTTTATTGTTGATTAGGGCAGAATGTATATAGAATAATACTTCCAGTGTCACATTATCTTGGTGAATAGGTTGATGCTGGAATTTGCTCATTAGATCTGGGGGAATATTTTATACTTTGGACATTCCACAACAGCTGCTCCAGAGATGAATATGAAATAATTGCATCCTGTAGCACAATGGAGTTAAACTGACAGAATTAAAGCTGACTTTACATAAAATGAAAAGGCCTTCTTACTGAATAGGCCACCTGAGCCAGGTTTTAAGTTTGTGTATCATTTGTTTGGAGTAGCTTAAAGTTAAAGAGAAAAGTCAGTTGCGAGTCCTAAAATCAATGTAAGTTAAAGGTGCTTTTAAGTGTTTAATGATTTAGTAATTAACATATTGATGAACATTTGCAACTTGCCTAGGGAAAAGGAACATGACCTAGAAAGGCGCTACGAGCTGCTGAACCGGGAGCTAAGAGCAATGCTGGCCATTGAAGGTAAGGGCAGCGCTGGGGGCTGAGGGGGAAAAGGACTCACTGCGCGATGGGTTTGGGACCTGAAAGTACCAAACGTGGAGGCTTCTCTGAAGCCCATCAGTAATGCTGATATTTACACCACTTCAAGTGATAGCACACGGCAAATGCTCAGAGGCGGCAATCCCATTCTTACATTTTCTTCAGGATTAAAAAAAATTTACAAACAGCCATGATACGGGACAAAGAAGTACGGTCTTGTTGCAATAAACTTTGAGAACAAAGTAATGAGGAGGTAGAAAGTGTTTCTGGGGTTTGCAATTTTTTGTTGCAGTAGTGCTCTCTTGGCTTTCCTGCGGCATCATGCTGCTCTGGGTGCTGTAGAAAAAGGAAGGGGTGACCCACAGAAGAGGGCTTCCTTCCTTTTAATGTCTCAGACCTGTTCTACAGCAGGATCTCACTGGGGAAAAAAGGTCTCATTGGTTTTGGTGGTAAAACACTACGTTTGTCAAGTAGATATTTCATCACAAGCACCAGCAGGATTAGTGCGATCCTTTGCACAGTTTCTTCCTTCTCTGCGACTCTCCCCAGTTTAGTCACCTCACCTGAATGGAGGTAACACTCAGGGGAAGATTGACACGGGATAAATGAAACAATTGCGTCCTTTCCATAGGGCTTTCCAGTGGATTGTACAGTAATCCTTGGGATGATTCATAATAAAAAATAAACATCCAGATAGCTTAAACCATTGCTTGCATTATTTTCTTATTTAAATATCTTAAGTGTTTTCTAATGCTGCACCGCTTATACCTCTCAGTCACAAATGCTGCCTTATAGTTCAAAGATGTTTGCTTTAAAGTTAATCCTTTGGGCTCTGTAAAATGGACCTTTTGTCTAATCAATGCAAATTGATTTTGCTATTCTGTATTGACCTCTCAACCCTTTGACTGTCCATGGTAATTTCTTTCTTCACCTGATAAGGTACCTGATCCATAATAAATCAATTCTAATTAGTTTGGAGACTTCACTGGGAGCATAAGTTTGTTGGAAAAAAGCAGCAGGTCTCAGGTAGCTTTTTCATATCTTTTCATCTGCGGTTATATTTTTTGCATAAGACTATCTTCACTATATTCTTGGATGATCCTGAATCATAAATATATACATTGCTTTCTGCAGAGACAAGCGAGATTAATTTGGAATCATACTGATGAAATGTGTAAAACATAAAATAATCTAAAACTTAGGAGTTAAGAGATACTGGATTTAAATCTAAAATTTCAATGTTTAATTGCCTCATGTATGTATGCTGCTTTGGAATGTCCTAGCAGCAGCCTTCAAATGTCTGGCAGCCTGTGCCATTTACACATTGTCTTGAAAAAAAATCTTTTTTCCATTTCTTTTTGTAAGTTCAGAGAGGGATGCCCAAACTCCAGAAAATCACCTTTTTTTCATCTCTCTCGTTTTTTTCTTTGTTTTCTTTTTTTTTTTTAATTGCTACTGGTGATATGGTAAACAGAAGTTTAGGAAGCAAACATAAGTGCTGGAGAATTTTGGTTATTTTGGGGGATTTTTTTATTTATGCAACGAAGTCCTCATTTAGCATTTTAACTCTCAATGAGATTATTGGTCTTCTTGAACTTTTAAAAGTTATCTACTTTTACCCAAAAAACACATTCAAGGAGAAACTCTTCCAAGAAAATGCCTGTGAAAACTCAAAATACGCATTTGTGACATCTTGCCTTTCGATGGGTGCATCAGTGTTTTCTGTGTTCAGAAGATGCAAAGATGCACTGTTTGGGAAAAAGCATTTCCAATATGATTTCTCTGAGGAATCAGGGGCTGCCTGGGCAGCCCAGCACTGTCGGCTCCGAGGCCATTTAGCCGATTACAAATGAGTGATTGGGCTCCCCGAAAGAGTTGAAAAGGCAGATCTCACTTTTACCAGCACCTGTTCCAGAACTGAAGTGTATGGGCTGGGAAAAAAATACGTATATGCACAAACACATATATATATATATATTTGTAACAGGATGGGAGCGGTTTGTTTGTCTAAAAGAAAGGCAGAACACACCAACCCAAACTGGAACTTAAAAAAGATAAGTCTTTGAAAGGTGGTAATTGCTGTTTTGGTGAATTGCTCTAACTCTTCCACGCGTGACTATGCTGTTTAAAAATCTGTCAACCAATTTACTTAGCTGGTTGATGACAGGGAAAAAAAAGGAGAGAAAAGAGCTTTGCAGAAGATGGGAGCCTGCTGATGGCAGATAAAGGCGGTTCTGCCGTGCCTGCTTGGGCAGCGTGCGGGCAGCGCTGGCGGCCGGAGGTGCTCCCCGTTAGGATGTTCAGTGATGTGGAGACAGTGGCTCCTTCCCGGCCGCTCATATGGAGGCAGCGGCAGCTGAATGGCCTTTTGGAGGGTTATGGCACTTCACGAGGAGCACATGAATGACCGAGGGTGGTAAAAAAAAAGGCATCCCCAGCCCCCCTCCCCCACGGAGCCGTAGAGATAAGAAAGAGAGAGTTAACGCACTGGCTGCTTCCAGCTAGAAAGTGTTCCTCTTGGACTGTTCCGACCGAGAAAGGCCGGAAATCCCTCACTAACAGGCCAAAGAAAATGCAGGTAAACTGGGTCGTTTTTAACCTCTGCACCTTCCCAGGCATCCTGTCTGGCTGTTTGGAGCAGGCTGCTCCTGTACACAAGGTGCTGCATTTCAGAGCCTGGTTTTTACTGCGGCTGCAGCCGAGTGCCGGGATGCCTCACTTTCAGCTACCTTTCCTCTCACTCCCTTCTTTTATTTTTTTTTCAGTCGAGTTTTAATGCCTCCTTAGAAAAGATAAGTTCATTTTTGCACACTTTGGGGTGGTGTGTTCATTTTCTGCCCAAGAAATGGATCTTCTTTCGGATTTTGTACATCTTGATTTATTCTTGGCTTATAGTTTGAAGTGTGTGCTCTTCTAAAAGGATTTATGCATAGGTTCACTATTTTTGTAGTTATGGTTTATATGATAAGCTTTTTATATTTAAAATCAATATGTAATCCTGTGGAGGAGCTTATCCTCTAAAACCCCATTTGTAAATCTATTTTAGCTTTGTTACACCGCGCAGCCACAGTATTCCATAGATTGATTAGGTTCAGCAGCAGAATCCTATCAAATGGCCTGCTCTGATGATGATGCAAACTCTTTCAGGATTGCTAGTTGACTGGAACTAAAGATAAGACCTGACTGCAATCCCCCAATGTGCTCTTTACAAAACTAGTGTTAATTTTCATCAAAGTGCTGGGCTTATTTATTATAGTGGCAAGGTTGAAGGTTTTACTACGAGAACTTTCGACCATTTCTATTAAAGCATTTCTATGGGAACTGGACGTCTGTTTGCTCAAAGTAATTATCAGTTTAAGCAATGGGGGAAAAAAAAAGACAATATGAAGTCAATGAAGATGAATAATTGAAAACATTTCTACTTCAATGTGAATTTAGCAAACTCTGTCATTTTAAACTGCCCGTCGCGAGTGGTGACACGGGGGCTTTAGCTTTCAACACTTTTAGCTCATATACAGCCTCAGAGCTTAATCCTATTTTTGTCCAGAATGTAGCTTTTATAACAGTATTATTCTGAAATCTTCAAATTAATCACAGCCCATATTGTAGCTTCCCAGAGCTGCAGTCAGCCTGGGTAACTATATGTGACAGGTGTTATAGGTAATCCTGGCTTAAAAGGCACAACAGGTAGGAATCAAACTTGAACACAGTTGCCTTTTTAAACATTGGGATGCTTCCCAAAACTCCTGCCCAGTAGTATTTTGTTGGATAAAACAAAATTACAAGATAGTCACCTATAAAATGTTATTTAAATACTTAAGAATCAGTTCACCTTTTCACCAATTACTGCTTGACTGTTTATTTTGGGGGGAGGAAAGGCAGAGTCCTTTTCTAGAAATGTAAGTAAAATTGCAAGGGAATATTTCTGTCAGCAAGTTTTCCCGTGGTGTATTTCAAACATTAATAATAAGCAAATGCAGAAAAAAACAAACAAAAAACCAAAACACATACACAGTTTTGTTCCATGAAATCCTAATAGGACATTATTTACTTCACAGGGCTACAAGATGAAGCAACAAGAACTGTAGCACTTAGGAAGGGACTTAACAGAGAAAAATAGTGAGGGACTGAGCAAAACCTATACTGAAATATTCTGACTTGTTTGCTCTTTCCAAAGCTAAAGTTGCTACTGAAACTGGAGAACGGGATGAACAAAAAAAAAAGAAAAAGAAAAAAGAAAAAAAAGAAAGAAAAAAGCTTTAAAAATAAGAAAAGAAACCTATCAAAATTGCAAAAAATTGACTAAAGTCCAGGTAGAGACAATGGATTTTAAGTCCCTTTTCATCCAGAGCTTCATGTGCCCAGATGTGCAGGGAAGCCTGAGTCTCAGCACAATTCCCAGCTGAAGCTGGGGGAAAGTTAACCTGAAAGTTGGGGACCCCGTCTGGGGAAGCAAACACCCCTGAAATCCTTACCACGTCTCTCTCTCTCCTTTTCTGTCTGGCTCGCTGCCGTGGCCCTTTTCAGGGCGGTTTTGTCATGCTGAGATCTCATTGCATGTGAGGGGCTTTATTTGTGAGCAAAACCCTCCAGTTTGGGGAAGCTCTGACTCGCAGAGTGGCAGAGCAGTGTGTTCTAAATGGGTTGAACTGAAGAAGCTTTGCCCAAAAGGAGCAGAAGGGGAAGCAGCAGTGAAAATCGAGACACTGCTCCAAGAAGTAGCACCTAAAAGGCTGCTACCCAAATTAAAGCAGCTTTGTGGCAGGAAAAAATGGCTTGGATTACCAGCAATTTTGGCTCCTAATTCCACTTCTAATCTGTGTACACCTGGAAAATTATTTCCTTAGCAACGGTGGAGGGGAAAGGACACGTTTTTTAAAAAAGAAAATGAGGGAGGAAAAGCAGGCGGAACCAGGAAAAGAAGGAGAAAAATGAGAAAAATAAAAACTCCCGGGAAGTTTCGGCGGTGCCCTGGCAGGCCGGTGCTCCGGGAAGGGCTCCGGTGCCACCGCCCCAGCTCCCCACTCCCTGCGGGCCGCGGCCGCGGTGCCGGCTGCTCGCGGTGCCTGCACGCACGTGTCGCCGTGGGTTTTCCTGCGTGCTGCTTTTCCTGCAGCTTTTCCTGCAGCTCGCTCGTGGGCCCGTGTGCCCAGGCAGACGGCGAGGAGGGCGCGATAAAAGCGGTTACACATTCCTGCCTTTCTGCCGCTCTTCCAACCTTTATTGCATGATGATGCATCTAATTTTTAATTTGTAAATACAAGGCTGAATTCCCTCTAGCACCACTTGCTTTCATAAAGCTTCTGAGCAGTTTGCTGTCTTGAATAAATTTGGCTTTGGAGGGGGGTCAGGGGGATTTGAACCACCGCATTCTTGCGGGGTTTGTGAAGATTCACATGGTAACCGGTGGGGAGCATTGTTCGGGTTATCTGAATAAGCACCAGCCATGTGAGTTTTAACATGATCGCCCAGGGCAATGGAGAGCGCGAGGGGGTGGGGGAGAAAGCCAAAAGGACTGCACCCTCTCTCCCCTTCGCCTTCGGGAAGCGCGGCCGGGGAGGAGGAGGACACCGCCGGGCCGCTGGCGATGGCTTCTCCCGGTGGTTTTTTTCTTTTCTTTTTTTTTTTTTTTTTTTTTTTTTTTTTTGAGCTGGTGTCCTCTTTCCCTCCCGCTCCTCAATTGTCCTGCTATTTCCCTCATAATCTACTGCTCTGCTTTTCATTGTTTACCTTCTTAATGAGGGAGGCGGGGAAGGCTGGGGCTTGACTGACAGCGACAAGCCCTCACAGTCTGGCTGGAGAGCCGGAGGCTGCGGGCGGCCCCGGGCTGGACCGGGCCGGGCTCCGGCGGGCCCGGCCAGAGCAATCCCTTTGGGAATAGCGAGGCGGCCCGCCCGCCGCTGGCTGCCAGCGCCGGGGGGTGGAGGGGCCCCGCGACGTTCTGTAGCAAGTGTATTTTTACTTCAAAGTGGGAAATGCTAATTAAGCGATACCTGCCTTTAAAAGTTACTGCGGGAGCATATGGTGCGCAGTGTGAGATTCCCCCAGCCGCTGAGAGCGGGCGAGGAGTGCGCAGAGAGGAGCCGGGCTGCGGGAAGCGGGCATTCCTCCGGGAGGGCAAACGCGGCAGTGGCCATGCCCGCCAGCAGACGCAGGTGTGGGGAATACAAAACAAAACAAATTTTACACTAAAAACGAAAACAAGAAAAAAAAAAAAAAAGGGGGAAAAGAAAGTCCCACCCAAACGACCCCAAAATCACTGCTGAGCTCCCCCAAGCCAAGGTGGGCGAAACGCCGCCGGGCTACGCTTGTCCCTGCGGGTAGCCTCGCTGGGGAGAGCGGCCCGGGCCGGGCCGTGCCAGGCTGCGTTGGGCTGTGCCGAGCCATTCCAGGCCGTGCCAGGCTGCGTTGGGCTGTGCCGAGCCATTCCAGGCCGTGCCGGGCTGCGTTGGGCTGTGCCGAGCCATTCCAGGCCGTGCCAGGCTGCGTTGGGCTGTGCCGAGCCATTCCAGGCCGTGCCAGGCTGCGCTGGGCTGTGCCGAGCCATGCCGGGCCGTGCCGGGCTGTGCTGGGCTGTGCCGAGCCATGCCGGGCCGTGGGGCTGCAGCGGGCGCGGGTTCCGGCCGGGTTGGCTGTGCCGGGCGCTGGCTCTCACCGCTGCTCTCGTTGTGCTTCTCCCGCAGACTGGCAGAAGACCGAGGCGCAGAAGAGGCGAGAGCAGCTTTTGCTGGACGAACTCGTTATTCTCGTTAACAAACGGGACGCGCTGGTCAGGGACCTGGACGCCCAGGAGAAGCAGTGAGTCGGGCAATGGGGGGGTCCCTGCCGAGCTGCCACGGTCCCCACGGAAAGTTTGGTCCAAGTCCGCGGGCGCCGTGGCCGTGGGGGAGCTCGGCGTGGCCGAGGAGGCGAGCGGGGCCGGCGCGCATCCCGCGCAGCCCCTCACCGCGCCTCCCGCCGCCTCTTTCCGCAGGGCCGAGGAAGAGGACGAGCATTTGGAGAGGACCCTCGAGCAAAACAAAGGCAAGATGGTCAAGAAGGAAGAGAAATGCGTTCTCCAGTGAGCGGCCTTCCCGCGGCGGCAGCGAAATCGCAGCGCGGCTTTCTTATGTTTTTAAAATGCCGACATGAGACTGGGAAAAAAAAAAAGAAAAAGATGTTTTGAAAAAAAAAATTAAACTTTTTTCCATTTTCTTAGGCCAGATCTAGGCTGCGCCGGGCCCCACTCCGTTGTTTTTTGTTTTCCATTCAAGCGAACTCGCGTTGTCCCATGATTTCCGTGTGGGCTCAGCTCTCCTGCCGAAAGCGTTGGAAATGGAATCGCCGAGACCCCTGGCGTGCGGGCGATGCCGGAGATGGGCGGAAGGAGGAGAAGAAATAGTCTGTCCTGGTTTCTGTAGCTGGAGGAGGGCTGAGTTTTGAAATAAAAATGTTTTTGTCGTAATAGGATTAGAGAGGGGGATATAGGAAAAAAAAAAATCATTGGGAATGGTTTCATCTAGTCCTGCCATATGTAATACTTAATAAGCTACCTACATTTTATAGTTAGGTCAGATCCACCCCAGTTATTATTAAAAATGTGCTGTATTTACCAGTGGTTTATTACATCAGTTTTACATTTCCCCGGGAGTAGAGCCGAGCTGCTCTGATTTACTCGGGGGGCTTCTCCCCCAGAGCTGGCACAAAACCCTGGGAGCGGCTGCGAGCGGAGTGGGGCAGCCCGGGGCAGAGACCGGCCCGGCCCGGGACAGCGCGACACTTCCCACCCGCGTCCCCCCGCGGACCGGACCGGACCGCGCCGCCCGCTCCGCGTTATTTATTGCGCCCGGCCGCGTTCCCCACCGCGCCCCGCACCCCGCCCCGTCCGTGTGCCCCCAAGCGTGTCCCGCGCTCGCATCGTCCCTTCGTGGAGCTCGTCTCGTTTATTTATTACAACACCGAGTCATATATAAAATTTTCAATAAAACCCGAATCTTTCTTACCGTAACTGCCGCTTTCCTCTTTACCCGGGAAACTCCCTTCACCCCTCCCACCAGCAGTCGGCCGGGGAGGGGGCTCGGGGGGCGGGAAGGGACCGATCGTGGGGGGCGGGGGGGGGCAGCGGGGCTCCGCGCCCCGGGCCTCACCGGGTGCCGCCGCTGCGCCAACGCAACGAAACCCACCAGGCGGAAAAGTTTTTCGTTTGGTTTTAATAAAATGCAACTCGGGGAAGGGGAGGTAAAACTTTTCCCCGCGGAGTCGATGCCGCCCGCCGGCGGCGTGGGGGATGCGCGGCCAAAGCCCGGCTGCGGGAGGGCAAGGAACGCACCCGCGGGGAGCGGAGCGGGCGGACGGAGCCCCGAAGCCCGCGGGGTCGCGGCTGCCGTTCCGCGGGGGACCCCAAAAGCACCGGCGGCTCCAGGTGCAAGTGCGGCCCGCGGCCCGCTCCGCGCTGGGCCCTCCTGCTCTTACAAAAAAAAGTCCCCTGTGGAGGAGGGAAGCACCCGGTTTTGTGCGAGCGGCCGCCAGTGCCGCGGGATGTACCGGCCTGGGAAAGTGGGAGCTGCCCCGGGGCCCGCAGCTGGGTTTGGCCCCGTGCGAAGTTTGGGAAGATGCGCGGAGGGCTGGGGCAGCGGTCTCCGCCGTGCTCTTTTGCCCTCCCGTAAAAATACAGCGGCCGGGGACGGGAGGAAACACGCTCCGAAGGCTCCGCGGCTGCGGAGCGCGGCGGAGGCTCGGGAGGGGAGAGGGCGGCAAAGCCCGCGGCGCTGCCTGCCCGGCCGGGCACCGGGACCTGCTGAGCCCCGAAGCGTGGGGCTGTCCCTGGGGCGAGGGGGGGCCGCGGACGGGCATCCTCCCCTCCTGGGGGGGGGCGGTGTTTGCCTAGTTTTTGAAGCGAAAAAAGTAACTCAGTCGCTGGGCTGAAGGAAAAATAAGTGTGTGCGTCCCCCGTCTTTCGCCCCCAGCCCGGCAAACCGGCCGCAGGAGGCCCCCGCCCAGCAGCCGGACCGAGCTGCCCCTGCCCTTCTCCGCCGCCGGGGCCGGGGTCGTACAGCCCAGCCCCCTGCCCACCCTCAGCTCCCGCCCTGCCCGACCTTACCTGGGCGCAGCGGGGAGGGCGCCGGCTCCGTCCGGCGGAGGGAAGGGGGAATCGGAGTCGCCGGGACCGTCACCTCGGGGGGGCGGCGAGCGCCGCGCCCGCCCTGCCCGCAGCCCCCGGCCGAGCCTGCGGGGAGGTGTCCGCAATTGGGGATTGGGCAACCGCGGGAGTTGCGGGAGGCTTGGGGGGGCATAGATACCTCCTGGTGTATGCATAGGGGGGGAAAAGGCTCGGGGGGAGCCTCCTGCCCGCCAGGACCGGGGCTGCCCCGGCAGGGCGAAGGGATGGGAAGGCGTCGGGGGCGGGGGGAGCGCAGCCCTAGCCAGGAACTGCCCCGGCAGGATCGGGGCAAAACGGGGGAGAGGGGCTGGAAGGGGGCAGAACTGCCCCCGCAAACTCTTCCTCCTCCCTCCTCCTCCCTTTGCTTTTTTTGTGAATGGGCCGCGGCCCCTTTGTTACGGGGAGAAGTGCCCGTGTCGCTGACTTTTGCGGGAGAACGGAGGAGCTTGCTAACCTCCTTCGCTCTACTCATCGGCTCATCGGCTCCCTCCCTCCCGGCTTAGACGGTTCCCTCCTCGGACTGGAAAAAGATTTGAAAAGAAAGGAAAAAAACTCCGACAAAAACAAAATAAAATAGGGGGGAAAGTCTTCCCCCCGGGAGACCGCGCTCCGATCGGGGCTGGAGGGCAGCGCCTTTGAGCATTAGCTCGCTTTCAGCTCCAATGCAATTAGAGGGAGTTGATTTGGGGAGACCAACAAAAGCCGCGCACCGGAGCCTCTTCAGAGGTCCGGGGCTGCTCCGCCGCCTGCGCGGCCGCCGCGCCCCGACCCCGCTCCCTCAAGCAACGAGTGGGGGCCCGCGGAGCGGCGCGGAGGGCCCCGTGTCACCTCTCCCCTCCGCTCCCGTGCGGCCCCCGCCCGCTGGCCCCCCGCGGCGCGTAGCAGCCCCTAAATTCGGGACACGCGGGGAAAGGTGCGGTCTCTGCAATTTTATTGGGATTTTAAAGCACAAAGTTTGGGAGAGCCTCCGGGCATTGGGATGGAGGGGCGCGACACCGCCTCCCCTCCTCGGGAGCGCCCTCCGTGCCGGCGAAGGCGGCGGCCGAAACTTTTTCTGTGGTCTCCTCGGGCGGCAAGGACGCGGAGGGCGGCGCGGAGCAGCGTGGGGGGCTTCCCGAGGGAGGGGGCAGAACTGCGCGGGCGCGGAGCGGCCCCCCCACCGCTTCCCGGACTTCTCCAACAATTCCCACCACCCGCCCTCTCCGCGGAGGTTGCGCGGGGCGCGGGGCACCGCGCGCCCGCCCCCTGCACCCCTCGCTCCGCCGGCCGGCGCTCCGCGGCTCCGGGGTCGGTGCGCGGGGGAGCGCGGAGCGGCGCGGGGCGGTGCGGAGGAGCCGTCGCCCCGCGCTGCCATTGCCCGGGCGGCTGTCAGTCAGGCGGGGAGCGGCCGGGGATTGGCGCCGGGCTGGTTACGCAGTTGCTTTGCGCGCACATACAAGGGTAGGGCCGGGGGTAGGTGATCAATCCTCATCAGGGCCGCGGCTCCATCGCCCCGACAGCGCGGGCCGCCGGCAAGGTAACGCGGGGCACCCCGACAAGTCGGGGGTGCGCGGCTCGGCTTCGGGCAGCGCCCCCCCGGCCCCCCTCCCCAGCCCGCCTCTCACCTGCCTGCCCCCCTCCCTTCCTCCCTCCCTCCCCCCGCCGCGCCCCCTCCGCGCCCCCCGCCCGCTCCGCCCCGCGCTGCCCCGCGCAGCCCCCGCCGCAGCCGTCGGGCGGGCGGTCAGTCGCTCCGCAGGTGGCCGCGCAGGTGAGGCGGGCGGGGCCGGTGGGCACCGCGCTCACCGACGGGGCGGGCGGCGGCGGCGCTGGGACGGAGCGTAGCGGGCCCGCGGCACCGTGGGCAGGGGTGGTGAGCACGGCCGGGCCGGGGCTGCCTCGGGATTTTCCTCTTTCCTCTCTTCTCTTTTTCACTTTTATTTCCCCCCTCTTCCCCATTCTCTCCTCCCGGGACGGGCCCGCTCTGCCGCGTCCCCGACAAAGTTATGCAACGCCGGGTCACGGCGCTGCCACCCGACCTGCGCCCGGCCCCTGCCTGCGGGGGGCACCGCGAACCCCAGCCCGGCGTTCCCCTCCCCGCGGGCCGCGGTGCCCCCATTCCCCCGGCTTTGGGTGGGAGCTGTCTCAGCTTCGGCAGCGGGGGCTGCCATGGCGCTCGACGGGACCGCCCGGGGTCTCTCCGCTCCTTCCTCCCCTCCGCGTTTGTCTGCGGCATTTTGCCACCGGGCCCGGGCGCTGCGGGGCTCTCGTGTGCGTGTTCCCCCCGCCGGCCCTGCCGGAGCCCCCCGGGCGGGCCCCGCCGCCGTCCCGTCCCGGCTGCCGGCGCTGTCGCCCGCTCGGCTGCCGGCGCTCTCTCTTTTCCTTTTCCCCTTTTTAACTCTTACCCATTTCTAATTAAAACGTCCCCGTCTGCTCGCTTTTAAATTAATTATACTTCCCTCTTCTGATACCTCCTTTTGATTCCTAATCCAATTATCTTTTTAAATAATTGCTTTATCTCTCCCGATCGCGGGGCACTGTTGCCTCTCGGCACTTGCGCGCGACTCGCCTTCGTTTAAAATAAAACAATAATAAAATTAACAATCGGAAGCCGCCCGCGCGGAGCCCCTGCGCCGGGTGGGCGCAGCCCCGCGGGAGCCCCGGGCACCCCCCGGCAGGACTCGGGCGGCCGAAGCCTCACCCGCTTCTCTCCGCTCTCTCCCCAGGCGCTCCGGCCTCGTTTCTGCGCGGGAAAGAAATCCGCCCGTTTCTCGATCCTCGTTGTTATTTTAATTTTTTTTTTCACTTCGTTTTAATTTTTCTCTCACTTCGTCTGCGATCGCTCAAGGACCTCGCGGCTGTGACGGCGGGACGGAACGAAAAAACTCCTTTCACATCGACTTTGTGCTCCGTTTTTTAATTGTCGTTGGCTTTAAATTTTTATTGCCTCTCGTTTGGAGTTTTTTCGGGGGCATTTTTTGTCAGTTTTTTTTTCTCTCCATTTCCCCGTTCCCCGCCGCATACATTTGATTTGATTTTGGTTCTTTATTTTTTTTTTTTCTGCGGGACTTTGGAAGAAACTGCTCGGCTTCTAGCATGATGTCTTACCTCAAACAGCCCCCTTACGGCATGAATGGGCTGGGGCTGACGGGGCCTGCCATGGACCTGCTGCATCCCTCCGTGGGGTACCCGGGTGAGTGCCCCCCCCTCCCCCCAGTCCCGCCATCCCTCCAGCAAGGAGGGGAAAAAGTTCCATCCCGTGCGGGTTTGGAGGAGCTGGCGGGGCCGTACGGTTTAGGGTGGGTTATGGGCTGGGTTCCCCTTTTTGCCTGTACCCCTGCCTGGGAAGATTGGGGTCTAGCTGAATTTCTCACTTGTTCCCGGGGTTTATTCGTTTTTGCAGGGATTTTTAAGGATAAAAAAGTTTTAAATTAAACAAAAAAAGAAGTAATTTTTTTCGACACAACGAAATCTCCCCCGTAGCTCCAGCCGGAGCCAGGCCTGACCCTTCCCCGGCCCTGTGCTCCTCGCCCTGCCTGCAGCGGGATGGGGTCCGGCAGCCGTGGGTGTGGGGTGATTCTGCTGCTTTTTGGGGTCAGCACTGGGGGTACCCCTCAGGCCCCTGCCCCAGGGACAGCGGGGCTCCCCCCGGGCCGGGGCGTGCGGGAGGTGCGTGGGGACCCAGCGTGACCAGTGTGGTGCTGCTCATCCCGCAGCCACCCCGCGGAAGCAGCGGCGGGAGCGTACCACCTTCACCCGCTCGCAGCTGGACGTGCTGGAGGCGCTCTTTGCCAAGACCCGCTACCCTGACATCTTCATGCGGGAGGAAGTCGCCCTGAAGATCAACCTGCCTGAATCCCGAGTCCAGGTACTGCACCTGCGTGGGGGAATCCTGCACTGCTGTGGGATGGGGGGATGCAGGACCACCCCAGTTCAGCTGGCGCCACTCAGACCGGTTACTCCGTCCACACTCATCCCTGTTTCCTCGGGACAAGGATACATGCGGGCTCCCGTCTGTCCCGCCGTGGGGACCTTTAGCCGAAGAGGGAGCATTTATTTTTATTTTCCATCCTCCTGTGTTAGTTTTATTTTATTAATATATTTCCGTCACCCTCCACCTGCTCCAAGGTACAGCAGCCCTACCATCTGGGTGCTTCCCAGAGGTATTCCCTCTGGGCAGTGCTTCCTGGGTACCCAGTAAGGTGGGATGTGCAGGCAGGATCTATCCCCCAAAACCGTACATTTGTCAGTGTGCCAGGGATATGCGCAAGCTGGGACACCACAGCCGTTGACCCTGGTCATCCTGGCTCTTGGCACGTTCTGGGGTGGCCGGGATGCCAGGCGGGTGTGGAATTTTTGGGGGTGCGAGGGCGCAGTGTTAGTGTCTGGGTGTGGGCACTGGGAGAACTGGTGCCAGGGTGAGGGTGGCTGGGTGCTCGCAGGCCGAAGAGCCTCTTCTGGGGCCATCTGGCCCCTGCTCACCCCACCACGCTCCTCGATCCCCATTTTCTCCCTCCAGGTCTGGTTCAAGAACCGCCGCGCCAAGTGCCGGCAGCAGCAGCAGAGCGGCGGCGGGGCCAAGAGCCGCCCGGCCAAGAAGAAATCGTCGCCCGCTCGGGAGAGCTCGGGTTCGGAGAGCAGCGGCCAGTTCACGCCGCCGGCAGCGGCCTCCAGCTCCGCCTCGTCTTCCTCCTCCAGCTCGGCCTCCTCGGCGCCGGTGGGCGCCCCGGCCTCCCTCAGCACGCCGGCGTCATCCATCTGGAGCCCGGCTTCCATCTCTCCCGGCGCGGCGCCGGCGGGGGTGACGGTGCCCGAGCCGCTGCCGCCCGCCGCCGCCTCCTGCATGCAGCGGGCCGGCCCCGCCGCCTCGGCCGCCTCCGCCTCCTACCCCGTGTCCTACAGCCAAGGCGGGGGCTACGGCCAGGGCTACCCCGCACCGCCCTCCTCGTCCTATTTCGGGGGCGTGGATTGCAGCTCCTACCTGGCGCCCATGCACTCCCACCACCATCCCCACCAGCTCAGCCCCATGGGCCCCTCCTCGGTGCCGGGCCACCACCACCACCACCCGCTGAGCCAGAGCTCGGGCCACCACCACCATCACCACCACCACCACCACCACCAGGGTTACGGCGGCACGGGGCTGCCTTTCAACTCTTCCGACTGCCTGGACTACAAGGAGCCCGCCGCTGCCGCTGCTGCCTCCTGGAAGCTCAACTTCAACTCCCCCGACTGCCTTGACTACAAGGACCAGGCGTCCTGGCGCTTCCAGGTCTTGTGAGGGGCCGATCACCGTCCCCACGAGCTGCCACTGACCCCCAACCCGGGGACCCCCCAGCGCCTCCTGGGCAGGACTCTGGCTCTTCCTCCTCCTCCCTCTTCGTTAGCAGTGGCGATGCCCTGGGGAGGTCCTGCCGCCCCCATCTCTACTGACTGATATTTATTTGCTTCCTGCGCCACTCCACCAGGTTTATTATAATTATTATTTTTTTAAACGCAACAGAAGAGGAGTTAAAAAAAAAAAAAAAGAAAATTAAAAAGCCTAGCGTGTCCCCGGCTGCCCCCCGGGCAGAGGCGTAGGCTGGCTCCTGCCCTGCCAGTGCCCCCCCAGCTTTGTGCGGGGACCCTCAACCCCTGCGGGTGTGGAAGCCCCGGCTTGCCAGTCCTGTACAGCCTCTTGCCGCGGGGAGCGGCGGGAATGATGTAAATACTCGGTCCGTTCCAGTGACCACGATTATTTTTAGTTGATGCTGTTGGGTTGGCATTTATCTAGAGTCTAACATGGAACAGAACGTAAGGAAAAAAAAAACCAAAACCACCAACCAAAAAACCCCCCTTTTTTAATTTTAATTTTCTTCCCTAAAAAATGAATCTTTCCCTGTCTCATGTCCTCCGTCCATCGTCGAGGGCTCTGCACAAGCTTGACTGTGCCGTCCTGGGGCTGAGGGTGAGGGGGGAGGCAGCGGCCATGGGAGGTGCCCAGAGGGGAGGCAAAGGGGGAGGGAAAGGCTGCCCAGCTGATCCATAACCTGCAGACCAAAAAACCCAAAACTTTTGGAAAAAAAAAATTAAATAAAAGGAAAGGAAAAAAAAAAAGAAGCTGCAAAAAAAGTTTTGGTTTATTTTTTGGGGGGAGGGTTGCAGGGACAAGCAGCTCTGGTTTGGGGCTGGGGAGGGGGGCGCGCACGGCGGTTCGGAGTGTGTTTTTTGGTTTGGTTTTCGTTGTGGTTGTTTCGAGCTCCTTGTGTCGGTCGGTGCGTTGTGGCGGGTCCGGGCTGCAGCCCTGCGTTCCTGCTTCCCCCGCCTGGGCTGGGGCTTCCCGGCACCTTTGCCCCGCAGCGGGGACAGGGACAGCGTACGTGTGACTTTTGATGCCGTAACCCCTTCAACTGTAAGGCAACCCCCCTCCTTTCTTTCCCCCCACCCCAATAAAATCTAAACTAATAAACGTAGTGGTGTCCTGTCCTCCTTCCTCCCTCCCGCCTCCTCTTCCTCATGAAACTTCCCTGGGGAGAGTGAGGAACGGGGAAATATTTCCTGGGGGCTCCCAGCAGGATGGGGCTGTGCATGATGAGTTTGCGAGTGTTATGGAGGGGAGACCCACCGCTGCTTCTGCAGGTGCGGGCTGGGGACCCACTCTTGCTTTAATTGACGCTTAATTGGTTACTCATTTATTGGTGCCCCGTGATGCCGATGGGACTTACGGGACGGGCAAGCGCTGTCCGGAACAGCAATTTCCCCCCAGGACCGATGGGGCAGCCCCCAAACTCGGGCCCCGTGGGCGGGCCTGGGGGCTGGCGGTGGGGTGCGACGGCCGCTGGCGCACCCAGCCAGACCTCTGTCCCACTGTGCAGCTTCGGCACGCGTCCCTCCAGCCCTGGCTCCCGGCCGCACCATCCCCGGCCGCTGCCGGCTGCGATCCAGCCGGGGAAAACAGGGAGGTGAATTATTTCTCGTGACAATCTCCCTCTCTACGTTTTCCCCCCCAGACCTTCCCTTCGGTTGTTGGAAGCTGCCTGTTGGTGCTGGTGCTGCTCTTACTTGCACAAGACCTGGGATGCCTGGACCCGCGGGACCACGGCTCCCCTGCTTGGGCCACTGATGCGCCGCTCGGGGAGCATCCCCAAATTCCCATCCTCCTCCCTGTGGTCCTGCAGCAGTGCCCACTGCATCTGGAAACTCGGGGGCTGTGCCGTGAGTCCCCATCGGTGGTGTCCCCAGGCAGCGCCGGGGACCGTGCTGGGGTGACAAATGTCAAGGCTCCGCGCGGCCGCTTTGGGGAGGGTTCCACGCCCTCTCTCCCGTCCCACCTGCCGCCGCTTCCCCGCTCCCGCATCCCGGTGGAGAGCGAACGGGGCTGGCACTGCGATGCTGCGGCTGCGGTGGGAAAACAGTGGGACGAGCCCCGGGAGCCACCCGCGCCAGCCGCCGTGCATCCTTCCAGGGTGGTGGCCATGGCAGAGCCCCGAGGTGGCCTCCCGCGCCCCCCGGTGCAACACGGAGCTATGGGAGGGGACGAGTGCAGCTGAGTCCATGTTAGGGGATTTTTCTGTAAAAGGTGCTTTTACTTGTTGTCTCCTTCCGTGCATATATACAGTTAAAAGATATGTAAGCATCTAAAAAAAAATTGTCTATACCTATAAAATAATCGTTTTCTTCTGCAATCACCAAAGTGTGGCTGTACAGGCAGTTTGAGGGAGGGCCATGTGTGCTGGGTAGGGGTGCACCAGTGTGTGCATCCCCAAAGCCTTCTTTTAATGGCGAAAAAGTTATCACAGCTCTCCTGGGGCTGGGAAAAAAAAACAAAACAAAACTGTGCTGGACACAAAATGAACCAGAGCTGCCCTCCCAATTTAGTGAGAACATGAGAGATAAGATCCAGCAGGTGTATAACACACAATCCCCCAGACATACAATTTTTGTCTTCTTTAAAAAAAGATGCACCCATCATGGTCCTTATGTGTTCAGTAAATCAGTGATGCTGAGAGTCACAGCCAAGAGGGAAGCCTGAATTTTGGTTTTGGTAGTTCTTCATCCAGTGCCTCACAGTGGGGCTGGGCCTGGGGTCTGCTTTGGGGTTTGGAACTCCAAGGGATGCTCATGTCCCCCCACCTTTCCCCCCTTATTTAGGCGCTAGCAATATCTGGTGCCACTGGTCAGTGGCTTGTCCAGCAACTGCCACACTGCACTTTGGGCATTTTCCTGCGCCACTCACACAGACCCAAAGCACGGTGTTGACGCTGGCTGCTGAGCCCACCTGGCATGGGAGACACAGAGGAGACCTAGTCCAGATCACATCAAATCATGGCTGTGCCCTCAATGCATGGCTTCATTTGTTTCAATTTTTTTCCAGTCAGTGCCATCAGGGTGGCCAAGACATGGCTTGTGCCTGTTGGTGGGCGAGCATGGGCTGGGAAGGCTCATGCCTGGGTTTGGGGGGGGCCCAGCACCCTCCCTACCTTGCAGACTTCTTGCACTGTGGGCTTCCTCAAGGCTGGAGCAGGCAGTGCCACACTGGGCACGAGTCACGGCAGGTAAGGTGGCACTGTGCCTGCTGCCCGGCTCCAGGGGCAGGCGCCGGCAGGATTGCCAAGCTTTTTAGGGCAACCCGGTTCTGAGACAGCTGCCTCCTTGGCTCGTGCCTCACCTCTCCAGCAAGAAAGCTAATGGGTGCTTGGCTACCATTATTATTATTTTATTTTTTATTAAAAGTGCACTGGCTGCTGCATCGCGGAGCTGTGAGTGGTCCGGGGGCTGCAGCCACAAGCCGAGGGCTGTGTCACCCACACCAGCCCCGCACAGCAGCGCCTGCTCTGAAGGCACCTGGGGCTTTCCTGTCTGGAAGTGAAGGGCCAGGATTTGCGGTGGGCAGGAGGAGGGACAGAGGGGAGAACATTCCCCAGCTTGGGCTGCCCTTAGCTTTTACGCTGGTGCTTCACGGACCTGGAATAATTGATGACCTATTTGCTGTCATCAGAGCATTGGCTCTGTGTCCCTGTTTTGCTGCTAAACCCCGCGTGTGGCAGGGAGTTGGGACAGGTGATAATGGGAACAGCCTCAGCTGGCCATGCGGAGGTGGGCAGAGGCTGGACAGGGCTGCTGCTGGCTGGTGTGACCAACTCCTTTTTTGGGTGCAGGATGTGCTTTAGGAACTCAAACCGTTATGGCTGAGCATGACTTAAATTACTAAAGAATTATAGCTAAAAATTCTGTTGTAAGTTTCAGAAGTCATGGCCATGAACACGACTTATTACATTTATTTTGCAGGCAGCCTTCCTGGCAGGGTGCAGAGAAAACAGGTGATTACAGCTGAATAAGGAGCCACTGGTTTGTGGTTTTCCCTGCGCTGACCTCCATGTTAGCCAGTCGCTGCTAATTCATACCCTTTGAGCAGCAATTAATGCACATAAAATCCCATGTTGGTTCCAAACCTGTTTTGATTTTGTCAGTAAAAAGTCTGCAGGTGAACCTCCCAGCTGAGGAAGTTGCAGTACAGGAGAGGTCTCCTTTCATGTCGCACGGTCGAGCACAAAATGCTGTGGGGAAGGAGGGTGAAAATGGGCACAGCTCTGAAGCCTAAAGGGACACATTTGCCTATTTCCAGTTAAATCCCCATTCAACACTTTTTTTTTTTTTTTTATTTTCCTGGACAGACAGGACTTTTCCAAGAAAACCATGTGAGGATATTAATGAAAAACTGCAATTTTAGGAAACAGCATTCTGGACCTTATGTACATTTCTAGTATCACTTCCTGTATATTTTTAAGCTGAAATCCTCTTAGCATGCAAAGTAAATAGATTATGATATACTGAAGGATTAAGAATCACTGTCTGGTGTCAGATTAATCCCTCATATAGACCATCACTTGTACTGACAGAAATATGGCTGCAATTCAGCAAAATAGCTGTATGGCAAGGCGATGTGTTGCAGCCTCTTAGGCAGAACAAGCCCCCCGTCACCACGGTCCAGCGCTGTGCCGTGTGTTTTCCAGAAATTCAATTTCAATCCATGGGACATTAAAGGCAGCTCCTCTACAAGCTCGGCCATCACTGTCTCAGCTCTGTGTGGGGAGGCAAGGCAGCAGCTGCTCTGTTTCAAAGCTCTCTTTATTTATTTTTCCCTGTTAAGTCTACAATACCCTACGGATCGCAACCCCTTCGCTCCCTTCAAACCACAAACCAAAACATCTCCTTCAAATACATGCTTGGAAAGGTGCGGATTGGGATGAAGTGTTGAAACGGTGTAACCAAAATCACCCATATCACCCATCCAGCAGCAGGATTTTGACTTATAGGGAAAAATGGATTGCAAACATTTGGGTAAAGGCAGAATTTTTAAAATAAAATACTTCTAATGTCTTGCGGGTTTTGGGGATTTTTTTAACATTGTGCTTTTATTTTCAGACTGTCGTACAGATTTGCTCACCACATAAAACCAATTTCAAGAAGCTCACTGGCTTTGGGTTTCAACCAACCACTTCTCCCCAAAATGCTCCAGCTTAACCCACACGTGTGCCTATGATAGAGCACAAAATATCCGTGCCTGTGCATTCTGCTCTTGATCGAGTGGTGGGAGGAAGAACCTGCGATGATGCTCGCCCCTCCTCATTGCCAGGAGAAAAAAAGAGAGGGCTGGCACAGGTTACGTTACCTTCTCAGTGCATTTTCTCTTTGTGGTTAGAGGAGGCAGATTAAAATCTGGACTCCAATGGAATGATGTTTAAGAGGCTCCGCATCTTTTTTTCAAGGCAAAATAATGGTTATTCAACTAAGATGATATATCTAGATATGAAAATTGAGAGCATTCTTTGAAAAATGCTGCCTACTGTGAAAGGCTGCTCTTTCACAGAGGTATCCTGAGTGAAGATCTTATCTGCTGGTATCTCAATAGGACGGTTTTCAGAGCCTTAAGTGGAAATTCAAATCTGCTTCCAAGAGAAGATTGTAAAAACATATAATGCATAGAGAATTACAGATTTTCTCCTGAAAAGCTTATGGATTCATCCATGAAACCCCCCCAAATTTTTCAGCATTGAGTTTGCACAGTAAATGGGGATCGGCAATTACTCGCTTTTCTGACATCTTTGATGAAAATGTCACCAAATTGCCCTCCACAAGCAAACACAGGGTACTTTGTGCATGAACACGTCCACAGGAACTCAGAAATAATTTGGAAGTCTAAGGGCAGGATGATTTCCAAGCCTGATGTTTTGTCATCTGCTGACAGTCAGATCCAGGGCTGGCTGGAAGCTCCTCGAAGGACTTCCCGTGAACTTCAACACCTTGGTGAGGTTTCCCCTTCTCTTCTTTGGCAGCTCAGTCACACCAGCCCAAAGTGCACAATTTGGAGAGACCCGCTGTCTCCAGTCTCCTGTGGGGGAAAGACAGGCAGGATCAGGCAGGCTTCAGGGAGAGGCACCAGGGGATGGAAACACAGCTATCAAAATACCACCCCAACCCAGGGAGAAGAGACTGGACACATGTAGTTGCACTGTTTTAGAAATCTTTCTGTTCTTTCTCAGGGAGAATAGAGATAAGCTGCATTCTTGTACTTTTTTAATCTCTGTATTTGGTATTAGGTATGACCAACGGTTTTAGGAGGTGGATTCCCTGCTGACCAATAGTTGCTAGATTATTAATGAACATATAAAGAGGTTTTTGTAAATAAAGTTCCCTTTTCGCCATCTTGGGCTCGTCTGCCTGTTTTCTCTGCTAGCTTCTACGAACCTCAGGAAATCTCTAGCCACAGACACACGCTGTCCCACTTTGGCCTGGGAATGAAGGATGCAGCCCCAAAGTGGTGAAGAATGGCTTGACGTCCAAGGTGAGGCACTTCTCACCTTCTTTTTAAGCCACCTCACAACCCCCTGCCCCTGCTGTTCCTGGGAAAACTAGGGCCTGCAGCTCCAGGGGCCGTGCAGGGTGTCCCCTGGGGTGTGAAGGGCTGGCACCCGAGGCTGACCTGCCTTTGAGACCCCTTACCTGGTGCTCGGAAGCTTATCGGCAAAAGTGAAACTTTGGATTTTTGTTACCTTTTAATTAAAACCTACCGTGAGCAGCACAAGCCTGGGTTACTGCCAGCGTGTGGCCAGCCAGGTTTTGAAGTGGAGATGGCATTTTGCACTCCTCACACAATGCAAATGCATGATTTAAGCACAGATCTCCATCCTGCACTCGGCCCCAGCCCTCTGGTTTTGCAAAGGCCATGACGATGGGGAGAACGTGTGCCACCAGCAGAGGTTATTTCATAACCCGGGCTAGCGTGCCTGCGAAATGCATGAAATGCTTTGCCTTGGAAAGCGATGTAGTCTAGTGAGTCATTGCTTTCTTTTGAATTACAGATGAGTAGCCAGCCCTTCATGATGCAAAGAAAAAAACTAGGTGTGGAGCTGGAAACAAAAGGAAACGTGTGTTTGTCCTGTCTCAGAGGGCAAAACACGCTGGCTGGCGTGGGAAGAGAGGGTGGGCTGGGCCCCAGGAGGTGGTTGTCAGGGCTGTGTCAGGCTGTGGAGCACTGGTGAGGGTGTACAGGACTCTCATGAGTGACTCTCTGGCTCCTTGACTTCAGGAAAGATGAAAAAAAAAATTCTCCTAACCCTTGAAGCTTCATAAGGAACCTTTACCAGAGCAGCAGCTCCATCTCATGGCATGTGCACTTCACCACAGAGATAGAGATCTCCCTCCAAAACAGCATTCCCTCCACAACTTCCCTACCTCAGCATGAAGGCAGCAGTACAAGTGCAATGGCTCCAAATAAGCTCAGTGTGGACATATTTCCTGCCCATCCCTTGGCTCTTCCCTTGCAGGGAGATGGTGAGAGGTGGCCCTGCTACAATACAATCCCTTGGAAATTCTTGGAGGTATTTTGAAGATGATAAGAAAGTCTCCCCAGTGTCCCACCCAAACCAGTGCTTGCATCCCAGACCCCATCAGGTTATTCCAGTGTGGAAACCTGAAGCACGGCTTTACCACTGAGTCTTCTGCTTAGGCAGCTCTCTTCAGGGAGGTTACGAGGTGCCTTACTTGATAGCAGCCCTCATGGTGGGGCTGTGGGTATGTGCCTTGGGGTTTGGGTGGCTTCAAGCTTTCTGTAGACTCACCTTGCTCTCCAAACAACACTTGTTGGAGGCTTCAAAAAATACGATTTTTTAAAAATTTCCAGTAAAGCCCTGAGGAGCATCAGTGGCTGAAGGTAAGGAATTGGCAGCTCTTGTGTCCCTTGACCTGTGCCAGGGCTGTATTCAGAGGGGTTTCTGCTGGTGGCTGCTCTGGGGACCAAGAGAATGGGTGGGCAGGTGAAGGCAGGCTGGAAAAAAACCCACACCATGTTTGACCCCAAGAGTTCAAGGCTGTTTGGGTAGGCCCCTGTTGTTGCTAAAGGTTCAGGGTCCTGAGTGCATCAGCTGGGTATCTGACCTGGGGTCTGTGATTTGTGCCTCTGTCTGGGGAGAGGTGAACAAGAATCCAGCCCTGCAGACCTACCTACTTGCTTTTTAAAGAAATACTTAAAAAAAAAAATCCTATTTGCAAACCTCTCTGGTCGCACTAAAGCAGACTTGGCGGTGTCGCGTGGGAAGTCTGTGATGTGGCATGGAGCTTGTAGAGGTATTTAATGTTAACCAAAGGCTGAAGAGTGGTAATGACTGGAACCCTCCTCTGATACCTGCATCTTTTCTGATGCAGCACCTGACAATAAAAGATGCAGTAATAATTTGATGAGAGTTGATTTTCATTATGCAGGAAGAGGGCTGTCCAGGAACAGGGGCAGCCAGCCCTGCACTGCTGCTCCCTATGGTAATGAGCTGCTAGTCTTCCAGAGAAAGAAAACATGAATATCCTGACAGGAGAACATCTACCTGTGCCCTGGAGAGTTCAGGTCGTGGGGCTTTTCATGGTAATGATGTGGTCCCGCTCCGGCAGGCGAAGGGAGGAGAGGTATGGGAAGGCACACCCTGTAATTGAAAAGCCACTAAGTCATCTCGGACCTGCAGGGATAGCAGGATGGAGGCAGTGGTTTGCTCTGTCTCCACAGGTCTGAGGCAGAACAGAGGATCCTTTTACTCTCCTAGAGTGGGAAATACAGAGAAGCCTCTTCCCCGCGCTGCTGTATTGCTCCCAGGAGGCTACGCTTTTTCTCCTGGGATTATTCTCAAGGGCACGATGAAGGTGGGAAAGGACAAGAGTGGGAGAGAGGAGAATAAATGAAGGAGCCCCGGGAGATTATTTTAAACACCTGTTTTAATCAGGTGACGACTGCCTGGTTCCAGGCTGCAGGAATGACGCTGTGGAAGGACATGCCTGTTGCTAGGATCCATAGGTACTACTCCTTTTCACTGGGAATGCCTTGTTTCCCTCGAATAGCAGAATATAAAACCATTCTGGCTGATAGGTATTCAGCTGAGTCATAATATATTAAAACTTCCATTTGGTAGCCATAAGGACCCACTGGATTCAGCATCTTAAACAGCCCTGCAGAAGATGAGTTTCTGGTCCAGGAACAAGAGAGCAGCTGAGATTAATGTTTTCCAAAGGGTCTTGTTTATGCCAAGGTAGGTGACCAGGGTGTTTGGTGCCTTGGTTTCACCGATCCAGGTCTGGATGCTGCAAATTGGAGACTCTTGGAACTAACCTACACAGTTGCTCAGGGTTATCAAATCCCAGAATAACCTCTGGGACCATCCTGCTCAGAGCAGCAGGGCTAGTCTGGGTCTCAAGCAGCACAGTCCTCCAGACCACCCTAATCTCACCTCCAGCCTCTCCTGGAAGACAGGACAGAACACGAACACCAAATCCTGGTCACTCCAAATATTGTGGATGGGATGCTCACTTCTCATTGCTTCAACTCTGTTGCCTGAGGAGTCACACCCACGCCAGCCATGCACAGGGCAAGGAAAGCTGCAGCTTATCCTCGTTCCTCTGCCTTTGTCCCCATTTTCTTGCTCAGTGGTGGGATCCTTCAGCCAGCCCAAAACCAGCCTGGCAAAGCCCTGTGGTCTGCATTTGTCCTACCTGCCCCCTGAGAACACCACAGCAGCCCCTGGCCACCATCACCCTCACACCACGGGGCTGCAGGCAGGACAAAGTGACCCGTGCTAGCTCTGAGGGGACGCAGGTGGTGCGCCCCAGGGTAGCACAGTCTTGCCTCTGAGCCACTTGCAATGCTTTCCTCCAGAAAACAAATCTTGTTGAACAGCCTGAGTGCTGCTTGGCTGTGTGACAGCCAGCTGCTCTGGCAGGTCACTGGGAACAGCTTGTTGCACGATCTCTGCAGTTTCAGGGAGGAGAAGCTTCCTCATAGCTGAAAGCAGCAGCGAGTGAGGAGTTCACGTGCTGTGATGCACCGACAGAAGACAGGCCCATGTCAGATCCATCCCTGCCGAGGCCTCTGTGGCCATTTGTGTTGGGAACAGGTCACCTCTGGCTCCAGCCTGCCACAAACAAACTGGCAAAGGAGGGCAAGGCAAATCCTCCTGCTCACAGCTGCAGGGATCTTCCTGCAGAATTGCCTGTGCAAGAAGGGCCGGGTTTTGGGTGTGCTCCCCTTGGGTGGCACCAAGCCCAGTATTGTGCGAGCTCCCGCTGAAGCAACGCGCGGGAAGTGGTGTCAGGGGGATGCCAGCCCCGGGAAGCAGCAGGGCAGAGTGGCACCTTGGGGATGGACTGTCCATCGTGCAGCAGGCTGGTGGCAGTGCCCAGGGCAAGAGCTGCTGGTGGTGGGTTTGGGCTGGATTTGGGATGGGTTGAACTAAAGCCACAGGTTGGTCCAGCTGGAAGGATCTGCTCTCATTTGCTGGGTGCCGGTTCCTGTGCTGGTATCCAGCTGCTGCAAGACTTCTGAATTTCCACATGCTGCTGGAAGTCAGGACAAAATGTTGATGGAAACATTTTCACAGAAGCATAAAGTTAGTGTTACATGGATGCTTTTTTCTTCTCCAAAAATCCTGGTGTGCGGTAGTGGCTCCCCTCACCCTGGAACCATCTCCCTCTGCAGCCCACAGCTGCTGCCTCCCTTCCCTGGGTCCAGAGCAGCTCAGATGGAGGTGCCCCATTTTCCTGTGCACAAGCAGCTCTGTGATGTGTGCTGAAATCAAAACACCTCCTCCCAGGTCACAGAGGTCACACTTTGACCCACCAGCTTTTAGCAATGGTGACCACTCAGCTGCAGTAACTTTTTAGAACCAAAGTATGCTTTAACCACCTCCTTGGATAAGTCCTTAACGATGTGATGGCAAAACTTTCTTCTATGCATCACTCCTGTGATACAGCCTGTATGTTTGGGCCTGTGGATTTCATTGTTGTAGTCCAGAGATTTCAAATTAACTTCTCAGTTTATTAATTCGACTGCTTACGTGGAGGCAAGGAGCAGGTTCCACACAGCTCCAGGGAAGGAACAACTAACTGCTGGCTAATCCAGCTGCAAACCCAGGGATCCCACCAATGTCTCCACACCATCACTGCTGCTGTGTTTCCCTTCACTCTGGGTCCTGAGGCCACCGAAATAATCCAAAGGCCAACGGGGAGATGCTGTGAGATGAGGATTTCCCACCAGTGCGACCCTGACGTACTGAGCTCTGGCACCTGGTCGCCAGCCCTTGCCCATCCTCCACCCAGCGCAAATGCACAGGGGCCTGCAGGAAGCTGCAGAGGTGGGGCCACTGTGTGTTCTTCCTCAGTGCTTCAGGACTGGTAGAACAGCTCTTAGAGCACAATTTTACTTGGCACAGGCTGGTTTTGTAATGAAAGAAATAAATAAGTGCCATCCTGCTCTGCTGGGAGGTTGAAGTGTTTCCTTTCTTTTTTTTTTTTCTTTTTTTTTTTTTTTTGTAATGATCTGTTGGCACTCAGGCCAAGCACTGAATACTTTGGCCTCAAAAATAAAAGTTTAAACATGAATTGTAATTGGGAGAAGGCTAAAACACAGGCACTCTTGTGCCTTCATCCATGCTGCCACGAGATTTATTTTATCATTTGTTAAATTTCATTTGATTTTTTCCTTTAAAGCAGAAGTGAGGGAGCGCATTTGGCTGCCTGCTGCTGACTCACCAGCTCTGGAGACAGGCTCGCCCTATATCTGCGCTCGGTGTGCACCCCCACTGACTCCCAGGGAGCACAAACCAGGCTGGGAGGGAATGTCCCCGTGGCAGATAAAGGGTCTGGAGGACAGGGTAGGGTGTCCCTGCCCAAATGGAGGTATCCTCCTCCTCCTCTCCCTCCCAAGTGAGTTTCCTGCAGGCAGGAAGCATGTGAGAGGGGGAGGACACAGGGCTGGAGGATGGCAGTGTGGGAGGGGATGGACCACCTCCATCGGCAGCACCTTGCACTTAAATCAGTACAGAGTTAAAATAAAACCATAGGGAAGCATCTCGCTCCTCTTCGCTGCAATCTTTCTCTTGGAAGTGCCAATCCAAGCGCTGGTTAGCTCGTGTAAGATAAACGTGGACGGAGGATGAGACTTTCACGTGCTGTGCTCAATACAAAGCAGCAGGTGAAGCCCTGCTCTAGCAGAACTGTAGAGGAGCATTTCTACCAATTTCAGGAAGAGCCCTGCAGGCAGCCAGCTTGCAGGGACAGGCTCAGGGAGTTTCAGGAAGCTTCAAAATTGAGTAAATAATAATAAGCAGAAATAAAATAATAAATCAGAAATGGGTTACCTGCTCTGTAGGAACGGCTCTCATATTTCCTTCAAAAAAAAAAAAAAAACCACAACAAAAACACCCATCATGTTATTTACATTCCATTTAACTCACTGAAAAACCCAAACAAACAGAGGTATTAGGTAACTTTTACTTTTTTTGATAAAACAAAGCTATTTTATATCATGTTATTCAATGGATGAATTAAAATAATTAATACATTGTTTATACAAGTCTACACATGTAGGATACCTATATTCCCTCAAACACCACAAGAAGTTAAAGCAACCCTGATTTTTGTGGATAAGGCAGTGTGGAGATGCATGGCCAGCAGCAGATCAGGGATCCCAGGCAGTCCCAGCTCGGTGGGGAGCTGTTGCAGGACTGGGATGGGCACATGGGGACAGAGTCGTGGCTGCAGGACACCTCTCTCCCTGCAGTGGGGTAGCTCTGGGGCAGTGGGGCTCGGCACGGACTGCCTGCCTGAGCGTTCCCCTCCTGTCTTGGGAGGGTTTGCAGCCTGTGTGCTGCCAGGCTGCTGCAGGAGCTGCTTGAGGATGAGGCTTCATGTTACAGCTTGAGCTGAATTAACAGCTGCCAACATCAAAAAGAAGTCCTGCTGCAGGCAATGTCCTTCTGCCCCTCACTTGGTGCTGTCTGTGGTGTCTTCTAATCCCCACACAGGGCAGGTCGGTTCATGGGATGGACAAAAGCCCACAGGAAAGAAAATTAACAACTTTTTTTGGGTTGGGTTAATGTGCTTTTGGCTTCCTACGCGATCCTGTGGATGTGGGTGGAAGAAGGTGGCGAGGGGGCAGCAGGACTGTCCCACTGTGACGGTGGCAAGCTGCTGGCTCAGCTTCACTGCAAGCTGGAAGCGTATCCATAACCAGCTGGTCTGAAAGGATCTCTTTCCACTGTGGCTGTAGGAACCACCTCAGCTCCCGTGCCTGGAGCCTGGCTCTGTTCCTACCCACCTGGCAGCGCAGCGATGGGACACCCGAGCAGGGCAGGAGATAAAAATCCTCGTCTCGCCCCTTGTGCAAACACTGCCCTATCCCTGCCTGGCTGCCTTCACGGGACTGCTCTTTCACCGTGACCTTCTCGTGCTGGACTGCTCCACCGCTGCACTGCTGTGCTCCCTGGGCTCTGCTGTGATGGGAATACCAAGGGCTGCTGGAGCAGGGCAGATGCCTTTGCCTCCTCCAGAGCCCCACGGAAGCTGTGGGTGCTGCTTCCTGAGCCATGGGAGAGGGGAGGCTCTGCTGCAGCTGGCTCCTGCATGGAGTAACAGAGCCACAACGGCCCAGAGTAACAAACCCTGCCTGTTTTTGTTAAATCGGGGTTACTGCTGCAAGATAAGGAGATTCAGGTGATCAGCTGACTTATTCTACCTTCCATAAGCTGAGTCCTCCTGCCTCTCCCTGCTAGGAATACACAAACCAAGCTCACACTGCGATGACACTGCCTTATTTTTCCTCCTGGATCCAAACGAATTCTCAAGATACGAATTACTATTCTCTCTAGATTCGATCCCGTGTGCCTATTTGAAAGAGACTTGTTCACTTACCTTCCTGGCTGATGGAAAAAGTTTTCCTGATCAGGGGGGTGGTGTGGCCATCCGCTCCAGGCTCATTGTCCTCTGCCTCTCTGCGGCTGGTGGGTCTTGGAAAACAAAACAGAAGTGGCAGAAGGGGAGGGAGCAATGACTGCAACACACTGCAGAGCAGAGCAAAGCTGTTTTGTTTGTTTTCTATCTTTTCAAGTATACAGCAGCCTGTGTAATTTCCTGGCTACAAGCTGTAGCTCTTTTCTATCAGACGCCAGTAGGTTTGTTGACTGAGCGTCACTAGGATCACTCATTTGGCTGTGCAGTGTTTCCAGCACTGTCCTGTCATTCAAAGATGAGGTATAAAGCTGGTGTTTTCTGGAGCAATTACAGTTTTGTTAAGTGGGACAATCTGGGGATGTGCAGCGCACATAGCTGCACTGCTGGCAGCCCTGCATGGAGGAAGTTGGGCAGATGCCAGGAGAGGAGGATATCAGACCCAAAATATGGCACTGTTTTCCTGCAATTTTTGCAGTTAAACCCTGTCCCCACACAACTTCCATCACTGAAATCCAAGTCGTGAATGAGGTGCGGGGGGGAAAACACCAGCCATGTGTTATGGAAAGTGCAGATGGATTTTTTTTTTTTTTTTTCTTTTTTTTTTTGTCTTTTTTTTTTTTTTTTTCTTTTTTTGGTTTTGCTAGGCTTGGTTTCTTCTCTCATCATTGATCTCAGCTTATACAGGCATGTGGAAAGGCAATCCATTCCCAGTGCCGTGGAACTGGAAACCTGGAAGCCACGTTGTGCCATCTTGGCTTGCTGACTCGCCGCTCGTCCTGCCATCCACAACCTGCCAAGCGCTCAGTGAAGTCCAAGGGAGCATTGCCTTCATCAGGAATGAGTCAAGTAAAGAAAATAAACTAAACATCCAATGCCAGGCCAACTGGGAACTCTTTAGGGAGGATTCTCATCATTTGGGTAGTTTTTGCTCCTCTCTGGATATAGTCACATTTGACTCAAACAGTGTTTTACTCAGGGGTGGCTTTCAGGTACGACAGCGGTGTAGCTGTGAGAATAAAAATGGGAACTTTTCTGTGCAGCACCCAGTTTCTTCACTGCCTCAGTGCGAAATCTCACTCAGCTTTGATAACACAAATAATACATTCCAGGCATAAAAAGCCCTTAATTACTGATGAGAACAAAAATAATTAAAGGAAAAGCTCAGATTTTCCCTGAGCCTTCATCTTCCCACTACCAGTCAGGCGACAGCTATGCAAGCAGCTGGGCATATGTAAAGCAACTAAAAGTACCTCTCCTCATCAGCTTTCTCGAGACATTTTTAAGCTGCAGTAATGCAACTCTCCCATCACACTAAGCTTTATTGGTTCAGTATAAGAAACTAAGAAACTTCATTGGAGACCAGATTATGCTGGTTGCAAAAGCCGGGGGATTCTTCTGCTGTTCGACCCCATTATCTCCTCCGTAGCGTCTTGATCAGCTTTCTTACTCACAGCCTCGGATTCGGCCGAGACCCACAAATTGCTTTTTTGGCTGCCAAATTGCCATAACCCTTCTATTTTTATGTTTTAAAAGAGCTTAAAACCCTCCATCCTCTTTGGATGTGTCTTTAAAATTGACCAGTACTGGGAGGATTTCATGTATATCCGAAGGCTTAGAAGAAGATGTTACCTCTACTGAGCTTCTAGTTTTACAGTCAACAGACATGAAAAGCCCAGTGGGGATAAAAGGAACTTAACCAGTTCTATCTAATGCATATAAATCTACCTAAGAGCTCAAGGCACTGGAAGTACTCAATGCACTACATTTATCTGAGTCTAAGATACAGAAATGGGTCTTCAGCCCACATGCCACATGTCCCATTTTGATGCCAAGTTAATATGAATTAAGAGACTGAGATGAATAAACAAGGTCAGTCTGGGCTGGGCCAAGTTGAATCAATGTAAAATAATTGTCAGTATTTTCTGTCAGCAACGCTGGTTTATCTTGGCTCGGGATTCTTGGTGCTATAGATTATAAAATGTTTTCAGTGGAACAGTTGGCAGACATTTTATTGATTTTTCTTTGTTTTGTGAATGCTGGAAAAATTTCCATTAAGTATACACGCCGTTCATGTGATGAAGCCAAATTGCTTTTTCAAACTTTTCTTTCTTCAAGTGTGCTAATGCGTTAATACATTAGCAATCTAATTTAATCAAGAGAGCCTTTGTCTAGAATCAAGAGGCCATGGAGCACACCTCAATGCATCTTGAGGACTTATGGGCTAAGAAGAGTTAATTTTGTATTTTCAAGGTGCAGTGTGCACACTGACTGATTAATTTGCCCCTCTAAATTTGGTAATGCATTATCTCAGTTTTACAGATGTAGAAATCGAGAGTGCAACTTTGCACAAAGCCATCTCTATCTGCCTGCGGTTGCATTCTTGAGGCACACGGAGCTCCTGGGCTGAGCAGTGGCAAAGAGTGAGAAGGAGGAGAAGGAAGAAAAGAGAGGGAAGGCTGCAGCAGCCAGGCAGGAGCAGCACCGCTGACCTGCTGGATCCTACTTCTGACGTGAATTTCCTCCACCACACAGTCACATCCCTGCATCACACCTCTTAATAGAGTTACTTTGGAACTGAAAACCGCCCAGGCAGATAGAGCAGCTGGTAGGATTACACCTGGACCTGGCAGACATTATTTCTCAGCCTACATTCCTGCTATTTTAAGACTAGGTTTGCTTCCTGGTTAAAGAGGACTTTTGAAAAAGGTGGAAGAACAAACAGAAGTGCCATAACGGGGATGAATGCTTACTTTAGTTGCACAGAACAGTCAAGTGGGAGTAAGAAATCCATTTAATGTTGTTTTTTATGTGACCCATGAAAGGGGATGCTGTGGTATAACTCTAATTCTCTCTCTCTCTCTGATGATTTAATAACCAACATGTGCAGATCTGAAAGATGCCATTAACACTTCCTGAGGTTTGGTCAGTGATACTACAGATCCAAGATATTCAAACTTGTATTGTATATGCTTGTGATCTTACATAAACACCTTGCAGAGAAGTAGGAATATCTGTATTTTGAGGTACATAATCCACAAGAAAGTTTTACAATAAAAATCACTGCGATGATGAAGACTTTTTCCTTCTATCCTAATCACTTGTATCAAAATTATAGATAGCCTAATTAAAATGGGAGTAGTTCTGGTTTGGGAGATGGTGACGAAGTAGATGGATAATGAGCTGAAAACCCCTCCAACCCAGCTTCACACACATCCCAACACTGCCAACAAATGCAAGATATTTAAGCCCACAATGCATTATGGTAGGGAAAGAGAATGATACACTGATGGGGAGGAAACCCACACTGCAGCTAGCAAGGCCAGTGGCAGAGGAGTGAGAGCAGTCACAGCTCGGTGTGGCCCTGGTGCCAGACTCTGGCATGGTCACAGGCACTCGCTGGTTGACTCATCCAGAAATAAGCTGTCTCACAGGCAGCTGATCAGTTCCTTTGTGTGGCTGAGAGGATCAGCATGCTGCCTTGGTCCTCTGAACAGCAGCATCCGAAATATCCTCCCCAAGTATGGGCTTCTGCTGCAGGGTTATGCTGATCAAAATGCTTTCATAAAGAGATAACAAGAATAATGAGACGACAAGGACTGCCAGGCTAGAACATAGCTGACACTTGGAAGGAGAGAAGGCAACGGTCAATGCCAAATGTAAGCCAGAGGTGAGATCTTTATCTTACAAAATTTTCACTATACTGTGCATTGTTGGTGATATTTAACAGTCATTTTTATGTCAGAGTGAAAGAAATCAGGAAGCAAATGAAGCATTGCTCTCTGGAATGTTGTCCTGAAACCTTTACTGCCCAAAACTTTGTGTGGGTGTGTGTATAGCTCGGGAAGCTGACTACAGCTCTCCACTGGCAGCAACACTATTGCTGCTTCCATCAAACACCATGGAGTTAAATCCAGAGTAGGTTCTCAAAGAAATAAACCCTTGAGATTGTTTTATGAGTGGTTATTTTATTTCCAGCCTTTTCTGTCCATTTTCTGTCCCTGTCTTCACCAGACTATGGCCTTCATGGTTAAGGAAAGGAGATGACAATGCAAAGAGTTAGTTGAAGCGATTTTTTAATCAGCCTGAAAACTGGGCTCCAGTTATACATATGCAGATGTCAGACTCCCTGAAGGGCATCAGACACAAGTTTTTTCAAGCAAGTGAAATATAAGTGCCTTCTGCTAGTCTTCACAGTGCCCTTGGTTGGGACTTCTGCCTTGGTGTAACACCCGAGATATGCCTCATCTGTCCCAAAAGCTGAAATACCAAAAAGAAAGTAGGACGTGCTGGAGAGGAGCTTCCAGGAAGTGTCAGACACAGACAGGGGTGGTTGTGTTAGACATGAAGTAGTGTAACAATCGGTGTGACTAGCTGGGACAAAGGTGTAAAGCCAAGGCCGATAACAAATGACTCTGAAAGAAGAAAGAAGAGCCATTAGATAACCTTGCTGAATGACTGCAAAGCCCTGATGTGGTGTCTTACAAGAACTTAAAGAACCACTGCTACCCAGAAGAAGCCAATTACGAACCTGTAAATCTCTGGTAATGCTGGAGTATCTTGGACAGAGAGATGAAACATTGCAATGACTGCAGAGCAGAGAGTGGTCCTATTTATGTAGGCTCCCAACACTAAAACTTCCTTTCTTTACAGAGATTTCTTCACACAAAGAAGTCTGATGCAGGCTTGTCAGAAGAACAGCTCTGTGAAACTGGAGGCAAACCAAGCCACAGTTAGGTGCTTGTAATCATCTGTGGCTTTCTTTAAGCACAGGGAAGAAGCTGTTGGAGTCACCTGTGCCTCAGCAGGTGATCTTCCCAGCTGGCTGGTGTTGTCACAGGGAGTGCCTTCGAAACCTAAATTCTTGTTGGCAGGCTTCAAGCAGCTGTGGCCAGCCAGGGGAGCCGTGAGAAGTTTTCTTCCACGGCATTGCAAGCAGCAACCAAAAGCTCTGGCCTCTCCCGGCAGAGGTCAGCGGCATCTCCAGGTGTCTGCAGGCGGAGGAGCTGATGCACAGGTGGGAGCTGCTTGTTTTGTGCTCTCCAACCAAAAGCCTTGGGAAATCCCAGCAGTTAATGCAGCTCTGGTGACTGCAAGGAACCACTCCTGAGGCTCAGCAACTCATGGTGACACACGTGGGGAGGTGCAGGCAAATGTGGTCAGGTGGGGAGCCCAGGAGTCGGGGGAAAGCTGAACTCTGTCTCTCTCCCGAGATGCCTGACGAAGGCAGACCTGGGACTGCCAGAGACGTGTGAGTCATAGCAAGCTCTGAAAGGGAAAAGGTGAGCTGAAGGGAGGGAGGATAGCGTGTTTATACCTTGGGATCAGAAGCATGTTGGGATTAGCCTCTGCTCTGGTGTGCTGTTAAAGGAGCTCCTTTTACTGGAGCACCTGGAGAGCTCTTTCTAGACAATGCAGTCTCCTCCAGCATGGAGACTGTCTTTATTGTTTGCCCATATCAATATGGTGCTATCTTCATCCCAAAAGTTGAGATGGAACAACTGTACACTGTATTTTTAAAGGCAGGCCCCACCTCCAAAACCATTAGATAGCTCTGAAAGCTTCAGAGCATGTCCTGTATCCTGAAAGCTGTAGGCAATGTATAAAACAAATACTTCACTAGTGGTGGGCAGTGGTAAAATGGATATAACATTTAATACTGAAAAAACTCAACGTCCCAGGTACAGGGAGACAGAAAATTAGTTATCATACAGATTTACAAAAATAAATATATGTTTTGCCCTCACAAAATGTGTTCAGCACAGTTATGTACAAATGGTTAGAATGAATGCAATGTGGAAGTTCAATGCCATAAGCACATTAGATTTACTAAAAACATTCCTATTATATACAGTAGGCATAGAAAAAAAGTCTCTTTATGCTTCACATTTATATACTCACTGGGAACAAATAACTGTTCTATCAAGAATGAACGAAGAAAAATAAGAGAAACAAATGCTTTTTGAATCTTTGCAGAAGAGCTGTTTCTTTCTAATTTTCTATCCCTTGCAAGAGGATGTGCAGGTTCATTAGCAATGAAAGATTGGAAAAAAGCCCTGCTCACCAGAACTGTTATTTCTCTCATAGCTAAGTTCAAGATTTTAATCAATTTCAGAAGAAGGGCACTCTCAAAAGTTCATCCCAGGGATGATCATGAGCTAGTGATGTGCTTAGAGAAATCTGTAAAGATCATGTCAGGTTTTTAAAAGTTCTGTTCACCACCTGCAACTGTTAATTTGCTACATTTCCATTGCTCTATTTCTCTTTTCTCCACATTCAACAAACAAGGCTGCCTTTGGCCAAATGATTTAATTTGAAAATGGTTGTGCTAGTGTGTGTTAAAAGCTTGTAAACTGTCTGTGTTTCTGGAGATTTCTTTTTGTCCATGCCATGTCCTTCAGGCTTGCAGGTTTTACTTAGATCCTCCTCAGTGTCTTAATGTATTATCGTGTTTACAGTCATGATGCAGACAACAACTGCAGTTGTCAGGAAGGTTCAGGATATCAAACACAAATTTCAAAACTATTCACAACTCACCTGTGGGAGCCACTCTGCACAGGTGGTCTGTCAGCAGGACCGGGAGCAGGCAGGTTGCACCCTCCTCTCTGCTCTGGAGATTGGTCAGTGAAAGCTTCACAAGATGGCTTTTCTTCGTCTGACTGCCCCAAAAGCTCTGTTAAGATGAATCAAGATATGGTATCACACTTACTGAGTTTGAAAGTACCAACTGAGTTGCCAGCTGTTTGCCTTGGATGTCTGTAAGGAAAAGAGTGTCCTCTCCTGCAATGGATAAGGGAAACCCATACGCTTCCACAGCTTTCACTCCTGGCTTTTCCCTTGAAAAGGAGGCCAAATAGCCAATGACCAGCAACAAGAAACACATCCAAGAGTTTTTGAAAGGCAGAGAGCGAGTGTGTATTGGCTTTAGTTAGCAAGGAGGAAATGCCTTCTCTAAATTGTCAACGACGGAAGGTCCAGCTGGCTGCCAAAGGCTGCTGCACATGAGCATTTCCCTGTTGCCATAGGGATCAAATTCTTATCAATTGGACTGCCCTTCGCTTTGTTTTAAAATATTTTGGTTCAAAATTAAGACCTGAAGTCTTCAGTAGGTGAAGTATGGGCATCCAATTTACAAGTTCCAGTGAGAGCCCTTTGTTAAAAGAAATTGTTTAAAAGTATTGAACCACTTAAAAATATAGAGGAGGAACTGCATATTCTAGGTGTGAGACTTAAAATAAATAAATAAAAAATTTAATCAAACTGCAGGCTAGCAGAGTTTGGATTAAGGAAAAAAAATTCCTGTTACAGATAAAGACTTTAAAAGATTTTTCTCAAAATCGTAAGACCCTTTCGCATTTTTTCCTCTTCTAATCCTGTTTTTCCCCCCTTGTTCTCTGCCTTCTTGGATCCTGTGTAAGCCAATCTGCATGATAGCCATGGCAGCACCGTGGGCAGTGGGAGGATGGAACACCCTGGCGAGTGCTGGTTTCTGCTTTGTTTGCAGACCCAGAACGCTCGCTGGCTCAGGAGGGCAAATCTCCTCGTAAGCGTTTCTGAACCTCGGAGTCCTGAAAATCCAACGCCGTGGGATCGCTGTGCATTATTCCTACCCTTCGTGCTACCTGAATATTATTGGCATCTGTGGTGTGAGGGAGGGTGAAGCGTGGCAAGGTTTGGCTTTCGCAGGTGGCTGATGTTGTCTGTCTGTTCTGCTGTTTCCCACCTGCGGAGCGACGTGGGGAAGAGCTGTGAATGGCCAACTCGGCTGAAGGCAGCACACTTCAAGCATGCACACCACACTACAATAAACACAGGTGCTAAACCAGCACTGGTGCAATTTCTCCTCCACCTTGAACAAAAAATCCAAAGAGAAATAAAAGCAGAGGAGAAAACAAGTGTACGGGCAATGGTTTACATCTCAGAAACTCAACTCCAGGGCAGGTAAGGGAGATTTCTTGGAGATCTCTTCTTTGAGCCTTGCAGAGTGAGAAGCCAAGAGAAGGAGGGGAACAATATTGAGAACTCACAAATGTTCATGAGAAGCTGCTTTTCATATGAACAACTGAAGAACTCTGGGAAAGGGCTTAAACAAAATTTCTGGTGATGGGGAAAAAAATTAGGCAAAATCCATTGCAGGTCTTGTGGCACAAACTTTGACAGCTTCTGCTTGGGAACACAGCTCTCACTGCTGTGCTCCCACCTGGAACAGAGTCTTTGGTCCTGAAGAGCCTCCCTCTTCATGTGGCCTTAGTTTGTTAAGAAACAGAATGTTAAACCTTTTCATTTGCAAGATGTCAAAGCTCAGACATACAGTGTGAGTCAAGCAGCTGTAATTCATTTTTCTTTTCTCTTTTTTTCCCTTTCGTTTTACTCAGTAACATCTAAGGCCTACACAACTTAGCCCTTTTAAGTTACAAACTTTCACCAATATATGATGTCCATGACATCTCCTGAGCCATCACTCCTGAGACTGACTCCCAAGGAGTGGGGGCATTTCAGAACATAAAACCCCTGAGAGCTGCTGGAAGAGGAGTGTGTATTGAGAAAAGAAACAAATTAGAATTGGGTCAACTTTGTCTTGGTCTCTTTCCATCACACTATTGGTTTGTGTTTTCTTGTCCCTGCTGAGAACCAGAGCTGAGAAAATCCCAGTCCACACACCAATCACTTCAGTGTAACTCATGCCTGTGCTCCAGGTGGTATCCAGCAGCTTTTTAATGTGGAGTGGGCTACAATTTGGATGTATAGAGCCCTTGTGTGCCATATTTCTAATATATGAATGCTCTGAGCAATTAATTATAGCATGGCCAGTGAGTTTGATATTTTGTGCTGTGGATAAAGCACAGCTACACCTGTTAAATAACGCTACTGGATCCACAGGAACCTCGTGGAAAACAGAGCAGTCTGTCATCTGCAAGCACAAAACCAGGGAAGAGCAGGGTTCTCACCCATGGGAGTGCAAATAGATTTCTCTGCACTTTCATATCTAAAATAAATATCTGAGACTGACCTCAAGTTATGAGCATTGAACCTGTTCTAGTCTGGGGATACAGCTGCAGTGTAGAACATTTGATAGGATCAGATGCCAGGAGTGGTTCAAAGCCACAAAACCATCAGATAGGAGCTATAGAGTAAAGAAATAAATATTTTTGTTGTGGGACGTGGACTCTGTTCCCTGTGAGAAGTGCTAAAGCAGGAAAAACAAAAGCACAAGGAACACTGTTTAAACAACACAGCCCTTCCCAAACTAGAGGCAACACTTCCCACTTTTAATTTAAAAGGGAAGGATTTTGGCAACAGTGCCACAGAGTTGGGAGAAGGTGGTGGTCCTCACATTTAGATGAGGGCTCTTCTTAATAGAGACTCGACTTCGTGCTAGCACTGGAGGGATCACAAGTTTCACCTGAGATTTTGTATTCAGGCAATCTGGGATATTCTTTTGGCTTCTTACACAATAAACTCTTGCTGTTTTAAATTCTAGCCAACTATTTGCTTAGGATCTGGGGATTTGTATCTGAATTTGAATTTCAAAAACTCGAGAGCTGGTATTGTGGTTAATGTTGTGGTTTCATCATTAAACTAATTTATCAGATACAATAATATGAATTTTTTGTGCTAAAAATATTTTTAAAATCCCATTTGTTGTGATCAATATTGGGATTATATTGTGCACACCCGACCACACAACGCATACTCTGCATTTGCAAAATTTGGTGGTAAATGCTATTGCTACATCTAACGCCTGTCCGAAAAAGCCAAATATCTTTCTTTACAAGTCCACTGAAAGTTTTCCTAAGCTTTAATGAGCAGGATGCTCTCTAGGTATTGCATGACAGGTGATATCATGCCTTCCCTGCTCATACATCTGTCATTATTTAACCATATCTACTCTCTTTTGAATCTGTGTCTGCAAATCGGAAGCTTTTTCCATTCTCCAGTATCCTCCACTGGACTTTAAGGGATAAAAAAGCATTTCAAAATGTGCAAATCCGTGGTAAAACGAAAATCTCCATTTAATATTGTTTGCAAAATTGACAGCCCTACTTAACAGAAGCCATTAAATTATTTACAAAGTCGCAGCTGCTCTTCTAGCAGCCTTTTTTGGGCGTGAAAAATAAACTTGTTGATAAGTGAGAGATAAGCCATTTGACTTCCTCTTTGTGCGCCTGGCACGGTAGGCAGAGCCAATTCTGTACAATCTGATGTTTACAGAGCAATCCTCGTGTACGACCTCCTTAGGCAACAGGGACACAAGAAGCCTTTAAAACGCTGAAGCAAGCATTTAATCAGAACTCTTCATGCTGATCTCAGAAAAATTCAATAAGTTCAAAAAATGTAACTCCTTCTAAAGATAAAGTATCACTTTTTTTGCTTCAGGAATTGCAAATGTGGCCCATCGAACTCCCAGTGAAGCACACAGACTTCAGCCACACTGCTGTTCTACTAAATAAAAAGAGGCAAATAGTAGCGTTTTTCTGAGAGAAACAAATCAAGGGTGTGAAGAAACGCAAAACAGTTTATTCAAGTGAGTGCTGTAAAACAGCAGAGTTTACTAACAATCACACTTCTTTTAGGCATTTAAACAAATTAATTTTTTTACTTGAATAGCTTATTTTATGTAAATAAGTTTGTATCTCCTCTTATTATGCAATAACTTTTTTTTTTTTAATTTAAGTGTTCATTTTTACCTGTCGAAAGCAAGCTCTAATGATTTTATGAGTTTTTTGGGTTTTTTTAAAAGGCAAATAACTGCTGCAGAAGGTATGAGATTGAACATGATTTCACACCTTATCAAGTTGCGATAACTTAGTTCTATTCCAGGTCTTCTCAAACTACATGAAGCTATTTCTAAAGCCACTGCACAAAATTCTCCTGGTATCAAAATCAGTGGGAACTTCCATTGTTGACTTGAGTGTGGTCAGCCCTTTTTACTGGTGACAATTGTTCTCCTGAAAATGTCTTTCTAAATAAACATATTCTAATAAAATTGTTTCATTTCAACAAATTCCTGCAGGGAAACCACAGAGCTTTGTTTGTGAGTGCGGAAAAATGTAACTCTAAACTTCTTTGCTTCTTCTCAGCTAGTTTTCCATGGATTTTTATTTTTAGATTATTTTTGTGTTGTTTTGTTAATTCCCAAGGCTGACATGTTTGCATTTGAGAAATACAAATTGTCGAAATACTGGTTTTATAGTACTTGTAAAACTCATTGAGAACAGCTGTTACTGTTTAGAGAGCAGGATAAGATTAATTCAGAAATTAAATCTTAATATCTCCCATTTCTGTTGTAATTTAAAAATTTGATACCTGAGAAGATAAGGCACTTCAATCACTATTAGTAGAATCCACCCTTAATAGTAGCATAACATGGCATTATTTCACTAGTCGGATAGTAGGGGTATTAGCAGCAGCTAAACTGTTTTAGTGAGTTTGCCAGGAAATGTAAGAATTAATATAAAAGTTATGTGATAAAGCTAAAGAAGTGGCTAACATTTGCAAACAACTGTGCTTTTTATTTTTTTTTTTGTACCATAGACAGTTATATTTCACTTAGCAGTCTTGTGCAGCTTGCTGTGAAACCTGGCTTTAAAACTTTCTGCAAATAGAAATGCTGAGTCTTTACTAACTTTGGCTGAGATTTCAATCTCTGCTACTCATTTGCTCTGCTAGAATCATACACAAAATTAAGCTAACCACTATACAGCCTGAATAGTTAATTTTATATCTCCCTGGAGCCTAAGTAATCAGGTTCCTTAGGAACTACCCCAGCAGTGCCAATATTAATTAATTAAAAAAAAAAAAAAAAAAAAAAAAAAGAAGGTGTGTCTTAAAGGGCGATCCAGATATGGCAGTACCAAGCCGTGATGAGCCTCCAGCTGAAAGAGACTGAATAACCAAGGATTTGCTTCAATTCCAGGCTGTCTCACTTCAAAGGCTTGCCTGGTGTCTCAGCAATAGAGATGCTGCACCTCTAGATGTTATCAGGTTTCCCAGCCCGTGTGAAGCTTGCCTGGCAATCCTGGCAGTGGGTGAGCAGTTCTCCTCTCGCCATGGATGCCTGAACCAGCTGGAGTGCCGGGATGAGCAACCTTCAGCTGCTACTGCTCAGTAATTACAGCTGGCACAGGAGGCACAACAGTCCTGGTGACTGGGCAATGTCCTTGTTTGGTAAGCAGTGCTGTAGACAAGGTTTTTATTTTTGTTATTTTTCTTTTTTTTTTGTTTTAGGTGACCCTCTAAGGAAAGCTGTGGAGGAGCTGCTGGCGATGCAGAGCTCATTCCCATTGTTTGGGGCGAAGGCTGCAGCGGTGCAAATGTGGGCGCGTGCTCCCGAGCATCCCAGCGAAAGTGTTCAGGGAAGATCTCATTATTCATAAGTGATGCTCCAGAGACTCCACATAGGCAAAAGCGCCTCTGGCATTGCAAGCCCCAACCCACAGCGGGCAAAGCCGGCGCTGCCGAACCTGCGTGTTCCTTCAGCTGCTCTCCGTGACGCCTGAGCATGGGGCACACCCTCGGCTTGGCACTTCCAGCTCAAGGACCCAACTCCTCCACTCCTGCCTTCTGCCCCCCCGGGCATCCAGAGCAGGGAGAAGTGCCGGCCAGACCGGAGGCAGGTAGGCTCCCGGGGAGGAGAAAACCATTTCAAGGGGTTAATTGAAAAAGAAATACATCTGCAAACACGAGATGCAGAATGGGAGCCTGCAAATGAATGCTGCCAGCTGGAAGCTGGCCAAACTGATAAAGTCGAAAAGAAATTGAGGGTAAAATGTTTTGGATGCTGAAGGCTTGGAGTTCAAAGAGGAGCTCAAGGAAACTCCCAGTCACCAAGTCCATACAAAGAAGCTCTAGGCAAACACAAGCCTTCTGCAGGACAATTTTATCCTAAACAGTTTCCAAAAGGCAGTGGTTCAAATGAATGGTGAAGGGATATCTTTTAGCATCTGGGAGCTCTTTTGCAAGGACGGATGATGCCCACAGGTGAGCTATGGCTGAGGGACAAAAGGAGTTGCTTTCCACAGGGAAGAGAATGAGAAGTGCATCTGCCCACGTTGGGTTGGAAGAACAATGTGTAACCATGGATTTCTTTCATTGCTTGGTGGAAAAGGCAGAAGGGAGCTGGTCCTCCAGGCCAGGAGGTGAGGGCAAGGCTGGAGGTCACTCTGCCTTCCCAGGAGAACCAGCTCCTGTCCACATCAGGAGTGGAACGCTGATGGTGACCTATTTTCCACCAGGTATATAAGGACTGTAGGACTGAAAATAGAAATTCTTGCCTAAATCCCAGGGACAAAACACCTTGGGTTTTTTGGTTTGTTCCAGGTTTTGGGGTTTTTTTCTTTGGTTTTTTTTTTTTTGTTTTGGGTTTTTTCTGGATGTTGGGTTTTTTGTGGGGGTTTTTTTTTTTTTTGGGGGGGGGTTTTTTGGGGTTTTTTTTGGTTTTGTTTTTTGTTTTTGTTTTTAATTTTTTTTTGTTGGGTGTTTTGGGGTTTTTTTTTGTTGTGGGGGGTTGTTTTTGGTGGTGGTTTTTTTGTTTTGTTTTGGTTTCTGTGGTTTTAAAATTTTTTTAAATTTTTTTTATATGGGCTACTCTTTTCTATGTGGTGGATTGGGAGCAGGAAAGCCACCTTTTTCCACAGGACCAGGAAGTTGGACTCAAAACAGAGGATGGGACAACTAGTGATGCGTTTCTACGATACAGCACTCCCTGTGCCAGCCTCTTCTCTTGTGGTTTGGTGACAAGGACCCTGTGCTTCCAATATGGTCCCTCCCCTGTGCAACCAGACCACCTTGGTCCTCATAAAGTTGTTTTTTTTAAAAATCCATTATTTAATTTAAAAATTCCTAGTGCAGGAATTGTATTTATGGGTGGGAAAGTTGTAGCATCCACACTTTTTGAGCAGGTGCATAACTATGCCATAGCACTGGAGCAAGGCTAGAGTTCAAGAGTTAGGTAATTGTATCTCTCAAAAAGGAATTGCCTCAGACCAGTTAATTTGTCAAGATAACGAATTGCAGCAATTCTCCTCATTTGGAGCTGGGCCACTAACACTGATCTGAACTGTATTTAAACTCTTGATGACAGAGACTGAAAAAGATACTGCAATACTGGAGGTACAGGTTCCTAAAGCAAAACTGCATGTACAGCTGGAGCTGAGAGGCAGCAAGGGCATGCGAGTACACATCCTGCATATCCCTTAGATATGAAGAAATTCCCTGGGGCACCAACTCTGGTGCCTGGGCAGGCAGAGTTCATCTTGAATCCTTGGGAGGGATTGAGGTCCAAAAAGGATAATGTAGTACCCATCAAGTCTCGGTTTCTGCAATATGAGATTACAAGAGGAGAATTTTTACCTCCCCCCTTCGAAGTAAAGAAACATACCCCAAAAACACTGATTTGAAATTATTGAAAGCTTTCTGGTAGCTGCAATAAAAGCCCCTCTGTGGGCTTGATGCTGTGATTCCCACAGCATTGTGTTCTGTCATGTATGACAAGTATGGTTGCTGCCATATTTTTCTTTTCTGTGCCACAGCAGACATGAACAAGTTTGGAGGAGAAGAAAAGCAGAATAAAACTTCAGTAGAAATGGGGGCTTAGGCCAATGAGTGCCCCATTTCTGATGGAAGTTAAGTAGACACTATCAGGTAAAATGAAATGATGTTCTTGTGCCAGACCTTCTCCTCTGGCTGCCAGGAGTTCCTTCCCCCACAAGAGAGACATGGACCAGAATAAATCCTGTACATTGACTCAGGGAAACTGAAAAGAATCTCTGACTCTCTGCCTTGCACTGGCACACCCTCTCCAAGAAAACAATGGATTGAAAACAAAATTAGTTGTTAACTCTGTGACTTTGCCAGTGCCGTAAAAAGCATCAACATGAGAAATTAGACAGATTATTCCAGAGTATTTCTGCTCAATGGTCTACTTAGGAATGATATTACTTTCTTTCTTATGTTATTCAGAATAGTCATTCTCTACCTGTAAGTGCACTTGATTTAGAAAAGCAAAGTGGCTTTTATTTTGGAATAAGTGCATCCACAGGCAGAGTTCTTTCCAAATAGCTAATCTGGTCATTGCCACATGTAAACAATTTATGTAAACATAAACTGATGAGGATGGTAAAGAACTCATGAAGGTATGGCCTGGGACTCCTTACCCAATTTGCAAGCACTTACTTAGACCTATCTTCCTCAGGGCTATTATGGTGATCAACAGAGCTTACAGAGAGCTAGGTACAATTTAAACAACATAGTCATGTGTTTGAAGAAATGAGCTTTTGAAAACTGCTGTCCCTCCAAGTTCCAAACCTATTCTGATTTGGTTGATCCTCATTTTTAAATATCTGTCAAGTGGTAATCTAGGATTTAGTAGATCTCAGAATTGCTGATTGCCCATAGGGTTGGGTCTAAGGCTGGTAGGGGGTGGAGGTGGAGTGTGTGCAGCCTCTTCTCGAGCAGGCGGATGGCTGGAAAAGGGTAACTTACATTGCCTGCAGCTGCTTTCTTGGCTTTGGCTAAAGCAGACATGTCTTGCTGTGTGCAGACTGCAAAGAAAGTAAATGCTAAGGTGGAAAATTGTGGAAAGAACAGATCTTTGCAAGGTGGGCTGTCATCTTGTGCGTCGTGTTGGGTGCTTATCTCTTTTTCTTCCCAAGACTTTTCTGCTGCTTGAGTGCTCCTGGGAGGGAAAGGGCCACTCCAGACTGGAAATGTGGGCTGAGGCAGCTCTGACTGTGTTTGCCATGGCTTAGAGTGTGTGTCCACACGGTGTGGCAGCAGCAAGAACTATGTGGGAGATGCAAAGTGACCTAGATCAGCATTCCTAATTCCTGCAGCCGTGCTGCTTGTCCTGTGCAAGAGTGATGTGAACCAAATACCAGTCACGTTAGAGACTGACCTTGTTTTCTGGGAGAAACCTGTGTAAAAATGGATATAACAACACTCTTGACACTTACCTCACAGGATGTTGTGAAGCTTAATTAAATGTGTGCAAAAGCATTTTGAGATCCTTAGATGAAAGAAGTTTTTATAAATGCAAATTATAATAATTACGGCTAGTAACCACCATCAACTACTGAAACAATTAATTCAGGTTGCCACAGGCCATCACAACAACGTGTGCAAAGAGGAATCAGCCATTTAATGACATATATGTTGCGTGAGAACTCAAAGCCTTAAAAATACTGTAAACAAAGAGGAAAAAACTATACACTCAGGGCTTGCCTCTAAGGGTGCCACTGGTGGAAGTTTCCTCGATTGTTTCCATCACCTCTGTGTTTGTTTTGTCCCCAAAGAGAAGAGCCCACCTTACAGATTGCATCACTGGGATTATTTTATGTTCCTATGATTTTTATATTTAACATTGCAGGAAAACTGAAAATGACTGCAAACACCTCGGCTCATGAAAATTTGGAAATACGTGAATATAACTCTGGTTTTGGTTAAACTCCCTTCAGCCGGTCACACACACTTCCCCCAAGCCCGGCAACCCCAGCCCAGCCCACTTACAGCATCACAGAATAGACTTTGGCTACAGGGCATAATCCAGCTGACTTTCCAAGGGTGAAAACAAAAGCCAAGCAATCAAGATGTGTCTGGCCAAATACTTAAAGGCCCAGTGCACACATTTAGTTGACAACTGACTGAAATCTGAACCATTTTGTTCAGCCTGTCTTGTTGCTTCAAAACCGATTTGGGCTTAAATAGCTAAAACCTACAGGTGTTTAAATTGTCAGCAGAACGGCCTCATCAGATATGGTCTGAGGATGAAGTCAGACTGGAAGAGATATCCAAAGACCCCACAGGTGAATCCCAAAGAGCAGGCTAGCCCACCTGTGGCCCTCAGGCTTATTTTGCTCGCCTTTAAAGATGAAAATTCAGAGAAGTAGTAGTTACTAAGCACCCAACTTACCAAAGCAATTAGGCTAAATGCACTGCAGCTAGAAATTTAAGCAATGCACTGAATTTAATTTGGGAATTCATGGTCGTAAGACTGAAACCTTTAACATTTAACCTAGAAGCAAATTAAATCGTTTTTTGACCAAGTGAAAAATTTTATGCTATTGAAGTTTGAAAAGTGTGAAGCACACATCTATGAAAAGGAGGGTTTTTTCTTTTTCTTTTAATGAAGAAAAACTTGGGACCAGTTAGTTGCCTAATCCAAATAATGAAAAAATGGGAATACAACCCATAAATAAAGCCCAAATTATAAAACAGCATTGCTTTCTAACCTCTGCCAGACTGATGTGTTTGCAGTCAGAGGGTTTCACAAAAAACGTTACTCATGCTGGAAGGTTGTATGGACTAAGTTTACTCTGATATCAACAAGCTTAACATGCACCAAAACCTGAAAATTCTTACATGTTTTTTTCAGTCACTTTAAAAATACTGACTTTAGGATTCTAAGTTGGTAATGTCTGGGTAAGTTTTCCTAAAATGAGGGCCAAGTTTTTATGGGGTCTGTGTGTGTCTCTGCATGGAAAATCAGCAACACTGATGCAATGCTTAGAAAACATGCAACACAGCTGGTACCAAAATGTTGTTTTAAACCTACAAATTCTCAAATTTTATTGTGATGTGAATATATGCAAACTCTGTGCTTGCGCACACACACACACACACACACAGACACACACACACACAGAGAATACGCATAAGGATATCCTGAAATCTGGAATCACAGAATATCCTGTTGCTAAGCTCTCTTAATGACACTTATACAGTGCTCTGCTCAATGTCTCTTGGCTAAATCCTACAGCAGAAGACAAAACTTGAATGCATTTTCTAAATGCACCTCAAGGCAACAGAGCATAAAAGAAATCGGGGTATGAGCACGCCTTGTTTTACCCATCTCCAGAGCGCCCTGACCGACATTTTACAATTTACCAGAAAGGTGTGGCTGAAAAGGCACTGAAGCAGATACAGGGGCAGGTCCTCCCTGATATTTGCATCCTGTCACTCACCTGCTGCAGTGTTTTGCTGCACAGACTTGCTGATAACCACCAGCGCGTTCTGTGGTTTGGGTGCCCAAAGGCTTCAGAAGCTGATGGGGCCCTGTCGGCACCAAAAACCCTGACTGATGGGTTGATACTTTCCTTCCCACCCCTTACCACTAGAAGAGACCAATTTAGAGGGAAAACAACTTTGGAAAGGAGACACACTACATTTTGCGTAGCCTGTTGAAGGGGAAATGCAACCTTGTAAAAACACGAATTTTTCATTCCCAAATTGGGAATGGGTTTTTCATTCCCAAACTGTTCTTTCCACTCCCTGGGAAGATCTTTACCTGACAACCCTCAATTACAGAGTGGCAGGAATACCAGGGTGTTTTTTCTTTGTCAAACCTCACGGAGGTAGTTTACACTATACACTGCCTTCTGCAAACACCAATACTTTCTCCCTGCCTATTTAAATAAACTATGTCAGCAGGAGCAGCGGCTGTGGACACTGCTTGGGAAGCTCAAAGCCCCAGAGGGAGCTGTGGGCAGTTCCTGGAGTTGCCTGCGCTTCTGAAGGTAACCAAGAGGAAAGTCCATGGGAAGCAATGCAAAAAACTGACGCTTGATGCCAGGGAAAGGGAGTCACCATGGCTCTCACTGGTGTCTCCTCACCATCCCATTTCATTCTCTTTCTCGCTCCTCTTCTCATTGAAGTAGACAACAGGAGTTTGGAGATAAGCTTCTGTCTCAAACACATGCTCACCTCTTTGGAAAAAAAAGTTTTATTTAAGAGAAGGTAATTAACCTACATTGCATTCTCTGATATCTGTTGAATACAGCATTGCTTGTCAGCCACTCCTTTTATCATTTAACATGCATTTTGTATCCATGGAAAGCAATTAATGTTCAATGGGAAAAACGTGCCCTTATAAAGGCATCTTTACACTTTCCTGCATTGCTGCAGTGATCTTTTTCCTTCCTTACAAGCCACCACCAGTCCTTCTCACACAGATGTGCATCACCCAGAAATATTTACTTCTAGCTGGCTTTTCCTGTGCCTTTACAGTCCTTCCTTACCAGCCTGACTCTGCTCCCTCTGCCTCTTCTCTGACTTCAGGCGGAAACCCTTCCTCATGTTTTCTGGCACATTTTTGGACTGGTTTAGGCTGCAGTTGGGAACTCAGCCCATTGCAGGGAGGCTCCTGGCAGCAGGATCTTTCTGATCTCTAAAGAGTCGCTTGAAGCAACGCTCTATAAGAACAGTACTCAGCGTAAAGCAGGCTTACACCTCTCTGCTGATTTCAGGTCTATTTGACTAATGATTTTGCTTCAAAACCAGCAAAATTACCTTTGGGCTCACCTAAACCAACGGTGGCAGAGGGCCATGTGAGCAGCTTGTGCCTGTCCCTCGAGCCTCTTGTGATGCCTCCCCTGGGACCCCAGGGGAGCAGGGGTACAAGCAGCCACAGTGGCCAGTGCTGGGGTTTTTTAAAGTGCTTGTCTAGCTGGCTTTCATCTGCTCCCTTTGTACCACAAACGAGGAGAAGAACCTGATCTGAAACCACATGTGAAAATAAGGAGCTTTTCAATTTGTATTTCTGAAGTCAAAATAGATGTGTAATACAGCAGGGACTTTCAAGCCCCCAACAGCACCGATATGAAGATTTAATCACAGCTATTTAAAGTAATCCAAAGCAAAAGAAAGTTCGGATGCCAGTAAACCAGAGCAGAGGAGACAGCTTTCTAGGCAAGCTGAGTGGCATAAGCAGTGGGAGAACATCATCGTGGCAACTCTTAATATGAAAATGGTCAAGGATTACTTCACAGTCTTGCAATAGCAGATGGCTGGAGCCATTTAATCAGGCATCTTTTCTATTCCTAAAGCCTATAATTATCTGTTACAAGGACAACATCAAACTGGCACACAAAATTTTTCATTTCCCATCCCCAAATTAAAGAGGGGCAGGACTACCAAATTTTGGAAGACTTGGTTCTTGTGAAGAGAACTGCAACTGCCCACCTTGAGGAATCGTGGCAGAGATGGTACCTGAGGATCCTTGTCCTGGCTAGGATTACCCTGGGCTGTGCAGTGCATGCTCAGGACTAACCACTGCTCTGCCATGCAGTTACTAGAAATCTGGAAGTAGGTAAAAGAAAAGCCAGCTTGCCCAGATGCTTATCACAGCAGCATCTGTGATTTAATCTACAACACTTGAGATTTAATCCATCAGTATAAAGAAAAACAAAAAGCCATGTTCAGAACCTGCTCCCTTTCAAAACCGAAAAGGTGAAGGCAAAGCTGAATCCCAATGATCTTCTTGCACAATAGATTGCCTGATCCTGGTGAAGGCTAAGTTGATTTAGTCATTATGTTGACCTGATGAAAATTTGATTTAAGTTAATCACGAAAATATTTGCCGTTCCAAACATAAGGCAAAAAATGCTATCCTACAAGTACTTGAGGTATTCTGAACACGGCTACTGGAGAGTATTTTATAAATTAATTTTCTTCTAAAAATACTTCCCCCCCAAACCCTGATTTTTATTTTAAAACTTTTAAAACTCCCATGCAACAAAAAACTGTTTGCTACATTTTGGGAAGTGCCTGAAACTTTGCTTAAAAACAATTTCAACTTCTTAATATATGTCACGTATTCCACTATTTCTTCATCACACTGATACAGCAAAAAAAATGTAGTATTTCTGGCACAAAAAGTTGCTTTTAAAATAGTCTTAAAGTTTTTTATTCTTTTCTTTGGAATGAGTGGAACTTCTAGTTGTGATTTCTAATACAGTATTTTAAGTAACTTGTGAAGGACCCATCTATAAACACCAACATTGTCAGGCTTCAACCCATACAGGCAATTTAACATTTGCACTGGGCAAAGCAGTTTACCTCCTGCTAACTGCAAATCACTGATAATATTTACTGTTTCTTTTACCCCAAAATAGAGTGAGATCAGCGTGAGCAGAAGCTCTTCTGGTCTTGTAAATATTACCCTTCTTTGACAACTTCAGCACCGGGAACCTGAGACACGCTGAATGAAATGCAAACAGACTTATCTGCTAGTAAATAATTTCAATTAGGTGATGGAAAAACACCCGGAAATAAAATGTTTATTGCTCTCTTCAGCCTTTCCTTCCCCTCAGTTTCACGCTGTATTTTCCCTGAGTGGACAATGAGAAGTTTAGGATGGGGGTGGCATCCCCGCACACCCCAGCGCAGCCTTTGTGTACCATGGTTGTTGTCACACTGACACCTAATGGCAAACACGAACGAGAGGATTACAGCCGATTTCCCGGGGGGTGCTTTTACCCTTTGTGGCAAAAATTACAGAAAATAAGTGAGCTTAGGAAATGGACTTCACCTGGCTGTGTGGTCAGCCTGTGGGAGTGAGGGGCTCTGGCATGGGACGGTGCCGAAAGGATGGGCAGCCTGTCACAGAGAGCTCACACAGTCCCCCCAGGAACACAAAACCATCCAAGGCTAAAATGAGCGGGCCAGAGCCATCCAGCAGGCTGGTGATGGCTGCAAAAGTGTAATTTCATCCAGTTCTCAACATGCTGTCTTTTTTCTAATCCCAATGAGTGGACAGAAAAACTTTCAAACACACATGGGAATAGGTTGGGGAGTTGATAATAATATATGAAAATAAGGCACTGATCAAAGCCTATGCGTCCTTCATGACTTTTTGAGGAAAGCAGGAATTTTTCCAGAATGTTTCGTAGTTAAAATTCTGTTAATTACAGTGATCAGTGTGGTGCTAACTCTCGCCTTGCATACCTGAGGTGATGGCTGCACAATGAGCAGGGTGATCTGGGCTCACACTGCAGCAGAGGGTGCCCACACAGGCTCCACATTCACTTTCATGATCTAAACATTCTGCCCTTTGGTGGCTAAAAGCATGTCCTAAGGTAAGCACTTTGTAGCTGCTTTCTTTGGCCTCAGTGCATTCTATGTGTAAAATAAATAATAAATTGTAGCCATCACCTTCCATTGGCCTGATAAAAGTTTGTATTATTTAAGCAAAAGAGTGGTGACATTTAACAGTGAACTTCAAACATGATTTAGGACTGGGCTCCAAATCCTTCAGTCGGAAGGTGAGCTCATGTAAGGCTCCTGATGGCTCACCAGCATCTACCAAGTGATGTAAAATCACATCCTGGGATTATTCTGCTGGGTCTCTGGGATGGCCCCAGAACCTGCTCATCATCTGGTGCGCTTCATGTTTATTTGGAAGTCTCCAGGGGGGATTTTAGCAGCAAGAACAGTACCAAGAGAAACTACTAAATACAGCAGAGGTAAATGGGTAACCATGGTAAGATGACTCAGAGGTTCCATCAAGCAAAAAATACAAGCTGGCAGTTGTGAAACAATGTTAGATTTTTGGAGGAAAATAAAAAATAAAAAAAAGAGAAAAGAGAAGCCACACTTAGGTTTTGAACACAAATCTACAGGAAAGAATGTTGACTTCCACATTCCTTTACAGGGAAAACTTTTAAACTATCATTTAAATGGTTAATCCATGGCATCTAATTTATGTGAGAACCCTACCCTAACTTTTTACCAATGTTGTGGTGTCCCTGGGCTGGGAGGGCAGGAGGCAGAAATCAAGAGGCTGTTGCAGCTTTGATTATCATAAAGATGAAAAGGTGGGACACTGGCAGTGTGACTGCAGTAAGTGACTAATTAAAGTGAACACCATACATGCTCATAAGCTATCATTAATGATATCTTTTCATCGTATTAAAATATTTTGCCATTTCATAATATCAACATTGCAGAGATAACCAACTGCCTCCCAATCTGTTTTTAAGACTGAATTTACAGTTTGAAATCTAGCACAATTCAGGACTTTTTATATCTTGAATGCTGTGAAAAATATTATCGAAGGGCACATATTATTCACGTGTGAGTTGGGGAGTTGCAGCAGTTTCATGGCACTGAGATTTAAAGTAAAAAGAAGTCTCAGCACAGACTAGCTGAAAGGAAGGACATTTAGGGACAAGATACTTCAAATAGCTGAAATCAAATACAGAGTGTATGTTGAGTAAAAAAAAAAGTAATTAATTCTGGATTTGCTTACTGCCTTGTGCTAGGCACCGCAGATCACTTTTTCACCAATGGTTTTTCTTAAACAACCCCATTCTTTTAATCTTCTGGCCAAGTTTGACACTTCACAAGGTGCATGACTGAGAAGAGCAATGGATGCAAAGCTCACCTTCGGGCCCTGCTGAGCTCTTCCTTATGGCTTTCCCCAGCCATGTCCTGATTAGAATGCCCAAGTCCTGAGACGGGATTTTAACACGGAACTTGGTTTTGTGAGGCTGGAAGCGTTCAGCAAGAGCTAACATCAGGTTATCAAACATGCTCAGCCTTCTTGCAGGAATTTTTCAGGGGTGAACTGTCAAGCAGTCTCTTGTGTAGGAGTCTTTGGAGGAAAACAGCCTCAACCTCCGATTTTGCCGTCGGCAATTCCACAGTATTCCCACATAAGGACCTGTGGTGTGCCTGGGGAGTGCAGTGAAAGAGAAGGAAATAAATAAATAGTCCTTCGATGTTCCTGTTTGTTTGTTTGGTCTGACACCAGACATGCAAAGGTTCTCATATTTACAAAAGTTGTTCTTTCTGAGCACAGCAATCTTCAGCTTTCTCCTGACGTTGACCCTGCTCTGGCTGATCACTATTTCTACAACTCACCTGCACAGGGAATACTTGGAGATAATTCTTTGGTAGGTCATTCTAAAAACCCTTAATGCTGAGAGACTACAATCCAACATCAAACTGACACCTCTCATCAGCCCACCATTGCACCTCTTTTTCAATCCCTCTGCTGTCATGCAACTGATGCGATGAATTACAGCCTGTCACATCACGTTACATTACGCAGAGCAAACAGGACAAAACACATACCAACTGCCATGCAAATATGTGTTTGCCAACTCTTTTCAGCGCGCAGAAATGCAACCGGCGGGTTCCCTATCGGAAAGTGAGAGGCTGAGGGACGGCTCCAGGGTGTGTGAGACAAACATGCCCCTGACACACCGTGAGCACACAGATCCACAGCTCCCAGCCAGCTGCAGTGGTTATGAAAGCACCTCCTGCTGTGATTATTTCTTGTTCTTTCAGGGAAAAAGAAAGAAAGAAAGAAAGAAAGAAAGAAAGAAAGAAAGAAAGAAAGAAAGAAAGAAAGAAAGAAAGAAAGAAAGAAAGAAAGAAAGAAAGAAAGAAAGAAAGAAAGAAAGAAAGAAAGAAAGAAAGAAAGAAAGAAAGAAAGAAAGAAAGAAAGAAAGAAAGAAAGAAAGAAAGAAAGAAAGAAAGAAAGAAAGAAAGAAAGATGTGGATCCCGTGATGTCATGAAGCAAAATACAAATACGTAATAATTCCGCTGGCTTGTGTTCAGATTTGGAGCTATTTTTATGGCTGGCCAGAGTTTGGCTGTGTATGTGTAAATATAACACCCACTTATGTACACACACACGTGCATACTATGAGATGTGTGAATATATATTATATCTATATTATGTGGCTTTTAACTGCAGTCTTTTAGCCCACATGTGGGCCTTTTGAAGCTAATGGGAGATTTACCAGGGGCTTTTTCACAGAGCTGTAGGCAAGAGTGGAATCCAGAACATATGAATATTACACTGTAATGATATGGTGTAAATCATCTAGTTTGACCTACAGTGAATTAGAGGCTATTAAATTTCATCCAGGTATCCTGCACCAAGCCAGAAAAACATGTGTTTGACTAATGCATAAATTGTATTTGGCTAAGACCCATTTCCCAGAAAGACATTCATTCAGTCTTCACGCAAAGACACTTTCCATGCATCACTTTCTTTGATAGTTTGTTTCAACAGTTATTTTAACTATGTGTGCTTTCTATTTAAATTTACTACAGTCTGTGGACTGTAGTCAGTGCTGAGAAGCCAAATTCCTACTCAAATTCCTAGCTGCAATGTCAACAGCTTGAGTACTGACTTGCTTCACTTCAATGCCGTGCCATGGGCATCCCTTTGAGATCTTTTATGCTGAGCTACTCTTTATCATGTTACATCCTCCCCCAAGGTGTAGCTCTGTGTATTTTTTTCACTTTTAAAACTTTCTTCTTGATCTGTTGCCCCTGAAAATATGTTGTTTACTTGGTAATTAGTGTCATGCATTCACTTTTGTCCATGTCTATCAGCTTGGCTGGGGGTTATAGGGATAAGGTGGAATTATTCTGAAGAGATCTGAGATGAGTGACCTCACATGCCTTGCAATACCCTAATTGTTAGTAGAATAAAACCAGATCAGATATAGACAACTTCTTTCAATTTCCAGAATTTGGTAATACTGTCTTTTTTTGTTTATTTGTTTTGTTTATAAAACAGTCTTAGTATGTGGCTATAGATACAAAAAATGTAAGACCCTAAAGCTGGCAAAAATAGTTAATCTATGACTTCTGGCAAGAGCTTTTCATATTAAATAGGGCACAATTTTACTGCTGCCAGACATTACAAAGAATGAGGACCATTGAAATATTAAGGAGACTGTGTTTTCATTTTGGGCATATAGTTGTGCTTTTAAAATCAGGTTCTGTAGCAGGCAAGAATATACCACTATAAAGACGGGAAAAAAATGGAAGGCCATGATAATTCTAAAGCTTGACACAAAACTATAAATCTCTTTCAAGTGAAGATACACAGATCTTTGTGTAGACCTCTGCAGCTAAGCAAACCAACTAGCCTTTGATGTACTTATAATTATTAGGGGCTGGGGATTATGTCTTTAGGCAAAGGTGTCTAGCAGTGGGAAGGTATAGATCAAAACTGACATCATGACACAAGCAAGAGGAGAGGTGAGATGAGGCAGAGCCAGAAACAGTTTGGCCTTATTGTAGACCTCCAGTAAAACAAACAACTCCATTTATTGAAAAGGACACAAGGAGGGGAGCAGTAAGTGCCTGTAACTCTCTTGAGAGTAAAATCCTTACTACCAGCTGAAAATTCAAAAATAGGATGCCATGTGTGAGGGAGTGCTGGCTGCTGCTCCCTCCTCTTGAAGCTACTCTACACCAAGCAGAGTGTCCTTCCAGACCAGCCCTTTGCAGATGGCAGCAGCCCTGGTCACGCCAGGCCTGGCTATGAGCTTGCTGCTTGTTAAAATGCCCATCCAAAGCCCACTGAAGATGGTGGAAATCCTTTCACGGTTTTTAGTGGGCGCTGTGTCAAGTGCTGTGTGTGGCTTGATATATTCAAGAGAGTTTATGTATGAGCACAGTTAAATTTAATTTCAGATTACTATGGATCTTCAAAGACACTCATCTTGGGTGGCACAAAATTAAAAAAGTGCTTGTGGAAACTAATTTCTTCCCATAGGTGAACTGCCAATCATACTTAGAAAATATTTTTCATTAAAAATGTTTTTCTGGCTCTCTGGGGGTAAAGTCACGTTATTAGAAAAATAAAAGCAAAGGGTTTGATTCCAGAGGGTTTGATTGACTTAAACTGAAAATATAAATAAATAAATAGGAGATCTAACACTTACACTGAAGGGGACAGGCTTCAAAAAATTGTAGCATAAACAAATGTCCCCTGAGTCTTTCCAGATCACCTGGGATAATACTGTTGAAGCATGCCATAAACATGTTATACAGTGAAATAAAAGTAATGAAATAAAAGCCAAGATTCTCAGTTAACTTGAAACTTGACACATGACAAGAGAAAGCTGCATGTGCCAAGAAAGAGGAGGAAATGAAGAAGGCTTTGCCATCAGTGTCAGAGAGGGTATGTGAGGACGAGGAAGAAGTCTCTTGCTTGAGAGATGAAAGGAGTCATTATGGATCAGAGGAGAAGGAAATGTAACCAAGTAGGCTAATGCAGGGGCAGAGAAGGTTACAAACACAGGGACAATTCCAAACATGGCCTTGAAATGGAAGCAGGCTCCCCAGGACTGTCAGGGAGAGGGGAAGATCTGAGTAAATGATAAGTGATTTGGAGGTAGCAGACTGTAATGCAAGACCAGACTGGTATCTCAGACAAAACACTGTAGGACATGTCATTATTAATTATCACAAAGAACATGTAAGCCATTCAATATAAAACACTACCACCGAACTAAGATAAAATTAATTAATTCTCCACTTAAGGTTCAAACTGGTGATGTTCCTTGCCAGTAAGGAGAAACATGTAGGGTCTTTACATTTTGAATGTCATTTTACAAACACTGTGGGAAATTAGACTTCAGTGTCTGTGAGAACTGATAAGATTCCCTATCTTGCAAACAGTATGGAATACTTCCAGAAATATTTTAAAATCCTATTTTAAATGGAAAAACCTCAAGTGTTTTCATGAGACATTAGTGAACCACCAAAATGTTAGTCAGTCCCATGTAGCATTTCAGAACAATGCAATTATCTAAACATCAGTGTTTTTGTTAAGATACCTCTGTTAGAAATGTTGCCTAAACATCAGAGTTACTAATATTCTGAATTTAATTCTAAGTAGAAATACAAGGTTTCCCAATTTGCCTTTCAACTATGCAGCAGTTATCTGTCTTGTCACAACATGAATCCCTTTTGGGTGAAAGCTCTTGATTTGAAGGGTAAAATCACCTTGCTAGGCCCTAATGTAATTTGTTGGAAGTTGGCCTTGGGAAACTTTCTGACAGTGCCTACATATGCTCTTCGTTGGATATTCATTGAGCAATGATGTCTGAAGGGCTGAGTTCTTCACCTCCATGATCATTATTAGTTATGGCATTCCTTAACAGGCTCTGCCATGTCAGTTCTTTGCAACTCAGGTTTTACATTAGCAACCTACACTTTACAGCACCAAACAGACTCACTCTCCCACCACAGACAATACTGTTCCAGGAGAGTATATGCCAGGTTACACTCATAAACAGAATTTATTAGTAACCTACATATATGCCAATATTGAATAAATTATTTATTCTCTCTTTTAATCAAGTGAAATGAGGTGCACAGCATACATTTTAGGCAGGGCTAAATGAAAACTCCCTGACCTCATTAGGGAACTTGTGGATCTACTACAGAAATAATTCAACAGAAAATCTTTGGCAGAAGAAACCACAGTATCCATGGCCAGTGGTTTGCTGATCAAATAAGAGTGAGGAAATAGGAGACAGCTAATGCCATTTCTGAGATGTACAGTACCATTACTTCAATCTTCTCATCCCTCAAGATGCATTTTCACAGGCTGTCAAACATAAAATCTTATGAGAATAATTTTCCTCAGAAGACTTTAATCACATGAACAAAATATCTGATTCTGCCAAAACCATAGTTCACCTGACACTTCATCTTGCTCAGCAATATTCTCACCAAACTACTGTGTGCTCTGGAGGTCTACAGGTGTTTTTACCAGATGCCCACAAACATCCTTAGCTTGAAGGTGCCTTCTTCAAAACAGTGTCCAGCAAACAGCAATCATGTGATGATGAACTGAGAAGAGCCAAAATTCATAAAATTTTAAAATAATCAACCTATGTTTCATATTATCTTGACACAAATCTTGGTATAATATATGTGAGGAATCTACCCATATAGAACTCAGGATGATGTCTACAAATTTCAGATTAAATTATATTGTCATTCCACATTATTTGTAGGAGCTTGAAACTTTTCCTGAAAGACTGAGCTCGAAATATATTACATTTGAAGTGAGCCCTGTACACAGAAATATCTTGACAAATTAAATATATCTGGGGCAAGATGGAGCACTCTCAAAGGCTTGGAATTCAGCCAGAAGCACTGACTCATCTTATTTTCAAGTAATGTCGAGCTGAGGTTTGGGGATGGGCTAGCTCAGGAAATTTCATCAGGTGTTGATACATGAGAATGGTTCACTTTTGTACTATTTAAGACCACATATTATACTGTAATATATATATATACACACATATATATATAAGAAATATGCTGTAGGGAGGCTCAACAGCACTTGGTTGCACTTTGCTGCCTCTGTTTGCTTAGGTTACTGTCTTCTTGCAGAAGCCTGAAGTTAGTGCTCAGGTTTGGGGGTTGATCTGGGAAGTGTGACCATTGGTGAACTGAGTGGCTGGAAGCTCCAGAGAGCAGGGACAAGCTGAAGGGGACTGGGCTATGACAAAGTTCATACCTCACGTCATCTTTTTTGCCAACAATAGTTTGTGGAATAAAAATATCATTAGAAAGGATGTTGGAATAAAGCATAACAAAACAAAACCTGTGGCTGATATTTCACATGTTTAAGGTGAGATCCAATCTGCAGCAAAACAAACTCATGGGAGATTCCTGTTTATTTTCATATAAAATGAATTGGATGCAAATTAATTTCTGTTTAGAGACTGAATCTCAGTGACAGTTTGTCCCTGGGGGCATTGAAAAGTATTTTAAATCATCCTGATAGTTAATTATTCAGCAAAAGTCTTTATCATATAAAATGACTTTAATAATTTATGCTAAAGGCGCATTGCAGAGGTAACTGTAGGACTGGTCTGGAGGAGGAGAAGACTGTGTGCCTGCACATTTATAGCTGAACTGTAGTTACACATGTATGCCATTTGATATGCAAGGAAGACATCTGTGATCACCTCAGTTCTTTTCCCTACCCCTCTCCGTGCACATTTTGTAGTCTACAATGCTACAAAAAGGCTCTCAGTAAACTTAAAAATAGCCTAACTTCAGAAATCTAGTAATCATGGTAGTTTGCAAGGAATTGAATGAAGATACAGATTAGAGTTTAAATTTTCTGGATTAAGTGTCAGAGAATTGGTAATGACCAGATGTAAGTCCTGGGTATCTCAGTTATATTTGGCGCAGCAGATAAATACCTAAGAAGCAAGAGAAGAGAAAACAAGGGAGATGCAACTGTACACTTTAAAGAGTACCCAGTAAGGGATGACCTAAACAGATGTCCTTTTTTTTGAATTCTGGTGGTGAAAGGGCTTGCCCAAAGGCTCACTTGTGGTGGACAAAAAGCTTTCAGTGACTTGAGCGTGAAAACAAAAGACCCTGAAGAAAAGAGTTCAGGAGAAGCACTGCTTGATTCCTACTCTACTGGAGGGGGAAGGAGGTGACACTGTATTGCACAGCCATGAAAGTCATGGATTTATATGATCTATAGGAATAGCCACATAAATGCATATATGGCCTCTCCGCACTTGTATGTACTGGAGTGGCATTCCCTTGTATGCTTTGGGTAAACAGGGAGATGTACAGTTCTAAAAGAGTCCCCAAGATATCAAAGGTTTTGTGACCCTGACTCACAAAAAAACCTTCTGAGTTTTAATCCTCTTCTTCTTGGCATGGGATAAGGACAAAAGCTCAGTGCTTTCCACTAATATTCAATGATGCAGTAGAATAAGCAAAACAGAACTGTGCATGTTTTATACAGACATTTTTAGACTTTGTGGGGGTTTTTTTCCTTTTGTCTCCATTGGAGGTCAGCTCCCTAGAAGGAGAGAGCTTCTGCTCGGTTCCTGTCACAGGGCACGAAATCAGAATGGTCTCATGTGCTTGCATACATCTCTTCATGCCAATTCAGAAGAAACAGGAGGAAGTGAATGAGTTATGAGTCCCCCTGTACGAAAAGTCATCTGTGTTTTACCTGTTACTCTCACACTGCAACTTTAGCATCGATTCTCCTAATGGAATGGCAAGAATCTCACTGCATGCCAAGCTGCTGCTCTAAAGTGAGGATCTGAGGCTGTGTTCACATCAGCAAATGTTCATAGAAGTGCTACCAAAGTATCAGAGCTGGATGTGACTCCAGTGTCCACCAGCAAATATTTAGAGCTGAGTGAGATTGGCCTTTAATGTTGATATGAACAATGATTTTCAGATTCAGACCCTTACCTCTTGCACTCAGTTCGGTTTGTACAACCTGAGCTTTTCTACATAGCCACAGTATAATCTTTTTGCTTCATAGCTATCCTCACTTGGGTACTGAAAGGCTAAGCTATGTGATTTTTATAAGCCTCCTTCTCTAGTTATGAATAAAAGTACTGTTCTCTAGTTACAAATAAAAATCTGGTCTCACTTTCAAAGAAAACAATGCAATCAAAACAATAACCCCTCTACAAATACAACACCATGTTCTACAGGACAAGTATTGATTTTTTAAAAAAGATCTTTTTAAACACCATTAATTCTTACCAATTCCAGTAGTTATTGATTCTGCATCAATGTCATTAGCCTTTCTCTTTGCCACTTCAGCTAGAGCCAATTCACCCTTATCTAGAGCAAGGTAATGGATGTCCTTTGGAAATAAAGGAAAAGAAAAAAGATTAATCTAAAATGGATCTCAAAGAAGCAACAAAAGGGATTTTGAAAGAAGGAGGTTCTTTTATTATTTAGATCACAAACACAGATGGAACTGATGAACCTACCATTACATTTTAATTCCCTCCAATGCAAATTTATTTCCTTACTTGTGCTGTTGAATACAACAATGAATAAAACACTGACCAATCACGCACTGATAAAAGTGAAGCTATTGACTCAGTGTATAAACCAATCTGTCTGCTTTTAACATAACTTCTGTTGAATTAAAAGAGAGTTGATAGGAGGTGGGTCTGTTTAAACCGGATCTGAAGTAGTGGAACTCTCCTGGCTGACAGCCTGTGTTTGGAGTGTGCTAAAAGCAGATGTAGTGCTTAGAGACATGGCTTAGTGGTGGACCTGTTAGGAAAGGGTTAACACTTGGACTCGATGGTCTTAGAGGCCTTTTCCAACCTTGATGATTTTATGATTCAAAGGTTTCCACCTTTTAGAGATTAATTTTTGTTTGAATGTTATCATATTCACTGTTCTGAGGGTAAGGTGATGATGGTCCTCCCTGTGCTGATACTGGAGGCATAAGAGCAACAGTGGCTGCTCAGTGGTTTGAACATCCACAGAGCTGACATGATTCCTGAGTCACTCCTGAACAGCAAGGACAGCTGGACAAAAATGTTGTCCAGCACGAATAGTTGCTAATACACTGGATCTAGTCTTTTATCTAGAGTCAAAAGTCAGAGGGCTCCAGCAGGGGTGTATCATTATATAGAATTATAGAATGGCTTGGGTTGGAAGGGACCTTAAAGATCAACTTGTTCCAGCCCCCTGCGCTAGGCAGGGACACTTTCCACTAGGTCAAGTTGCTCCCAGCCACCTCCAACCTGGCCTTAAATGCTTCCAGAGATGGGTAACTTCTGTTCCAGGGCCTCACCACCCTCACAGGAAAGAATTTCTTCCTAAGATCTAACCAAAACCTGCCCTCTGCAGTTTAAAGCCATTCCCTCTTGTCCCATCACAGCATGCCCTTATCACAAGTCAAGGATTTTGATTCCATGTTAATATTTGAGGTGAAAGCCACCTGTACTGCATGCAAAACTATTAGTGGGAAACATATTCCTGCTGACAAACTACAGTCTCACTGCCCTTGGTTTTGGGCCTTGAAATAAAATTTCGTTCTTGACCATTAATCAAGAGACAATTAATCCCCTTCTCATTTGGCATCACAGACACATGCTGCTTTGTGCATGAGCTGTGACACAGAAAGTGAGGGAAATCCAAGAACAGTTGGCAAAATTTTTTCCCCTCACTTCTTTGTTGAAGATACCATTTGGCATCCAAAGATTTGAGTAATTCCATTGTTCTGCAAGCCATCTGCATGCAGGATTTTAAAGGAAAAAGGAGTATTTGCTGGGAATATTGACCTCTGCATGCCATAAAAGCAACTATATTCTCACTAATGAGAATGATTTCAGGAGAAACCGTCCTTCTTGGTTTGAGTTTACTGCCACCTTCATCAATATGACAGAAACTCTTACAGGAAAAGTGACTTTCATTGAGAAAGAGAAGTTTATATGAAAAAATGTGAGAGCAATAGTGTTAAGAGAAAGACTTGCTGCTTTTAGTTACTCCTCATATAATAATAATAATAATAATAATAATAATAATAATAATAATAATAATAAAAACAACAACAGCAACAACATCAACTTTGAAACAAAACTGAGAATCTTGGGGAAACTGAGACGGATTATGCAGGAAAGCCTGGAACTGACTTGCAGGATCCATGGAGTCTGCAGGAGACAGCAGTGCTTCCTCATCACAAACACAGGTGTGACTCAAAAAACGTGCAAGTGTCTTGGAGCAAAGTAATGGGTTACAAACTTGTGGCGAACTCTGTGCTTCCTCCCTTTGTAGGTCTAACATGGCTGTCAGGAGAAAAGGGCCTGAGTAGCAAGGTATGATTTCTATGAAGATTGAACAGCAGATATTGTCGGCTTATTTAGATAGCAATAGAAAACCCAAGGGCTCTTGGACAAGTCTGAACTAACTGAGATTTGGATGTATAGGCAGAGTTATTTAAAAGACATTCTGACAATGCTTAATGATTGCCTTTCTGTAGCTTAAACTATGAGAAGTATTGTATACCTCCATGTAATTTCAAATAGTAAACTCGGGGATAGGATGGAAGCAACTGCAGAGAATGATGAAGTTTTGTCAGTGAAGAGGTTGTGCACTCTCTCTGTATCAAAGCAGCTGTCATTTCAGGTCTTGGTTTTGCCCATTTTCTGGTTTGAGTAAAGAAATGCAAAGATGCCACATATCCATCATTAACTAATGGAGGCCTTGTAAGAAATAAAAGCAGTAGGTTGGTAAGTGGCTTTCTTTGCTATTCCTCAAGTTGCTGTCATGAAGAAAAATAAAAAAGTAGCCTTTGTCTCATCTCTAAACCACCTTTAGAAAGAAAAGATTACACATATGAAATCTCCTAATTAGACCATTTCAGATCAAATTGAGGTTTTTCTCATCCAAATAAACCATCAAAATTGGATTTTTCTAAGAATTTATAACTCTGAGTAGAATTAAACTAGAAAATTAAAAAAGAGAAAGAAGAAGCACCAGATTACAGGGTGCTTTAAAGAATGACAGGAAAAAAAGAAATTATCTGAATATTCATGACAAATTTTTTTCACAAAATTACCTAGGAATTTATGAGTCCAAAGATCACATCTCTCTCAAACACAATGGTGACAATAAAAACAATTTCCAGCTGCTTATCAGGAGCTTGCTGAAAGGGCTCTATTTTATCCTTTAACAGTTTTCTTACTTTTTGGACTACTTCCTTTTTCCCCTCACCTTTGTGACTCACAGAGCTGACTGTTGGTGAGCAGAAGTCATTTGAAACACGATGTGTCTATAGGATATTTCTGGGCAACACTCCAACATTTCTTCGAAGCATGCACTTTCCTCATCAGTGTATCACCCAAGATCTGACAGTTTTATTAAAGTGTCTTTTCCCTGTACTTTTTGGTACCTTTGGTACGTGGGATGGCCTTTTGAATTTTCAGCAGCTGAGAGCTGGAATGCACTATAAAAGGATTTCAAGCTAACAACCCTTCCACTGCTTGATCTTTTCTGTCACAGATTGGATCAGTCACTGTCCAATAAATGGACCTGTTGTTCATGATATTATGTCCTTTTCAGCTTTATTTTTTTAATTGAACTTTGTAGGAGATGATATTAATTGATGGACTTGGATGTGACGTGAGGGTAAAGCTCAGGGAGAGGCACAGCAGTGTACGTGTGTCTTGCTATTGCATCATCTAGTCACGCTACAGTAATAGTTTTTAGCCCTTTTTTTTTTCTTTTTTGTTTCTTTGAAAGAAATTAGTCTTCAGATAGCCTTCTCAAACTTCCCTGCAATCTCAAAGCAAGTAATGGGAATGCTGTAGAGCCCTGTTTGGTGAAATTGATGTTCAGGGTAAATTCTCAAAGATATAGGACATATTCTTAGAAGTCTCAGATGATGGGAACTCAATGTCTGCATCCTCCTCAACGTCTGCTATATCTATTCTTCCCTACCCTTTCCTTTTTGTTCCTTCTCTGTTCCCCTTCAATAAACAGATTTTTTTCTTTCTCATTTTGTTTATGCCATCAGGTATCTTTATTTAGACTATTTCATCTTGAAATCCCATTAAATTAATTGAGAATAAGGTGATGTGACTCCTAGGGCTATCTGAGCTTTTAAAAATGGATAAAAATGCTTTAAATATATGCAAAGCCAAGTTGTATGTTATGAATTGCATTTTGGCCTACATAAACAATATATAGGAATCATTCAGTATTAAGCAGAAGTGAGGGATGCACAACCCTTTCTTAGCAGTAGTATTGTTACACTAATACCTAGAAGGACAGTAAGGTTTCAGGGAACAGCTTATCTAATTTTCACACAATTAAGAGTATTAAGCACAATGAAGCCAAATTCCCTAGAAATTACCATGGCACAAATAAATACTCTTAATGACCTACGCATGTTTAAACTTCTTGAGTCCTGTACTTAGTGGTCTTACAGCCGTACCATTGTTAGCTTATTGTAAAGTTTGTTCACTAGTGACTGACTGAGAGGATAAATTAGCAAAAGGACATTTCCCCAGAGGAGGCAAATATGTGTGCTGCTTGTTGCATAATTTAGGGGAAACTATGAGGAATCTCAAAGGCAATGCAAGCAGAACGAGGACATTAAAGAACTGGTTTTGATCTCACAATAACATAAGCCAAGAGGAACTCTTTGGAAATACACATTTATGTTTAAGGGCATTGGTAGGATGGGAAACGAAGAGTAGGTGTTGAGTGAGGAAAGGCAAAGAGTAGGAAAGGATGGAGTTAATGGCACTGTGAACACAAACTCCTCTTGAGGAAAGCTGGAAAGCCTTTTTGGTGAGAGTAGAACATGTTACCCATTGGTGGTGGAGCCAGGTACTGACAGTCCCTCCCTCTTAGCAGCTGTGCACCCACCTCATCACCCAACCCTGGTGTTCCCCACCCTGGGACAGAGGTGCTCCCTCAGTTCTGCTATCAGCAGAGAGAAGGAAAAAGATCATGGAGGAAATGCTCTCAGTCATATGAGAGAGGGCCTTTGATGGCAAATATTGGGACATTTATTCTGTCAGAATGGCTAAAATTAGGGAGTATTTATTATCTGTATACTGGGAGAGCCCTTGACAAAAAGCTTTAATCTGCTCCAGACATACTACATTCTGTATCTTATATGTGGCTGCAGCAGTGCTTTGCATGATTAGGTATAAAATTTGTATTGAAGAGGTTACACTCAATAAAGAGAGAAAAGGAAAGAGATGATCTAAAAAGAGGAAAAATTGAGGGGAGTAAACATAGAACATGAAATGAATTTCCTAAAAGTCTGACATTTCCATCACATTCTTTTGATGCATACTTAGGAAAGTTTATCGCAGTATTCACATCTTTCTAATTAGATGGAACAAGCCAGATGATTAGAGCCATGAAAAAAACATCAAAAGGTTCACACAACTTTTTATATAATTAGAAGGGAATTTTCATAACCCCTAAAAGCAGGATTTAATTGTGTAATTTAACATACAATTTAAATATCAAGATCAAACTAGCAGGGCAAGTGACTTAATGGGATAAATGATATTAACATCTAGTGTCAAAGCTTAATTTAAACAACAGAATGTCTTCATTATGCAAAAGAGTCAAGCAAACGAATCGTTCAAAGGGCCTTTTTTTCAACAAGCCCTTTCCTATTGTTTCTTTGAAAACAATGAAATCAGCTGTGGAGCAGCAACATGCTGAGAGACTAGGAGAGCATGACTGGCTTTGTCCATCTGACCTCACTGTGACATTGTGGTGCAAGATCTTATAAAACAAGAACCTCCTGCAGTGCTCACACAGAGGACCTTTTAAGAGCTGGTTAATTTTACTTTTGTAGCTAATTAAATGGGAGGGGGCAGAGAGTGCATGAAATGTTAAAACCCTTGTGTTGATGCTGCTGAGCTTTGTTGTTTTAAAAGTACCAGCAGAAGCGTTCATAATTTGTCACTTTTCACAAAACCCCAAGAGACAAACTAAGAGCATTCAGGATCCCCAGGACATGGACAGCTCTTGTGTCCAGGACTCAGCAGTTGGACTTAAAGGAATAGATTAGAAATGTATAAGCTTATTAGAGTGAAAGATGACATTCACCCACACCAGGTCAGATGAAGAAAGGGAAAGTTTAAAAACATATATAATAATTCCTGGAAAATAAAGAATAGCCTGTAGACCATGCTGGGGAAAATACCCTCTAAAGACACTCTAAAGATACTCAGTTCCTACTGATGAGTTTCATGATGGCAAAGGTAGAACAGTTCTGTCTTCAGTATGTGTCAAATACTGCAAATCACATGGAACTCATGCTTTAATGTGTGCAAAAGCTGACAAATGACATCCTGTCTCCAGAAACAACTCACCATGAACAGGTCCCGAGCACCGATGTCGACAGCGAGCAGAAACGCCTTTTCAAACCTCTGATACCTGAAAGAGAAAGGAAACATGTAACTTGTTGAGGTTAATTTAAGAGCTGCATCAAATTTTGCTAATGTACAAAGTCCTTCAATGCTCATCAAAAGTGATGCCAAAGCTTTATTGGAGAAACTTGACAGGCACATACTCAGATTGCAGAACTGTGAGGTAGGACAGTGACTACCCTTAACCTTCTTCTTTGTTTAAAACCTTCACCAAGTGCTTCAGTGTTGAATCCGATCAGATCTGGCTGAATCTGAAGGGAGCTGAAGATCCTGTAGATCCTAACAAATCCATCCTTTACAAAGATACTGACCACAACACAAATAAACAGTGGCCCAAACAATGCTGGTAGGAACCTCCAAACCCTCTACAGAAAATATTAATCTCAAATCTCACATTACTTCAGAGGTCCCTGTAGAAGTTTGTATTGAGTTTTGTCCTTGCAGACCCCTCGACGCAGCTCTCTGAAGATGCTAATCTAGTTGAGCCATGAATTCTCAGGGATTGAAAAAGGTAGGGGGTGATACTCATAACTACTTTAGCCCAGTATAGTACAGACTCCTGAGAGTTTTCTGAGATCCTACAGTGAAAAAGATCAATGGAGTAAAATAAGGAGGAAAAGAGCAAAAACGTCTTTTTTTCTTGCAAAATTTACCTCTAGCAAAAAAAAGCAAAAATTACCTCTAGATGTTCTCTAGAAGGCACCACCTGCACACCCCCCAGAGACGCAGTAGAGCAGGAAGTGTGGATGTGGAACTTCACCTTTAAGGACCATTCCTTTGGTGGGTTGAAGGTTTGCTGAACAGCAGCTCCTTCCATCTGTGGTGACAGACTGACCCCTTTGTCCTACCCAGACACCACATACCATCTCCCGGTACTGGGCAACGCTGTGGATATCCCCTTTTTTGCCTTCCTTGGGAATTCCACAGAAGCAGGAGGACACAAGCCATCCACTAGAAGCTTTCTGCTGGTATATATAACATTGCACTGGCAAATGCTAATCCCAAAGGGAAATTCTGCACTGGTCTATGTCTCTCTCTTGTATTGATGTGGATAACTATTATGTGACAATGTACTATAGAAAGTGATTCTATCTGTTCACATTTTCCTCTTTTGCACATTTTTAACTGTTTAAGATTAGCTATGAAAATAGATTTGGTGATTATTTTTAGAAATTCAAACACCCTAATTTTATTTCGGTTGGGAGGTAAAAGATTGATTCCATATAGAATTATTTCTGTATTAGTCCCATCACTGGTAAATTTTCCCCCTTTCCACCTGTTAACAATTTCAACAATGGATCAGTTGTAGTCACTTGAAGTCTGGGGGGGAAGGAGATGACTTCTTTGCCCCAGTGGAGAAAAAACAGCATTGTGACTTCTCAGGGTTAGAAAGGTGTAGGTTGTGCTTGTCAAACGCATATTGTCAGACAGCATCACATGGATGGCAGAATTTGTGTAGCTCTGCACCTTGGTGGGGTCATAGGAACAGAGGGCAGTGCTACAGCTCCTCCTCAGGCCGGTGTGAACAAGAGGAAAAGTGGGAGTCCTTGCCCAGGGTGGGTAAAGGAGTCCCACACGATGCACCACCCCGAGATTACTGCTCCTGGCCAAAGCCTCAGAGGTTCCCTGGCTCCCTCCTGCTACAGCCTTATCGCTCTCCTCTCTTCCACCGCACACTTGGAATGATTCATCAGATTGCAAGACAGAGCCAGAGAGGACTTTTCCTCAAGGAATAACATTCATGACAAGAAGGCATAATGTGTTACCTTAAGTAGAAAAGGAAATGCACACTCCAGGTGAGGTTCCTAAGAGCTGGAGTGGGGAGTCTCTCCCTCCCTAAAGCTAATCTTCCTGCTGTGTCTTCCAAGTACTAATTTGCAGCCCTCCTCACAGAACCAGTTTAAGGGAGGGGAAGAGATAAATTAAAGTTAACCTTTTGATCACCAGGGAACAGGCAGTGCACCCCCACTTTTTCATGCATGTCTGTGTATCTGAAGCTTTTCAATGTGATTCCTGTGAAGGATTTTCCAATGCAATATATTGTTTTGCAATGATGCTTTTGAAGCTAAGCTTTAATTAAAAAAAAAAAAAAAAAAGAAAAAAAGTACATGCTAAAATACGTGTATCTTGAACAGCTATCATGTTTATATTTTTTCCTGGCATACTTTTTTTTCCCATTATGGATTAAATACACATTCTTTACTTAGATGGGAAATTGGAAAACGAACAGACACCAGCTATGTGACTGGCTAAAAAGAATGTCTTTATTTTTATTTTGTTTTTCCAAAGTTATCACTATATAGACTACTGGAATGACATTTGCTTTAGCCAAGGCAAAAATGCCTGCAACTAAAAAATGTAAAATAAATTTCTCATTTGATTGACTTGCAGAATGGAATCATGGCCTTAAGCTGTCATGTCTTTGCAGTTTCACAAAGATTCAATTTTTTTTTCCTTTAATCAACATGCATACTTCGGTCTCTTTATGGCCCCTATTCATAAAAGTGTGACATCAGCTCATTATTTTCAGATCTGTTCTAAGAAAAAAAAAGGGAAAAAAAAGACTATCAAAGAAATGCTCTTCACAAACCAAGAGTGTTGGAAATAATTAAAGTTACTTCATAATTTATTATAAATTGAATTGCTTTAAAATGGGGTGGATATTTCAAAGAAGAGTGACAAGTTTGTATTACTTAGGTCAACAGTATTGAATCAGTCAAGAATGTCGAGTGTTCTTTAACCTAGCTTTACTAGAAGATAATTGTTATTTTGAAACCCTTTGGCATGAAAGTTTTGTTGGTTTTAATGTACAGGAAGCATTATAGAGAGGTCTGTACAGCATGAGGCCCACCTAAAGCTAATGATATCTGTTTTATCTTGCTGTTGTTAGCACACTCACTTACAGTTTACTAGCTCTTCAAACAAACAAAATACCCCCCAAGTAAAATATTCCCCCTTTTGTTCTTGTGCTAGAGTTGTCAGGTACAGTATTTGCTTTCTAAAATGGAATGTGCAGGGCCCTGGTGTTGGACAGTGTCTTCCCACCCCTTTCTCCACCTTGCCCCTTCTTGCTTGATTCACAATAATTCCAGCAATCAAGACTTACATGTCTCTTGAAAACGAGAGATAAGGAAATCTGCCTGCAAACCATGAAGTTCAGCCACTTGTTTGGTCAAAGTGACAGGCAACAGAAATATGACCTTCAAGATTACAACTCTGAAACTGCAATTAACTGTGTAGGACATACAGGGAAACATCTCCCTGCAAGCCACTTAATAGATGCAATATTAATTTCAAATTCTCATTTAATAAAAGAATACTGTTATTATATGTACCTATGTATGTATTTTAAAAAACTATTTTAAAAAATGGCTATTAGTATGGGCAAGGAAATCAAGGGGAAATGTGAATAATGTAACAACAGTCATGCAAGTCAAAAATGGTGAAGGCAGAGAAGAATTCAGACCTGCCTTCCATGGTGAAGTGATAAGCCTGCTGCCTGCCTGTATTTTGGGAACATGACTTAACTGAAAAGATGCCAGGAAAGCATTTTATTTTTAAATAAGTAGTAAAAAAATATGACAATGCTATCTGTAACTTTAGAAGGGCTATTCTGATCACTGGCATAAATAATAAGAGAAACAAATGCCTGGGATTTCCCTCTGTTGGATGTTCAGAAATAAAGTAATTTGAAATACTGTTGATAAAAAAAACTGTGTATGGATTTCAGCCTGCAGAGGAGGGAAAAGAAGTCTCTTTGGTTTTCAGCAGATGTTCTACAAATATATCAAAAGGCAAAATCTTTTCATTTGTATTCTGCAACTCCTGAATTGAATGTGGTCACTTAGAGATATATTTTTTCAGACTGAAAATGGTCAGCTTGAAAATACTTGTAATATTTAGCCATAATATTAAAATGTCTCATAAGACCTCCGGGAACCAGAAAAAAAAATCGTGTGGAGGAAGGAGGAAGGGAAGGGAGAGGGAGCTCATGCAAGGAAGCAATATAGTGCAGAAAAGATGGAAACATTTCTTTAGGGACTAGTTACAACCAACAAGCCTTCTTAGACATGCTCATCGACCATGTAAGCATATTCCATGTGCTGGGCTGATAAAGGAGGGCTGCAGCAGTTTTTTAACTTGTCTTCAATAAGAGTACACAACATTTAGAAAATAATCTGCAGGGGAAGAGCTCTGGCACAAATAATATTTATAAGGCAATCCTTTTTAATGGAAGAAATTTCAGAGTTCTCCTCATCTCACAGTCCAATCAAGAGTGATACGCATTCAAAAGGTGGATATTAAATATGCACTGAGCAAACAGAACAGGAAAAAATGAATATTAAAATAATGTACATGTAATCAAACTACACTGAAATTAAGTTTTAATTGTTCAGTATTCCATGATGCATATGCAGATTTTAAAGTATTCAGAATATCAATCAAGTGTTTACTTACATCAAGCAATTGTATTTAAGCATACAAAACAAACGACGAAAATATGTTCAATCAGCTACAGCTCCCAACATTTACTGCTGCGTTTACATGATCACTTTTAATTTAGTTATTTCATTTAATATTTCAATTTAATAGCTCATTCTTTCATTCAATTTCTAGGCATCTTGCCCATTTCTTAAACACAATAATAATAATTATTCATAAAAGGAGCTGTTTCCCCATAAATTCTCATATCAGCAATTTTTGGAACAGAAATGGTTTTCATGCTTTTTTTCCCTCTCAAAATATGTTGTTATTATGTGAAATATTTTCCTTTTAAATTAGACAATATCCAAATAAAGAATGACATCTGCAAAATTACTCTGAACCCCATCGAGTTGGAATTCTGAGCCAGAATAATTAGAGATTTATCAGGTTAAAGAACCTAAAATGTGTGTGGCTGTGTTGCTAAGTGGTTGATTTAAATGGGGACAGATTGTTTTTCGAGCAACTGTGGAACACAGCACCACTCATTTAGGCATGTATCTGTATGTCAGCCCCAGAGCCCATTTACCAAACCTGGGCTTAAGGACTTACATATTTCACAGGAAAAATTCTCATGTGTAATGATCCTTAAAATGACAGCCCTGAAATGCTATTGACCTCCAATTAAATACTTTAAAGTAAAATTTCAGTAAATTCTGAAGACTTAGATTGCTGTGTAATCCATCATATATAAAGTATAGTTATTAGTCAAAGATTTATAGCCTTCATTTTAGCCTTCATTTTATAGTGAATGCTGAAAAAACGGTACTTAAGAGCTGCTGGAGAGGAATATACACATCAAGATCTCACATTTCTTAAAAAAACCCAACAAACAAACTTTAAGCAGAAGTCAACCAAAACCTGATATGGTTTTATCCCAATGAGTCCAGTAGGATACCCTATTTTAAATAAGGTGGGTGTAGGAAACTGAATGCAGCCGGAAGACCAGGAACTCTCCAAAGAACCTGTTTTATGCCTCCTCCTACACAGGCTCAGCACCGTAACCCTTCCTGTTCCCAAGGTACCATGCCAAAACATGCTCCAGACAACACTGCCCTTCTCCCAGCAGGGCATCCTCGGTGCCCTCCCAACAAAGGTCTGAGCAAGAGGCCATGTGGACCGCGCTCGGCGTTCAGCAGTGCGTGTCTTGATTGGCGGAACTTCTATCTGCTGAACTTTCACTGTAACTTTTTGGGACACAGATAACCTCCTGCATTCTATTTAACCTCAACTGGTTGCTGATTTTCACAAAACTTGCAGGCATTTGCTTATTTCTGGGACTTCTACCCTCTGTTAAATTGGTTGAGATTCACCCGTGATTCTGTAACTCAGTAGGGAAGCGGCAGAAGGATCAATGGATGCGTTGGAAAGCTCCACCCTCTGAGGTGCCAGTGGTATTATTTTGCCAGCCTCTTGCTATTATGCTACTTGATTTTCAGATTATGAGCTCCTTTGAACAGGACACACAAACCTCTGAGGAGGGTTCACAGCCTTGTTACCTTCTAAGATACCGACGAAGAGAAAGTGCTGCAGAGCACACCAAAGGCTAATGGAGAAACAGCCACTGGGTCTATGCGTGTGTGAGTCAAGGGGATAATCTCCTAAATTGTATCCTAAATTGTATTTTAGATGCAGGAGCTCTAAAGGTTGTCCAGGTATAATCTATACATCCCTTCAGGCCCAGATTTAGCAAAGCATTAATGTATGGGTTTATGACCTATAATTTTCCACAGGCCCTAAATATGGGCATGTTAAGTGAAGTGCTGGATTTGGGACCTCAGTGGCTTGTTTAAAAAAACATCCCTTATGGAACCTTTCAAAGGTCATACACAAATAGGTCTCAGGTAAGAGTCAGTGAATAACCACGAGAAAATACAATACACAAATACAAATACAGAAACACAATTATCTCAAGGCACCCAAAATTTCTGTCACTTGAAGGATACTTTCAAGATATCCTGACCTAAAGGAAGTCCACCTATAACTTTATAGATTATTGGGCGTAGAACTGAATGCCCTTCACATCAAAGGGATTGAAGCAAGAAAGCACACAAGCAAACCAAATTAGAAAATAGGAGGAAAGAGAAAGCTAATAAGGGGAGCCAGACATTATGACTCTCTGGCCAGAGAAAGCCCTTGAGGGATACAACTGGCTGTGAATCTTGAGGCTGTTCCCAAACCAACCATAAAAAAGTTAATAATCTTACCATGTGATTCCTATCTTATAGGGTGATATTCTGCTTTAGGAAACCAATATGTATTCTTATGTGAAGTAGCTCAGGGCACTCTTCTTCTCAGGACAGACTTTCTATCTTTCGAGTCAGATTTCCAAGTGAACCAAGTTAATTTTTGAATGAAGTAGTTTAATAGTAAGGGATCATTTAAACCTCTAAAATACATATTTAGCAAGAAACAGTCTTGATGTATGAAATATTCTAGAAAAAGTAGTGGGTTTAGGTATAAAGCAAGATATGTCATTTATTCATTGACCTTTGCTCAAATTAACCATAAACCAGCACTACTGCAAGACTATAGAACTGCCTCATACCTACACCAAAGTTTAGTTTGGTTTGGTTTAAAGATCCTGATTCTGCAAACATTTATGCTGCACAATTCCCATGTGATGTTGGTCATTCACGTTGGCCTGGGTCCTTGTAGGATGGGCCACTGAAGAACATGACTGCATCTTCTTCCTACTGTGAATCAGAATTCTTTCATATCTGTCAAGTGCTCTGAAATTTTCAGGAGTAGGTGCCATAAAAGTCTGGATAACAGAAATTTATAACTACAATAAAATATTATTACATAAATTGAAACTATTACAATTTATTTCTTTTTAAACTAGATTCTGTCCTTTCTTGTAATTTGTACTGCCTTTGAATTTCCTACACTCCTTATTTCCTTTTTCATACTCATTTTCCTTCAAGAGAGCATATTTTGTTGCCATAGCAGTATTTCCCTACCTTGCAAGTTTATCATCGTGGCTTTCCTTCAGGTTTCTCTAAGCTGCAACCAACACCCACCCAGCAAACACAGGCTTCCCCCACCCCCAAACCTCTTCATTCCTCCAACCTCTCACTACTTAGTAACTTCTCAACAGCCTATCTTTATCTTTAAATACAGACACACTCCAACATACTCTTCCAAAGTACTCTGGGCTAAAAACAGGTGTTAATTAAAAATGCTGATAAGAGTCAGTGACACCTGTTGTTTCACATTTATTTTACTCAACCCTGTCTGTTAAATCCTAGCCTTTATTGCATTAATTCGCGTCTGCTTTTCTTCTTTTTCAGCTTTATCCCTCTCACTCTGGTGATCATGTAAACTTAACAGTATGTCTTGAAAGCTGGATTTTATTGAGCAAACATATCAGCGTGCCTACACACTAAAGACAGCTATATAACAGAGGCCTGGTATCATCGCTGTGGTTAAGGATGAGTTGCTGCCTCTATAATAAATCCCCATTGTATACGTGTGGTATCTCTGCAATTTCGAGCTGCAGCAGATGGAAATTTGGTATTAAAGTTAAGATGAACAGGGCCTTTTCCTCCTTGGCTTTCTATGAGGTACAGGGCCTATTCTCCCTCATGTCTGACATTGGATAAGATGTGCTTTTTTAGTGTTAAGACTTCTTGGAGAAAATATATTAACTCAATATTTTCTAAAGCTGGCTGCCTAAAGATAAATATCTACTTACAGAATCACGGTGCAGGGCCAAATTTTGAATCATTTGCCAAGTTATGGGTCTATTAGAGCACATTTACTTTTTCTATCTAGGTTTGTCAATAGCCAAATTATTTCTTTAAAATAAAATAATGCAGCAGTAATGCTCATAAAATTCCCACATGCAACAGCTTCATTACAGCAAATACAGCCACAGGAGAGACAGACAAGCAATTCTCTCAAACTTTGTATGAATTTTGGAACATTTTTGAGGGAGCAAATGGAAAACTGTTGAGTCTGATGTGCTTTTTCTGCACGGCATCATGTCCAGAACACAAAAACAGCCTTTTGCTGAGACTGAAGGCACTCCTGATCTAATCCCTTACCATCAGCTAGGAGAGAATATTAGAACAGGACAAGCATAAGGTGATACTTCCCTAAGCAGTCTCCTAGTCTCCAACAATTTGTGGTTCAGGGATTTGCTGAGCCAGAGGTGGTTTCTAGGCTGCTGTTCCTCAGTGAATTTCTCTTCTCTGAATCTTGCCTTTGAACTCACATACAATTTTATCATCCACAACATCCTGTGGTAAGGAGGTTCATATTTTAATTATACGTTATGTGAAGAATCACTACATTTTGAAACGGCCACGTGTTAGCTTTGCTTGATGACCTCTAGTTTTTGTATTAGAAGAAGCAGTGAGCAGTCATTTACTGTGCTCTTTCTCCCTAACACTCACAATTTAATAGATCTCTATCTCAGCTGCCTCCTCTTTAGGCTGAGGAGTTCTAGTCTATTTAGTCATTCCGTTCACTAAAGCTGTTTGATGCCTTTAATCATCCTGGCTGCCCTTCCTAAACCTTTTTGAGTTCTACTATATCCTTTTACAGATTGTGGGACTCCAAAACTACACACAAAACTCAGGTGAACTGAAGTTCACTGTTTTGCTGTCTAGTCCTTTTCTAAGAATTCCTAGCATGCAATTTACTTTTTGTACTTTGGTTAAGCACTGAACTGAGTATTTTGTAGCTGTAGAGTTATAGGACCAAATTCTTCTTCCAGAATAATGTTGAGCTCAGATTGCATCAGTTTACACATGAAGTTTGGAGTCACACAACACTGTGTACAAAGTGCTTCACTTTGAATTTATTTACATTTAATTTTATCTCCAATTTTGACACTATGTCAGTGAATCCTGTGAAGCCGTTTTGGTGTTCTTCACAGCAGGTCCTATCTTCACTAGTGTTAATAATTTAATATCCTTAGCAAATGCTGGCAGCTCACTATTTTCTCCTTTGCCAGGTTACTTATAAGTACAGATCTGCTACGCTTATAATTTCCATTGGTGACCTCCATGACAACTGACCATTTACTCTGTTTCTTTCTTTTTAATGAATTACTTATCTATGAAAGGGAAGCTTTCCTCTCATCCTGTGGCAGCTTAGTTTCTTTAAGACATATTGGTGGGAGACCTTCCAAAAAGGTCTTCCGTGGTCAAACTTTCATCAGTAACAGCTGGATATCCATTACTGACATGATTCCTGACATCAATGAATTTGGAGTTTTGAGACATGACTTACCTTTACAGAAATCCTGCTGACTCTCCCCCAATACAACATTATTTGTCTGTATGTTCACACATTTTTAAAATATAGCTTCTACTAATTTCACTGGTACAGAAGCTCGACTTACAGGGTTATAGTTCTCCAAGGTCTCTCCAGGCTGTTTTGAAAATTACTGAATATTTTCCATGTTTCTGTCCTCAGGTGCTAAGGTCATTTTAAATGTGAGGTTGCACATCACAGTGTGTATTTCAGATGTTTTATGCTTTACTACCTTTAGAAATCCTGAATTTATTTTACCTAGTGCTGGTCATATATTACCATTTATCTATGTCTAGTTGATACTTCAGCACTTACCAGTGTAAACCAAGAAACATCCCCACTCTCTCCTATCTTGGCCAACTAGTCAAAAGGAGATTTTCAAAGAGATCTGCATGCCTGTCAGCTTTTTGTGTTTTTTTGTAAACCTTTCTTCATTTTTTTTTAGTCTATGTGCCTCCCTCTTTCTATTACAGGAACTATCTGAGCATCTAAGATCTTTCTGTTAACTGGCCAGTAATAATGTGATACAGGAGCTAGGCATTTACAGTGCAAATCATTCCATTTATCTTCAAACAGCTTACCTTTACATGGCTAATTTAAGCTAATTAGGTAGGCTCCTTTTGTAGTTAATTGATAGGGATAGGCACTGACGTTTGACTCTTCATGTTTATCTGAGACATCTCCCTTCGATGGGATTACTCATCCTTTGGGTGCCCGTGTCTTTATACTAACTACAGAGGAAGCCCAGATGAGCATGTAGGACACATAAATTCTACATTATTAAGGCATGAGAGGTGAGGTGCACCCCCATCCAGTTATTGGACAAATGACTGTTGCTGACTTTTGTTCTAAATTTTCCTTATGGTGTTCTTTCCTTCACAGGCTCTTGGGTTCTGAAGAACCATAAAAGGCAGATCTGCATTTGAAGACAGAAAGCCTAGGGCTGACTGACTATTCAGTTAGCTCTTCCTGCAGGGCACTGGATGGAAATGGGAGAAAAGTCAGAAAAAAGGGCTGAAGGAGTGAGAGAAAAGTCTGATCTGATGAGCTGAGTTCACAACAGAATATTGCCAAATGGTCCACATACAGTAAAGGGAAGTGTAACGGTGCGGTTCAGGAAGACTCTGAAGATGAGTGGAGAAAAAGTGTCTTGGTAAAGAAATGAGACACAAATTGAGCTGGAAAGACTTCAAAGAAGAAAAATAAATCTTAAATTCAGTTTTTGGTCAGGACCTCAAATTGGAGATTTTTGAGTGTCACTCCAAAAAGAGATGCAATTAGTGACAAGGTGGAATTGATGGAGAGGGAGAAACTGATGATCTGGGAAGGCTGAGGCTGACTTACAGCAGCTGCTCAAGGATGGAGATGTGTAGTTGAGAACTAATTTTTGAGTGGTTTTTCCATGAATATGATGTATTTGCATTGTTTCTGTACTCAGTGTATGCCCAAAGCCCGTAAGATTTCAGGGAAATTGCACAGCTGGTACAGCAGGAAAAAGCCACCTTACGAGGGCAGATTATCAGTTACACAACACAACAGTGGTCTCAGTTGTGGGCTCAGCTTCTGAAAGTAGCAATATCAAAGTCAGATTAACCAGCATGTGGGAATAGATTTGGCACAAACAACGTCAGTCCAGTGCAGCTATTTCGTGTTTCTTTTTTCTAGTGCAGTCCCATGGGTGGGGACGTAGCAGAGAACTGGATGACTTCTGGCACTCTGGGCCACCAAACAGCATCTGTTGGTGGCTGAGCAAAGTGTCTCCAGATTACAGCAGCTCTGGGACTGCTCTAAGTGTGTGCAAGGGGCCATTCCTCCCATCCTCCAAGCAATGTCTCTCCCATTCGGTTGGGCAGCAAATCTTGCCCAAATCTCTGACAGCGATTTGTCATGGTTTATCTTCACGGGATTTTGTTCTCAAGCAATCATGTCATGTCATGTCATGTCATGTCATGTCATGTCATGTCATGTCATGTCATTCTTTGTCCCCCCACCCCAATATTTTGCTCATTATTTCTTACATTGTAATCATTGCTAGAGAATTAAATCCTAGAGTTGTTCCTGTAGCATCAAAGTATCTGACTGAAATTGAAAACTGTGTTGGAACTGGCTTAAGAAAAGAAATCATTAACAACATAGGACGGAAGCAAAGACAGTCTAAACTTTTTCTGAGATCTTTAACCTCTTTAACTGCAAAAATAACCTAGTTTCATTAAATAGGTGCCTTTATTTCTTGTTTCTAAAACAGGTCAAGAAGCATGACCAGGGGAATCTTTTCATGTGTAGTTCCATCACAGCAATATAAATTCTCATTTATCAGTGCTGTGGTAATATGAAAACCTTTGGTTTTGATCGTTTTTCAAAAGATGACAAAAAATGACTCTTCAAAGTCCTCTACAGAAGGTGCTACTTTAGTGAAAATGCTACTACTGAACTTACTCCCATAGAGATGAATTCAGTTCATGTGGCCACCATAGAGAACCTGACTGCCATCAATGGTCATTTTATCTGACGGCATAATTTAATGGCTAATAGGTTACCTTATGAATATAAAAGACATTCTTAGTCCTCAACTATGTCATCATTAATGTTTATACATATTTTGTGACACACTGTGTACCAATACAATTATAGATTCTACTTCTAGGGTGCTCTTAAAAGGATCATAAAAGCTCTTTGCTCACTCTGTCTCTCAGTTCCATACAGTTGGCAGCAGATGGGATTGGGAACTATTCCTATGGAGCAGAGGCATTTTTTTCCCCTTTGATTTAGGGTCCTATTTAGGATGGAAATACTCATGGTGAATATCTACTTTGGAGATTGCCGTGTAGCGATACGGGAACCTGCTTACCAAGGGGTAGTTAGTACTGCATTAGTGATGTACCTGCAGGGTGAAAGAGCTTTATTTTAGCTTTTCAAAGGCTGTCTTGGACTTAAGTGATAACTGTCTGTGTCCAGGCATCATGTCTTGTAGTATAGCAGTGCACTTCAGAACTCTTGAATAGTGAAGTGATTCATAAAGATCAGTAGCATCAGCTCTCCCCTGATGCTAATCACCACCTACCTTCTCATCTTCTTTAAGAGTGTTTATTTACAAAAGGGCTCTATCAAGTCCTGTGTGCAAAGTCATACCACTTGATGAATGTTTTGACCAGTACAAAGATAATTTTTTGCATTTACCCAGTAGCGTCTTACATGGAACACTGGGAAGAGTAAAACACTTCTGAGATTTGTGAAGGAGTGGAAACAGCAACAGTAAAAATATGGTGGAGGTTCTAATTTTTGGATTCATACAAAGGAGAATCTTTCATTAATCCATCCAAAGTTCTACCAGTGAATGTGATCAGAGTTGCACTTTGCTCTTGAAAGAAGAAAAAGCACTATATTGTTATTGATGACAAAGATTTGCTTTGTAGGTAAGCATATTTGTACTATGGGAAAAAAACCCAAATTATGTTCTCTTAGTGAAATTATCAGATTGAAAGGTCCAAGTGGTTTTGATTCTTAGTATTTTTCCACTTAGAGAAAAAAAACCCAAAAAACCCCAATCCTCAAACTGGGTACTCACAAACACAAAAACAGAATTACAAAGGAGGAAAGGGCACAGCAGAACCACAGAACTGTGGCTGCATCTTAATTCTTCAACTCCTGTGCTGCATTTCAGACTTTACTTTCTAGCCCTGCTTTCTCACTCAAAAAATAGAACACAACAGAGCAGGCGTGTGTTTGTGCCTGTGTGTCTGTGTCAAACAAGCAAGATAATTTCATGCATTAGAAAATATGACAAGTACAATTTACGAATGCTTGATCAGAGTGAAGCAAAGCCATGAGTCAGCGATGCCACAGTTAACGAGTGAAAAATTGTTCCATCCCATTCCGTGTTCTGTACGTGGCTACACGAGGCTGTGAGACAGAGGCAGGAGGTGGTGCAGCCACTCCCCCATCGCACAAATACACACAGCAAAAGGGTGGGGGCAAGGAGGTTACAGCTCCCCAAGGCTTCCCAATAAATCCACCTCTGCTCAACGTTTTACATAATGATATAATGCGTTATATTATTATAAGCAGTGACATCATAATAAAATACCAGAGTGCTACTGAAGTGGCAAGGAACACCTAAGATACATTTCTGTACTTGTAATTCAGTTCCTGTATTTTTTAATTATAGATAAGAATTTAGAGTGAAAATAATTATTCATTCTATAAATACTGTTGTAATGGATCCCTGGCATATAATTAAGAGACCTTTAATTTTAATTTTGTATACTGAACGCTTGTTTTTGGAAGTATTCCATATTTCATATTTGCTATACCTGCAAAGCTCTAAGCTTCTATTTTAGTAGAAGCAGAAGATGATGGGTGGTTTGCAAATAGAAGAATTTAGCTTTTATAATGATGGATACAAATAACATGGCTGAGTCAAATATATTGCAAAGCATTTTCCTTCCTTCTAATTACAATCTGTTTCAGTCTTGCTGTCAGTGGTCCTTTGCCCATCTCAGCTTGGATGGAGGGTCTTCTTTCTAAAGTGCCCTCATGCCAGAAGAGGGAATCTGCCATCATAGCATTAAGTGCCTTCTAGAAGCTGACCTCACTGATGGTAGAAAAATAGACAGCCTTTAATCTCCCTGATAATGTGAAAATGGATGTTCCCAGTTATTTGCAACTGAATGTACAACCTGTTGGCCTACTGTAAAGAGTAAGATCACTGACACATGATTATCACTGGGTGAGGATAGCCTTTCTGAAAAGATAACTGTAGTTCTCAATTCTAGTAAATACCGACACTCACATCTTTAAAAGTACAACAATAACTGGCACCTTTTTGGCAGACTCAACAGGCAGGTCAAAGACTGTCTCAGCATGTAGAATGAATTAATATTTCTCTCCCCTGAGTTGGTCCTTCTAAAAAGGCTTAAGGCAGATTGGTGGGGCATTCAAAGGAAAGCTGGAGAGGGGGGGTGAAAACTTTTGTTTATATGAACATTTTTCAGATTTAATTCTAGAAACATTTAAGTGTTTCAGGGTTTTAATCTTGTATGAAAGACTCTGCCCTTCCCTGTCCATCCTTGATGTGTCTGGCTTCCTCTACAGCCCACCCACACATCCTAAACTGTCTTCCCCATTTGGCTCTGTACTGCCACTCTGCCCTTTTTGCAGGACTTCTGTACCTTCCCAAACCTGCCTTTAGACCTTTTTCCCCAATGCCTTGTCTTTTACTCAAACTCCTAACCCCAGTTCCCTGACTCTTCCTACCAAACTTCTGAATTCCTCTCCTTAACTCCTTATCTTCTAGATTTAACTTCAGTGAATCTGCTGCTTGCTCTTTCTGAAGCCCAAATGAATTGAGAAGGCCCTACTCTGTGCCAAGAAATACTTTTTGAATATCAGCCACAATTTTACTGCACATAATTTAGAAAGGACTACATTTCCTCCACTTCTTGCTGCTGTAGGATAAAAAGTGACCACTTAGCTTTTGCCTCCTCAGGCTCACAAGAGAGTAATAAATGTCCCCTAGTGCTGAATCAAGTTGGCAGTCTCAGTTTACAGGGTTTCTGCATCCAAGTCTTCTGGTTTGGTTATGCAGACATATCAGTTGTGACAAAAAAAAATGCACTCTGAAGATATATATTAGCTATTTGTAACTAGCCTGCAAGTATTCAGTGCTAAATGAAAAAGGGTAAAAAAGTGAATAATTCAAAAAATAGAATCATAGAAACATTAAATATCCTGAGTTAGAAGGAACCTACAAGGATCATCAAAGTCCAATTCCTGGCCCTGCACAGGTCACCTCCAACAACCAAACCATGTGCCTGAGAGCACTGTGCAAACACTTCTTAAACTCTGTCAGGGTTGGTGCTGTGACCACTTCCCTGGGGAGCTGTTCCAGTGCCCAGCCACCCTCTGGGTGAAAAACCTTTTCCTAATATCCAACCTAAACCTCCCCCAACACAACTTCAGGCCACCCCTCGGGTCCTGTCACTGGTCACCAGAGTGAAGAGATGAGTGCCTCCCTCTCCACTTCCCCTCAGGAGGAATGCTGAAGACCACAATAAGGTCTTCCCTCGGTTTCCTCTTCTCCAGGCTGAACAAACCAAGTTACCCTCCTGGCTCCAGGGCACTGTTGACTCACATTCAGCTTTCCATCAACCAGGACCCCCAGGTCCCTTTCCAAAACACTGTTCTCCAGCCTTTCATTCCCCAGTCCATAAACATAATCAGGGCTGCCTATCCCAGGTGCAGAATCCGGCACCTTCCCTTGTTAAACTTCATATGGTTGGTGATTGCCCATCTCTCTAACTCATCAAGGTCTCTCTGCAGGGCCTCTCTGCCTTTGAGGGAGCCAACACCTCCTCCCAGTTTTGTATTGTCTGCAAATTTGCTCAGTATCCCTCCCAGTCCTGCATCCAGGTAATTTATGGAGATGTTGAAGAGCACAGGGCCGAGGATGAAGCCCTGCAGAAGCCCACTAGTGACAGGTGACCAGTCTGATGTCACCCCGTTCACTGTAACCCTTTGTGCCCAACCCGTGAGCTCATCCATCACAGGATGTGTTTATCCCGCTGTGTGCTGGACATTTTGTGAGAAATGGTATCAAAAGCTTTACCGAAATCCAAAAAGGTTATATCTACTCTCTTCCCTTGATCAGCCGGGTGGGTTACCCTGTCAGAAAAGGAAATCAGGTCTGATTAACAGGACTCTCCTGTCATGAAGCTGTGCTGGCTGTGACCAGTAACTGTGCTGTCCTTCAGGTGATTTTCAATACCTCCCAGAACAATCTTCTCCATCATTTACCAGTCACTGAAATGAGACTGACAGGCCTGCAGTTTCCAGGCCCTTATTGAACACTAGGACAACAGTCACCAGCTTCCAGTTAGGTGAATCTCTCCAGATTCCCAAAACATTTAAAAATCATGGACACAGACCTCACAATGACATCAGCCAGCTCTTTGAGCATTCTCAGATGAATCCCATCAGGCCCCATAGACTTGTGGGGATCCAGTACAGATCCAGCATCTGTACTGGAATGGTCCTCAGGGCTCAGTTCAGGACATTGGGACCTCCCCTTAGTCTTTCGTTGGTGTTGAAGACAGAGACATAGAAAGCATTAAACATCTCTGCCTTGTCTATGCCCCTGATTGTGAGGTGATCATCCTCATCCTGCAAAAGGCTGGTGTTATTTCTGCACTGTCTATTGCTATTAATGTATTTTAAAAAACTCCTGATTGTCTCCCCCAGTTCTGGGCAGCTTCAGCTCCGGTCGAGCTTTGGCCACACAAATTTTTTCCCTACAGTGGTGAACAGCGTCTCTCTGTTCCGCTCATGTCACCTGACCTTACTCTCACTGGGCATACACCTTCCTTTTTTGCCTTATCTCCAAAATATCCCTGCTCAGTCAAGCTGGCCTTCTGATTTTTCTCAAGCCTCATCTGCTTGACTTCAGGCATTTTGGAGTGACAAGGATTGAGACAGAGAACATAAAACTACTTAAAATGTAGGCTTCCTGGCACCCAGATACAGCCACTGTCCCTGACAAAGAGGTAGTGGGAGGAACTCCCCATTCTCAGGGTCCTCATGTGTATATCATGATGACCTGAGAAGCTAAGGGCACAATTCCCATCTCACTTTTGTTCCTCTTCTGAACCCACAGCTGTAAATCAGGCTGGCAGAAGTGCCTTGTCTTGCTGGCCTGTCACAGACAGATGTGTTAGCAGCAGCTGCAACTTTCATGTGCCTGAATTGGTGAGCACTGTGCCTCCCTATGATCCCCCTAGACACTGCATTATGCCTGGATGGCACTCACTCACCCAGAACTGCCGTTTACCATTCCCCAGCAAATCTGCAGTTCTCTCTGCTTAGCCTACATTCAAATCATTCTAGTCACTTAAGAAAACATCTAAAAGGAAATAAACACCAATTAAGACACAGCCACTTCAATGCAATAATGATCAACTCTGAACATAATTTCCTTGCTTTCTATCAGATAAATCTCCCATATTTGAACATTTATTTTTGTACTTAGATTATGTCTTCTGAGATAAGCTTTACCATCTGTTCTGCAGAAATCACATGATCCTATCGCTTTGATTCTGTTGAATACAAATCCCTTCGACAATAGAAAAGCAGCAAAATAACACAAATTTGTTCCAAAAATCACCATAACTGTAGATTGTTCAAGGGCTGCTTTACAGTGGCAGGTAAAAGACGTGAGGAGACTCTCGTGCACACCTCCTGCCTGTGCCCCATGGTGTCCAGACAGCATTCTGACACTGAAGGTTCTTGTTTTAGGAGAACTGAGTCAGTGTTTCAGCTGCAGCCCCAAGGGCTGGCAGCTTAGCCAGGGCCCCATGCCTCTGCATGCCTGCTAGCACTTAGAAGTAAATCCTGAGTCAGAGGGAATACACCTTTCTCTCGCAGATGCAAGAGCACTGGAGTTACACCTCTCCGCAATCTCTGAGGAGTTTTTCCTGCATCTGTCCTCTGCAGGCAGCTGGCCCACAGCACTACAAGTTGGCCCCTGCCACAACAGCATCTTCCCTGCGGGTTTCTAGGAGAAAGGCAATAACAGGGTTTGTACCCACTGTTGTGGCCACGTGTGTTAATAAAACTTCAGTGAAAGACTGCTGCGTATTACGTAAACATTGGATCGTTCTTCCACAAGGAATAATTTCCCCACTGGAATGGATCTGTTTACCAGAAAGATGATCCTCCTCAGACTCAAAATGGAGAAGACAATATAGAATACTTTTCTTTTACATTTGAAGAAAAGCACACTGGGTGCTATCAAAGTAACTTGCTTTGCTTATAGAAACAACGCATATACAATCCGGATGAATCACAGCGAAAGGGGTCATTCTAAGTCTTCTCACTATGTCCATCTACACTTCTTCTCAACAAGGTGTTACAAACATTGTATCATTCAGAAGGCAATTTCTCCTTATTTTCACCCACTGGATAATTCTCAGAGGGAACATCTCAGCTATATTTGTGAGGAGGTTAAACTGCTGCATATTGATATTTATAATGGATTGAAATTTAAGTTAATGGTTTATTTGGAATGAAAAACACAACAACAAATCAATGCTCTATAAATTCTTGCTGAATTTGGTATTACGAATATCGGAGTAGTTCCCCTGTGAAGACAGGGTGAGAAAGTTGGGGCTATTGAGCCTGGAGAAGGGAAAGTTGTGTGGAGACCCCATAGCAACCTTCCAGTATCTGAGGGGGCCTACAGGGAAGCCAGAGAGGGACTCTTTGTCAGGAACTGTAGTGGTAGGATGAGGAGTAATGGCTACAAACTGAAAGGGGGGAAATTTAGGTTGAAAGTATGGAAGAAACTCTTTACTGTGAGGGTGGTGAGGCACTGGCACAGGTTTCCCAGAGAAGCTGTGGATGCCCCATCTCTGGAAATGTTCAAAGCCAGGCTGGATGGAGCTTGAAGCAACCTGGTCTAGTGGGAGGGGTCCCTGCCCATGATGGGTGGGTTGGAATGAGGTGATCTTTATGGCCCCTTCCAACCCAAACCATTCTATGATTCTATATAATTTACAGACAAATTCAACCTCGCCTTTTCTCCCCTCATTTTAATGGCACTGAAAATTACTGGAATTACATGAATTTATATATGAGAATTTTAAAGGTGAGAATAACAAAATATTCAGATTTCAGTTGTGCAAAGATAGAAATGTCTTGGACCATTCAGCATTCTTTTGTGTTATAGCATCTTTTTAAACTCAGTGTTTTCTCCAAATTTGTAAGCTCTTTCAATAGCTAATCTGCAAGCAGTTGGTGAATATCAATCTCTCAGAAGCATGCTATCTTTTTTTCTATCAAGCTAAATGGGAAAGGGTGATTCATTTTAAGTGTATTGATGACAGAAGAGCTCTGAATAGCACTTTATCTGCATTACTCTATTTGAAAGGAACAAAGTGCAAGTTAAACAAACATTAACACTGAATGCCTTTTTTTCAGGGGTGGTCCTCTTGGAAAACATTAACCACATTAAAGTAGGGAGTTATTGAAATATGCAATTAATTTTAAGTTGATAGAAGTTGAAACTGTCACTCACCTGAGCAAGTGGTGGAAGAACCTTCTTGCGTATCTGCTGATGGGGTCCCTGTACTCCAGCACAGTTCTATCCAAGAGAGGCCTTGTTGGAGCATAAAAGGTTCCAAGGCATGCCTCAAGCTGTGCTGTGGAATTCAAACACAGCAGCAATGAAACAAGTGAATTAGGCTCAATTACAACAGGTTGCTCATGTTTGCAGTCAGTCAAATTCCTCAAACAGTGATGAAATGTGATGTTGTTTTAGGACAGACAAAATTAAAATATGACAGATTGTACAAACACAAATGTGCATATAAACTTTGGCTTGGAGGTAGAGCTGACAATGACTTTGAGCAACAAAAGCTATCAAAAGGATAAAGAAGTCTATAACACATCAAGTTCTCACCAGCAGCCTACAACTAAAAGTGACTCATGAGAGTAATACAGTTTGAACAAGATTGTCCAGTAGAGATCAACTCTCAATTAGCTCAAACCGTCTTTGTCCTCTTAGGCAAACAACAAGGGAGTTCAGTTTTTCAGGGATTATTGTGTTAGGTCAGTGGGTAACAGACCCTCTTTGTGATGGCCTTGAGGTCTAAGGAACCTCCTTCGGCCCACAGTTCTTTAAAAATTTTAAATAAAAGGGTCTAGAAACCCTAAGGGTTTGACAGCATGTAGTGGTGGGAAACAGGATAACCTCCCTTGTAATCAATAAAATAAAGCCCTTTTGTTACACAAGTTCTCTCTTCTTTAAATACTTTCTGACTGCTATACTCCACAGCTCAAGCTCTTAGGCATTTTTCTACACGTTTTTAATACAAAATTATAAATAATACAAGTAAGCATACAGTATATTTTTGTGTCCACAGCTTAGCTGAAAGGAAATTAAATGATCAATAATATTGATGCTCTTTGGCTTTCACTTGAGAGTTAGCAGCATAGTACAAGGCCTTATAGACAGAAAAGGGACAATTTGCTATATATGTATTTGCTGTATATTTAGGTTGCTCTAAAAGCAAAATATAAACTATTGTCTCATTAGGCAGACAGAATCTCATTGATTTGCCATTATTAATGTTTGCTTGAACTAGGCATTTCTGTATTTAGTGATAATGGTTCTTTACTTCCAAGCACAGTTACATTTTATTTTACTAGGCTTGATAGCACTAAATGTGCTAATAGTACTGTGTTAGTTACACAAGCAAACAGTTAGTAAATTAGTTTCATGTTATCTCCAATCTAGATAGTAAAATAAGTCAAACTTCAAAGGTATTTTCTTTCAAAGCAGCAGTCAATTTAGATTAAAATAGAAAAACAAGCCATACTCTCTTGCCATTGCTGTTTTCTTGACAGCATGTTTTGCACTTCTGAAATATTTCAACCAACATGGAATATGAGTAACTACCAGCACAGTTATACATTCATTAAATAGCCCAGCTTGATGTTGAAGACAGGATAAAGATCTCAAAGATAACTGCCCCATCACTATAAATAAAAGGCCCCACTGGGTTTTGTTAATAAAAAAGAAAACAAATTACCATGCCAAATTTGTTAGATTCAGATAGAATAACTCCTGGATGGAATAAAATTCTTTCTGCTTTAAACAGTGTTAGAGAGCTGCATGGGGGAAACACACAGATATCTGTTTATAATGTACATATTTTTAGGAGAGTTTCATGGTCAGCCCTTTCCACAGGTCCTTTTCAAAGCATGTTTTATTTAGAGTCTATATGTTATGTTTGCAACACAGAGATTTTTTTAATCAGATCCCACAAAATGGGATAGCTGATGGCTTGGCAGCAATGTAGGACACCTTGGAGTTTTTCTATCATCAAACACACCAGAATCCTAAGTATTCTCTCTTGCCACAAAAGATGCCTGGTCTCCAGCTGTCTGCCTGCTAGACTGGAGGATAACACCTTCACTAAATCAAGGCACTTCAAATCTTGAAGTCTATTGAGTGTCAAGATAGACAGCAAATCAAGAGGAAGGCACCACACCAGGCTTCAGCAGAGATGGGGCTAAACCTAAAATTCATAATTTCTTCGGAGGGACCCCAGCTACTACTGCAGGGGGCTAGATTACAGTGAGGACAAATGCTTTAATCCTAAAGGAGGCAGCAGAGGATAGTGTATTCAAGGTCTTTGCATCTTGTAATGAAAGAATGACCCTTCGAAAGCACCTTAAAAAAAATGCTAAAATCTCTTGTCCCCACTGCAGGAAAACATCCCTCCTTAAGTTGGTGCTGTCTCAGCATGAATATAACACAAACATTTCAACCCTGTATTAACTAACATTTGTCTGTAACATAACCTACATTTATAGAATGTAATGAAGTTACATAATATAATGCCAGTGCTATATATATTAAGTAATGCCTAGAGCATATACATATATATATATATAACCATATGCATTATTTTAGTATCACTATTGATACAAACTAAAATGTAGTCAACACATTGGTCCAGATTTTATTGAAATGACTTGTCTACAATGACATGTGATTACGAGGCACCATAATCTGACTGGCTGACTGGATTCTCATTACTGTCTTCTTTATACAGCCAATAAATATATTGTCATAATCCACACATGAATTACCGAGACACCACAAAAATGCATTAGAAATATAAACAGTCTCTTACCTTCTCTGTCTGGTGTAAGCTTTTGCTTAAGAAGGTGGCTGCAAATGGCACTGAGGCAGATATAGCACCGCTGACCCATTGTGTTCCAGTTCATGGTGCTCAGGACATTAATTGCCTCCTGTATCTCATCATAACGAATGTACTGGTGGATGATTTCCTCAAGGCCCAGTTGTCCTCTTGTGAACACACCTTTAAGAAGAAATATTAGAAACAGAAATAATGGGGTTATACTTCAATACAGGGTATGTAAAACTGTAGCTGACAACTTTTCAGCACAGTTAAAAATAATTGCTATCATTTAAAATTAAGTTGATGGGTTTCAGTATTAATTTTTTTTACATTAGATAACACCTTACTATTTTGGTATACTTAGACTGAGGGTGCTGGACAGCAGACAAAAGTCATCAGTGAACCTCACACATGGATGTTGAATGAATGCAGCCAAAAGTCATTGGAGACAACATCATGTAATGAAGTTTAGCTTAGACAAGGTAGAACAAGTTTATTTGCAGTTTAATCCCTACTGTATGGTAGGTAATGAATTCATTTTCATAGCGGCTCCTTCCTGTAGGAAATACTGCTGGACAACGCCAAACCCCAGCACTTGTGTCCCGCAGATGTATCTGTGCATACAAGCGTAGAGCAGCTCCAACCTCAAAGCAACTCTTACTCAATTACTCTCCATATTGCAACTGCTCTGGACCTTCCTTCTAGCTTGGCAATATTCTCTAAGTGGAGCATTTTTTATGAGGGGATACCATGAAAGTTATCAACGCCTTGATACTACAGACCTTTGAATTACAGTCGCCCATGAAACCAAGAACGACTTTGCCACAAGAATGTTTCTTGACTTGTAGATCTCAGTTTCTGAGCAGAAAAGGTGATTGAAAAGCTGAAGGAAGTAAGGTTATTTGTTGTCTCTGACTAACCAGTTGATGATATGACATAGGCCACACATGGCGTTTTAGCAAGTCCTTCTCACTTTGGGTGGTTCTGATAGAGTATTTATCAGTACTCCTCCAAATACTAGAAGAGACCAGAATAAATTTACTGTTTCTCTCTCTTTAAATAAAAGCATAGCTTGTTTGGGGTTTTGTTTATGTGTTTTTTCTCAATTTCTATTCTGATGTTGTTTGTTGAAACTAAACTTATGGAAAAAGTTCTGATGAGAAAGGGAGCAAGCTAAATTTCAATAGTGACATTAAAACCATAGGACTGTCTGGGGAAAACAGTCTGATAACAAAAAAAGCAGACCTGATATATATAAAACATACCTCACAAATGTTTAATAAATGTTGTGAATACTGTTTGTGATGCAAAATAAGAACTGAGAAAAAAAAAGTGGAGGAAAACATCTGACTATATAGCTTGAGGAAAAGTAACCTGCTGAGAACTTCCACATACAGAACTGATGTTTTTGGGAAAAAACCTTACATATTTACATTTTGTAACAGAGAAATACTTAATTTTTTTAGCATCATTAAAGAAAGGTTCTCTATAGTATTTCACTTTATATTTGCATGTATTAAAGCCTATGGACATTACATTGGGTAACAGCTATGTTTAACGTGTTAATATCTAATAGTTATGGCAGACTTTATTCTTCCTAAACGTTTAGCATTTTTAAAGTATTACAGAAGCTGGGCAATTGCCACATTAACCTCTCAGCAAAGACGAAAATACTTATTTTCATGTTAATTAAATATAATTAAAATTATATGTATTTAAAATGCCTTTAGAAGCCAGAAATGCCAAACCACTGGCATCAGTATCACATTTGGCATTATCCAAGATCTGGGCTGACATCAATGACAAGAAGCTGCTTTTGGAAATTAGTTTGGCATTAGACACCAGAAGTATTTGCCATTAGTGTTTGAGGGTATGTTTAATATGAATCTTTTCCTGAAATAAATCTGGATAGACAGCACAATGAAGATTCACAGAACTTGTCCAAAACCATAATGTAGCTGGAAGTTAAAAACATATTTGCCTATTCTCACGGACATAGTTTCTTAACAGACTTCTTTGGGAAACAATTCCAAGTCATTTGTTACATATGGATTTTATTTCAGTCCTGAATGCCTATCTGGGTCTTGCTGTCATGGGCCCCTAAATTTTCACTATAATTTCTTAATGCATTTTATTTATTTATTTATTTATTTATTTAATCTGCATTATTTCTTAAATAGCAGAGACCTAAAAACTGCTGGGACTGTGACGAGAGACTCACTAATCAACGCCGTGTTCCCTTGGCAGTGTGGCAAAGTGAGGAGATGAAGTGTAAAGCTGCAAACCAGGATGAAATAGAGAGCAGCGTATTTTTGCATGGTGGACTACAAAGAGGGAGAGAGGGAAGAAGGGAGAGAGCTTTGCCTTCTTCCTAGAAGAGATTTTACAGTAATTATACCAAATGAATTTTAAAATGTGATAACTTTCAGCTGTAGAGGTCAACATCTTCCCATTTGGATACTTGACTTCTCCTGGGTGGTGCGCTTCCAGGCAACCTGCTTGGGAAAAAGAGGTGACAGCCAACTCACTGCCTAATTGATTTAGGAACGGTGCCCAGGGAGACAGTCCAATTAAGTTTACAAGCTGGCAATTAGCAGGAAAGGCCTCTAAATCCCTGTACTGAGAGCCTGCTTGCCTCGGTAAGAACATAAATGTGCTAAAGATAGCAAGAGGAAAGCTGTGCTTTCTGGAAAGCTGTTGTGAGAAAACCTCACCAGGGAGGACTGAAGAAAAGCAAGGTAGAGGTGGGTAGAGTGCCTCCTGCTCTACTCCATCCCAGCCAAATCAGGACAGAGATAATTTTGAGGGTTTGTTTTTTTAAAAAATGGCCAACATGCACAAAAACATCAAATAGCTGTTATAATTAGTGTTTTGGGGCACTCCACAACTATTAAACCTGTCATTGAACTTAATGCAGCTAATTATCTCAAAATAAATGATAACCTGTAAATGGGTTTTTAAATAGTTTTTTTTGGATAACAGCAATAAACTGGATCAGCTTTTTTAAAACTACACAACTATAAGTCAATCCAACATTTTTTTGTTGCTAGCATCCTATTATATTGATTTACCTTTCTGCAGTGGCACACTTTGTTTTTTTTTTTTAATTCAGTCTTTAAAATTTTTAGGTCTGTGGTAATCTTAGACAGGTTTTTCCCCACAGAAGTACATGTGTGTCTCATTAAGCAAAGAAATAAAGTTGATTTTCAAATCTTACTGTCACCCAGGTTGTTGTTTTGAGTCTTTTGGAGTGTTGTTTGGTTTTGGTTTTTTTATAAAAAAGGCTTCTTCCTAATCTCAATAGCTTTATACAAAAGAATCATAAAAAACTCCCATAAAGATCTACAGAAGTAATCCTGTTTTCTTGGACAGACAATGGGCAAAATGCTGAAATTTTCCAGGATGGCTGTCTGCCCTGCTGAAACACTGGCTTGGGAGTCAGAGGGTTTAAGCATGATTGTTTTTTTAGCTCTCACAATGGGCTTGCACCACTGTAACTTGCCTGACTTGAATGAAATGAATACAGTTCTCACTGATGAGCCACTGCAGGGGTTTTATTCTTAGTTCAGCCACTGTGTAACTCTTGTAAAGCCCTTTAGCTTTCCTTTACGGTTTCTTGTTTTCTGCTTGTAAAAGGTAGTTCTGGTCTTACTCTTTTAAAGTCTCTTTACACCTAAAATGAGAAGTACTATATAAATTCTAAAATTAGCATTATTACTTCTCCTTTCATTCACAACTCCTGGCAAATTAATTGAGAGACCAAACTTCTGTGAAGGTTATGAAAATCATCCTTCTTCTGTGGAAAGTCTTCAAAGGAAGAAAAGGTGCAACTTCATGTACTGAAGCCAGGAAGAACAGAATACTGGACAAATATACATCATACATGCAAAAAAAAAAATTGGTAAAGAAAATAGCATTACCATTCTAGTACTAAATATAGTTTATTTTAACTTGTTAGGGTTAGGATGCAATTCCTAAAACCATATACTACAGATAAAATTAATTTTCCAGATAAAAAACTGTTATGCTTTAGTAAAGTAGTGGAGAACATTATAGGATGCTGATCTGACAGCAGATTGGGGTCCTGTTCTGTCAGACCCTGTATGAAAAGGTATAAAGTTATTGTGAAACATAAAAAGTCCTTGGTATCTTCAGATATCTTTGGAACAATTTGCTTTTAAGGCTATGGTCTCATATATCTAAAATTAGGGGGTTACAAACCTTGTGGGGTACAGATGTTTCTTTGAGAGCTCAAGGTTCAACAGATGTGCTTAGTAACTTACCAAGTTTAAAGTGAAGCACTCCCAAGGGTCCTTTGTCAAATCTAACCAACAAAAGGTCGTGAATATCCAAGCTGTCAGGGCTGGGAAATGCAACCGGAGGAGCAGCCCACTGGATCTGGATGAGGCTGGTGGGCACCTCACAGTGTTTGCTGAATTGCAGAGTTGCCTCAGGTGAATAGTCCTGTGCCAGGAGCTGAATTCTAATTGGGGACAGCGCCGTGTCAAAAAGCTGCAGCTCCCCTTGAGAGCTGCCGACCACCAGCACGGCTCCCGAGGGGTGGTAGGTTATTACAGCAGGGAGCAGCTCTGCCTGGGCCAACAGAGTCACTTGGTTGTAGGCTTCGTACAGAACCACTGACGAATCTTCACAGCCCAGCACCAGTTTGTCTTCTGTCACATCCCTGCAGCAGCTGATGGCCCTGGCTGGCAGCGGGATCCTGGTGACCGCCGCGCACTGGATCCTGTTCCTGACGCACTTGTAGACGCAGCTGTCGGCCATGGGCTCCTTATCTGCCGACACCGAGTGCTCCACCGTGAGCACCTGGTGGGGCTGGACAGAGCTGAACCTGGCATCCAGGGGGTCCCACTCCGTGCGGACATAACTCAGCACCTGCCAAAAATCCAAAGCCTTTTGGTACTCTTTACTCTTAAAAATAGACTGCCGCAAATGCGCTTTCCTGTGGGTCGGGCACAAATAGGCATTCTCGAAATGGAGCTCTGAAATCTACCCTTTTCACACTTCAAATGTTAATTTGATTTTAAAAAAACCCTGCAATATATTCTGAGCCATATTTGTCATCTGGACCTATGTAACAGGTTAGAAGAACAGAAGATAAAAGAGGGGATGGTCCTAACAGTGATAGTAAGAGACGAAAGAAGCAGCTGACTGATATACAACAGACACTAATTATTCACAAGTGGGGTGGGGTAGAAATGCCAAAATTCCTGGAAAAATCTATAGTAGATTACTCTGAGCATCGAGCATAGAGGATTTTTGATCATTTGCTCTGGGCCATGGTAACAGCAAATATTACACTGTAGTGGTAGAAACAATGGCATGTTAAAACAGCACCTACTGTACATTGCCAAATGAGTAGGTGGTAGATGTTCTTCGGTGCCACACAGCTTTAGATGCAGAATAAATGAATTTGTGATAGCAGAAAAGCAGGGACCATTATGGGGTACGTGAAAGTTGAACGAACAGGAGGAAGAAAACAAAAGCAGAATGGGATAAAGAGACAGCAGCTGGCAAAGAGTAAGAATCTGGGGTGTGGAAGCATGGGAAGTACCCCTAAGTGGTGGAGGCAGCAGTGGAGACCAGTGATGATTCGTGAACTGTGATAAATGGGTTTGAACGAGAGATGGTGTACAGGATTTGATCAGGAAAACTGTGGGAGGAAAACCAGCTGTAAATAAGTCGCAGATGAGCTTATGAAAAGCTATTTCATAAAAAATAGAGGGAAAACCTGTGTCTCTAGAAGAATGAGAGTAGTGGAAGTCAGTCAGAAACTTGCTGGTGTTTCTTCATGCAGAAATAAAGGCTGAAAGGAAAATGTGAACCTGAGCCGAACCCCGCCCTCAGGAATACCCACAGCAATCTTCACTGTAAATTAAAGCTGCTGACCTGCCACAACTTTTGGAAGCCCCTTGAGTCCGGGTGGTATGAAAGCACAGAAAGGGATAAAAAATGTGATTAAAAGGTAGAGAGATGGCGAGAGAAGAAATCCGGAAATTTCAGGTTGAAAACAGAAAGGCACACATAATGTTAGAGCAATTTAAATTTGATTTCCACAGATCACAAGACCAACTGAACATGCAATTTAGACTTTCATCCTCCAAAGGAGAATAAGAAATTCAGATTTATTTTTTTTTGCATACCACCCATTACTTCTAAAGTAACCAATAAATTTATAAACAAACTTTGTAGGATGTTGATCAGGCTGATATAGGATGTTTTTGTTCTGACAATTTACTTATTTTGTCAGCAAAAGGGTTTCTCATTCAAAAGAAAGAAAAAAAGGGATTATTACAATTCTCTGGCTGGAAACCAGCTGACAGTTAATAAAAATGTCTTTGCTACTTTCAGATGAGTAGCTAGGGACATGCAAAGAACCACTTAATGCAAAAGCACCTAATGCAGAAGCCAAGGCGTCCAGCCTGTGGAAACCACATCAACCAATCTCAACAGAAATCCATGAAAATATATATCAAAGAGGAAATAAAAGATTACACTACTTTTATAGCCTGAAAAACATTTTCTCACCTCAATCATTCCCTCACCGATGGCTTAGCCTCTGCAACTAGTCATTTTATGCTCACAAAATGTTGCAGTGGCTACTGTGCAGATGTTAGAGCAGCAGAAGTGAGTTTATTAGAGTGTTAAATTGCATGGCAAGGAAACTCCTAAAAGAGGTTATTGTGGACAGAGGATTACTATGACCACAGACTTCTCTAACCCCAAATAAAGACAAGTGAAGTGTTATTGTTTGTTCTGCTCTTTCCCCGAAGACTATGTATAGAGACCCAGGTAGCTCCCTTTCAAATGTGTGAAACAGAAATCTTGCCCAAGCTAGTCTTCAAAGCTTCCATAACTTCAGTGAAATGAGCCTTGAGGCCCTCTGGGACTCAGATTTCTGTCTTCCTATGGCAGGTTTCAATGTACTGCATTATTCTGCTACATATTTTGACCCCAAACCAGTATTTTTCTCGGGACGACTCTTCAAAAGCTAGAAGAAAGTCATGAAGATCCACACAATAATCAAGCCTATGAGAGATGAGAGCTTGAAAGCACTATTAAATTCTGAAGAGAGACTGGCTTTGAAGGTTAAGGCAATAGAGAAGAAAATACGTGAAACATGGATTTTATAACTCTACAGGAGAGACTGGAGGAAAACAGCAATGGAAACAGTCACAGAAAAATAAATGTTGCCATATGATTGTTGAAGAGTCAGCAAGCAAACTGCACCCAATTCATAATTTTGTCCTGCCGTCTTAGAGCAGAAGTAGGACAAAATTATGATCACTACCTTGAATTTAAAAGAAAGTAAAAGCTTGCATTTTGGAAGACTAATGAGTCTTGAGATTAGAAGCTTCCTAGCTTCACATAATTTTGAGAGCAAATCCTTGAAATGAAGTCTAGGGCAGGGCTGGTTGCTGTCTATAACACGATTCTAAACCAGGAAAAAGTTCCTGCAAGGAGAGAAACTTTTTGTTGCCTTTCAAGATGTAAGTTTTGGCATAATGTTGAAACACATAAAGCTTAAATGAAACCTTTCTAGACACTGCTGTTCATATTCTGGCTGAAAACAAGAGAAACATTTCTCCTTAGATTGGAACAGATAAACTGCTTCTCATGCATCAGTGGCCTCATGTGCCTCTTGCAGGAAGAGAACCAAGCCGAGAGACCTCTTTGTTCTGCCTTCCAGTTCTGCTGAATGCAACTGGCATTCGGCATTCTGAAGGGGAAAAATGAATATTCTCTTTCATCTGAGAGGGAAGATTTGGGTTTCTCTGTCAGAAATTAGTTTTATTATTCATTCCTCATGCCACTAACTGGAAAACTAAAGCAGAGAGAGACACAACTACAGAAACATTAATAATGCTAAGATAATGTTTTTTTGAAAGATAAGATGTCTAATAATTAAAACTTTTTTTTCCCAAGAAGATGGTATTCCGCCAATTGTTTCTCTATCTGGTGAGTAGCCACATGGTAGTAAATGTAGTGCATATAGTGCCTTAGCATTCCTTTTAAAGGAATCCACTGAGATTCCTTCCTGATGAGCAGCAGTTCTCTGGAACCCTAAAAAGTGACATTAAAACATTTAAGAAAACGTTTGCTAATAGAACAGGAAAGCAAAAGCTGGAGGAGTTTCCTCAGAAATGTGTAGAACAAGTGTCAGATTTGTGGAGGAGGCAGCAGGGCAGTGGATCTGAGAAGACAGAGCTGTAATATCACATGGCAGGGTGTAGAGTCCATTCAATGTTAAATACTGCCCATAAATTTTGGACTGAGCACTTAGCCTTGGATTTCAAGAAAAGATTTCTGGAAGCATTTTGCATGAAGTGAAACCAATTACTTTCTTTAAAATAAATACATAAACGATTAAAAATTTTCAAAGTTTTATGACATTAATGTTACACTAAATACAATATGTGCATTTAAATACTGTCCATGTAATTTATACATATTTCTCTTATTAATGTAGCAGTCATACACCACTACTGCATATTTACATTGTTTTCCCCTTGCAGTCCTGGCCTGGACTCTGCATCAGCTCATCAGCAGGATGAGGGATGCTACACATGCCAGGTTCTCAGATCCTAGAGCAAGGAGTCATAACAATCCAAGTAAAGGAACCTGTTAATCTTTGTAAATAAGAGTCCTGCTATGCTATTTAAAACACTCTCTTTCATTTTATGTTTGAGAGAAATAATAGCGCTAGCTTGTGTGGGTAGTATCACTCTCCCCAGTGAAAATCTTTGAACACTTAAAATTGAAGTATTTTGCATAGAGTGCTGGGAAAGGATAAAGTTCACATATCAAAACAAGTAAGAGCTTTAACCAGTAGTTCTTAAGCAGAAAATTGGCTTACCAGGCAGATGAAAAAAAGAAAACAAAAGAAACAGAGAAATAAGCTTGCTGTGACTGAACTGTGTGTCTTTCAGATGAGAAAAAAATGTTTAATTTATTTTATGGATGTTATAAAAGTGCTTATTTAATTTCACACAGTGAGGTTCCAAATAGCAACAAACATTTTAATTAGAAATGTAAAGTGGGAAGTGTGGTGTACACCAGAATAAAATAGTTTTACATAAAACACAGTGAAAATGAAAGGAAAAAGACACCTTATTTTAAAACATTTCTAAATAAAAATGAAAGGCTCCTACTCTAGTTACTTATTTGGCTCCATTGTATCTACAGACCTACATGCAATCTTATTATTTAGATCTCCAGTCAACACTTATTCTTATTTTCCTTCAAAATTTATCATTCATCATTTTTATCCCATATTATTCATTGAACTTCTAACCCAATGTGACACTGAGGATTTCACATTCTGTGCTGTATGTGTGTGAGAGGTATTTCAGCCATTCAGGCACACAGGGTAAATGTTTTTTCTGAGCACTCCAGTAGCTGTAGGACAGCTCACACAGAAAAGATCTGCTGTGCTTATTTCACAAATCCGAGGCACAATGTGAGAGCAATAACTATTAAATATTATCTCTTGGGAGAAAGAAAAATAATATTCTCTCTCAGGGAAATTATTTTTTCCACAAGATTGAAGTATAATTTCAGTCATTCCCACTAGCACTAAATGGAGTGAAAATAAGAATGGCGAAGACAAATGCAAAGTGCTACAGTAACTGAGCCCTGGCACCAGCACCTCCTGTTAATTTGTGTTTGCAGAATAAAGTTCATGTTGATTTTAACACGACTTTCTCCCAAAGCATTTAATCCAAAGATGATTTCACACCAGATCCTATTCATTCATAGCAAATTGTTTGAAATAATTTCTGGAAGATTCCTCTTCTGGTTTTGAAATCAAAATGCCAGCATTATCTCCACAGGGAGACAATTTGAATAACATTCTTTGATCGCTGGTACTTTGACGTTAAAAAAACCCAACAAACCCCAAACAAAATAAACCAAACTAAATCCTGATAATTAAATAAATAAATTAGAAAATGGGTGAGTTTACTGGAGGAAACCCATGCACACAGGAAAGCAGACAAAGGTCCAACAGATACATACTCCTGCAGCAACACGCATTGCACACCGAAGCAAAGTCACGTGCTAAAGAGAAAAGCACTTTCATTTCTTCAAGGGACAATTCTTCAACAAATCTAACAGTATTCAACACGGTAAACAGTGATCTCAGAAAACAAATCAGTAAAATAAGTCAAGATTTGCAAGGAAAAAGTTATTTCTGTTTGTAGAGGAATAGTGGTTACCTGTAGCCTTAATGGTAGTAAATGCTAAAATATAAAGCTATGCGGCAAAGTTAAAATCCAATTATAGTGCGTTTAAAAAGTAAAATGTATTTCCTTTAGAAGCTGAAAAGCTGCTGAGGTGCACAATACCCCAAACACTCCATGTGCAGCATGAATCATCCCAACACGGAACGTGTAGTTACAGGTGAGGATCATGATGAGGGGTTGAGATGTCTCATCCCAGAGCTACTCCTGTCCTCATCCTAATGAGCACTCTTCTGGTGGGCAGCCAGGATCACTCAGAAAATTCTTCCAGGCAGGAAGTAGTATCAATTAAGTGCCCCTTTGCCTTTGCTCTGCCCCAGCAACAGGAGTGGCAGCAGCTGGCAAGTTGTTTTGTGGTTTCTCTAGGTCGGCACTGAGGTGACGGCTGTGGAGAGCACCCATTCATTTCCTTGGGCTTGGTTTCATAAACCCAACATCCCAAAAAGCTCTTTATGGTCTTGCTATTCAGCAATTTCTGTTTTTCTCTTAATTCTAGATAATAATGGTGTTTTATCCAACTGATACTACTGTTTTCAAGTAAAATGTTGGTGGCATTGCTTTACAACTCTTTGATAAATGCTCCAAATTGAGTAAGCTCATGCTTCTCATTCTTTTTCTGTTGACAATAATCTTTTGCTGGGAGTAAATTCATTTTACTGGTCAAATATGATAAATATGGATTTACTTTCATTAATAACTATGGCATGTCCTGATTTTATTTCAAATCTATACCTGAGGAATACTACAAATGGAAAGGGCTTAGAGGCAAAGAGGCAAATAAGCATGATTACAGAACCACTGTATTTTTGTGGTATCTGACCTAGAGAGTAACTGTTTACAAGCTGTCTAGAAATGCTAACTATGCTTTTTCTCATGTATAAGTTATTAAACGACCTTCAGAAGTTAAAGGTGTTAAGCTAAAATTCCTCTCCAAGACTGTAGGGGGAAAGTGTACCTCAGTCAAATGCAGATTGGGGGTTGATTCTATTTCTAGAGCTGCTGGGTTATGACATTCTCCCATCCATGCACAGGAATTTAACTCCTGCCCATAAGGAATGCTAGAGAAATCAAACAAAAAACCTCAAGCAAACAGTACCATGGGTGTCATGTCACGGATATATAGGCAAAGTGTATAGGATGACTTGAGCCTTCCTGAGCATCTAAGAGCTGAGCACATGGAACAGCCCAATTGATGACCTGCCAGACAGTTTGTTATTCATATATGATTGAGTTTTCCATAGCCCTGGCCTAGTGCTTGGTATTTTATTGATAAATATAGGAAAAGAAATTTCATCTGAAGATCTTAGAATAAAAACAGACAAGTACAGGCAAAGAATCAGAAAGGGGAAAGCAACTGAACAATCAAATTTGGCAGTGTTGCTTTAAAAAATAATTTTCTTATATTTCTGTTACAATATGGGCCAAATGAAAATGATTATGACTTTAGGCCTAGAGCCTCAGTGAATGTTTATTATCATTATTGTGCAAAGCATCAGTGATGTACTTGGGACTATACTAGCATTTAAACCAGAAAAGGATAAAACAAGGTGTATTGAAAGATGCAGGGGAACGCTGTGGGAAATCTCCCTAGAACATATAAAATGAAACACAGAGAGCTTTAAACTGACAGGGTGGTTTCTGTGAATTTCTTGAAAGAAAAGAGTCTCTAAAAAACATTTCAGAAAACAAAGACAGTGAACTGCTATGGTGGCATTAGGGAGATTTGTGGAAAATGTGGGAAGGGAAAAAAAAGGCACAGGAATGCTGTTGTCAGAACCTGGACATACAGAAGCCATGGTAAGAAATAAGGTCTGAAATGTTAGTAGGATGAAGCTTCATAATATCAAACTGGCCCAGGGACTAGGCTGGAAAAGCTTACAAAAAACAGCCACACATTTTAGCTCCCAGAGGAATATTTTCTATGTGATTTGGCATAGCTGCAGGGGGAATGGAGAACTGCAGGTGTAGATCAGGCAGAGGAGAGAGATGAGTCAAAGATGACCGCAAGTGGAGAGAGGTCAATTGAAAAGAAGTAAAGAAAGCAGAGCTGGAGGTAATTTAAACTTCAATTCTACAGTGACTAATGACAGAAATAAGAAAAGCTGTCTCAACTATGTTTTCTCTTCACTTTCAATAGGTGGAAAATCCCAAGGGAAAAGAATCTCACTTAAATGAATGTAACTTATCAAAGTAATAGTTCCAAGACATTAAAACATTTACATCATCCCTAATTAAAGTGAGGAGGATGCTGTTTGTAAGGGTAGCTTATTCTTAAGTGTTACTTAGGAGTTTTCCCTACAGGGAAATAGTCTGCAATAGCTAATCCAGAACAGCTATTTCACAGCTGATCCTCAAGTTTGTGCTCTTCTCCCACAGTCAGTGTCTGTTTAGTCCATATCAGACCTGGGTAAAGATGAACCAAAAATAAAATTCCAAATACAGGAGCATCTGTACATGATGTTAGACCAGAAAAGCTTTCACATTTTAAATTCAGGCTCCAGATATTTCATACTATGACCAGAGAGCTTCGTTTTTATATTGCTACCTAACAAGACAAACTGGATTCAAATATTCTTAAATGGGTGAAACAAAAATGAAATAACTGAAATGAAAATATCTGCCTAAAAAGGTAAGCTAAGTAAGTGTCAGGGAGAGGGTGAGCTTGTAGCTTTGACCTGACTCATATCTTACATTTCCATGTGTAGATGGGGAGCTTTAACTTTTCCTTTTCGAAAAAAATCAATCCCTAATTTGATCAATACTCATAAGAAAAATTTAAACACCAACTGGGCATAGCTAATATTTTATGAAAAACACTTGAAAGAGATGTAAAATGCCTATCAGTTAGCATTGCAGACAATGTAAAATAATTGCATCAGACATGCATGCAACAGTTACAATTGCTAACTCAGATTAGAGTTTTCTAGTGGAACCCTGACACTTTAATTTTTCGTATCAGCAGCACCAAAGCTATTCCATGATAAAGACCTAACTTCCGAGCTACATTTCTCAGGTTGACAGTTTTGATGTGAAAACAGTAAACACAGTAAATAAGATGCTTTTTTGTTGAATAACAAACCTTTGTTTTTAAGATTAGAATGGCTGATCTTCCTGTCTTATATTTTAATCATATGTATTCTTTATATCTACTTTAATACGCATTTAAGTTGAATAGTTCTTTCTTCAGTAAATTTAAAAAAAAAAGAAATCATGTAACAGGAGAGTTCATCACTTTACCTCCAATTTGCCATGTGCACAGCCTAACAGCAATAGGTTGGCTCTGTCCCTCTCACAGGAAATAGGAGACCAAGGCCATGCTCCATCACTAGTTGCTGACCACCAGCAAATGACCATATCTTGCATACAGTTTATTGCCAGGTGATGTTTCATCCTTCTACCTTCTGGTCCAAGTATATCAACATAAGAAATCTGATGGAAGAAAAAAAATACAGGAAATATTTGAGGTGACAAAATAACATAGCAGGAGCAAATGGGAACAGTTACTTTGGATGTGCAAGAAAGAATACACAGAACACTGAGTACATATATATCTTCATATAGGCTGTCTGTAAACGTAAAAATATCTCCTCAGACAGAAAGACATGCTCACGCTTTTATCTGTGGGGAGGGGATTGGGATGGAAAGGAATATGAGTTAAGAAGGAATTTACTGCAATGACTCCAATCAATACCAAAATGTACAGTCATGGTTGCTTGACAGCATCGACCTCCAAACAGGATTTAAGCTTAGCCATATTAAATGACAAGTTCTGCAAAGCTGACCACGGAGCTAAGGCTAGTGTTTAAGACATAATCAAATATTAAATATATTCTACAGTATCTGAGCAAATATATATCTTTTTTTTTGCCTCCCAAAATTAAGGAATGGAAACACAAACATCTGCTTTGCAAAAGAATATATACTTTTCTGCATAATGTGGATGAGCTACAGCATCATGCGTAAAGTTTATGCAGCTCTTGAGAATTGGGCCTCTTTCTCAGGAAGGATTTGTGGAATTTATTATTCAAACTCTGTTATTTGGAGCATGGTTATTTGAAAACATGAGCAGTGCACCATCTGGGTGACACATGCCAAGGAAATATAGATTGCACCGCATTTCTGCTTAAGGAATTAATGGAAGGTTGATAGCTAGAGGAAAAAAAAACTATCTTGCCATTGCTGGTCAGCAATAATCGAACCACTTTCTGGGGATTAAGCGCATGGCTAAGCCTACTGGACCAGACACTAGCAAAGGGCAGGGGGTCTTCTTATCAGAGAAATGCTTCTGGAGCCAGTCTCACTACATGACAGATTGCTTTCATATTCCTGTCTGCAAGGCAACAAAGGCTGGCAGTAATGCGATAATGCCAGAGTGCAATGGGTGTTAAGAACCCGTTGCATTTATGTATTGTATTTAGTAAATAATCAGGCTCATCCAAATTGTGATCTCAGCTCTCAACCAAGGCCATTAAAATCAAGGTTAATGCTTTAATAATCCTTTGCTGTTTTTCATATGGTCAAAAAGAACCCTTTTCTATTTGCATGGTCATAATATTATTGACCTCTTCATCCCATGAATACACATCAAAAGCAACTGAAATCAAAGTAATTACCAATGTTGTTCTCTCATGGTAAACATTTAACTCCTTGTTCTGTCTTCTTCAGTAAATTGAAATGGATTAAAAAACACAAACAGGAAAAACTTACGAAAGGTCAATATTTTCAGAATATCCTGTGTTTTACTTGTCAAAATATTTTAATGGGTAAAGACAAAACATACACAATAGTTAGCAGGTAGCTGCTACTTAAAATAGACCATATATAAATAGCAAACTTGGTGACAATGCATTGATTAGGCTGGAAAAGCACAAATGCTTTCACAAGTATTAATTAGTCCTGTATTAAAGTGTTAACTGTTCGTAACAACCTTACATGTCGTAACAGCCATAAATCTTTGTAAATCTTAATGTCTTGCATTAGACATGTCACTCTCAAACATGGACTCATGTCACTGAGAAAAGGCAAATAGTAATAGATGGTTTTCTATTTTGCTGGTCTTCAAGACTGCAGTGATTCATGTAATAGTTCTTTATTGTTTCAAAGTACAAATAAAATTTAGGGTGGTATCAATTAGAAAGGAAGAGGATAGAGAGATTAATTCATTCATTTAGGTATACACTGTGTAAAAAACTCAACTTTTGGATAAATATCAAGCTGTGAGGAGGAAAGCATGGTTGACTTGTTCTTATTATTGACAGAACTCTGTCAGTCCTGCATTACTGCCAATTTTGCCCACCATGAGCCTGGACACTGTTGTGAAGCTGCTTATCATTACAATGATAATATGTCAGAAATTTAATTATATATTACAAGCACTTTTCTCATTTTAGAAATGGGAATGTAAACCCAAATACTACATTTCTCTAGGCTACGCCAAAAGTCAGAGGTAGAAATGAAGGCTACAATCAAATTTCCTGAATCTTGGCTCCAGATTTTAATCCTGTGTTAGTTCTATACCAGGGCACGCTACCTTTTCCGTTTAATTTCTCTTAAAAAAATACCCCGACCCTAAAGAACCATTTTTTCTCCTAAACCCCCAACATTTGTAATTGTTACAAGTTTGCACAGTTGCAATTGAGAGCCATTCTGGTGCGAGTGACACTTGGTGCTGTGTTTGTGATCTTTCAGCTTTTAGAAGCTTGACCAAAAGCAGCCATGAAGAACTCTAAATCAATGCAGAGAGCTGACACAATATTATTGCAGAAGGGAATAATACTTTCTTCAGTCTCACACTGGTGCAATTCTGAAGATAATAAAAATTATATTTAGCTGCCTAACTAGCAATCCTCACACAAAAGAACATTCAATTAAAAAATGCAAATGCCTTTTTTTTTTTGGCTGGCAGAGAAATATTCCACAGTGATTCCCCCTGATTTCAAGAGAAAGCAGAGTTAACAGCGAGCATGGAGGTGTTTTGAGCTCAGCTGTGCCAGCAAAGGACTGAACAACCCTATTAAGGAGTGCGTAGATACTTCTGGTTTCACTAAACATTAAGTCAGGAGCTATGGCCCTCACACTTCAATGACAAAGGCAGTTCACCACAGCTTCTGCATTAAACTTTAGTGCTATTAAGGAAAAAGCCCCACCACACACCGCAGTCTCTCCCAAAGCACAGCCTCAATGAATGCCACAGGCCAGGCACAAGGCACAGCATTTTAAAGTAAAGTATGTATCAGCTCAGTTCCCAGTGAACAGTGAACTGTCTCAAATCCACGTTATAGAGGTTGGATCAATCTTGCAAACACAAGCCATTGCTGAAAAGAGGCCCTGAACTGAAACAGCCTGGAAAATGTATTAGATATTAATCCTAGCAGAAAGTATTTCTCCCGAGCAAGTTAAAACACATTATGGCAAAACTTAAATTAAACATATCCTTAAAAAGCTTGACTTGCAGATGCAAGCTCCCTTATGTGAGGAAGCAAATTACTGGGGGGTTGTCAAGGGGAAAATATTTGCTATCACAAGATTGTTTTCTTTAACATTTATCCAGTCTGAAATAAATACAAATTCTCTCTTTTGCACGGAACATCTTTCTACATTTCTTGGGAAATGGCCTGACCCTTCTTCATTCTTGCAGTGAATTGGATGCAGCCCCTTTCCTATTTGAACGGTTCAAAGTTAATTGCCTTGGCTGATTATTTTTTCATATTACTGTGGCACCAAGCACTTCCACCTAAGGAAGAGGTGTCCTGATGCCAAAATGCTTATGGCTGAAATAAGTTATGTCTACCCAGACCAATCCGTCCAAGACACAGTGTCATTCATCTTGAGATGAGCTGGTTTCCACTGACCTCCAGATTGGGTAGTTTAAAGCTAGCTCAGCTTTCTCTAGGCTACCTTTCACCTGCTGCTGTCATTGCAGTGAAGACACACCCACACAAAAAGGGCTGCAAAAAGGGAGTATTTCAATCTTCACTGGGTAACTAGTGAATTGAGGCACAGAGGAACCAAGTCACTTGCCGAAGGTCACACACATGGCCAGCGGTGAGAAGCTCAACTTCCGTGTCTTGATTCCTTACTCAGTGGCTTAATTCTAAAAGCAACTCTCCCAACAACACCATTACTGTAACTAGAAGTGAAATTAAGATTTCTGCAAAGAATTACAACAGCCTTGGGGCTCAGACAGATGACCAAATTACCAGAGCTTCATGTGTTTGTGTCTATCAGCTGAGCCACAGTAATTGACCATGCATGTGTTTTCAGCCCACAACAAACAAGAGGTAAAACACATTAACTTAAATTTTTTACACTGAGGTTTACCATTACAGACTTTGCTTCATGCTTGTTAGGTGCCAAGAATGTGCCAAGGGTCACTTACTCTTGTTCAATGGACACAAGGTAAACTGTCAAATGTGTGTCTGAGCCTGAAAATAAACACAGTAGAAATCTGAATCCCTCTTGGCACAGTATTTTAAGTCCTTAACTCAGAATGCCATTGTAATTTTTTTTTTTTTAACTTTTCAGTAACTTCCATTTTTAGAGTTTGACCTGCTCTGGTCAATTATATAAAGGTTTGCAATTTATGTTGCTATACAGTATCAGTGAACACCGGTGATTCATGATGTATAGTTCCTGCAATATTTGCAGTCACCATTGGCAGCTATACCTTGAAGTCCAAACAAGAGAGCTTTTCCAGTCTTTTGTTTACATCAGGAGAATCCATTGTCTTTGCAAACTGAATAAAGCAGAGTTGGTTATGGTCCTCAAATGACAAGATGATGAAACTGTCTGTAAGAATAGCTGGGGAAAAAAAACCAAATAAAAATTGTCAGCACTGTAATACCTGTTTCTAGTAACAAAACAAAGTAGTGAACACTCCACTGAGACACTACAAAAAGCAATTTTTTTCAAAGCAGTATCTTAAATATTACACTGAAAGCCCTGTAATGTCCTAAAACATATCAGTGTGTCATCCTGACAGGACCTTCTTGGAAATGAGAAATAAAGCCTAGGGAATTCTCTGATTACATACACCTGAATAAATTATCTCATATCAAATTGCCACTACATTTCAATATACATTTTATGCCCTTCCACGTTAATTTTCATCTCAGTGTTCAGCTTTCAGTATTTTTTCTCCTTATGGTTACATCCACTGGTATTTTGGAAATACGCCTCATACAACTTAGTTTGTATTAAGGGTGATAAATGCAAATTAGTACTTGAGGTGTATCTGGTGCTTTGACATTGTGAGGTTCCTGGTGCTGCTGCAGACACCAAGGACGCTGTTCCATGCAGGATTAGGCTTTAGAGGGGTTATGAATTTGTTGAAAGCTTCACATGGGGACACCCAAACAATGCAAGCAACCAAAATGGAGCAGACTCCCTTGGAGTCTGGAAAAGCTCAGTGGAATTCCCACTGTTATCATAAGGCAGTGCAAGACCAAATCAGTTCAATACAAAAGTGATTAACTAATCTGACAATGAAAATTACTTAGCAAATCATATCTAGGATTTTTCCCAAGTGTTACCCAGTTATTGAAGCAGCACCCACACTTGGAGAGATGTCTGAATATGAAGGGAGTCATCAGGGTAAGTAGTACCAGATCGGTGAAGAATCACTGATGATTTAAAACAGAGCTAGAAAGCTGTGCTCAGACTGTAAATTCAGAAACCTCTCCTAAAAGGAAAATGCCAATTCAAGTGGAACCAGATTTAGAAACAAACAAAGAAAACTCGGTGGAACAACCTCCAAAAAACAAACTTAAAAAAAAAAAAAATCATTTATTACTAATATCCCAGATTCCTAAACCTAAATTTTACATATCCTTAAGTAGATTGACAGTTTAATCTCACATGTAAGCATGGGAAACTGGCTACTCAGCTTTGCTTTTCTTTAGTCTGATTTATAACCACTTGCATTTTCCAACAGTCATGTCCTGGCACAACCCTGAAGTATCTGGTATGCAAATGCTAAAGGGTAAGAGTTTAGAGCCAAAGAATTGCCTTTGAAATGTAACATTAACACTATCTTTTTTTTTTTGGGGGGGGGGAAGGTGATAAAGTATCTGATAAGGTGATTCAGAAGCTATCACAGATCCTGCACACACATGAAAATTGAAAACCATTGAATATGGTGTCCTCAATATCTGTGTACACAGTTAAAATATTTTTATGTCCTCACAGACATAGTTTACATTAAAGATGAGCTACAAAAACCTCAGATGCTGATGAAATTTTGCCTATAAATAATAAGAATCAGGAGGACTTTCTGAGGTGCAGGAGGATTATAAAACAGAAGTAATTTTGTATTTTGTGCACACCATCTGACCTTTATTCCAAATGTTAAGAGGACATTCTACTCCGAATGAGAATTATAACAATTTCACAAGTAATTCTGGCAGATTGTAACTGTTACCCATTTCTACATACCCACAATTGCTGAAGTGAGAACTTTTATTTTTATACAGGCTTCTTGTACTAAATGTAGAATTTCTCTTGGCCAACCTTATAATCACAGCTGCAATTTGAAATCAGATTTGGAAAGACATGTTGTTTTGTTGAATTAAAATTAATTTCCTCTAGGACAACATTATCTCATGTTTCTCATGTAAGGATAGTACAGTATAAAAATTTGTATTTTGAGCACCATTTGTGTGGATAACAAAAGCATTTTCTTTCATTGTTCATGAAAATAAAAATTGTATTGCAATGAAAGTTATTGAGTGATTTGCTTTTACAAAACAGAGGCAGTTTTATTTTACCTTCAGACCTGGGTATTAGCAAATGTGGACGTTTATGAAAATCTTGAATAAGTGAAAATAAGAACAAAACATTATATAATGTTATTTATATAATAAATATAGTGGTCTAAATATAGTAAAACATATTTACTGCTTTATTGTTGCTTTAGTTGTAAGCTTTCTTAGTTAGCAGTATTTTCGAAACAAATATTTGTATTTCTATGACATATTAAGCCAAGGTAAGGCATGATACATATAATGTAATTTTTTATTATTTTTTAAATACAGACTATTCAAAATAATTTCCACAAACACTTTCAATTTCAATAACCTTAGCTTCCATGGCTTCCTACTTTTTGTCACCCGAAAGTAGGAAATCCTCCCTCTGGAAACAGTGGGGAAAAAAATCAGAGATGGAATTAATAGTCCAGTAATTAAGGTGAAAAACAGAAAAAAGAAGTCAAGATAGTAAATGTGTTCTATGCTGTCTGTGTAATTAGTTAATAAAAAATGAGGTCAGGGTTAATTTTTTTTAATAAATAAAGATTCTGCTAACATAGTTATATTAATGTTAACTTTCAAGACTAAACTACAATATATTGATAAGAAAAGATCAGAGGGACACAGTATTGTAGTTTCTCAAAAAACTAGGCCAATATTCAATAGATGCCTGGGTATAGAGAAAAATAAATTATTAAAGATCAAACTTGAATTAAGTACATATTCTTACTAGAAAGATGTAATGTGGGTCTACTCTTAGAGAGTTTGGAAGGTAGTCCACATGTAATATATCCCACACCAAAATTTCACACTCCTGCTTGTGCAAAAGCCAAGATACCAGTCGATTTCTCAATGATATGAGTCATATCATAAAGCTGTGGAAAACATGGAAGTTTTTTTAAGTTTTCCTCTGCATTAAATGAAAACTTAATTTTTAACAGTCACTAGTAAATAACAATAGTGAGATTCTGGGTATCAAGAAACTATATCAGAACACCTCCACATAACAAATTTACCCAGCCTTTTTTTATAACAACTTTAATAATAACTATCCCATGTAATTATTCAATTGGCTAATGTTTGGTTGTGTCCCATTTCCCTACTTACGAAACAAATATGACAAGTTCAAATGGCATGTTCACAGCGATTACAATGTGTAAGAAACGGAATTTTAGAAACTCACACAGCATTTGACAAGCCTGAAAACTTTGATGTTAAATATTATTCTTAAAGTGCTCTTAGTCCTGAGGGTTGTAACTATAGCATTACATGCAATTACTTGTTGTGTTTGCAAGTCCCCAGTGGCAATAATTAGTCTACCTGTTGACATACTGTTTCTCTACTCCATTGTTAATGCAGGCAATTGATTTGCACATGGGTGTAATTACCATCACTGATGGTGTCAGAGATGAGCTTCCCCACCAGGGTCCTGTCAATCACCACTTTCTCCAGCTGTGGCCCAGAAAGGCTTAGGGACACCAAGATACCTGAGTGAAAGAGGAGCTGAATCCAAAGGGCGAGAAAACAAGACATCAAAAATCATTAATAAAGTGAAGCGTTCCAAGGTACATATTAGCAGCCATCCATTACGTAGTAATCTAATTTTCAAAATTACAAAAATGAATTATCATTGATGTGAAGATATCTTATAATGACTTTGAAAGCTTTTTCAATAGAAGAAAGAGATGTAACACGACACCGAATTATAAGGGTACAAGAACTACAATTGCTGAACACTTGAAGAAGCAGCTAAGTCCCCAAATGTTGCATAAAATGTACTGAATTAGTTTGTTAAGAACGGAGATCAAAAATCTGTTCTGAATGAGGGAAGGAATTACACTGATCACTCTATCATCCATGGACCTGATTTTTTCTGTATGAAGTAACTGCATAGCCTGCATGTAAAACCATATAAAGTAGGGTTTCATATAATTCTATATTATTATCACAGACTAAAACCAGCACTTTTTTGCTATTCTTGTTATTTCTGATCATTCATATATTGTTTAAATTAAATATTTGTGCCCTACCACAGAGATAGCTGTGAGCCCCCAACAAATCAATTCACTCCTTGACATAAGGGTATAGATGTCTCTCTTAGAAAGAAAAGCTTTAAACTGTTGGACAGAATAGTCAGAGGGTTATTTCAGAGTTAATTGAATATTCATGCCTAATTAATTCAAATTAAGTGATACATATAATCTGGGAGACTAAGACACAGTATTTATCAGCTCCTTCTTATGCAATGTCTTCTATCAGAGAGAGAATGCTCAGTGGGAGGAGTTACGAAAAACTTTTTTTTTTTCGCATAATTAAACCATTAGTCATTTTCTGAATGCAAGTACTATAGCAAAGGAATTCAGAAAATAAAACCCATAAAAGGAATTCTCAGTGGAAAGACCATTGCAGACAAGTCCAGAGGGGCCACGAAAGGCCAGGAATCTGGGACTCCAGCTCTTACTTCTACATAACAGTAGATTTTTAAAGAAATCCCTGAGCTTTTAAAAAAACTTAACTGCTAAAGAAACACTTGCCCTTGTAGGAGAATTTGGCAGAAAAAAATTCCCTGTTTGTTCTGTGGTGGAGCTGTGAGACAAACATGGTTGCAATATAATCTTTAGAAGTTTCTTGCAGTAAAATCCACTGGATTGTATAATAAATAAAAAGTATGGGGGACAGGAACATAGTCATCTAATTGGACATGCCCCTTGTACTCTGCTCCCAATAATTTAGTTACAGAAACTCTCAGTTATACATATTTTGCCATATGTCTATACCTCTGTGCTCTCCAAAGAACAGAACAAGTGTATTTAAATAAATTATGCTCTTGCCCTAACATCTTTAACCAACATTTTTTTAAAATAAATTCTAGTGATGTATGAAATCAAAACAAAAAAAACCTGTGATGTGAAATTAATTTCTAAGAACAAATGATCAGTTCCCATCCTGCCAAAGTCTAATCATACATTAATATGATAGATGTGTATATAGTCAGTGTTTCACTATTCCCTCCCATGACAGATGTCCTTTAAGGTTTTGTCCTAGTAAAAATGTTAGACACGCTTACACTCATGCAGCTTTTATTCCAATCTTTCAAAACTTCAATTTGTCCTTATGTTGAAGTTAGATTAGATAAAATCACAATTTATTTCCAACTTGGTTACATGAAGTCCAGCAAGGTTTGACTACAGTTGGCTGTAAATGTCCAAAAACCCTTCTGGAAAAAAGTGAGGGTTGAAACCCAGGAGCTGACAAACTGTGATACAAAAAACAATCAAGGAAAACTACATAAATACTCTAGGAAACTCTCTTCTAAATTGCTGAATGGATATCAGCCTGATAGAGTAAAACACCCTCAATCTTTCAGTGTTATGTGCCAACAAGAGGGATGGTGCAGTCAGGGTGTAAATTCACTTTAGGCCTACGTATTAATTTCCTGGTAATGGCATAAATCACACCTGTTACAGAGCTATAATAAGAAACAATGAAAACCTCCCCAGGGTTTCAAGACAAGAAATTTATATAAATATAAAATGTTGTGCTAACGGGTGTGCTTTGCTTTACATTTATGAAACTAGTCATTAAAGCAGTGCCATGGATTTTCAGTATTGCACAGATCTCTATGCTATCACTATGGCATGACAATCACAGATAGCAGGTAAAAGTAGTATCATTTTCATGGCTTTTATTGTTTCTCACGTTGTGCTCCCCCCTTCTTTCATTTTACAGCAAAACATTCTTTCTCATTATTCTCCTCAGAAGTTTGAGATATTTGGGAAAATCTTAAATTGTAATTTAAGAAATTTTTGCTACAGTACTTCAGCATGGTTGATCCATAGGTTTAAGTTCATTCTTCTAGGCACTTTGGAGTCTAAATTTAAAAAGTAAATCAGAGACCTTACATACTATATGGCCAAGATTAGCATTTCATCCATCTCCCTTTAAAAATGCTTTGGATTAGAACTGAGGTTTCTTAAAAATTAGTTCTTAGAGTTTACCATGAAGTACAAGCAGGTACTTAAAGAAAGCAGGGCAGCGGTGGAGTCACCACCTCTGGAGGTATTAAATATGTATATATGTGGAACTGAAGGGCATGTTTTAGGGACGAACTTATGAGTGTTAGGTCAACAGCTGGACTCACTCTTAAGGGTCTTTTCAGCCCTAAATGATTCTATGATTCTATGCTATCTTTCATCAAAAATATCCCGTAAAAGAGAAAATATTTATGTGCTCAAATTGAAACCAGTATTTCAATTTGCCACATTCTGTGTAGTCCGTGCAAAGACTGCTCCATGATAATAAGGTCTAGGTGCTGTTACACATAAGCTTGCCTAGTTAAGCTCATATTTTGGTGGATGGGAACAGTCCAATCACAAGCATGAATGAATATAAAGCAAATAGGGAAGACTGCAGACTTGGTTTGAACACAGATACACAGTGATCCAACTCCAAAGGGAAGAGCCCATCATTGTTACGGAAGAAAAGCCAATGTAAGAGGCATTATTTACACAAGGCACCACATCATTCCATCTAACAGATATTAAATTAGGGAAAGAAATTCACAACAATGAAACACATCATAAATTTTTCAGATTGAAGTACTATGATGGGAAAGAACAAAATCAGAAGAGCCATCTCCAGAGCTTGAACAGTCACAAGATGTTCCTAAACAAATATGAAAGCATGACTTCATACTGATCGGAAGAATAAGGCAGAGCGTTTGTACTTGAATGTAGCCTGAATAAAATATTTGGGCACCTACATGATGAGAAGGAAGGGCTATTTAATTTCTGTGCTATCGAGGAGTTGAATGCGAAGGCTTTGATAGAAGGGATTATGTACTTTATATGCCAAAAATTTTTCTCCACTAAGCAAGAAAGACATAAGCAGCAGAGGATACTCAGGGGAAGACTTAGCCCTGCCCTTTCCCAATAGCAAAGTGTTCCAATATGTATTTGAGTTGGTTTTTATTAAGCAAAGGACTTAAGTACAGGTTCATGACTTATGGACTTTAGTACAACTTAAGCATCTACTTAAGTGGATCCCTTTATCCTCAGAAGCCTGAGCCCTTGACTCCTCATTCATGCAGCTCAGCTGCTTATCAGCCCTTCTACCTAAAAAGATACCTGTGGAGCAAAGCCAGGGTTTGTGTCTATCTGATTAAAATTGGAAGAGAAGGAAAATACGCCTGTAAAAAAATATTGCTGCAAACTGTTTACCCTTAGAGAGCCCAACTGACAAAGGAATATGCAAAAGGAGAGGAGAATTGCAAAGCATTTCTTGTTCAAGCAGGTTCCCAGGGTTTTTCCCCACCTCTTCATTCCAGATTGCTTTCTTAGCCACCCCACCGTAATTACTGTGTTGCATGCTTTATTACAGATGAAGTTATTGTTGTTACACGTTACTGTTTCACAATAATCAATGCATTTGTACTTCTAGCTCCAAATATCTAAAACCACACAACACATTAATGGATGTGATCAAAAGCAACCAAAAGAATTTAATATGAGGGCAGTGTTCCTCTTAGTAATTGGGAATGGGTGCTGGCTTCTCATGCATTCTAGACAGAATGTCTTGGTTTTCATATCAAATGTGCTATGTCACCATGCATCTTGCTAAATCAGTTTGCTTATGGGCATTGTAGCTGACAGAACAAGCCAGAAAATATTGCTGTGGATCTCAATTCAGAATCCAGTTCTAAGTATGTCGATGATGGCAACAGAAGAAGTATTTATATACACACGTAAATTGCAACACAAATACAATTAAATGAAATCAAAACAATTTAGCAAAGAATACATAAATCTTTTTCATTAGCATGTTACAGATATGATTCATAGCTAGTGCTTGGCTTTTATACAATAAAATGTATAACAATGTTGGTATGTGATTAATTCAACATCATAATGCAAATGTAAAACTTAAAAAAATTTGGAAATAAAATGTTTCAGCTAGATCTCATTTATTTTTACTGCCTTATATTATGAAACCAAGCCTCAACCAATGGCATCATTTCATGGGAAGATTTCATGATTTTGTGGCAAAACTTAAAAGCATTCCAAAGAGTTAGAGAAGGAGACTAAGAAGAGAATCGGCCAGAGCCGAGTTGAGTAAACTCAACAATACCGATAAAATTAATTCCTTAGGTTATTACTCCCTGGCAGGGAAAGCTGAGGAGTACAGTATCATCTTATTGTAAAGACCTCTTGTCTTTTTCCTGTCATCCTTCTTTTGTAGTCTATTTATTTTCCTTTGACATCAGTTAACTGAAGATTACAGGATTATTTCAGCAACTCAACACAGGTCATCAAAGTTGGGGGTCAGAAGTACCATACAGAAATGGTGTGGGCTCAGACCCTATTGGAACAGAGCTAAAGAGAAGACCTCAGCCCTTTAGGACTCAACTAAGCTTTTTTAGACATGAGAGCAAACTCCTTGACAAAAATCCCTGTACTGCCTGGGTTATGTTTACATGAACTGGCACATCATCTATTTCAGAAGCCCTAAGCAGTGCTGGAATGCATACTCAGGACTGCAAAAATAAAGGTCATTGGGTTTTTTTGGCAATGGACAAGGAAGTAAATATGAAACTTCTAATGCGCTGATTGCACACACACACACACACACACACAAAAAAAAAAAAAAAAAAAAAAAAAAGATAAATTTTGATGCATAAAATGAAATGCTAAGAAAGGTAGAAAGCCAGGCCAGCATTATGGTCATTCTAGGCAAACTCATACAGAAAAGCCAGCTTTGAGAAATACACTCATGCAATGGACAAGACAATCTGCAGGTAAAACAACTGGATTTCTCATTGGGGCATATGCATGAAGCCTAATTGGCCATTCACACATAAACAGATAGCATAACAGCATGCTTATTTTTAGCAGAGGCATGTTTAAAATTACAGCCCCCAATTCTTGCCTGTGGGCCAGTTCTGAGATGGAAGTGCTGGAGGAAGAGTGAGGGATAAGGAACAGTGGTATGTAGGTTACAGAAGGCACACTGGCAGCAGCCCTATGCTTGTTTTTCACAAAATCTGAGGGAAATCATACTACTCTTTTAAAGGATAGTCTTGTTTTCACTGCATCATCTTCCAGTTTTCCTTGCATTTGGCTTGCTTAAGGTACAGGAGCCATTGAGTTGTTGGAGGGCACATTGTTATTAAAATACAAAGGGAACTGCTCCTGGTTCAGCTACAGATATGGCAGATTCAAATACAAATTAAAGTTAATGAAAAATGGGAAAATGTGGCTGTTGAGTTAAATATTTTAATTTCTATAAAGAAGTTTATTTGATATTTTATTGCTACTAAAAACAAAGGGAAAATAAATATTGTAATAAAACCATATACTCAAATTTAGCCTAAAACATTGAAATTATGAAAATCAGGGTAATTTCCTACATGTTCTTCATGCTGTTTGTCTGACACATTGCTTTAACTTTCCAAAGTTAATGCAAACATGGACTCTTCCCACTAGCTCTGGTATTCATCCAAAAAGGGCTGTGAATACAGCAGTGTTACGCCACAGATCACACCATTGCGTGGTAAGCACTCTCTGCTGAAACAGTTAATTAGTATTCTACTTAGAATCAAAAAAATAAACATACAACATCTTTTCCAGAAGCTTCAGAACATTTGCATCAAAAAGGGATAGTCCAATTATTGCTGCCAAATGCTCAAAGACAGATGAGCAGCAGAAAAGCAAACCATCTGACATCAAAATTGATAGAAGACAGCTTTTCTGTTCTAGACTCTTCCAAATAATTCATTTTTCTCTATTTCGTTTCCATTTGTTGGAGGTCTTTTATTTTCAGGAAGACAGAAAGAGGAATAACACAATTGTTTTGGCAAAACATTCTAACCCTTGTTGGAAATTTCAATAATCAGTCACTATTACACAAAAAACATTTTGTTTTGTGATTGAGAAACCAAAAGCAGAATTTAAGGACAGAGAAATGACTATGATTTTCACCTATAGCTTTCATTCTGTTTATGTTATAACCTATACCATCACTGGCCATACATGCCATGGTTCCATACCTAAAACACTAAGATGAAAACACCCATCTCTTTTCTTTCCCATCTTGTAGAAGAAATAAGTTAAATTAGATTTGTCTTATTCATATTGATGTGAGCCTGAAATGACTTAGAGGATGCTAAGTCAGAAAATAAAGAAGAAGAGTTTTATGCAGAACTGATAGTCCGCCAAAGGTGTTATACTCTAAAGGCAGGATGACACATCCTGGCAAGAAGTCTACTGTTCCAAAGTATGTGTTGGTACAGAATGCAGGTGGATGCTGGTGAATGGGAGGGGAAGGAAAATGGAAAAGAGAGAATGGACAGGGAAAGCAAATGAAGAGACAGCAAACTGGGAAGGAAATGAATGCACTCACAGCTAACTGACTTGGTATTTCTTAACCAAATTCCTTTCCTAATCAGAACAATAATAACAGGAAAAAATGATTCCCCCAAATTAGCATACAATCAATATTTAAATCAGCTCTAGAAGATTAACATCCACACATGTATGCTATGTAATTTGTACGTGGATGATATACATTTACTAGCAGTAAGATCTGATAGGCAACTGTAGCTTAGACAATCATATTTTTATTATCAATATGAAAAGACTACATGCCATTTGGCACATCAAGCATTTAAAAATTTTGCTATTCTCAAAGGCATTTCTGGAATTTTAGCTGTACAGTGTTCAGATATTTAACAATCATTCTGCTGACACACATTTGGAACTACTTGAATAAGGAGAAAAAATTATGAGTCTGAAAAAGCATAAAAGATAGAAGACAAAATTACTTTTTTGAAACAGTAGTATTGACAAGTATTCCCCATGCCAACGCAGTTACAAGTATGATGCTTTTTCTCATGAAGGTTGTATAAACATATAAAATTCACTACATATGTTTTTCATAAGAAGCACATGGTTATGGAGCATGTCATGTTCAGCTTTCCTCCCTGCCCTACTGTTCTGTCTTAATGAGGATGTGAAAAAGTGTTTCTTGTACACAGAATGTGGAACTCATACAGCCAGAGAACATAACTATATGTGTGCCACATGTCACAATATCTTTTATTCCATAACTTGATTAATGATCTAGTTGGTTTATAGTTTCCCTCCCATATTACACAAGAATAAAGTAAAAAGATTTGTGACAGATATGTAAATAATTAAGTCATAAAAATAATATAACACAGATTCCAGACCTGTCTATATATTTTAATACACAGCTGCTCCCTCAGCCTGCTATTTTGAGGTACAGGATGTTTTCAGTTTCCCCAAACAGTAATAGTAATAGTCACAATAACAATAATTAACAATAATAATAGTAATCATCATCACCATCATCATCATCTCACAGAATCAGGGCCCTTTAATGTAATTTCTTTGTGTTGATAAACCCCAGGCTTTTCATTTGAGGCATGTATTTCAGGCTAGATATTTAAATAAACCCAATTTACGTAATAAGGGCCCACACATTAAAAAACCGCCAAAGATTTTCTGTGTTAGTTAACATTTTAGCACTACTGCTCCCATCACTGAATGGCTGTTCAGCACCACTGACTGAACACTGTAAGACCTTTTGATGACACTGTACCTGGCAGATATGTTTGTTCTTCCATTTGCTCAGCACACATGGACTGTTCTGCATTAAGTCCTAAAGGACAACAGAAAACAGAGAGTGGAGTTGGCAGCACACATTGTCACTATCAGTTAACAGACTTCTGATTTTCAAGTTTACAGATGAAAAATGCCACACAAAGATGCAGCTGTTTTAGAACAGCCCACCGGACAAAAGCGCATTTATCATCACTGGGAGAGTTGGATCTTTATGAAAATTAAAGCTGTTGAAAGAGGTTTGAAAACCAGATTAGATGTTGCTGTGCTTGAAACTTTCTGAGTCATACCTCTAGCTCCTTGAGTGCATCCCGCAGTTTGTCCGCTCGCTTGGTTTTCAGGATCCAAGGATAATCTCGAGCTGTCAAATAAAAGTGGGGGACGGGGAGGGAGGGTAGAGAAATGTGTATATATAGGTGAGTGTATATTTATACCCGTGGGTGTGTGTACAAACATACATTTATATATGTAATTTTAAAAAGTTCTTTGAGTTGAACTTCCTTTTCTGTGGAAACACAAGCCCAAGATTTCTAGGAGTTACCTTAAACATAAAACTTACCTACAGTTGGAAGGAAATGGCCATGGTTTCTGTTGCCAAAAGATGTGTTTTTGGAAGGCTCAGTCATAGGAAGAGTTGGCATGGTCTGTCCACACTGACCGTGACTTCCCCATGGCAATTGTGCACAAAGCTCTCAGGACCTTACCCAGCAGCTAAGCAATTCCAATGAAAAGTACCTCCAGTATATTAACTCACTTTCAAGTTTCAAGCATCCTAAACAGATTCTGTTCTTCAGAACTAATGTTTCATTGTCTAATTTCAAAAAGCAGGCACTAACATGTCTGCAAAATATATACGCATGAATATATGCATATATAGAAGTATTAACAACAGGCAATTGTGAATGTCATAGCTTACGGAGTATAGTTATTTGTAGAATGCTCTTGAAAATTTGGTCTGAAGAGTCTGCCAAGTCAAGCAAAGAAGAAACTGCATGACGGCTGAAGTCCTTTAACAAATGAATTAGTGTTCAGCACAGTATTGTGAAAATTCTGGCCTAATACATTAATTCTAGCAACAAGGAGGCAAAGCTTCCTCTGGAGTTGCCAGTAATTGGTTTATTTCATGGCTGAGAATCAGGCTCTAATAACTTGTGAAATTTCTTCATTTAAAAGTGAGCAGTTTTCCGTTCATAAGTGTACAATAAAAACCATGAGAAAGTAGAACACATTGTTTATAATCTATTCCTACTTAAAGGAAACCTGATGAAAAGTTTTGAGCTCCAAGCTGTCAGTTTGTACGCCAACTTCCAGACTGAATGACTTAGCAGTTATGCTTAAACCTCCTTGCAAAAAGGAGCTTACAATAGAAGTGCTATAGAGTGAAAAAATGAAGGATTTCATATATCAACAAAAGAGGACACCAGCATACAACTGCTCTTTGTGTTTCATTGGACTGAAGCCAGCATTGGTGGAACTGTTATGATAATATTAATTAGGCATGTAAGATCACATTTTCAATGGGTGCCTTCATAAATACTGGAATATTTATCCACATATGCAAAATGGGAAATTGCCTGTACATATACCAAACTATCTGCACAAATCAACAGCGGTGAATAAAGTTCCCCAGTGCTCCTTTCCAAAATGTACTGTGCAGGCTTTGTGCCGTGGGTGCCCCTGCATACCCAGGGACGAGGGGCAGCAGCTTGAGTTCCTTTTGCCTGTCACACTGGGGCTGCTGGTGATGGGGTTTAACTGGGCCTGCTCCTCCTTCCACGCAGGCAGCACCCGTGGGATAATACTACCCTGAGCACAAGGGATGTAAACGTGTGAGGCTCTTCCCTGCCCGGAACCCTTCCTCACCTCCCCACCTTCCCAGAGTTGTACTGACCCGGCCTGACACAGAATCCTCTGCAGTGGGTGTGGATTTGCCACATGGCTGCACCTTCACACTCATCCCCAGCAGCGCTTCAACCTGCTCCAAACACACCTTGTGGTGCTGGAAAGAACTAATCCTTCCAGAACACATTTTGCCTTCAAATGCATGCTCAATTACATGGGAACTTTTGTTTGGATAACAGCATAGACATTGCTTTGTGAAGTTGTCTAAAAAATCAATTAGATTTTTCAGAGTTGCCATGTAATAATGTTTGAACATTAATGAATGCTCTGAGCAATGTAGAACTTGTAAAACTTGAGCTAAAGAAAAGTTGCACTAATACAAAAATCTGTAACTGTCACAGTAGTGCTGTGTGACAGCATGAACTGAAATTGCTTTTAACCAGGTAATGCAGGGACAGTGTAAATGTTTCGAAGCTAAAACCATTCTATGAAGGCAGCTGATTCTTAATCTGGAATTTGATTTTGGCTGAAAGTATTTTAGTTAAAATTTTCAGTTTTAAGGTAGTTGGTGTTGCAAGTCAAGAGATGATTGGGAAAATGTTTAGTGCTCATCTGTTAAGTAAGTTTCATAAGGAAAAATCTGGATTATTTTTGTGATTCCTTTTGACAATGGGACTTGAAAAGCAATACACGCTACCATGCTTAGTGACACAAAAAAAACCCCAACCAGATTGCAAATATACCAGGAAGGAATAATCACAAATTTTCAACTGTTTTGTGCTGTGTAGTTCTCTGATCATCAGTCTTAGATGACATGTGCAGAAAGCTACATTGGAAGCAGTCTGAGGTTATTTTAATTCTCTTCCAGGGACATCACCAATCCAAATTAGCAATTTGGTCTTACTGTAAGACGAAACTCAGAAAATATCCTTACATTCTGCTAGCTTTTGCTTCTCCTCTAAGTAACCATGCTTCATCTGTGATGCTAGAGGAAAGAGGATGAAAAGATGAATTAATCCTTACAATTGCTGTCAGCAAATATTAATATTAGAAAGAGGACTAGCACAGTTTCATAAAACACAGACATTTCCAAAACAATCAAGGCAGCCCCGATGCTTTCACCCTGGAAGGCAGCTCTCTCAAATTCGCGAGCCGCCTCCGTCGGTCCAGCAGCACCGGCGCATGGGAACCTCAGCACTCGGACGGGTGAAAAGGGGGGCAACTCCAGGCCCACAGCCCCTTCGGCCCCCAGGGAAACTTGTAGGATTACCAGGATTAATCAGATAAAGGAAATGGATCGCTCGCCCTGGAATGGCCATTCCGGAGGGCAGGCAGAGATGCCCTCTGCTGGGATTTCGGCAATCACCTGGCCGTGCGCTGGGCTCCATACAATACAAATTACCTTAAAACCCGTAAGAATTCAGAGTGTAAAATCCCACTGAGGTTTCTAGTTACATAACGGTGGGCATATATGAATAGTTTTCTTTCTTTCTTTTTTTTTCTTCTGTGGCTTGAAATGTTTTTGAATACTTCAACGTAAGTTGGGAGAAACTCTTTGTGTTTCCTTACTCCATGGAAATACAGAGGCATATACTAACAAGAAATTTGAACCTGCATTTTGAGGAGCAAGCAGTTGGTTTCAAATATTGAACATTTTAAAATTTTGTTTAGTTTCAGTTATGGTTATTTATATTTTACCTGGTTCTTTCTTGTCACAGTACTGATGAATCCCAATGTCTTCATCTGCACAATTAAATGTAAATGCATTAAATTATGAATATGACACTAGAAACAGAACACAACTTAGAAAGCAAAGTCCACCACCTCAATTTTTACCATCTAAAGCAGTGCTAGGTGTTAAAATACAAGCACAGTATATAGCCTGAATACCATTAGGAGTTTCAAGAACCAGCAGACAAGGCATGAAGAAGGATGTGACAATCCCTTACATGTATTTGGAGCTGTCATTCCCCTTATACACACTTTGATTCCCTTCCAGCTGCACACATGCAAAAGTATTTTTACCGCCTTCTTAATTAGCATATTTTGTGTTCTTTCACAAGGAAAATAAGGATCATGGTGAAAAGCGTACCTTGGAATAACTTAAAATGTTTTCTGATGGCTGATACAGCTGAGCTAAAGATAATGGGTTGTTGTTTTTTGGGTTTTTTTCCAAAGATTCATGAACTCATAAAGCCGCTCTTTCAAAGGATCCAATATTCTTAATCTACAGGTATTATTGTCTACCTGGTTCTTGTGGCAAAGAAATTTGGATGTTTCAGCAACCCCACCAGTCAGTTCCTGATGTGGCTGATAGGTAATTACTTAGGTGTGCCACGGTAAGCTCCATTGGGTAGCTCTAAGTACAGCATTATGTTGCATTGTTTTAAAAGAATTAGTTTGTCACTGCACCTGTGTCCTAAACTCAGACAGGCATATTCCATGGGGAGAAATTCCTTACATGGAAAAAAAATGTGGGAAGGCACTGAAATGGCAGGCAGGTTTTAAACCAGGACAGCATCCTCCCTTCTACCTCAGAATTTTTGAATGAGGTGTCTAGGCAATGAATAAATGGAAGCAAGAAGGTCAAAGGTGGAAAACGGGCACAGTACTCCACAGTAAAACTTTAATTACAATAAATCACAACTGTGTTTTTACTTTACCAGACTTTTCTATGAAATACAGCTTTTGACTTTTTGATGCTATTGTTGTCATAGAACAGTTCTCACACAAAGATGGGACGTCAAGACAAATTGAAATAACATTTGAATATTAACATTCAGCTGAATACCAATTGATTATTCAAAATAATATTTCAACAAAATTATTTTACAGTACAATTGACATGATGTGTCATAAATAATATTTTTATGTGGTCCACTTATAAACCAGTGGGGGTTTTTTAGTATTATATTTTAGGAATAGCAAGGCAAGATGAATGAAGGCAATTTGTACATGGCTAGTAATTAGTCATATGTCTTCTGGAACAATCAATTAATAAGGTAAATGCATCCTTGTAAGTATAAAATTTCAAGTAGTTATGCAAAATACCCAGAACATGCAGTAATCTTTTATTTTCACACTGAGCACAAATCACAATGCCTCTGTAGTTCACTTGACTGTAGATCATTTACCCAAACTAGTCATTAAACTGAAGCTCACAGTCAAGTAGGCAGCAGCTTTCTGAGAAGGGCAATGCATCCAATCAAATACAATTTTAACATCCTTTACCTGAAATGATGCTCCAGTTCTATGACAAGAAAAGCAAAGAAGCTAACCAAATTCAAATGGTGTACTGCTGCCTAATTTTCTTTCTCCTAAGTATAAAAACCACTTCATTTGGGAATTAAGAATTTTATATCAGTGTAATATTCATCATTCAATGATGTTTTGTTCTAGTAACAGGTAACAGCTCACCTCTAATACGCAAGCTGGTCTTCAAAGACCACAGAAACATCTCAGTCAGGCAGAAGGACATCTGGTGACATATGGAGCCTTAGCACTATGCAAAAGAGGGAAAGAAACAGCATGAGCCAATTTCTTACCTTCTATCACCCATGAAACTGCAAGTATTTTGGAAACTAAGTGCTAGAAGAACCTAGCACTGATGATATTTTTTTCTGTGTAAGCTGTAGTTTCTTATCACAATAAAATGAATAATGAATGGGAAAAAATAGGGTAAGAAATGTAATATAAATATATACACATCATACATAGAGAGAAGTCCACATTTCTTTAAATTTATAGCTGCTCTCACTAAAGCAAATAACTTTGTGCTTGATCCTTCTAATATACACCTATATAATCTAGTGGTTATTACCTTGACATATGCAAACTGAATCCGCTACTTAAATATCTGGCTTACATATGAGAATTTGACTTTCAGGCCAAAGCTTTTAAACTCTGTACATTAGGAAGTGTCAATATAGTCAAGGAACAGTTTTGAACACAATATTTACAGACATCAGTTACAGTGTCAAAACAAATTCTATTTTTCTAAATTAAAAAAAACCCACTTAGAATATGTCAATTAGAACTGACAAAACAACGAATGTGAAGCATAAAGAAATATGAGTTGAAGTATTATGTACATTGTTATTAAATGCTTGCTAAGTTTTTTTGAACAATCCATCTGAATGTTCCCAGTGGAGGATGTGGTGTGTTTCAAAGGAGCATTGGGAATCTTCCCAGACACAGTAGCCAGCAGACTGTCCTAAGTGATTTCCTGCAGTGCCGTAGTCATAACTGGGCCACCAGATCAATTACTTTCACTTCTGCTAAACCCAAGGATCCACTGAGAGCTGGACTCAGCAGGGGTTTTCACACAATGCAGCAACCTTTAGAACCACTCTTAGTATGGCACTATATTCAAACTATTTTATTTTTTGGGGTAGATTCTTCATTTGGTTCCCATGAGCGCCATTTAGATAATGAATCAATTCAGATAACATTTGCAGAATTTCTATCACATAGAGTATCAGACCTCTATGTCAAGAATGCTATGATGAAAAATATGTGCAAGTCTCAGGTAGCACCAAGGAAGATGGGAGATCTTGAGGTATTATCACTCAAGCTAATATATATGTTTGAAGAACTGCCTAATCCACTGAAATAGCACCAAGTGGAAATAGCATTTTCTTTCCACTGATCCCCAAATGTACAAAAAGTCTTGCTGACTTACTAAATCTCATAGTTCTATCAAAAAAACCCAAACAACAAAAACAAACAGAAAAAGCTCATAACACACAACACATACCTAGTAAATAGAATATACCTTCATCTTAGGTGAGAATGAGGTTTGCAAAAAAATGCAAGGAGATTAGTAGCATGATGGTCTGTTGAACATGAGAACCATTTTTGGCATAAATATAGATGAGGGCAGCCCCTCTTTTTCCATGTGGACTAAAGTAAAAGGAGATTGTACATTATAATGTTAACTGCTTTCTCATTTTTTATTACTTACTTACTTACTTCAGCAAGTGAAACAAAACTTGCAGTCCCCAGGGCCCATAGATCCTAGATCAGAATCTCCCACTAATAGGAAGTCATCAAATTTTGTGAGCTTCTCAAAATCCAATCATGGCTAGACTAAAACAAACCTCACACACCTTCAAGCGGCAGATGATCTGTTCAGCAGGAGAGAAGGTACATCTGCCCCGAGGCAAGGTGTGGTGGGGTGACCCTGGCTAGACACCAGGTGCCCACCAAAGCTGCTCTCTCTCTCCCATGCTCAGCGGGGAGAGAGAAAATAGAATTAAAGGCTTGTGAGGCGAGATAAGGACAAGGAGAGATTACTGCCTACCATCATGGGCAAAACAGACTTGACTTGGAGAAATCAGTTTAATTTAATACCAAACAAGATAATGAGAAATTAAATAATATCTTTAAAACACCTTCTACTCACCCCTCCCCTCTTCCTGGGCTCAACTTTACTCCTGCTGCTCACAGAAGCCACCCCTACAGCCACCACCCCCCCTCTGTCCCCCCAAATCTTGCTGCACAAACCCAAAACACAAGGTAAGACTAGAAGACTTTGGCATGACAGATAATCTAACATAAAATCCCCAAATTATTCCAAAGCTCTTGTATGTAGGCTCCATGGGCACTTCTAGTTGTGCTCTGCTATTGAATATAAAGCCATCCCACAACTCTTTAATGCTCCTGAGTGCCTTCCCCACTGACAGGTCAGAAAACCCTTTCAAGTCAAACACATAGAAGGAGCTTGCCAAAAAGCAGAAGCAAGTTTTCAAATGGGCAGTAAATAGTGTCCAAGATGCATACTGTTAAGAAATTTTTCCTCAAAAATGTGAAAAAAAAGAAATTTTGTAAGAAAATGTTAAAAACCCAAAGACTTCTAAAGAACAGCCTTTCAGTTCCACACTGAATAACCAAGAGGAAGCAAAATTCTCCATGTACCTAAAAAGGGAGAAGAGATTTGTCAATCTTGAGAGTTGAGATTTTTTTCTTCTCCCCTTCCTTGGACTCTGAGCACTCACTAACCAGCTAATTATTGGAATGTTCATTACTGTTGTGCCAGTGAGAATGGACAACTGCCCAAAAATACTGTTCCAGTCCAACAAACTCTAATCTGAAATACCTTCTGATTAGTTATAGTCTACAAGGGGAGAAAAAAAAGAGAGAGAAAATTTGCTTCTGTAGCAAAATATGGAATTGTCAAGCCTGAATACTTCATTCAGAGGAATTATTTTTTCTTGTTCCTTTTGAAGGAATACATGTCAAATTTCAGAGTTATGCAACTACATATCATCATTTCCCACATTATTATATTCCAGCACAATGGGGATGAGGATGATGACGACAAAGTGATCTTTTTGTGTTTGAAAAGTGTCTCTCAGAATTTACAATATTCCTTTAACTTCATGAGCTGGGCCCTGCCATTGCAAAGAAGGTAGGTGTGCAAATGTATAAAAATTCCTCCAACTGAGCTTTAAGGAGTCTATCCCTCCCTCTTTAAAATTTATTAGAATTTGGAAAAAACAGGTTGAAATAACTCTGTTGTTAAGGTAAAAGTGGAATTCAGTTTAACAGCTGGTTCTTTTTCTGGCTCACACAACATTTACTGTCGGCTTTCACAATGTCGCCACAAACAACAGGGATATTTTAGTGGTTGCAAAAGCTTACTGACAAATGGAGATGTTTTGCAATGGTCAGCCTGTGCCAGTATCTGTGTGAGGATTATTTTGTTTAAAAAAATTCTTCAGTTCAGTAACCATTCATACAGAAAATAACTGCCTGGATGCTTTATAAAATCAACAAATGCTGAAATTGATATCAAGGGTCCTCTCTGACACCTCCAACACAGGTGCTGTAATGATAAATAAGTAGAAACTATGCACTGCCTGAGTGATCAGGGGCACTAGTGCCGCATTTCTTCTCTTTCCATACTCACCTGGGAGAGAGGAGTACTTGTGAAAGGCTGTGCTCAGCCCCCAAGGTGAGCGCATTCCAAAAAACACGACCTCTGAAAATACACTAGGTGCAACCTAGAGCTGGAGAATGGGAGATGCTGACTGCAACAGACCATCTGAACTTGGCAATTCATGTGCCAGAAGCATGGCTTGGTGCGACAACACTACCTTAAATGTCCCTCTAAGAATAAACCCCTGTAGCTGCCAGTCTACAGCCTGTGATGACCATCTTCCCGTTCCATTCAAAGCGGGCCCAAAAACGTGCTCCCAGAAACCCAGCGTTCCGAGTGAAAGAGCAATAAACAAGGGAGATCCCCACCAAATATTGTTGCAGTTTGGGGCATACTCCTAGGAGTGGAAACAAGGTAAAATACAAAGTCAGTCACGAGAAGGTCCCTCTATGCCATGGCAGAGTCACAAAATTGCTGCAATGGCATCCGTATGTGTACAAGATGAGGCGCTTCAGATGCGGGACTGGGAAGAGGTTACAGGACAAAATGCCCAAATCAAAGAAAACGCTGCAGAATGCATTTTCACTACTCACGTGGCATCAGAATTTCTTGGCAAATAATACAATACCAGGAATTATTTTATAAGAGTTGCCACAGGCCACCCTTTTGTGTTCTCCTATTCCATTGAATTGTACCATCAGAGAGTATCTTGAGTTGGGAGGATCATCAAAGTCCAGCTCCTGGGCCTGCATGATTCTTGAACTCTGTCTCTGGGGAGTCTGTCCCAGTGTCTGACCACCCTCTGGGTGAAGAACCTCTTCCTAATATCCAACCTAAACCTCCCATGACACAACTTCAGGCCATTCGCTTGGGCCCTGTCACTGTCACCACAGAGATCAGTGTCTGCCCCTCCTCTTCCCCTCGTGAGGGAGTTTTAACTGCAACGAGGTCTCCCCTCAGTCTCCTCCAGGCTGAACAGACCAAGTGTCCGCTGCCGCTCCTCAAACACCTTTCCCTCAAGAACCTTCACCATCCTCATTGCCCTCCTTTGGACACTCTGTAACAGTTAAATGTCTTTTTTATCTTTATGGTGCACAAAACTGCCCCCAGCACTCAAGGTGAGGCCACCCCAGTGCAGAGCAGAGTGGGACAATCCCCTCCCTTGCCCAGCTGGTGATGCTGTGCCTGATGTACCCCAGGACATGGGTGGCCCTCCTGGCTCCAGGGCACTGCTGACCCATATCCAACTCACCATCAACCAGGATCCCCAGGTCCCTTCCCTCAGCGCTGCTCTCCAGCCTCTCATTGCCCAGGCTGTACATGCAGGGCTGCCCATCCCAGGTGCAGAATCTGGATTGCTTTCGTGTTCCACAGGTCTCATTTTTTTCCAGATACATAGAAAATGTAATCACTGCAATGGACTCTAATTCACAAAAACACATATTTTTTCATTTGATTTTGGATTGATGACACAATAGCTCTACCAGCTATAGATGCCAGAGCAGACTGCCCTCGATCTTAGTTGTGCCTCCCTTCCTCCACCTCACAAATGTTAGCATCTTATCTCTGGCACTGCAGTGCACTCACAATGGCTAATTTTTAACTCAGACAACTAATGTTCAACAAATAAGGTAAGTCACCAAGCCATCCTACAGCAACTTCTCCATTTCTGTGACATAATATTTGGAATGGAAATCACTGCCAGTTTTTTCCTCCCCTTTGTGACCAATTTCTCCTTCACCAAGGAGAGAAGCTCCCTGCAGCACAAGTATAATTCAAAAATGTAGTATTTGACTCTGGAAGTTAAAGTTTAGATTGAACAACCTGCATTAGATCAGTAGCTACTTGCTGTATTCTTTAAGCTGATAAAACAATTTCTTTGTGTAAAACACACACAAAAAAATTTTAGACATACTATCTTTTACATTTTTAGCTACATCGACATAAAATTTAGTGTAATTATTAATTTAAAAATAGACCAGTTAAATTTTTTCTCCATCATGTTCTCACAGATAAAAAGTGCAAAATATTCTCCCAATCTTACAAGACAGGCTTCAGCTTTTTACAGTTGTATGAACCTACAGCCTGTTTGATATATAATAAAACCCATACTGAAATAAAGTTAGTAAAATAATGAGAATTTGTAAAACTCCATTTTGCAGTCTGCCATTAAGCAGAAACAATACAGATTCTTCTTTCACATCTACAAATTATTACATCAAAAATCAGCAGCATAGCAATTACAGAAAAATGCTTAATTTATACATGTATATTGATAGTTTTAATTTGGTTTCTTAAGAAAATGATGCTTATGTCTGTGTGTCCATCTACCCTTTTAAAGTTTTTAATCCATTGATCTAAATAAGCTAAAAGTAATCTGATTTGTTTTCTCACAAAAGAAATTGTCAAAAATATGTAATTCCTGAAAATGCTGCACCAATCTGCAGGTGGGCACAAGGAAAGACTGTCTTTGCACCAGAATTGAGGAACACAGAGGGATAGCTCAGGCCCTGATTGCTTTTCTGTAGATACGTTCGAGTTGGGGAATGTTGCTTTGTGCTCAGTTGGATGATCTAGCAAAGTTCTCATGTGTGACACTGGCACAAGTGCCTCGAGTAGAGCACAAGATGACACAGGTGAATAGTCCCTTGCCCTGTGTAGAAATCTGCTAACTATGGGAGTCCTATCAGGTTCTAAGGCCTTGGCTCAATGGGCCCATTGGTAAGACCAGCTCTGAATTTTTAGTCACACCACTTTCAAATTTCACAAGTGTTTGCGCATAAGGCACTGTAGACATAGCACAGAGTGACATAGTTTTAGTTAGGTTAGAAGTTAAATGGGTGCAAGGGTGGCATTCTGATCCAGCCTCCTTCCTTTGGAATGCAGGGGACAGTAATTCTGTCACCTACGCAGGAAATAAGCTATTGGGACTGCATTCTTCAACATTTCATTAATTTAGTTGCAGAAGCTTGGGTTTATTTTCTGGTAAAGAGGTTCTAGTCTTCATCTTTCACTTTGCAGTGGCAGAGCGTGAGATGTGTGTACCATCACTGGAACTCTGCAGAGCCTCACAAACAGCACCCAGACCAAGTCTCATTTCCAGGGAGACTGTGGTTAAGCACAACGATGAATCCTGTTCTGTCACTCCTGATCAGATCCAAAACGCCCTGGCTACACAAAGCAAAAGCCTGACCCGATCAAATTTGAATCAAATGGGTTACTAATTCCTTCTGTAATGGCAAGTACAAGCTGGCTTTGGTAGTCCCCACTCTCACACTGTGTTGGCTCCCCAATACCTTTGTTCCCACTGCACCTTCCCCTCCACAAACAGGCTCAGGCTCATCTTTCTTTTCCTCCCTTTCTCTTAGATGCTTCTTGAGCTCCAGCTCCTCACCTGCAGCTATTTCCTTCTGAGCCTAGGCCAGCCCCTTCTCACAATTACTGCTCCTGGCACTGAAACCCCCCGCCTGAAATCCTGGCTGTCTTCAGCACCACAGTGGGCTTCATTCTTATATTAATTTACTTCTCCTTTAAATCCATTTTCCAATGAGAAAACAAGTGTAGATTTTGTAGCATAAATGAAAATCAGATCCCCTGTCACTAAGACCAACCTCTGATTTCAAGAAGTAGAAATGTAGGCATGTTTCTATAAATCCATTCAGTGCATAATAATTCATATTAAAACATTGGTTTAAGAATATTATCAACTAACACAAAAAGTTGATTAATTATCATACATCTGAATCTAGGCAAATATTTACTGTCGCTACCTTTTTTCTCTTCAGACTCTGATGACTCAGAACACTTTTGCCAAACATATGAATGAAGCAAATTCTTTTAACTATTCTAACTTCCCCAATCTAAATAGGAAAACTATTTTGTAGATGGGTGAACAACACACAAGAGCATTCTGTATCAAAATACACAGTGAAACTTCTATTGTAAGAAAGGCCTAAATATGGCTTGCAGAATAATCATGGAAAGGAAATACATTATCTGATAACTCAAGAATTCTGGCATGAAAATTGTACATTGTAGATTTATTCCCATATGCTGTGAAGTTGTATCATGTTCCATTAATTATTTTTGTGAGGTTTGTTTTATTGTTTTGTGAGCCTGAAAATAATCCTCTTTTTTGCAATGACAGTTTGATTCACTGAGTTTTCATACTATAAGATATTTACATATTTAACTATAAAATATACATATAGCTCCTTAAGCGCATAAAGATTATTTGACACAAAGTGAGAACACTGAAAATCCATAAATGCTGTAAAAAGTGTTCTGAAAACCAGAACAAACATTTTATCTCCAGCTGATATCAATTATTTCTTGCACAATTAATTGGACAAAAAGGCACACGGGCCATTATTCAGCATGGGAATTGTTGGCTTAGACAGCTGTCCAGTTCATCCTTTGAGCTCTGAACTAAAAACTCTGTCTACAAGATAGAGGGTGCTGAAGTTCAAGGACACGTGCAAAAATACTACAGAAAATCTATATGGGGGTAACTTGTTGCCACCAAATTGATTGTTCATGTGTCAAAACTGAGGCATGGTTTTTGCTGAGTTATCACTCAAGTAGAAGATGTCAGAACCAGAAACTGAATTCTCCTGCCACACTGCCGGGGCTCCTGCCTTCAGAAACACACTTCCAACACGCATTATTGGTCCTCTCTTTCGAAAGACAGCTATTGATTAACTGAACAGATAATAAGATTAACAACGGTGAAGTAGAATTAATTTGAGGGAGGTAATGCCATTTGTCAAGAAGACGCTTAAGTTTATGCATCAGCCACACCTCTGACAACCTTAATGAAGCTAAGAACTGTTCTCCAATTGATACTGCAGGCAAGTATTACAATCTATAACAACTCTCAGACAGAGTGGGTGTGAAAAGTTAAGAAGGTCACAGAAAATAGATATAATTGACCTAGGTTTTTACTTCACAGAGTGAAAAGTTCATACACACATTTTGATAAAGACCCTGAAGGCCTTTATATAAGCCAGATAGCAGATAAGTGATCCAAACTACAGATACCCAGTGCTGACACATGACATAAGGCAATTACAGAAGTACTAAATGTCAAGCTGTTTTATGGCATTCTTTTAGATAGTGATTGCTGTTGTAAATAACCAAATTTTTCAATACTAAAGGTCAATAGGTCATAAAATTTTGTGACAGTTATTTCTTATCATCAGCCAAAGGAGAAGAAAACAATATCTCTCTTTTTTTAAGCTAAGCAGAAAGAAGGTGGAAGGACCTGCAAATAATCCAAGCACAGAAAAAGTCCTTGCTCCACTGCCCTACCATTGTTGCAATTCCTGTTTGCAAGGAAGTTTATATTGGCAGGTCTTTAAACTTAGAACACCAGTTCTCACTGAAAATTCATGATGTAAATGTGTGGGTTTTCAGCAGTGCTATAGACAGCAGATCTAAATTGTTTCTTTCCATTTATGTCTCTATGCATTGGCATCTTATTTCTTCAGCTGCCTTGCAGCATGGAAATAAACCGTGATCAGAACAACAGTTAAGTACAAAGCAATGGCTTAACCACAGCTCAGTCTGAATTTTAACTCTATTTGCACCCAAAAAAATATGTCTTCTATATTTTTATGCAGTATTTCAGATTTAGCTATTGCACAACTAACCAGATCTGTATGAATGTCAAAGAGCAGCACTCGAAAATATAGCACGAGCAACTATTTCGTTTTCTATTTATGGGCTGTACCAACAAATTCCTTGCTGAACTGTACAGCTCTGGCCTTTTAACATTTTATACTCTGCATGTTCACTGAGTATGTGTTTAAAGAATTTTCTAAAGAACATTGGTAAACACATTGATTTCATTTATAAATCTTGCAACTTTGTAAGCTGCCTTTAAAAATAGAAACGTATTCCTGAGTATATTGTAAAAGTTGAATAAATTTACTAGAACAAACAGATGATTTTTAGATCTACAACACCTTTAAATGTATTTCTTTCCATTCCTTTTAAAAATGTTTTTACATTTAAATAATTTCCAGTAGCTATTTTATGTTGACCTATTTTGTTTAGATGTAGGCCATAAATTAGGCAAGCAAAAAATTAAGCTTTACTAATATTTGAAAATCACCTTTGAATAGCCTTTTGCAAGGCTCATTGAGATTCTTGTTTGTGAGCATTTATTTTTATATGTTTTTTTCTGCTATACTTGAATTCTAGTTAATCCAGTGAGACTTGTATCTTGGTTTCTTCAATGTAATATTAAAAAAACTACAATGCCTGTGTGTCAGACTTCCTTTTAAGAAAGATTTGATTGCAAACACAAACAAAAAGCTTCTCTTCTTTTGTACTCCTTTATGATCTTCAAACAAGTTTCTATGAAAAGGACTAGTATTTTTTCAATTTTAAGCCATACTCACCTTTGCAGTTAGAAAAAAAATGAAAATTTCATGTTACAATAATTAATTCCTGATTGTAATGTTGGAGTATAGTTTATGTTGTGTTCTAATTATGCAGATATGCAACAGGGAAAATAACTTTGAAGAAAAAAAGGCATTTGTTTAAACATTTTCATAATTACAATGAAACTGTTGAGCAGTGGGGGTGTATATAAACCAAAATATACGCAGATTTTAATACTGAGCTATAAACTACTCTACCACCCTTAAGAGAACCATGACAGTAAAATAATTGGTCTATAAGTACAGCTAGTTTCAGAAATCTGCCTCATTGAAAAGCAAACAAGATAGGTCCAAAATGGTCAAAAGCTCAGATCAGCTTCCTTCTACCTCTTATGGGAGCAGAGTAAGACCAGCTGTCAGTAAGACCTCTGCCGTTGCCTTTGCCCAGTATTTAAAACAGTTTTGGTCTCAAAGCTGTCCTACAACATAATGACAATAGATTTGCTAACTTCCAGCACCATTCCCATAAATTTGAGTATCTATAGTAAAGAGAAATAAAGATTTAGGATCTGCAAGTGATCACATAGATAACGGATAGCATCCAACGCTTTTAAGGAAAATTTTCCTCTTGATAATATTACTATCACCATCGGGTAAATAGTGTTATGTGCCACTTTATGATCAGCTTCCTCTGCCTGAAAAAGCAGAACATTACAGTAGGTTGACTCGATATACTAGATATTGATACTGATGAAGCGGAAATGTCAAACACCAGCCCCAGTTTCATCTATGCAAGAGCTTTAACTTCTGGTTGGTATGAACCAGTAGTTCTTCTTAGCTCCTGTAAAGTAATGTAGTGGGGGAAGTCATAGGTATTACGTATTAAATGAAAATTGAAATGTCAAATGGACTCTTAGGCAACCCTTAATACTACAGAAACCACCAGCTAGCTTGCAGCATCTTCCCAGCATATAGTCAAATTATGGAGAGAAATGCAAATTGGTTCCTCATAGAAGTGGCCATCTATTTTGTCAGATAATCTTGGTGATATGTTCTCTGGCTTCAGACTTATTGTTTTATTAGTCCAGTTGTATATTGAGGGTGTTTTTCTAGTGGACTAGACTTGAAGGAGACAAGATACACAGAATCAGAGTATGTGTCTTCTTTCTAGCTAGTCATGAGTTAGAATATCCAGTATATTTGTTCATCTATCCTTTCTTTTCAATACAATGATTTTTTGCTCTACTCCCATCATCAACTAATGGATTTATGGTAATTTTTTGGGGAAGAAAGGGCATACAAAGCAGCTCTTGCTAAAACAAGAAATACTTACTAAAGGAATCAATCCTGTTAAAATTATAAAGCATAGTACCAGAAGGTGTAATTAACTGACTAAAATACGATATTAGGCAGACTCCCTGTTTTCAATTAATCCATCATTGTCACCTGGTTCTAATTTTAAAATACCAGTTGTGAATTCAACCAGTCATTTACAACAGCTACTCAAATATGCTACCAGCAGAGAAATCCATGTAGCTCATTTTCAAAAAGTTTGTAACTTAAAATTGGACCCTGTTATCATTGAGCTCAGAGGAAAAACTGCTACTGGGTTGATTGGTCCAAGGTCCTAGTGAGCAGAGTGTGTACACCAATATTTTGTTCCAAGGTACAAAACAATTATGATTTGCAAAAGAATAGTGTCAAACACATTAGATTAGGGCTGAAGTTTGCTGGGCAAACATTATAAACTGTTGCATTACAGATTTCCTTAGTATCTTATATTGTTTTCATAGGTGTCATCCAATTTTTTTTATCTGTGAATAATTACCTTCAAAATGACACATGACATAACCTTGAATGCCCAATACCTTCAAAGCACTCACATGCTTCCAGTTACCTGTGGATTCAGTCAGAAGGTCCAAATTTTATATAGAAGGAATAGGATATTCAATATCCAATCATTCACAATATCCAATAATACAGTCTATGCTAGAGAAAGACGTTTTACTTTTGCCTAGGTTCCACTCTCAGATTAGAAAAAAAATTTTCTTGAGTCAGAGCTAGACAGTGCAGGCACTAAAGTAAAAATACACACCTTTTAACAGATAAAAGAAACATAAATGAGTATCAAATAATCTCTTGGAAGAATTAGAATTAAATTAGTTATACAACAATGCATGTCAGCTTCACAAAGCACACCCATTGATGCTGAAATTCACATTACTTAACTATATATGCAAATATTAAATTCCCAAGTTGTTAGTGAATATGACGTCAAGATTCACTCATTTTAATTCCATGCATTCTTGCAATGTAAACATTGCATTTTGAGAAGAAAGGTCCTCACAATCTCAGGAAAGATATCATGTGCTGTACATGTAAAACTGGAGGCAGCAGTACCAGCAGCCCTTTGTATAAAGATGCTACGATGGGCATATCAACATATATTGGTGCAATAAAGATGAGGACACTTACACCTGAAGGGACATTTTGCTACCTTTTTTAAGGCTTAGGAGGCTATATAGCTTCTTAAGAAGCTCCTGAAGAAAGCTTTGATCCCTTTCCTTTCCAAGCTCTTTACCAGTTGTTTCAGCTGTCAACTAACATTTTAGACGAGAAGGTCTTTGGAAGTTTGGGCAGCTTTCAAAAGCAGTTGGATATCAGAAATCCTTACCTTGAATCTGAAAATTAGTGTAAAGATGTATCAACTTCTCTGGGAGGAGTGTTTTCAGAATCACCATCTCCACGGGCTGGCTTTAACAAAGACTTGCAGGTGGCAGATTTCTTTGCTGAGTGCTCGTGACCATTCCTGGGCATAGAACTGAGATGTGCAGCTTTGTGCTATGTTCCACTTTTGAATTTTAATGGCCTTTATTCAATCAGTCTTAGGAACTGATTCCATAACAGCAGAATTTTCTCTTAGAAATCTTTTTATTTCCATTCTCCTTCACTAACCTTGCACCAATGTCCTGGGTCAGAAGTGCAGGCTTTAAATTTGTATTCCTAGGACAAGTGGCTATAAATCCTGTTCCCTACTCTGCTGCTCGCACATTCTTTCAGCAAAGACAGACCATTTTTAAGTTTGCTACTGAATGAGGAATCATGATGATTTTAGAGAAAAAAACCCTGCTGTATTGTACTGAGAGTTTAATTTTTAAATCTTTACTAGCAAAGGCAGAAATTTTCAAAGTGCACCTATTTTACTATTCTTGCTGCAAATGTATGCAGTGGAGTTATAATGAATGAATCTATTTCTAAACAAGGCAGTAATATTGTGGCAAGTGCTATAAAGTGCAGATGGTCCTCTCCGTCATTAATTAGGTAAGAGACCAGCCCATTTTTCACTTGCATGGGATCCATGTATATTTTCTTTTGTTTTTATAGTAACAATTATGAAATGTAATAATTTTGCTGATTTGAATCATTCCACCTTCTCTCAATCACCTTTAGTTATCTGCATCTTAATCCCCTGAATTCCAAGAATGGTAGTTCACGAAGGAATGCAAATTAAAGAAGAAAATGGGTAATTCTAGGGAACATAAAATGATTCCTTGTTAAATCTACAAATACTTAAAGTTAAGTAAATTGGGTTTTAAGGAAAGAGAGCTGCTTGGTGCAGAAGCACCCTCTAATGGCTGGCTCCTGACTGCTCTGAATAACATCTACAAGAGCAATTTAATAGCTCCCCCAAAAAGCAAGGGAAACTGCTAAGATACAAAAAAGAAAAAAAAAAAAAAAAGAGAAATGTGACTATATGTATGCACACACATATGCACATTTCATATACATTCTCTGTTGCATATCCTTAACACGGAAAAAGAACATCATGAATCTGATAAACTTTTTTCATTGGAACCTGTCTTTCCTTTTAAAACAATATTCCCAATTTAGCAGATGAAATACCTTTTTATGTTTCCCCAGGTTCCAACCATTCTTCAATATTTAAAGATAAACAGAAACTGAATTTCCTCTCTTATCTCAATTAACTTTTACAAAAGAAAACTAGTCCAAAAAGGCTTTCAGAAAAATGCTATACTAAGTCTAACTCTTACAATAATGTATGCTAGAAGGAACGTGGAAGTCATTGGGTCCAACTCCCTGCTCAAGCAAGCCAGCTCTGAGGTTGCATCCCAATAGTAAAATACTGTGTAAGAAAATAAAAAATCCTTTTGGTGTTAAAGCTGTACTAGAAATGTAAACCATTTCTGCTGTCTAAAAATATGCCTTAATAGGAACTTTCCCCCTTCTATTCTATGGTTTTGCAGGCATTTTAAAAATGAATATATCCAAAATTTGCTCATATAACTGCATTATTTTACCTCCACACTACAATGTGTACTTAGCATACAGCCCAGCCCTTTATTATTAACTGTTAAGTATAATATCTCAGTGCTGATACAAAGCCAGTGGCAGATAGAGCAGTTAATAACACGAGAGTAATGAGACTAAACGACCAACTTGCTTCTCAACGTCACTTTTCAAATCTCTTTGGGCTAAATTTTCAGTGTGGGGAATTAGCCATAGAAATCCCATTAACATTAATGAATGTTCCATGGTTAACTCCCCATGCTCTGTGCTGAAGATTTACCCCTATATCTCTAAAATAAATATGTGCAGATGCCAAAATTCTTTTTACAGAGCCTGAAAAAATTAAGGACTCTATTCTCAAATAATTGACTTATGCACATGTATCTTTTCCCCCTATGGATCATCTTCTGCATATCAGGATGGGTGTAATGTCTGCATTATTCTCACTGACAAGATTATCCAAAGTGCATGTTTACTGCATAAAGGCTGAGTTTAGTTAATTGCATATTTTACAAAAATAATATATAGCTGAGTTGAATTTTTCTCATCATTAAACACTGGTTGAACAGTATTCACTGTCATTGAGAACAGCATGCATTTGTACTTATACTGCTGAAAATATACAGTATTAAGGAAAGTCAATAGTCTGAAAGAATTGGAAATTATCCTATATCCCTACCAAAAAGCCAAAATATAACTGGGTCAACAGAAGTCTCTGCAAGCAGTGGTTCAGGCAGTGTGTAATGACATTGGAGGAAGTTTGTTGCCTTGACTATGAAAATATGAGGGTGGGAAGGGCTTCTAGGACCAAAACCAGCAGCTGCCCTCTGTTTTTGAAAAGCAAGGGTGAGGGACATATTGCCATCATTTTTTCTACTCATGTTTGCAAGAATATACCCTTACTATTTTTACAATATTAATTTAGAAACTTACTTTCCCAGTTAAGCTCATCATTTCAAGCCCCACAACAGCTTAAAAAAAAAGTGCCAAAACAAATGCTTCAAGTCATAGTCACTTGCTAAAATTTGGGAAATAAATCTTCAGTAAAACTCTTTCCATACGTAAAGATTTACCTTATCTTCCTTAAAATGATCTGGAATACATCAGGTATAGCACCCAATTTTATGCATCTGCCCTGGAAAGAGTTTGTTTCTATATGGCACTATAACTTTGAAGAGGACAGTCTACTTCCTCACTGAATACAGAACCAAAAAAATAATTTGCATGGAGCCTGTACAAATTGTTTTATCTGAAAATAATATATCAGCTAAATGAAGGTAGAGGAAACCCCATGAAATTATCCAGTGAAACCATATTTGAGAAAACTCACTCAGAAAAAAAAATACAATCCTTCTGGTTATACCTGGAGCTGAAGATGGCACATTTAGATAGAAATTTTTTAGCTTATGAGCAGACTCTTGAAATCATTTCTAGATCGAAGATTAAATGTATAGTCCTCCTAAGAATATCAAACTATGTGACCATAAACCAATCCTCTTTCAATAGCACTACATTTAAGACAGATTCCCCCTTTCCATTGAAAGGTCTTTCATAGAAGTCTTTCATAGCCAAGATAAAAAACGGAATTTTCCTGGTAGCATTCTTCAGAAAAATGCTTTCAGCTAGAACTGGGAAATCTGGAATGAGGTAAGGTCAGACTGGTGGGGAGGAGAATCAGTCATGTAAACAGGTTTTATATTGCATTTATTACAAACTCCCCTTATTTTCAGTTGCTTCTTTGGAAATTAGCACAACCATGACTGGATTAATTCTCTGTGAGTTTCTCTCTGTACTATTATTGAGCAGTCATGGGAAAACTCAGCCAAATGAGTATGGCTCTAGTGAAGCCATACATCTATGAGGAAGGGCAATCACCAGAACACAGGGTTTGTCTAAAAAAAGACATTCAAACAGATAGGGCACTTAAGCTGACCTCCCTGAAGTGATGTCCTCATACTTTAATTGAGCTAAATTTTTGATGTTTTATGTCACTCTAAGTGAAAAGGAATAATTTTATAGAGCGTGTTTGTTGGTTTTCTGGTTTTACAGACACATTCCTACCTATTCTTCAGGCAGTCTGTCACTCACTGCACTGCTTCACATCTGAGCAGGTCTTGTATCCATACCTGTGCACCCTCCAAGACTATGTAGAGCTGCTGAAACCCCTCTTTAAAGACTACCAGGAATGTGTCTTTTCAGTACTATGAGAGACACAGACATTACAGCAGCCACATCTTTCTCATAGCTTCAGCTCATGAGAAAACAAAAGGCAAAGACTTTGGCGTGCCTACTGCCACGTCCACCGTTTCCCTCCCGGTGGCTCTCAGTCGGTGTTCCCTTTCCACTGCTGCATCCCCAGGGAGAAATGCCATCCTGGTAAACAGCAGCAGTGCTATCTCAATTTTTTTGTTCAGTGGTTTTCTGAGCACAAGTCTTTAACCTCTCCTGGAGTCTGCCTCAAGACATACTGCAGCACCAGGACACCTTGCACAGGTTTATCCACAGTGGCTAAACTGCTGACATCTGTTCTCCTCTGACCTACTCCCATGGGCAGTATCAGCTGGAGGCCTTTAGTATATTTGTCCATACCCGACACTGTCTGCTCTTGTGGCATCCTGTAAAATATTTATTCCCATCAAGAATTTTGTTTGCATAGGGTAATGGGAGAAGGGGAGAGAGGACAGACATTTTGCCTAGCCAATGTTACTTTAATGTGTTGAGCACTGTATTTATGAAACATCCCCACTGCTGTTGCATTTCACAGCAGCCTCCTCCCTAAAAGCATCAGAAATTTCCACAACAGTCCCAACAGCTGTTTCTCAATATTCAACTGATTTGCAACTGAGGGAGCTTTCCAATGGGAATGGCAAAATACCTGTTGGCACTGCCAGGAACTCCCCTACCTAACTCACTTGAGTGAGTTCAAAGACGGCCAGTGGCCTACGTTACACTGAATTTCTGCTTCCACCATTGGTCATCCCAGCTGTGCATCATTACACTGCTTCCTCATGTATACAAACAACCAGCTGATCTACTCCTAAAGCAGTGCTCCACCAAACAAAGCGGCTTCCAATAAATGTCCTGGGGAAGGAACTGCTCTCTTCATGTCCCTGCTCCTACTCCTTCAGTAGCTGTATGGCCGTAACTTCAAAAGTTTTATGAAATCACAGACCCAAAAGCATCTCTCTACATGACTAAACATGCACAATCTTATTTCTATTAATGATTATCATGGTCTGTGACATATGCTCTGTGCTGCCTTACAGCAGTTCAAAATGGAACGGCAAAAGTAATGGACAGGGGGTGATGAACCGTAAATTTTCCAGCTTCATTCCCAATACCAAAATTTCTGCAAGTATTCCAGGCATTGACATATGAAAAATTGCACAAACACATAAAAACTCCAACTGATCCACAGCATGGAACTGAGTAGCACAACATTGCACGATAGGCCCTACCTCCAGGATATCCCGTGGTTAAATTACAAAAGCAGGGAACACAAAATACACCACTCCAGCATGTTATATGAAGTTATAGAGAGGCTATTTCACTTTGACAGAGTCAAGTTGCTCCACATGGAGTAAACAAACTATTCCAGTTCCCCCAAGTGCTCTTCATATCTGACAACGCCTTTCTGTGCAGATCCTTAAGGACGAGGAAGAGCCTGGGATACTGCAGTTCCTGCAGCAATAGATGTTTGAGGACTTTTAAAGGTAATTCATTGTCTCACAGCTGTCCTGGCCTTTGTCCTTTACAAGGATTTCTTCATGAGATGTGTGATATTTAGTAACTACATTCCACATTTGTCAGCTTCTTTCTGGATTGCAAAACATGCACCTAAAAAATATTCCATTGCTCGATCACGCTAACACAAGTCATATTAATTAAGAATATGTTTGTGTAATTACATGGGAGAGGTGCTTTGCACAGCAGTTAAAGTGCATGCAACATCTATAATAAGCAACCCTGTGTGTAAGACATTATTACAGTACAGGATTCTTGGTCTGAAAGAAAGAAGTAATTTGAAAATTGATGCCAAGGCTTTAGTGTTTTCTAGGTCACATAAATTGTTATTAGGACCTGATATATTTAAGTAACAAAGCACATTAAATAATATTTTATCTGACTCAATAGGAGCATAGCTCTATAGCATTTGCTGAATAGTCAAACACATTTCTTCCAACAAGTTAATTAAAAATGTATCATTTACATACAGCAACAAGATCCGAATGGCTATTGCAAAACTTTGACTTTCTTTTGACCACTTTGCCTAAAAGAATAAACATTGATGCAATCAAATTTTCACACCTTAAGGTTATAATGATTACTTTGGTTAGACCTAACTCTTCTCACAGATGCAATAAGCAGAGTTGCACGCACTTTGCGATAAAGATTTGCAGGCTAAAAAAACTGTTAGCAGGACAGCCCAAGTGTCCTTAGGCAAGCCAGCTCCCCAGTTACTGCCCAAACCAGGGACCAATATATAGGAATAATGTGCATATGCTCAGCAAATCCATTTTTATGTTTTCTTTTTCATTTTAATATCAAAGTATTCCAAAGCTCAATTATGCTTTATTAGTGAAACTGTGACTATCCCACTTAATTATTTTAATATCTCAGGATTAGACAAGGAATGCAGAATTTTGGTAAAGCAGACAATGAAGGAAACACACTGACTGTTCCAAGAAAAAAAAGCTGTATTTCATGTTTTGAGCCAATCAACGATGAGCCACAGATATTGTATTACAGATGATTGCTTTAATCCTAAGGCATTTTAGGGTGTATTTGAAGTAACACAAGGGAAGCTTGTTTTGATATATTCACAATATAAAGCTGCTAGGAGATGGTTCCTAGATTCACACTGTGAGTTAAGTTCTCTCTCCCCCTTTGAAACCAAAAAAGGAAAATACTTGCAAGCAGACTTAAAGTCAAAATAAAACATCAATTTATCACACAGCTCTTTCCTGAGAGATCCCTTTTCCTTCTGTGTATCACAAAACCAAAACTCCAGGCACACTCCCCTTCATCCTGTGCTACAAATCTTTCATTTAAAACTGCTAACTTCTCTGCACACATATTTTGCAAGTTTTTAAACACCGTTTTCACCGTCACTGCCTTCAGAAACTCCACAGAATCACAACTTTACACAATGGCACCACCTTGTGTTTCAAATACCAATTTCCAATCCTTACGCTGACCTCAACTTCATGCCTTTTATTCACAGTGGATGAAAAAGAATTCATTTCAATATAAACATAGAAAATATGTGAATAAAAAATTTAATTAATTCATAATATATAAATATATGATAAAATGTAACTATTTCTTTCAAACGAGACTCATCCCATTTTCTACCAGTTTAAATTTGTGTCTTTCACACACAAAATTACCTACAATACAACCTCTGCAAGCATATTTTTAATTTAGTCCCTGGCTGTTTTTAATATAAAAGAACTGCTTAGATCCTGATGGATGACCTATTTTGGGGTTGAAGTCAATTAAATTGTCTCTAAAGCAGGATTTACCTGCTTGGTTAAACGGAAATCAAGCTACATATACATGTATCTCAAACCATCATCCAAGAAATGGATAATTCAAAAATATAATTTTTGAAATCTCTTAAACTTAAAAGATTAAAGGCAGACATTATAGTATTAGAAAAACATGTCATCCAGTGCCCATACTTCTATTGCTATGGGCAGTGTGGCAGCCTTGACATTGAGAAGTGGCAAACCACTTTACTAATCTTGCAACTCTACTCAAAGTTGTGAATAATTTAGCAAATCTTCAGCTGTGTGAGCTGAAATACAAATAAGTCTTCACCAGGCTGACTTTTCTTTTCTGGAAGTGGAAAGTGAGATAATTTTGTGGCAAAAAATGGTTTGGTTGCTTATATTTTACAGGGTTAATCTTTATCTTTGAAACACACCCACTACCATACCCAGGCTGGACCTTAAAAAAAAAAATCTGTGGCCTCTGTTGGGAAAAACAACCATGTTTTTTGAAACTGTTCAGTAAAAGAAATCAGTTTTAGCAAATAACGTCCACAAAAGTTCCATTTATACTTAGGATGCTCCAATCTCCCTGTTCCCAGTGCTGATTTTGCAGCACCTAATCCTTTGAGTCCCCTCCTGAAGGCACTGTGCTCTTCAGGCTCCTCATTTCCAATAAAAGCATCACATTATTCCCAGGCCCAATCCAATGTGCACTGGATTCTGGGATTCAGAATAACCTACTTTTCCCAGTCTAAATGGTTAATGGCTCTCCTGCATCTCATATGCTCCTCACAAACCTAACTCTTGCTTCAGGTGCAATCCTTCTCTCTATTCTACTCTTTCACCTGCTATTTACTTCTTCATCTTCATGTAATTTATTTAAAAAAAAAAATCAGCTGAATCTTTTAATTTACTGGCTATACTCAAGACACATTTGCTCAATACAAATAAAGGCAGAATTTATAAAAGTAAATTTTGTCAAAAAATACCTACGTATTTCCTCAGATATTTACAAGGGATTCCACTGCACATTATATGAGGCTCCAGATATAATGGTCACACATCCACTTGAGTCACCAATATCAAGAAAACACCAGTTTTCTAGAACTTTTCTGCTCAGATCTCTGCACAACTTTTGCTAAATTTTTTAGCATTATACCTTCAAAGGAGCTCCAGGAGTTTGAAGGCCCTGACAATAAACCTCTTTTAAAAACCCCAAAGCTGCTGATCTTCCTTCAGCTGTGCTGGTACAATTGCTCATAAGGGATGCAAAAGAAAATGTTCAATTTAAAACCAGTTCAATTCCACGAACCAGCTCCCCAGACAACCCTAAAAACAGTTTGCCAGTACAATTATGCTAGTGATGCAAGGACAGAGCAAGAGCTGTGTCAGCTGGCAGGGCTGCCAAAAAGATGTCTCTTAAAACTGCATTCTCAGGAGAGATCTAATAGGAACCACTGATATGGGCAAGGCTTTTTCAGCTGGAGTCAGCTATATGCCACAGCTCCGCAAGAAAAGGATACCTCAGAACGTGCCTGGAAGAGTCCTGTTTCTCCCCAGTAGATGCTGAGTGGGCAGTGTGGCCAAGCAAGTCTATTTCTATCAATCATTCACCCTGGGACATCTGTACTCATTCCTTTCCCTCACCATTCAGCCCCTGCACTCCAATACCACTGGTGTTGCTTAAGAGCTGCTGAACAAACACAAACCTGGCATATTAAAAGTAACCCAAACTAGTCACAGTTTACATTAATATGCCAGACTATAATCTGGGATGATTCAACTTGTTTTTATAAGCAGCAGAGGCATCTCACAGTGATACACATGCTTGCCTGTTCTATTCTGCCGGTTCTCTGTTCTCCACATGGTCAGAAGGGGAGACAACCTCCCCTCTGCCAGCTCCTCTGCGAGGCCAAGACAGCAGCAGCACCTCAGCATGCCCCAGATATCTTGCACTGAGTTATAGGCAGGTAAACACAAGCTTTTTCTAGTCCTTTTTTTACTCCCTGAAGAAAAGCCTGAGACACAGCAATGGTTATCAGTGGTCATGGTTAGCAATGGTTATAGTTATCCACTCAGCCACTGAAGGCAAAGGAGTGAACAAACTGAAGACTGTGACAAACATCTTTGTCCTTCTTGAATAAAATGGGATTGCAGGGAATCTGAAAATTTTAATTCACTGCACTGTTTGGTCACAGCCTAGAAAAAAGAGCATACTGAGTCAGATGAAAATCAAAAGGTGAATTTAGGCACAAATGAACACAAGACCACACAATAACCCGATCTCTGTGGACTGAAAGGCCATAAAGGTGACAAATTCCTAATCAAGTCAATGATGATGACAAAGATGATGATGAAGAAAAAGAAGAATGGTATTTTGACAAGCAGATATACTAAAAGCTGTTAGAGGTTGGGCTTCTACAGTGAAACCCAGAAGCATGGCAGTGACTACATATCCCTGACAGGGGAAGGTCTTTCACATTAGAATACCACTATCCAGTTCCTAAAGTAAATATGGACTGCAGAAAAACTGAATACATATTCTTAATCAAATTACCATGATCAGAGAGGATTGCCATTGATTGCATGCAAAATGCAATTGCATTTGCATGCACGTCACAGCCATGACTCCTGTCCAACACAAACAAACTTACTAGATTTAAAGAAGTTTAGAAGTTTTTGAGAACTCTTTGTTTGGGTCCTTTATAAGCAGAAAAATCCCAATTGCAAGAACCCTGATTTCCGTGTAGGTGGAGAAATTCTGTAAATAAATTCCCTTAAAAATATCTTTGTTGCTGGAGGGTGTATCTAGAAGGTGAACTGGACTTCTCTGTACAGCCAAGCATTGCAGTACTTAAGGCCTTAAATCGTTTACTCTTTGTCTACATCGCTTTTGAATGTGAATACCGAAAGACTGAGGGAAAGGCTAAAGGATACAATTGCCCTAGTTCAGTGTGTCAGTTCTTGAGCAGGCAAATGATCACTAGACAAATGCAATAGCTCATACCAGTCGTACCCTTAATTCTCTTTTCCTTGGCGACAAAGGGGTTCTCACACTGTTGCAGAGTGGCTAAGCCACTTGTGAAATTGGGATTTCACAGTCCGGCACTGATGCAAGGAACAGCTCAGTGCCAATGGTGCACTTGCACCCATTGCAGTTTTCCTTCATTTGCCAATTGTACCTTCTGGACCTGCTACAGGAGCAACTGAATTGCTCCCAAAGCAGAGGCAGCACAAGAACCACAACAACCATCCCAAGACAAATTGTCCCAGATTGTGCATCAGATCCCTGAGGCACCTCATGCCCCTGTGAGCCCAGTTTGGCACTCTCTGCCTGATTAACACATACAACCCACCTTAAGGGGAGCCTGAAGATATTGCTGAGAGTTTGATGAGTCCATCACGCTGATTGCTTAATGCAGATGGTCACACATGATCCTTCCTTTCCAAGTAGATTTACACAGCAAACATGAAAGAAATAGTAAAAATTCCCTTGCAACCAGAAAGGAGATTTAGATTTAAGAAAATGAGTTCCTTCTCAAAAAACAAAAAAGCCTGGTAAAATCTTGTGTTGCCTTGCGGTAGCAATTTGTACCTATGCCACTTGACATTGTATAGAAGGAAAACACTATTGCCATGTTCCAACATCCACTTTCACTCAGGGTGGACTGAGATTTCTCTTTGCTAAGTTATGACACAGGTGGATGTCCCAACAACATAAGGCCCTGTCTAATTCAAAGGATCCACAGAGATAAAAAGTTTAAGATGGGAGAAACAAACAGCAGCACTGAAGCATATTGTCTGCAACAATCTTCCAGGTACTCACAAGGAAAGAATGACTGACTGTTTTCAGGCTTTATACGCTGATCAGTCAATGCAGTAAGACTCAATATTAGAGGACATTTTGCTGTTAGACAGAAACACTGTGTCAGAGCAAAAACAAAGGGAAAGGGGACAGTTCTCTGTGTAAGCTGTAGCAAAGACCTCTTATTTCCTGCTGGGAAGAAGTCCATAATCAGAGGAGCTCTTGCTCTGCACTGTTACAGGCCATCAAGTTCTATTCAATACATTTTTCTTCATTTTCAGACTTCACTTTCTACTCTTTGTAGCTCTCATCCCACCTGACAGAAGAAGGCAGACTTACTGCTCTGCCTTACAGCCTTCTGCCATTTCAGTCCAGCTATCGATAGGATCAGTCAGGATCAGTCTTGGTGAAGAAAGTCCAGCTGTGTATGTTGTGTCAGGAGTCAGTCTCTGCTCATTCACGTGCAGGTGGGTCAGTGGCCCAAAAGTGAGACAAGTGCATTCACCAGAGATGCAAGCTTTGGAAAGCTAACTGGGGAATGTCTCAGAAGCCACAGACAAACTCCAATTTTTCAAAACCTATTTAAAATGCCTGCTCCAAGGAGCAGAGATATCAGTGTCTTCAGGAAGTGGGGAAAAACCTTAAAAAATGTGAAGAGAAAGGAAGTCCTCAGCAATTCTTCCTAGCTTCATCCTTAAACAGGATGGCAAAATCCTTGGCAAAATCTTTTCACTTCTTCCCAAAACCAAGTGCTCTAGACATAATATACTTCAGTTGTAGCAATTAATGTCATAAGCAACTGAAAATAAGTTCTTACAAAACTAATTAGGCAACGTTTCTGATCTTACCTACAGCAAAGCATCCAGCCCACGGAACAATTTCACTGTCACTTATATATTTGGAAATGTCATTTGTTCTTTTTCTGCCACTAACTGACTCTCAAATTTATGTGAGTTTGGATATAGACATTATGCTGTTCACAACAAAGAAGAAAAGTACACAATTGGCAGCAGGCAAAATCCTTCCTAAAACAATATCTATATTGTAGGAACTACATCAGTCTTTATCAAAAGTGGTATTTTAGTACTCCATAAATGTGGTTAGTCCCTATCCTTAAAAACGTTACATTTTGATATCTTCTCATAAACAGAATGCTAACAAAAATGTAAACATTTGTGTTTAGGTTACTGTTCTCTTGAAACAAACCAGCAATTAATATTCCTTATTCAAGCCTACCTCTTATATTTAACATTACTGATATTAAAGTGTAAATAATATTTAAATTAGTTACCTCAGCTAGAAGAGGATCTGAATTCTCATTTAACTTGGGATAAAGTTATTCGTTGTTCCACAGAGAGGAAATGCTCATAATTAAATTATTGCCTCAAATCTTCCTTCCCTCCCCTCCAAAATCAAACCTGATATTTACATTTCCTTCTTCTTCTGCAATTTGAGGAATGTTAACTGTGCTTGTGCTCACAGCGACAAATACAGATGACAGCCAAGGAAGCAATTACAATAAACGTCTGATCTGTTTCCACTAAAACATATACTTCAGCTTCTAAACAATATGCCACTCAAATGGAATAAACCCTACCTGACACTAAAATTACCAATGTTTGTCATGTCTGAACACATTTTTGGACTAAATTAAACAAGCAAGTCTTGCCTTTATCTAGTCTCTTAAAAGAAAAAGAACATTTAGTGGCTTAAAATGCAAGTCCGTGTAGTGTGTTTCTGTCACTTTTTCTTAAAGAGAGAGTTCTGGGCACTTGTAAACTGTGAATTTTTAATTTTTTTTTTAAATGGCATCTTGATTCTTGGTGGATTTCACCGGCAGTTGTGTTTGTAGCTTTGAAGTCTCCTCCAGGTCTGTCATTTGCTAAGGCTGTTGATGGGTGCCTGGGGTGCTTTGTCCTCCGGGAGGCTATTTTCCTTTAATTCATCTCTGATTAGAAGCAATTTATGCATTTTCATCTGTTTTATGTAAAGATCAAAGGGATCATGGTTCCCAATGTCGACCCTATTACAGACAAAAGGGGAAGGCTGTACATTTTTGCTTGGTTGCAGTTTAAGCCTCAAAGCACTCGTTCATACTACGCAGTTCTTGATATATCTCTCATAAACCTGCATTTTATATGGGGATCCAGTCTTACCCATTTGCTTGCCTGTAAACACCTGCATGCTTTTATATTTATATAAAACAAAATCGTGGGGTGAAATTCCCACTCTCAAATCTGCTGCAATAATTTTTTGCCCAATGAGAACAAAGAGATAAGAGTTTAAATTCAATATTGACTACAAAATACTCCATAACAATATTCCTCTTACTGGTCCCATTAAATCCACGGTACTTCATCTTATCACAAACTGACATAGCTGGCCCTGCATCAGAAAGTCTGTTCAAAGTTTCTCAATATATTTTTTCTGTCTCCAAGTTACAATAAAGACTGACTTTTATGCAATTTAAATAGAAATTATTCCAAACAAAAAGATAACGATAAAATTTATTCCAATATAATCAATATTCAGTAGCCTTGATATTAATGACATTGATATTAACACTGTTGTCACCAAAACAAGAGCAAAAATATAGATGTCACTAACACTTACCTGAAGTGAAAAGATCTGCATAAGGAAGTCTTATTTTATTACTGTTTTAAAGCAAATTCAGTACATATGCCAGCAAATATGCAGAGATAGGAAACTTCCAGGATGTTGTCCCAAGCCAGTAAACACACACAGCAAATGCAAATGCCACTTCTTACCTCCAGTCAACCTGACTGCCTCTCCATAAGGCTCAAATCTTCTTTTGTCTCACTAATCATGTGCAGAAGAGGGAGAAAATATTGTGAAGGTAGCTAGAAAGTGGGGAAAGCACATAAAAAATCTACTTTTTTTGAAAATATCTAGAACTCTGTTTGGGAAGCTTTCTCACATGGCAAGGAGAACAAAGACTGCATTGGTGGCTCGTGATATTAAAGACAAAGAACTAGGATTGTACTTCATCAGCAATATTCTGAAAAGGATATTCCAAATGAGGCACTTGTAATAAATGGTGGCTCTTACTTTGACTATAGTGGAGTCTACCTTTACCAAGTTTAGAAGCTTTGCTAAAATAATCATGGTCCTTCTCTCACAATGGGTGACAGAGTGGCTGCATAAAGCAAGAGAGGTACAAGAAAACAGCATTGAAAAAAACATGCCCAAGAACTGTATAGCTTATTTTTTATCAAGATAGTTCTAACAAGACAAGAGTATTTAGAATTTATATGTTGGAAAATAGAAAGAAAGAATCTATTACATTGTAAAGGACTTTGCAATTTTCTCCTCCAGGCCAGAGTTTTGCTCAACCTGAGTTACCACATGCCATTTAAAAAAGAAAAAAAAAAAAAAACAACAAACACCATCACTTTAGGGAAGTTCTTACCATTCGACTTACGAAACTTGTGACATTTGCTATGGATTAAAAGGAAATAATTCTTAAATGCGTCACAATGTTCCCATGTACTTGTGTTCTTCCATAGCAGCCATCACTGGGATTTTGCTGGTAATTCCCAAACTCCCAGAGCCATACATGTGGTAACTCACATTCAGTGCAACCAGGGAGGAGAGATCTCACTGTTCATTACAAGGTAATTGCTATTTTTCCTTCTTTCCAACACTTAAAAATACTTAAAACACTTCAAAAATCTTGAATTCTAAAACCAGACAGGCTGAATTCTCAGCTTGCATCATTAACACCAACACAATAAACTCACAATTGGTAGCTTCTAATACATCAAACCCACAGAACATGCAGAAGAGGTACTAACACACATCCCTGCCCTGCCAAAACACTGAAAATTCCAATTTATAGGACAATTCAAGAAATAATTATAGTAAAGAACCTCACTCTTTCAATCTTATCCACAGTAAAAACAACAATAACTAAGCTCTTGGAAAATGTGTCTGAATTCAAGACAAATTCTAAGCAAAAGTAGCCATAGGGAAAGAAACACTACTGACAAAGAACACACAGTTAGCAGAGTTCTTGAAATTTCAACAGGCAAGGAAACTTAGGAGGTATTTAGGAGTGAACATGCCCGAAGAAATGGAAAGACTACGAAAAGAAAAAATTAGGTGCTGCTTTTAAAAGACAAAAATTACCTTGATAAAATAGGTAAACTTCCAAATTCATTTCTAGGAAGCAAGAACACTTTTTCAGGTCTAACTTGCCCTTTGCCCACAGATCCCTTAAACTGCATTCAGAGACATGTAATCAAGTTTATATGGTAAAGGAATGAGAAAAAACTGCCCAAGGGCAAAAGGAAAGTCCTGTTTGGGGGAAGGCAGTGCAAGACCAGGTGAAGAACCCTTACCTTTCCTCTCAGAAAGTTGTTAAAAGGCATCATCTGATTTTTGGTAGAATTCAGGGTCTTTTACTGCTTAACAGAATTCAAGAAGAAAAATTACTTGGGATTCATTCAAATCTGAAAGGACAAAAATTAAATTCTACATGTAACAAAATGACACAGGAAAAAAAGGAACTAGGAATTAAATGCCTGTCGCTTGTTACTTATTGGTTTGTTTTTGAAATCACTTTACGGTCACTTGAAACCATGAAAAAAATTTCCTTGGATTTTCCTCTGAGCCCTCAGGACAAGACATTTGACAAAAAAGGGGAAGAGGTGACTTGACTGAAAGTGGTTTATTCCTTAAGAAAATAAAAAATTAGTCTGCTAAAAGTAGTTAGCTAGTTCTCTTCTTGTAGAATTCAAGAATTCACTCCAAAAAGTTGTGGAAAAAGGCCTTAGTTTGGGTAATATTTCCAGATTCAAACACTGATGGGTTCAAAGAGTTAGTTCTGGTTAGAAGGCCAAAATGGAATAGAGAGGTGAGAACTAAACTGTTTCTCCATATTGCAACTGGAAAACAAAATACCCTGCCTGCATGTGGATAAGAGAGTAATTCATCTAACTCTACTGAAAAAGTAAAATTTATGAATTTCTCCTGCCCATTCAGTAATTTTGGATAAGAAAATAATGAAGAATAACATTGTGACTACAGTGAAGTTTTTCAAGTCTATTTTACAATACAGTAAGAAAACAAATTCCTTTAAAAGCAAACTGAAGAACACAACATGATAAAAACCTGTATTTTTTACTCTAATGAACACTGTATTTTCAAATTTTCTGTTTTCCTGGTTTAGGCAAATAAAGACAACAATAGGATTACAATGATAGACTTTCAGTTTTGCAGCCAGGTGTCTAATAAATCACTTGAAAACCCCTTTAGCAATTAAAACGCTTGTTCTAGATAGAGACATGCAATTTTATGTAGCAGACTTTAAGAAATAAAATCCAGTTAAAAAAAAAAAAAAAACCTTTTGTTCTCAAGCGTTTACATCTCGGATTAATTTTTTAAGTTTTCTATAAATCTTCAACATTGTTCAGATATATAACATAAACATGAAATGTAGCAAAAGTCGACAAGTTAATTTATTGCACCCTGTAACCAACAATCTCTGCTGATCTTCAGAAAAGATAAACTAGAAAACAGTTGCTCATTCTGTAAAGGAGATAAAAGCAAATGGGAAACTCTGAAAATGTTCCAGAAATGCAAATGCATACATCATTTGTGCTAAAGGCAACACCAACATTCTCCCTCAAACGAAGCCATATATCAACATGTAAGAACAAGGAAGCATTCTTCTGTCAGCAGAAAACAAAGAAAACATCGCCCATGATGAATAAGCAATCAAACTGAAAACAAAATGGCAACAGGAATTACACACTACTTAAAATTTATTTTCAGTGCTCTCGTATGCCACAGCACATACAGGTTGTAATCCAAGGGACAGACAAAACAGTGAAGGGCACTGCGAGTTGTCTGATTTTCTACACTTTGGTGATGCACAAGGCCAACCCCATACTCCCAAATCACCATGCTAGATTCCTCACTTTTCCCTCGAGTTTCCCAAATTCCTTCTACATTACATTCAGCTCATTCACTTCTTTGTAGCCAAGCCCTTCAGTTCCCTTTTCCTTCCTCTCCTCTGCCACTACACACATCTCTGGGGCCAGCCAAGCACAAAGCAGAACACCGTGGCTGCTCTGGATCTTCCCAGCCATCAGGACCTACGTAGTTAATTACTGATATCAAAGGCCAGACAGAAAAAAATCTTTGAGCTCAGGTCATAGTCTTCTCTTGAGCAGTCTGGGGAAGGGAATGCCAATTTGCATTTCCTTAAATTTTAAAGAAACGCATTCATAATTCAAGTTTTTAAGATCTCTACCTTACTCACCAAATCCATCAAATAAGCCAACAAGCTTCAAAAATGAATGTGGGAACTGAAAGGTAGACTGTGTGAACTTGTCCCTTCAGATAATAAATTTAAAAAATGCTGTGTCCTTACTCAGCAGATTTTACTTACATAAGTCAGGTGATAAAAAAAAAACAAGAAGGGAACTAATAATGTTCTGAATATAGGTGCATCTGTTGTCTATCTGGAAATCAGAGCTGCTCCTTTGAGCTAAGTGTTTCGTTCATAATTTGAAGACAGGAGAACTGTCAGGTACATTTCTTGTTAAATATCTAAGGTTGCAAAGCCAAATTAATTCTAGTATACATGTATATGTATGTGTGTATACAGATATATAAAATATTTTAGTACTGTATATTAACTGATTTAAAACATAATCTCAACAGAGACAAAGACACAGTTTCCATGACCATTAGTATTATTTCCATTAGTATTTGCTCACACCAGAAGAGCAAATTTTTATGAACACCAGCTTGAAATCTACTTTTGGTACACTCCAAATCTGTTTAGCTTTAACATTGACTAGCAAGTGTGCAACTTTAATTATCCATAAAACGATACAACACAGTCATTAAAAACGCCCACTCTTCAAAGCTCTGAAAGATCTATTACAGGGTAGTCATGTTGGGTGAGAAACATACTGCTTGCTCCGTGCTCCTCCCAAAGTACCTTATCCATTTCAACTACCACTACTGAATTAAATATGTAAATCCATAGTCACATTTCACTTTTGAAAACTGGAGCACTTCTAAATTGGCATTAGAATCCTGAATTTAGACACTTCGTAATTATGACATGACTGTACATAAGGTATGCTACTGGGCAATAAATGTCATTCCCTGATTCATTTTTGAACAATATAACATCTTTAGAATCAAAAGGAATGCTATCCAAGCTCTAAGGAAAGATGCATGGATGAGATAAAATATCTTGAGAGAAAAATAATGAAGGGTAACTCATTGTTCCCAGAAAGAAAAGGTGAGAATAGCAATATGTATTTCAGGATTTTTTTCTGCACCTTTTCTAAAACATAGGCAAAAATGAGAACAAAATTTGATTATTAATACAAAGCAGCTGTAATAAGCATCACAAAACCTACATTTTGATGTACAAGGATATGCTTTTCCCCAGAGGGATAAAGCTCCTTATACCCCATTTCTGCCACATCCAACCACAAACCTGGGCAGATCCACTTTTTCATCACTTATACTTCACAGCAAAAGTGTGCCCTGGAGCTACAATCCTAAAAGGCAAACAATAACTCATTTCAGAGCTCTTGCTTAAGTGAGGAAAGTGAATTCTTGGGTATTTCTCAGAATCAGAAAGAAGTGGCATGCATGAAAATGTTTGTCAAGTAAAACCTGAGGGGGTCCAAGAACACTTGAAGGTGTCAACAAGACTTGGAGGGGCAAAAACCACTCAACTTTTTCCACACAGAGAACAGGACAACAGTTGTCATGCTGAGGAAACTGCCTCAGTTCTTGCCAAGCTCATTTCTGCTCTCACATTCCCAGGCACCAACTGCAGTTAAAAAAAAAAAAAAACCAAAACCCACAGCTTTTTTTTCATACTGATTCATCAAGATAGTTGTATCTTTTTGCAGCATGATGAGTGCCTAATTACAATGATTCAAATCTCTTGTCACCTTCAGGCTAGACTACAGATAGCAATGGGTTTTAGCCAGAGCTGATAGGGAAAATGAACTTGACACAGCATGCAATGGTTTGTTAAGCATGATATAATATTAAAAACATCACTCCCCTTTTTAATCTAGCCAGGAGGAGGAAGAAAAATCACATGATTTTGAGTTCAAAGTTGCTAAATCCCTTCTCCAGCAGGGGAACATGCTTGTCTGATTACATTTTCAGGTTGAATGCATTTGTCACTCTATCACCTTTCTCCACATTCAGTCCTGTTTCGAGCCCTGTTGGCTTCAGACAGCTCTTTCTCCTCATAATATCACTGTAATTTCTCAGAAGTTCCTTCAGCCTACTACCCATTTTTCTTCTTGGGAAATGGTTATATGCAGGCTGGGCCCTCTAGTGCATCGTGGTGTTAATGCACCACATTCCCAGCGCTCTTGGCTTTGTTTTCCTCTGCCAAGCAACTTCTGTCAGAGCACCGACTCCGTCCAGGTGCCTTTTGCAAGGGGAGCCTATTTCTGCTCTCATAACTTCAAAAGAAGGAGGAGGTGTCTGAGTGACAGCCACTCTGCTTGTCCTGTGGCTTATTGCCAAGACTCAAACTCGAGCACTTGGCCCCGCAAATGGCAACTTCTGCTAAAGCCCGGGAAAAAGAGCATCAAAAGCCCAGCAGGAAACTTGGGAGGTGAGGACAGAGAAGCAGCGTCCTCACCAGGGACAGAAGTTCGGGAATTGAATCTGCTTAACAATTCCAATCCCTTTCTGAGGCCAATGACCTGCACTACCCTTGAAGATCGGAGGGCTGCACTCAATGGGCCAAGGTGGGGACTGTCCTTGCTGTACTTTCAGCTTTGGCTTAAGACAGAGAGGTTAACCCCCTGAGGCTGTGATTCCCTCAGTCACTCTGCTGCATGTCCTATCCAAGCATTTAGAAAACCATCCTGATGCTCCTGTACCACATTTTTTGATTCCTCAGGTTCTATTTCACGACCATTAACTTAATTACCCATATAATCTCAAACCATTTGCTTGTCTTTCACTTTTAGTTTCTTAGGATAAAAAAGAGTTGGCTAACAGGCAAAACTGGAGATGATTAAAATGCTTTAAATAAAACCCCTGCAATTAAACTTGAAAAACCCAGATATTTTCACATCACTTAAAAAATTTAGGTTTTCAAAGTAATGAGTGAAATGTCTTTAAAATAGGCACTAATTATGTACATAACCAAACATTACACTGACAAAACCTGCAATAGTCCAGGGGGAAAACATAACAAAACATAACAAAACATAACAAAGAAACTGGCAATGGTACAATTAGTGTGGACTGTATCAGAATAATCTGCATTAATTCTCAGCACAGCATATACAGCTTCACTATGTCTCTATGACCTCTAAACTGATAACATCATCAAAGATCAACAAATATAGATATGAATGTCCTCCATATGAATGACTGCTCTTTACACCCTGATGAAGCTTTTCAGCTGCAATAATTAACAAAGAAAAAGGAAGTCTAATTAAATAGAAACTCTCTGGTATAGCCCAAGTTGCACATTTTGTTACAACTTCCCAGGTTACTGAAAACTAAATGCATCTCTTGGCTGCGTCACACCCAGGCTATGTTGCTGAAAGAAAGATGCGTTTTGTTTTGTTTTTAAAATAGTTCTTAAAACAGCTTCTGCCACCAAAAACCTTCCCAGTTTTGGAGGGGAAAATGTCATTATAGGAATCTTGTAAATGTCACATGAATACGAGCAAATAGCATACGAGTGACCAAATTTGCTAATAGGCTTGGAGTTACCTGATGAAATCACTGCAAAGTGGAAGCATTTTGAAGCTTGCTTTTCTTTCACCTCAATGTTAATTTAAAGTCTTCTTTTAAAACCTTCAGAAAGTGTTCATTCCCATTCAAGCTGCGTATATGATTTGTGACCAACAAGTGTGACGAAACATGAAAAAGTTTTTGAAAACCAAGAATGGGCTTAGGTTCAACTGCTGTGGATCCATTTAACATAAGGATGAAACCTTGTGGATTTAAAAATAAAACATAGTTAAATTCATACCCCCTGACATTTAGCATAATGGAATAACTATTTATGGTTTCCCTGTCAACTCTGATAGTAAAACTCTGGATGTGGTCACAGAAATTATAAATCTGCATTGTTATCTGGAAAACAAAACAATTATAATAATTTTCTGCTATTACAAGCAATTGTCTTTAATTACCTCAATATATATTACTTAATTGTCTGAAAAGACAGGATGTCAGCATGAACAGCATTGGTTTGGCAGCCCCAAATTATGAACAGACATTGAAATGGTGCACGTTCTCTCTATTCCTTTCCTCAAAAATCTGAGATCTCACAGAAGCTTGACTACCTTGGCATTTAATAAAATTAAAAAACTGAAATGATAAGGAATCAGACAACTTTAAAAAAATCTCAAGTGTTGTGTTCAGATCTTTTAATTATTAATCAGTTCACAGTTTGACCCCCTCTTTCTATCAACCCATTTCTCATGTGACTCCAATTTGCACCACAGGTAAATGGCAATGTAACAGAAACAGTGGTACTAAGCACACAATCTATTACTCAACAATTATTCTGCAGATGGACATGCAAGGATGCCTTTACAGCATCAGTCACTGATCAAATCACTGGCAAATAACCTGCTTTCATAGGGTTTAAAAAAAAATTAGAAGAGAAAAAAAAATTTTAAAATTACAGCAGTTACCCATTACCATTATTTTTGTGACCATGTTAGATTTTGCAATTCTATAATTCCATGTATTCCAAAGAAATCTTTGTCATTTACAAATTGTGGAGTACAATTTCCAGCACAAAGATCATATTTCCCTTTGTTTTACCTTTTTTTATTTTAAACTCTTCTGTTCTGGGTTTGCGTGGCAAGGTTTTGGTAGCAGGTGGTTTCAGGGAAGGAAGCTGAGGAAGCTGCTGGAAGCTTCCCCCATGTCCGGCAGAGCCAATGCCAGACGGGTCCAAGAGGGACCCACTGCTGGACAAGCCTGAGCCCATCAGTGACCATGGTATTACCTCAGGAATAACACAGTTGTTTCCTCATTATCCTGCTCTGAGTTGATTGGTAATAAATTAAACATATTTCCCTGAATTGAGTCTGCTTTGCCCATGACAGTAACCAGTGAGTGATCTCTCCCTGTCCTTATCTTGACCCACGAGAATTTTGTTGTAATTTCCCTCCCCTGTCCCACGGAGCAGAGGAATGAGAGCAGATTTGGTGGGCACCTGGTGTCCCGCCAGGGTCACCCCACCACAACTTCATCCAGGACCTCTCACTTATTATGAACATTGTTTAAAAGTGCTTTAATTCTGAGCAATGTGGAGATAACTTCTCTCAAAGGAGAACTGTGACTGACCTTTCTAGTTGGCTGCAACATTTGGCTCTTTCCTTTTTCACAGATGTAAAAGATATCATTAAATTAACTTATCCACACAAGTGGCAGAGCAAAACAAAACTACTAAATGGCTGCAGCTGGGGGAAGCAGAGTTAAGTAATTTCTGTATTTTACACAAGCCTTTATTTTACATAAGTCTTTTAAGGACTGATACAATATTAGGGTCCATATCACTTTTATCTATGGATTTCTTTTACCAAAATCTTTGTCTGAGTTGGGTTTGCTCAAATTAAAGTCACAGCTGCTGCTACAATTCTGTGTGATGCTTCCTTTTCATCCACGTTCATGTTAAGTGAAGCAGCAATATTTTCACCATTATCACTATTTCTCTACTTTTAAACAGAAGGCCAACAGCACTAATCCATGAAACAGATGACAATTACATATATATGTGAGAAAAGATGCAGAATTTTCATTCTTCTGTTTCCTTGCCCTATTCAGCAAATACTGCAGTATTCCTTTTCATGATGATAACATTTCTTTGATCCCAGCAAAGAGACTTTTGAAACTTCGTTGTTAGAAATACATGTAGAATAACTAACTTACATGGCCTCAATTACAAAATGACATTTGCTGCAGTTCATCCACGATGAGGGAGTTTTAAAATTCACAGCATGCCATCTTCTGAAAATCAAGCAGCAGCACTTCACAGGTATACTACTCCTGGAGCTATATGCAAAGTCTGCACACGCATGTCCTTGAAATCAGAGTGACTAATAACCTCAGCAAGGCACACATTTTAAAAGAGCACTCATGCTGAAGATGGCATTTATTCACTGGCATTATGGGTGGCATATTTTACAGGCTGCTTTTTAAGGAATATTCAACCACCTGCACATTGTGTGCCATTGCACTGGAGTTCAGCCATGCACTGGAACTGAATGTCTTGCAGTTTTGGTAATTAGATTCAGAAAACAAGCATGACAGAAGGGAAATTCATTTATAAAGTAATTTATTAAACAGGGATAGAACTTGATATATTACAAAAGAGAGAGACAGAAAAAGACATTTGAAGGGTTTCCCAATACCGCATATAAAAAAAGTTTACCCAGAAAACAAACAAAAAACCTCTTAGCAAGGGGGAAAAGTTGATAAATTTTCATCACTGACAGATGCCAAAGAAGCTATTCCACCTAGGGTTCTATAGAACTTAAACATTTAATTTGCTCTCTGATAAAATGTCAATTAATCAAGTTATTCTGAAATAGTCCCAAAGAGTAAGGTCTGCTTACTACCTGAGTATTTATTCAAAAGAAGCTGCCACCAATGTCACTGTTTCATAACTGTCCTGATTTTGTATTTTAACACATGAATGACACTATGTTACAAGTTTTCTAGTACTACCCTTAGACTGAATTACACAGGAAGAGACCTTTGCAGCCAGTTGAAGAGTAACAAAGGTAACAGCATTCTGAAGAGGTATGGGACTTTGCCAGCAATGTTCCAGGAACATTCCGAGCTTTCATATGAATTGCGTCATAAGCTGCACCTCATTCACTGCATTACATCATTAAGAATTTTGTCTCAATTTGAATATATTAATTTAAGAAGGAAATCTTACAATTTCTACAAAAACGCCAATTGCATCCTGGGCTGCATAAAAAGAAAGATGGCCAGCAGGCAGAGGGAGGGGATTCTCCTCCTCTACTCTGCTCTGATGAGACTCCACCTGGAGTGCTGCATTCAGTTCTGAGGCCCTCAGCAAAAAAAGATATGTACCTGTTAGGGACGAGTCTAGAGAAGAGCCACAGAAAAAGGACTGGAGGAAAGCAACAGCTCTCATTTTTAAAAACGCTGAGAGAGCTGGGTTTTCTCTGCAAGAGAAGGCTCTGGGGAGACCTTATTGTAGCCTTTTAATACTTGAAGGGCGGCTTATTGGAAAGGGGGAGAGGGACTTTTTACATGAGGGTCTGTAGTGACAAGACCGAGGGCAATGGTTCATATCTGAAAGAGAGTAGATTTGTATTAGATATAAGGAAGGAATTCCTTACTGTGAGGGGGGTGAGAGACACTGGAACAGGCTGCCCAGAGAAGTTGTGGATGCCCCAGCCCTGGCAGTGTTCAAGGCCAGGTTGGATGGGGCTCTGAGCAACCTGGTCTAGTGGAAGGTGTCCCTGCCCACAGTGTGTTGGACTAGATGGACTTCAAAGGTCCCTTCCAGTTCAAAGCATTCTGCAATAAAAGCAGTAGGCAACTCATTGCAACTCACTGCATCTGGTCAAGTTATTGGAACAAAAGTTGGCAAAACAATGGATTAGGATGCATCTACTTAATTGCATAGCTCAGGTAAGAAAGAGGGAAATAGCTTTGTACATTAAGCTCTACATTTGTGCCTGCTTTTCTTTATAGTAGTATTTAAAGAACAGTCAGTATAACCATTAAGAAAGAAATACAATTTTAAAAAATGGACAATGCAATTGGAAATAATGCCATGTAATAAGACTGATTTTGAATTCCATATAGACATCTTTTTTCAACATCTATTTCTAATGCATTTTACAAGCCTTCCATTTCTCAAGCAAGACAGGCTCAACAATCACAAAACCCCTAAGAGTCCTCCAAAAATGCAGGCTATTCTTTACAGGTTAATTTTTAAAAAGTTTCGTCATTTCTATCTAAGAATTATGCAACCAGATGGTATTATTACACTGCAGTGTATACTCCTGCCTTCTCAGAGACGCATTCAAACAGATAATTCTCTCTCACAATTTACACAATACAAGATAGTGTCTTACTCTACTTGCTCAGAAGTTTGGGTACACCTGCCTGGGACCAACTATGATGGAAAAAAAGACACCTTATCAACCTCCAGTAGGCCTCAGCTCCCATGAAAAGGGATGTGGCAACTCAGAGCCCACCAGTGGCCCTCAGCAGGCAAGCTGGTGTCCAGCAGCACGGCAGTGGAGTCCCAGCTTTCATTACAGAAATCAGTGACGTTCATTTGGCATGGACAGAGCCTAGCTTTGCAGCTAAACTAATGGTACTGTTAATGAAACTTCACTAGTTTATGTCCCCCACAGCTATATTGTACAAATAAACCATCTGCACTATGCTGCTCTTCTGAATTCTCTCTGCAGATTCAGATTTCAAGTCCTTAAATCACATTCCCCCCCAATCTAGTTTGTCAAGCAAGTCACAGTGGTCCAATTTCACAGACAACTGACCACTACTGTTAAAAATCTGCCTCTTGTGAAACTCTAAGAAGGTATGAAATATCACAAGATTGGCATTCTCCTGGACATGACTCTATCTATGACGGTCAAGCGCAAACAGGAAAAAAAGCCAGCAATAGGTGAAGAGCACTACTATTTCTCTAAAAACCACGGATCTTATTTTTCCAACAGAAACACAGCACTAGTCTTTGCTCTGCCAAATACTGAGATACTTAGACAGTAAGAAATATGTTCAAGCCAGCGATTTTATAAATCTTTTAGATACATTTTATTCTTTTATTCTTTCCCCCAAATCTTGTACACTGGGAATTCACTTCCAAAATAGCTTTGCTATCAAATACAGCATATATAGGTTATAAAAACCCATAGCCTTAATTAGCACTTTTTTGACACAAGTTCACTAATGGATTTGCCAAATTAACCAGCCAAGAATTGTGTGCATATATCATTAAATCTCATTTTGAGTTTGCATATTACCTGTATCTTAAGAGTGTAGTTCTCTTAAGAACTTAAGAGTGTAGTTCCTCTGTTGGGTGTTTTATACATTTACAAATATACATTTACAAATATACTCTAAAGTTTTGTCTTATTAAGAGGAAAATTGCATAGAATGAGAAAAACTTCTTTGGTAACTTTGAAATCTTATAACTTGTAAATTAGCAAAGAGAGCACTGAGATAAGTCTTTGGGAATATATTTGAAGTCTTAATGAAAGGGTCAGATTACAAAAAGCCATAGTGGGAGTATTATATGAGGAAGCTTTAAAGTTAGTTGCAATGTATTAAAAAACAACATTCAAATAAATTATTTTTCACTGCAGTATGCCAAGTTTTTGGAGATAGAATTAAAATTGGGCTTTCATTTTAGACCAAGTAAAGCATAATACTAGACTATAACATTGCATATACTAGTGAGATCCAAATGCCCACAGTGTTGCAAGAGAACATTTTCCCTCAGGCATTTGAAATTTAATGCTTCTTTAATATTCTCTGTTGGATATTGTTAGAATGGAATTTCAAATATTTCCTGCAATTTGAGTTAAAGATTACTGAATAATGCTGAGCAGCAAAAAATTTTTGAAGCGCACATCTAAAGCTGGCATAGTAGCTTAATGTCCTGTTGTTTCTTGCTTTAGCAAAATTAATTTCTTCAGTCTTCAACCATGAATTCATGCACCACCTGGAGATACAAACCCGTAATTTAACTGTGGTGTATTTCTAGCTCCCTTGTCTAATACACACTGAGGCCAGACCCTGTATGTCAGGCAACTATAAAAGGAAAAGGCCATTTCAGAGCAATACTTTATATTCTCCAAGTCAGACAGCGAGCAACTTGAAAAACACTATCTGGCCCATTACTGTAAATAAATGGGATTACTGGTCATGAAACAAATGAACATGATCTATTAAAAGTATATATCCTACTATATAGGCAAGAGTAACACCTTTCCAATAGGACTCAAAACATTCAAGAGGATTTTATCCAATTAAGATCCAGTTTTTTTCACCATACCTGCATTAGTGCTTTACCATGGCTACTCTATACAGGTAAAGGTATATGGCAAATTGAGCAAAACAGCATAGTTGTATCATTCTAAAAAGAAACTAGAAAATCACTAATTATAATCATGTTGCTTGATGTTGATTGACTTCATGGAGAAGCCTCCTTCATCCAAAGATGTAGCTGCTTACCTTTCCATCATTTGTGTCATGATATATGTGGTCACCTTCCCAATTTTTTTCTATGGCCCTGGTTCCCTTCTCATTCATAATGGGCACATGCAGACCCAGTCCTTAGCTCTCTCTTCCAAGAAGCCTGCTAATCCCCTTCAGAATGGCTTGGAATGCTGCTTCAGACAGTAGGATTACCATGAGTTCAAATTAACTAATTCCTCAACACCATCCCAGCCTGACAACTCTAAATGACTTCATTTCAGGCTCAAAAGTTTCAAACATTGGTTTTCTTAGAGTGTGAGCCTGAGGGCCATTCTCATGGGCCCCAATACAACCCTTTTCAACACTCTGAATAAAAAACCAACAAAAAATATATGCATGCCTGGTTTTGAGCAACAGGAAACTCCAAATGAGGTAGCATTGGTATGGCCAATAGAGTCCACACAGCTGGAATCACACTTTTATTCAGATGGGGTAGTTTTGCCCTACAATGTGTAACCGACTGAATACAAGCATGTGCAGAAAGTACTTGTGTTTATGCAAGCAGAAAGAAGAAATTGTATTTATTCATTCTTTACTCCACTAAATATGGCCGGCACTATGTGGTACTAAAGCCATCCACAGACCCTGATGTGGCCTAAAAATCAGTTTGGATAAGGTTTCCAAAAGCAGGCCAGATACCAAAATGGATCTGTGAAACAGCAGAAATACCTCCATACAGGAAACAAAGTGTTTAGTTGCCTCTTACACTTAATACTAATAAATTCATGTTTGAAAGTTATATTTCACATAATGAATAATGCCATTAAGATAAAAATTTATGAGTATTTTCTTTCTCGAAAGAATTTTATTTTATACTATTAACTTCAAAAAATCAACACTATAAAACATCACTTCTGTGATGTCCCAGGTGTTCCTAGGGATATTTTCTTTGAAACACTATTCAATAGTGGGGATGGCGGGGGGGGGAGGAGAAAAAATTAGTCTATATAATGGCAATTTTAACAATTTAATTCTGTGAAAATACAGAAACAAATTCAAATGGATGTTGTAAAACAAGCTGAAATATTTTAAGCAAACTATGTGACCATAATTCATAGATATAAACCTAATGAGAAAAACTCTCGTAATTATGCAAGAGATTTGGCATGGAAGAGCATTCATCAGTCATTCTGACATGGAAAGGATGGATAAAGGAAGCAGATGGATTCACCCATCTGCATGGAGTCTAGAATACAAAAAGTCATCATTATGATTGCTAACTTCTTGTATCAAAATGTATTACTTGATTATCAGGTTATAACGAACAAATGCAAGAAAGTCATATAAGGCAAAAGGCCAACATTAATTTTCAGTAGAAGCTGTATCCCCACTCGAATAAATGCTTACCTCTTTTTAAAAAAGCACACAAGGACATCAGCTTAATGTTTACATGTAGTGGAGGGAAGGGGTGGCAGTGCTCAGCCTGGGGTTTTGGTAATGTTGCAATGAATTAACTGTATGAGTACAAGGTTTGATTTGGTAGAACTTGAATTGTTACACAGGTCATCCCTTCTTTAGAATACCAACTTGCCTCTTCTCCTCCACACAGTGACATTAGTGAGTAAAAACCCCACACATTGCTGTCACAAAGTCTCTGTTCAACCAAGAGATAGACAGATTCGTGTTAAAGTAGAAGAATCCAGTAATGTTACTTCCCATGCACCAGTAACATGACTCTCCTGTTCTCTTTGCAATAATTCAGAGATCAGCTCTGCTGAATTTACAGCCAATATCCCAAAGCCTCTGTGCCTAGTGTGTGTGTGCCCATGGTTGTTTGTTTTGTGGGTTAGTTTCGTTTGGCTTTGTTTTAATCAGGGATTCTCTACATCCTGGACCTTGTAACAACTGTGAGAAGAAAACCCTCCAAAAACAGAGTTCAGGTGGTGGACGATGACAGGTCTTCCAGAGTCCCTCAGCTCTGCAGGTGCCATTATGAAGCCACTGTGCCACCACCCGCTCTGGTCAGTGATGGAGCCCTGGACTCCTGAGCTGTCCCCAGGCACCAGAGGCCTCTGGGCACCAGAACACTCACCTCAGATCTGACCATGCACCCACACCAGAGGAGGTCTGAACTCCCACAGTGTCCCTGCCAAACCTACAACACCTGCTTGTACTATCAACCTACCTTAAAAAAAAAAAAGAACATTATGGTCACAATTTTTATTAAAATTTGACTCAGGAATAGTTCATAAAGATTACTAATACACATTACAAGCAAGCTATACATCATTTGTGTCTCTTCATAGGAAGCAGGCACGTGAATACAGAATGTGTTGCTGCATCCTAGCTACTTATTAAAAACATGCTGAAGGTTGCAGAAATCAATTAATGATTAATTACCTAACTTTAATTTTATAAAAACAACTAAACTATCAAGAATTCAAAATGAGCCATAGGAAAAAATTAAACCAGTGTCACAGAAGGCAAAATTTCTCATTTAGAAAGAAAGTTTCCACCACAGCAAAAAGAAAATCAGGATTATATGCAGAATTTGTAGATCAGTTTCTTCACGGCATTTAATGTCCATGCAGTATTACACGACTGAAGTTTAAAAAGGAAGAGTGAAAAATCTTTTTTTGGTCATTAGCACTTGGAGCCAAAAACCCTCCAACCCTGTATTAATCTTATAAACTACAATTTTAATTGTACTTGCTCATATCTTTATCTTTTTAAAACTGTTACAGATTTATCACCTACCTTACAAAACAGCTTTTGATCCTCTTAACCCTATTTCAGTATTTTTTTGTAATGTTTTATTTCTGAAAAATCTCTTACTATTATTCCCTTGAACCAGAAGAGACTCCCAAAAATATTTCTGTTCTAATATTTCTGGGATTGAACCTGGCTGTTATACAGGCAATTTTTCTTACCTAATCTTATGTATTTTAAATGTTAATTATATCACACAGACTTAGCTACAAGTCACATGTCTTGGTAACAACAATTGTAAGTAAATGCAAAAGATAAAACCCTGTATTTTACATAGATAGGACGAAAAAAAGAAGACTTCATAAATTATTGAAAATTAAGTGTAAAAACTTACCTAAAAATATTCACCAGTTTCTATAGATGGCAATGAGGTAAAAGAAAATCCCATCCAAAATACAGTTAAAGAACACAGCCAGCTGTTAACAGAGAATAAGTAATTTTAAATTTTTTTTTTTTAAATCAAGAGATAATTCTGGCAGACTACCCTTCAAAACAACTAGTTGCCTTGAAAAATAATACTTCATCCCCAGAAAACGGAGATTAAAACATCTTAAAATGTCAGTGTATTTAATTACCCATTTCCACGTAATTCAATCTTTTGAGTGCAAAAATTGCAAAGAGTATTTGAAGAGTTAGCCAAGTGCCAAATTCACATGCACACTAAATTTCCATTACTTCATTTGCATGTAATGTTTCCATTTACGCAGCTTTTTTGCTTAAAGTGCTACACAAAAGACTCATAAAACATTGGGAAGCAATAAAGAATATTTTTTAAATTGCATTTAAATTTTGGTTGGAAAACATTACAGCTTAACAAGTAGAAACAAAATTGAAGCCATTTAGAAGGAATTGTTAAGTTTTGCTAACATGAAAAATCATGCCACATTCATAAAAGGCATAATTTTACAGTATCTTTAGTGAAATCAGCATGGATGACAATTCAGTCCATATTGCACTAATTATACTGGGAACAGATTGAAAATAAACTGATAAACATGCTTCTGACAAACAAAAGCATTTACACACGGTTTTGCATCAAAACAAATCACTTTCAACACAAAGTAACAAGATTTGTTGTTATCTGCAACAGCAAATAATTCAAGAAGTACAAACCTGGGCAAAAAAGGACCAGGAATGAGAAGAGAGCCTTACCTACAGAAGAAAGTTTCAAGTTAACCTCTTAACTGAAATCCACTAAATCAATACAGTCAGCTATGCTGAGATAGACAAATCTGTTTACAACCTGCTAACATTGACTTAGCTGAAAATTGATAGGAAATCAATTTAAACTGAACCAAATATGGTCAGTGGAAATTACCTTAGGCGGGCCCACATCAGGTTTTGTGTACATTTAAATCTTAAACAATCTTAAATAGTGTTAATTAAGTCTGTACAACGTTTGGGTGCAGAAAAGGTTAAGAGTCACCAGGGCAAAGCATCTTAGGACACTCTGGAAAACTCTGTGTTAAACAAGCTCTCTCCTAGTTACCAAGCCTCCCTACACTTCACAGCAAGCCAGCCCTCAGTTTTGCTTGCAGCTATTTGGCTTTCAAACTCATCTCCAGAAGGGAACTTGGGTACAGTCTCCATTCATATTAAAAATGTATGGTTATTAACCGATACAAATCAGTACAGCTCGACATTTTAAACAAACCAAGCGTGGCTCTACCTCCCCCACTCTGACACTGCAGTTTCCCGTACTGCAGAAGCTGTCAGGTGCTCAAAGGCTCCTTCAAGCCACGGGACGTTCTGAGCTGTGGCACGAGCACGACTGGCGACAAGAATCACTAAAATGAGAACACTTTGCATGACAAGCATTAATATTCACATTTTACACCCACTGCCCTAAAGGAGTAACTTTCCATTTCTGTTGCAGAACTGAAGAAGAAATTGCCTCAATACACAAACTGCTTAGACAGTATTATTTTTTTCAACAAGGAGTAGAGAAAAGATTTAAAATTAATCCTGCAGCAAAATACCAGGACGAACGAGACTTCACTTAAGATTTAACTAATAGGGAATCCTTTGAGGATCTGAGGGAAAAGAAAAATCAACTGTGCTATCCAAGATCCTCTTTCACATCCTAACAACACGGTTTATGAAGCTGTATTCTGCTGATCTATTTATGCCAGTACCAGCCTCCCTTTAAGCCAAAGGAATTTACTTCACTCAACAATTCAAAATACAAGTAAACGAGCAGCTTTATTTATGTACAAAAGATCGCTAGCTTAGCCGCGCAGTTCTACCAGCAGAATGGCACACGTAAGCTCTTAGCTTTCCCTGAAAATAAAATAGGAAAGGATCACGCAATAGGATGACAAGATTTCATGAAGTGTGAAGCACCCCAGGGCAAGGCGCTGGAGAGCCGGGGACGCGCCGGCAGCTCCCCAGAGAAGGCCGGGCAGGAGAGAAACACGCGGGAGCCCGAGCGGAACGCTCTGCCCGCCCCGGGCTCGCGGCTCCGGGGGCGGGTGGCTCCGGGGTGCCCCGCCGGGACGGGACGGGACAGGACACGCAGGGCAGGGCAGGGCAGGGCAGGGCCCGGCCGCACACTCGCACCCACCGAGTGCTCCGAGGACACGGGGCGGGCGCGGGAGCGGTACCGCCGGCACCGAGGCCTGTCCCGCGCGTCACCGCAGCAACCGCGCGCACCGCCCCCCGCGCATGCGCCAACACCGCCTGCCGCCCCGCCTCCTCCCCGCCGAACGCGCATGCGCAGTCCGAGCAGCCCGCGCTGCCACCGCCCCAGCTGCTGCCCCCCCCACACCGCGCGCAAGCGCAGCGAAAGGAGCCGCGTGTCGCCCCCTGGCGGCCTAATCCCTCCGGTGCCGCGCTCCTCTTCAATGAATGGGGCGAGAGAGGGCGCGACAACAGTAGAGCGCGGGGCCGTGGCACGCCGCTCCCGAGGTGCGCTGGGAGCTGTAGTTCTCTCCGGCAGTCCAGCTATGTGGACCGGCGGCATCCACGACTACAGCTCCCAAGCGGCCGCACGCGGCCGGTGCGCCCCGCCCCCCAACGGCACCTCGGCGCAGCGCTGGCACGGCCGCAGTAGCGCCGCAGAGGTGACCTCGAGTAGGAGGACTCGTCTCTCCCGCAGACATGGTCGGTACCGCGCCCCGGGCCTGCCGCTGTAGCGCGTCGGTCGGGTTTCTTCGGGTTGGGGCAGGGGGCTCCGGTAGGTGGAGGTGACCCCGCAATGACGTCGCCCTCCCCGCCTGGCCGCGCTGCTCCCGGGAGAGCCCGCGGAGTGGGGGACAGGGGTGACCTGGAGGTGGTCGTGGCACCCAGAGGAGCCGGGCCTGACGGCACCCCAGGGCTCGCCGCAGGCCCCCCGGAGGCCGCGCCGGGGTGACCTTCCAGGAGCGGACGTGGGGTCGGTGCCGGCCTGGTGGCGGCTCTGCCTCTCACTAAGGCCCTGCGGGAGAGAGCGGGATGTGGCCCCATCGGAATGGAGCGAACCTGCCTGCCCTGGGGCTGGCACTCCGGAGGGGTAGTCGCGCCTTTTCCCGCTTGGCGGCATTGCCTTCGGGAGATGGGGGCTGCCAGCGCCTTCGTTCATGAGGCGTGAAAGGTCTCGGTGCGGTGCAGTGTTAGGTCAAGGGAAAGTGCTTGTGAAATGTCTTTATTGGTTCATCTCTCCTTGCTGTCGGAAATCCAGCTGTTTGTTCAGACTCTCCTGATTGTCAAGGAGTCCTTCTAGTCCTGCCCCGAGGTTACACAGGTGAACTGCAGTGCTTTGCTTTTCTACAGCGTGTATACATAGATATACAGACTTGCACAGAGACTTTGCTTTCCTTTATCTGTTTTTCTAGACTCAATACCCTGTTATTCAAACCTTCCCTTTTAGTATTTTGCTGTAGAAAGGATGCTTGCATGTTCTTAAACGTGGCTTATTTCAGCTCTACCCTAAAAAATACAAAAATCTATACACTTTATCCTACTTTTCCACTCCTATTTAAAATATGGATTTACATGAGTGACAACGTTTAAACTAAGACAGCAAGTTTTAGTTTGAGCTTTCAAAACGTTGGCTGACATGGGTGTGCTAGTCTCACAGAGAACTGCTGGTTATAACTTACTTTGATGTTCAAACTTTTCAGAGTATCACTGTTTTTGTCTTGCCTTTGCTGTTCAGATTATGGATCTGGTGTTGGGAAGACGCTTTACATTTCTGAAATAAAATCATCTGTCTATCAGTGCAATCATCATTAGCTCAATGAAATGGGAAAAGTTTTTTGGGGCACCTGTGTCAAGGTCATTTCTTAAGAAAGGAATGCCTTTGGAATTCCTTTGGTCTCTGAACCGCGGTGCTGGTAGTGTTCCTTAGGTGCACAGCTGCCTTGCTGATACTTTCTACTACATTTCTGAACAAGGTTATTGTCACCACATCTCTGCTTTAAAGAAGGGAGAGCAAAGGGAAAGTTTCTTAGGCAGACTCTAAACTTTGGAAGAGATAAAAATTTATTTTAATGATTAACTCATTCTTGTTAAACAAGGTGGAATAGCTTAGTTGGCTGTAATATTCAGTAATAATGTTAAGTTTATGGTGTTTTATGGACAAGTTTATCAGCAGTAATGTTTATAGAGGTCTTTCATAGCTGTAAGTAGCGATGCAAAGTCTATCACTTGTGTAGTCAGGATGTTCCTGTGACAACATTTGATAGGTTGTGAGTTACCTTTTAGTTACCTTTGTGACCTCCTGAATCAGTTCTGCAGTGCAGTGCTGTTTGCAAGTATGGCACTAATATTTTAGGTCTGCTGATATCAGCTGTAGTCACAGCCATAACTGAGGCACCACATTCTTAAACCAAATTGTGTGGGGAAGGCATTTAGCCAACAACTTCTTCATTTAATATTGGAGGCTTTGCTTTTATCTGTGATAGTTTAGGAGGAGGAGAAATCCTACATTTGCTGGATTAGATGAAGAAAGGTACCTGGGGATTCAATGTTCAGTTGTTGGGGTTTTTTTCCTTATCCTTTTCATCATTACTTCTGCTATTCTTATTTTCCTAAAGCTTTTTAATTAATCATTGGCTGAATGTGGACTAGGGAAGGCTTTGGAACAAAAATAGTGCAGTTAGTTGTTGTTTAATTTGTCCTCTAGTTCCTTATACCTGAGAGTGAGTAGAGGTCACCCCTGTAGCAACCATAGCATGAAAGTCTTGCAGGAGCCAAGTCACGGGTTAAAGGGCCTGGACATGAATGTCTGGAACCTACAACTTCTATCGGGGAGCTTCTCATTTCTCTAGAAGTAGCCTCAGACACTCAGTGAGACCAGTTTTAATGCAAGATGTAAGATTCTTGGTAAGAGTTGTCCACATTTTATAAGAATCACAACGTTTTTGGTTTGTTAATCCAGCTTCTGGATTTAAGAAAAAGCATGAAAGTTTCTTTGATCCTAAATGCTCACAATTGGTGCAGGGGTAAAGGGGTCTGGGAACTGTACTGAATCCAATGTACTGGAGGTTTGAAGAGGAAAAACTAGTAGGCAGTACTTCTTGTTTTATTTTAGCTTATGTTTTCTTCCTCCTCCATCCCCAGATGGGGGGACAACAGGAAGGATGGTAGTAAGCAAACATAATTATGCTGAGAAGATGGAGCTGAGTCATAACTGAAGGTTTGGGTTTTTTTAAAGGCTAAATGCTAAGTTTCTCTCTGTAAAAAAATAATAAGTAGTTCTATCTCTAACCTTTTTACCTTCCATTCCTTCCCTCCCGTTGTTATGCTGAATACTCACCATAATGCTACTGGATAGGTTGGCATTTTTTATGTTTAAATCAGATTAGCATATGAAGTGCATAGATTGGAAAAAAAATCTCATTGACTTTCCCCCTTTTGTGACACTACTTGAGGAGAAAGAGCCTTAAAATCTTTGTTCCATTCACTGGAAATTCAGAAATCAATTCACAATTGATTTCAGATACCATATAATGTAAAGAAAATGTACTGCTACCTGTGTGAGTTCTGGAGTAGCTTAGCGTGGGATCACTTTTTATGTGCTGCTGGTGGGGATTTTGCCTGAAGTTTTGCAGCACTGTAACTTTCCAGTGCTTATTTTACTAACTGCTGTGGTTACCTGCCTTAAAAGAGCGTTCATTGTTCCATTTATATAAATAAAATGTAGACTCTTCTTAGAAATGTGCTGAAACGTTGGCTTTAAAATTTGATACACATCTTAGTCCGTGCTCCCCATCATCGTTCAGGTGTTATGGTACATTTTCCTGCTCAAGAATAGAGAACCAAAACTAGTTTTGAGATTTAAACCAGCAAGAATTGATTGTCTGCTCTCCTTCCCCTGCTTGGTGGAGTTCTGATGAAGTTAGAGGGGTGTGATTCATAGTAGGACAAGTTCAAAAGAAAATAATGCAATTCAACACCGTGTAACGGGTAGTCATGTAACCAGATATTTAAAGAATCATTCCCATAATAAAGGCCTGGTCTAAATCTGCAAGTTCAGTAGTTTAACTTCATCATTTATGCTCAGATTTTATCTAGTATGTGACGAAATGGGGTAGGTGGCCTCATTTTTTTTTTAATTACCTAACACTAGCGTGATGCAGCTGTGCTTGGCTGGTCACTTCTGCAGAGGGAATACACGCAAAGGCCCACATGGTTTTCCTATAAATATCAGTGACAGGAATGTTGGTTGGAAAGGATCTGTAGAGGTCATACAGTCTGCCCTCTTTCTTACTCCAAGTCTGGAGGTTGTCCAGCCCAGCCTGATGGCATGACTTTTGTCACTGATAGATCATGTCATAGGTGTTTTGGTCTGGACCTTGAAAACTGCCAGGGGTGACAGTTATAAGGACTTTCTGGGTACCGTGTTCTGCTGCAGCAGTACCACATAATCAAGAGTTTTTTTCTTAATTTGTGGCTGTTGCACCCAGTGTTGCCATCTGCCACTGCTGAGAGGTGTTTGGGAGTGTTATTTTTGTAACACGCTGTGAAGGTGCAATGGGCTGCTGTTAGATCCCCCCCTTATCCTCTGCCTTTCCACACTATGTCCAGCACCCTCAGCCTCCTCTTGCAGGACACAGAACTCAGGTTGCCAAAACTGGACTCAGTGTTCCATCTCCAACATCACCAGCACTGAGTGAAACGCCTGTCTTTGCTCTGCAGCCTACATTTTTCATAATGTAGCCCAGAAGGCATTTAAATCACTTCTTTCACATTCGGTTATGCCTGGTGTTTTATCTGTGTCTCAGATGATCATCTTTTAATTATTTGAAAAGGTGGGCTTGCTATTCCAGCAGGCTGGTCAGTCAGCCTGTTCCTGTCCTAGTACAATCTACCCCAGCCCTATTGCCTCTGGAGAAAAAGGGAAATACAAATAACAAGCTTACAAAACACTTGGTTATGAATATCCTTTAGCATGTGTTCCGTTTTTATAGAATCATAGAATGCTTTGGGTTTGAACAAACTTTTAAAGGTCATTGGTCCACCCCCCTGCAGTGAGCAGGGACATCTTCAACTAGACCAGGTTGTTCAGAGCCCTGTCCATCTTGGCCTTGAATGTTTCCAGGGGTGGGGCAACCACCACTTATCCAGACAATCTGTTCCAGTGTTTTACCACCCTTTTTGTAAAGTATTCCTTCTCATCTAAATCTGTCCTCTTTTCATTTTAAACTATTGCCTCTTGTCATTTCATAACCGGCCCTACTAAAAAGTTTGTTGTAATCTTTTTTGTAAGTCTCCTTTGGGTATTGGAAAGCCACCCTGAGGTCTCCCTGGAACCTTCTCTTCTCCAGGCTGAAACACCCAAACTCTCTCAGCCTTCAATTTTCAATATTGCATAATCTCTGGATTTCTTCCAAGTTCTGCTTAACGAAATGGGGTTTTACTACAGGGCAAGCCATTTTCCCTCTCATATTTGCAATATAGTAATATGTTGGCAGTCTTCTCCCAGTCTTTTGGAGTTTTGGGTCAGTTTGACAATAGACAGTTGTATTATGGATAGTAGTGTCTGTATTTGTTCATAATGTAGCTTTTGTCTGTGGATTAGTTAAATTGCTGCCTAACAGTTTAGTGAGGGAGTAATTTTAAGTCCACTAGATTCTTTGGTTTCTGGCATTCTCTAAGTCTTTGGTTGCAAATAAGCACTCAAAATGCTTAACGGGAACAGCCCTTTAAAATTGAAAGAATGTAAAAACCAGTCAAGTGTCACAGCTCGTAAAACTTATGTAGTAAATTTCAAATATGAATGGGTAATCTAAGGAGTGGGTGTATGTTGTATTATGTTAACGAGGCAGTGTTGTTAAAGGGAATGCAAAGTTTTTCAAATATATTGTTATTCCTGGCATTTTGCAAGTTTTCCAGGAGCAATTCTTAAGGATGTTTTTGCAAGTGTGGTCTGTTTCTGTAAAAGCAAGCAGAGAAATTGATGGTGCTTCTAGCAGCCCCAGGAGCTGGGGCTGGATCCACCCTTAGGCACATGCTTTCATCCAGCTTAAATAATCATAACTTTATTGCTGCAGTAACTTAATTTTTAACATTCAGGTGGTGTGAGGCTGTGGTGTGGAGCCATGGGTAAGGCTGTGTCATTTCCTTGCAGGGTGAACCTGTCAGAGTGCTGGTGACTGGAGCTGCTGGGCAGATCGCTTACTCGCTGCTCTACAGCATTGCCAAGGGCGATGTCTTTGGCAAAGACCAGGTAACCCTCACACTGAATTGCACAGGAATAAATGAGAGAATGTCAGAACTGCAGTGTCTGACTCAGAATGGTTTACCAATATAAGAGTAATTTCTTCTTAAAGTGGGGAAAATGGGAGTCCTGCTCTGCTATGCAAGCTTTCAGTTGTTGGTTGTGCTGAAGTTGTTTTCTGCAAGTGGGTTTTAAATCTTGCACGAGGTAACAGCAGAGTACAAGACAAATTCATTTTCAGAACAGATTGTGCCCAGCTTGCACTAAACCTTTTCTTTCTTTCCAGCCTCTTATTCTTGTGCTGCTGGACATCACTCCTATGATGACGGTATTGGAAGGTGTGGTGATGGAGCTGCAGGACTGTGCTCTGCCGCTGCTCAGAGGTGGCCAAAAGAATTTTTTCTTATACCTACAAGATGCTGTAGTACAACTGTTGCATTTATGAGTGCCTGTAGCTGGCAGGAAGTTAGGCAGAAGAAAATGTTAGATGATCCTTCCTTGATTTTGTATTTTGTGGAAGATAATCAATTTAACTTAGCCTGTAAGCTAGGGAGAATGACATCAAGTAGGTTTTGTGAACAGAATTGACAATGTGGATACCTGGGTTTATGTTATCTAATTCTGGGGTTTCAGCTTGGACAACAAATTGTCAGATACCTGTACATACGGGCATTGTATTCTGGACTGGGCGTTAAATATATATAATAGATTATTGCTATATTATGTATATATTATTTATTACTAAATAAAAAAACCCTACTAATTTAGTCTTTAAAGTATCTCCGTATAAAGGCACAAAATAAAAAATGACTCCTCAAGTCATGTAAACAAGTTGAGTTCTGATAATTTAAACAAGCAGAAGAAAGGGAGCAGGTAGGTGTTTGTGTAATTACTATAATACATGACAAAAAAAGCATGTAGGTACCAGCTCTTGTACAAATCAAACCTTCTTTGCTTTGAATTGTTAAAGGGGAAGAAAAATTTCACTTGCGTTGGATGGGACTTGCCACTGAAATTTTATTGTGAAAGTGAAGAAAAGCATGTGTACTTATATGTACATTTTTAGATAGAGGCATGTGAAATGTATCTTTTTTACATAGATTTCTCTTGTGTTTTCCACTTTAGATAAATATTTGTATATAAAACCATTTAGTGCCAAGTATTTAATCTGTGGAGGTAGGGCCAAATGACTATACTTGTGTTCTTGGAAGGGGAAGGTGGTGGTATTGTCAGATTAGATTATATACTATTATGCACAGAAGAGTATTCCTGTTAGCCATCAGTATTTATGTTGCTGAATTCTTTTTCCCCTTTCCTTTTTTTTAGAGGTCATTCCAACAGACAAGGAGGAAGTTGCATTCAAAGACCTTGACATAGCAATTCTGGTTGGCTCCATGCCAAGGAGAGAGGGCATGGAGAGGAAGGATTTACTCAAAGCAAATGTGAAAATTTTCAAGTCTCAGGGTGCAGCTTTGGACAAGTATGCCAAAAAGACTGTCAAGGTGAATATAGGAACTGAATTTAAAACATTAACTCTCTGTCTTGTAGAGATCTGGATACATTGTAGAACTATATTGCACAAGGAGGAGCCTGTTCAGTGCAGCCATTCCTTCCCTTATGCCCTGGAAAACAGACCACAGTCAAGGCTAAATAAGAAACAGAATGTTAAATAGGTGGATGATTTAGTAATTAATTTGTTTGGTGAAAAAGGGGAGTTTTACATTGTATTGCTGTATTCCACACATACTCTGAACTGGTTACCACCAATTCAAAAAACAGCCCCACAAAACTGTTCTAAAAAAAAAAAAAAAAGCAGTCTTTTGCTCATTATCTCTCTTCTCTGAAATTCTCAGGGAGAACTGAATTATCTGCATGCAGCTACCTACTTCATATCCATTTGTGTCCTTTAACATAATGACCCGTAACTTCAGTATCAATATGGAATTACAGTTGCACAAAAAATCGGCTTTATTTAGGTTGTTTGCATCTCATTCTTTGGAGCATTGGAAGATTTTAATTGTTCTCTCTCAGATTCCTTCAGCACAGTTAATGGGATCATGTGGCTGGCTCTCCCACTGCTCCTAATCTCAGACCCAGACTCCAACTGTGCTTTGTAACTGACTTTTTAATGTCTACTTCCTCTGCTGATGAACTTCCTACTGCTTCTAAAGACTTGTTTGCTTCTTTATCCACTTGGAATAAAAACTATCAATATAACTATTGCAGAGTAGTGGAAAATTTACTGAACTCGCTTTCAAAAGGGGAAATACAAAGGGAGGTTTGCAGATCAGCTTGTGTGATTGAGAGTATATGGAGCTTGACATAAGTCATTTGAGGCACAAATGAAGGATGAATAAAAATCAGTTTTGCATAGTAATAAATTGATCTAAGTTGAGGCAGTATTTTACTTCTAACTGCCTATGAACATCGAGATAAGTAACTGTTCTGGCTTTCTTAATTATAAAGCAATTATATAAAGCAGTGGCAGCCAGTCCAGAAAGTGTTTAAAAGGGGTTGGTGACAAATGTGCACATATCTTTCTTTCCCTTTATCTGGTAGCATGAGGTTTGAAGCCAGGCTGTCAGTGTACAGATCTCCCTAGAAGTCTTGTTCCCTTTCACTCTGGATGTCAAGGTAAAGAAAATACCTACCTGGAAAATACTTTTCTGTTCATTTATAGAAGACTGGGTGGCTATGAATGACACACATAGAAAACAATCTTCTTGGAAGACCGCCAAGAGATTAGAAAACTTGACTTCTAGATAGCTTCTTTGAAGGCCAAGTAATGTATTTCACTGGAGGGAGTTGTTTTGCAGTAATACCTACTTCATCTTTCCTTTTTTCATTTTTAGGTTGTGGTTGTTGGGAATCCAGCAAATACTAACTGCCTGATTGCATCAAAGTCAGCCCCATCCATACCAAAGGAAAACTTCAGCTGCTTAACTCGTTTGGATCACAACAGAGCCAAATCTCAGGTAAAAAGGGCCTATTCTGTTACCTCTGCTAACTACAATGCTTTCAAAGGAGCCTGTGGGTTGAGAAGCTGAAGTCAATGCAATTGGCATCTTTAATTTCCAATTAGATTGCGCTGAAACTTGGTGTGACTGCTAATGATGTGAAGAATGTCATCATCTGGGGCAACCACTCCTCCACTCAATATCCAGATGTTAACCATGCAAAGGTAAATGTGAAAGGAAAGGAAGTTGGAGTCTATGAAGCTATAAAAGATGACAGCTGGCTGAAGGGAGACTTTATCCTGGTAAGACACTTCTTTTTTTCTTTTTTTTTTTTACTGGTCATTCTCTGCTTGTGATTTCTCCTGACCTCATCTGAAATTGTAAACTGTCTAACTGACTGACTTGGTGAAGCAGCTCTTCTCTCTCACTAGAATAAGCTGTCTTCACATATCTTGTTGCTATCAGATACTTGCTCTTAAAAAACTCAGGTCAGGAAAGCCTATGTAAATTCTGCTAGAAAAATCCAATTGGAATGGAAGATGGTTCAGCAAAGAGTTTTGATCGCTGCTCAGGTGAAACATGTCTGACACAGAAGCACCAGTGCCATTTCACTACAGGGACTTTTTGTACATGTAGGGTGATCCATTTGCTGCTCCCCACCCACCAGAAAAGGCCAGCAGCTCTTTCCCTGCTTCTACATGTGTGCACACACACACTTTCCAATTCTAAATCTGTGGCATCATCAGCACAATTTCTGAAGAGTAATCTGAAAAATGCCTGCAAACATCTTAATGTAGGGTAGTAATAAATAATAATGTAGGGTATTAAAACAAAATAATGGTATTAATTGATCAAGAGCACAAGCTACTGAAGTGGAATATAAAGGGAATATAAAGGGTTACTAAAGCCCTAGATGAACAAAACTTTACCAAAACTACTAAAATTAAAGATACCTACAGTTTAAGAAGCTGCTCTGGTTCTGAGAACTGCAATTCATAAAAACAGACCATTTCTAAATATAAATGTGAGTATGGGATGGTAGCTTCAACTATCTGCAGGAATAAATGAATTGTATGCATTAAGTATTGTAGGATTGAGATCAGCAAGTGTTTCACATTGGTATTCAGCAGAAGACCTTAACTGACAGTGTATTGCTCGAGACATCTGTTACTGATGATGTGCATGAGGTCACTTGGTGGGAAAAGACTGAGACATCTGATTGGCATGAGAGAAGTCAGCTAGCTGTAAAGTGAAGGAATGAGCCTCTGAAACGTTTTGCTACATTCTTGTGTTGGCAGAACTCTTCTAGATTGTAGGATTGTATGCCATGTTTGTTTGGTGAAAGAATGGTGTCTTCAGTGATAAAATTATTTAATTGTATACAATGGTCTTTCTTGATGGCATTTACTAACAGCGTGTAAACCAAGTCATGATTTTACTGCTTTACAATTTAGTTATGGGGGTTTTTTTCCTTGATTGCAGACTGTTCAGCAACGTGGTGCAGCTGTTATTAAGGCCAGGAAGCTGTCCAGTGCTATGTCAGCTGCCAAAGCTATCTGTGATCATGTGAGGGACATCTGGTTTGGCACTCCAGCGGTAAGATGTGGCTCTTGAGCAAACGCGTGTTTGCCTAATGCTTTGATTGTGTGCCCATGCCGTTGACCTCAGGTGTATGTGTGTTCAGAGGAAAGAATTTGTCCTTTTCTGGGGTAAGGTGTGTCATAGGAGATAAAAGATACCGAAAATTATCAACATTTTGCTTGCTTCTAGCAGTGTAAAATGCATTTATCTCTTACTTTTCTGGTTTCAGGGAGAATTTGTTTCGATGGGAGTAATTTCTGATGGCAATTCTTACGGTGTTCCTGAAGACTTGCTATATTCATTCCCTGTTGTGATCAAGGTACCTCGGCTGTATTTCAATCCATATATCTTCTGCAAGACCTATTAAACTGTCATGTGAGCTCATTAACAGCAGTGTGGGACTGCAGTTGCTGGGATGTGGGGGTTTAGCAGTCTTTCACTGAGAGGACTCTTATTAACCAAATAAGTTAACTTGATTGTCAGCTAAGTGCTGGTAGATGAGTAGAATCTGACATGACTAGCTGGTGCTGGCTCCATTCTTTATCTGAAATAAAATTAACTGCTCCCTGATGTGGTTTTTAAGGCTGTAAGCTTTGTTGTTATGCTGCAAAGTTTTTTTAATGCAAACTGAATGAAGCCTATTCTTACATGGAGGGCTTTTTATTTGCTTGTTTTCAATCAGGACAAGACCTGGAAGTTTGTTGAGGGTCTTCCTATTAATGATTTTTCTCGTGAGAAGATGGATCTTACTGCTAAGGAATTAGCAGAAGAGAAGGAGACTGCTGTGGAATTCCTCTCCAGTGCATGACTAGGTCAGGAGGAAATACAGAATGATTTAAGAGTGGAAGAATCGAAAAGCCGTCTGTAGGTCTGCTACCAAACACTATTACTGTATCCAAGTCAACTGTCTGTGGCCATTGTGCATTTTAAAGTTCATATGCTTACTGGTACTGTAGTGCCTCTTGAGTTATTAGCAAAATATTATTAAAGAAGTAAAACTAGTTTGTTGACCAAACTTTTTGTCTGTTCAATACTAGTTGCTTTTTGTGTATGGTACAGGATAATTGTTTGCCTTGGCTCCTAACGCACAATCTGAGTTTTGATTAGAATTTGGCACTACTGGAACACGTCCTAGTCCGTGATCACTTCAGCATCCTATGTCTCAACAGAAAATGAAATTAGAATGCCAGTAATTCTCCTTGAACCGGTAGTTCAATGACTCAGTGCTATCACTGGACAGACTTCAAGTGCACACAGTTCACTCTGGTTATGCTTACAATGTTTGTCAATAGAAATATTAAAAGTTGCTCAATCAGATAATGGCTAAGAGTAGTCTGTTGCACTTTATTTGCATGTTTTACTTACGTTACTAACACAGTTTGATAGTTTTAAGATAAAAAAACCCTGAAAGCCTATTTTAAGAAACTGAGGGAAACTAGTTTTAATGATTAACAACTTTATTGATGACTAGCATTTCCCTTTGTCTAAGTTGTTGTCTGTCCTGTTTTAATAGAAGTTTCTGCCTTGTACTGAAGTAAATATTGGTCCATCATGTCTGGAGTCATCTCATTTTTCTTTTTTGGTTTGTTTTCATTAAATGCTCTGAAAAACAGAGTTTCTTTGACCAGAAAATGAAAGGTTAAATGGAATTATAACCAAATGGAATGGTTTCTTTGAGGATTTAACAGTCAGAATATAAAATAATATATATTTTTATCCATAAAAATAAGTCTGCTCTCAGAATATTACTGTACTTGTTAAGTACAGTGACAGTGATGCAGTGGAGACTTATTATGCATAGAGGTGAAAGGGGAAAGAAGCATTTCAGAAAATGGGAATGTGCTGCAGCACAGGACAGCTGGGACAGGGCACAGTGAGTGAATGCCATGAATGCTTATGAAACAGCTGTTGCAAGAATTTATGCATTTCTGCAGTCTTAGGAATAGACAGGAACTGTGCACAGTTGTATTTTTTCACTGTTTTTCTCATTCCTCTGAACCCCTTAGGGTTTAGTTATCAGGAGAAAATTTCATGCACCTGTCTTTACAGTTTGGCTACTTCTGCAGAAATTAGGGAGGGAAGGAAAGCTGCCAGTGTGTTGACTGCCTTCTGGTGTTCCATGCAAAGTCAGTAAAAGCTTATTTCAACATGAGCTCAGGGACCAAAGGAATTCATTGCAGTAATTACCATGCTACAGGTTATTTTTAAATAAAGGTGTTTTGCAGTGAATGTTACAGGAAGGAAAAAGTGCACATCTGTGCCTGATAAACATTAATAAGGGATGATAAATGCTGCTGGTGTGCAGCATACTTTGTGCCATAGCTAGTGTAGCATCACAATGTAGGGAAGAAGCTTTTAAAAAGAGGATCTGGAAGATCTGGCTCTTCAGGGTTTTTGATGTCTGTTTTGATGTCTCAGCCTTCTGCTGGGGACAACTCACTTGTTCTAAAGTAATGCTTCTAACGATGTATCAGAACAATTGCATAGTTAACCTCAGTGCTTGATAGATTATCTCTTTCTCATGATACACTAAACTCAAGTTAACTGTTGCACTGACATTTAACTCTTCATGCTGAGTTTTAAGCACTGTTTCATTTCCCTCCACATTCCCATGAGCCAGTTCAACAGGAAGTCTCTCATCTTCTCATTGTCCAAATGCTTCACCATCCTGCTACTTACAAACTACCACGTGGTGGATATTCTTTGTTACTCTCCAATCACTGATGAGGTGTTTTCAAAGTACAGTCTGTTTCTGTCCAGGAACGGATTTCACATCCATCCTTTACTTGCTGATTGCTTCTCCAAGAGAACAAAAGGTAGGACTTAAAGCAGCAACTCCTGAGTGAGTACATACAAGCATTCTTTGAGAAGCAAATCCTGGGGGAAGTTAGGGCTGGACTTGTCATATCCACTTCTGGAAGGTTTCTAGATGGAGCAGCTGAGAAGATTAGGGCACCTGACTGAGTCTGTGTCACCAGAAAGGCTCCCAGGGAAGGCTGGAAAGTGTTCAGACTGACTGGCATGCCTTGTCGTGGAGTGCCAAATCCCTGCAACCCAAATTCTCCTTTCGTGCTCCTGAAAGCTGCACCAGGCAGGCTGCTAATTTGATTTTGTTGTGCTTTCTTGACAGCTTTCCATTCCCAGCAAGAATTCTTTTGAGAGGGAGAAGAAATAAAGCTTTTCCCCAAATGAACAAAAAACTGATTCCAAGTTTGTCTTGCATTATCATTCTTCTCCCAGTCCAGCTATTCTTGTTATTTCTTACAGTAACTCAGGTGAAGTTGGAAACTCCAGATCTAACAGATGAATCTGAATTAATATTATATTGATGCTCACCACAGAGCTTTGCCCCTGGGTGGAGCTATCAAATCAGTAGGTTTGAATCTCACTTTTCTCAAGGGAAGGCAGGAGAACGTCTCTGGCAAGTGCTTTCAGAGCACCAGATTTACAAAACAGAGCAAAGATGTCCTTGATGAGCTTATTAGAATTTTTTTCTCCTTCCTTTGCCCCCCCACCCTTCCCTGTAGTTTGGGGTCTTTTTTACATTTATACACACATTTTGAATTCCAAATAGCAAATCCTAGAGGATAGCTACACCTCAGTAGTAATAAAAGAGCACGTTGCATAAATGTAACTATTTGCAGCTTAAAGAGCAGATAATTTAAGTTCAAACACCGCTTTTTAAAAAACCCTAAAAATTCCAACAGCTCTTTAGGTGGCAGCGTTGCATAGCAGCATGATAAATTCTACTGAATTAGAACAGAGGCTGAGCTGTCAGCTGCTTAAAATAAAACCCTGTAACTGCAGGTAAATAGAGAAATGAACAGACAGAGATGCAGTCTTCAGCATAGCCAGACATAAGCCCATTGTTTTGGTTTTACAGAATCTTTAATTAATTTATTACCAAAACCCTAATTTCACAGATGCTTTCTTTTTTCAAGTCTGCTAACCATAATCATCAATGCCAAGACCACCTTAAATCCTAAATAAATAGTTAATAAATACAAATAAAAATAATTTCACAATGCAAGTTTTCTTGGAGCCTCCAGATGGAGCTAGTAGAGAGGAAGTCACACTGGGAAAACTTTTTTCCCCTCAGCCTGTGAGCCTGGAGAATGCATACCTGTCCACAAGAAAGCAAACAAATCCTATTCTGCAAGGGGCTTAAGGGCCCAGGAAACTCCTGGACAGGAGAGGGAACTTTCTGGTGAAATACCCACATGCTCACCAGTGTGGGCACATGTCTCCATGCCATTGGGAGTCTACATGAAAGGTGGCTTCTCTGTGACAAGGAAAATAATCTTTGGATGCACTTGGCACTACCTCTGCAGGTACCTCCCTCTCCAATTCGCCAGCAGAAATAACACTTGAAATCAAGTAATGACTTCAGGAAATAAGTTCTGCTGTTGGCTCTGCAGAAGGCATCCTGGCCCACAGGAGCCAGATGGCCTGTCTTTGCCCCTCAGCTTCTTGTGGATGACATTTGCAAAAGGAGTTGAAAGCCCTGGCTGGAAGATGCTGTTCTGGGCATGGTCAGAGTTTCCTTGCATGTGCTTTGAAGAAGGTGGGATGGCCAGGTGGGATGGCTGTGCACCAGGTGACACTGGCCTGAGAGGCAAGTGAGCAGTAGAGCTCAGCCATCTCTTGATCAGCAAGCAAACCACAGGTCAAGTAATCCTGAACCATTAACTCCTTTAACTGGAGAAGCTAAATCCAGGTGAGGATGGCTGTGCTACTTTTGTGGGCTTTCAAGACAAGAACATAAATCCTCGTCATTATGAAATACCGTCACGAGAAACCCAAACGCTGTTTGGTAACTTCTCTTTGGTGTGGTCTGGTGGTGGTGCTGGTGCAGAGCAGAGCATGATAAACATCTGCCTGTCATGAGAACCAGGAGCTCTGCCTTCCTGAGGAGAGATTAAGGAAATGAGCCAGAAGCCATCTCTGTGGGTTTAGGGCTTGTTGATACTGCGGAATGGAAATACCAGGAGCAGGGAGAAGCCATTCCCATTTCTCTCTGCAAAGCCACAGGAGATGAGGTTGGCTTTTCTTGGCAAGTGCCAGGCCATTCATCTGCAAGTTGCACAAACAAAGAAATAATTAATACAAACTCATTGTATGCTATACTCCTGTCTGGCTGCATCACTGTGAAACCAGACACGGGGTAAATTAACTTTCTTGTTAGAGCCCAGGCTGCTGGCTCTAGAGCCCAGGTTGGTGACAGTGAAATCTGGTGAAGTGTTTGATCTCAGCTGCCACAAACCAAATCCCCATGAGTGAATCCCTGGCAGCACCTCCCCAGTGCCTCCATCCCTGCCCCCTGTGAGGCTGGGCTGGTGTTCATAGGCTCACCTCCCCTGGCCAGCAGGAGAAGACAGTAGCCAAGTACTGCTGGTTAAGGGCATCGGAAAGGGTGGGTGGTTCAAACTGAGCCACTTAGAGTTTCACTAAGTGCTAAAAAAATTGTTGGAAGAGTGGGTCTAGACTTGTCCCCTGTAGTTCCTACCTCCAAGTTTGACTTCATGTCTCTCCTTCCAGCTGTCACACTGGCAGATAAAATACTTTGCACAGATCGTGGTGCGATGAAGAGGTGATCCCTGATGGCAAATCAAAAGTGCCACTTGAGCCACGAGGTGTCCCCACAGGGCACCACATGGCCTTGGGGAGGACTCGGAGGGAAGCCACAAGGGAAGACACAACTCTGCAGTGCTGAGCATGAAGCTCTGACTTTTTTTATTTTCCTCTTTTAAAATTTTTTTAGTAATGCATGTCCGGTTTTGGCTTATGCTAGAAGCAGTGCTCCCCTTCCATTTGGGGAGAAAAAGAACCAATCTTTCCCAGTCTCCCTAGGACCACTAGCTGAAGTTGGTGCAATGTAGGTGTAGAGGAAAGCAGAAGTTCCATTTTCCTTGTCCTTCTGTAGTCCCACTGCTCTGCTGTTCTCACTGTGCCTGCCAGACAGAGGCACAGAAGTGATCTAGAGAAATGATGCTTCTTGGCCAAACAGTAACTTCCCCAAAAGTGATCATTTTGGTACAGAAAGTGCCCATTCCTGGTCTCTTCATCCAGAGGGCAAAAGGGCTAATTAGGGCTAATTAAGGCTAATTAACTCCTCATGGAGATGACAGCCAATGGGTCTTGAGGGTACCAGTTCTTGCTGCTGTATGGTTATTTATAGAAGGTGAGATTAGGGAGAGTTCCCTTTGTGTCCCAAAATATGCAGAATTTGTGCCTTCTTCTGAGCAGCTCACATCCTCTCAGGCAGAGAGGACAGCAGAAGCAAGAGCCCTTCGTGAAGCTTTGAGCTATTTGGTAGACAAAACCAAAAGCACCGCCATGACGTGAAACCAACCTTTTCCTTTCTTTTACTTTTCACCCAAGCACAGAAATTACTTGCTTTGTTTTGGTGCACAGATGATGGAATTAAACCCCAGAGATTTAATTTATTTTTTGGTGAGTGGAGGGGAAAAGAAAGTGTCTCAGGGTTTCTACATTTACACTTGGCTATCAGGCCTGCCACCCTTCCTGCTATTAATTGAATGAGGCTGTTATGCTAAAATATAACACAGAGTTTGGCTGGTGGTGGTGCTCTTCAGCACTGGTTGTTTTCCCTTCCAGACTAAAGTCAACAGAAGAAAAGTCTGTCAAACAGACAAAAAAAACCTACCTGCTGGAGGGTCTCTCCAAACCTACAAGCTGCCTGCATTGAGGCAGGGCTCGGAGTAATCTCTGCTCAAAGTCCATGGTCTTTCACCCTGGTCCTGTAACCTGGCTACTGACCTTGGCCACAGGATAAGTGGGCTTATCTTGGCTCTTGGCATGGAAATTGCTGACAGGGAATACAGGGAGCTGAAGGGTGTGCACAAGTTAACTGCTGTCCTGCATCAGCTCTGGGGAGGTACCCCACAGCCGAGGGGTTACTGCAGCTCCTCTTCCAAACCCCAGGCCACAAGCCACCAATGACACTGCCAAATCTCTGAGAGCTGGCACTTGTCCCTCGTGAAGCGCCCCAGGGATGTGCTTCCTTGACACCTTCGTCAACACAGATAATCACTGAAACTCTGCTTGAATTCTTCAGGGGGAAAAAAATTGTCAGAAATATTGCCAGCAGAGTTTACCTTACTATGAAAAGTACCAGTCATAAAATCCCCAAACACTTCATCCATGAGAGAAGGGCTGCCACATTCCCAGCTCCTACTGCAAACACTTCCTTCATGCCATGAGCCAGCTGGTTCCTGAGCAGGTGGTGAAGCCCACACCTACCCAGGGGTAAAATGTCTCTTGGCAAAGGGAGTGATACCCGAGCAAATAATCTGTGGCCTGACTCACGTGGCTCCTACATGGTGCTCCTCTGCCTGGGATTCTGGCAGCACTGCTGGGACGCAGGAGGGAAAGGTCAGGGAAGTGAGTACAAAAAACTAAATCACGTATATCCTCAGGCAAACAACTAAACAAGAAAAGAGCGGTAAAGTAATAAATGATTACCTAATGTTTATCTTTGCTTTTTTTTTTGTTTTTTTTTCATTTCACTGGCAAGGCAAACATTGGGGTGTCATGGCACAAAGGAACTCCTGGATATATTTTTTTTAAGAATGTCAGACTGAAAAAAGTCAAGAAATGCAGTTTGAGTAACTTCAAACTGAAAATAAAAACCACAGCGATGCAACCTGATCGAAGCTTCCCCTTTTGCTATTTATTTTGACTGGGTTTGGTTATAGACTTTGATAAAAGCAGGGTCAGGCACAAAATCAATGCTGCTTTTCACATGTATTTTTCAGTCCATTTTATGCCATTGATAGCACCTGTTGTTTTTCATCACGACAAGTTTTTATCTTGCCCTGGTTAATTCATGAGATACTTTTTGCCTCTCCAGTAGGTAACACTGTACTATCCAAACAACATACCTGTGATGACATCCCTCACTTTTGGTTGTAGCACCCTTCCTTTTCTTTTTGCATTATGTCTTTTAGCATCCATCATCTTCCATTTACTCCAGATAAAAGGTCTGTTCTTTCTTTCCCCATTTTAGAATGTGTTGAGAATAATCTTGTGTGTGTGAGCTTATTAATTCCCTTGGTTTTGCCTCTACAGAAGGTACGTTTTTGGCTCTAGTAATGGTTAACAAACTTTTTGAAAGCGAAGTGAAGGAAGGTAGTCAGAAACAGCAATTAATAGTATGGATTTCAAGAGATGGGAGAAAACAGGTAGATGAGTCAAAGAAACCAGTGACTGAAGCTCACAAAAACACTGTCTGAACCCTAAAGAGAGATGACACAAAAAAGTGTGACACTTGGAAAGACAACCTGGCCAGGAGGACAAGGACATCACTTCAACTTAGGAGGAGCTGATTAAGTGGAAATGAGAGGAGCGGGAAGAGAGCCTGGCTGGCCGGTGGCACAATCCCAGCCAATACCGAATCTGGGAGAAGGGGAATATGGGCAGAAATAGAAAGAATTTAGGGGAATGGAGGAGGAGGGTGAATTAGCCCTGTGGTAAGGAGAAAGCAGACGACGAGACAGGGCAGAAGGTGCTGGTGGGAGGTGGAAGTAGGGCAGACAAGAGGTCAGAATGCAGAGATGTCAGGCGGATGATGTCCCTCTTATGACCCAGCCCACCGCTTGGGCAGGCGCGAGACGAGCAGCAGCGTCACACCCAACACGTCCCTGAGGCAAGCTGGTGGCCACCAAGCCCCAGCAAAGGCCACAAGTCCACAGCTGCGGGAGCACGTGGCAGGGGAAGTGTCCGTGTTGCGCGGTGCCTCCGCTGTGTTTGCCTTGGCGTTGGCAAGGCAAACGAGATTAACCGGGAAAGAAGCGGAGTGCAGGTGGCAGCCAGCGTGGCTGGGGGAGCGGCTGTGCCTCACTGGAGTCACAGCATGGGAGCAGAGACAGAGGGAAAGGTGCTGCTCTGACAGCTCCAATCGACACTCCCGTGGAGAAGGCTGGGGCTGGGCAACCGCCAGCAACAGAGGTTGCAGGGAAGGCTGAGGAGGAAGTGGTGCAGGTGAAAAAGCAAGATCAAGGCAGTGACAGCAGAAGAGCCTATGGTTGGAAAAGATCCTGGGTATAGTTTTGGGGCAGGGGTTATGAAACTTTCCCAAAATTCCATGAAAGAGGATGTTCCTCTCATCCCCATTGAGCCAGCTCTTTCAGCTCAGTAAGGAGCACATGGGGTCCATGGGGGGTCCCCGTGCTGGAGAAGGCTCTTGTCCTTATCCCCACTCAGCCCTTTCTGCAGCAGGATCCTCCTCTTGACCTTGCATGGGTCCAGCACAGCTCGAGGTGAGAGTCTGCAGGGGCATTTCTTCCATTTTTGGGCACAGTTTCAGCAGCCAGCCGGCCATATCTAATGGCCAGTTCCACCCAGGTGTGCCGAGGTGCTGGAGGCAAGCGGCTGTCAGCTGGCTCCTTCTCCGAGATGTGAATGCCTGGCGTGTCCTGCAGCAACCCCAGGGCTGTGGCCTTGTTGGAAATCCAGCCAAACCCCCACTTGCAGCAAAAAGACAGAGCAAGAAGAGGTAAGAGGCCGAGCTGGAGAAAATAGCATCAGGCCATCCATGCTGTTCCCACGTGATATTCTACCCTTGCTTTTCTAAGGCAGATCAGGCTCCTGAGCACCTAACGTGGAGCAATCAGGACGTGCCTCACCTTTTCTCCTGACTCATATCCTGCTGTGGTGCACTGGGTACACAGAAGCAAAAGGTTGCGATACTTTTCGGGCCACCATCCTTTAGACAGGTTCATCTGAGCCCATGAGAAAACTGGGAAGAAAAACTGGGGAGGAAGCAGCTCCCAGGGTACTACAGTTCCAGAAAGCGTGGCTCATTATATCAAATGGAGGCTGCACTTCGGTACTCAGACATAAAGGCTTCTCTTCCATTTATACCACTTTGACAGAATCAATATTATAAAGACAAATTGTTCGGCCAAACTACTGTTTCCCTTCCAGACTCCCTGGGGTGAACACATTCGTGTTAAATTTTGTACACGACCACAGGTTTTTCAGATTTATTACATTTACATGAGGTGGGGGAAGGAAAAACCAAATTATTAATTCACACCGTCCCCACCTCTGTCTCATTGTGCCATGGAAGACATGATGGGATCGGGAGGTGAATTTGCACAATCGTGCTCTGTTTGTTCTCCCTCAGTCACTATTTTAATATACTCTCTTTGTAGCTGTGTAATTGCCACTACATTGGAGCTCCTGAAGTGGTCATCAATTTTCATCAGAGCAGAGGAGGAATGCAAAGAAGATCGTAAGACAGAAAGGCCTGAACTATGATTGCATCCAGTATTTACCAGCCCTTCCTTTTTATGTGATTTTCTCCTGTTTTTTATGACTTGACTCTCCAAATTTGCCTCATTTAAGAAGTGACTGTTTCACAGGTGAGCCCAGATTTGATTTGCTATACATAAAACTGGAAATGATGCTCCAATGAAGCACTCTGTAAGAGTTGTAAGGGAACTCACACCAGCCCGGGAAAAAGGAATGGTTTGGTCTCACTCCCTGGGGAGCTTCATTCAAAGACACATAACAACTTTTCCCAAGCAGTCATAGAGCAGACAGAAAAGAACTGTAATTACAAAAAGCGTACAAATCAATCTCAAGGCTGAATCAGAACTGGAAGGGTAGACTAGATGTTGTTATGGTATTTTTGTAGCTATTCAGCCTCCCCAAAATGGTAGGACAGATTCAATTCCACCAAAACCTTTATCACGATCTGTACGGTGCATAATAACTGAGCTCCCACGTTGCTCAGCTCACCATAACCACCACATTCCTGGAAGAAAGAGCTTGCATTGGATCTAGAACAAAGTGGAGGCACCGCAATAAATGTTAATATTTAATCCCTGGGAGTTTTCCAGCCCTCTGGCACAAGCCGGAGCTGGAGAGCAGGTCCTCTGTTCACAGTGTACACACACTGCCCCGGTGGCACTGAGGACAAAATCTTAAACTTCTTAAAGTCCCTTTGATAAGAGGAACTCAGTCAATCTGGGAGCACTGTTGTCAGAAAAAGCATTAATAAAAGTGAGCTTTACTTTCTCTGCAGTTGTCCCACTTGATAATGAGCTGGACTCGAAAGCGAACCAGGGATTTCCCTGGTTGAAAAAAGCAGAACACCTGCTCTTCCTAACCACCTAACGCATTTCTAAAGCAACATTTAAGCTGATTTGTGTTTATTTCACCTGGTTTTGCACTCTGCAGAGCTGCCAGGTGATGGGCAGACTTGATCCTCCATGGCCATCTGGGAAAGGCGGATCAGCTGGAGCCGAGCCAGCCTTGGTTTCCAGCACTGGCATTTGCCCAGCCCTCGTCAGCTCTCACCTTCAGAGGAGATGTGCAATGGAGTCACGGGTCTTGTCTGCTGCCACCTCATATACACTGGTCCAAAAATACTTGTCCTGACTTTTGAGGGTTTAGAGAAGGAGTGGGTGACAGGTGGAAGACATAATGTTAGAAAGGAGATGGTATTTTTACAGCTTCTCCTCCAAGGAAGCTGTTGACCCAACGGGGATACATGACGAGATAAAAAAGAAGATATTTGAGACGCTTGAACAGCTGCAGACTGATGAGGTCTGGACAATGTCACATCCCTGTCAGGAGACTACTGAAGTCAGAGTGAGATTTGGTGAAAAGGCATCTATGGAAAAGAGTGGCAATGAAGTCTGTCTCTTAAGTTTATGGCCCAGGAACAATCCACTCTACAGTGTGGGACACATCCTGGGTTGCTGCTTTTAGGGAATTGATGTTTTTTTTCCAGCTCTAATTCAGCAAATAGCTGGAGTTTCTTATAGAGCTTTTTCAAGAAGACAGTGAGAGTTATTAAACAGTTTTATTGTCTCATTTTCCCCTGCAAAACTCCTGTGTTCTCTGCCTTGCCTCTGCCAGCATGTGAGCATCTTCAAAATCTGTGTCTAACATGACAAATGCCACAGCTGCTCCCCGCCATCCCTTTCACTCTATTTGAAAAAGTGATGTTTGAAAAAGTGATGTTTGAAAATGGTTTGTCTTCCAGCATTAGCTCTGGGAGCCCACCCTGGCAGGGCAGCTCCACATGCCTGTCTCGCCCCGGGGCCAGCGATTAGCAGGTGTTGCATTAGAGCTGCTTAAGTAGGCTCAGCCTCAGAGGCTCAGCTCTATTTATAGCTGAGTTCACCACCAGGGCTGTGCCAAGAAATGGACATGCTACAGGACATCAGCCCCTTCCTTGCAGTCCCCCGAAAGACACTGAATTGTGTAAGCACAAGCAAATGCACCCTTAGGACCTCGAGTTATTGCTCTTGGCTCTCCCACAAAACCACTGCACTTGGCCTTGGGTGGTACGAGGTCTTTAGATTTGCCCCTGCAGGCAGAAGAGCTGTGCCAAGGCTTCAGAGGCTCCTGCCTGCAGCCTGTGGAATGAAAATGTGGAAAGGTGGTCTCGGGTGATCACCAGCCCAAATAGCATGGGTGCAAACAAGGGCAGCTTGGAAGGGAGCATCCAGCAGGGTGTTATATATGCCTCCATCTGGGCCATATCTCATTTTGGAGAGGTGGCAGGGCTCTCTGCCACATCTCCTGGGAGCTGAGTAAAAGTCACGCCAACAAACAAGGATCTATTTTAATCACAGCCCTGACAACTGTCCCTCCGCCATGGGGGGTTTGAAATGTCACCTTAAAGACGGGGGACTTAGTACATGCTGTACAGCTTAATGAAAAAAGTCATGTGGAGCCTCGTGGATGGAATTTTGCTGAGTTATACCGGGAAACTTAAATGCAAGTCACCCCCTGTCTGGATTTGCCATCTACACATTTATCATACTACAGCCATTTTTCATGTGATGGTAGTGAAAGGCCAAATTCTGTCTCTGCGTAGTCAAACGTGTGCTGTCATTGAGCTGGGACCCAGGACACTACAGATGGGTTTATTTACCTCGTCAGGAATTGCTGCCCCTTGGTAGCGGCACACAGTTCTTTAACACCAGCTGGATGTGTGCCCCGTGGAACAGATTTTGGTTAGTGTCCCTTGCAGTTTTCTGAGTGTACTTCTGAGTCCAGGCATGCTTAGCCCTGTAATTTCCCATGGAAATGGTGAATCTCACAGTGGGTGTCATTATAGTCCAGGTTTACAAGTCAGTCTTGAAAAGAAATATTGTATTTAACAGGAAAAATTCCTGGTAGAATTATTGGAAGGAAGCATTGGACTCTATGATCCGTGTGGGTTCCTTCCAACACAGGATATTCTATGATTGTACAATTCAGGGAGGCAATGTATAGTTTTAATCATCACAGCATTAAAAAACTTGAATTCCTCTTGGTGTTCAATTTTTTTCCTTGCATTTTACCATGTGACACTTAAGGGCAGAATTAATTATGAAGGATCCACTTTTACAGGTTCAGTTCAAGTGTTGCCCATGTGAGTAAAGCTGCCTGCTTATACCCTTCTTCAGAGGATCAGGAAATGAAATCTCTTTAACTGAATAGCACTGGCTATCTAATTTCCACTTCTCATTTCATTGACAGCAACTGCTGAATATCAAAAGTACAATACATGGTAAAAAATAATGACATGTATTTGGCGTCTGCTCCCAATAAAGTGTTTGGGGAACAGAAAATTGGATAAAAAAGGAGGTCAGGGACCGCAAATAAGAATAGCACTTCTTAAGGACTGATGACAATAGATACTCTGTCTCCTGCACTAGGAAAATGTACTGGCGTTTTACTGCTGTGTTTATTATTTAACCACAGGACAACTCACAGCCACTGAAAATATTCCACTGAAGTCCTAGCACACTGCTGAGTCCGACAAGGATGTATTTTTAAGGGGGAAAAAAAGCAGAATTGTCTTCTCCTCCCCACCTGAAAGCGGTACAAGATCAACACCGCAGGAGCTGGCGGGGTTGGGATGGCCCAGTAACCCTTCCCTGCCTCCCCTCGCAGCAGCCAGCGATGAAAGGCTCACTCAGCAGGAGGGGCCATCAATTCCAGGATTGTAATGCAGCTTTCCCTCCCTTGCCGAGGTCCTCTGCAGCCTTCCCGGCACAGAGCTGCCTTTTCAACAGCCCCTGCTATTTCTGGTGCCTTTTAACTCTCTCCTCGTGGGATCAGCCTGGCCTCAGAACACCACAGGGGACACAGCCAGAGCCTGCTCCAGGAGAGCAAAATGGGAGTGCTGGACTGACCTGGAAGACTTGAAAAGCTGTGCATGAGAGATTACAAGCCATTACCTTCTACATGCTTGAAGAAAGGTGCAGAGGAGCCCAGCTAGCTACAGCTCCACCCAAAACACATGTGGGAAATACTTAATGGGAGCCATGCGCTGCCAAACTCCTCCCCAGCCAGCAGCCCTCCTCCCCAGCCCAGTTTTTAACAAGCATTGCTGCCTTTTCTGCTGTTTAGCTCTGAAGCATCCCATGCCCCCACAAAGGCTGTGTTCCTGTGTGTGCGCCCTGAGCTAATTTATATTTGCTGTTTATGGTGGAACATTAGTTTGCCTGGCAACCACAGATATTTTTCCCATGCTGGTTTACTATTATTTATGTGCATTCACAGTGGCAGCTCTGCTACATGCAGGGTTTATTGGGAAAGAGATTTGCTTGGTTTTCCTCTGTGCTGGCTCCTCCACGGTGGCTCAGCCGGGTGCTGGTGCACTTCTGGGAGCAAATGCAAAGGTACAATTGAACAAGAGAGAAAAATGCCTCTTTTCTCACTTTGCTTCTGCTCCACCTTGACACTTGCAGATGACTATTTTCAAATCACATTTCTCTCTGTGGCAGTCCCAATCGGGTCTGCCTTTCTCTTTAGGTGCCACCACCAAAGGCACCAGGGATCTCTTCCCTATGCAAGATGCCCACTCTACTCAGACACCTGTTTTCCCATCACAGAGCTAGAAGAGGTGCTGGGAATGGTTTGGGACAGGGTGGCTTGGCTTGGCCAAAATCGTTGTGCCTGTGGTACAATATGACTACGGAGGTGATCATTTGGGAATATCCCTGGCCACCTATGCAGGGTGAGTGAGTATATGCTGGTGTAAAACCAGCCTCTGGGTCCAGGGTAGAGGTTTTGTCCTTTTTCCTCCTGGGATTTTGGGTCCAGCCTGGGCTGATGAAGCAGTTCCTCCTGCAAAGATGTTTTCTTGGCAAAGGCACTGGCAGCTTGCTCTCCTCACCTTGGGAAATATGAAGCTGTAGAATACTTGTGCAGCTCCTTTTCTCCATGCTTTTGTTAGACACAGCAACACAATCATCCTGTCCATGTATTTGAGATGGCTTTTTTGGTGCTGGGGGCCAAGCGGCAAAGAGCAGGTTGAAAACACCTTCATTCCTTAGCCCCCAGCCACATCCCAGCTGCCTTGGAGGACGGTCACCAGCCAAGCTGGGGACTGGGCTGCCTTGAAGGGCTGTGCTGAAGTCATGAGTGATCCACACCCTCTGCTGCTGACGTAATTACAGCAGAACTGCAGGATTTACAACAGCGGAAGATACAGCCCTGATATTTTAAATTCTGTTTCCGTGTTCTCTGCTTGCTAACTCGCACATTGCTGGATGTCTCTGAGTTTGGTTTGGTGTGGAGTCTCCATCTAAGCCTGCCTGAGCTTCACAGGAGCTGGATCAGAAATAAGCACCTGGGTCCTTGTTTTAGAAGAAATCCCAGATCAGGCTCTGAGCACCTCACCTATGGCAAAAAGATGGATTTCAATTTAGATACACTGCTCTCCATAAAGCAGAGGGGCAGATAGCTAAGCTGAGGTCCAGCTTGCTAGGGACAGCCTTCCTAGCAAAGGTACAGCTCATCTGGAATGGCTCCCTGAGCTGCTCATGGTCCAAAGTGATCTTCTTGCACTGGGACAAGGAAGGGGTTCAGGATTCCTGTCCTTCTAGCTGGTACAGAGGAAACAGAGAGGGAAGAAGAATTGCAGCTGAAAAGTATGGAGCTACCTGGGGGAAACAGAAGGGACGAGGGGGGAAAACATCATGGCAGAAGACAGTGGTTAGGGAAAAATTAGGTTTAGAGTGGGAAGTATCTGCAGGTGGAAGTCCTAGGAAGAAAAGTGAGGGATGAATGAGAGAAAGTAGGAAACCACAGGCCACCAAAGTGATGGCAGGAAGGTCTGTCAATGTGCCTTTTTTTGATTGGCTGTGATCAGGAGATGATCCAAAAGCATTCCAAGATCCAGCTGTGCCTGTCTTTTGCCCTACTCTGCCTGTCTCTCCTTGAACAGCATTTCTTCTGGATCAGAAATTTGGGCAGGTGAGGGCAACAGGCAGGTTTCAGTATATGAAGAAATCTTTACATCTTTTTGTTTGTTTTAATATGAGATTGCTAACCCCTGTAAACATGTATTTTTATTTAAATTGGAAAATGCTCATATACATATATAAATGTATTTATTTATATACAAACATCTCATCCCCCCCATGCAGAATCAGGTTGCTTCTCAGCTCTTCATCCCACTTAACCATAATTAAGAGAGCCCTCTGAGAGCCCTGGCAGCAATACAAGCCTTGTTTTGCCAGTCGAGGGAGCTATGCTGATCCCAACCCTCCACTAACCCACGGGGTGTGGGGCCACCACTGTGTTATCCCACAGCTCGTACCTGCTCCCCAGCAAAACCTCCCAGTGCAGGAGAAAAGTCCTTCCTAAGATCTCTAATCTGCCATCGAGCAAAGGTGACCACAGAGGAGCCTTTGCCCAAAGTGCTGGTGCTGGGAAGGGCAGGACAGCTGGGCTGAAGGAGATGGAGTCCCAGTTTCCACCAGCCAGGGTCGAGGTCCCCGCTGCTGCCAGCCGGGCGTACTGGTTCAGCTCGATTTTCACGTTCCTTTCCCTATTCCTCAGAAGGTTACTTCTGAGCAGCAATGCTGCCTCTGCACAGGACAGGGCTGATCTGCCCTGGGAAGTGAGTGGGAGGGAATGCAGTGTTTTGACTCTGTGCAAGCTCCTGTGCCACCCCGATGCTGGTGCCCAGGACACTGAGGTGCCTGGGGTGAGTAGAGGCATCATTCCCACGTGTTCAGAGACCCCAGCTCCCACCCTCCCTCCACCCCTGCCCCACAGGCTCAGGGAGGCTAGGGTTGAATGGTGCACACTTGCCAGCAAAACGCTTTTCCTGCCTTATTTCACTGGCAGGGAAACGTAAACCATTGGCCGCGCTTATTTGCTGACTCAAAGCTGTGATAGATGATGCTGTAACCCAAATGTCACCACGGCAGTGACCTCACAGCGGGTGACCGGGGGCTCGGGTCTCATGACTGCTGTCATATTTTTGGAGCTGTGTTTAGCCCGGAGATAAGGCTTCCCTTGCAACTTCCTTTCTCTGCAAAGATCACGGCCACGTGTGCACGGTCCTCTGCCCCGGGACACACCACTGGCAGCTTCTGGGAGATCCCAAGGAGCGAGGATGGAGCAACTCTTGGCTGCTGGGGCTGGGAGGATCCTCTCTGTTGTGGCTCTTCCCTGTTAGGGCCAAGCACCATGTACCCAAATGGTCAATTCCAGGCCACGATGGCATCCCTGACACTTTGAGTTCAAAGATTGTGGACAATCTATTGCTTTGAGTTATTTGAAAACAGCATAAGAAGATCCTTTTGTAGTTGCACTATTTTAGAAATCTTTCTCTTCTTTCTCAGGGAGAATAGAGATAAGCTGCATTTTTGTACTTTCTTAATCTCTGTGTTTGGTACTAGGTGTTGTATAGCTGTGACCAATGGTTTTAGGAGGTGGATTCCCTGCTGACCAATAGTTGCCAGATTATTAATGGATATATAAAGAAGTTTCTGTAAATAAAGTTTCTCTTTTTGCCATCTTGGGTTCTCCTGCCTGCTTCCTCTGCCAGCTTCTGCGAATCTCAGGAAATCTAAACCGACATCCTTTCCTTTCTCAGTATCACTAATATGGAAAACTTGAGCTCTTCTTTTCAGGTTTGTATCCAATTCAAAATACCCCTAAAGTTTAGGGAGTGTTCAGTGATGGAAGTTCGTCAGAGTCGACCCTGAGGGGAGTTTTACTGCTTGTTAAGGTTAACACCCCTGGAGGCACCTGCAAATGGACTCAGCAACATTTTTACTCTGCTTTTATTGGATCGATATCAGTCAGCTCTTCAGGTAGTTGCCTGAATATATTTTGTTTTGTTTTTATTTGTGGTGGAAGACCTGTCTCTCTTTGACAATTTCATTTTCACCTGGGGGCAGATGGGGCCTTTGAGAGTCCCATCAGGCTCGGCTGCTGGTGGTCTGTGATATGTGCCAGTCCCTCCGAATGCATATGGAGATCCCATTTGCTTTAAGAGCACTTTACATCGTCCCAGGGTATTTTAAGGCTGGGTCAGGGTAAAGTGGTTTTTGTATTAAGGAGTATCAGGCCCAGGGATTTTGTAACTCCACTTAGTGCAATTCTCATAATCAGCTTGAAGTCTCTAATTAGCTGCAGTAATGACTCAGCCCTGCAGACAGAGCTTGAAGGTGAAGGGTGACTTGCTAGAGTTGCTCTTATCTGGGAAAGGCTGAGATGTATTGTGCCTTTTTTAAAAGGAGAGTTGAGCAGCAAAGAAATTTACCCTCTTCCCAGGTTTCATTAAAGGTATTAAAAGCCATTTGTTATGTTCAAAAGCCATATCCACCTCTCTTCTGATCAGATCAGGAGTCTGTCCAAATTAGCTTTAAAAGATCCCATTGCCCATCATTTGGGCTTCCTGGAGGGCGCCTGTTACATCATCCTTTCAGATCCATCAGGTGAGGCCTGGGTTTGTCCAGGACTGTGGTTTTCCCCAGGGAATCCTGGTGCCTGGAGCGCAGTGGGTGATCTGCCCGGCTGAATCCAGCTCCAGGCTGGTCCACGGAGAAGTGGCTTGGGAGGAAAAATGTGTCCGCTCTGGGCAAATTTAATTACAGCCTGACAAGAGAAAGGAGGAAGTTCTTGACAAAGGGGACTATGAAATTTGAAAGGAAAGCTGCTTTGCCAGCTCTTGTTGAGTGAATAGCTGCTGGAGTTTCTTGGGTCCCCATAAATGGCTATAATTTGCTTTTCAACAGCTTCTACTAATGGTTTTGCAGAAGTATCTCATTAAAGTTTATGGGAGCTTCTAATCTTCCAGGACTCTAAAAAATGCAGAAGTTGCTCTGTGCCTTCAGATGAATTCGTGAGCTGATCTCATCAAACTTCCATCTCCGGAAAAAAGTCCTGTGTTTATTTCCTGACAAGCTGTCGTGTTACCACATACCAGCTCTGTGGCTTTGTGTCCCCACTTCCCAGACAGATGAGATCTGCTGTCTCAACACATGGTAGGAGAGACCCAAGAAGCTACAGCCCCGTCCTGGAGGTGTCAGTCACTCCTTGAGCTCCAGGCTCAGCAGGAACAGCACCAAGGAAAAATGCCCCGGAGAGGTAGTACCTGCCAGTTTAACGCCTTGTAGGGCCATCTGACTTTCTGATCTTGATTTTTTCAGCCTATTTCCCCTTTGCACAAAAAAAATGCCTTTTATTTTTCTTAACTTTCTTTTCAGTCCCAAACTCCTCGAAGGGGCAGAATGACAAACCCTGTCTCAAAACCCAGTATGGCAGAGCATGGAGGAGAGATGCCAAAGCTTGGGTTAGCTTGGTCATATTATACATACAGCTGTATTTAAACATACATACAGAGCATTTTCAGCTGCTGCCTGGCCCAGCACTGGGTCAAATCTGTGTGGCTGACAGAGCCAGCAGCATCGTCCCTTCACCGCCACACAGTGGAATGTGGCCCAGCACGTTGGCCACCACAGTAAATCAACTTGTTGCTTTCCTCATTTGAGGCTTCCAACTGGCAACACCGCAGCTCCCGTGGCATGCCCTTCCTAACAAATAGTTTTGCAAACTTTTCTACTGAAAGCTGCAGGATTTGGCTTCTCAGTGCCATTTGTATTCAGCGAGAGCCCCTCACTCCCACCAGCTCCTCGCACCCTGCGATGCGGCGGTGCCGTCGCAGTCTCCGCACAGCCTGAACTTGGCAGCATGTGAGGTCGTTTCCCACAGCTATGGATAAAGCTGGGGGACCCTGCCTGTATTGTGGAGCTAGTTCTCCGTCAGTACAGCCAAACTCCTGTGAAAGCCTCTTCACTCAAGCAGAGAACATTTATTGCCTTTGATAAGCTTGTAAAACATTTCTGGCTGTTTCTGGATTTCTCCGGCAAAGACACGTAGCAGAAGATTAAACTCCCTTGTGTTTTACTCCCTAGCTTAACAAAACCAGGACAAAAAAAAAAGGGGAAAGTGCTCTTGAACAGGCCAGGTATGGTTTAGGTGAGGTGAAAAGCCTGGCTTTGAAGCACCCACCTTCATAGAGAATCATAGAATCACAGATTGGAAAAGATCTCTGAGTTCATTGAGTCCAGCCATTAAATATTTTTGGTGGAATTTGATCAGGACCCAGTTGCAGAATGGGAAATGCTGTTGGCTTTCAGGAGTTGTTGACAAGGCAAAATATAGCTCTTAGAGCACATATGCTCCTGGTAATAAGTGTAGCCCAGGGCAGCAGAGGCACCCCAGGTCTCTTGTCCTTCAGTAGCTGCAGCTCTCTCTGCTGCCTGCAGTAAGGCTGTCTGCTCAGGCCTCATCTGCTCATTCAGAGACCTGGTTTCCTATCCTGACCTCTGTTTCTGAGGTGCTGAGCTATGATCTTTGGGAATCACTCATTGTGCTTCCCTTTACAAGGGTTTGGTTTTTTTTGGCAAGGATCTTCTGGGCTCATTGCTTGCCAACTCCAGTGGAAACTTGACCAAGATTGAAAATTTTAGGACCCCTCCTTGGTCAAAATGTATCCAGGACAGAAGGGTCTGGCTTTATGTTTGAGATGTTTCACCCTTCATGGCTGCACCCAAAGCACAATTTCACTGCTGGGTAAGAAGCTTAGCCATGACCTTGAGATTCAGCCCTGATTGCTGCCCCTACAAAAACAACCTCTGTAAGGACTTCCTCACCGACAGCCACTCCTCAGTTTGGGCAGTGGAGGCAGGGATGGCCTTCTCCGAGCTGCCAGAGGTCTGCAGCAGCCAGATGAGTAAGGCCAGCCTGAGAGCAGCCTCCGCCTGCCAGAAGGGCTCAAGCTGTAGCCCAAGGCTCCTCTGTGCCGGGCTGGGTTTTGGTGCCTCTTACTCACACACTGTGTCAGGCAGCAGGTCACTCTGGGGTGCTGCAGCAAAACAAAAACATGTGCAGCAGGATCACTCACTTCTGCTGCTGTAGGAAACATCACTGAGCGGCAAATGATTAATGGGACAAGCATTGCACCACTCCCCTCTGAGCCTCCTCCAGTAGTGCTGATGCGCTCCCAGGACATGATGCTGCCTGACAAACAGGGTACAGACATCATCCCCTCCCTCGCTGCCCAGACCATCCACAGCAGCACGGCGGCAACTCACCAGCCTTGGAGTCACTGTTTCTGATCAAGAAATGGAAAATCCCTTCTCTTGGGTGGTGCTACCATGTCCTCTCAAGATGTTTTGAGGTGCAGCCATGGCTCACTCTCACCCATTTTTGGTGGGGACCTCCTGGATGTCTTTGGTTTGGAGAAGAGACTTGTTCTGTGGCATGAGGCTGCTCACTTGCTCCTCTCCAGATGTTTTCTCTGCTGCCACAGCCTGGACCACCAGGATGGACCACAGCTGCCCTCCAGAACCCTTCAGGACCTCACCGAAGGCATGGGTTGTACTTCATTAAGCGTGTCTCTGGAAATGGATAAAACATCGAACATGTTTCACAATTAATAGCTCAGTCATCCAACATTCATAGAACAGTACTGGGGGCAAATTTCAACCCCCTCCACCCCAAGCTTGTTTGGAAAGGATGGCAGCTGATAGTGCTCAGAGAGGATTTGTGCTGCCGCCGACGAAGCCTGAAGAGCTGTGAGGTCGCCCAAAAGCATCTGAAGTCCTGACTTTGCCACCAAAATGGGATTATGATGGCAAGATCATAGAATCCCAGAACAGCTGGCATTGGAAGGGACCTTAAAATTCCAGCCCCGCCCCTCACTGGGCAGGGACACAGATGTGTGGTGATGTGGACACTAGAAATAAATTGTTTTCTGATGTTTCATCTGGCTTCTCCATGACTGTTTAGTAGCATGAAGAAGATATTTCAGCAGGGGTTCCAGCTGAAATCTTTTTGTCTCTAACTAAGGAAGGGAAGCAAACACGGCCTTAGATAAAAGGATTTACTAACCAGGAGAATCTGTGAAACAGGTTTTTCAGCAGAGATGGGATTGGGAAGTCCAGTGTGGAGCAGACAAGGACTAAAAGCATGAAATCCACCCATTTCCATCTGAGAAGGAGTAAAAATGCAAATCAGGCTTTGTGGGGAGTCACTGCCCTGCCACAAAAGTCCTTGAGAGCATTTCCAAGGGGCTCCAGCGAGCTTGCCTGGCAGTGGATGACTTGGCTAGAACATAGAAGAGGTGAAAAACATGTCCATTTGTAGCAATAAATCCATGATATTTCCTTTCTATTACAGATGGTATTTTCAGAGAATGCACCCAAAACGAGCAGGTCTAAAATGAAACCAAAATGAAGGCAACAAGTCATTGACAACAACTCCATGGCTGGAAATGGGTTAGCAGCTGGCATTTCCTGCCTTCCTCCTTAAATATGAGCACCTCAAGGGACATGGGGAGCCCAACAGGACCACACGTTCTTTGCAGATTTCTCCCAAGGGCTGGAGAACTTCATGGAGCCACAGCTCCAGGCTTGAGGCCATCCTGAATTTGGTCCAGCAAGAGCCTGCCAAACCCTAGGAGGACGCCTCATTCCTGCTCTGTGAAGCTGCTGCAGCGTGACCTCAGGAAGGTGACATTCACACCACGTGCTGTGTCTGTGAGGAGCAGCTGGGGAGAGGCAGTCAGCTCTCGGGAAGCCTCACGCTGCCCATGAAGTTTTGGGATGCAGCACCTTCAGTCGTGGCTTCGCACTGGATCTTCCCAACCCTGTCACCCCAGCCTGCAGCCCACTAATACGAAGCAGGGAGTCCCTTTTGTTCCTGCCTGGCTCCCTCTGAGGCAGCACTGAGGATGTGGTGTAGGTGAAAACCTGGAATTCACCGCTGGCCCTTTGGGCTGCTCCACCCTCACTGAATTTGGCAGCACCAGCATGAAGGGATACACTCCTGCCAGTCGAACCTCAGGGGTCCAGAAAAGATCTGGTGGCCTTGAGAGGTTTTTATATGCTTGAGAACATATTTTGTTAATATTTTCCTGACTCCAGTAGTGGTGTATAGAATCCTGCATGTGCCAGGGAAGGAGGCTGGTGGTCTGCCAGTAAGGGGCACAACCATTGCAAGAAATAAAATGGAAATGAATTTATTTTATACATTTCAGGGGGGAAAAAAGGATCACGTGGACACACTGGGGTCGGTCTTCTGGTTTTGAAGTGTTGCAGGACTAGGAGCTGGCTGGAGAGCACCATTCCCTCTCTGGGACAAACTGTTGTGCTGCTGCACGTGACTTTGTGAGCACAGGTTTCATTTTCCCTCAGAAACCAACCGGTTGGGTAACTCTGCAAGCAAAAATATTCAGAAATGTGGTGAATAGGAAAAAAAAAGTCATCTCTCTGGAGGGGACATTGGTGGGAAGAGAGTTTAGCAAAGCTGGGGCTGCTGCAGAAGCCTGGGCATGGTCCCAGCACATGGGAGGGAAGGGCTGCTGGACAAACACTGCATTGAATGATGCCAGTAGGTCTTTCCTGTGCATTTCTGTTCCTTGTTTGCCTCAGGGATTAATGTGTGCGTGTTAATAAACTCAGTAGCAGTTAGAAGGAAGCCCAGGTTTTGTTTTGTTCTTGTTTTTTCCTCTTTTATATTTGATAGCACATGGTTAATACAGAATTGCAGGTGGAAGAAATAGATATAGAGGTAGTTGTTAAGTCAGTATGCAGCCAAATTATTTTTTGTGACGGGTGGGGATAGGAGATGCATATTTTTAGTATAGATAAATTTACTGTTCTAATTTGTGGTTAAATCACCCTATAAACCCTCTCTTTCACCTTAAGCCTCTGCTGCTGTGCAATTCCGTGAGAATATTACATATTTCTCTTCTCATTCAAATTCTAATGTTACCTTAATTAACCTTGCTTTAAAACTTACTATTAAGCTTCAAAATAAAAACTAAAATTCTGTGCATCTTGTTGTATAAAACATAAACTAGTGTATTCCGGCATGTGTCTCTTAACTGCTTGAAGACATTCCCTATTGTCATAATCTGGGATTTTGTATTAAGATGTGTCAGTAGTTTAAATTCCCCCCACATGATTGGGAACAGGAGCTTTCCAGAGAGGAGACTAGAGAACTTCAGCCCTACAAATGGCCCATCAGGAACCTCACCAAGCCCAGCAAGGGCAAATGCCAGAGCAGAGATGGAGTTGGAGCCAGGCTCCTCTCAGAGGTTACACAAAGGGCAATGGGCACAATGTGGAAGAAATTTGGTATCAGGAAAATATGTGGAAGATATTTGATATCAGAAGTTTGATATCAGGAAAAAAATGTGCTTTCCATGAGGATGATCCAACAATGGAGCCCAATGAGGCTTTGGAATATCAGTCTTGGGAGATGAAAACCTTGGCCTTGAGCAATCTGATCCATCAGGGGTTGGAGGAAGGGCCTCCAGAGGTCCCACCCAGCTCCAGAGGTCCTTTCTGACCTCAGGATCTATGACCCTTAGGAAAGCCCCATGGTCTATTGGTGGAGAAACCAGAGAAATTACAATGACTCCTTTAGCCTTGTTCTTAACCCACCTGTTTGGTGTTTTTCATTGCCGGGTTTACCATGCCCCAGTGCATGTCCTTTCTTTCTGCATGTCCAACATTTTAGACACAATTACTGGCTGGTCAAACACCTCTTCATGCTCTGCTTGGCCAAGTGGAGCGACCTGGAAACCGTCTCTCTCCCCTCGCCTCCAGCTGCCAGGCAGGCACCAAAATCCTCCTGAGATGTTTCACCAAACCCATGGGAGGAGTCACAGCAGTGCTAGTCCCTAATCCTCTGGGCTAAGAAGTTTTGATGCCAGCAAGCCCAGTGAGTCTCAGTGGGGCAGCGAGGGAGGCTCATCCCCCAGGGGCTGAGCCCCATCTCCTGCAGACCTCCAGGCCCACATCAGGCCCACCACCATGCTCCTGGTTGCAGGGAATCTGCCTGACCATGGGTGCAGACCCCAGCAGGTGGATGAGCCCAGCATGGTACTGGAAGACTGTCCCCACCTGGGATTGCTGGGTGGGCACACAGATGTCCAGTCGTGGTCACTGGGTCTGAGCTAGGTCCTGACCACGCAGGGGAGGAAGGGGAAAGCTCTCACCCGGCTGCAGGCGTAATGAGCTGTTTTTCTCCCATGTCTCCAGCGCTTGGCTTCCAGCCCCGAAAGGAAGAGCACCGTGCCAAGAATTTCCACGGCTGTGTCCAACAGAGCAAGCTGACACCTGATTTGCCGTTAATTATAGCAGTGGGAATAGGCCCAGGGGCAAATGTGAAAGGGTGACAACCGGGTGGCGATAAGGACAAGCCTCATCTGTCATTTGTCATAAGGGCTTGTCGGGAGGGTTTTGTTTCCTATGAAAAACCCGTAGAAATACTTCCAGCATGCAGAGAAGCTGCTGGCAGGGCAGGACCTATAGAAACCCTGCCTTCCCCTCTGGCTGTCTTCCCCCAAGCACCTCCAGGGCAGAGAGGGCTGCGTTGCTCCCAACACCCTTTCCCAGCCTTGCACTGGGAGCACCACACATGCCCTTGTGTGCCAGTGTGCCGCCAGGTGCCAGGCACTGCGAAATTCCTGCAAGAAGGGAGGTAGAAACAGACCCTGGATTATTCCACAGCTTTTGTGCAGCCTATCTGTGGACGAAATAAGCCCCATCCCCTTGTGAGGCCTGAGCAGCTCCAACCATTCCCAGTACCACCAAACTCCCCCCCAAACCAGGAAACCCTGCCCTTGCAGCCTCTGTTGCGTTCCTTGTTATTGGGTAAGTTACTATTCAAGAATGCTGCAGCTCCAAGTGGGAGCACCCGAAACCTGTAGATGGTCCCTGCTGAGGTTCTTAACAGATTTTTAGGTGCAACCAGGCTTATTTCTGATTCAGTGGCTTTCAGCTGTTGCCCCAAAGGTGTGCTGTGTGTTCATGCTTTAAACATGGCAAAGAGAAGAAAGAGAGAGAGAGAGAGAGAGAGAGAGAGGCATAGAATTAAAAATATGACCTTATTTTAACTTATTTCATTTTATATTTTGTTTTATTTTATTCCAGCATTGAACCAGGTGGAGCTGAACACTGGCAGTGCGAGCAGGGCATGGGAACACGGAGAACCTTGTTTCATAAAATGAAATAAAATGAAATGAAATGAAATGTAACGAAACGAAATAAAATAAAATAAAATAAAATAAAATAAAATAAAATAAAATAAAATAAAATAAAATGTGGGGGTTTATACCTTCTTAAACACTTGGGAAGGATTTCAGAAGAATGCAGGTACAGGTTTCGGCACCCCATGTTAAAGCCCTGGGGTGTCACAGACAGGTGCCGCAGAGATGTTTTTTGATGATGCATTTTGAAACCTTTGGTCTGTTTGATGCTATTAAACTCATGAATGCTTTATATCCTCCCGGCTGATGCCCGAGCACGGATTGTTTGAACTCGGCTGCTCCCCAGCCCGCAGGGGCAGTTGGAAGGGGAAGCGGGAGTGGGAGCCACCGTGCTCGCTGATGAGCCTCTGCTTGTTTGGGAAATACTGCAAATGGGTGTTGGTCAGGAAACAAAGCTCCGGAGCAACCGGGAATGTGTCGGGCGGCTGCTGCTGCACTCCCTGGACAAACAGGAGCCGGCAGAGCTCAGGTGCACCGTGTGCCTCACCCAAGGGGGCCCAGAGGTTGACTTTTACTGCTGCCCAGTCACTCACTGTCTTTTTCGGCCAAAATAAAAAAGAAAAAATGAGAAGAAAAACGAAAATATTTAACTCTATATATTATACAGGTTTTATGGACTGTGTAAATACATGTATCCATAATATAAATGTATATAGATTAAATATATACAAATCTATAAGTAATAAATATTTATATGATACACACACACACACATATCCTTGGGTATGTTTGCTGGATGCTGAGATGCACCTGGAATTATACACATATAATATAAATTCCTGGATTTAAAAATATATATTTATATTGTAGATAAAGTTGTAAATACATATTTATATAATATAGAAAAACATATGTGTATAAGATACATAAGATATAGAAATCATATACACATATTACTACATATATGCATATTATCATATACATATGTTATAATACATTATGTGTATATATTATGTATCAATATGATATGTGTATTATATAAAAATCTATATAGTATATATTACTATTAAATATATATAATTAACAGAGAAATGGTCATAAAACAGCTGTGTTACTATTTATATTATTTGGACAACAACAACAACAAAGATTTTTTCTATTCTTGCCTAGTCAGTAAATTAAAATGTTCACACCTTGGCTTTCCATCTGCCTCCTGGCCATATTTCCTTGGCATTTGCACTGTCTTTTCCCCCATAAACACCCAGATTTCCATTATCTGCTGACCCTGCTCAGCTCAAACAAGTCAGTTAATTGGCAATAAATGAAGTGGCTGAAAAACAGAGGAAAGAGGGAAAAGGAGACTTAAGGAAGAAATAAATGACTGAGATGAAAGGGTGATGCTGGGTATTCAGAAAGGCTTTTCCACCTCCCCTTGTAACCACACACTTGCAAGCCAGGAATGAGCACATCTAAAAGACAACTGCCCCAGCCAAAAACTGCCAGTGCTGAGCCAAAACTTGGATGGGGAGAAGGGCTGGAGTAAGGGGGGGGAACAGGACCAGTGTTTTTGGCAGCATATTGCATTGGTGTAATCTTCGCAGCTGATGAAACCAATGGAAATCACTGCTACTGTATTTATTTATTTTATTTACGAGGCAGGTTATTTATGAGGCATAAAACCAGGCATTTGGTTTGGGTTCAGTGCCTTTATCCCATTGTTACTCTGTGATGCAGCCCCATGTTCCTGGAAGATGCTGAGCACCCTGGCTGAGATGGTGACATCAGGCATGAGGGGAACAAGGGCTTATTTTTCATTTGGGGCATTTAGACCTCTCTTTGCCATTCCTGTGCCTACTTAACCCAAAATCTTGATGGAGGTGGATGGGCTGCCAGTACGCTGCTCCCTGCACATCCCCGGTTGGCGTTTTGGGAGCAGTGGCACAAGGAGGCTGCACGAGCAGCTTGCCTGTGTCCTGTGAGATAAACCTCTCCCTCAGTTTAATCCAGCTCAAGAGCTTTACCACAATTTGCTCATTTTGGATGGGTTGGCTCTGGTTACCTCCACCCTCAGTGACACTGACTGACACCATCAGTGCTCAGCCTTGATTATTCCCTTCCTTCTATAAAACAGAGTGAAGGAGGGAGGGGAAAACTCTCCCTGGTTCCACCACAGTGAGACAGGTGACTGGAATTAGTTTTATTGCTGGCAGATAAAAAGTTATCTCTGCATATTACCCTGTAAGTTATGCCTGTAATTATCCTTTGAACGGACAGCTGTACAAAAGTTGCCCCAGTCCTATCCAGAGATCACCTAGGTTATGTTTTTCACTCGCAGGTGTTGGATGTGGGATCATAGAAGAGCTGAGCTGTAGGAATAGAGCAACAGCTTTAAATCAAAGCATTTTAATTAACAGTGGAAGGACAGGAGTGGGGCTGCTCTTCTATTTAAGATAACAGCAAGCTCCCATCAGTGTCTGGAGAAAAGGATCAGAATTTTGCCGAAGTTCTGGAGTAAATCCAGGGTGGATCAGGGGAAGAAAGAGGAGCGTCTTCCCTGATGTCGAGAAAGCAGCATGCAAAGAGCTCTGTAATGTCTGGCAGTACAAAATGAAAAGGGATGCTCCCAGGTCCAGAGGATTGGGATATAAAATTCACAGGGTCTTTTTCCATTTTTAGTTTTCTTAAAAGCCAAGAAACATGTACATGTCGAGGGGAGTCATCCTATCCCCAAATGGACTGGCTCATTCTGGGGGTTGCCTGGTTTATCCCAGAGACTCCACAGGGAGCTTCAGCCAGGAAGGATGAAGACGACTCTGCCCATGCCAGGCAAGGCTGAACCCGTTTACTTCTTGAAACTGGAACTCAGCAGCACCCTGCAAATTCCCACACCCCTCTCCTCATGGTAACAGGGCACTGCTTTGGTCTGCAGTTTGACTCAGCATGGATGTAAGGATTCTGTGATGTATTACATAGGATTTTATACCCAAGCATATATTGCAAGGCCATATAGAGCTGATTTAAAAAAAAATAAGGTTATAAACAGGGTGGTGATTTACCTGCAGGGTGCTGGGGATTATTTATGGCAAGCATGGTCACGGGGGTTTCTACCATAACTGGGTATCACCACAGTGCAGAGGGAAGTCCAAGCACTGTTGGGAAGTGTCTGCAGGCAAAAATAGGGAAAATATTTGACAAAGAGGGAAATCACAGCCCAGCTCAGGAGCAACGCTTGGCCTCTGGCACCTCTGTGCTTGCCAGGAGCGCTGCACCAGCACGGCACCTCCCCAGCACTGAACGTGGCCACGAACTCGGGAAGGAAAGCCATGGGTGGAGATGCTTTAACTCATGGTACACTCCATAAACCAGAAATACTTAACAGAATCACAGAATCAATTAGTTTGGAAGAGACCTCTGAGATCATCGAGTCCAACCTGTGACCCAAGAGCACCGTGTCAGTCAGACCACGGCACCGGGTGCCACATCCAGTCTTTCCGTGAACACCTACAGGGACAGTGACTCCACCACCTCCCTGGGCCCATCCCAATCACCCTTTCTGTGGAAAAAATTCTTCTTAATGTCCAACCTAAACCTCCCCCGGCGCAGCTCAAGGCCATGTCCTCTCATCCTGCCGCTGTTTGCCTGGGAGAGGAGGCCGAGTCCCACCTGGCTACAGCCTCCCGTCAGGGAGCTGAGGGCGAGACGGTCCCCCCGGGCCTCCTGTCCTGCGGGCGAAGCACCCTCAGCCGCCGCTCGCAGCCCGCGCCCCAGCCCCTCTCTCGCCGGCGTCTCTCCGCCGCGGCCGCCCCTCCGCTCCGCTCCGGGCCGGGGCAGGCTCGGGCCCCGCCCACTTCCGGCGGCGGCGCGCGCGAGGGGCCCGCCGGGATGGGCGCGGGCCCCGCCCCCGCCGCGGGGGGAGGGGATGGGCGGGGGCGCGCGCGGCACGCGGGTCCCCGCCCCCCGCCCGCGGTGCCGCAGGACGAGGTGGGTTCGGCGCGGCCGCCGCCGGCACCGCCCGGCCCGGTGGAGGGGGGGGGGCCCGCAGCGCGGCCCGGCCCGGGGCGGTGGTGGGGCGGGGCCGCCCCCCGGCCTGGCGGCTGCGCGGGACGGGCGGAGCGCGGGGCGGCCGCGCCGGCCCGGCCCGGCCCGGCCTGTCCCGTCCCATCGCGTCCCGGAGCGGGGAGGAGCCGCGCCGGCAGCTCCCCGGGGAGGCGGGCGGCCCGTCCCGGCGGGGAGGGGAGGGGAGGGGAGGGTCGGGGGTGGCGAAACCCGGGGCGCGGCGGGTCCGCCTCTTCCATTGATGAAATTTAAATTGCTCGGGGTTCGCCGCCCGCCCGCCGGCCCGGGAGGGACTGCTCGGCGGAGGGGCAGAGCGGCGGGCGGGCGGGAGTTCCCAGCGAGGCCGGGGTCGCCTCCTCTCCCGCCGCAGCCTCCGCAGGGGCGGCAGCCGCGCTCCGGCCCTTCGCTGCCCGCCGCGGGGCGGAACCCCCCGAGCGAGGCACTCTGTTTACCCAAGTGTTTATTTATTAAAGAGCGAAAATGTCGGCTCTCCTGCAAGGTAAGCTGACGCGCTTTGTTTTTCTCGGTTCCCCCGCCGTGCGTGCGCGGGGCTGCGCTGTGTTTTGGCTCGGCGCTCCCGCTGGCTCGGGGGCAGCAGCCGGGCTGCGATGTGCCCGGGCTGCCCCGGAGCGCTGTGTGTGATTCGGCGGCGGGGCCGGCCCTGCTCGGCACGGCTCTGCCCGGCCCGGCCCGGCTCGGTTCGGCTCTGCGGGCGCACGGCGGGACCGGGCGGCGGGGCTGCGCCTAGGGCTGTGTGCCCGGACAGGGGCTGGGGGATCCTGCGGGACCTCGCCAGCACCGATCTCCCCTCTCCGCTAAGCCGTCTGCTGAAGTTGCCGGAGGATGGATGCCGAGTTCAAACGTCTTCGCTTTTTTCCTTCCCCCCCCCCTTTCCCCCCCCCCCCCCCCTCCCTTTTTCCTGAGGCTTGAATGTATTTTGGCGTTTTCTGATCCCGGTAGGCTCCGGCACTCTCCTTTACTCTCCGCATGTGTGAGCGTTTGTGTGTACGTGGTCTGAGTTTCGGATTCCCTGTGAAGCAGGGAACCAGCTCACAAGAGGTCATTTTGGGAAGAAAAATTACTTTGGTGCATTGCCGTTGCAGTTTTCTTTCGCTGTTTTTCGATATTCCTAATGGTGAGGGTGTGCTTTTTTCAATGAAATTACGTGCCTATAGGGTTACTTAATATAAATCCACGCAGGCCTATCAACAAATGTAATGCTGCCTGGAGAAGGAACACGAGTAGGTCGTTTGCTATACAAACTTGGGTGTTGCAGGCAACTGAGGGCCTTGGCAGGCTTTGGGAAATCACTGTCCCTCACACAGTGGATGTCCGGGACTGGACAATGCTGCTTGTGTAAAGGCATCACCTGTCTACAAATGTCCTGTGACACCTGGGCAGAAAGCAGGCAGCTGGAGGATGAAAGTGTTCCAGCACGTTGCTCAACTAGCCACTCTGAAAGTTCTCAAGAATAAGCCCTTGTGAAGTTTGTTAGGAAAATATATTGCTAATTGTTCTTTTAAATGGAATTGGCTTATCTCAGACTACTGCAGAAGGTAGCCATCTTGCAGAGAAGTGATGTTATTTCTGAAACTGAAAGCTGTAGAAACCTATGTAAAGATCATAATTGGCTTTTAAAATATTACCAGAGATTTGACAGTCCTGAAAGCCTTAAAAAAAAAAAAAAAAAAAAGGCACCCACTGTTTAGATACTCTTTTGTCAGGCCAGTAGTACTAAAACATATTCTCATGTCAAGTGATATTTTTAGCATGAGGATCATCTGCTAAACTGAGAAATACTGACTGTAACACCTAAACTCTTGGAGTGTGCAGCTGGCAAGAAGAGCTTCCTAGGTTGCAAATTTCTGAGTTAGCTCAGGCTTATGTGGTCATCCATCAACAATAATCAGAGCATAAAGGTTTCACTTCACGTATGCTTCAGTCCAACGTGTGTTGGCAAATTTTGCCTCTAGTAGTAGGAAAATGTTTGTAGAGGCTGAGTGGGTATGTTCAGTTCTAAAACCAAAAGTAGTATTCGTTCGCGTTGCGTGTTATAGTGTGGGTATTTAAAGAGACTGTTATCCCTGCCAGAGATAAAAATTGTCTTGAACTTTAAGCAGAATTGTTGGAAGTTAAGGCATTCACACCGTACCCTGAGCACAGAGTTCAAGGGTAGAGCATTTAAAGTTTAGCTGCGTGTTGTAACTTACTGGCCACCTTTCTTGGTTTTCATGCATTAGTCTGGCTCCAGGCAGACTGAAATTATTTTCTGCTGTAGGTCTGTCTGTATACTTAGTTGGATTGCAAAAGTAATCACAATTCATAACCCTCAGCCCAAGAGATTCCCTACTTTTTCATGAGAGAAGTTCTTGCTTGACTTGTCCCACGACTCCGTCCTGTACTGGCTTCTTGTACGCTGAGTACCAAGGCAGTGAAGTTCTTGTCTGAGTGGATTAATGAACAAAATACATCAATCTTAACATTTTCTCTGCTTTTAATGTAGAATAAGAGGAAGGACAGCAGAAGGGAAATATGTGCAAGCCCCGAAGTAAGAGGTCACCACTCTTCTGTTTTTGGTAGTTTTCCTGTCAATGTCTGTCCCTTATTTTGTTTCTGGTAGTGTCCAAAGTCCTCTTTTCTATTAGCTTGCTCTGATATATCATGTTTCTTTTTTTCATATATGAGTTATAAAATTAGGTATCATAAACCTGCCAATACCCTTCCATGTGCTGTAGCTCGTGCTGTGAGGGCAGGGGCCAGGTTAGCAGTCAGAGCAGAGCACAAAAGCCTGCTAGAAATAACAGTGGGGGCAGGAGGGTTGGAGTGAAATTCTCCACGCCTCAAACACCACCATGAACTTGACTGAAGTGTTGTCCTGTCTCTGCTGCTTGGGGGAACACTTTCTACCAAAGACATTAAAGTAAGATTTCCTGTGTGGTCATTTTCGCAAAGCCCAGTGTTCTCTGAAGTCTCAGCTATGTAGTCGTGCTCTTCTGGTCTGTGCTCATTCCTGTGCGGGCAGGTCCCCCAAGAGTCTTCCACTGCCTTATTCCCACCCTCTTCTTACGTCTGATGAGTGTTCAAGGGCACTGGTTTCACAAAAGTGGGCTTAGGCTGAAATCTGAGGCATTGGTTGCGAAATATCTTGGAAGACACATTTCTTTTTAAACATAATTTGGGATTTTATGGCCACGTGTATCCTTGGAAATCTCTTCTTGCAATTATCCAGCTCCCCTGCCTCCCATATGATTTTCTGAGGCACAGTAACTACTTTTCATTACGGCCTTAAGGAAATTTTAGTTGCCTGTAGGAAAGAAGTGCTTTCAGATACGCAATTGCACTGGCCTTTCAACTTCCTTCTTGGTGCTAGGGTGAAAAGAGAAATCACTCTTCACCTGGGCTGTTAAATTCAGCTGTAGTTTGTGTTAAAGGACTGCAGTTGTCATTCTGCCAGCCATAGGCTGAGGTGCAGGCATACCAGCTCCGTCCCAAAAACTCTGAGGGGCAGCAGGAAGAGCTAGTGCTGAGTTCGCTTGTATCATGCACCGGTACTGCTGTCCTGGTCGTGCTTTGGGGCGCCTTTAGAGAGTGCAGCCCAAGTCCTGGTGGTCATCTCTCAAGATAAATGCTCAAAGCCTCTGCCTCACAGTGGCGTGTTAAAAGCAGAAAAGCTTTTCCTTGCTGTTTCTCTCGGCTCCTAGTTACAGTATTCACATTCTTACCTATGTAGAATAGATACTTTTCTTGCACCGAGCAAACTCGTTTTTATGGACTCCAGCCACGTCCTTCCTCTCTCTTTCCCTGAAATAATAATAATTGGACTAACACTGCTTTCCCCAGGCAACCATGTCCTGACACACTGGGTCTGGATGAGGCTGAGGGGCTGCAGGAGTTGTTAAAGGTTCAGTGTAAAGCCTAAATATCCCCTGTTGCCAATGAAGGGTGCAGCCCTGGCAGTTTTGGCGGGCTGGGTTTCGGTGAGAGCTGTCCCATCCAGCTGCTGCTCTGCGTGCCTGGTGCCTGGTATTGGAAAAAGCAACAGGTCTGCTTTGCTTTCCTGTGAGGATCTTGGTGATCAAATGTGTTTAGCATGTGCTCGTTCAGTTTGTGGAGAACTTACAGTATTACAGGAAATGAAAAAAGACCACTGAACTAGGACATTGTCATGTATTTACTTTTAGGATACATTTTTATCTCGATTTGTTTGTGATGTTACTTAGTCCCTAAGTGCTTTTATCTGGTAGATACAGGTATTTTGGCTAATATGAGCAGAACTAGCACTTCGTACTTGCATGGCAGCCAGGGAAGCTGGCTCTGCCTCCCTCAGCCCCAGGGTGTTCCTCAGCACGGCTGAAGGTCTCTGCTGAGATTTGGGGTTTGCAGAGTTCCTTAGGAGATGTGTTGCACCCCTCTGGGAGGTTCAGATGTTCCGCAGGCCGGTGAGCGGTGAGAAATGGCCTCTGTTGTTGCTGTAGCAGAAGTGGTGGATTATAGCATGTTGCGGGGAGGATTAGAAACATCTGAAAGCATCTCCTCGCAGTTGTTTGGGTATGCATCACCCCAAAGGGCAGGAATGAGAGGAGTACTTGTAGCAGTTCGGTGTTAGGCATGACAGACCTCCTTGTTTTTCTGTAGGAAAAAGTGCTTCCTGGTGGAGAGCTGTCCGTGTTTTTACACATTTGACCCGGAAAGATACGCCTCACAGGCTTTCAACTCTTACCTGCTTTTACTACTAAATGAAGCATTTGATTTAAAAAAGGACCTATTGTTCGGTGTACTGTTCATCTTGAGCTGGCGTTTTCCCGTGTTGCACCACACATACTATGTGCACTGCAGCACTTGTCTGTCTTTTTTTTTTTTTTTTCCTCTCCCTCCCCTACCTGCAAAACAGTGCAGTCAGGAAAATGGCTTCTGTGGGCTTCAAAGCAAGGATTAGATACTGTCACTGAGGCTGAGTCTGTGGAATACTTTGCTTAGAAAAATAAAATAAAATCAAAATTCTATTAAAATGAACCATCTTTGGCTTTCTTAGATATTCTCAATAGAAGGGCCTTTTAATGCATGTTCTCAATAAGTAGACTTTAAATGCAGGTTCCTCTTCTAACAATGTTTTCTGTCAGTGTCTCTCTGTTCACTTGTAAAGTTCCCTCCTGTCCCTTTTTTGCACTAGTATTCAGGGTGTTTCTAAAATCCAGCTATATTTGGCAATACATCACTCTCTGTATTACAGGGAAGTGATCACTCAAGGGATTTGGCAGAAATTAAATTAACTGAGGTCTTTAGAGAACATACTCAGAATGTCTTTTGAGAATATACTCGCTTCCAATGCTTTCTGTTGGTGAATAAAGTCATGTCTCTCATGGTTCTTTCTGTGGGGTGAACTTTATAGAACATTTGTGTATTTACTCTTTTTCACATTTGTGGAGTTTATCACTTTCAAAAACAAAACAAATGCTGAAGTGATAGACAGCCCAATTTTCTAGGTTGCTTAGTAACTGAAGTGCATACTGTAGTGTGAAAATACACACAATAAAGTAAGGGAATATTTACTGGAACAAACAGAAGATCCTGTGAAAATGCACTGTATAAATAATTAAAGCATATGTTTTTATTTGCTTGTGGAACAGAAGGATACCTTCAGTCACCATGTTCTACATAACTTTTCACTAAGAAAATTCTTTTTCACACTTTTACTTGCTAAAGTGTGTTGATGCAGTAGGATATGACTTCCCTAGCAAAAGAGTGCACTGCTGCAGATTTTTGGATACTTCTTGAGATGAACTATTGCTCCTTTGGGTTCTTTTGAGTTTTGAAAGAAGGGTTGTTATTCTTCGGGCCAAGTTTAAGGTCTGTTCCCCAAGTAACTAGGAACAAAAACTTTAGATTCTTGGAATGCTAGCAGAGTGATAAAACAAGACTAGATTTTAGGAGTTTATCAGTCTTTTGGAGGCTGTTTGTAGTCTAAATAAGCTACTGTTTTTTTTTTTTAATCCCATTTTAAATTTTTATTCAAGATTTCAGCAAAGCAATGTCTCAAGCTGGCTCCTCACAGTTTCAGGAAGTCATTCGGCAAGAGCTGGAGTATTCCATGAAAGTAGAACTTGATAAGATACTTGCAACTGCACATTCAAATGAGATAGAGGTAAGGACCACGGGGTGGATGCAACTCAGAGCATGAGAAATGGGATGCAGGACTTTGAGACAAATCTCAGACAAGGAGATAAATCATGGATTGCCAGGTCCTTATTTATATCCTTATTTTATATCCAGACGTGCTCTGATCCTGTGTGGAAGAGTAGCCTGGATACAATGTCAGTAGGAGACTTTCAGTTCCCTCCGGACTGGGTGACAGAGTTATTAAGTGTTTAATCATATTAAGTTATTAAAGGTTCTGTGTAATCTTCAATGGATTACAGAAAGGGAGGGTAAAGCTGTTATCTTAAATATTGGGCCAAGTTGCAATGATTATGATTTTTGCAAAAAACTTGTTGTGTAGGTATCCGAGTTGATTTTGTACTGAGTTTTAGTGAAAATGAGCTTTTGGTAACTTCTGGAATTTTACTTAGAGTTTAGCATGTCTACTTCAGTACTAATGAAATTACTCTCATAAATAGATTGTACATAAATTTGTAGAAATGCTTCTGTGGTTGAGTAGGTGTGCATTAAATACCAGCATTAACTAATGCATTTCTTCTTTGTAGCACACTAAAAAGGACCTGGAAGGATTTAAGAAGCTATTTCATAGATTCCTACAAGAAAAGGGACCATCTGTGGACTGGGGGAAGATTCAGAGACCTCCAGAAGATTCTGTAAGTTGTGATAAAGTGACAGTTTGTAAGGAACTGATAATTCTAAAACTGATAATTACTACTTAAGGCAACTGATGTATTCACCCATTAAATGGATCTATCTGCCATGGCTCTATAAAACCATGTAGGACAACACTTTGGGTTCTAACTGAGAAATAATTATTTGTTGACATATGTTGTATGTGTTCCTGAACATCAGGTTCTGCTTACCATATGTGTCAAGTTCTTTGGGGTTATTTTGTTAGCTGTTCTTGGAGCAGGGCAACAAAATGGGACAGATGCCACCTCACCATTTGGTACCTTCTCTGGAGTAAAGTTGTGTTAGAGGGGAAGTAGGGAGGACCCTTGTTGTTCCCATTTCCCTCCTTCCCATAGAAGAATGGTTGCACATCTCAGAAGACACTGTTTCCAGCGATCCTTTCTGTTTAATAATTTGAAAGGGACATATGGCAAGTGGGCTGGGTAATAGAGCTCATTTAGCAACTTCTGTAACCTGCAGCAGCTCAGCAAAAGCGAGGGATCTGAAACAAGGAGTTGACTGTGGCGGGTTTTGGAGCCTGATTTTCTAATGTTGTCTATGTTGTTGTAACTTATAACCAGTAATTTGAGCTGCTGCTGAAAAAGCACTATGTATTTTTTCAGCACTGTTTAGTACTGAAATAAATACTTCCCATTAAACCTAACCTCATTTTATTGATTCATCAGTGGCCTTAGGCTGTCCTTTGACTCTTGTGTAACTAATGGTGTAGTTGTGCTACAAATTCTTGCTTTTCCCAGCGTAGTGATCTTGGCATATTGCAGGAGTTCTGTGTGCTCCCAGGCCTGTGGCTTCTCTGAGGCTCTCTGTGTGCCTCAATCGAGGCTCTGTTTCCCATGAAAGGCAGGCTGTCCAGTTACTTCCAGAACAGATGCAGGGCTGCTCTATAAAGCGTTGAAGAATGATGCTGTTTTAGAGCAAGTCTAGGGTTTTTCCAAGGTTGAGTGTTTTCTTTTAACTTCAAAAAACATGTGATGTCTCTCTTTTCTGTACTGTAACACTGAATGAAGTGTTGCTTTGGGGAGAGAAGTCTGCCCTCAATGAAGAGGCCAGGGTGAGAAATTGGAGTTCTAGATAAGATGACTTACAAGGAAGGCTGAAGAAAATGGGATTTTTTTCAGCGTAGGGGGGCTGAGACTCTGGGGGGTGCAGTGATAGGTCTTTTAAATATGTGAGAAGGTAGTTAGGACAATCAAAGGAATAAACTGTTCCGTGTGCTAAGAGAAGGCCTGGGATTAAATTACAGAAATTTGATGCGAGTGAATGGCTGCTTTGTGGAGAGGAAGAGCTGTTGTCTATTTTTCAAGTTTTGCACACCTTCAGGGGAAAAACTTACAAGTTCTGTAAAGGCCTGAAAGTAACCGGGTCGGACATCTGGAGCAGATGTCAAGCTGGAGGTTATGGTAAGGCTCTGAAATAGGCTGGGGGCGTATTCCCAGGTGTGGAATATGCCCAGGCATGGCAAACAGCTAAAAAAGAACTAAGAGAAAGGTCTAGCTTAAGGTCCCAGAAGGCTGAATGGAGAAGGGCAGGATTAGAAGGAGTATCTCTCTTTTTCCTTATGGCCTGTACTGCTCATTCTCAAATGTGTCCCTGTGCTATGTAGCAATTTTTGATGGGAGAGAGAAAGGTAAGAATTCTGCAAAATCAGGTCACTTCTGGGCTGGTGAGACGCATGCATGATGTGAAATTAAATTTTACTTCCTAGCATGAGCTCTAAATCAAGTAAGCATGCTTGATAAATGCCACAGAAGAGAGCTAGGGCAAAATATCTGCAAACAAACTTCATTCCATGCTTTCGTCACTTTGTAGTGAATGCCTCTTTCTTTAGGGTGATACTTAACCTTCCTGATCTGACAGGAGGTGTGTTTGAGTGCTTAATAAAAACTGGGAGCAAAGTTTAATTTCTCGATTATTTTATTCTTTTTTCTTTTTTGATGACCATAAAAGTTTCATTTCCCTACCCTGCTGATCCACCCCCTCCTTTTAAATATGTCAGTCATGTCAGGGACGTACTGTGGAAAATTAAAAGGGTTTCACATAAGACACATTTCAAGGGACCTTCTCCCAAATTATTCTTTGCTGAGGGTATGACTTGTGGAATTAATAGATAAAAGTTGATTCCCTAAAGACCAGAATTTCAGAATTACTTGTCTAGCTAGTATAGGTAAGAGCAGTATGAGCTTTTAGAAGGGGTAAAGTGGCTTAACTTTCGAAGGGCTGCAGTACTGAGTTCTTTGGGACGGGTGTCCAGCTGTGAACATGTGCATATTTTGAGTGCTTCTGTTCAGTTCCAGTTGAGGTTTCTTTCCCTAGGTATAAAACCTCAGAGCATATTCTCCTCCTGCTCTTGTTAGAACAGCACAGAGGTTGATGTACAGAAGTCTTGTTTGCTGGTAATCTTGTAAGTGATTTATGATTGCCTGTAGGGATGACCTTGTTTTATGAGGTGGTGGGATGCTTGTCTGCTTGGAGAATCTCACACTGCAAGGAGCATGGCCTAGAAAGCACCAAATTCTCTGCAGTGTGAATTTATTTGCCTGTGATTGTATTGGAGAATTGCTTTGCTGCTGGGAATTCTGGCAAGTATAATCTTCACCTGATCCCTAGTAGAGCAAAAAGCATATGTTGAGGTATCTATGTGCCTGTGTGTGTATGTACACACAGACATACATGTGCATCTGTAAACAGAGTCACCCAAAAATGTGCCCAAGTGTGGGTTTGTTGCTTTTTTATTTATTTAGCAGCTTAAAAAAGTTTATGAATAGTTTATTTTATTTACAGGCTTTGTCTTCTAGGTGGGGAAAATGTTTCAAGGCTTTTGCCCAATGCCGTGAAACTGTGCTATGCAGAAGCAGAATTTCTGATCAGACTTCTGTAGGTCGTCTAGTGTGTTACCTGTTGTATTTGTTCTCTGAATGTAGCTTCTGCTTTTTCCTGAAGACAAGTAAAGGCTCCCATCAGTAAATTGAAACAGAAATTATTGCTTTGTAGTATTCCTCTTATTCTCTGCAATGGGAGATCTCATCCCTGACCTCCATGTTTTCAGTGTAACAACTTATGCTGATGACAGTAACAGAAGATTGAACCCAATTCACACTATATTGGTAAACCTCTGACTTGTTTTTTCCTTCCAGATGCTTTGCTTTCATATGTCCAAAGGCTTACAGTGATAGCTCGCATAGTTAGGACCCATTACTGTTACAGTCTCCAGAGAAGGAAGTACACTGAGAGTGCCAGTTAACAGGGAGAGGAGGTAAAGAATGTGGACATGGCAAGTGTAACTTAATCCCCTCGATGTAGATTACAGCCATCTGTTTGTTTGAATTGGAAGCAATAGCAAAGTCCTGCTGGGAGGCCTGTGAGAGAACTGCAGTGATCGAGTTAACCTCAGAACAGCAATGCAAAACCTCATCTGGGATGTAAAGAGAGCATCCGAAGCAATGTGAGTGTGAAAGGAGCTTGTCTATTAGAGCCTTTGTTTTGTTCTTCCCCAGTGGTTGGATTCTTGTCTGCAGCTCAGGTTGTCACTCAGCGAACTATATCATGAAGGAAAAGAATGAATGTCATGCCCTTACTCAAAATCAAAACATCTTCATGATCTTCAACTCTGGAAACAGGTTTTAAGGGTTCATAGAATCATTGAATGGTTTGGAAGGGACCTTAAAAATCATCTTGTTCCAACCCCCTGCCATGGGCAGGGACACTTTCCACTAGACTAGATTGCTCCAAGCCCTGTCCAGGCTGGCCTTGAACACCTCCATGGAAGGATCAGCCACCGCTTCTCTGGGGTGACCTGTTCCTCTGCTTCACAACCCTCAGAGTAAAGAACTTCTTTGTAAGATCTGATGTAAATCTCTCCTCTTGTAGTTTGAAACTATTCCCCTTGTCCTACCCCATCAGCCTGTGTAAGAAGTCTCTCTTCCTCTGAAAGCCCCCTCTGGGTGCTGGAAGGCTGCTGTAAGGTCTCCCCAAAACCTCCTCTTCTCCAGGCTGACCACCCCCAGCACTCTCACCCTGACCTCACAGGAGGGGTGTTCTCTCTCTGATCACCTTCGTGGCTGTCCTCTGCACTGCTCTAACTGCTCCACAGATTTCCTGTGCTGAGAACTCCAGACTTGGGTGCAGCACTGCAGGTGGGGTCTCACAAGGGCAGAGACCTCTTCATTTGGTGCTATTTCTAGAACTGTCCCTTGGTGCTGAGTGAATCTTTCCTCGAACTGTAAGTACATATTAACTAATAGGGGCGTCCTCCTTTCCGGTCTACCCACGATGACAGCCCTGATGCTCATTTTGTCTGGCTCTGACAAAATCCTGCAAGCCTCCTTGCAGTAGGAGTAGGCTTCTGGAATCTGTTAGTCAAACTCCCGATGTTGCCTCATCCAGACTGTTCTGAGAAATCATTTCTGTGACATTGGCTGCAAAACAAAAGAAGCTACATATTTCATCTTAGAACAGTCCCAAACCACAGCTGCTGGACATGTCTCAAACGAGTAACACTGTAGCCATGCATCTGTAAGACATGTCATTCCTGGCCCTGTTTTTTCCTGAAGAATTTCCCCATTAACATGCACTTGTCAAGCCCACTGTTCCAAAGCCTTAGAGCAAGAATTATTTTTATTACTGTGGAACACTTCTCCAGTTGTGTATAAACTTGTAGATGATGAGGTGGTTCTGCATATTAGTGCCTGCACGTGGCTGGAACTGTTGGATTGATGGCACTGGCATCCAGCAGTCCTGGTGCTGCAACGTTCCTGCTGGAGCTTGACTTCTTGACATTTGTTATTCTCTGAATTAAAGACCCTTCAAGATCCAGGGCTTCATTGCCAAGTTAACGTTTCCAATGCCTGTGCGAGAAAAAACGGAAACATTTAGTGAGGCTGAGTCATAAATTTTGTGTTGTAACTGATGCAACATCCAGTGAACTGAATCCTTGATGGAATTGTTAACCTTCTTCAGAACTTTTATTCTGAGCTTTCTGCATAAGCTGGTGTCAGGCACAGTAGCAAGAGCATTGAGAGGTAGTTGGTGCTTTAGCAAAAGCAAATGATTTTTGAGGCAGTCTGGCCCTGAACTGAGTGTCAGACTTTCTGCTTTTCGCGAGTGATGCAAGAACACAGTGAGACTTGAAAGTTGAGATAATTTTTTTGTATGTTCAGACGGTGTCGGAACGTCATGGATGTGACTCACATCCCACCCAGCTAAAGCTCAAGATATTCCGGAATGTTTTTAATCCATTGACTGTCTAATGTGGGGTGTTACTGACCTTGGAGTGGATGGGAAGCATAAATCTGAGTGTAAATCTCTATAGGTCCTGCTGGTAGCAGAACATTCACTGAGCTTCCTGAGGTACCTCCAACATATTAAAACCAGGATTTATCATCTCCTTCTTAATGAGAAGAGCAGTTGTTTTTCAGGCTGTTTCAGCCTGAACACAATCCCTGTTGTTAACAAAGCAAAGCAAGTTTCTGCTTTTTGTGCACTTCTGTTCCTGAAAAGTTCTTAGAAGTTCGGAAGGAAGCTCCTGCCTCTGCCGTCGGTGAAGCGGCAGTGATTGTGGTACTGCTTTCTGTCCGAGCTATGAGACCTCCAAGTGGAGTCACCTTATCTTTAAATACATCCTGTAAGCTTTCCAGATCCCACAGGGCAGAATTCCCCTAATGGGAGGGATCTGCCCTAATCTGCTGCCCATGGTGTCCGGGAATGCTGGAATTGCACAAGCTCCCCTTTCTACCCCCGCACATCCCAGTAAGAAACATGATCTTGTTCCAGTGCAGTGTGAATTTCCATTTGAACCCCAGCCCTTGCCCAAAGCAAACACAGTTCTGAAAACTACTCTGTATGTATTTGTTTCTGGAAACCAGCTGTGGATCTTACACACCCCTTATCAGAATTAAAACCTTTTTTTTGCAGCTAGAATGCTACAGCACTGGAACATCAGGGCTTTTCTTCAAAAGAAAATCTCTAGAAGGGCAGGCTAAAGGATAATTGTATTGATTCTGCTCTAACAGTTTTGGCATGTTTCTTACTGTGGCATTGTTACCATTATTTCTTTGACTTAGGTGCTTTGAATTAGGGGACAACAGTGCCTAATGTGAGGCACACTGTCATTATGAGTCTAGTTTTGCTCTCCATCACTAGCCCCAAATGTAGCCCAGACTCTGTTTTTAAATCTGTGGGAAACAGCTGTCAGTGAGGTAGAAGACTTTCTGTAAGGTTTATTGTGAGCTGGATAAACACATCCTGAAAACAGCAGAATAAGAACTAGGAACTTTCTTCCACTCTGTATCATGCTGTCAGGAGAAATGAATTGTATCAGTCTAGTGGTTGGAATAAGCATCAGTTTAGACTGACTCTAAAACCAACCTTTTGCCAAGAATGTTGCCTTTGACAAGCTCAGAGCAAAAAAAAAAGAAAATCTATGAGTTTAAGCTGCTCAGGGAAGGAAAGTTATATGCCTTGCATGTAGAGCCTGGTTCTTAACTTGTGGCCTGACTGAAGAGCAAGAGGAGCCATCTTACGGGGCAGCAAGGTAGATATTTCCCAAGGAAACCCTCTCCCCTTGTGCTGGGCAAGAACAGGGCTGTGGGAAGTGGCATAACTGGCCTGACTGCTTCCTTGCCCATCTTTGCCTTGAGTCAGTCCTCCGAACCTGGAAGAGCAGACAGAGGCATCTTCCCATCTGAATGAAGCTGATGGTGACTGGTGTCACAAAGTGTACAGAACCTCTGGAGAAAAGAGGTCATTGTAGTAACAAGTCAGGTTATTTGTATCATAATAAATCAATTATTGTAGACTCATTTTGCAGATGTTCTTTAGTGTCATAAGGCATATGAATAAATGTGGGTTTTATCACCAGATTTTAAGTTTTAGAAGTTTTCAGGAGAAAGCAATTTCTTTCCAAATATCTGACTGCTGGGTTTTTTTTGGTTTTTTTTTTGTTTGTTTCTTTTTTTTTTTTTCCCTCTTTTTTTTTTTGTTTGTTTGTTTGTTTCCCCAGATCCAGCCCTATGAGAAGATCAAGGCCAGAGGCCTGCCTGATAACATTGCTTCTGTCCTGAACAAGCTGGTGGTTGTGAAGCTCAATGGTGGCCTGGGCACGAGCATGGGCTGTAAAGGCCCCAAGAGCCTTATCGGGGTGCGGAACGAGAACACCTTCCTGGACCTGACAGTGCAGCAGATTGAGGTAACGTTTGATGAGCTTTCCTCGCTGCGTTGGAGGAAGCAAGACACACTGAGCTGCTCCTGCATGACTTGTTAAGAGGGATCAAGTGGAGGCTTGCCAAAAGGAAGAGGAGAGGCAAACGAGCTCTGCTCACAGTGCTGGGGTGAAGCAGAGAATTCCTTTGGGAAAAATAGACACAAAAGGGATGGAGCAGTCAGTGACTGAACTCTGCCTCCCCACCATGTGTTAGCACAAGTGTGATCCAGCCTGTGCACACCAGTCTGGACAGGGAGGATTGTGTCCAGGAACACAGGCAGTCACACTGTAGAGCTTGTCTGGCCTGGGTAACTCCTGGGCTTGTTTCCGACTCTTCCAGCTGCAAGTTTGTCTTTTCAAAAAAGGAGGTTTTTTATGTGCATCAGAACAAAGCTTTTCACAGTAGCTCCAAGTTCCTTGATGAATTTAAACTCTTGTGCCGGAAGAGATTGCTGGCATTTTCCTCTGAAGAAGGAAGAGTAAAAGAAAATAACAGCTGCTGGTGTTGGGAGAGGACATTTTGGCTTATGTTTTTAGTGCTGAATATTCCTCTTACAGCAGATAATGAAGACAGTTATTAGAGTAGGAAATGGGGTGTGCCTGTTCCGTGGTTTCTGGAGTGCCAACAATTTTTGCCTGAGTGTGATGTTTAGAGTGACTCTCCCATGTGTGTTAGATGGTTCTATAGCAGACTTAGGGCTGCACCAGTTGGATGTAAATTTTTCTCCCAAGGGTCATTTTGGAAGTTTCTGACTCACCAAAGTGTAATGATCCCAAACACTCTGGCAGATGAGGGTGAGCTGATACACAAAGCTTAAAACTCACTCAAGTGTCTTTTTTTCCCCCCCCTCCACATTCTGTTTTTGGTAGGACACTGCTAATGATCTCCAGTTTTTTTGCCTTTGCTATGCACATGGAAATGCTTTTGTGTATTTCAGCTCCATTCTATAGATTCCCAAATAATTAACGTGGTGACATTTCATTTATTATGTGCTTTTGATACAATTGTCCATCTCTCAGCCTGCCAAGAAGGTGTGAAAGTGCTTCCTGTGCAGAGGCAGTGTGGAAGTGTCACCTTGACAGACTGCAACAATTTGATGGAAAACATGCCTTTTGTAATGAACAGCAGCTAAAACTCAAAATTATCATTTTGTGGTGTTGTGGTTTTCAAATATTAGATCTTAGTGCATATTTAAAAACAAAGGTTCATTAATTAAAGGTACATTAATTAATGTGGGTCTTAACTTTACAGCTAAAAAGGGTTTATTTTCCTTTACCTGATTTATTATCCATTCTGTCAGCATAAGTGCATCTCTCTTTTTCTCTCATGCATTCATTATTTCCAGTCTGTTTTACCTAATTTCTTTCTCCCAAAATCTCAGGTGTCAGGAGTTAAAGCTAATAATACATGCTGAATTTATTTCCATTTATTTCCCATCTCAGCATTTAAACAAATCCTACAACACCGATGTTCCTCTGGTTCTCATGAATTCCTTCAACACGGATGACGACACAAAGAAAATCCTGCAGAAATACAGTCACAGCCGTGTGAAGATATATACTTTTAATCAAAGCAGGTACCAAAAAATTTCTGTGGTTGGGGTGTGAGATAAAACTAGCTTGTTTCTCCATATTCCAAGGGGGGCGGATTTCAGTTTGAGGTGCTGGGGTAGCAGTAATGTCATCTGTACCAGTGTTTGGCAGTCAAGGGCAATGTATTAAAACTGGGGAGAAGAGGGTGTGTGGGCCCCAGCTTCTAAGGAATGTACAAATAGTGGTGTGCTGGATGCTGGCCATTTGATTCCAGAATTTGCTTTAGCGTCCCTGGGCTCTGCAGGGAGACAGACCAGGGTTCCTTATAAAGAACAAACTATACTCCAGGTGGCTGCTGGGGTCAGAGGTGTGTTTGATATGCTCTGAACCTGCCTGTCAGAGGAAAGTTGGTTTGCAGTGTGGTCTGAAAACTGTGGCTTTAAATCCTTGAGCAGACAGATTGCATTCTGTAGCTTCTCAGTGACAGCTCAGAATTTGGATGGATATTCCCATTCAGAGTACTCAGAGTAACCTGAAAGGTACACCTCCAAAAGCCCATGGAGTTGCACCTTTACTGCTGTATTTTTTCTTTATGCTAGTCCGACACTGGTGAGAGCTTAACAAAACACACTGTCTTTGTAGGTATCCCAGAATTAACAAGGAAACTCTGCTGCCAATAGCCAAGGATGTCTCTTACTCAGGAGAGAACACAGAGTGCTGGTACCCTCCAGGCCATGGAGACATCTACGCCAGCTTCTACAACTCTGGTCTGCTGGACAACCTCATTGCAGAGGGGAAGGAATATATTTTTGTGTCCAATATAGATAATTTGGGTGCCACTGTGGACCTTTACATTCTTAACCACCTTATGAACCCACCCAATGGAAAACGCTGTGAATTTGTCATGGAAGTCACAAACAAAACCCGGGCGGACGTGAAGGTAAAGGGAGATGGGTGTGAGTCTGAGTGTGTTGGTGGCCATCTCCAGCCTCCTCTGAATCCATGGATTCAGACAAACATCCAGGCTCCTCATAGCTATTTTAGGCACCATTTAACACATCAGCTTGGATCTAATTTGAGATGCACAAAATCAGCAAGTTTAGGAAGTTCCAATTCATGGAACAGATTTGATCTGTGTGCTGGGCAGCAGCAGACAGGGACAGCCTGGGCTGGACTGGAACAAGTGATTTGTGCAGGGTGTGGGTTACCACCTCTGCACCTTCCCCAAACTGTCACGTGCACCACGGGGAGAAGCTGAAAGGTGGAAGCTTGGAAACAGCACCGAGGACTGGGATGCAGCAGTTGTGTCTCACAGAAAACTGCTCAAGCCACTGCCCAACCCTGCACTGCACAACTCTGCGTGGCACAGCTGCCCCCATCTGCGCCTGCCCAACCCCTGGCTTTGTACGAAGTCCAGGAGTGACATTTGTCACAGGTTTATGGCATGTATCAAATACTTGTAGCCTGCAGTAATTTGTCCTGCAACTGTGCCCTGCCTCTGTTCTTTCATATGTGAGAATGTGGATTTGAATTTTCTCTGTATTCATTAGGGAAGCTCTTACTTAGCCCTATAAAAGCACAGAAATGTATTGTAAGAATACTTATATTTAATTTAGTTTTTGCTCCACAAAGTACTGCTGAGGGTGAGTTTTGACAACAATGGCACTTGCAAAATATTCTCAACAACTTTCATTAAAGGAATTAACTGTCTTGGAGTGCTGAAATATGATCATTGGACAGTCCTGACTGTACTTTAAACATGCTCTATAATTAGTAACGTGGTAGCTGGTTACTAAAAACAAGAAATGTGTTTTCTCTGGGGTTCAACTTTAAATGCCAACGGACCAGTGCATCTGCCTGGGCTGAGGGGAGGATTTCTCTGGCTTCTTGTGAACAGGACTTAAAACCTCTCATTTTTCCCTTGCAGGGTGGCACGCTGACGCAGTACGAGAATAAGCTGAGGCTAGTGGAGATAGCTCAGGTCCCAAAAGCACACGTGGATGAATTCAAGTCTGTGTCAAAATTCAAAATATTCAATACCAACAATTTGTGGATTGCTCTGTCTGCAATTAAAAGGCTGCAAGAGAAAAATGCCATTGACATGGAGATCATTGTTAACCCAAAGGTAATCAGCTGGCAAGGCTTTAGAGGACACTGACCCAAACAAACAGTTCATTTCTGGGTGGGTAGCAGGCACTGCTGCCTTCACAGAGCCGGTCTGGGGGTGAGGGCAGAGCCCTGACTGACACGGGGCTCCAGTTCCGAGTGCCATGACCTGCTCCATGTGTTCACATGAGTTTTCTCTTCCAGACTCTGGATGGAGGCTTGAATGTTATCCAGCTGGAGACTGCAGTTGGTGCTGCTATCAAGAGTTTTGAGAACTCTCTGGGGATAAACGTACCTCGTAGTCGTTTCCTGCCTGTGAAGACCACCTCAGATCTCTTGCTCGTGATGTCGAATTTGTACAGCCTTAACGCGGGGTCTCTAACAATGAGCGAGAAGCGCGAATTCCCAACAGTGCCTCTTGTCAAACTGGGAAGCTCCTTCACAAAGGTAAACTGTCACTACACCTGGTGCTCACCTCTTGGAACAAAGATACTGTTCATAGCAGTAAATGAAAAGTGGGGTTTACTTTATCTGCCTTTGCCCATGTGGGCCTTCCCTTTTGCTCTTTGTAAAGGCTGTGTGAGAATACAAATATTTACCGTGTGTGTTGGGTGCTCCTGTACCCCTCAGCTGAGCAATGGGATCTGAGCTGGCTGTGTGCTGCACAAAGCTCGCCCAGTGCTGCTGGGAAGCCCCCCTACTGCTCCTCGTGTTATAAGTTAGAGTCAAAATAGATTGACGGGAGCCAAGCCAATTAAGATAATTTGGTTTATTAAGCAAACGACAGCAAGCAAAACAGCGCTGGGCGACCGGGGAGTCTCCGCTCCACCTACGGGTCGCACCCACCCCTTCTCGTGTCTCTGGTTTTATACCTTTCTTGTCCCGGTACACTTATATCTTCCGGGAGTACTCTGCGTCGGCGCAGGTTGTTGCTAGGGGGTCTTTTTCTGCCTTCTGGTGGTCGTGAGGCTGAAGGCCGTAGTCTCCCTCTGACGTCCTTTCTGTGGCCTTCTTACAGTGGGTGGTGGGGGGGGAAACATACATTGTTTACATTCCTGATATTGCCTCGGCCTTGCTTCAGCTATCTATTCCTCCTGGCCTTGCTTCCTGACACAGTTTTAACTATTTGTTCCCTGCTTGAGCAAGATTTGATTAACAAACACAGGGTTATTCATTACACTCGCACTTATCTCTCAAAGAAATAACAATTACAAAGTAGCAACTTTTATATTGATTTAGATGAAAATTATAGGAAGGTTCCTGAAGAGTATGCAAGGGGCTCCCAGGCTTGCCTTAATCCAAGATGGCTTTAAAACTGTTGCTACTATTTACTCTTTCCAAAAGGTTCAAGATTACCTGCGGAGGTTTGAAAGTATTCCAGATATGCTGGAGCTGGACCATCTCACGGTTTCAGGTGATGTTACATTTGGGAAGAATGTTTCATTAAAGGTGAGTGTGCAGTGGGGATGCTCCTGCAATAAACACTGATCTCTGTTCCTTGGCAATAGATCCTGAGGCAGTGCCTGTACACAGTCCATAGGAGCACTCCTGGGAACTGGCCCAAAGATGGCAGAAGCCATGGCTGGACAGTGACCCTTGTGATGTTGCTGGACCTTCTCTGGCAGCAGGATGTTGCTGCCAGAGCTGCTGCTCCATGCAGGCCCAGGCAGAGAGATTTATTTATGAACCTTGAAAGCACCACAGCCCTCATCCATCTGTTCAAACTCTGCTGCCACTTCTGTCCTTTGGCTCAGCCATGCATGTCCCACCACCCCTCCTAGGCTGGTCTTACCACCCCTTTTCAGGCTCTTCCTCATCACTTTGGGGTTCTTGATTTATTAGTAAATGGTGGAGCTGAGCAAGTCAGTTTTTCTCTCAAATTCTTCCTTGTAATCTTGGCAGCCTTGGCAATACCTGCAGTTCTCTAGGGCAGTTCAGCTGGTGACAGGGGTGGAAGGTACGGCTGCGTCACCTGGCACAGGCTGCAGGTTCTGTCCCTCTGTGCCCACATTTGCTGTTTAGCTGGAACAGGGGCCTTTTCTGGAACACACCCAGGGACGGGGGGGTAATGTTTTTCCACTTCAAAGCAAGCAGACATGACAAGAGGCCTTAGAGCAATCGTGTCTTCAAAGAAGTTATCAGTTCTGCTTGTAGGCTGATAGAATCTAGTATGGTCATTACAGAGGTTCTAGTAATGCTTGTTTAAAACCTTTGTTCTGGGGGATAAAAAAACCCAAATGTCTATGCAGAACAATACAACTAAATGCATTCAGGCTCTGGCTGTGGTACAGCTGACACCTGACTGCTCCTCCAGACAACCTATTCCCTCCTTCCATGTCAACAGGTACCAGGATTCTGAACACTTGTTTTCTTTTCTTCAAACACAGGGAACAGTCATCATCATTGCAAACCACGGTGACAGGATTGACATCCCAGCTGGAGCTCTACTAGAGAACAAAATTGTGTCCGGCAACCTGCGGATCCTGGACCACTGAGTCCAGGAGAGGGCATGGTCAGGGCTGGGGCTGCTGTGCCAAACCAGCCTCGTCGTGGAAGAACCTTTTAAGCATTAGAAATCTAAGTACACAGAGGGCCTATGCTTTGTCATCTTCACAGTACCCTGCAGTATTAATTTAAAATTAATTTCTCTTGCTTATCTTTAAGCAGCCACATAGCGCCATGGATGTGCGTAAGTAATGCTTCAGTCCTTAAAGAGATTCTGTAACTCAGTTAATATAACCTTGAAGTGCAATACTGTTTGTCTTGCGGGAAGATGGACAGATCTTCTTTGATAAGAAGTTCAGAGGCTTGCCTCGACCATTCAGTAGTTTTGAATTGCTTGTAACTGCAGAAATAAAGCTGTGAAGCAATACATGTGGGACAACATGGTTGGCAACTCCTGTGACGTTTTAGGAAGGCACAGTTGAAAACCAAAAGTTTCACTACTGCTAAACAGGCTCTTAAAACCCTGTATTTCATGTGCTCACAAGCTGTAGCCCTCTTCAACTCCCCTCCCCAAACTACAAGTGGGATGTCCTATCCCAGTTGTATGTCGAGGTACTGGGGTAAGGCTGTCAATACCTCCATTTCCGTATCGTGAGAGTGGGAATCATCCGTGTTCCAAACTTGCCCAAAGAATCCAATACTTGAGAAAAATGCCTCAGTAGCCACGTGTGGTGTTTGCTTTTTCACATCCCATTTAAGACTGGATCTCCTGTTAATATCTTAATCCTTGATCTGCCCTCTTTTTTCAACAAATGGATCACGTTGACTACACCTATGTTCATATTGTCACAGCCATGTATGTTAATTTATCTTCTCTTGAGTTTCTAAATTTGTACAGGAATCGAAATCCCTGTCCTGATCACTATTGATTTCTTAATGTTTCTCTTGTATTTACATGCAGACAACTTTATTTTATAAGCTTAGTATAACACTGGTATGTATCATTAAAGAAGTTGGTCTTTAAAAACAACTGTGATTTTAGAGCTTTATTTTGACTGACAATTAATGACATGTGTTATGCTACCAGGTCAGCATGCCTGGCGGAGGGCACCACAGGCACACACACACTGCAGCAGAGACCATTCCATCAGACATGATCATCTCAGGGTTAGGCACTCGACTGGGGTCAGGTACAGAGGGGTGAGGTGAGAAACGCAGGCACTTGTACTGAGTACTGGCAGCCTCCAGGCTGTAAAAGGTAGTATTAGAAACTCTGGAATACATTGATTTCAGCTGCACTCTCCTTACTGATGCAACCTTTAAGCAGCCTTAGAGTTCTTCCTGCCCTGTTCTTTGTGTCCCTATCCTTCCCCGCTGGCTGGGGCCATGGGCAGCTGGAGGTGGCCATCTCTACACCAGCCTTTCTCCCACCTTCCAGTTCCCCCAGGAGCCCCCCTCTTACCCTGTCACTGCCAGTGAGGGCCAGGTCACTCCTCTGTCCCACAGGGAATGGCTTCGGGGAACTGGCCCCTTCTTAGAAAATCCTGTCTTCAGATTTTAGCTTGTGAGGAATCCCCTGGAACAAGACTGCTTCCTAACAAAGCTGAATCCTATATGCGAGCAATCAAAAGACATTTATTTATATAAAGTTATGTAAAAAAATAAATTTTAGAACAGCATAGTTTCATAGAGAAAAACATTTTCTACAGAGTTCCAACTGCAAGATTTTTATATTGTACCATCATTAAATAAGGTGGGACACCATGTGAATTTCATTGCACTAGAAGAAATGCAAAGCATCTTTTTAATATAAAGATATACAGAGCATTCTAGACAACTACAGCTGTGTTACAGCTATGTGTTCTTTTGGATTTGGTCCAAAGAAACCTGAGTCTGTTTCCAGAGAGAATGAAAAAACATTGCACGGACAGCTGATCACTTGTTTCTTGCTGAAGGACACTGGAAGGATCTCTCCCTGCAGCTCCCTCTGAGTCTAAGCTCCCTTGACTCTCAATCCTGCCCTTTCTGGGGCTCTGGGCTCAAGTATTCACCTCACCATCGTCACGCTGCTTAGAAGAAAGTCAGTGTGTTGTCAGAGCCAAGTGACTGCTCCCAATGGATTATCACCTCTTCTGCTCCCAGATTTCAGCCATGTTTAGGTCTAAGTTGTTAAGGCCTTTCAGAGCTTGAAGGTTTCCAGTGTAAAATGCCACATCTGAAGTAACCAGCCTGCAGTGAAACAGACAAGATTAGAATCTGACCCCATCACATCCACCTGGAGTGCCTGGACATGCAGACAGGGCTTGTTGAGGACTTTGGCACACAATTGCTACAATACATCTTCAAATCCTATGCCTGTATTAGATATTTTAAATATCAGTTGAAAACTCAATGCTATGGATGTGGTTTATTTTACAGCAGTGATCATACATAACAGGATTACTGCTGGGTGTAAAACTAGTTCTAGGGAAGGGAGATCAAACCATGAGTTCAGAAAACTCAGCAGGAATTAGGCATTTAAAACATCTATTCTCTTGCTGTAATCCCAGGCTTATCTAGACTTAAACCCCCAATTCCATTCCAACTAAGAATATTAATTATTGCAACATTAACTTCTGTGTTCTAGAGGGTAATGATTCTGTGATTCTACAGTTAATGTAAAAAGCAACAGCACAACAGCTGTACTGTTTGTAACAGTTTATACAGAATTAAAATCCCTCAGACACTGCTGAAACATGTCAGGGATCATGATGCTTCTTGATGGCAAGATGCAGAAATAGAGTTTGTATTTACATAGTAAAAAAATTAACCAGGATTCGCAGACCTGGATTTTAACTATTATTACAGAAACAAGCAGTTTAAAGAGAAGGAGGATCAGAAAGCCATGTTAAAAACTTGGGTCAAAGAAGATTGTTGGGACAGCAGGAAGTGCCATCCAGGGTTTGATGTTCCCCTTCTCAAACAGCCCCAGCTCCCTGAGAGCTGTGTCTGAAGTATGCAACTGCTGCCATCAGACACAGTCCTGGGCCAGCTGAGACCTCCTGACTGCTGGGAAATGCCCCCAGCAAGTCACTAGGAACACCTGCCTCAACCCTCCTATCCAAAAGGGATCCAGGCCACCCAGCCACAAGGATCGACCAAAACCAACAGCACAGGATGAAGACAGCACAGCACTGTGTTTGGGAGTGAAAATCCCAGTGAAGGACACCCCAAGCACATCCAGGGGCTCTCACTTCAGCCGGGGCTGCAGGCCTCACTTCGATCCACGAGCGTGGCTACAAACACCTTTATAAGTACCTTATGAATACACCATGAGTACAGAGAACCAGTTCAGATAAACTCTTGCACAGAGTTCGAGGAGGAATGCACATAAGCAGGAGAAGCAACAACAAACTGGACAGGAAGAAAACTTTCATTCCAGTGACATTAGGAATGATTAAAAACCCTACTGTTTCAGGGGACAATCCAACTGACAACAGGATGCAGCCTGCAAGAGGCTTTTCCTGGGAGGTGGGGACAGCAGGCACAGCCAGGCACCCTCTCTCAGGAGAGGTACCACTGACCTGTTTCTGTTTGGGGATGAAATGTTGGGCTGTGGCAGGGAAGGGGAAAAGCTCTGTGAGCATAATCTCCATTTCAAATTAAAAACCATTCCTGAAGTGCTGCCCACTGCACAGATGAAATGCTGCTTTCTCCTATTTTTACTTTGCCAGCACCATGAGTCACCATCCACGTTTCAAACTGCTTCAGGAATCACGCAATTCCTGCTAATTAAACTGGCTGCTGCTTTCACACAAAGGGAGAAAAAGCAATCCATGAGATGAGGACACCTACAGCAGGTTTCCAGTCGGATAATGTCCAGCTCCCAGTCTGTTACCAAGTGGACTGCATTCCTAGTCACTGTGGAATGGCACAAGTCATGTCCTTTACTGTAAGAAAGCTCCAAATGGGACATACTAAAACATGGAGCTGTGATTCTGTAAGCACAACTTCCCTGTTGAAGACAATGCCTGCTTATTTAAACAATGAAAGAGGAGCCCCAACTCACCCGTTCAGAGGTCCTCCATCATTGACCACATTGAGGTGGGCCAGCTGCCTCTTCAGGTGGAGTTTGTAGCTTGCGTTAATTCGTAAAAACAACATCTACAAGAAACCACAGCAGCAGAGTCAGGAACTATGCTCATGCTCACATCACTGCCTCCAGAGAGGAAACACACTGCCAACACCCTCAATTGCTAATTTTCACTTTTGTTTTTGCAACTCATGATTCTTCCTTCTGCCAGGGCTTCGGCCTTGCCTTTCTGGCCACATACAGCTTTGTAACAAAGAGGAGGACCCTCTCACCTACTCATTATGTGTGGCACTTAGGACATATTCTTTGGACCATGAACTTTTCTCCTCAGTTCTGATGCTCTGAAGCATCTAGCAACTCCTTTTAAGGCTAGAAGATAACCAGTCTCTTTCCTATGCTAGAAGGGACCATTTAACCTAATGTGAAAGAGAAATGACAACTTGTATTCAATGACTGGATCAGTCCTTCCTGTCCTTAAGATTTTGCAACTCTGCAGTGGGAATGACCGCAGCAAAATCCTGCAAAAGCACATCTGGTATCATTTGGGTGCATAATACATTTAGGGACCTTTGGAAGCCACTGATTTTGAGCAGTGTTACAAAATAATCCTCTGGGAGGGGGCTGTACTAGAGCCCTGAAGTATTGCCATTTGCACAGCATTTCAGCACTAATTCCTGGATTGCCATCTCTAGACATTAAAAGGCAGCTCAAAATCCTGAAATTCATTCTTTTTGCGTGTCTCCTCGTTCTCCCTACACATTGAAACACTTCCTTTGGCTCAGCCCAAGCTGTCTGTATGACTGCTGCCAAGCCCTTTATCGTGTGGGTTTCACCAGGACTCAAAAAAGAACTCCCCTCTCCCCAGATAAAGTCTCTCTTGTTCCCAAGTCCATGTGCATGTGCAAGCGAGCTGTGAGATGAAGCTCAAAAATAACATTCACCTGAGTTTGCTCCTCGGGAAGGAGATCATATATAGCTTCATGCATCTTTGCCATTTGCTTGCAGATATTCCTGAAGCATGTTGAAGGAACAGGGGCTTTCACTTCATACTGGAAATAAACACACAACAAGTTACTCCTTTCTGCCACTTCAAAATGGTTTTGTGTAGGAGAGCTCCCAACAGCCACCTGGAGCTCAGGAATCAAGGCCCCTTTAGCATACCACAAACTGGAACAGTGGCTGGGCATGATCTGATCCAGCCAGGAACTGCAGATGCAGGTCCCATGGCTGTGAACTGGTCCTCTCCTTCACACTGGTACAAGTCAATGACAGACAAGCACTTCTGCCTCTGAGAAATGTGCCCCTTGAGTAATTCCCAAGAGAAAACCACTTAGCTAGGATCATACACATCCAAATTTCTGAAGAAGTAAGGAAATGAAACCATAAAGACATTGAAACTCCTGAAATCTCATCATTGGCCATAAAAAAAAACCCCAACCACATCACCATACAAAAAACCCCACAAGAACATTGCAGAAACATGTAGGAAAGTAAAGAAAGGTCCCTTTTTCTAGTGCCTGAAGTCCAAGAAACAAGGCACTGGAAAACACCAGATGGCAAGGACTTGCTACAAAGGGAACAAAATTCTTACGTCCCCACTCTGAATAGGGAAGGTCTGAAAAGGACTTCAGAAACACTGAAAACCTGTCCCAGGAACAGTGAAGTCAGCTCTGCAGTTCCAGGTGGAGACGCTGTGCCATCACAGGCCTGGGTGACACATTTGCAGGTCACCTTTGGGAGGGAGGGCGACACTTCCCCACAGAGCCTTGCACAATTCAGGAAAGAACTGAATCATTGTAACTACAAAATTTACAAACAGATTGGAGGAGATGCCCACTCTTATGAGAGCTTGAATTGTGAATGAGAACAAAGCTTGTCTGAGCATAAGAGAAAAAAGAAATGGGGAGTTTTGAGAAAATCTTTATGGAGAATCTTAACCAATAATCTAATTCTGACAGGAGACATAGCAGCAAAATAACACTTTCTGTTGCAGGGAACAACCACCCAACATGCAGGATCAAGTGTGCCTCAAGACAAGGAAGTCAAGCTAGAAATTGTTTCCAATTTCCCAGCATGTTGTAAAGCCAGAGGGAACTGGGAGGCTGCAGCAGTGGCTCTTGCATCATTACAGCTGCACCCAACTCTTCATCCTCACAGGGAAAAGCAACAGCCCCAGGAAGCTCCCCAAGCTGTTCTGGCCATTTTTGTCTGCAGCTCAGGTCAACAGCTTTAATACCATAAGGGATCAGAAAAAACCTCACTGCTCTTCTGTCCAAACAGTCACAAGACAGCAAGTTCCAAGAGAAGCTCAGAACTCGTACTGGATTTTTTCCATTCATGGTAAGAAATGAGCCTTTCCCATTCGTTAATTTTATTATTTCCACTCTTCAATGACCCCATTGCTATTTTATTTCCCTGCCAAGGATAACTGTTGGGAAGTGTCCATGCTGCTGTGAACTGCCTTGTCTCAGTGGCACTGGGTGAGGACAGCTCCCATTCCACGGAGCTCCCAGGGGAAGCACAGCCTGGAAATGCAGAAGTAACTTGCTTGTATTAACCAAAAGCCACGTCAACATCCTGTCCAAAGCACTAAACTGTTGGTTTCCTAGAAAGCAGGTTTCTGGATCGTGCAATTCCTGGATCTGAGGTATGCTGGACACCCACTGCTATGGAACTCACCTGTGCAGATTTGCACACCTCAAAGCAGGTGACCACTTCATCCACAGAACACTGAAATAGTGCGACTCTCAGAAAAACACAAACCCACGAACACACTGACATGGTTGTACTGACATACCCATTTGCAAATGTCCTGGGTTTGCGTTCTTCACAGCCTTCAGTGCCAAGATTTCATTTTTTTGGGAACAAGATGAGCCAAATGATGGGGTGTGCTAGGAATGGAAGCAAATCAACTATCCTTTGCTCCTGGACTCTGTGGGCTGCATTCATGTGGGCCAAGTACTGTCACTCAGCCTTTAAGAGTTCTAAAGGACAGGAATAGTCTCAGCTGATATCCTGTGCCAGCTCCCAAAGGGAGAATGGGCTGAGAAGACAGAGGGACAGTAGATGGGTAGATATTAACAGCCATCAAGAACAAAAACTGTGTTCCTGGTTTGCTGTGGGCTATACTTGTTTAGTATCAATAATGTAAATTCTTGCATTTAAATTCTTGCATTATTCTAAAGAGGTACAGTGGCCAAAAAGCCACATTAGTTCACAAAACAGCTACTTTTATGTGGCACAAAACCCCCAAAAACCAGCAGGTCATTTTGGTCCTTCAAGAAGAGCATAAACACATTTTTTAAAAAAGTAAAACAACAGGGACAGGGAATCCCAATTTAAATGCTTTTGCTTATTTTTTTCCCCTTAAGTTTAGGCAGTGCTATTTGACAGGCCAAAGGAACAGGTGAAGTGAAAAAACAACATAAAATAACAATAAAATAACAAAAAGAGCAAGGAAGACAGAAATGCTGCCTGTTCCAGCTGCCCCGCTGCAGCTCTCATCAGCCAGTCCCCAACCTCTGCTTCTCATGAGCTCCTTGAACGAAGAGGTTGGCCCAGGACAATCAATCAAATCTGTCACTAAAAAACTAATTTATTCGTGTCATGAAATGGCTTATTTTTTTCCCCAAAACCCTCATATCCAAAGCACAACACTAACTTTTAAAAGCTCATGTATTTTATGTGGGCACAGGAAGTGTCTCAGTGTATTCCACGCTGAGTTGAGTCAGAGCAGATCCAGCCCAGGGCTGCACCGTACCGCTGTTCAAACCCCAAAACACACCAAGATCACTTCATGGGACAGCTACTAATGCTGCTCTAGAGCAGGAACTGCTGAGCACAGACCTCCCGGCCCCAGGCCTGCAGCTCAACAGATGCACTGCCCCTTACCCCCCAAAACTCTTCCTCCTCAGCACTTTTCTGCCACTTCCTCAGCTGCCGGAAATGCTGCCCTCCCCACTTGCAAAGAGGCACCGTTGGAAAGGGCAGGAAATGGGACCTGCTGAGCCTGGCTGCAGACAAGAGCTGCCAGTGCTAGCAGAGCACTTCAGTTCCTGAACTGCTGAGCATCTGCGCCAGCCAAAGCACTGCTGTTCCTGCTGAAGGAGCCAACGAAACATTTTTCTGGGAGTGAAGGTGACTGACACCCAGGTGGCAAATGTGAACACAAGACACATTCATGAGAACAGCACAGAGCTTTCCATTTATACAGTTAAAGGAAGTTCAAACAAGTCCTGGTTAGGGAAGTTTAAGACTCCATTTGAAACACGTAGACGGTATACAGTGAGACCTCCAATTGTAATTTAGAGAGTGTATAATTATTTCCATAAATCATTACCTTGGATAATAGTTTGTCAAATAAGCTATCCATTATGGCAACGAGCTTTGCTGAAATTTCTGCTATGTGGTCATGATAATCCTGTAAGGGAAAAAAGCAGATTTCATTTTCTAGTGGCATTCATGTTCTTCAGAGTGCAGCTGAGAAGCAGAACTTAGCATTTCAGGAAATGCCACCAGAAGAATTACCTTTGTGATGTGGTCAAAATGCCTGAGCATGCTGAACTGCTTCGGCTGCAGCCGAGCTTCAAAATGAGTCCTGATGATGGGAATGTAGTGTACGATGAGCTGGAGGCAACGTGAAGAAAGAGCTGTGAATCCAGGAAGAAAAATAATATAGTTATGACACAAGAAGAGTCATTTCTGTATGGACTGTATCTCCTTTGACATAAATCATAGATCTGACACAATTTAAAATGGTGGGGTTTTGTTTGTCTGTGCTAAAAGCAAGGGGGCAGGTGTTTGTTTCCCTGGGAACCCCCAGCCAGTGAAAATCCCAGACTGATACCTGGCTACTCACACCCAGCTTCAGTAAGACGGGATAAGGGACTGATGTTACAAGAGGCTTTAAGTGTTTACCTGACATTTTGTGCCCTGAGCACATGCAGACATCGGAGAGATCTCAAAAGACCTGACTCACCAGCTACTTAACCTCAGCAACCACGTTCTCAAGGCAGCAGTGTTTCTTCTGCAGTGGTGTACAAAACACCCTGCCTTGCCAGCACTGACCTGCCCTGAACCTGCTCCTGCTGCAGTGCCAACAGGATCCAAAAATCCAGGCTTCTCCCAACTCCAACAGGGCCTGAGCCAGCAGCAGGACACACAATGGTACCAGTGTGGTCACTACAGTGGTCAAGTGTTCTGCAGCAAAAACCTGACCTAGCTGTGGTCCACAGCCTCTCAACCCATTCTCATCAGGCTGTTCCCTTTCCAAAAGGGAAATGCAGACTGGTAATCTCACCAGTTTCTCACACAGAAACTGCAAGTTTAGACACCTCCTTCAACCCTTCAATCAAAGGCTCTTAATTTCAGGAGATAGTTTAAAACTACAATTTCAGGAGATAGTGTGAAACTACACTTCAGGAAGGTAACCAGCAAGGTCTTACCACCCTCTGTGTCCATGTGCAGCCCCACAACTCAAACACAGCTTATCATAGATGTTTAGGGCTTCTTTTGCGTTTGAGTTTTTTAAACAGGCAGGGGAACAATCTCTGACATTTTAAATATAGAAATCCATACCGAGGTTTTTTGTAGTGATTGTTTTCAAACCAACAACTTGTAATGCACCGGCTCCAAGCACTAATTGGCAACTTCTTGAGTTGAAATACTGTGAGAAAAAAAAGAACAGTGAAAATGCATGCTGACTCTTTATCAACTACATTAACCCACAGTTTAGAAACACCATCAATGGAATTTTGCAAGATTAAACAGATTATCATGAAGGCCAGTTCCGGAGTTTCACTAGTTTTCCTCAGTAGAGCAGATGCATAATATCAAAGTGGAAAAGATCAAGACAACAAGTTTCTGCTCAGGCTCCAGACCTCTTCCACTACTGATGTTAAAGGAAACCTGAAAGCACCAAAACTCCCTCCTGATGAGCTGACTGAATCTGTGTTTGTAACATTATGAAATACAAAGATTAAGAAGTGACGCACAGATGTTAAGTCACAAGAAAAGCCAATCCTGTAAGAATTCCAGGTATAGTAGACAACTTGTGGTTTGACCTACCTACCTTAGTTCCACGAGAAAAGAAGTTATCATTAAAAGCACATAGGCCAGCAAAGCCTCTGGACACTAAGACAGTTGCTATCAGCATGTTCTGTCTTATACTGGAATTCTGCTTCCTCACCCAGCTTGAGGTGATATTCCAGACTGGCCTGGGTGATGCAGTAGAAAAGCCACTGCTGCTGGTCCCCAATTCCTGCACTGAATGGAGAGCAGAAGTGCCAGGACTCATGTTTGAACAGAACTGTTGTCATTGGGGTGGAAATTGGGAGGCAAAACTGTTTACAGAGAGCTGACCCTTTCTCACACACCTGAAGATTCAGAAGAAATTGTGATAAGGCTGCCCTGCAGCTTGTGTCTGCAACACAGGATTTCCCTCACAAAGGGATTTCCCTCCCTTTTGGCAAGGGCACAGTTCTGCTTCACAGATCTTTTTTCACGATAATGCAAGAACAAACCCAAAATTCCAACCCTCCTTGGGTAGAAAGGGGAAATAATTTTTCTGGCTATTGCCTGGAATCAGTCACAAAATGCAGGCCCAAAGACGACACGCCACGAACCATGCCCTCAACAGTGGGCTGCCAGAACGGTGCATCCAGGGCCAGAAAAGCAACCCAGACCACGTACAACTGAACCAGAGCTATTGTGTGGCCCCTGACCAGAGAGAGGCATAACCCATACTGCTCTCACACAGAGGTCAGGGTCTCACATTCACTTCACCTTCTCCAGAAAAGCAAGACCTTTTCTTATGCCTCTGCATGGACTTTGAAGTAGAATCACTGAGCCAAAGGCAGCTGTATCTCACACAGCCTAAGCTCATCGGAGGTATTTAGCTCAGATTAATGTTAACTGTGAGGCAAACCATTGAAAACTTGGTCTGTAAAAGGCGCTGGACACACATACCGTTCTCTGCCTTTTGTGAGAATGGCTGCTCCCAGATGGCCTGGTGCAGACAGAGCAGTGAGGGAGCGGAAGGTCTGAACAGCCAAAGAGTAACACCTCCTCCTTGTGCCTGCTGGGAGGAAAGCATTCCTGCACCCAGCACGTGGCCAAGAGCCTTCTCTTGTCTGCACCACCTGAACAGCCCCAGCAACTACAGCCACGTGTGCTCAGTTTGGACCCTCACAATACTGAGGTACTGCAGTGTGCCCAGAGAAGGGTCTGGAGAACAAGTCTGATGAGGAGCATCAGGGAACCAGGGGCACACAGCCTGGAGAAAAGGAGGCCCAGGGGGACCTTCTTGCTCTCTACAACTCCCTGACAGGAGGGCAGAGCTAGGTAGGGGTCAGTATGTTCTTCCGCAAGATGAAATGGCCTCAAGTTCCACCAGGGGAGATTTAGTTTGGATATTAGGGATAATCTCGTCACTAAAAGGGTTGTCAAATGCTGGAACAGGCTGCCCAGGAGAGTGGTGGAGTCACCATTCCTGGAGGTATTTAAAAGATGCGTAGGTGTAGCACTGGGGACATGGTTTAGTGGTGGCCTTGGCAGTGCTGGGTAAATGACTGGACTCGATTGATCTTAGAGGCATTTTCCAATCTAAATTATTCCATGATTTCTCCCATACCCAGGTGTCATTTCACTCAGGCTGCAGCCACAGCTCAGAACTGCCTGGAATTTCATTACCTGGGAATGCTTTCCATCTGCCATCACAATCGAGTCTAGCTCTTGCTACCCTCAAAGTTTGCTGGCTCTGAGAGTGGTCAAACAAAAAGTGCAGTGACCTGCCAGGACACCTGGAGTGGCTCTATTTTGTTCAAAAGTGTAATATGTGAGCTTTTGCTTTTCTAGCTGCTCTTGATATCTCTCCAGTTGATGGCACCTTGCTGACAGATAGGAAACACAATAATTAAAGTGCCCATGACGTTTGAATACCAAGAAATAAACCACAAATGACGGAGCTAGAATGAGATAAGGTGAGGGCAGTAACAGAGATATGCAAATCTGGCCAAGTTTGATGCATCTATTCCTATTCTACCTGTGAAAAGGTGCTGCAATTCTTCAGGGAAGCAGCAGCTGGAGAAGGAGACTTGAAGAGGGGCAGACCCAGACAGACTGATTTGCCTTGGATAGTGCTCTTAAAAAGGGAAGGTTTGTGGTTGAATCTGAATGACAACTGCAGGGAGCAGCGTTCCTGCATCTGCTTATTCAAATAAGAACTACCAAGAACCACCAAATATTTAAAGGTCCATCTCCTAGAGTTTGCTTCCCCTCCCCTGCCCCCCACCTTAGGTAAAGTACCCTTTTGGAGACTGAATCTGTTTATCTTTCATTGATTATGCTCATATTCGGAACTCAAATACGTGATATGACTTTTGTGGGCAAAGACGCAAGTAAAAACCTTGACATGAATTAACTGCTAGGCTTTGGAGCCTATATAGATACATATATGTGTGTGCATGTATATACATATACACGTATGAAAGTTTTAAGGTGCATTAATGTGCTCCTTTTATTATTGCTTACGTATATTATCTTGCAGTGTCTGGGCTTTACCAGCTTTCCTCTTCTCCAGTGAGAAATAAATGACAAAGAGGTCCTGGTGTTTCATCACCTTTACATTTTACAACAGAACCTTCATCCCATACTATTTTTCATGCTTCTACTGACTATACTTCTACTGATTTGTGAAAACCAAGGGACTTGTCTCCATCCTCAATACAAATATATTTCTGTGGCATCTGGGATCAAATTGCTTTTTCTTCAGCAGCATTAATCCCACATCCAGCCTGAAGGACAGGCAGCTATGTTGAATAGTACTAGATGGGACTTCCAATATTCCAGGTGAACAAGAGGAAAGACAGTCCCTCCCAAAGTTATTTCACAAAACAAATCGCATCTTTAATGCCTTTGGCTTGAAAGATTTCCTTATGGCACAGTAGCAAACACAATGATTTCTACATAACTTATATGAAATCATAAAAACACATGAGTATTATGGAGAGTAAGACATGTTCTCTGCACCCTGCCTGCCCCTGCTTGGCACAGGGGGCACATTTGCAGCCATACCTTCAGTAAATCAGACAGGCGGGTCAGCATGTCAGTGGTGATGGAAGGAATATTATCCACACACTGGCAGTACTCCAGGATTATTCTTATTAGAAGCAATACTGTCCTGAAAGAGAGGAAACAGCCAAATATGTCATCTCAGTGCACAAAAGATGCTGAAAAATCAAACACAGGCCAGTTTTGTTGATAGAAAGCTACCCAGTGCTAGAGATTATAGCATTGAATAAACCCACTAACTGATGTGGAGCAGAAGGGAAACATAACAGAAGATTTACATAAAGGTAGTTACAACTAATACCCATTCCACAGGGTGGTGTGTGGAAGAAGTATTTTACATGAGAGAAAACCTCTGAAAAATACGTAATAAATGCTAAGGAGTCACAAACAGAGAAGGCAGCTGTGAAGAAACAGCACCAAATATTCCAAGATACTTAACACCTCTAATTTCTCCTGAAGTCACCAGACACTGGAGAATTTGGGAGCTACTGGATGGAATTAAGAAGGCTCCACATAGAGCAAGCATGCTCCTTTGAATTCAAATACACAGAAGGCAGGAAAACTGAGGAAAGATCAAATGTTCAGAGTAGATATTTTAACATTTCAAAAAGTTAAATCTCTTTCTTCCTTTAGGCAGTAGAGTGCAGAAAGATGATTACAAGTCAGCTGAAAATAAGCATCTGGAGAATGTTTTGTGAACATCTAGGCATTTGTGATGAATGCGTTTTATTTGATTAGATACAATGAAACCATATGTAGAGGTGTGCAGAAATGAAACAAATATTTGCAGCATGAAGCTCACAATTGCTTCACAGAGCTAAATATAACAAGTTTCAAGTGAGCAGAGGGAGATTATGAAACACATCATATATTAAGCAAATTTTATCCTTTAGAGCAATGTTCCTACTCGACCTGAAATGCTCTTCAGCAGTGATATCAGCTGGCTGGCACATAAGTTCTCAGCCATCAGATTCTGTTTTCAATTGAATAATGACATATCATCATGAAGCAACTCACAAAATAACAGCTGGTTCAAGACATTCTGTACATCACACCTTCTAAGTTTGGTGTAAATTGGTGTTAGGACTTTGGAGAGTGAGATCTTCCAGGCTTTACTCACTCCCCAAAAACACTCTCATGCATAGTTAATGCTTAAGCCTCACAGTCTCTGGAAACACAGCATGCTTTTAAATGAAAGAAATAAGTGAGTATTGTACATTATAAAATGTCTCTGATATAACCAGCTTTCCACTTTCCAATTCAAAGCAGCCAGGATACCAAGAAATAGCATATGCAGCTTCTGAGATGGCCCATATCTTATATTGAGTAAGATAACCAACCATTCAGTAGTGGACTCCTGTATTTTGGTGCTGTCCAGCCTGGAGAGAAGAGGGCTCTGGGGAGACCTTACTGCAGCCTTTCAGTACTCAAAAGGCGGGGTGCTTATAGGAAAGATGGGGACAAACTTTTTAGTTTGGTAGTGATAGGACAAGGAGCAACAGTTTTACAGTAAAGGAGGGTAGATTCACACCAGACATTTTTCACAGTGAGAATGGTGGAACACTGGTACAGGCTGCCCAGAGGGGTGGTGGATGCCCCAGCCCTGGAAACATTCAAGGTCGAGTTGGACAGGGCTCTGAGCAACCTGGTCTAGTGCAAGATGTCCCTGCTCACTGAAGGGAAGGTTGACAAGAGGACCTCTAAAAGTCTCTTTCATCCCAAACTATTCTAAGGGTCTACAATTTTTGCCAGAGATAACCTAGATTGCAAGAAACAACAGTGCTCAGGTTTGTGCTCAGAAGACAAACCTGTTTTTTCATGACTGTGTGTTTTCATGAAATAACTGGAAAAAAACATTCAAATAAAATTATAAACTTCAGCCTAGTCATTCTGAGAAAAAGCAGCATTTTAAGGTACAGAAGAACTTTCAGTGTTTCATAACTGTTGGGAACCAAAGAGAAACTAATCTGTGAAAGGAGAGGGATTTTTAATTTAAATAAGCTTGATAAAGATGTTAGGATTCATCACAGTTCTACTTGAAAATTCTTGCCAACCAACCCACTGCCAAGAGAAGAGAGTGCATCTTACCCAACTGTTGCATATTTTTGTCCTTCAACAATAAGGAATTCAGCTGGCTTTCTTTCTTCAGCAGCTAGACATTTTAGCAAGACAGGAAAAGGAGTGAGTTAAACTAAAAACAAGGGCAAAAAATGCTGTTTTATAAAAATGCAATGTTCACTTGCTAAGGTTTGAACAAAACCCACCATCAGCCTTTGTAGCACTGCTCTCTTTTACAGTATTTATTAGATAGTTCATCACCCATCATAATTTTTATGACCCATAAAGTTACTTCATTATCTGCTATGATTTTAGATCAAAAAAATCTCATAGTGCCACAGTCATCATGGACTTAAAAACTCCAAATACAACAGGTTACAAGTAGAAGAAAGGCAGGAAAAGCCACTAGGTTTTCTACTATACATTCTCAAGTGATCTGCTGTGTATATTAATATTTTAGCTTCAAATCACTTTCTCCTCAGGCTTCATAACAGAAGCTCTTACTGATGCAGTTTTTCATGCTAAATTATCTGCTTGAAGGAAGCTGCAGGAGGTTATTTTACGAGCAATGGCTGATGAACATATTTTGGTGTCATGCTCCATAACTGGTGTGATTACTGCTTTAATACACTCTCTGTATATGCTGTGTTCCAATTGGGAGATCAGGGTTTCTCCACCATGACATCAGTGTGTTTTCTTCCTTCTAATCTCTTGCCATTTTTCTCCCCATCTCTGCACATTTTCTTCCTCTTCAGGATATTCACACACCCCCATCACTGCAATATTGGACGAGTATTCCCACAAGGTAAGAACACATTAAGCGTTCCCACTGTGCACAAGGGAAAATGGGGCAGGAGGAGGAAAAAGTGACTTCCCTGAGGTCAAATGAGGTTTCTGTGGCAAGGTGAATAATTGAATGCATGTGAGTTTTCCCTTCCATGAGCAGCCACATGGCATGCTGCCTTTCATTTGAACTGGCAGATGAAGTAGTGGGAAGGAGAAGGCTTTGTTTCACGCAAGGAGAGTTGAGCACATGCACGTGCTCCTCTGTCCCTTGCAATTCCTCAGTGGCACATTATGGGAAAAGACTGGATTTGTGCAGAGACTGCAAAGCTCTACACTGGGAATATTTGTATTAAAAGGCAGCTCCCTCCCTGTGCTAACACTTCTGGGCGTTTTCAAAAAATAAACAGATAATCTTTCAGCATAAGGCATTTCAACAACAGAAACAGAAAAAAAAAATAAAACAAAGAAAAAGAAAACAGCCATTAATTTCCTCATTCCCCTAGAGGACAGCAAGCAAACAGAGATCCAGAGTGTCATGGGAATATGTCCATCAACATTTAACAGCAGAATTTGCAGATAATGAATTAATTTCACAGTAGGATTGCAAGACACACACCTGCTGGTTTTTTTCCAGGGAGAGAAATTCTGCCATCGGACACCGAATCAACGAGGTCCTGGAACTCAGCAGGAACTTCAGCTTGCTTCCAGCGCTCATTGTCCAAAAGCAGGCTGGTTATAAACACAAAGGGAGGAGGCTGAGAAAGAAATGTCTTATCTTGACACTTCTCCCGCCTGCAATGCTGTTGAACAATTTTTAAAAAGCCACTGGCCCAAAATGTTATGTCAGTCATCTTCATCAGAAGGAGGTGCCCAACAATTGTCAGCAGCAAAACAGAACAACATTGTGCTGGTCTAGAGATCACACAATTTGTTCATTCAATCTGTCATAGGGGACCAAAAACTACACCAGTCAATAAAGGTCTTTATGAGATCACTGCCAATGAGGTAATGTGCAAATACTGGAATTTTAACAGCTTTTGATGGATGAGAGCAAATAGACTTGATGTATGTTACTGGCAAGGCTGTTCCCCAAATGGTTTGGTTTTCTTTTTTTTTTCTTTTTAGAAAACAGTTGAAAGTGATTTATTCTTAAACCCCTGAAACAGCGCAATCCTGTCCCTCAATGTTAGTCTTGTGTACTTTCTGTAACCATTACTCTCCTTATTTAGGTAACTGTAGAACAATTCATTTTGAAGAAAATCAAGTAATGAGAACAGTAAAAGTGTAAACTGATTGGAAATAATTGGGTTTTAGTACAGCTTTTTTACCCCCTGTTTTTAAGTATAACCTATGCTTACTAATGTTCTAGGCAGCAAAATATTGTGTTTGGCTGGCACACGATACATAAAATTATTCACAGAAGAACACAAAGATCTTCTACACTGAGGTACCTTAGTTTTGTCTTCCTCTCCTCATGAAATCTATTCACAAATCTATTGGCTTGACTCTGAAGTGCTCCTCTCAAAGACATGCTTTTCCTGCCACAGATCTGCTCAGTATCCAAGATAAAGTCTTCCATCAAGCGAGAAAGAGTAACGAACTCGTTGGAATTCAGCTTCTCTAGGAAGCCATCCTGTATGCAAAGAAAACCACGGTAAGGAGACATAACACCACAAAAATTCAGAGACATAGAGAAATAACTAGCCAGCATGTCTGAGGGCTGCTACAGTTTTAAGAGGCACATTATTTAACCCTACATGTGACAGACAGTGCAAGCAGCTATCTTGTCACAGACACGCATTCTCTGCATGAAGCATCAATGACAGCAAGTCACAATACTAAAAAGAGAAAGAAATAGGTAGGAGAAACCAACACTGCCTTACAATGATACATGCCAACACCGGTGTGCTCTGAGCACTACCACTACCTGTGGCAGCAGAAGAGTTCCTGTACTCCCATCGTGGATGCAGCTCCAGAACCCTCATTAAAGCAGCAACCAGGAAGCAAACGCTCATCAAGCACGAGGCACCACCAGCAGCCTGACCCAAGCTCCTCACCTTTGCTCTTGCCATGAGGAACTTGACTGAACGATCGTGGCAGATATCAGAGGCGTTATAAAGTAACTCTTGGATATTGTTTGCCAGCCTGCCCAGCTCCAGGTCAGTCAGTTTCAAGTCATCGCTGATTCTAAAAATGACAGAACCAGTTGGTTGAGCAGCAGTTTATAGAGCAAACAGTACTTTTGCACACAGGTTGAAGGAGGAAGGAGCCTTGCAGCAACTGTCAAATGCAGACAGTAAATCATCAAAGTCACTTTATACAGATGGGATCTTCTAAGTTGCTGTCAATGTCCTGTCAGTCCCTGTAGCAAGGAAATGTATAACTGCACATCCTTTTCTTTTGAACCCACGTTCTAATTGCTATTAATGCTCTATGAGTAAACCAGACATAGCCATTACTGATACAATAAATATAATTAACATTTACTGAGCTAAAATTTACCCAGCTCCTGTAACACTTCAGCATCACAAGCATATGATAGATAAAACATGGCATTTTTCTTCCAGTGCAAGTGTAAGGCCCAAAATAGATCCTCTGCACTTCCCCCAACCTTAATCTACAGGCTGTCATTCTATTACCTCTTTAGACTTCAGGCTCTTAAACTGGTGCTTTTTAAAAAACCTTGTATGACTTGTCTACTGTTTTGAGGCCAGCACTTAGCACAGCTCCGCCGTTCATGGTTCATGCCATTAGTGAAGATCATGATCTTCTGGGCCAGCTCAAGAGACCAACAGCATGAGAGGAGAGAACTCAGGATACTATGGAGCAGCAAATGCGCTAACATCGTGCTGTGTATTTTTATTAGCCTGCTCCAAACACATAGCAAAGGTGCAAACAAAACCAGAAAAGTGATGAAGCAAGTTCATTTTAGAATGAAGTTATGCAACTAGCCTCAGAAACAACTTTACTCCCCAGGAGCTCTAGCTGGATGGTGTATTTTTAGCAAACTTGGTGAAGCGCTACAGACTAGTTTGAATCCAACCCCCTTCCCTTTCCCTGCTCTTCCATAGAATCCTGGACTCCTTTCACATTTCATTTCTCCTCCAGCATACAACAGATGTTCAGACATACAAAGGCTGGTGTTTTACGCACAGCACACTTATTTTAAATCTATCTCTTTCAGCCAGCATAGTGATTTGAGGGGGAAGGTCTCTATCAAAACTAACAGCTGCTTCAACACATATGCATAGATACTCAAGGACCAAGCAGCAAGAGCAAGCCACTTGCTGTCTTCCATCTTTCAGCAGAGTAACAAGTGGTATTTCAATTTTGCTTCATAAAATTCTGTACCCAGACATGCTGGCTGTTGAAGTGGTTCATGCCCTAATCCCACACATCCATTATGCCTGGTTCTTTTCAAGAGATACCTCTGACTTGAAGACACAAGTAAGGGATGCACAAAAGGATGCCAGAAGGTGGGAACCCTGGAGTCTGGAGCACCTCAGGGCAGCACTGCCTATGTAACCCGAGCACTGAGATGGATTTATTTATTTATTTATTTATACAAGTCAAATGGTTGATAACAAGCAGGAGATTCTTCTCTAGAATTTATCAAGCCAGCTTAAAAAAAAAACAAACCAAAAATCCCCCCAGGAAAAATAACCATAGGGGACAGGGAACAGAGATACTTCTGCCTGCTAAAGGTATGACAAACAATTTGTCTTTCATGGACTCACACCTCTCCTGCTCTCTACACAATGGCCTCCTCAGAAAAACTGATGGAGAAGAGGTTCTTTTCTGGAAGAAGTGGCATAAATCAGTCCCTGTACCATTACACACAGAGGTAAAAACACGGCAAATAAATAAAAAGGCTGGGAACAGTGCACTCTGATGGCAGTCTCTAGGGGGAGAGCCACTACACCTCACCTACCTAAAAAGCACAATCCTGCAGAATAGTTTTTTTTTACTTTGTGACCAGAAACAACAGCCTGCACCTCACCCCTCATTCCAGCCACGCTGCCAGGTGGAGACAGGCAGGGCGTTCACTCACATCATCTCTACTCCTCCTGGAGTAACAGAAGAGGATGTGTGCTCCTTGCTGGATGAGGAGTCAGTGGTGCACTCAGGCTCGGAAACAGAGTCGCTGCTGCAGGGCTCACTGTTGGGGGAGGTGTTCCTTTGGGAGGCCGCGTCACCCACTCCAGCCGGGAGCTCGCCATCGCCGAAGGCATCGCTGATGAACATCCCCTCATGGGTCAGGTAGGCCACCTCAGTGTCCACTGTGCTCTCCTTCGCAGAGTTCTTCTGCAACGTGTCCTCCAGGTCTCTGTTTTTTTGGTTCTTGTCTAGAACCAAGAAAACCACGCTACGGATAGTATTTAACGTTGCCTAGAATGAAATATAACTTTTATTACAAAAAACACCCCAAAACCCTCTGCCACAAGCTTGTGCTAGAAAGATTTTCTTTTGCCCACAAAATTAAATAAATCCTGGCTTCATTTTTTTGTTGTGCAATTATATCTGGAGGCAGATCCATTTGTCTGATGGCAACCAATATCAGACATTTCTGAGAAAGGTGCAAGAAACCTCATTTGGAAGAATCTAACACAGACAAAAGTTCTGTCCTAATCCCTAGCACCTTAGAATAGAAGTAATCAAGCAACAAGAGGTATTATCTCTTCGCTCTCTTTGTTAGCACTAATTTTTGCCCTGGATGCCGATATTCGCATCTCCTTCTTTCAATCAGACGTTTGAACTCTACAGGAAAAACCAACATCTTAAGACTTCAAATGGAAAAGTAACTTCATTCCCTTCATGCCTGAACTATGTGAAGTTCTTTATAAATTAATGTCTTACCTTTATTCTCTTGAGGAAGATGGTGAATTTAGAAAAAATATTCTTCAGTAAATCAAACCACTGAGGAAAATTCATCATCCTCATCTGGTCTGCAAGCCTAAAAAAAGAGCAGTATTCAGCAAACAGCAACTGTTTGCTGGCCATGATGCCTACTGGCACATAAAGGAAAAAAGACATGCTTTAAATGGTATAGTAAATAGAAGGAAAACTGTGTAGACTTTTATCTGGCAAAACAACAGACATCACCTAAACAACAGTCATGATCAACACAGTGGAAATGGAGTGGGGAAGGAGAGATACGGAATTAGATCATACTGTAAGAAAATAAAAGCTTCACATTTACCATTTAGTTCTTTCCTGGGCATAATGTTCTTTTCCCTGGGATAAGTGTGTGTTACCAACAAGGGAGGGGGTTAATAAAATTTTTGACAAATCATACAGGAGAAAAAGAAATTACAAAAAAAAATTACATGAAAATACTTTTCAAGTGTTAAAAAGTTCTGTTATTAAGCCCATTAAAAGGCTTAATTTGCAAGGCATTGCAATGAGACCACTTCTGCTATTAAAGTGTAAGTCAGCCGTTTGTTGCAAAAGGGCAGAAAAGCCATTGACAGAACAAAAGTTAAACCCTGTAGCACACAGTTAGGACCCAAGAGCAGAATAGTAAACATTGGGGAATGGTGACCAAATATCCAATGTTTAAAAATGACCCTGTGCCTAGTTGTTTCCCAGTCTGGGTAGGAATCCCATGCAGGTTCTGCAACTCACTTTGCTTTATCAGCTGGACGATTTTTATTATCTTGGGGTAACACTTCGCTGAGTCAAGTGAATCACAAAAGCCATAGAAAAAACAAAAGCTGGCAGATGCCCCTGGAGCTGGGGCCTCTGGAGCTGCCTTGGCCAAGCCCTGCTCAAGGCAGGTCCAAATACACTTGGTTGCTCTGGGCCCTGCACAGTCAAAGCTTGACCATGTCCCAGAACACAGATTACACAGTTTCTCTGGGCTTCTGTTCCAGTGTTTAACCAACCTTATGGGAAACAGATGCTCCCTAAGATTCAACTGGCATTTCTCATCTTCCACACAGTGCCCATTGCCCTCTGTGCAAACTCTGAGAGGAGCCTGGCTCCAACTCCATCTCTGCTCTGGCATTTGCCCTTGCTGGGCTTGGTGAGGTTTCTGATGGGCCATTTGTAGGGCTGAAGTTCTCTAGTCTCCTCTCTGGAAAGCTCCTGTTCTTGACCTTGGGAGAGGAACTTCAACTAATGGCATGCTTTAATACAAAGTCCAAGATTATAGCAATAGGGAATGCCTTGAAGTGGATATTTACTCAAGAGATATACGCTTCATGTAGTGAGATTCACAGAATTTTAGTATTTATTTCAATGTAAGTTTAAGGTAACATTAGAATCTGCATGAGAAGGAAAACACAATATCCACTCAGAGGCGGACAGAAGCAGTGTCTTAAGATGCAAGAGAAGCATAATCCTTAATTGTAGGGAAATTTAAGCAAAAACTAGAACAGTAAATTTATCTATGCTAAAAAACACACTATCCCCACCCACCACAAAAAAAAAAAAAATCTGGTTGCATACTTACTTAATAACCACTTCTGTATCTATTTCTTCTATCTGCGATACCGTATTAACCACACACTGTCAAATTTTAAGGGGAAAAAAAACAAAACAAAAAAAATCTTAGCTTCTTTCTAACCACTGCTGAATTTCATAATAAACACATTAATCCTCAACTTAAATAAGGAAAAGTAAAATAAGAAGACATACTTGTATGACTTAACAAATTGTTTCTCTAAAAACAAACAAATGAACAACAAAAAAACCCCCCAAAACCCCCAAAAAATCCCCCAGAGCAACTGGTGCATACAAAACTGGCCACCTTTTTCAGGTCTCCAGTACAACCAATTTTCATTCCAAACACGTCTATTGTTTTACAGACATTTCACTGATCTCTTTTCCTTTTACTTGCAAGCCCAAGGTACAAATCAACTCCACTCAGACTGATAAAGGGCTTTTCTCCCAAATGCCAGTCAATAAAACTGAACAAATGAGTCAGTAGAGTGTGAACTCATCTTGCAAGTTTATACAATCCCAGTGATGACTGCTGGCTGCCATCTCAAGCTATGTGGGTTTTACCTGTGCTTTGAATAATGGTGGTCAGTACAGAAGCTTCTGAAGAAGAACAGAACCTTGTTCTTGAACTATGTAGTGTGCTCAGTGCTTACAAACCTCTGCTCTTACACCTGCCTGGCAACAAAAAGCTACTAAAAATCACTGACCAAAACAGCCTAGCAATGCATTTGAAGAGGAAGCACATTTGAGGTGTGGCAAGGAAACAGTTTCCTTTATTAAGGAAAAGTACTCCTAAGAGATGAGACAATGGGCCACCATACAAAGGCATTGCACAAATCACACAAATACCTAAATTCTGCCTCTTTTTCTTATTCAACAGAAATTTACACCGGAATTTGATTAAACTTTGTCTACTATTAAGCAGAGGGGAAACCTGAAAAACCCAACTTAAATTTTCCCAGCAGAATGGGAAAAGCATTTTAAGACTGAGAATGAGCAGAAAAATAGGGAATGCTACCTGTCAAAGAATTTGATGGGGAAAAAAAAAGTCTCCTTGTGAGTGCTGATACAGGCAAGTGAAAAGCCAGTGGAGACTGCCAGGCAGATCAACAACTTTATCCTGGTGTTATTCATTCATTCCCTTTTTTTTCATTTACTAGCAACAGGGGCCTATCCCCACGCTCCACAACCAGACCAACAGAACCATGGGGCTGCAATGTGAAAGAGATTGGAACAGGCAAGTCTGGCTTAAAACAAAAACCTTCAAATAACAATACTAAAAAAGAAAATCCAAAATTTTAAAAACTAGGTTCCCAACCCAGTTCACAATGCAGCTGTGAACTGCAGACTATCCTATGAGGACAGGAGATGCCCAACCCAGCACTTATCTCCCAGCCTTTGAGATACAAATCAGAGGGAGTTCATAGTGTATCAGAGCATAACTCTTGAAGTAATCACCTATCTTTAGGGAAAAAAAAACCATTCATACACAATATTCTCATGTAAGTAGGCAGACAAATGAGTAAAATAAGAGGTACCAAACAGACACTCAAAGTTCAGTCTAAGCTCTGTTTGCAAATAAAAGCCATCATGTCACTATCCACATTAGCCAATGTATTTCCCCCAAAGAAGTAATCTGAACTTTGTTCAATTATTGGTTTTAGCTGCTTTTATTGCTAAAGCTCTTTGGCTTGAAAGATATGCTGCCCTAAATGGCAAACCACCACACCAATGCAGAAAAAAGGTAAGCACTTCTCCCTTCTCCATTACTTCACCTTGCTCTCTCAGAAAAAGGCAAGGATATTTTCCAGCCTTTTACCATGTGCTTACACTAGGTCTGTGTTAACATTTAGGCAAGCAATATTTTCTGTACCATTTGCTGGGAATTCAGTTATTTAAACTGGCAAGCTCTTTGATTCTCTTTTATGTGTTTACACCAAGAAGTCGGGGGTTTTGCTTTTTAGAGGGTTGTGGGGGAGAGGCTTTTAGTGTGGTTTTGGAGTGTTTGTTTTGTTGTGGGTTTTTAATGAAATGTAGTGTTATGACACAACTCTACCATTTGGAAGAGCCATGTGTTAAGAGAAAGGAAAGTTCAGAACAATGGTAATTTTACAGAGAAACCAGGGAACTTATGTTATCTACACTTTCCAAAAGGTCTTTTCTGTAAAGACCTCTCTGCTTCAGGGAGCCCTTAAGTGTCTGCAAACCCATCTGCCCTAAATGAGAGACCATCAGCCACCAAAAAACTTCATCAGAGCTGTTCTTAATGACTAACAAAATTATTTGTAAGGGGTTGAGGCAAGCTTGTCAGATACATTAGAAAAGTTTGGCTTACCTGTTTAATTATATTCTTTGCAGTACTAATCATTTCATCTCCATATATTTCATAAAAATTTAGCTTCCTTTGTTTTAGAAGTCCAAATACCAGAGATACAAGTCTCTCCTGTCAAGAAAAAAGAAAATTAAAAAACAAAACAAAAAAAACCCCAAAAAACAATTAAAAAAAAAATCACAAAAAATAACAACAAAAAACCCAACCCAAAAAACCCCAAACAAATAACCAAAAAAAACCCCACAAACACAAAACCAAAAAAACCCACATGAAAAGTATCAAGGTAAAGACAAGAAACAATTTAAAGAAATTGCACAGCAGTAAGAAAGTTCACGTATCAAGCACACAGTGAACAGCATTTAGGTCAGTTCAGTGCCTCGGGAATAATGTCAAGCTTTGCCTATACAAAAAAGTTCCCTGTGGCAATACCAGCTGAGTCCCTTTCTCCCACTCCATTTCCTGCCCATTCCTCAACTGGGCTCATTCACAAGTGCTTAAACACATGGATATTTCTAAGGATAAGAGAGTCTCCTGACCCTGAGCAAGACTGACACTAAGCACAGCCCAAGTGAGAGGCTGGCACACTGCAGCACCAAAGGCAAGAAACCACAGGGCAGAAACAGGAGTATTGCAGTGCTACTGCCAACCACTACATCTCATGAAATGGATTAAACAAGGCTGAATAGTTCATAGGCTCCAGCAATTACTGAAGAGCAGTACAGGCAAAAGCCAGAAAGCTCTTTTCTGGGCTAGAAAGCAACCACGGTAGCTTAATCTTCATATGTGTATGATCTTCAGAGGAATGAGGAATATATATCTACATATATACTGTGAATGAAGCATGCATTCAGGGCAACCATATGCTTGATATAAGCACTCATAAAAGCATGGGGAGACAGAATGAGAATAACATGTAAATATCATTGCAAAACTGAAATTTTACAACCAAGTCGATGAGAGTCCATACTCCTCCACTTACATGCTTAGGTTCATGAAGTGAACTCAGTACACATTCAATTGGAGAAAACAGAACTGATTATTTTGAAAAAATAAAGTGGACCTGGATTGCAGTTCTGAGTTTAATTGGAATTATTTAATCTTATCAAGCATAAAAATAAAGGGGCGGGGAGAGGTTTGGATGAGAAGATAAATAGTTTAAAATTATAGTGTTGCTACTTGGGACCTGAGTGAATTGGTGCTAATTAAGTATGTTAGAGACAGAAACATATTCATGAGACAGTTTATTTCAATAACAGACATACCTCTTCTAGAATTTGGCAATCATCTTCTAGGGGTCTATTTAAATCATTGCGAGCATAAGTTGAAAACTCTGCAATCATCATTTTATCTATCAGCTTTTCCAGTTCACAAAGCTGTGAGCCAAGATGCCTAAGAAAAACAGCCATTGAGATATGAGCTAAATAATCAACCTAAAAACGAATCATTAGTTCACAGTTGAAGAAAATAACCACCCAGCAGGAAATTTCCATGCAATCAACATTGGCTTAATGGGAGGCTCTAATCTTTCACTCCTCAGAGCAGCTGAAATCATGCATTTTTCAGAGGCACTGTCACCTTGCACCAAAACATATGGACTTGAATATTGATGGAGGATAAAATTTGGAAGTAGGGCTTTTTTTGCTGCTTTCTTTTTTTTTTGGGAAGGTGTCAAGTACCTCTCTGCCCAATGAGGTGAACCAGAACTAAGAATACTCAGTGCTTGTATTATAAAGGTGTTAGAAAGAAGGAATACTTTTGCTTGTTTCTCAGATCATCGGTCCACAAGTTCTTCTAATTCAAACATTTGAGCTTCTGATGCAGTCACAGATTAAACTGTGATTAAATCAGTGCACATGAGATGCACTAATAGCATTACATGACAGGATGGCTTTCAGAGAACACACAAGAGTTTTTAGATTTGCCATTTTTTATGCTACTCTAAATGAAAAATGTTTTTCCCACTTCTTGGAGATTTTAAACCATATTTTGCAGACTGTTGTCATACAGAACCACAGGGGAATTTCTCACATCAGAAATGTCAACCACTCTTTAAAAGCGGGAACTTCAGAGATGTCAAACACTCCAGGCTTTTCAACTTTCACAAACAGCTGGGAACAAATATCTGTAAAAATCAGACTGCTTTTTCTTTAACAAAAACAAACAAGCACAGACACTTTGCAAACGCGAATGAAGAGGAGCTGTGATATTTTAGATAAGCCTGGATACAAAATGGGGAGGATGAACATGGCTTTCATTCAGTGCTGGTGTAGCTGGACCCTTTGCTTGTGCGGCTTATGGCTCCTGGCAACTCCTCCCTGCAGAAACCCACATGGCCAGCACTCAGCTGAAGTCAATGAATCTTGCTGTATCTGAGTTGAGCAGATTAATTTATTTTCATTTCAAGATGACCAGGGATGTACCTGCTTTTGAAATTGTTGTTCAATAATTCATCAGAATGAACAGAATAGGCACATTTCAAATATCTAATTTAAGCAAAAACAGCCTCTAGAAAATCCAAGCCATTTGCACCACGGGCCTTTCAGAACAAAGACAACCGGAAAACACCCCAAAGACTGCTATTTGCAATGTAATAACTGGAGTTGCAAAACTGACTGCAGGACTAAGAGCCACAACACAAGGGCTCTTACTGAGATAAGCATGAAGATGTGCCTTGGTACATTATTTCTGCAACTGTGCTGAAGTGCACTGGAACACAACAAAACCTGTCCTCTCAACCCCCCAGCCATGAAAACATCCAACAACAGCTCCCAGCACTTGCCCTCATCCCTTTGCCCAAGATGTTCTAGTCCCTAGCAGCCACAAAAATCCTCCAACCTGAAACATGCATGAACAAGTCAAATCTTAATTCACACTTCAGCAAAACACCGTGGTAATTATTTCTTAACAAGTACTAACTCACGCATCAGATCTCTTCAATGAATACTGAATATGACAACTCTATCATGTAAAATGATGACTGCAGGGTAAAACTTCTTTTAAAATACACAAATGAGAACTATTTTTCCATGTATCTGTGTTTTACTGTATAAAAAGCTGTAAAAGCGTGGTTTGCCAGCATGTGTGCAAAAAAATCCGCAAAAACCCCAAACAAAAAAAATCAAGCCAAACCAAAAAACTCTCCACAAACAAACAAAATCACTGTATATCCATCACCCCAACAAAGACTGTGAAAATGATGCAGAAAGTTTTCACAGATTTGTAAATTACTTAACACATTAACGGGGTTTTTTTTGTAAAATTAAAAAGGGTGAACGTGAAAAGTTAGAGCACTAAAACTTTAATTCTGTCCTACAGTAGTAGCAAGCAGTTACAGCTGACACATACCATTAGTGGTATTAACCTAGATTAAAGAGACAAATTTATTACTTCACACAACCTTTATGATTTCTTAATTTTTTGCTACAACTAGAAACAAACTACATTTTTCTCTGCATACAGTATGACAATGGAAAAATTAATGGATGATGAGAGTAGTTTTGTTACTGCTTTATATTGAATGATTCTGACATGACTCAATTTAAAACATCGAATTCTACAAGCTGCCATGACTACACTAAAGCAACAAGTCGTTGGGGTTTTCTTTCATCAGATACAAGTTATTTAGGAAAAAAATATAGTAATTATTTAGAAAAATGGTTTAGAAGTTCATCTCTTGTAAAAATAAACTAGGTGTTCAACTCACTTGACAACCGCATTATTGTTGCTCAGAACAAAGCAAGATCATCCCTTTGGTATTTTTTGGGAAAAGCTGAAGTTTACGTGCTTGCCATCAACTTAGGTTTTTTTAAATTTTATTTATTTTTAGGAACACAACATCCTACATCGAAGTTTCATCAATACCTCCATCTTCCCATTGCACATTATTTCGTCACACAAGCTATATATACAGGCCACCGCGAGATTTGGGAACCGTGCTGGGCCTCTCAACTGCATTTGAATTTCTGGTGGGGTACCTGACTTAGGCAGCCCTAGACTTAACTAGCCTTTGTGAGCCTTTGCTGTCCAAAGCAGAGGGGGCATTTCCCATTCACATCACTGTCTGTAACTCTACCAAAAAAACCAGCTAAGCTTTACTCACAATAATTATTCTTCACAAACACGATGATTATCTACCTGCAAATATGTTCCACACCTGAGGGTAGTTTTGAAATAATGGCACCTTCTTGGGAGAGCATGTATAGCAACCACCATGACAAGAGAATTGCACTCTCTGCTGACAGAGCACAGAAATTACCCAGCTGCAAAACACAACTGATTCTGAGTGATGCTGTCACAGGGATGTAAAACTACACCATCAACAAGGCCAATGCAAAGGTGACTCAGTCAAGGGCTATGCACCAGAATCAAGTGGTTGATAGCAGGAACAGTAAAGAGGACAAACTGCACTGAGGTGTCTGAAGAGAGACAAGATACACTTCTTAGATGGTCTCTTTCTAGGCTTTTTAGTAAAACACTACCATCTTACAGCAACTCTTGTCCCAATAGTTTACTAGCTTTTTTTTTTTATTATTTTTTATACTTTTTCTGGTACTTTTTCCCAAGATCTTTTCTACATAAAATCTGAGTGTTTTTCCAAACTAACTAGAAGGGGTGTTAGGAGCTTGACAGAACAGATGGACAAGAACAGTTACTATATAAAGTTCTGAATATTCCTGTTACAGTTACTGAGCAACAACCATGCTTTCATTATGGAACCTGTGGACCACTGGGCTGCAGGAACCACATAACCTCTAAACAAACCACCCCTCACCTAGCATCAGATTAGAAAACTTAGCACACAGCTCCCCAGCCGGCTGATGCAAACCTTGGAGCTGATTTAACCACCTGCTACTTCTGCCAGCATCATGCCACACGGGCAGCTTTGCATACAACACTTTGAAACTATGACTTATGATAGTTTATTTTACTTCATCTAAGAGGATTCTACTGTATTAATACTCTTGCATGTTCCTTTAAGAACTGAAGCCCAGGTCAGTCACTAAAGATATGGGCCCAGAGTAGAGCTGTGTAGCAAGGACCCCATCCCTGGGGTTCTGCCTGCAGAAGGACTGTAGACCCCCATGTGGAAAACACCTCTCAGCTGTCAGCTACAAGCCATGTAAGATGAAAGTCCAGCCACAGCTTGACTCTCATCTCTGCACCCCTAAAACATCTGTAAACCAGAACACAGTACAAAGCATCAAGGTGTTAAAAGTCCATCCCACTCCAAAAAAACCAGAAAATCATCTCTAGCAAAGGCATTAGTCACACTGCTTGTGCCATACTTATATTTTGTACTTGCTGTATTATGTCCTGTAAGAATGAATGAGCAAACAAAGTTAGAACACATCTCTTCAGCCAACATAATGTGCTCAACACATTCCAGCTCTGCTCACATTTTATGTATTTCCCACATGGTTACCTACCGGAAACTGTGAATACCTTGAAGCTCTTGCTGTAACACCTCTTGTGTTGTCGCTATTAAGTCCAAAGCTCCAACAAACTCCGAAGTGGAGAGCAGCAACTGTACTGTGGGCTGTGTTTGGTGTACAGTAGCCATTAACTTCAGTTTATTGTATGCTTTTATACAGTTATTTCTGGTGAGTGACAGTCTTAAAACTCGAAGTGATCCTTCACACATTACTTTATCAATTTTAGAGATTTTCTCTCTAAGCAATTTTACAGCCTGGGAGGTTTTCCTGAGGTAGTCCTGCAACTCATGCTGAGAGGTCATTGCATGAAAAAACGCTTCTGAGCGGAGAGAAATCTGGTGAGCAATATTGACTTCCACGATGTCCAGATAATGGCTCAGCTGGGGAGAGGAGGGAAGAGGAAAAACCAACACTATTGTTATGATCTGGAAGCTTTATCACCATGTAAATACACTTTCAGGGTATTTGTCTTATTGCATCACGAGGAAATTTTGCTAATAAAAATTAAATCCCTTTGTCATTGTGGTTTAATAATTTCTTTTAAAATTAATTCAAAATCACTATGGGAAGGCTGTTCTGATGCCTCTCCTGCTTGAAAATACCAAGTTAGAAAAGCAAATAAAATACCCAAAATTTTGTACCACATGGTTGCACACTAGTCTTAGAGTAAGAACAATAGCTGGAGGACAGCTCTGGATACTGGCTTGCAAGCAAGAGTATAGACACACAAATACTCTGTGAAATTTGGGTCACTGAAGCTGCTAAAGGTGCTGTCACTGGAATGGCTCTGATCATTTGAAAAGCTGTAGTACCTTCTCTGTAGAAAAATCTCCAGGGTATCTCTGGCTGCAGTTGTACTTTTGCCAACCAGCTGGAATTAGTACTAAGCCTATTTCTTGTATGCTGGCACTGTGGGTTTCCCAGAGACAGAGTATATCTACATGTTCAGAACCTGAAACTCCAATTCTCTATGCCCAACAGTTACCAGACCACTGTGCTAGCTTGATTCTTTGACTGTAAAAGCTCTGTGTTCTGGCTTATGTTGAATATGCAAACTCAGAAGGACTGAGGTTTAGGATGCTCATCTGAATGCTAATACTCAAGTGACCTGGTTTCTCAGAGGTGCCAAGCATTCAAACCTCATGCTGAATTCTAAAAGGCCAAAAAGACGTGGAAAGGAAATCAGCTGGAGAATGTTTCCTTCTTGGAGTTATTTTCATACTACTTTCTACAGACACACTAGGGATTTATACAATATGCAAAGCCATCGTTTTTGTTCACAGCTAATTTTATCAGAAGCATCCTCCACCAACCAGCTGTGACACACCTAGCCACAGGGAAAGCCACGACAGACACTGATACGGGAATCTGAGAAAGGGCTATTACAAACAATTATTTATGTGATTTTACCATCCAGATGCCCCAGGTCCCTTCACTATGCTAAACAAGGTAGAACAAACACAGCAAACAGTACCTGCCCCAAAGAGTTTACAGTCTCAATAGAGAGCAACACATGGAAGGAGGTAAGGAAGAAAAAAACATTATGGGGAAATTATTGAAGTAGATCAACAGCAGTACAAAACTGTGCATGCAGATCTGCTTAAGGCAAAGTTAAAATCCTGGTGGAAGATGGTGCCTGGAGTTAGGGACAATTACGGCAGCAGGGCACATATTTACACGTGATGAGTGTAAACCTCATGCAGTTCAGAGCCTTTAAAAAGAAAAATAAAAAATTCAGGCTCATTTCAGTCATATGAAGCGGTGTAATAATTTCTTTGTCAAGCACGTGGCTTTGGAGGCAACAGAACTATTTTACACTGTGTAGATACCTGTATTGCCTCGTGGCTCATGGCAATCCTTATTTTCACTCCTCTGCATCAGTGAGGGCTCTGGGTCTGCTTCAACACAAGTCCTTTCTGAGTCAATCGTGGTGCTGGCCAGGCACACTTTGGGAAGTTCAGAGCATATACCAGACATTGCTTTTTCATCTTCAGACAGTGACTGCCTCAAGAAACTCCAAAGAAGCCTTTCTCCAACTTTACGTGTGGAGGACAACCTAATGAACCTTTGAGTTAGCCTCCAGCAGACCCTGTCTCTTCCTCTTCACTTGGCAGGAGAGCAGGAAGACTAATTCCCAGAAATTTGGAAACACTTTCCAGACGATCTCATGTTATTTTTTATTAATATACCTCACAAACTCTAAAATTACTCAGATTTTCTAAAAGCATTTCATGGGTATTTGTACTGTAAAGTTGACTCATTATGAGATTTTCCATAGTATGACCACATAACTAACAAAAAAAGATAAAAACGACCAAGAAAAGACTTCTGTTTCCAATATGAAAGAAACAGCTCTGCTTTCATGTTCTCCTTTGTGAAATGCTAAAACAGATCAGTGCAGACAACAACAAAAGAGGAATATCCCAAAATACCACAGGATTTAGTATTGCTTTTAGCATCGAAACCACAGTACCTTGAATCTGAAATTTTCCTGAGATGCTGGAAAATAACAGTCTTACATAGTGTACAACCTGCGTAATCCAGCTTTCCCTTCTCATGGAACTGCTCGTTCTCCCTAAGAAAACTACTCCACATCTCTGAAGTTCTCAATATATACCTGTTTCGGTAAGTTATAGCTGCCATGAAGGGCCAGTTGTTACATCATATACAGATTCTTTTTTTCCAGATTTGACAGACTTATTGAGCAGGGACAAAAGTTTTCTTTCAGTAAGACACTTCCTGCATGATTTACTAACAATCTGCAGCCTGATGTAAAATGAGAGACAGCAAAGCCCACAATGAAGTTTCAACAAACAGTACACAACAGCAGCCATGGAGTTCCTTGGTAGGATCCACCAGCTGTGATGGATAACCACATCTTGTGTCAAAGTTGTACCTTTTCTTGAAGTAACTTGGAGGAAGCTGCATCACGATTTCCTTTTCCACCAGCGGTACTAAAATGAGACCATGGTAAAACGGCATTAAATGTTAAGGAATCTTCCAAGGCAAAATCTGGTTTCATAAAAATCTGAAATAGAAAAACAAAAGAAATAAATGTGCCTCACTCACCCCTGTATTTTTTGCCCCAGTTAAACATCTCTTGTCTCATTAAGCTAACAGAGACCTTACTTGCTGATTTCAAAATCCAAATTGCAATTTATCCAGGCAAACAAATACGTTCCAGACCTTACAACCAATGTACTTTCAAAGCTTGTATGATCCGACAAAGTCTTATCTTCCTGAAAGTGGAAGGCACAGCTCCAAAATTACATGTGTATTCAAGCACCTGAGATGACTTAAATACCCTGAATGTGCAAATGTAGGCAACACTGAACTGCAGGTGGGCCCTCTAAAGAATCTGAGCAATCCTTCTTCACTAGCAAGGGCATCCTGCTGCTGATCTGCTCACTCCTGGGGCCACAGCCTCTACCAGGCTGAGGACCCAGCAAGCTGTCGCGGTGCAGCAAGCGCTGTCTGGGAGGGTGCAGAGCCTCAAGCCGATCTCCTTTAGCAGGACGCAGCAAATGCGCTCGGCACAGGAAGAGTCAGTAACGTGTAACATTAACCACACCTCTTGGAGAACTATCAAATTCTCTCTGATAACATTATTTATACTTGACAAAACCTTGAGCTTATAGGCAGGCAGTAGAACCCTCTTTTATTTATGAAGTGTAATTTTAAAAGGTTCAACACAGCATCACACAACACTCAAGAATTCTTGTTTCCTGGACTCTAAACACTGCAATGACAGCTATTCAAGATGCAGCCTACACGACTGGCACAGAGATGCTGACCCATATTAACACTCTGACTCCTCACTGTACCTAGAAAAAAATTATTCAGACTAAAATGGAATCTGGAGTTGTGTCTTTTGTCAACCCGACACAAAAAGCCACATCATGTACACTGCATGCTTATATGCAAGAGTGAAACCTAATACTGAGCTGTACACTAGGCAATATTCAAGCTTCTCTCAAACTCTTCAGTTTCCCTTTCCTCCTAGAGTGGCTAATTTTGCTCAGCTCTGAGGTCTTAACATCATTTATTTAAAGATGAAAAAAATGGCATTTGTATTATACTTTATGAGAAAAATTGAGACCATGGAAACAACAAGAAAAAAAGGAAAAACAAAGCAAATAATTTCTAGTCTTTTTAAATTCTGAGCACTGCAGATCCTCTTGAGAATCAACCCAAGTCATTAGCGAGGACAGAATTTCTACAGAGTACATACATAAATTCAACACTTCATGTGTGAAAGCCTTACAACAGCTCGGAGTACACAGAAGCCATACCTTAGGTACTTGTTCCAGATCTGTCCTGGATTTATCTAAAATTAAACAAAACACAAGGAGTCATTCATGAGTAAACAAATGGGAAACAATCCCCTTGAACAAGTGAATCCTATGAGTAAGTTTTCAAGACAGCGATGTCATGTTCCTCAGAGAGTGGGAACAGGGTTACAAACCAAAACGAAACCTTTTGATTGAACGCAAGGAAAACCTTTTCCATCATGAGGACAACCAAGCATTGGAGCAGGCTGCCCAGAAGGGCTGGGTACTTTGGAGGTTTTCTGGATATGTATTTCTAGATATTTTCAGGATATTTGTATTTTTCCTGGTAAAGCTTTGAATGGCTTGGCCTGACCCCACAGCTGAACTGGCTTTGAGATGGCAGCTGCGGTAAAGGCCTTCTGAAGTCCCTGCCAACCTGAAATATTCTGATTCCTTGAAGTGCTCTGTTGTCCTTTGCAGTTCAGGTCTCATGTTCAGACTGCTCAAAGGAGCTTGCACTTGGCTGTTTTGGCAGTGTGTTAGTCATACAAAGCAATCCACTTAGCACTTCACATTCATTAATGCACTGGCAAGGGCCAGTAAAAGGTCCTTCTAACACCACCCCAGTTTTAATGCTCCAGACTAAAGCTGCCCACATAATCACTTTTGCACAGCACTTGGAGATTGGATGCACAAAGACTCGCAGAAAGATGAACAAGGGCTCGGGTCAGAGTCCCAAGAACACTAAGCAAGCAGCACAGCAGCAGTAGTTCCCGTGGAGTACACTGACCTGACAGTTGCAGAGGGTGAGAAAGTTGAGCTGGGAAAAGAGTTAATTCATTATACCCCAGCAGAACTTGAAGAAAAGGCAAATTCAGATTTCTGAGGTTCAGCCAAAATCCCCTGTCCCACCCTTACTCATTACTTCAGTGTGCGTTATGAAGAGGGGCCACATTGGAGGACAAAAAAAGTTGAGGAATTCAAAAGCAACAAGCCCATATCTCTGCTGGAGGGTCTGCTCACCCCTAACAAATATGGCAAGTGCTACCTTCACTATCATCTCCCACCTCTTCAGTTTTTACTTCTTTCTTTCTTTATTTGTATCAAAATACAAAAGGCAACCTCAGAATCATCCTGCTGTTCTGAGCCTTTAGACAGACCAATTCTTACAGGAGTGAAAGGCCAAGTCTTGTGGGAGGGAGTTAGAGGAAGACAGGAAAAAGCAACAGCAGAAATGACAGAAAATCATGAGCTTCAGTTTACCAAAGGATGCTTCTTCTAGGAACTGTCCAGCTACCCAAAAAGCTCCCAGTTACTTTGATGACAATAATTTTCTCTTTTTAAAAACAAAAGACTCAGACTCCTTTAAAGTGGATTAAGCTAAGACAGAAGAAGGCACTTTGATTTTGTAGTATGCAACACAGACAGACTCATTTGGGAACAGCTATTCCAAAGTAACACAAATATAGAAGAACCCTATAGGAGGGCTTCCTTTGGCCATGAAGGATGTAGATATTGACAAAGATAAACCTTATCAAACAAGGATTGGCAAATGAACCCTTTTATGCTAACATTTTTGAGAAAGTAAATTCAAATAAATATTAAAAACTTTCTCAAAGTTATGACTGCTTCTTTTCCTTTTGCTTGTCTTTTCTTTTTTATTTTGCCTCTCACCTTCCTTCCTGTCTAGTTTCCTATTAGCTGAACTACTTGCATAAAATCCTGAAATTCAGCTTTCACGTGCAGGTTTGAGCTCCCCAGCATAAGACAGACCTAGACATACTGGAGTGAATCGTGTCAAGAGCCACAAGGATGATTAAGAGCCAAGGAGGAGAGACTGTTTAGACTGGAAAAGCCCAGGGGAGATCAATGTGCCTAAAGATCTGATGAGGGGGTGTAAAGAACACAAAGGCAGTTTTTTCTCAGTGGTGCCTAGTGACAAGACAGCAGGCAATGGGCAGAAACTGATACATGAAAGATTCCATCTGAACACATGGAAATACTTTTACTGTGAGGGTGGTAAAACGCTGAAACAGGTTGCACCGACAGATTGTGTAAACTCCATCTGTGAGATTCAAAACCCAACTGGACACTGTCCTCCCATAGGTGGCCTTGGCTTGAGCAGATGGTCTACACTAGACCACCTTCAGCTGTCACTTCCCACCTCAGCCATGACTATCTCTCATGGCAGAGATAGAGGAATGGCACTGCAGTTCTTTATGGCAAAGCCAACAGCTGCTACAAATTCAATGCAACAGTTTCAATGGATCTTAGAAAAAAAGCAGTTAAAGAAAATGCTGCCAGGGCCACAATGATCCACCATGAATAAAATTAAAAGCAGGTATCACAAGCATTTTGACCAATAAAATGTCAGCAGTGGTCAGGAATACTTCTAAGACAACCATGTTTTGAGTTTTCAATTTATGTTTCAAAGAAATCATCATCAGCTATTATTGTACATGAAGATCTTGAGCAAGTAACAATCAGTATAAAGTAGAATCAATAATGAGTAACATTCATAACACTTGCTACTGATGTTATAACATACTGACACAAAAAGACACCGCTTTTTAATGACTAAAGGAGGCTTTGACTGTACCGTGAGTGTGTAATAGTGTCCTGTCAAAGGTATCTTTAGAAGGACAAATATTCTTGCATCTTTCATGAACTTTCTCTCTCTGTAAAAGAGAAAATATATTAAAGAATTATTCTGATGCTTAAGAACCAGAATTTTTTCATTTGAAGCAAAACATTCAGTGAAACAACTGAATTATGCAAAATAATTGTGGCAAGTTCACAGTATTTTCTTCCTCTTATAAGCTCAGATGCAGTTTGTCCAGGTGGAAGGTACCAAAAACTTCAACCTATAGGGGATATGTCGTTTTTTTCCTATACCTTTACATCTCAAGAGAAAATGAACACAGAAGTTGCTGAAGAGGTGTAATAACTTCTCTACATAATGATATATAGCCATAGATCAATTGTAATTACATACTCAGACATTTATTTGCTGACTAATCCAGAAATCACCCTAACACACAAAGAATCCTTTTTCATTGCTAAATCAAATTGGATGAAATTAGAAATTACTTGCACGTATTACTAATGAGTACCTTGCTGAAACCACAGATCTTGTTTCATCATGCTGAGTTTCAAATTTTAAACACCACCAGAGACCATACTGGTGAGAAATTATGTTTCTAAAGAACACCAATGTTAACTAGAATTGGGCTAGAAGCTATATCACAGCTCAGTTCTTAGTTTCAAAATCTTCTTTCATTTAGTACTTACTGTATGACGTACTAATTTTAAAGGATGAAATCTTAAAACATTTTACATGCTGAGTATTTGAGTTAAAGGCAACAGTTTAGTTGCAGTTCATTTACAGAGAATTCACTTCCACAGCCTTTAACTACGATTATGCAAGTAACACTTCCTGCAGCTAATTCCGAACCAGCAAAAAAATAAGGAAGTTACAAACCAAGGAAGCAGAAAACAGTGGGAGACTTCTACATGTTCTTTCACTTTAAAAAAAAAAAAAAAAAAGAATACTACATACTTACTGACACTTGTATTTTTAAGAGATTGTAGAAGTCTCCTACTGGTCCTGGTGTCCTTAGATGTAGCTTACACTTCCCTGTTACAAAAGAAATCATCAAGATAATAGGCCTATTTATAGTTTAAGAAGTTCATGTATAAATGTTTAAACGTTTCAAGTGAAGACTCTTTAAAAAGTATCTCCAACCCTTGCAGCATGTAGTCATTTGATCCAAAGGTGTGAGAATGCTATGTTGCACTGTAGAGCCCAATCCTTAAACAATCCTTACAGAAAAAAAGGATTAACAATCAGAAAGAATAAATATGAACTGCGAGCCCTGGTGCAGGGCTCAGTACTCGGAAGTTAAAAATAACATGAAATTGCCTCAGGACAATTCAGAGAGCATTTTCCACACGATGGGTACTGAGATTATAAAACCAGAAATGTCTAATGAAGACCCAACCAACACTGAAGAAGCAAATTAATTATCAGCTAACTGTACGATGGGCTACTAGCAAGGACAATCTAATTAGAAAAAGGATCTCTTTCTGGTCCCTAGGACAATGTGCACCTAATTGAGGATTCTTACCGGAGTGATTTCCTGTTGGTATGATGCAAAATGTTCCTTGGTGATCTGTGGGAGGTAGAATGAAGGCGTGACTTCAGTGTCCACAAAGTCCACTCCCCATGTTTTTGTAAAGAAATCAGATTCCCTTTTTGCTAACCTAGGATCATTTAGTGCTGCTGGGAGATTGACTTTGGAATGATAAATAGTCCATCTTTGCTGATCCACAACTAGAGATGGGCTGTCATGTAAGTTATTGGGATTGCCTGCAGCACAAAAAACAAGACAGTTTGTTAGGGTGAGAAACAAAGCTGTAGCTTTTGCCAAAATGTTAAGCAAACTATGTTTTCCCAATTACATACTGGATTAGAATTATCTATGCAAAAGACAGATGATGTTCTCCTTCTGTAACACTTCCCCTTGCATTTCTTCTATGAGATCAACCAAGTCAAGTTTTGAACACAGAAGTGGTGTATTTACAGTCATTAAATAGATTTAGCTCAACAACATTAGCTTCTACTGAAGAGAAAGAAAACCCAACTACAAACATATTTCTAATAATCTGAATTTGATCAGAATGAGAGCTAAAATTCATTACCATTATATGTCATAATTCTTAAGATCCCACCCCACCTACTCCTTTGTGTAAACTAAGCCTTAGGGCAACACAACAGCTGGCATTGTGACCAAAATGTGGTTTAACAACAGCACCAGAGACTTTTATCAGTACTACAGACAGGTCACTTGCTTCCTCCTGCAGAAGGGCTGGGATGTTTCCCAGAAGGAATGCAGCCAGACTCCAAGCACATCGGACACATCTGCTAGAGGCTCTGACAGACTGCACCCTCTCCTTGCATGGATCATAGCTGTAGTGTGGAATCATGCAAGCAAAATCCCACCTCTAATGGGCACACCTTAAAACAAGCTGCAAATAGTTTCTCCTATTGCTCCAAAGGGACGGTGGGCGGTATAAAGCAGAATCACAGCACGCCTGGAAATAAGATTATGGCTTAGTACCCTACACCCTGTATACAAGAAATATTGACTGGATGGCTGCCAATGGATCAGCAAATCGATCTGCTTTCTCCCTCTCCTTGCACACCAACATTACCTGTGGGTTCCTTGGGACACACATCAGGCAGGGACTGCACAGGGCGAAAGCGTTTCGTGGCGTCCATCTCTTTTTTAAAGAAAGCATCACTGCTGTTTGGCTGAGGCACTGGTGAAGAATTGTGGCTTGATGCCATTGCATAAAATCACCACTTGATAAAAGCTAAATAGGAAACAATAGATATCAAGGTTTTAATAAAGCTCTGGGGACACACTGTATCAAAACAATGACACTCCAGTATTGTTTTTAACTGCAGTACTTCAACTGACACATTTCAACAACAGGAGAAAGTTTAAAATAAACACACAACAAAAGGCAGAATATAACTTCATAGTCTGTTGCTCACACATTTCTAGGTTTGGAGGATAGCCTGTTCTTGTGCACAGCACCAATAAAATGTTACATTAAGGAAAAAAAAAGGTCTTCCAGGCACTTCTTCCTCTCTTGCCCTAACTCTTGCAGCCACAGTGCACACATTCACAGTAAAATTTCCCCTCAAATATCAGGAAACCTGGTACTTGAATCACGAAAATTGACAATTCGACTTTTATGGCTGCCTAGTAAAGTACAGTTTATTTCGGCATAATATATTTGCAGAGAAGACAATTAAAACATAGATCAAAAAGCTCCAGGGTAAGCAAAGTCCCACTAATTTCAAGTTCAATTTTAAGATCTCAATTTGAAAATAAATAGCCTTAAAAATTTTACACCAGCGCTGAACTTAATGAGTTCTTTCCCTCTGTTAACAAAACTGCATTTCCATCAAAGTATCAGACAGTAGTAAACTGCACAACTATTAGAGGTTTGAGAGTTTATTAAAACTGTACATTTCAAGGAGCGCCTGTTCAAAGGGACCAATCTGGAGCCACACCTTTAAGGAGAAATTAAATGAATCTAGCAAAATCTTAGCATTTAACTACCAACTCTTAATGGACACTTAAATTACTTACTGCCCTGTGAAGGAGCACAAAAAGATTAAAGGCCTGTTTTATCTTCAAGTGCTAAAGCAGGCGCCAAGGGATGACTGTATCTCCATGTGTCAGCTTCCAGCAGCATCACATACATTAAAAATCTCATTTGGAGAAGAAAAAGAAAAGGTTCTACTTCCTAATCAAGATTGAAAGTGTCCTACAGAACAATTCTAAAAGAGATGATCAGCAATAACAGAGCATCCCAGTGAAGAGGCCCATAGTAAGAAAAACTTACTAGTAGGCACAGAAAATGGGAACAGTCAGAAGTAGTTAGACAAAAAACCTTTCCAGACATCTGACAGATCTTCTTAAATATTATAAAGCATTATTCTTTCTTCCCCAAAAGCCCCACAAACCCCTTTTTCTCTACTACTTTTATTGCATTTTCATATTCTCATGTTCTTCACTTGACATTTCCAAACGAACTTCTTCATTAAACTCTTCCCTAAAGTTCTGGGGTGGCTTTGTGAAAAACCTAGTGTATGATGACAAAACACTACAATTTTAGTATTCTCAAAAAACATATCCAGTGCTATGTTACCATGACCAAGTCTCCTAAGGGCATACAGTAAATTTATGTGCACTTGGAACTGCTTCAAAGTGCTGTATTTGCAGTTTTTCTCTTGAAAAAGCCTCTGTAATATGAGACACAGTCTACTCTAGCCAGATGTATGAGCAACTAGGGCAATTTGTAGAAAGCACTGAAATCCTGTAACTCCTGCTAGCAAGTCTTTCATTAAGCCTTTCTCCATTCCCCAGGATGAAGTACCACCTAAAAGGATTGTCTAGGATACAAAGTGTCTCAACTACATAAATCTGAGTGGAGAAAATGCTGTGTGATGCTAGTCAAAGATTTAGAACAAATTTAAGACACTTTGAGACTGAAGAGCAGCTCAATACCTCAGCTTTTCAAAAACTAACTGTACCTACTCTTGCACAGATATTTTCATGACTTATCACCATAAAATATTCACTGACAAATCTTAAAATAGAATGAAAAGAGTACAATAAAATGTCAGGGCCAGCAGTAACCTTCATATTATTGAGTGGATTTCAACAAGATACAACGTTTCACAGGCAGAGGCCTTCTTAAGTGGCATGCAATCTGATGCTGTACTAAATTATTCATAGCTAGCAGTTATTCTAGTATCCTCATAAGTCGGGACCTTATGGATAATTAACCCCAATGAACAGCCTCATTTGCACAGGAAAAAACTTATCTCTGTATTGCCCAAAACCAGGCATTCCTCAAAATGCAGTTCTTAAATTGGCCAACAAAGTACAACTTCAGAAAGAGAAAGAAAACTGGACAATCGTACCTGAATTAAATCCAAATTACAAAGGAATATGTGCCAAGCCCATATAAAGACAAAAATCCTGTCCTACACCCATCTCTGTACACTAACCTTACCCACAACTGAAAAACTTTAATTTGTTCACCAACAGAACAGCAGTTCCTTGTGCTCCACTACTAAACATTTTACAGACAAATGAATCTATAACCACCCCCCTAAATCAACACTTTGAAATATGCAATAATATAGAAATTTGCTGATTTAAACATACCAAAAAAATGAAACTCAGGGTCAACACAGAACAAAACTGCTGCAGAATATTTTAACTCATTCAACTTTCAATGCAAGTGAAAGGCAGGTGCATGCAGTTAACTGCACTAACTGTGCAGAGGGAATTATGAAACGGTGAGTCCCCTGAGTCTCTTTCTGAGAAGAACATATGGCTGCAGTAAGAATATGCAACTGTGTAACCTCATGACATGAGTGTTTAAATTACATACAATTAAAATGGGTTAGATCAACTGTGTTTTCTCCAGTAATCACCATAATTTACTCATATTTTGTCTAGCAGTGTGTGTTAAACTAATGCAATTAAAAAAAACCTTTAGAGGTTAGATACAAGAGTATTGATGGAACCTGGAACCCAGGATTATGGCTTTATTTGCAACATGCCTTCAATATATTACATCTATTTTTTACACACTGTATTAATTTCCTTAATTAAAAAGATTATATTAAATTACACTGTCACTGTAATGGCTTCATACCACTGAAGTTAAGCCAAATCATCCATGGTAATAATGAAAATAACTTTGATGATTTGAATTGACAGTATTCTTACAGTCTGAGCACTGAAGAGTAATATTTCAACTTACAGCCTCTTCTTTAAAAACATTCTTGTTCAATAACATGCTCAGCAAGCACTATATGACACAGCTGTACAACACAGCATGGAACAAAATACTGTTGTGACACAAATAATAACCACACACTTGGATACTGTACAGTCAGCAAAACAGCAGATCTGTGAGTTAGTAGTGCATTAATCACATGAGGTTATTTCTGAGATGACTATGCTGTGACTCTTGAGTTTCACACCCGAGGTTTCAGCTGTTAGAAGAGAGCACAACAAACAACGAAGTGTATTACTCAGAAGTAATTGCACAGGGTGGTTGTAACTCTGGAGAATGTGCTGGTTTTTCTAAGCATTAGGACTTGTACTAAAGTTTTTCAGAAACTGCCTTCCTATATTCTGAGTGTAATTATTCACATGCTTTGTTTTTCCAATATAATTCACAGAACCAGCTCTCCAAACTTTATTTCGGCTTCAAAAATAGTGACATCAAAGAAGAGACACTAAGCACCCGGGGAAAGAACTCACGGTTCCAACTGACCCTACGACACTGAGGAAACTTCCCTTCAAGTATTCCCCACTGTCCACAACAAGGCACATTTGGACACCAGCAGGAACTTTTCAAGGGTTACATTCTCGATTCCAAAGGTAAGGCAGGAGAAGTTTCTCCAAGAACACAGACGGTATGCTAAAGTCCCTGCTGCTTTTCATGGCTTTGGCAACAACAGAACAAAATGAAAATATTTCAAGCACTCTTCTGGCTACATAGAAAACCACCAGAAGCTACCCACAAGTCAAGCCAAAGCAAAATATTTCACCATTTCTAAAAGACATGATAAATACCAAAGATACTTATTAAAGCATACCTGAAACATAAATACAAGACAAAAATGAACAAGGGACTCCTTCCAGGACCTCAACAGCTTAAAAATGGCATGTTGTTATTGGTCTAATATATTTATTCTGTCTTCAAACGTTTGGCTTTCCCTATTATCACACAGCTCTTTTTGCTACATCAGCAGGATTTCACCCTGTAACACGAAAACCATGGCATGAGCAAAGTACACAGCACCTTTGTAAGACAACGTGAGCCAGCCTGCACTAAAGCAAGCTTTCACATTTTTTTGCAACCAGCTGATTCCTCAGGCTGAAATTTCCATGCTTGTCCCTGGTGCCCCAAGACATACATCCCTGCTGAAGGAGGGGAGCCAAGGTTAGCTTGGGGCAGAAATGTTGAAGCAGTTTCAGAGAATGAGGTTAACAGCTGTAGGAGCTGTTCTGCTAACCCAAGCACTTTCTGAACACCTGTTTCCACCTTGGGGTTTCAGAGGAGGAAGCTGATGACTGTCAGGGGAATGATGAGGCTAGAGTCAGAGGAGAGCTGTGACATGTCCCCATGGCAAGCCATCTATACTTGGGGCACACTCCAATATGAAACTTCTTCACACAACTTAAGAGAGGAGGCTGTGTCAGCCTCCCGTGAATATTTGTATGCACAAACAAACACATATTTTAGGGCATTCTGCATATCCCAACAGTATCCCAAATCTCATGCTCCCACACGGAGGGCATACCTTCTCTGCAAAGTTAGCATGAGTGATGACCATTCAGATTAGCCTTGCTGGGATGAAAGCAACTGAACAAGGCAGCTGTGTATGACTTATCTGCATTTCTCATCAACCCTGCTTAGCCACCCTGCTTAGCCACATTTGCTGTTATGATCCAGCAGATTCTGTAATTCCTGAGACTGTGCTACTTTCCCAGCAAGCTGTATAATGGGGACTGGGGAAAAGTAAAAGCACTTGAATAGCTTAAAGAGTAATTCCACCACCCTCTCCTTCAATTGTCTCTTTCATAAGGCCATCTCAACACACTCTCCTCAAACAGGGAAACAGGCAAGAAAAACAGTAGTGGCTCCAAAGAAAGAACAGAACAGCTGCATCCCCACTGCAAAGCACCATGGGTAGACTACAAGGCCAGGATAAATCAACATCTGATTTTCATATTATTACATTTTGTACTGGTTTCTTTTGCCCTCCCCAGCTGTAGCCACATGAACAGCACATTTGGGGGGAGGGAGGGAAGCTTTAGTTGAGCTTCATTTCTTTAAACACAAGAATGCTCTGAAAAAAATTACCCCAAAACATCCCATTACTGAAAAATAACGGTTTACTGAAAAATACTGTTACTTAAAATAATCCACAAGTGTAAACATTTTGTCAAAAACTGGAAAGCAATTCATCTCCTTTTAGACAAACTATCTGAAAAATAATATTTCACTTTCATTCAGGTACGAAATAAATGATTATACAAAACATCTGTGATGTCCCCACTGTAGCATATGCACCTCCTCTCATGTGGAAACCCAACCTCCCAATGCTGAACACTAATACGAAGTCAGAAGGCAGCTTCTGTGCTGGAGGAACAGACCTTCCTACAGCTATTTAGGTCATTATGCACCAAGTTCTTCTACAACAGAGGCGTCAGAATCATTCAGAAACAATCACCAAAGCAGTAAAAATATATGTCAGAAAAGGCCTTGTGGTTAGTTGTCCACTCTATGACATAGAGCATAGTCTCTTTGTACTCTTTTTTCTCAGGCATCAGCATTACAGTGTGCATTATCCCCTTGGAAAATGGTGAAATAGGAGCATCTTACAGAGCTCCACAGAGGTCCATGCAGCGGAACAAAGACCAAGGAGCCCCAGCAGGCATTCCTGCTATGAGTCTGTCAAAGGCAGAGACTGCAGAGCAGTGACGTGCAGAGGAAAGGCAGAACTGCACCAGCCCCAGAAAAAGTCCCACCAGTGAGGTCCAGACGTGACAAAGGAGTCCGACAGACACTCACAGCAATTTGTGTCAACAGCAAGATTCCCTATACAGCCCCTCCACTTGCCATCTTCAGCAGGGGCTAGGCTCCACTTGTTCATCAGAAAACAACTTCCCAAAAATATGAATTTTCATGGGAATCGTGTCTTTCCGAAGCCTTACCCAAGTGCTGAACTGCAAGTGGCTATGAGGAAGCCAAATAAAAATATTTCATAGTTTTGACACGCATAAAGCTGTGACCAGAGACTACCAAAATGCAGGCCCAGTGCATCTCATACCAAGCCCTGACACAGGATGCCAGTCCACTGTCACTCCACAGGGCAGGTACTCAGCAAACAAGACCATCCAGACTCTAACTTGGTGAGCAACAGAGTGTGCCACCCATGTTTGTTCAGAGTCCTTAAGGTATTAATACCTGCCCAACAGAAGATCAAACAAAACTGATCACCTCTCATCACACCACTTCCTCTTCATCCCTCAAATAGCTTCCACTGACAAAAAGAATAAATAATTCTATGGCATAAAACCCAGTACGGTTATGCTACACTTTGAACTCCAAAAACCCAAAAGGAAGGTCTTACACTGCTGCTTACAGCAACTGTATAAAACAGACAGAACTATCTGGCACACTGCAAAGTGCCAGATGTGCTACTCCAACTCTAATAATCTATCCCTAACACACACCTACACACGTCCAAAATGGCCCCCTTTCTTTTATTTAAGTACCAGATTGACAGAAAAAAAGCTGGGATATTTAAGCTGTTAAGTATGAGTATTTTGGAACTTCTGATCAGTACAGGGATCTACCATTTTTGACTATGAAGGAAATACATTAACAATTCTTTACGTTCTGAAGAGAATACTCAGGCGTTTTTTTTAAAATCTAGCACCTAGGTGAGGTGGGTGCAAGAAGTTAAAAACAGGAAGGCAAATCTTAGATTTGCTGGTAAATACGATTTGGACTTAATCATATGAGGCCCCAGAAATACGTTCATAGAACATTCACACTCACGCTCACCCTTTCTGCTCCATTCATAAAACAAGACAAGGAATAAACAAAGCGGAAAAAAAAAAAAAAAAGAAAAAGAAAAAAGAAAGAAACCAAAAGAAAACTGTGAGTCTCCCAACGGGAAGGATAATATGATGTTCATAGCCCTTCTCTGCTCCTGAGACTCACAGCTCCTCATTTCCCCCAAATTCTGGAGAAGGAAAGCAGAAGTGGCTTCTACACAGAGTTGCTGCCCCAAAAGAAGAAATGATACCTACATGATTCTCTTTCCCAACGTCTTCCCGTTTAAACTGCCAAAGAGAAGCCTGCAGTCTGCTTTCTCCACTCCTTCTACTGGCTCCTGACATCTTCCAGGCAAACAATATCCTTGTTCAGCCTCGGAAATGTACATCTCCTTCTCCTCCCACAAAGTTTGTGCTTGCCAACAAGGTAAGATTCCTGCACACATGCCAGACCCCCACTACAGAGAAAGATGGTGCTGAAGACAGGAGGACACTCTGGACAGATCCTGTTACTGGCAAATGGGATGGGAGAGGTAGAGGTGTTTCTTGTGCAACCTTCTGACCTCACTGGTGAGGCTGCCCAGGTGATGTACAGTGACTTTTGCATGAACAGCCATGGATCTCCTGTCAGTTTAGTCCTTTTTAGGCCCTGTTTTCCTACCCAACAGAAGAACCAACCTATGCCCAAAGGATTTCAATACTGACTTTCAGGCCGAGGCCGTAATTACTACAGCCACTACAACAACGTATTGCAGTTGAGTTTTTCAGTAAGAGACCATTTTTTCGCAGGGCTGCACAAGTCCACAGGACTTCTCATTTGGGACTTCATCAGGAAGGATACAGGTAAGACAGTAAAGTCAATACACCACCTATGCTACAAACTCAAAAAACCACATACGTGCAAATTTTAGTCCAGTAACTACTGTGATGTGCTTTAAAACAGGCATTTTATACTTCATCACACTCAACTGTGATAACTCACTGTCCTATAACAGAAATCCTAAGTACTTAGAGAATATAAAAAAAAAAAGAGAAGGAAAAAAGAATCAGTTACATACTAAGGCCAAAACTGGACAGTCAGAGAGGGAAAGTTCCTGCTCAGAGTGCAGAAGGTTGGTGTTTTACATACGCATATGTGTATCGCTTTCAACAGGACATACCAACTTTGAAAAATTACAATAAGGAAATGCAAGAAATTACATTTGCCCGTCACACAATTTTAGGATCGTCTACAAACCCAGGAACCATCGTATTCCTAAACGGCTTATGGAACCAACAAGCCCTTCAGCGCTCCACATCCCAGTCCATCCTGGCTGCCATGCGCCAGAGGAAAACACCAAAGACTTACTCCAGACGTCAGCTCCAGAACCGGCCATACCTTATGGAGAACACGCCAGGAGTATCTCCCGGAGGCCGTCGTCATATCTCTTCCCGTGGCATCGTCGGGAATGCTACCGGGGACCTGCGGGACAGGGACCGCATGAGGGAGGCCCGGCCTCACGCCGACACCTCCGCGCCCGCCACGCGCCTCCCGCCGGGCACCGCCCGCTGCCCACCGGGGGTTACCATGGAAATCCAGAAGGCGGATTTGCAGGAAAAGAGGGGAACCGGGCCGCGGGCAGCCCCCCCGCCCACCTCCCCTCGCGTCTCTCCGCTCCGCCGCCCGGCCCAGGCCGCCCGGGCCGCCCACACAAAGGGCGCCCGGGGAAATTAAACTTTCCCGGCTGCTCCCCGGGGGAGTCCCGGCGTTGGGCGGGGGCGGGAGGCGGCGGGCCCGGCGGCGGGCGGGCCCCCGGGCTGTACCTGCGGTGCCGGGCGGGATGCGCGGCCTAGCGCGGCTCCTCCGCCGCGACACGTCGGTGCCCCCGCGCAGGGCGGCGCAGGAAGGGCCCGGGCGGCGGCGGGAGGAGCCAGGCCCCGCCTCTGCCACCGCCCGGGGGAGGAGCCGCGGCCAAGGCCGGCGGAAGAGGCCGCGCCGCCCGCCCGCCCTCCGGGAACCGCGCTGGGGCTGCGGTTCCGTGCCCGCTGGGTCCGCAGTGCCCGCGGCCCCGGGCCGGAATTTGGGAGCTCTCGGCACCCCCCCACCCCCCCCCGGCGGGTCCTCCGCAGCCGGTTTTATTCAGATTTATATTTTAGGCTGTAATTCCTCGTCAGGCCACAGAAGATGCTGAAATAGAGGGACGCGTTAGGTCCCGGTGAAGCAATAGCAGCCTCATGCTCGATCGTGCCTTAAACACACTTAAATTCTCTGCCGTAGCCCTGTGGCAGCCGACAAAACACAGGGACACTCTGATTAATAAACAGCAGCGATTCCAGCTGTATTTAATAACAGAAGCATGTGGCTATGGGCTGTGTGAACGCACGAGTGTGGAAATCCATGGGTTACACGGCTTCACGCCTGGGCTTGCAGCTCGCTAACTCATGTTTGTGTCTGGTGCTGGCCCCAGACAGACTGGGCTGAAGATGTTTTTCTCCTTGGTGGTCAAGGTTGGCAGAAGTTTGTTCGGTATAGTTTGTTTTGCAGACGCAGCCAATAAAACCCAAGTGAGTATCACCAAGATCAGGGACTCCTTGATGACCTCCTTGAGAGAAGTGTCTGACCTGACCAGTGTTCACCCTTTAAAAAGGATTCGTTTACAGAGTAGAAAATGTGACACTACCAGAAAGAAAAGACTAGTTTGATATTACTATTACTTCATAACTGTGGGCTTCAGTGTCAGTGGTCATCCATTATACCTTTCATAGACATGCTTTAGAAAATAAATATGTACCTTCTCATGCTTCAAAATTCCATCCTCGGCTTTCTGGAGTTAATATTGGCTCAGCACAGCTCAAACAGACTTTATTGGAAGGCGGAACAGCAAAAGCAGTTAAAAAACACAACTATGTTAAATATTAAATGCTTGTTAGGAAGCCAATGGGAATTTCCCTCCAGCAACCTGCAAATGTCACTCACAATATTTTCATAGCATATTTTCCACTACCTGGCAGAAATCTCTTTGTGCCTTACAGCCTCCACTGTGCTCAGACTGCAGACACATATTTGACACGATCCTCATGGACAAAACATCGTGGTTTGGGTTTTTCAGGGGTTTTTTTTTTTCCCTTGGGGTTCACATTAGTTGGAGCCTGTCTGTCTCCTAATCCCTAAAATATGACACAGCAGCAATAAAGTGAGCAAAGAGATCACGAACCTAATGTAAAACTGATTGCTGTGTATTGATCCAGACTGCAGAAAGACTGAGTTTGCAGAATTTAGTCCTGTGGATAAAGGTAAGGAAATTGGAGAGGCTGTAGGAGGCAGGTGGTGCCAGCCCTGTCCTCACTGCGGGTTCTGCTTTATGCTGCTTGTTGTTGACCAAGACAAATGTCCTCAGCTGTGTGTGTTGAGGATGGCATTCCTGCCTCAGCATTGCTGCCAGCTGGCTGGGGGTGTCTCCATGGCTCCTGTAACCACTCACAAGAGAGCTGGAAAGTTTGGATTTGCCCAAATCGAGTTCACTGTTTGCTTTCAGTTGTCTGAGCTTCTGGAAGTGGACCTGAGAGTATCTGTACAACCACTTTCCACTAGCAAAGAGTCAGATGGGAGGGGATAGGAAGAGAGGGGAGAGGCAAAAGGAAAGGGAATCCCCAGCAGAGAAGCAGCTGTATGATTATTAACTACAGATGCTGGTTTTGAGGCAAAAGCTTGGTGGTAAACCAATTTTCCGCTTTCTAGCCCTATGGGTCAGCCTGAGGCTGAAGGTGAGTCCTGCAGCTTGGATACAATTTTCCATGCCTCCTTGTATGAATCATAGGTTGATCCACTCACTGCTGAAATGTGTCCAGTTCTGGTTAGCAAACTGAGCCAGAGCCAAGTCCGGCTGTGCAGCACTGACCTCAGTGCGCAGCTGGTGAGGTTCACAATACTGTTCTTGCAGCATCTTCACTGAGTCAGGAGCAATCCTGCCAGGTTCATCTCAGTGAATTGCTCAAAGCAGCCTTAAGAAGAAATTTTGCATCAGTTGCTTAGCATGAAATGACCTTTACATAGAGTTGGCTTACCCCTCAGTTGACATTTGCCTAGGAAGCCCTGATCTAGCTGAAGACCTCAGGTCTGTGTTTCTCTTGCACCAGAGAGGTACTTTCAAAGCCAGTGATTAATTGTGTCAGAGACGCAGGGGAAAGCCATACCCTCAAAGTGACGTTTGAGCCATGCACCCTCCCATGACCTTTAATATTTTCCAGTTGCAATGAAAAGAGTCTTGTTATCTGCTCACGCAGGGAAAGTAACAAACTGCTTGATTTTCTACCTTATGCTTCATTGACGTTATCTCTGGGCTAAATGTTGTTACAGTTCTGCCGCGTTTTGTATTAACAGCAAAGCCCTCTGTTCCCCTTGGGAAAAATAAACTAGAACTGCATCATCTTTGTGGATCAGAAGGAATGGATGACAGCCATGGGGTTGCCTCCTGCTGCTTGCTTTTCTGAATGTCACCTTTCGGCTAAACCCCACGGTGGCAGTGACAACGCCAGTCCCGCCTGAGAAACCTCCTCACCTCCAGACCGTGGGACACTCAGTGGGTGATTTCTGGAGACATGGAGAAGAAAGGATGGTTTAAAGCATAACAAAGCTCCCCAAGGCACGTGGCGTGGCTGGGCTCGTGAACTGTGGCATTTGCAGCCTGAACGCGCTCTGTGGGTAAGAACAGCCGTCACTTCACCAGCAGAGCTGGTGAGGTGAGGAAATTGTGAGTCAGTCAACCATAGTTCAGTTGATCTGTTGTCAGTCTACCTCGTCAAGTACATCTTATGTCCATAAAGTCTGCTTTTATGGGAGCATTTCAGTTATCTGTGCTTCCTACTGATTGCCAAGGGCCACGTCAGCTCTGCAGGGCAGCATGACTCAGTGCAGTGCCCAACATACACCCTTACCCTGGCCACACAGGACATAGTCCCACAAAGGCTCTCCCAGGGAAAAACTTCAATCCCAACTAGCTTTAGCCAGGAAAATCTTTCTACTGCTACTTTTTCATCTATGTGAGCTAAATTGGTATTCTTACGAAACAACAGAAATACGACAGGGTTTTTTCCGACATTGACGCCAGCTCAGGAGCCTTCTGTGGAGTCTTCCTGGAAAAGAAGGGGGAAACAGTGAGTTTTGTGCTATAGAAAATAAACAGTAAAAAGAACAAAGTAGTTCAATGTTTTCCCAGATACAAGAGACAATAAAAAAATAAGGAAATGCTTATTACTGCTCAGTGGCAGAACTAGCAGCCAACTATTGTAAAAGCTGCGTCATCTCTAGGAATATCTGGGCTCCTTTCTTGGGATATTACAGTGTTTTAGAAGGTCCTTGCTTACAGGATCCTGGTACCGCTAGCTTTCAGTTTTCCATAGAAAACCTTTGCTCGGCTCGTAAAAAACTGAAGAAGGTACCGCAATCCATAGGGAATGTGAGCAAAAATAGTGATTAAATGTAATTAGAGGAGCAGGTCCCCCAGGAACCCTGAGTGTAGTGGGTAATCTTGTCTCTAAAAGGGCAGCATTAAACAATGATAGGAACAACCAAACTTCGAGGAAAAGCTCTCCTTGGAGGGAGCAAGGGATATAAAAGAAATATGTAAAATAATGAACACTGCAGAGAAGGCAGATGGAGAGTTTCTGTTCTTCTTGTCTTAAGTGACGTGAAGGGATATCAAGACTGAATATTTCATGCCAGTAAGCAGGGAAGATATTTCCAGGCCTTGTTTAAGTGGAGCATGGTGCTCATTGCCACAAGAAACCTTTCAAGACAGGAGCTTAGGAACATGCAGAATGGAATGGCAGTTTTATAGGGCAATGTTACTGGCTCTCAAAATTAACACAGATGACAATTTCGAAGATTATTTTTATAATGTCGACCAAATGCTAACTATTAGAAATCAGGATCAGACCTATGTAGAGAAGACATGACTGGCCCACCTCAAGGGCCACCACCTGACACAGCTCTTTCTAGGACAATTTCTTAATAGACTCCATCAAGACACTGTCATAACATAAGGACAACCCATAAAACTGGGATGCCAGGTCTCTCCTGTTGCTACTAAACGCTCTGGCATGTATTCTTCCATGTCTGCAAGGGTAGCAGAGCTCCTCCTTGGCTCCAAGTCATTCCTCAGCATCTTAGACATGCTGCAGATGTGGCTGCATTTCACACAGCTCTTCTTGGTTCTCTCAGTCTCCAGTAAAGAGGCTGCATAAAATTAAAAGCTCTTTCTTCTGTATCTGGAGTGAGCCCATTTTATCAGCAGTTTATTCTGATGGAGTACATTAATACCTGAGTCATCAGGGGCTCTGGCTTTCTTTATGTCAGCTTTCCAGGCTAGCTTTGTTAGGTGCAGTGCTCCCTTTGAATCCGGCCGTGGCCATCCCAACGTTACAAAAGGAGGGATTCTAGTGGGATGCTTTCAGGAAAGTGTAACGGGAAACAGTCTGGTCCAAGCAGCACCTCAGGCAAGCAAAAAGCTCTTGTTTCTGAGATTACTTGTGAGTCAAAACATGCAGTTTCAAAGCAAGTGATGGTTGGAAAAAAAGGAAAAAAGTGCAGAAAAAGCAGATCAAGTTGGTGACGTCTACCAAAGGAGCATGGCTGCAATCTTAGCAACTTTTAAAGAGAAGATTCTAGATACCACAGGGTTCAGTACAGGTTTTATTTTAAAGATCAGAGATAAAGGCCCTGAGTTATAGATGGTTTTAGACTTTGCTCTGCTCTAGGTTGCAAGACCGGTGAGTAGAGGGTACAGCCAAGTTCACTCATTGCTAGTGTAGGTATTACACACCTACTACTGAGAGGAAAACCACACACCTTTCTGCATTTTAAAATTCCACAGCTGAGAGGCCGTGGAATGACGTGGGTGCTTAGATTAAACTGAGGAAGCAGCACCCTCACTGCAGGCTGCCCCAGCCAGCAGCTTTCTGAATGGTACTTCAGTCCTGCCTTTGACCTTGACTGGAAATCCCAGAGATTAAAGCAGGTGGGGACCACCGGAAAGACTCTTTTCCTCTAAGGGCACGCTAGGTAACAGCCATTATTAGGAGAGGGATCTGTGTAGAAGGCATCACCAGTTCTTTAACCATACAGTTTGTCTTTGCTAGTTTTACTTTGCTCCTACCCTGAGCTCATCTCAGTTCAACGCGACTGCTGGGATTTGATTTAGGTCAAATGTATTTCCAGCAACCGCTCTGCATTACAGCAGATGGCAGCCTTTCCCCAGACTTCCAGAAATGAGGAGTACCTGGATTTCAGACAATCCTGTCTTTTCGTGTCCCCTGGTGTCTGCTAGTGGCCAGCAGGAACCGAGCAACTGATTCAAAGCAGCTAGAGATAGAAACAACACTGAAACTACCTTCTTGCATTTGCACAGTTTGGCTCCTCATCAGAGGGTGATCAGCTCTTGCACCACCTCTTTATTTATCTAGGATGATGTTTCCCTTCCAGCTTATATCAGAGTTCAACATCGAAGCAATTAAAAATCCACGCTAACTCATTTCTTCACCTTGACAACAACTCATAACAGAAAACAGATCATACTTGATGGGGAGTATGTCAAAATCAAAGTGACATTTCTCAGTGCCTGACATGCTGCATTAAAAAGCACCTCTGTTAAGAGACCTACGCAGCTGGCTGAATAAACTGTGGTGTGGGTGAGGCCTCAAATTACTTCATCTGCTGGTGACTTTTCAAAAGAGACTCATATATGCTCTGTGGATTCATCCAGCCCTGAAAAGCAAGGAGAAAAGCGATCAGCACTCTTCTGTCCTGCCCCTTTTTGTTCCAGAGGAGGAATGCTTACTGGGAGAGGGGTTTTTGGGATGACCACAGCCAAGCTCTTTCCAATACCTCCTGGATCCTTGGAAGCATTTCTTATTTCCACATAGCAACTCCCTTGTCCAAACTGTGCTTTTATACTTATCTGACTGGTATTAACCAGGCCTAGGGGTCTGTTTCACAAGCACAAGAAAGATGCAAATGTATCTTCTTCTGGGAGGTTGCTCCTGATGGAAACACAAAACAACACAGATTCACTTCTACATAGGCTCTGCTTTCAATTTCTTTTTATCCTGCTTCTGTTCTCACAAAACATGTTAATGGCATCCAGATGCTTATTAACACGCTTCATAGTAAGAACCAGAGACAGGAAATATAGGCCAGATGAGGAAGAGAAGAGCTTAAACAACAGTTAAGAGAGCTGAGAGCAATCCACAGTCAGCATGGCCAAGTAAAATTTACTCTGGAGCCTTCAAGAAATGAATCAAATGGTTGTCAAATGAACGACACCATAAAATCCAGGGAAGAGAAGTCCCCCCGGACCAGAGAACCTATTAGCAATATTTAGGGGGACATCCAAATATACCATTAATTAATCTTAAAGACCCACATAAGCCTTAAAGCAACTGCTAGCGGCTTACAAAAACAGGCTGTGTCTAATGAACTCCATTCCTCTCTTTGATAAGGCAGCTGGCCTGGCAACTGGGAAAGGGAAGTCCTGGAAGTGCTGCATCTCCACTTGCATCACGCTGCGTGATGCAGCCACCAAAGGAAATGGTCTAGATGGCATTGCTGTGAGGTGAACAGGCAGGGGAGCTGTTTATGCTCAAGGTGTAATATCCATCACGTCTCCAGCTCTGTGTGTCCCATGATCCACTGCCATGGGAACATCAGTTCCCAAAATCGAGCTGAAGATGTGGAAGACTGAATTTCTGTGCAGATAATACTGTGTGGGATGGGAGACATAGGGAGACAGAGTTAATTTCAAACAGGAAATCACCATCAGCGAGGCAATGACCCCAATTCCCTATGCTATACTCAAGGTCTTGGAATTCAGGAGCATCATTTCCTTACAAGACATGCGTGCATCTCACCCCCACTTCAGCTTTTAATGAAAAAAACACTTAAAATACTCTTCCACCAATCCATGCAGCCCACAGAGGCTGCTGCAAACTGCTGCTTCCAGCTGTTCCTCACAGGAGCCTTCTCGTCCTTTGAAAGCTGCCCTCTTCTTTCCCAGTGCTGTAGAGGAATCTGGCTAATGAGGAATCTTGAGGCCATTCCATTGCTGTTCTCCCATCTTCCTGGCTGCATTCATTATTAATACCTCCTCATTAAATTTTAATAAAATGAATATCAGAGGTTTATGGCTTCGTAGGAGCCTTTCCTCCCTTTTTCTCTTCTAGGTCTGTTTGTTGGACAAGTTCATTCAGTGTCACACAAGGGAAGGTGCCAATCAATACCTTTTGCAGGAAGCTGCTTTTTTGCTTTATTTCTCTCTGCAAACTCTGCAGAAGTGCCTGAAATACAAAAGCTTTTGCTTTGAGTTCTTTTTCTTTAAGAACGAAAACCCCAATAAGTAGGTAGATATTTGGTCCCAACCTGCTCTTCAGTTTACTTTAGTAGATACAAGTTTATGAGTTCTGCAGTTTTACAGTAGATATGAGTTTATGAATTTCTATAGCTGAACCACAAGCCAGGCTGCCTGGAGATGTGGTGGAGTCGCCATTAGTACAGATTTTGAAAGACAAAGCATGTTGAACACTTGCAAGAAGCATTTGGGTAGAACTCACCCTGCCACAGGGCAGATGAATGAAGGAGAGGACCTTCTGTGGATCTGTGGTTACACAATGAACAATATATTTTTGAAGCAGCTGATGCAAGGAAACATGCATCTAAAACCTTCAAAAAAATTGTTTGATGTAACTTGGGAACTCTCAGTGGTTGTTGTTTGTTTGGGTTTTTTTTCCTTTAAAATAGTAGGAGAATTCCAGATACACTGATTTTTTTTGAGTATCGAGAGCAAAGGTGGGTTAAATATCCCCCATCCTGGGGACTTCCATAGCTGCTCTTCTCTTCCTTTGCTGTGCCCTGGGGAAGCCAGCCTCTGACATACCACTTTTATCCTTCTATTCTGTGAATGAGCCCCTAAATTGCAGTCTGAAAGGTTGTTTGGGTCCAGCAGATCCTAAGCCTCTTGTGTGATACTATTCAACCTATTTTTTGCTGCAGAAGCATAAATAGAGCCTGGCTTTATTAACCATTAGCCTCTAAAGTTCAAAGTATAACAAAATGCAGACACACACGGGCTATAAATATATTTATGCTATTGTGAGAACACTAATCCCAAGCCTCCACGGCATGAAAAACACTCCACTGTATAAATAATGTGCATTTGGCAATATTGGTGTGGAGACAGAGGGGATGGGTTGGTGTTTGGTTTTTTTTTTGCTTTAGGGCTGGCAAGGTCTCCAGGCAAGCCCTACTTTTGCGGAGGCCCTCACCGTGCTCTGGTGACGGCTTTCCCTGGCAGGCAGCGGCCAGGAGCTGCCAAGGAGATTGCCATGATTCATCATTGCCCAAAGATGCTTGAACACACCTTCTGCTGCTCCTGCTCCAGAACAGGTGGAGTGAGATTTCCAAGTGATAACGAGTGACGCTGGCAAAAAAAGCTGAGTAACACTGAAAGCCCCCGGAGCGATGGCGGAGCTGAGGTCGGGCTTTGGTACTGCTGATCCTGCCTCTTCAGGAAAGCTGCTCTGGATCCACTTTTAAAGTGAGTAAGTGAAAAAGCATTAAACATCCATGCCCTGGGTGGGTATGGGGCACTTAAAGGGCTGCTGGTTGCTTTCGCTCCCCTTCAGAAGTGAAGCAAGCTACTAAAAAAAGAGCTTTGCTGTGTAGAGCCTGGGCCCAGCTGTGCCCAGGTGGCCACTGTGACCACAGGCTGTGGAAGGCCCATATCCCTGTGACCCATCTCAGGCAAGGTTTATCCTCCAGCAGTGGTGAAAGGTAACACCATGGCTTCATCCTGGGGTGGGACCCATGGACATGTCCCCATTACAGAGCTCTGCTCCAGGGAAAGGCAAATGGGGTAGGAGAGAACTGTGACCTCTCAATCCACAGCAGCTTGGAGCCTTTCAGCCCCTCTGAGGTCACAACTCAGGTGATTGTCCAGGCAAAACTGAAATGGGCACACCTGCATCGCAGTCCTATGGAGACTTTGGAAGTTGCCAGCCCCTGTGCCAATGGGAAGCACAGACCAGAGAGGGGAAAGGGGCCAATTAAAAAGCCAGGCTGCCTCTGTGTTGCTCAGGGCAAACTGAACAGATGATGGCATCGCTGGAAGCTGCATTTACTTTTAATTGTCCTCATTCCACTGAATAACTAATTCTCTCCTCCTCCCACACGACAGGGAAAAAAAAAAAAAAGCATGGGATTTTTGGAAAGGATGAGTTGACTCAATTCCTTTCATCCAGCACATGACAGCAAGCTGCAGTTTTTAGCTTTGCATCCAGGCAGGTTTAGAATATCGCTGCATGCATTTGTTTTGTTTCAAATCTTCTGGGATCAGCTAAAAATATTATTTTGGAGAGATGTCAATATGGAAGCACTAAAGACTGCGTGTTCATCCAGCTTGTAAATTGCAGCGAACCGAAGGGAATGACAGGGGTAGATCCCATTTGTAAGGTGGTTGTATTAAAAAGTTATTTTACAGAGAGCTGGGAAGTGGGAGGTGCTTGGCATCTAAGCATGATCCAGGGAAAAAAGTGGATCCCTTCAGCCCAGAGACAGGCTTAACACAAGACTCAGCCTTCGTGAGCTGTTTCCCAAGAGCCCAAGAAAGCCACTGCTTTTCCCTCATTCTTGACCAGCTCGTTTTCCAGCATTTTCCAGGACAGACTGAAGAGAACTTCTATCTGGGCTGAAAACTAGATGACCAAAAAAACATCAAAATACATTTTGCAGGGCCTGGGTCCAGCCAACACCATTCAATACATTAAAAGTCACATATTTTAATAGAATCACTCAAGGAAAGGCATAATCACAGCAAACATGACTGAGAAACTTTCAGATAAAACATTTGCAGAGAAAAGTGAATTTAATTTTTTTTTGGGGGGGTGCTGAAGCTAAAAGAAATATAAGGGTCAAGACAATTATATAAGTAAGCAGTTAATCTTAGGAGCAGTAAAGAAAATACCCATAAAGAAGCTTTCCCCACTGATTTAACTGCACTTAAATCTGACAATGGGAACTATCCTGTCCTCCCTCCTTTCTCTGTGCCGCTCAGGCTCTGTGTAGTGCTCATGGGGAATCCTCAGGAGGCTGGGGTGCACTGTGCCAAGGCTGCAGAGGGGAAGCCTTTTCAGGAGACTTTTCCACTACAAAAAGGAAAAACAGACAATCCTGGTATGAATTCTAAAACCAAAGAACTCTACCCTCATTGTTTTTCTGGAAGACAGCAGATCTCCAGGAGTGATCTCAGCACAGAACTGGTACTACAGACATAGACAAGGTAGAGGAAGGAAATCAGAGCAGATTAACAATTTAGTCCTCAAGGCTGTTTAGAGACACTGAAACAGAAAAAGTATTCAAAATAAAAATGTTACAATATTGCAGGTGCTGCCAGATTACAGAGGAGTTGCCTCTGCAGCAGTAAAGTCCTTCTTGAGCTGATCATGATGTCATTTGTACCCCTGTGAGGTATCTCAGCCCCCTAGCACTGGGGAGATGGGCCTCCAGCAGGGCTGGCAGAACCCAGAAGAATTTGCTGGTGCCTTCACTGCTGCCACAAACACATCCTGGCCAGCAGAGCCAGGCACACAGCACAGCCAGCAAACAGGGTGACATTGGTGCTGGTTCCCATCCCCTCCTGCAAGACGGGCAGTAGGACAAGGACAGAGAGCTGGGCACAACAGCAGCAAACCCAAGAGTGGCAAGGAGTGGGCAGGGAGCTTCTGACTGCCAGAGCTGGCACTTTGCCTCTGGTTACTCATCTTCCCTGGAGCTTAGCCTCAGGGAATGCAGCTCCAGGCGATTCCTAACCTGCTCCCAACACGGGCTTGTGCCGGGCAAGGCAAACAGGACTCGCTTCTGCAGGCACCTGCTCACAGTGGCTGCAGAATGGGCTGTGTTGCCAGGGCTGGAAGGCAGGAGGATAATGGGCAGCAGCATCTCAGCGGGGTCCAAGGCAGGGACATAAAGATTCAGGCACTGAGGCTTACAGCTAATGCCATTCACTAACGCTGCTCTGATCCCAGCCTTGATCATGTCTGAGGCCACCAGCCCTGCTGCAGTTCCCCGAGGCTGGGTTTGGCACAGCTGCTCTCCTAGAGGCACCTGAAGCTTGAGGGAATAAAAGCCCCTTTTTTCTGCTCTTTAACTCTGCCCTGCTTTTGCTCTCAGGCAAGAGATGGGACCAGATCAGACCAAGGACCAGCAGAGCTGAAGGAGTTGGCTGCTCCTGCCAACCATTGGTGTTTCCCTGGCTCAGCTTGTGTCACCAGCCATGTTACCATGGGATACTGCCTCCTAACAGCACAGTGATGTAGAGCTGTTCTCCAGGAAAAAACAGGGGGCTGAGCTCCTGCTGCTGCCCTGGAAGCAGCACCTGGGAAGGGGCAGGACTGCTGCTGACCCTGCAGAGGCCACACTTGCCAAAGAGTCCCTGACCCAAGTCACAGCAACCATCACAGCTCCTGCAGAGACGCTTTCCCACATCTTTACAGGATGCACAACAGCGCGGGTACAAGTGATCTGCTAGAGTCACAAAAGAGCCTTAGAAACTGCATTTCTAGGATGATCACAGCCCTTATGTTAAAGCCAAGTGCTACAATTAAAAATAGATGAGCTCTGCCAGTGTTTTTTACAGAAAAAGATGAGCCAAGATGAGGACCACAAAATCTGGTCTAATTCAACAGCTACCAGGCCTAATCCAGGCTGAAAGACAGTGTGCAAGTAGCTGTAGTTATCAGGGTGGATTTATATTGCAAAATGGGAAATGTATTTTTAGAATTGAGCGTGGAAAGTGTCACTTCAGAACGAGATCAAGCTTGCCATGGCAGGATCATTATGGGATTTGCAGAGCACCTTCAAACACAGGAGTCTCCTGGGGTGACTTCATGTTAAACTTTACAGGAGACCAGGCACATTCCTGCAGGTGCAACAAGCCCAGCACAGCTGGGACTGGAAGGCCTCATCCCCAGCCTGCACCACGCAGCTCAGGGCCACACCAGGCACTTGTGGGACTGCTCCAACCCAGTGGCTGAGTGAGCAGAGGAACCACAGTGCTCTGTTCTCCCCAGGGAAAGCCCCAGCAATCTCTGTCTATGCCCCTGCCCTCCTGCCAGCCAGCATCTTGCACTGCCCCTCTTCTGCTTTGGGGAAAAAGAAAACCCCCAAACCAAAAGGGCTTTATTAGCCAGCTGCTGCCTTCCATCAGTGTTAAATCCATGCAAGTTCCTACAGCTGAGAGGCAAATTAGTTTATTAAATCACCTGTTTTGCAAATAGCACTGCACAGAACAGAGCAGCCACCCACAAACCAGGACACCGGCTGCTCACTTCCAGAGGCACTTCTGCAGAGCTTTAAGGCTAGAAAACTGAACTTCAAAGCTAGAAAAGTACCTACACTTAATGTCATTCTCATATGCATTCCCTTATCAGTTCCTTATACCTACAGTGGTCTCCCAGGGAACAGTCCTATCCCATCTGCTGGTTGAATCACCAATGCTTCTTGCCAGTCAAGCAAAGCTTTAAAAGCAAGTGAAAGCCACAGCTCTCACCTGGGGCTGGTCTTTGCAGCTGCAAGGGGTTGTTCTAGGCTGTCACAAGTGGAACTGTGATTGTCTCAAAGCCAGCATAGTGCCACCTCTTCCAGCCCCAAAATTTGTCCCAAAAAAATTGCCTTAAAGTTCAGAGTGCTTCAGTCAGCTGGTTGAGTACTTAGAATCTCATATTCATTCTACAGTTTACAGAGGAGTATTGCAATAATTTATCAAAGAACAGAAACCTGGGGGAACTCAAACCGGGAACCACAGTCAGAGCTGCTGCCCCTGCTGGTGATGGAACTTGATCCTCAAACTACTTACCCGTTGCTATGCTGCCTTTGACAGTGGGATTTCCCTGTCTCAAGCATTTGAATGCCCATGTTCTACTCTTTTAAAAATGGGATTACCAAGCCCAGCTTGAGTCAAAAAAGTATACAAAAGAGGCAGAGCGTGAGGCAGACTGAAGAGTGACCTTAGCCTAACACTTCCCAGAGACACAGCCAGGTCTGCTCGGACACCTTTGTCTGGCATGTTTTTTCTTTGGGGGGCTAGGGGGGTGAGGAGTGGGGTAGAGAAATATAGTGTAAGCATAATGTATCATCTTAAATGGGGTAGGGTCTTAACGAGGGCTGCATGTTCGGCATGAGCCTCTCTTCTTCCCCTCTGCAGTCAGATGTGCATGTACCCAACTGCACCCCTGGCTCCACACCAGCCTGCAGCTGGGCCTCCAACACTACTTTCCATATTCCTCCTACCATCCTGTGCTCCATCTGTGCTCACAGTTCAGCTCTGTGTTACTCATACTGCTTTGTAGCTTTCATCATGTCCTTTTCTGCTTTTTCATTCTCCTGCAGTCAACAAGATCAGGACCAGAGAAATGTCAATTAGATTTTGTGGAAGATGGAATCAACCACTCTTGTCATTTTAAAAGAGCCCAGACATTTAGTTCTGTTTTTTCTTACGTTTCAGTATTTGTAACTTACTCAGGGAAGAGATCATTTAACTGTGTCTTTTAAACAACAATCTCACCTTTAACACAGAGTTAAATATAAAACACATTGAGAGGACATATCTTAAAGGAGCCATTCAAAGCCATGACTAGGGAAAACATGCAAAGTCTTTACAGCTGCTTCTTTGTGCTCTTAATCCACATATGCAGAACAGAGAGATACCTGAGGTGACAACAGAAGGGCCATCCCCGGCCACCTTTCCCATCTCTTGGAAACAAAGCCACAGACAATCCCAGAACTTCTATTTTTGAAAAGTGTTTACTCACGTAGTTTAAATAAATTAATTTGCAAATAAAAATTAAAACTACAGTATACTATAGTTTGAATAAGATGATTAGAACAACTACAATACAGGGATTTCTTGCTGCATAAGTTTCATTACTTAATGCATATAATCTGGAAAATGTCAAAATCAGTTATATTTCTATGGAAAGGGAGTAACAGCAGTTACGTGTACATGACAGCTAACTGAACTTATAGTACAGATTTCCTGACACATGCATTTCCTGAGTGAACCAAACAATATATATAATTTCTTTTTAAAAATGGAGAAATAATTGACAGTCAAAGTAAGTAATTCATGACATCTAAGCAACACAGGTCTCTTTAAACAAAGAAAATTTTAGAACAGCTTCAAAAGAAAAATGAAAGCTTTGCTATAAAGTACAGAAATTTGTTACTGTCAATTATACAGTACATATTTTGGAAAAAAAAAGTATGAAGCTGGCCAAAAAAAGCTCAAATCAATCCTAAAAAGGTCAGGTTGCGTGTTTGCCATGAAGCACGGTGCATTGGCAGCACTGGTCTTTTCTGGTGGATCCAGAGGGAAAGGAGGGGGAGGAAGTGGAGAGCAGAGAGAGACCAGGAACCAGAGCCCACTGCAGCATCTCACACCCAGGATCTGAGCCCAGCCCAGCCTCAGCTCTCCCAACAGACTGCCAGCTGTGCCCAGCTGCCCAAGGATGCAGGGACACAGGCACACATCCTTTGGGTACCAGGCTCCACCTCTGTTCCATGTGTGGCCCAGATGAGCATTTGCAGCTGGCAGAGGGGTAAAGGCCAAGCCTGCGGCCCCCCCACCAGTCAGCAGGTGGTAGGCTGAGCATCCCCCAACAAAGCCCTCTGAAGCTGGGACTGCAGCCAAGTCACAGACTGCTCCCCACACACGTGCCCAGGTGCATCCACCTCCACCCTCACCCACCCCCAAACAGCAAGGAACAGAACAAGACTCATCTTTCAGGTCTGTTCATGTTTAACATTGGAAAAACCCTCACAAATGTCACTAATGCTAAATAAAGAGAAGTCTTAGCGTGAAGGGAGAAAAAAAATCCTTAATCTAAACTAAGTTGCATATTCGAAGAGTCTGGTAAATATTCTCCTCATAACCAGATCTTAAGTACAGTCCTACCAAAAAGACATTTTAAGAAATCCTTCTTACCTACCTTTCAACATGGTTAAAGCACAACTTTATGCCATCATTATTTGCATTAGCTTTGTTTAAAAAGCATTTTAACTATTCTAAGAACTCAGTATTTTAGATTAAAAGATTTTTCTACCATTTCCATCCCACGTTCTTCTCCATCCAGAACTACTCTACACATCCAATTGCTGGATGTAACACACTATGACCATGCTACTCTCTAAACATTCTAAATATTTTCAATAATAAAGATAAATAGAAAAGAGTTAATATACATGTTATATTTTACAATGTTTGCATCCAAGCTGTAAACTAATGTTCTTTGAACTATTTACCCTCCATATACAAAAAGAATGAAACAACTTTCAAACACTGTGGGCATGTGATTCAAAACCATTAAACTGAAGGCATCGAAGTTCACTTTACAACACTTCCTTCACTCTTCAGAAGCAGTTATTAACTAAAAAAAGCAGGCAGTCTCCCCCTTCTCCCCCAATTTCTTCAATTTCCAGACTTTTCTCAACAAAGAGGGATTCAGCTGTTGTAACAAAAAACAAAAAAAATTCTTCATCTTAATGCAAACCAGCAAAGCCCAGAGAATACGAAAAACAGTTGGTTTAAAAATGAGAATCGCTTAGCTTATCAGTTTACTGCAGTCCTTGGGAACACCTGTGTTAGTCGAGAGGCCCTTGGAAAATGAGCCTGATGTAACCCTGCTCACCAGCCAGCTGATGCGCACAGAAGGGACAGGCTGCGTGAAAAGTGTGAGTACCGTGAGGAAGAGGAATTTGGGACCAATATGCAGTTGTCTTTTCAGAGCACACGTGTCCACATGGGCTGAACGCATGAGTTGGAGGTCCGGCATCCACATAAAATCCCGCTTCGCACCCGAGCCACAGAGGCACATACGGGCCGACGGAGCGGCACATGGGGCACTCGCGGTCCTTGCCGTCCCTCTCCTCTTTGTTCCCCCAATTGTGGTAGCCGTGCACGTGGCCGCAGTTCAGGTACACCCACGGCTGCTTTTCATCTACAACATCTTTTCTCTTCATGCTGGGGAATGCCAGGGTGTTGAAGCCCACGGGGCACTGGGGCCTGGCCGCGTTGATCTCCTGCCTCAGCGCCTCCAGGTGCTTGACGGTTGGTGTGCGTGAGAGCCCCTCGGCCGTGCGCCACAGCAGCGTCGCCCCGCACAGGTCGATCAGGGAGCCGTCCTGCAGCTGGTTCGTCTCGTTCTCAACCTTGAGATGGACACAGACACAGAGAGCTGTCACCTAAGGGTCTCTGAAGAGTAACAATGTGCAGTTCCAAAATACAAATCTGCCTGGAAGATCTGTCACAGTTTCAAGCAGCTTCTGACTGCTTATACATGACATCCATAGAGAGCTCAGGATCATCTTCTCTCTGCCCTCTTTTTAAAAAAACAAAAACCCACCCCAAAGACCTAAGTGATTAATGTGTGCATTAAAATAGACCACATTAAATAAGGAAAGCTCCTCTCCCATCTTAACAACTTCTCTCTTCTCCATCCCTATAGCACTGCCAACTATGTCACTTGAAACGCATAAGGAGGAGTAGCACAAGCCTGGTTCAGTCCTCCATCATATTTTAGACTTTTCTTAAAACACACCTTCACACATGGCTTTCCTCTCCTCCAGTTAGCACTCCTAGCTAAATATGTCACTTAAAGTGTTCAATGTAGTATTTTGCTGAAATATCCCAAGTCACACTAAGAGCAATTATCTCCTGGAAATGTCACCAATGCTTTGGAAACAAGAGAAAGAGGGAAAACTCAGAATGTCAACATGGAAATGAATATCCAATAAAATTATAACTGTTCTTCATTATTCTATAAAAAAGGAAAAGTGGAAAAACCTTAAAAGCATAACCTCACAAGGGAGAATCAGGAAAATACTTTTAGAATGTGCACAGGCCTAGGACAGTTTGTAGAAGTACACAGTAGACTGGGAACTCAATTTAGGAGAGCAGGCTAGATGTGCAATTAAGTACCAGTTTGTAGATAAAACCAGTCAGTTATTCAGGTTGAGCAAGACACCTTTGTGCATGCAGACAGACACATAAAAGGCAGTGTAATTAATTAATTAATAAATTAATTAGAGGTGACAACTACACTGAATTCCAGAAGATTCCAGCTCTATGCCTAAACCATACCCCTTATGGCTGTACCATTTTAAACAGGTTGCATAAAACACTGGTCACTCCTCTCACCATTTTTCCCCTCTGTTGAGCTGATCTGGTTTCACGGAGGCTGAACACATTCCCACACACAGAAATCTCTCTCCACACCCCTGGCTTGGAGTCTTCAGTGAATCCATTACGAGGATGCATAACAAGAACTCCATTTGTTGTTAGTCCATCCATTTGCCCATCTGATGTCTTCCACTTTGCAGCTTTCTCCTAAAAGAAATTACATCAATGAGAACTTTTGATTTGACTGAGGTGGAGCTATGAATTAGTTTTAAAAGTAAGCCTGCACTGAACTTTGAGGAAAAAAGAAAAAAAACTCGCTTACCCCAAGAAAAATGTTTTTTGAGGAGTCAAATCCTGCAGCATATATTCTTGCTGTAAAGGGAGGGTTACGTTCACATATGATTCTGCAGGCAAACCTTGATATAGTGCTCTGCACTGACTGTGTATCTGAATTACTCTGACTCCCAGGAACTGTATCTATTACTACGAAGTCTATAGGACTCTCCGTTGACCGACCAATCTGGAAAGGGATTAAGAAAAAATGGGTCAGAAGTTTGTCTTTGGGTCTAGGAATATTCAAATTCAAAGCAGTTAAAAGCAATGATATAAAAATCATGACGTTACAGTTTAAAGCATTCCTGTCCACCAATCTATCAATTTAGGTTTCTAAAGCTGCATCTGAATTGATGAATTATTCTGCCTTCAAATGATCAAAGTTATTCTGAAAGCTGAGTACAGCCAAATGAAGGAAGGAGAAATAAAATGATGTAATTAACTCATTTCTAAGATGATTTCCCATTCAAGGCCTTTTCATCAGGGAGGTTACACTGAGGTCAGGCAGACCAGCTGCAGCAGCACCAAACAGCCAGGGAACAGCAGTTAGAGGGAAGAAAAGTGACATTCAGTCACTTTGCATGCCCAGAACATTCTAAACAGTGCCAGACTAAGTCAAGGTATAGATTATGCGAGCTGTCTCTTCAGTTCTGGTGGGTACTGAGAGGCAGCAAACCTTTTGTGAAAGACCAGGTGGTTGTGGTGGCAGAACACAAGAATGTAACATCTGACTACAATCAGATTTTCCTGGTAGCTGTGCCTCCTTTTCTGGCTTCAGGAAACCATGAGTTTTGCAGTCCCACACAACTGTACTGAGTTTGGCAGAACTGTATGGGTATCACTGCTTTTCCAGTCAACTCGTCTTTTTCTTTACAAAGTAAGAAGAAAAGTAATAACCCTTTCCCAAACATCCACACAGCTGGCTTTAAAGCCCCCTTACACACTACTACTCACTCACTTCCAGAGCTCTCAGGCTCTTTGAAAATAGGTGGTTACATTAAGACTGATTAACTGCTGAGCAAGAGACCCAAAAGCTTGAGGTGCTTTTTGGTGACGACTGGAGAGCTTTCATGAGACTAAAACTGCTTTGTCAGAATGTATTTTTCTATTGCTTCTTAAGCAGGACAACCCGTGAGTACATGAGGACTGCCAGGGGCAATTTCAGAGCAGCACACATGCCAAAGCATGCCTGGAGAGAGAACACTCACACAAACAATAGCTTATGCTGCAGTGATTTCATTACAGTCCTTTTGCTCCGTTTTAAGTATTTACAGTTGCAAAGCAGCTTCCTCCACCACTTCCCAACACCTCCCACCTCCTTAGATCCTGCAGTGGTGTCACAGCTAAATGCTGTGACAGCAAAACTCCTTGCCATAAACGAGTGGCAACAATGAGGGGGGAAAAAAAAAAATCTACGCAAGATCGCAGTCTGGGAATCAAAAAGAACAAAGCACACATTAAAAAAAGCCCCAAAAACAAACCCCTTCCTTTTGAGAAAAACAGGAAACAATTATAAGATATGAGGGCACACCACAGCTGCAAATGTGTTTGTGGTCCCTTCTCATACACACAGGAACTGCAGCTAAGTTGTTGAGAACTGCCAGCATCAGCACTGAGGCTCTCTCTTCACATCTCCCAGTGCTTTAGGCATTTCTGGGTTTGCTTAAAGAAGTTCAGAGTATTTTTCATATTAGTTGTGCCAAAAGCTTTCCTGTGCTTCCACACTGTATTTCTTCTACCCTGTCTCCAACTGGCTGATCCCAAATTCCTTTGTAAATGCCAGAAGCAAAGTTCCAAGTGCTAAAAGAGAACAGTGCCCTTTATCCTTCATTTTGCAACAAGGGACCAGGAGACAGGTTATGTGACCTGCAGACGAGCAAAGGCAAACCCATAATCTTGGGCATTAGTCACAAAAACCCCCAACTTTCACCTTTGCCCAAGTCTAAAAGTGATGCACAGACACACAGCCCTGTTCATAGGATGGCCTTGGGAATGAACAGAATTAAATTGCTCTGAATACTGAATGCAGAAGCTGACACACACAAACTTTTGGGTCTGAAGGAAAAGCCTGCTGAGAGAATACCTTGTTTGAAACTATCAAAAGTGAGAACACACTTACACATTCACTTCACATACCTGGAACATATCTGTGTTGCTGTCATGTGTATATTCAACTACTACTGTCTGGGCCCGAGACAAAGTGTAAGATATGCTGTGTTGGTCCTTATTACTTATTGCCTATGGAAAAATGCCAAATATTATTGAACCAGTGAAAATTAATTCTACAGTATACATTAGCAAGGCAGACGATACGTGTATATATATATATATATGTATATATATAACCAGGCTCTTCTTGTGCTAATTAATGCATTAAGGCAGATTGTTGTTAATGACACACCTGTAGTTAAACTTCACAAAACCCAGTCCTGGCTATTAAAAAAAAACTGAAGGATTGATTCAGCAACAGACCAAACTGGTCTCCTCACCACATGCTGCAACTAAATACACATAACCAGGGCATATCATTAGTCATGTTCTGTGTTAAAGGAATGATGTCCTGAACACAAAAGGACAAAACAACAAATGCAAAGGCTAAAACTGAATATAACACCTTCATGGCCATCTCAGCACGAACTTGGCCAACAGCAAAGTGAGGACAAAAACTGAGAGACTTCATTCTCAAAACAGGATTTGAGTTAATATGAAAATCAGTAATGACTGATTTAAGATACACAGACAAAAAAGTGGTGGTAAATAGGGTAAAATGGAAAAACTCAACACAAGTTGCAGAAGCTGTAGCAAAGGTTTCAGTTTGTTAGTCTAGATGTTCATTCTGCAATTACCCACTAGGAACTGAACAAACAATTCTAAAAGTGCTGTTAAACAACATTTACAAGACCACAAAGAATTTGCAAAAATTAACGTTATTTATGTTATGAACATAATTCTACAATAATTTTGGTTGGAAAAATGCTTTTGATTTCAGAATATTTCATGGCATTCCCTGAATTTAGGGTCAATATCCTGAAGCATCAAGGTGTTCTGGGAATCAAACACTTACTACTGTATTTGTTTAAAGGCCTGATCTTGTCACTGGCAATTTCTAAACAACCACTAAGCATCCTCAAATTCCATTGTTTTAGCAGAAATGCTCCATGACTTACTGAACACACACACTTAAATAGCCACGATACAGAAGTATTTCATAGCTATAACATACTAGTTTTGACATGAAATACAATTCAACTTCAGGGTCTAAGCCCTTCCTTTACTGCTTCTTAATGGGAACTCTGATTACAAGCCTTATGAAACATGCCCTGCAAAACCCACCTGTCCTGATCCCTGGGGAACTCCTACCCATTGGACAGAGCAGCAAGTACATGTGGAGCTTTGGGAGCTTTGGCAAAGGCTCATTTAAGTCAGCCTCATGTGAAGCAAAGTTAGTTCTAAAGCACGAGTGAGTGCAAAACCACAAAGTCTAGAACAGATGTCTGTAGTGAGTTTGGAAGGAAAGCAAAATAGAAAGTGTTTTATATGACTAGCCTGTGCCCAGAACATTCATGTTTCCAAACTATTTTTTTTCCTGGCCATGGCAAGGACCAAGCACCAAATCTTCTTCGCTGAACTGTTTCTTGCTAACCATGACAGGTGCTAAAAAGCCTTGAAAAAACATAAACCATTCTTTTCACAGTCAGAACTTTATGCTGTTTACACCATTTTGTAACAACTCTTTATACTGCACTAGCAGAAATCAGACAGACTTAAGCAGAGAAATGGAACTTACCTTTGCTGCTTGAGGGGTACAGGCAATATGCACAGTGCTGGGTTTCACCCCATTTGCCTTGGGCCTTTTAAATAAAGCAAACCTACTTTTCCTCCTTCCTCTATCTCCATTTGGGAGAGACCCATTGTACCTATCAAAAAGCACAGAAAAAGAACAATGTCCATCATTCCTGTATTACTTAGCTTCTCATGAGATACAGACCCACAAGAACTTCTATTCTAAGCACCAAGTGTTCTTAATCAGTAGTGTTACTAATTTCAGATTTTCAATTAATCACATTTAAATCCAAGAACTGATTAACACAACACTGAAACATGTCCACAGAATTACAGCACAGAAAAATCCTCACACTCTTACACACAAACACTTACCCCAATACAATCAATTCACCATATTTGACTGGTGCTTTTGATGGATGATTTTCTTGATCAGGAGAAAACATGAGCTTAGCTAATGACTTCTTCTCAAATTTCAGGTCTCTGATCAAGAGTTGTGGCACACTTTTTTCATTATTTCCTGTAAAAATAAAACCAAAATTAAGTTTAAGAGAAAATAATCTACTGATTACACAAACTTGCACACCTATCTGATATAGTAGGTACAGTATTTTGTGTTTTCCATGTTTTGATTTTGCTTGAAAAATAATTTAGAAAACATATATATGAAACAACATGAATTAAGGTATAATTGCCTTGAAGAGCTACCAGATCACAAAAAAATGCATTTAGAAAATTCCATTATGGCCTTAAAACATCCACATTTGTTTTTCTCCATGTTGGTTTTTAGAATAAGTGATACATAGCTTCATTTATTATATTTCATCCAGCTATTAAGTAGAACCAGAGAGGCATTAAATTTAAAGAAAAAAAACCACAAAGCAAGACCAACCCATCAGCTAGAGAGGCAGAAGTTTCATGGGAAGTGCCTCATTCAGAGCTTTCCAAGAAGTTTCTGGATTTGCAGATAGAAGGAAGTTGTACGACAATCTGATTTTGAGTCTACCATAAAAGTTTAGGGTGTGCAATGTGATCTCTCATGTTTAGCCAGAGACAGAAATGACATAAACATCTATTTGAAGGAGATTTCCTGAGGGAATTCCACAAAACTCCTAATGAAAACAGTCTTGAAGTGCATCTTTTCCTCAGACTTCTGCTTTGAGGAACAGTTCACATTGTATTTTTCACAGCTTCTCATTAGTAGCATTTCCAGACACTTTTGACCTACGCAGCTCATCTCTGACCTTCCTCTAGATAAAGCCTACCCAGCAGAGCACTTGCTTGATAAAGAAGAACACTGATGAGAGCCTGTTTGAGGCTTTCTTTAACAGAAATAAGAACATTCCTTTGGTCCTTCCAGGTAAGTTTTCATACCATCTCAAAGAGCTACTAATACTCTTTACTACTGATGGTTAACATACTGCCTTCTGTGCAAATGCACTTTTTGACCCACACAGCACTTCTTGAATCCTGTCATCAACTTTGATCACAACTGCAGTGCTGTATCTCCACTTTCTTCTACCTTAACTAGACCATAGTTATTAGCAGAAAGGATGTCGTCATGCAGATTTTATCTACCCCCATTTTATGTGCAAGAACAGAGAAAAGGACATGGCACTGCTTGACAGCCTGCTCACCTTTGTTCAGAAGCTGATGCAAAGATTGTTTATTGACCTTATGTCTGCACTCTCTCCCAGTCTTTGGTTCTTCACAGAGAAGCCTGGCCTTCAACATGTTTTCTCAAATCTACCAACTTTATATTCAGTATGCATATGCTGATTGCCATCTGCAATCAGCTCACAGTGCTCTCTAAAAACTCAAGTTTGCTCCTTCATGCTATTCCACCTACTTGAGAGGGCTTCTCACAAATACAGGTAACAACATCTCACTGTTCTCAAAATGTTTGCTATGATGCCTGCAAACACAACCAGGAGGCTAAATAGAAACTTTTTTTTCCCCTCCTTTCATGTCTCACTGTTTTCCAAATCTCTTCTCTGATTTTTCAAGTCTGGGTACTGTAGATTTCACAGTGCCTGAAACAAGTTAACTGCAACCTGTTTTTATGGTTAGCATGTAGCATTATCAAAAGAGTACCATGACCCACTGAGAGATGAGTGCATTGCAACAAACCTGATGGGCACAACACTGCTGTGAAGTGTCTGTGTCCATCTCCAAGAAAGTGACACCAAGCTATTCCTGCTGCTTGGGAAGCAGCGAGCACTTTCACTCTGCAGCTGTCCTGGTTCAAGCCTTAGGGTACCCATCACTCAGCTGGTGCTGCAAGTGCATTTTACTCATCCAGCAGAACCCCCGGTCACATAGGAATAGCAGCAGTGGCACAGGAGTCAAGAAATATAGTTTGCTCCAAAGCATTTCTATATTGCTGACCCAAGTGTAGCAGTAACTCCCCTGGGATTGTTAGGTTTTGCCTTTAAAATTCTAAAATAAAGACATTAAAGTGAACTCATCACATGAAAATACGATCTTAAGTCTTTATACGATGCCAGTAGTTACATCAAAGTGGAGATTGCCCAATTTGATCAAGAGAGCCCCACAACACTGTGTTCACAGTTTTCATGTCTTCTAGGGTCCTCCTTACCTCCTGGAGTCACACCCAGCTTTGGAGCCACACTCTCTGAAACTCTGTGCCTGTGAACACACCTCAGGGCTGCTTTGCTGATGTTAATACTGAACTATATAGATCTTAGTGTTTCTTAATGCTCAGTTCTTTAGACACATTTCCCTTCTGAAGTATTTCTACTTGAGTGTAAGTCTTCACAATTTATCTGTATATAAATATAAGGATATATTTTCTATGAAGTATTTTTATGATCAACTTCAGCATTTCTTGTTTTATTTTAAAATCTTGCATTATAACTGCTTGTCTAATTGTCTTCTGAAAGAGCTCATGTTCTCATCTCCTCCCCACATGATTAACCCATTTTCTGCTTGAATACTGATCTCCTCAACAACCTCTCCCCTGCAATTCAGTCTTCTTCACATACAACTAACTTCATCTTGGCCAACAGTTGTCCTTTGCAGGGGACAACTTAAAATTGACATTTAACAATTCACAAGAAATACTGCCATGAAACCTACAGCAGTGCCTACTAGGAAACAGCAAAGGACTAGGAAGTACCATGACACGGTAACCAAATATTTAAATAGTATAATCCCACATTACAGTGTTAGATAAAGAGCTAATCCTTTCACTTAGAGAAAGTGGGAAGGCAAACAGTAAAAATAACTTTAGCCATTAGTATAAGAACAGGTTTGGGGTAGCTTCTCCTCTTCCTCTGTTCACCCAAGTGAACAATTTTAATTGTTCACTAAAAAACTAAAAAAATACATCCCTCAGTCTGAGTCAACTTCAGAGTCTCATGAAAAAAACACATGAACAGTTAAAGGAGACTGTAAAGCGTTACCTGAACAAGTGGCCAGATAACTGAGCAGAAATGATAAAAGGGGTCAGCAGTTCCCAGGGACAGACTTCAGCAATACAAGGAGTTATATAGAAAATCTCAGTATTAGGAAAGATGCTCCACATCTATTGCTCAGCTCCTCTTCAAAACATTTTCTTTTGCTTTACATTTAAAGGAATCCAGTCAAGTTTATTTTGCACATGACAGAAACTAGACTTAAGGAAGGTTTGAGCATTAGAAACCTAGAACCATCATACAACCATCGTTAATAACACAGCTTGCTCATCCACTTTCAAAAGTCTGGCTTGAATGCTTGAACTTCTTTTTTTTTTTTTTTAATACATCTCACAACCTTTATGAGCTTCACACACCACTATCACAACTACTAACACCCCCAGATTACTTCAACTCAAGCACATACAAAATTGAGCGCTCTTAAAAAAATAAAAAAAAAAATCAGTCCAACATACACACTACTTCTCATCCAGTGTGATCTGCCTGGTTCACTGTACCCCAAAGAAAATATTTTTGTTCCCAGATATAACGCAGATCAATTACATCCTTCCAATGAGGCCCTGAAGACCAGTCCAAGGGAAATTTCATGTTTGCAAATAAAACTCAAGTGTTGTCCCACTAGAGATGCGTCTAATCTGCCATGTGATAACATCTCCACTCCTGAAACAGAGCAGGCTTATGGATCATTTAAAGCTGAGTGGAGAACTTACAGGAAGGAATGCTGTCGAATAGAAAAGATGGATCCACTAAAATATATAATGGGCCTTCTCTCGTAGTATAACCTGACCAGTTTTTATTCCTAGAGTATTACAAGAGACTTCTTCAAAAAGTCAGGAGGACTAATCAAAAAGACAACTTGGCTCTGAAGTGTCTTTATATAGCTAAGGAACCAACTGTTTGAACAAAATATATGCAAGTTACGTTTTTGCAGCAGCATTTCCAGACATCAGTGCAACAGGCATCCTTGGAGCAAGCTCTGAACAACAGACTGTTATAAACTCCTCCAAGAACCTTCAACACTGCTAAAGAATAAGACATCAATTACGAGATCCCATCTCATCCAACGTTCTTCCAAAATCCTTCCAAAAATCATAGAACTGGCAGCAGTAAACTTTTCACGTCAAGATCTCTACTTCTGCGGAAGAGACCGAAGCCTGAAAACCCTTACCTTTGCACAGTACTGTACTATGGATTTGAAAAGAATTTGTGAGTAAAGCAACTTGCATGGCTAAAGGCAAGCACAACTGTTTGTAGTCAGCCCCAAACCACAATGGGTACCAGTTAAAATCCTTCAGCATCAAAAATAGGAAACTGCAATGGGAAGAACTCATGAACAGGTAATACCTTTTTATTCTTAACACTTGTTCCTCTGGGGGCAGCAGAAAGTTCAACAAGGATAACTTGCTCAGTACTATCATGTGCGACTGTTTTGAAGGATTGAAAAGTGATAACAACTAAACTGAGAAAAGCATTTAAAATTTGTTTGAGGAATGTAAATCTGGTTTCTTACAAGCCTTCCGCAGTACTCACTAAAGTCACAGAAGGCAAAGATTGCTACAGCAGAGAAAGCAAGCCACAGATTTCTGACTCCATTCCAGTAGAAGGAAAAGTCATATTGTTATAGTCTCTCGTCTCATGCAAACACCGGTCTCTACATCCAGACTATTCCCTGGGAAGACCTCACAAACCATGCTTCAGAGTACATGAGGTTAAGCGCTCGCTTTCCCTGAACACATCATTTTCCATGGGGGACAGTGACAAATTGAATTTCAGTTGGTTTTGAACTATCAGTTCTAGCTTACCAGTCATCCTCAACCATTCAGCTGCCTTTCCTGCTAACGAGACTCACTCACAACTAGTCTTCAAGTTGCTTCAGCAAGTCTTCAGATTTTGTTTGCAGTAAGGCAAAGCACCTTGTGAATAAGTTTGCTATTTCGTAGACCAAGTACAGCTTCTGGAATTGCAGCAAGAAAAGCAGTATCTTAATGGTTAAAATGGAGCACGGGGAGGGGAGAACATAAATTCAATGAGCCCAAGCAGAGATTCATTAAACACTCGGCTGCAAGCTAAAAATACTAGAATAAAAGTCTCTTTGTAATAAATTACCGTCATTTTCTAAACACAGAGCCAGCATTATAGGCTGCTAGCAACTGTAGCTAGTGCCAGACTAGCCCTTTTCTAAAATACTGCATAGAAAACCACTCTCACAGTATAGAAAGAAGTCCTCTGTCAATGAGTATATTAAAATAAAACTATGCTGATTCAGATGCAAAAAATGGGAATTTTCCCCTCCATTTTTATAATATTATCTTTATGTTCTATATCTACATATTTAAAGGTTTGGATTTTTCTTTGGCTTTTAGAAATAAAGCACGAGACATGTACGGACGTTTCTGTTTTTATACTATTTGCTATTTGCAGTTCTCCACTGACTACTCTTGCAATTCTCACATCCAGCTCTTCCCCCAGCAGTTCTGTGTTCAACCAGAGGGGATAGGGACAAAATGGAATCCAGTCCTTTTGACAGGTAGGCAGTGACAAAACAAGAGGCAACAAACAAGCTAGAACACAAAAAAGTCCCCATTAGCTATTATGGGTGGGAAAATCCTCAGTCCACAGAGATTGATATCTCCATCCTCAGTGATCAGCTGCATGTGGCTCTGAACAGCCTGGCCTAAGGCAATCCAGTCCTGTTGAGTCCAGGGGCTGAACTAGACAACCTCCCAACCTAAATTACTCTAGGAATACAATTAATTTTAGGAAGCCAACACAATTTTATCAAGCAACTGGAATATGCACTTTGGGTGCACTTTTGACCAGTTAGACATAAATTACAAGTAACTCCATTACCAATGAAACAAGATTTTGTCCTTATCCCTCCAGATTTACATGTTACTGTCTAAAACTTTATTTGGATTGAAAATCCCATACTGCAAACAAGCAATTCACATTGAATAGTGTGACAATACCTGACAACACACAAGCAGGACCCAAGTTTGCCAACGTGCATTTACACATTTAAGCTCTTTACCACTCCCATTTCCACTAGGCAAGTTTCTTGTGACTGCAAGATCAGAAACCAAAATCCCCTGAATACATGTACAGTATTTCAGCACTGCACACTCTCTTCTCTGGTTACATCTCACTACTTCAAAGGAGAAATTTTGATTACCAGATTTAAACAGCCAGAATAATGAAGTTAAAAGTCACTATGAGACAAACAAGCTGTACAGAATATTAATCTCTCAAGACGAATATATCTGCAAGCATGGAAGAAGGAGGAGGTAGTATGTAATCAGAGAGAAGCAAAAGAAAGAAACAAAAAAACCCCACTCAACCCAAAACCCCTCAGTAATTCCCAGCAGACTGACTTCTTATTTGAGCATGTGTTCCCACCAAGCCCAAGTTGCCAGGTTTCACAAACAATATCAATAATATTACTGATCTCCACAGGTGGGAGCAACAAGGAATCAGCTCCTTCCTTCACTGTGTTTCTGAAAGCTGAGACAAAGGTTGAGAAATCACTTTCTTCTATGTGATGGGTGAAGTAACTTCCACTACTGGAAAGTTATTCTCCTTTAACTCTTTCTCCTATCAATCTTTTTGTAAGCTTGTATTAAAATAGTTTTTACTGATCACTGGGTAAAAAAAGCATGTGTTTATCAATTATAGTTTTCACACTTCTCCCAGTTTCCAGTTAAAAACAAGCTCACGTTTCCTTCACACACAGCCCTGCAATTTTAACATCAGCAGGTTTTAGACTCCACTTTTAAGATTAGCCAGATTCTGTCTACAGTGTGCTTCCTTCACTACAGATGCACAGGGAAGGTATAGTGATGCAGCTGTTAGTGCAATTTAAATGCCTATCACTTTAGATCAATAGCCATACACTACCTTTCTAAGGCAGGATAATTCATTTTCTTATTTTTAGAAAAGGGAGTTTTTCAGCATCTAAACACCTCAAGAATAAGCCTTGGGAGTGTGGAATATCAGTCTAGCTTTTTGCTTTAGTATGGCTTATTATTTCTTTAGTCTATACTGTACACCGTTTCTTTTGTAACTCAATACGCTTAGTCATCCACTACAAACACACAAGTGCCTTATGATATGAAAGCATCAAAAACAAGACAACGTGGCCAAGCTCTGAAATGAGCAAGCAGCTGATCCTGGACAGGACACCCAGCATAAACCAATGCAACAACTATCTGCTACCATGGCTTGAGAACATCTGTAAAATCTCAATATAGAGTTTTTTTCATTGTCATAAACAGAGTGAAATCATCTTTTTACCATGGACATCTGCCATTAGTGGGCTGGTCATCCTGGAAACAAGTCATGCAAGAGTCAGAGCACACATACACACAAAAAAAGCCCATTGTCTGTAGACACTTTCAAAGGGGCATTAACTTGATACACAGGAGCAAATCTACTGTTTTGCTCCAAGGCTACAGCAAACTTTTTCCAGTCTAAGAAACAGCAGTTTTGGTTGAATTGGCAGCTAGCAGTCTGCTTCAGGTTCTGTTCAGCCTCAGAAGCAAGTCTGAGAAGTTCCCAGCAATTACAGGAAAGACAGGAACAGTGCCTTGAGGACAATCAACCTTGCTCAATGAACAAGGGGACTATTTTAGAATAGGACTTCTATTATAGGCACCTATATGAAAATCTGTACTTTATGATAGTACTCAAAAATAGCATTCCTCTTCAGAAGACAGAAAAAACCCCTCTAAGCACAGGGGCTTGATTTCAATCAGACCTCTACTAACTTCAGTTCTCTTATTCTGAACTGCCATTGATGACATGAGAATGTGGTTGCGTGTATTAAACCTGAAAGATTTATGTAACCAATAACGATCCACGCCAAAAGACTGACAAAAATCAATTCTGAAAATACTCCTCTGGAAAAAAAAATAGTCCAGAATTTTTTTCAGTTATGAAAAGTAACAGCTGATCCTCCCCTGAGGAAACCACGATAACCTCCTACGGGTTATAAATGATGTAATTCAGACTGCGTGTGGGAAGCCAAAAACATTTGTCTTTTAGCACAAGGTGTCTATTTTAAAGCTGTCACTGCAATATTATCTGTATCCTTAATTAGCTGAGAAAGTTTTTCACCAGTTAACCTGTTCCATTTACACGCAGTCTGAACCCCCTTGCCACCCATCTCCTCCACGTCAGCTTTCGGATATAGCGGTGACAACGTGCAGAGCCTCAGCCCCTCCGACACAAGGGCCAAACACCACAGCTTGTCCTTGTTCCATCAGCTGAACTACCTGTCAAAGTTACTCACACAAGCTACTTCACAAGATTAATTTGCAGCTTTCTCCATGAAGTTTTGGCTGCACTTGCACCTTGCCTGTTAGTACAAACTCTGTGTGTTAGGCTGAAAAAAGTACAGTTGTGATTTCATTTTTATTTTACTCAGATGATCAAATGAAGTTTATCTATAACCTGATCAAATGAAGTTTATCTATAACCTGTAACCCCTATGAAAAAGCCATAAAACAATACTGCATAGAGGCACACTGGGAGAACATCAGGTGTTCATTAGCCATAGCATACCTATTTGTATCTTCAGAGAGTACCTTGCAAAAGTACAAGCAGGAAAGAAAAAACTTCACACAATACTAGTACAGAAGTACAGTTCTGCTGCAGAGAACTCTACAGTTAAAAACCTTTAACATTATTCTCTCCACTGCTTCAGACAAATGACACAGTCTCACCTTAAAAAAAGAAAAAAAACAGCAGTCCCAACTTTCACTTTGAGTCAGTCACAAAAGCAAAACTTCCTAAGAGTCTAGACCAAAACAGAGGCATCTTATTTTCACACAAAGCAATAGAACTTTTCAAGCTTTCATTACTGAGTCCAGAAAAATCTACTGTCTGATGCACCTGTACTGGAATATATGGCTAAGGAGCCTGGGCTTACAAAAAACCACAATGACTTCTTGTTCTATATGCCTGAATGTTACAGTTTTACCTTTTATGAGCCTCTGATTTCCTGATGAGGCAGTTCATGTACCAAAGTATCTGCTAAATAGCTCTTTGTATTAGACTAAAGCCTTTTCACATAGCATACTATATTATCTTGCAAAAACAGGAATTACAGTTAAAGCCTTTTTTTTCCTATTTAGACAACAAAAATATTTAACAGCTCCAAGAGAAATTCCCCTGGGTACAATTTTGTTAGGTAATGACAGTTTTAAGGTAGCTTGCTCTGCATCCTAAAAATGAGAAGTGACTGACACTTCTTATGATCAAACAGCACTTATTAAGTCTCTGTGCACTCTGAATATCTCTGCCTCTCTGAGGTGGAAGGACAGCCTGCAGACACTGCCTGCTCTCAGATTTCCTTTCCACCGCATCACCGAAAACCACTGCAACTGAGGAGGCTTTTAGAAGAGAGACTGAAACAATACCACACTAAAACGGAAAAGCGATGGCATGCAGAGCACTTACCAGAATATTTGTGTCCTTTCAGTATTCCTACACAGTAGACAAGAAAAAACCCAACCCTTCGATCTTGTTAAAAATCAGCTGAAATCCACCAACTCCTTTAAGCCCCCAGCAACTGCCAGACTGAGTGACTGCTCTGCGTGCTTTTACTTCAGCCGTGGGAAGCGCCTTCTGCCTCAAGAGGGGCTGGCTCTGCCTTGCGTAAGCTGGGTAAACACCGCGGCACCACGCAGCATTGGCTGGAGGCAGAGCCAGCATCCTGCTCCTGCTCCATCAATTCATCCATCCCTGGCCCCAAAAAGGAAAAAAGGAAGCGGAGGGTGTGTTGAGAACAATACTGCAGCCCAATTGCCTGGTAGCTCTGTGGATGAGGCTCTCAGAGAAACACTGATTTATTTCCTTCTCTTACATAACTGTACCCATGCATGCTATACCTTTTCTTCTCTTTTTTTTAAACCATCATTTATTAGCCCAGCTAGCTTTCCTCACCTCCCACACAAAGAGTAATTTCTTAATACAGTGAGAATTATACCAGCAGAAACTCCTCAGGCCTTGCTATCTCCATTTTCACTAATGATGTAGAACTGGACACATGACAAACCTGCAGATGCCACTTGTGTGTACAGGACTGTCATCGCCAATGATTCTACAACAGCTCATTCCTGTAGGATACACGTTTAGAAAGGCAAATCTGCATGTGCCAGACCAGGTTATGAGCTCATTTCTCATTCCACCGACATTGAAAGCACTGCATCAAACCAGTGGGTGGGATAATTTAAATGTCTGAGCCATGGAGTGGTGATCAAGCCACCACAGCTTCCAAGTTACCTCGTGGAGTGGATCACGCAAATGCTGCGAGGCTGCTGCAAGCATGATATGACACAGCAGCTTAACCTTTACATCACATTTTACATCACAGCTGTAGTGGGCAGCTGTGAAGAAGGGGTACATGGTTACCCTGGCTTAAGCAATGTAGATATAGCCTGACATTTCACATCATCAAGTTGTACAAGTGATTGTTGCTCCTGTTTCTGCTGCTCTCTCCTTGGCTTGCCACCTCAATTTTCTAAGCACAATTTTAGCGACTGATCTGTCAACATTTTAAAGTTGTTTTATCTGCTCTGTTATTTTTCAGCTGTATCTCTTCCCCAGTTCACCTCACACTACAGCCACTGGGTAAGACTCAAATATTAGAACCAACAAAACAGCTTCTTTGTTCACAATGCCATAACACAGCATGAGTTGCAGCTCCACGTAAGTCAGCTTCACTGCTGAGAACAAGGTGAATGCATCCCTCTTTTCTCTCTCCTCAACCTGTACTCCACAGCCAACTTTCCCCTAAGTAATACTGTACAGCTGTACTGTTACAGGATCTTGTCACCTACCCAGAAAAATCAGCTGCAGAACACCTTGTCTTAGGATATTCTGGATAATAAAACTATTCATAGGCTCAAAGACACTTGTTTTTCTCCTATTGTAGATTACCAAGCACAAAGATACCACTTTGCTCCACAGAAGTGACTGAGACACAGCTGCTGAACACTGGAAAGTGCCTGGAGAAACACTGATGTACAGGTGCTCCCTTGTTTCCACTCTTTGGTCACTGAAAAACCCACACTACTGAACACTGCTCTGAAATGGTACGGTCATTATCACAGCTATCAGATTACTAAGCTAGAAAGGGTCTAAGGGAAAAACCAAAACCACACACAAATCCCCAACTATTTCAACACAACTAATTTTGCTTACCTGTTTGTGGGTTTATTCTGTTAGCCCAATGCAAATGAGGGGATAGGGACCTTCTGCATCAATCTCAACAGTAATGCCAGAGACTCATCAAGCCCAATCTCAAGATTTAAGTTGAATCCTCCTCCCTGTCAAAAAATCAATGGCCTCAGACTACAGGCACACAAACCAAACTTTTCCACTGGTAACATGCAGATGTTAAAATGACGCTTTTTACTGGGATGGAGGAGTCACACCACCCCACCTCCCCCATCACTCTCAAGTATTTTCTATTTCGTCCCAGCCTATACAAAGTTGGGAGCATCAATGCTGTTTTAATCAGGGCTAAGGGTTTGCTTTTGTGATTTTGTTTCAAAAGCAAAAAAACCAAACAACCAAAACCACATCAAGACCGCATTAGTATCACTTAACAGACAGATATGGCACCAAGAGTACAGAAGGTGCTCTGTATTCAGGTATTTAACTGCAGTGATAAGTTACATTGGTATGACCACTTCTAGGTTGCATTACATTTCTCACACAAGTTGTAAAACTTGAGTTGTACTATTTCAAAAGTGTTCATCCTGAAAAGCAGAACTTAAAGACTAATTTGCTTCTAGAACTCCTTTATTCTCATTTTACAGATACAGCTGCTCAGAGTTCAGGTTAATAAGCTTGTAAGATTACTTTATGTTGCAGCCACCTAAGAAGGTACAGTGAGCAGCTGCAGGTGGATTTGCTTTCTACCACCCCACCCAGCCTCCTGCAGTTAACAATTCTTACCTGCCTTCATATTAGTGACCCTTCGGAGCTATCAGGCAACAAACCACACAATGTCCTTTTTATAGCTAATCATGACCCATCTTAATTCAGGTTATTTTAGGGTTTATTTTGCCCTTATGCACACTTCTATGTGGCTGCCTCTGAATCTCACCCAACAGATTTTGAACCACTTTGTTTCCCCGCCTGTGTTTACGGACAGCCATACTCTACTCAGCTGTTCTTGTGTCAACATTGCCCCCCACTTTTATGATGAGGAGGGTTTAATGATTTTCTGCATGCAAGAACCGTGCCATGCCTTGAGGACTGGAAGCAAATGCCTCCAGCACACTGTCGCTAGGCAAGCGATCTGATTTCTCCCAGAGTACAGATACTATGCCAGACTAAAACAATGCAATCTGTAGCCCAAGATATCACTGCTAATTACATGAAGTGATGCTGAACTGCAGGGGAGGTTCTTTCCTTAAAGTTGTTAAAGAAAGAATGGGCTGTATCGTCATGTTCCTCTATCTGACTCACAAGCAGATGCTGTACAGTTGGATACAATTATATGATTTCACATGATATTCAACAGGAGTTTTGAAGAGGAATGCATTTCTAGCTGTTCCAGCGAAAAAGACAGCCTTACAGGTAGAGGCAAAGGGCAATACTATGGCCTCTAGTGCGCAGACTGGCAAGAAGCCTGAATGGCAAAGTTTTCATGCTGGAGTTAACCTGATCAGTATATTACTACTAAATTTCAAACATTTCAAACATGACATTTTAAACAGCTGCTGATAATTTTATTCAACAAAACAGGCAATGAGTGGAATAAAAACCCCACGCAGGAAAAGAGCTTGAAATTACTGCACACGAGATATATAAGAACAGAGATGGAAGAAAAGGAAACACTGAGAAAAGGGAGCAGAAAACATGGAAGGCCAGGATGTGTAACGATCCCACAGGGGAAGTATATTTGTACACTCAATACTGAATGCTGAACATACACTATACACAACCTGAACTCTGTTTCCCACAAAGTCAGGGGCTGAACTCTGATCAAAGCCGATGATATTGACAAATATTTCATCTGTTGTAAAGCATTAACACTGTTAGAGGGCTCTCAGAAGCCTAACCTCAGGCGCATGAGGGAAAAAGAAAGAAGGGAAGATTACTGACTTACCAGCCCCATTAATCTTTTATTGTGTTACGTCACATGTAATCTCTGTGCAAGGAGTTCCCACGTTACACTGTTAATAAAAAGTCATACTACAGTGTTTTAAGGAGATTATGGAGGGGGAAAACAGCCTGAAGCCAAGAACATGCTATTTAGAGTATACAATAGAAATGCTAATCAAATAATCTGCAGGAAGAGGAAAAGGGAAGGAAATGACCTAATCCCCTGCACTACTGTGTGGTGGCTTATGGCAAGAAGTAAGAAAGTTCTTATAAGGGCCAAGAAAACAAAGGTCCATTGTTATAGCTACAGCTTCCAGAAAAGAACCCTTTTCTGCATCTCAAATTTCTGTGACATGAAGGGTAGATGGTACTTTATGAACTCTCCTACACTGACCACTTCTGGAAGGGGTGGGAGAGGTTAATTAGATTTGCAGGGCAGCTGGGTAAAAGATCTAAATAGAATCTCAAGTTCTTAAGGCACAACAAATGCTCCTTCGAACAGATTTGCCAACTCTAAAATGTCTTTCATCCAGCCATGGTGATCCTAAAGCAACTGTGGAGCAATTTGTCCTCAAAGCAGCCTAGTTACAGAGTGGCAACAAGTTGTCAAACTGCACAGAGGCATTTCCCATCACAGGAGTCATACTCTGCCATCAGACAAATCTACTGAACATTTCTTATGAAATCCTTTCCCTTTAATTTTTGTGCGCCTGTTCCTCAGCTACACCAGGGAAGTCCTTCACAAGAGAAATAGGGCCCAATGAGCAATTCAACACGACAACTATTGCCCAAGTAGGGCATTTGGGAATTAAGCTGCTCTTAAGACAATGTTGTGATTTAACCAAACCCAGCCAGTCACCAAGTACCATGCAGCTGCTGGCTCACACCTTCCCTGCCCCATGAGACAGGCAGGAGAATCAGGGGAAAAAAAGGTAAAACCCGCAGGTTGAAATAAGAACAATTAAGTAATTGAAATAAACTAGACATAATAAGGAAAGGTGAGCCAATATAAAAGGAGAGAGAAAGAAAACCCAAGAAAGTAATAAACAACACAATTACTCACCACCCCACTGACTGATGCCCAGACAATCCCTGTGCAGCAGCCAGCCCTTTCCAGCCAGCTCCCCCCAGTTTATAGCACTGGGCATCCCGGTATGGAACATCCCTTTGGCCAGCTTGGGTCACCTTTCTTGGCCATACTCCCCTCCTACCTTCTTGTGCAGCTGAGGCTGGCAGAGCACAGGACCTTGTAAAGGCCTTGATTCAGAGTCAGAACTACTCAGCAACAATCAAAATATCAGTGCATTAACACTATTCTCATCCTAAACTCAAAACAGAGCACTGTATCAGCTACAAAGAAAATTAACTCTATCCCAGTTGAAACCAGCACAGATGGTCATTCACCTGGCTTCAAGTACCACCCTGAAACATCAGACATGCTGAATTGCTAAAAATCCAAGACTGAAAGAATGATAAGCAAAGCCTCATTCTAAAGAAAGCACATTTGTTTCCAAAAAAGTCAAACTGATGCAAGCCATCTGCCAAGTCAGAGCCATACAGATGTAGTTGCAGCAGGCTTTTTTCCAAGACAGTAAACTTTAGTTTCCCAGGTGCCTGGAAAAAACTATTATAAAAGGGTTTCTTTTTTTAAGGTTCTCTGGGATCATTTCTGGTTCAATTAACCCTGGCTATACCCAAGCACTTCCTTAAAGAATTGTTTAGCTGTTGTCCTGCAATATTTCAGCATCACAACTCAGACTCACTGAGCTTCAGGTATTATGGTTTCCCCTAAATAAAGGGAGGCCAAATTTGAATTCATTTCCAAGACACAATTTTTGTACTTGCAAAGCCTTTAAGGTTATAGCAGAACTAGCCAAACCTGCATTACCTGATATTTTTCATTCCCACAAAGCCAGATCATTTAACCATGGACTTGTACAGAGAATGTTAAGACAGACAGTTGTTTGAAGCAGTAACACTTCCAGTTCTGAAAAATACCTTTGCCTCATTTTCAGTGACAAAAAACATGTCATATTAAATTATTCATTCAGATTAGCAAAAAAAAGGACAGGAAAAGTATTCAGCTATAGAAATTCAGCTGTAACTGGCTGTCTCCCCACACTCACACTCTAGGGAGAAAACATCTTAAGAGCGACGAAGTTTAAAAACAATTCAGTAGAGATTCTAATCAACTCCCACATCTCACAAATGGATTTCTAATAAGAAGGCAAATACATTTTTCCTCAAAGAGACTGTGAAGCAGAAAAGTCAAGTTTATACAACAGCCCTCTGCTTTATCCTAAATTCCTAACCACACTTGCTAGACTCTTGACACTCACCATTTTGACTGCAGTCCCTCTGCAATTCTGATAAAAAAAGTGCTGGATAACCTCAAAATGGTTCACCTCTGTGTGTCAATGTCCCAAGTCCATCGTTCATACCTCAATATTTTGCAAATCACTGCTATTAAACATAACCATCTTACTATATTGTTCCTCCTCACTTCAAACTTTAGACAGTCTTTACATAAGGCAGAAAACTTGGTCCTTTCTAAACATATCACCTGCAGCATTTGCACATAAAAACATATGACCTACATTCCTCTGGAGGGCTGTCAGGGGCTGCCTCCTCTCTGCAAGCCAAGGGTCAGGTTTTCATAGTGGCCTGCTAGGAGATATTAGAGCTCTGTACAGACACAGGGGGTTCAGTACCTCTGTTTCCCGTACTTCTGACAGTCAAGGATGTCTTTTTAGGAATACTTTAAATACTGTTGTATGAGCTCAGGTACAGAACAAATGTTACTTTAGACCATAACTGAAGAGAACAAGAATTGAGTACTTGTGTCACATGCAATAGGTTTCTAACAGAGGTATACTGAAATATATCCAGATACGTTAAAAGCTGCCCTTTAAAAACAAAGGTGAGCCTACTTCTATGCTAATACAACTTGTATTTATACATAAACACAAAACAAACCTTTTGCACACTTTAGTTTCCATATGCACCACCTCCTACAGTCAGCAATTCAAACAGGACAGTTCCAATAGCTCTTTGTGTTAGAACACCTGCCTGTTCACAGTTTGTTACTGCTCAGAGAAAAAAAATCCCATGCCAGTCGATCAGATCTTTTTCTTTAATTTCTAATCCCGTGGGCAGCGCATGATTTAGCATATCTAGACTGGCACAATACTTCCTACACTTCTAATCCAATTTGGGTAAGAGGTTTATTGCTTATAAAAATAAACAGGCAGTTGCACTTTACCTAACAGGCACTAACACCTAACAACAGAAAGGTCACTCCCGAACAGTAAGAACTCAGAGCTAGAGACGCCATCCCTAAATTCTACTCCTTGGCTGAGACAGAAATATAGTTACTTCTTTAGAGGTACAAGGGAGAACTGGTAGGTACTCTTTGCTCTTGTCAGATGCAATGTTTGGCATTATTATGCCAGATATATTCCCACCAAAAAAAGCTGAGGATGGAATTCCTCAATCATGGAGATGGAGCTGTACTATTTCTATAAGGACCCAAGGGACTTTGGTCTGACCATATGGTCCAGTCTTAATTAAGAGCTACAGAAATCACTATGTTTAACATTTGACTTATGATTGGAGGTTTTCAAGGTTATCAGTAGTTTCAAATTTTCAATTGTATGTGCTAAGAGAAAAATATTACCTTCAAATAAGGGAAGGTATCTAGCTCAATATGGCAACTTTAAGTTAGTACAGCCTTCAGTTCCAACCGGAAGAGGAAACATTCTCAAGCATGTGGGTCATAAAAGACAAGCAAAGGCATTTTGGAAACAAGAAAATGGCCTGTTTGTTTCTAAAACAGCTATGCATTCCAGAATCTGTATTGCTTCTTGTCTACTCAGCACATGTCAGACAAAATATAGCAGATGAAGACAAAAGTAATTTTAGATTGGTCGAGTACAGGGATAGTGACAAGCACTGTGGCAGAACATTTTTCCAGCAACTGCCAAAGTGATGCACCCATTGTGAGGCAGTGTTAAAATGTTCAGCTATAGTTTCATGGACTGCCCCAGCATTTTCAATGATGCTACGTCACATTACAAACACTAATGCAATTACATTAGCGAGGCAGCAATTTGATTCTTCATAATTCTATCAGCAAAGAAAGTGCTCCTGAAGACAAAAAACGTTCTTCCTTGACCCACAAGAATTCCACAACAGAACTCTTGTGTAAATATAAACCTTCAAAATTTGGCCTAGAAACTGGTAAGATTCTTAAAATTGAGGTTTTAGAATGCAAGTTCAGTGTATTTCTCATCAGCTAATGCTGGTTTACTTACCTGACATGTTCTCAAGAAAACTGCTCAACGACTTCTTTGGGGAAAAACCCCAAACAAAAACCCATGCTTAAAGCTGTGTCTTAGCCAGGACTCTGGCTCCCTGTACACACAAACTCGTATTTCAAAGCTGCCTCAAGAAGCCTCCAAAACAAATGCAGTTTAACAGTTAAAGATGGAGCTAGATTTGAACTCACACAAGCATGAAATAAAATCTACATTTCTTTCTCATTTAGGCATTTGTATGACATGCAGAGGTATCTTCACACTTGCAAATTCACTTCTAGCAATGACCTCGGCTTTGCACTTTGTACCTGTATGCCCTGAGAGGCGGGCTTTGTGCAGCAAAGAATTACTTGTCTTCTCTCAAAGAAAAAATTTTCCATTCAGGAAACAAGAAACACTGTTGGGCAAATACATTGAAGAAAGAAGACAACCACAAAAAATGGCAGTTTTGACAGCACCACAACCACATCATTTTTGAACAGTACCAGACAATTCAGGACACAGTAGCACTCTAGAGAGTTTGAAAATAAATTTCGTGTTATTTACAGCATCACTTATATATTAACCAAATTGACTGGTTAATATAGTACAGACTTCTTCCTTTCGGAACCTTGGGAAAGAGATTGAGAGAAGCCTCCACTTTAATCCATGGTGTGCCCACCAGATACCCAAACACAGCTGACGTGGGTATCTTCAAGTGCACCTCTGGTAGCACGGAAACATTAGGTCCTGTTTATTACTGTTAACTTGGCTACACTAGAAAATCTAGTCTAGAGAAGGCATTTCACTTGTTCTTTTTCAGTTAGCCATTCAGTGCAGACCAATTCATTCCAAGGAATCTGGCTCTTCAGAAGTGATTTTGCAAGATCTTAGGGGTAGATTGGCCCTCTCTGGACTGACATTGTTTATGAACATTGCTTCAAATAGCTAACAGCTGCTCATACTGAGCTCAGCAGTGCCTCATTCACACCTATTCATAAAGGTGTGTAGAAGCCCTGCTTGCATTCAATTTGCTGCTTGTCATTGGTAACCCTTGTGCTTAAGGATGTCTCCTGCCACCCCTTTGCAGAGCAGAAGGCTCTGAGGATATGAACTATCATGGGCAGCCTTGGACACGTGAAGAAGTCACTACCCAGATTCGGCAGAAATGTCTGACACATTCAAGCTTCTGGATCAATGCAAATTCGAAGTAAAACAAAACAACCAAAAAACCCTCAGCCATGTAAAGAATACCATTTATGTAATTAACTATTCAACAGACACACTAACAAAACAAAAGAACTTCAAATATGGCAAAGTCATTGGAGCCAATTTGACACTAGACACCCAGTATGACTTTATGAAGTGTCAGGTGAGTTTTGATGAAAGTTACAAGTTGTCAGGCTGATCCTCAGAATTGCCTTTATCGCATCAATGCCACTTCGTGGCAGAACAAATTTTCAAGCATGCTCAGTCTCACTCCAGCAGCATCAACCCCAGCTGTAGAATAGACATTCTCTAAACATAAAGGAAAGAAAACACTTTCTCTGGCTTAGCAGCCAGTGCTGTAGCTAAACTTCTTAAAACACTGAAGTCATTCTGTACTTTTAGCATTTCGCTGATGGAAATGTGTGGATTACATGCCCCCAAAATAAGCTTTGAAGCATACAAATAAATACAGCACTGTCAGAAGCTTGCCCTCCTCTGTTTTATAATAGCTATTCCTTGCGTGCAAACATGACTGCTAGGACAAAAAGATGCATGGTCAGCTACACCAAGCAACTCTGAAATGTTATCAACAGTATACAATCCTAAAAGTCAACATGAGGAGTATATCACCTCAAATAATTTTATTAGTTTCTGAGGTGAAGCATTTTTCTTTTAGTAACCACTTCCAAACTGAGGCTTTTTCTCCCTGTTAGAAGGGAGGCACTTCATTTAAATTACAGAAAAATTTTAGAAACACCAACAACGATAAAAACAGGTAAGCAAAATACCCTATTTTCATAAAAGTCTTCACTTTAAAACCATTTTGTGGTCTAAGCACTTTATTTTGAAAGTATAGTTAATTATCAAGGTGGGAAAGAACCTGTCTCAGCAACTTTAGATATAGAGCTATTTAACTTTCATTATATTTAAAATCTAATAGTTATAGTAGCTTTCTTACATCAGAAATAAGATACACTTTTTTCGATTACTCAAAAGACTGATGTATATATTATAAGCAAAATGCAGATGTGTAGCTGTTGACACAAAGCTTCAGTCCTGAAACTTGCCCAATGAGAACTGTGAGTTAGAGCTCAGTGCCTGCGGAGCAAAGCACCACTTTAGGGAACAACTGCACATTCCCAGATTTGTGACAGAGACCTGTATTTTACTGCTTCTGGTCTTAAAACTTACAACTAAGCATCCTCATATTTGGTGTCCTGGGATTTGCCAAAGTCCAGCTGCAGGACTAACTGTATGTTTTACTTGTTCTAGGTCCTTCTTTTTAAAAATAGGACTGAGTCTATGACGAAGGGGTGAGAGTTTAGGAAATACTGGGTTGCTTTTCATAGCAAGTCCTGTCTTTTCCAGTCATCCACCCTCATTCAGCAATATGAAAAGTTTAATAATCACAATAAATGTGATTTCCATCCCAACATCCCCATGTATTACTTACTAATTATTTTATTAACACGTTTAATTAAATGTCTGTTTCCCAAAGACACAGTATGGTGCTTACTCCTTAACTTATAATATTGAAGTCTACCAAAAACATAAAATTGTCTAAGAAAAAGAAAGGCTGCAATTCTCACGCCTAAATACTACTACGATTGTATACACTGAAGCAGCAAGACTTATCTTTACTGGCAAAAAAAAGCGTAGAAAACAAAAGTTAATCAAAGATAACAGAAGGCCTAACACAAAGGGGCATTGAAATATCACAATCAAACTCCCAGCGAAGTGGCAGCCAATTGAAATCAAAGATCACAAGAAAAGCTTTCTAGTTAATTGAAAGCAACATGAAATCTCTTTTTGACCACAAATGCATTTAGAGCAATCTAAACCAGCTCCGGTGCACAGAAGACTGAATCCTTTGACAAAACTTCAGCCTTTCAGGTAACTGCCTGCAAACTCAACATGCTCCAAAGATGATTTTTAGTGTGGCACAAATGAAGAATCTCTAATTATATTTTAAAAAGTAAAAATACTTGCAGCCTGTAAGTTTAGTCCAGATTGGAATTCTGCAACAAGATCCTCTTCCTTAAGTGTCTTTTTAAAGTGTGCCAAAACCATTAGTTACAAGGATAATCTAAATAAAGCCATTGTTAAAAAAAATAAAATTACATCATGCCATGCCTGGAACAGCTAAGGTACTGGTCAGGGAGGAAGGACTATTCCCTGACACAGTAAGAAAGCAGCAGACTTAGTACTCCCTCTCTTTTATTACTGTATTAAACCTTCCCAATGTTTCACAAAAATAAAACTGAGGTTTGTAGCTCATCTGATTAGCAGATGACCAATTGTACTGAGCAGCAGTATTTTGTTTCTAACCATACTGTGAAGGGAAAAAAAAAAAAAAAGAAAAAAGTGGGGAAAAAAAGGAAGAAAGGGGAAAAAAAAACCCAACAAACATGCTAAATAAGAAGAAACTGAAGCTCATGTTCTGTGTTTTTCTGTTTCTCTTCATCTACCAGGTCTCTTCACCAAACCTGATACTTGAGCCCAATTATGCAGGTGTAAGTAAGGATTCAGCAGTACTGAAGGCACCTGAATTCAGCAGCATAAGCAAGATCACTATCAGCCTACCTATGCAAGACTGTACTAGAGCAAATCTTGGCTGGACACGTAATTTAATTCACCACTCTGATTCTGGATAAGTGCAAGACCTCAAGAATAATTACACTGCCTTCAGAGACAATGTTCATTGTCAGTTACAGTATTTAAGTTGTGTACTGTTTGTCTGAAGAGATGAAGCATTTAAATGCCAGGTACCTTCCAGCTTCTCAAGCCATCAGCTTCAACTATGTTTCACAGCTCTTCCTAGAGTTTTTCTAAGTGTTTTGGTGTATATACAAGTACTTTAACACAGCAAGTCCTCTCTGACCCAGGCTTCATTAGATAGAAACTTCTTCCAAATGCATTTTCCAACGAGACTCTCAAGTTGATAAAACTCTAACAGCTACATTACTTTTAAAGCTCTAGACCATACTGCACTAACTGCTGAGCTTCCCCTTGAAACACACTTGTGGAGTTAAGGAATTTTGGACTAAGAATTCACTCATGATAGAAACTTGACAGAAAATCAAGAGGCGCAGTGAATACAGGGCTGATCAGAAACTAAAATAAATACGCAGCATGAATTCAAGTCAGCAAACTCCTGTGAAATAATGAAGTGGTATTTCCCATACCTAAAATGTTTCAGGCTGTTAACCACCAATACTGATTGCTCATAACCAGTTTCAGGACTTTGGCAGTTGAAACAGAAACAGCAGCCATTGAAGTACTGATAGCTTTGATCATGAAAAACATTATTATGATTAGTATCTCATGCCTATTTGCTCCAATCCCCTGAGAAGTAACATAAAACTACAAACATTTTCAAAGTTATATACTGAAAGTCCTCTCACTATTAATCACACCCTTTGAACTTGAGGTTGTACTCTCAATTTCACTAACATTAACTCCACTTGAAAACTGGTCCAAGCAAGGTAAAGTTGATGTTCTCACACCACCACATTACTACTTTGGTTAAAGCAACAGTGAGAGGAGGCAGCAGCTGTTGTCCTCAAACCAGCAGGCTAAGGAAAAAGAACAAGCCACAGACACATTCACAGGCAAAGCTACAGAAAGCAATCCAAGAATTTTAAGCCTACCACATCAGAAGGATACATAGCCAGTCTAATAACAAAACTTAAGGCACAGCTCGCTGAACCTCTTAGGAAACTCCCACAATTAATTTGTTTCTCTTGAGTTAGTGAGAATACTCAGCTCATGGAAAAACTCTGGTCAGCAGGTCTGGAGTAAAGACAGGCCAAGTACTGCATAGCTCAGATCTGGGGAGGGGGAGCTATGTATGTGCATGAGCCAGGGAGATTAGATGCAGAAAGCATCACTCTCAGCAGGCAATAAATATTGTGTCAGAACCTCTGGAAATAACCTGAGGCAGAAATCCAACATTAGGGCATGAGAAAGTAAATGTGGTACAATTTAGAAAGCATCTTGCTAATATAATAATCTGCATTTTTTTAAAAGCTGTGAATGGTTGCTGTAGAGAGATACTGTCCAATGTATTATTTAAAGCATTCTCTTATTTTAAAAAAAGATAGTGATTGGAGAACAAATACCTTTACAGATAGTTACAGCAAGACAATACAAGTATAATTTGTATTGTTCTACACCTGTATTTCTAGCAGCTGATCTCAATCAAAATCTTCCAGAGGTAAATAAAAGCTCTATTTGAAAGGAACCCTAGAAGTAGTTACTGAATTGTCTAGATGAAAAATTTGAAATGAAGTTCATGTGCAAGTAGAAAAAGTTTGTTCTTGTAGAGCAACTGTGCAGATGCAAACTCACCGTGTCCAAGAACCTCGAGATTGTAACCATGCTTCCACTTGGATTTACGATACATAATCAAAAGCCACAGGCGCAGAGGGAGAGGGACCTGTTGATGATGGTGGCTGTCAACAATGAGCTGAGATCAGTTAGCTGCTAGTGCAGACAGGACAACGATTTTCAACACTGCGAGAGAAAGCCAGAGTGAGACCATATGGTTAAGCCCCATCCACATCAGCAACTAAGAACTGCCAGCTGGCAGAGGCACAGGTAGGAAATCTACCTGCCACTCACAGACATTGTAAAGAATGGTTCTGTAGAGGTTAAGAAATGTCTTGGCTCAGTGTCTACTGGAATAAATGTGTCTTTGAACACAATATATACCCTTCTCTTCAGTCAGTACTCCTCATGCAAAGCAACTCAAATGCTCAGTTCTTCAAAATTATTCAGGGAAATCAGTTGCCAGTTGGTGTGCTCAGGATTTACTGAAATTTAAGAACAGGTTCTGGAATTATACTGGATAAGTCATAGTTTTACACTGACAGAAGACTGCCAGTTGCAGGTAAGCATTAGGCAAGCACTGTTAGCAGACACCCTGGCTGTGTGTCATTCAAAACCAGGCAAAAGAAAGGGATGAAAGGGCTGGCTTTAACTTCAAACTGCTTAGAGTAAGGGGAGCTGGACCAGACGAACTCCAGAGTTCCCTTCCAAATTCTTCTATTCATTGACAAATCTGGCCACTAGAACAAGGGCATGAGCTTTGCATGCATCACAGAGCTATTACTTATCACCTACACTTGTGACTGCAGAAATGCCTGAACTTAGTTGTTAGCATATAGCAGGAGCACGTTTTGTAGTTAAAGAATTTTAAGGGGGCATAAAACTCAGCAGGTTTGCCTGTTGCCCTGCAGTTACATGGCACAAAGTTCTGCACAACCATGATTTCCACAGATCCATGCTCCAAACTGTTTCTCAACTGGATTTACTCAGTGCTCAGTGCACCTGAACAGAGGACAGGAACAAAGAGTTAGGACCACCTTCCATGTGACTTTGTGTTCATTTCCAGAAAATAGTAAAATTATATATTTTTAAATGCATGGACTAATTAATAGCGAGATAACAGGAAATAAGAATTTATTCCTGAGCAGTACTTAAAAGCTGCTTAATCTTGAAAAACAAGGAAACTTAACTACTCCCATTTTTAACTAGAGCTAATTTTGTTTTCTGTATACTCACTCTTCTACTCAACTTTTTTTTGTTCTTTTAGGGAACAGAAGCTATATTCATCAGCAAAAGACTGCTCAGTACAGCAATAATCTTATTAGCATGCATACTGAGTTAATACTAAGCTTATATGGAGGATGTTTTAAAATTAAGCTTGAAAACAAGCACAGTAACAGCAATGAAAAATTTAAAACTCTGTCTCAGTTACAAAAACACTTCGAACAACCTAGAGCTCTTCAACCTATAGTCTTCATCAAGGCCTAGCCATTTCCTGTACATTTCTTCACAGGGCAGTATTTTGTCTGCTCATATGAATGCAAGCTACCTCCATAACCAGTTACTACAATAAAATCTGGGGGACACCAACATTAACACAGGTTATGGTCCAGTTGTAAAAACTCTTCCACCAATAATTCTTCTGAATTGGTCACTTGGTTGCACGCTGGAAAAGTATCTTCTAACACTGCCTGGCAAAGACAACCTGAAGAAACTTAACAAGGCCCCAAAAGAGTTTCCAGCACATGGAGTGGAATGAGAAGACAGGTGTAGGTCACAAAATACAGTCTCTGAAGATTGTAAGATAATATCTGAAGATTGTCAAAGCTTAAATAATACTTCCAAAGACTAATCAATCTCTCTGAGATGAAGTAAAGTCTGAAATATAAACTATGGCCTAAAAGGAGACTATAAGAAGGCTTGTTTTCTTGCAAATAAACAGATTTTCTGCACACCACCTAGGAGATCGTATGCTTTTGTTCCCCAATGCTACACCTGCATACTTTAACCACAATGATTACTATTAATAGGGAATGTAGAACGCACTGGGATTTTAAGTCTCTCTCTATCAAGAGAGACTTCCTCACTTAGATGTAGGTCTTCGAAGTGCTGAGCAACTTTGCCTTCTGCTAGAGTTGTTAAAAGTTGCAAAGCAGAAATCAAAACAGACTGTCATTTAATAAAAGCAGCCTCAGCAGGAGTGAAAGGGAAAACCCAGGCTCCACCAAATGCCATGCTGCTCCACATCAACACAATGGAAGGGAATCCTGTTCCACTCTGAGTGCTATGAGCCACCTGGCCAGAAGCCATGCTTATGCACAGCTACTTGGCCTTGAGGGTTGAAAATAAAAGATGAACAGCCAAAATCTGAGGCCAACAGACACAGCTGTCAGGCAGGGACCAGCAGACCTAAGGACTGTAGGATTACAAATGCTCCAGCCCATGCTGGCTGGCTGTTTTGCACTGTATCCTATTCTCTCCCTCAGTTATTTCCTTCCCCTCCTTGTCTACCTACCATAACTCCTACTTGGTGCTCTGCTTCTCTCCCCTACCTCTTCCCTTTTTTGTCTCTTCAGAGTCCAAGGTCTTTCTGTCAGGCTTCTTTCTATTCATAGAGCATGGAAGTGCTGAAAAATCAAAGTTCACAGTTTTTGGTATGTTCAGCTTCCTGTCTCAGGATTTTATAAAAAAATCAAGTTTCTTGAAAGACAGTTGATAGACTCCGTTTTTAACACTGTCCTCAGTTACAAAGTACTAGTCAGGATTAAAGAAAAGAGTTCAGAAATAATGCACTGTGCTGATTTAGCTTCTACAAATTGAGAGTTTGGCCACTGTAGAGACATCTGATCTACAGCTTTCACTCACATAAACAGTCCCTAGCCACACAAATAAAGATTGTCATGACCCTTCCCCAAACTCCTGCAGGGAGAAAAATTAAAATGATAGCAGATTGGATGGAACAGCTCTAAGAAAAATCAATAATAGCTGTAAAATCTAAAATTAAAGTAAGTCTGTTTTTGATGTTTTCAGTACACATGGTACATTAAATTTGGCATAAGCCCAATGGAACATGAAGTACTTGCGGACAATGTCTGCCAAGAGCTAGAAATATAGTACTTAGTCTTTAAAGTACAAACAGAGAGCCTCAGTTAATTTCTACTTTATGCATCTGAAAAAAAATTAAATCAAGGTGATCTTTCTGAGGGAACATTTGTATTAAATCTAATTGGCATGCTTTGTGCAATGCTGAATGGAACACATGACTATTGGCAGAGAATCACTATTTGTCATTCTATAATCCCTTCCACTTGTGACAAAAGGTTACAAACAGATGTTAGACCTCCCCACATTCCACTGTGCTTTCCTCCTCAGCATCATGCTTGTGTCCCACAAACACTCAACCTGGTGTTCAGTCATGGTGACACTTCTAAATATCTGATACAGTGAAAGCCAAAGAAAAATGGGAAGTCTGAACTCAGGGAACTCACGCTGCACTATCAGTTTTTTCAGCCACCTTCACATTTGTTGGCACTTCATTAGTTTACATACCTCAAAGCAGAGCAAGGTTTGATTAGTAACTGAATACTTATTTGCATTTCTGTAGCAGCCTCCAAACATTAACAAATTAAGCATCAACACACCTGTGAGTTCCTTACCTTTCTTAAAACAAGGACAAAAAAAAAAAAAAAAAAAAAAGAGGGACAAGCCTAATATCCATCTGGGGCTTTGGAGACATCATCCACCATCCCAGCACACAGGTTCCTCTCACTGCCACCTGCCATATCCTGCACTCCTTCCGAGTTGAACAGGAGAGCAGAGCACAATCCCAGCTTTGTTACATCGCAGCCGGAGCCCTGCCTTGGCAAACTGGTACAGCAAGAGAAGAGGAAATCGGCAAGGCTACACTTGACACCAGCCCAAAGCGAGGCAAGAAACTTCTTGTGCCATCTCACTCTACTTATCAGCCAAGCACTACCTGAATCTTAAAAGCTGCTATTTCTTGGTGATTGAGGTTTTGAAATATATAAAGCAGCTAGATAAATCTGTTACTCCTCCTCATTAATAGCTATAGAATAATAACGTCTACAATACTTGCTAATGGGGACTCCAAGACTTGAAAGACACCAGACACGTGATTATTAACATGATAATGTTCACTTCTCCCTATGACCGGTCTCTCTTGAGTCTGAAGTGTTAACTCTTCCCTCACTTTTTGGATCAGGCTCCTATCTCTGCTCCTGTTTTAACACTGGCAACTTGAACGAGTCCCTCCCCAAAGGTGGAAAGGCAAAGGCAGCAAAAACGCTTGTAATGCTCACCCTCTCAGGCAGAGGCTCCTCTTGCTGTCTATGCATACCTCAGAAGAGTGATATATGAATGCTTATTGCAGTGAGGAAAAGATTAAATAGTGTGTATATACTGACACAGAAATTCAAAAGCAGTTGCTGTATCTAAAGTGACAAATGGCTCATAAGCCCACACTTCCTACCACAGCACCCTGACCTTTTTCAGCCAGCAGAAAGAGGTACAAGAACCTACTCTATGTTCACATCTGCTGGTTGGAAACCCTCTGACAAAGTTAAAATACTGGCCACAGTACTGACTGTATAAACATGCACATGTGCAAGGAAAAAAAAAAAAAATAAAAGCTATTTGTGAGTTTATTTGCCTGCATGATCAAGCTGAGTTCCTCAACTTCAGCAGGTAGCTGACAGCCACAATACAATAATACATCACCTCTTATAAAGAAGACAAGAGAAAAAAACCCCACCAAACTGTTACCCTCACCATGCTACACTCCAGCCTTCCAGAACAACCTTGAGCAGTTTACAGAAACCTCACGCAACAGGCAACAGTTCAAGCTGCACCAAAAAGGAAAGCTCAACTGGAATGGTATTTCACATCCACCAAATACAATACCTAATAAATACTAAAACAATTGATGTGGGCTACCAGCAGCATAGTAATTACCTTATCACAAAAAAAAAAAATAAAATCTCCAGCATGATGGATCAAACTGATGTCTGAAAGAGAGGCCAAAACAAATTAGGAGCATAAAATGCGGACAAATTTATTCAAGGCCTTCAAGGTACATTCGGGCAAGCGAAAGTCCCCCCCAGGGACTACACCCAAAATGGATGACCGGTCACGAGCCCTTCTCCTTTCACAAGTTCTGTCCCATTAGCATATTGGCTCTCAGTTCTCCATTCGCACCCTCAGGTGATGATGTTCACCACCCCAGGCCTGCCCCCCCATCTTACAGTTGTTTACATATTTTCAGGCCCTAAGGCAATGAATATGTCCTTGAATCTGTATTCAGAGAGCCTTGCTTTGACTAAAGGTGCTGGGAACAGAGCATTTTAGCACCTAGTAAGAAGCACAAAACTGCAGCAAGTTACAGATGCATGAAGCAGAAAAAACTAGAAATACTTGAAGGCATCACACCTACCACAAGAATCAAGAGATGATGACTTGGCCATGAAAGTCATCTAAGCACAAAGGGGTGATCAACTGTCTTCAGACTAATATGCATTACAATGTAATTTGTCTAAAGCTTGGTCTGCTAATCCCAGGGTATGAAGTGCAGTTATAAATATATATGATATGTATATATATACATATATATATGTATGTATGTATATTAAAACACAATCTTTTAACTTGAAGAGGCACAAGGACAGCAGATTGGACCAGGAAGCAGTCTTCATCTGAAGTGTCAGCACTACCATCAGAAATTTGACTCAACATTATCACATGAGAAAAAGAGTAAATTAAACATTAAGTGTCTGCTCTTGGGCCTTCTGGTTCTCTGTACTTCCTACCTGAAAAACTGTTAGACCTTGGCCCAGTTAAAAGCAGTTTTTAACCAAAAACTGTAAATTTACTGTCTCTGTAAATTTCAGGCCATTTGAGCTGGTTCTCTCCCAGCTCTTTACTGAAAGTACATTAAATAAATACCCCCACAACTAGCGGGTGTTGAAGTTACGTGTTACCACAATCACTTGTTTCACAGTTGGACTATTATCTTCTCCCCTGTCACTAATCAACTGCACAGACAATGCGCCCATGCCACCTGTGGGCATGACATGTTTTTTAGTGGACTACTGAAAGCAGCATCCTAAATCTGAAATCTAAATACCATGAAAGCTTGATCATGAAGATGAAAATAGAAGTATTGACTGGACAGTCTATAACTCTGGCTTTTCAAGTATTAAGTCAACAGCTCTGGTTTCCTACACAGGAGGAACTCTCGAAGTTTCTATCAGAAGACTTTGTAGCATGTTCCATTTTGTTTCCTAAATTCAAAAGACAGCAGTTGCCCAGCAAAAAGGAGTCAGATCCAAATCCAAGAAGGACCAGATACCCTACCTCCAATATTAATAAGTGCTGAGGCCACTTTACTCTCTTTCACTGCAGCACAGAAGTTCAAAGTCATCTTCTGCTAACCTTAAAATACAGCAACAATCTAAATACAGCAACTCAAACATCTACCTGCATTCATTTTCTTCCATGTTGAGCATTCTTCAAAGTATTTGAAGTGGCTCAGGAAGAAACTAAACCAAGCCAAACAAAGAAAAAATTGGTGGGAAATGACAGAACTGACATTTTTAGAATATAGCAGTTTGTCCCAAGAGGTGTATTAAAGAAGGAAAATGAGCAACAAGGTCTTTAAAAGTAATTACTTATGGTAAGCTCCCATGTACGATGCATTTTGCATTTTTATCCCTAAGCTCATACCAAAGAAATAGTCCAGCTCCATGATCTGACATACGGATCATTACTTATTTTTCCCGTTGAAACTGGTGTTAAACCACAATTAAGGCAATAATTATTCTGTAAAAATATTGTATAGAACTACAACTGCTTCAGATAAATGGAAAGGATATCAAGGCAGCATGACACAAAAATCTCAGTATACATATTAACACTTAAAGAGAAGAGGAGCCTTGAGCTTTCTTAGCAGAAATTCTTCAGGGACCACTTTTATCATTTAACACAAATAATTTGTCTAAGGACAAAGAAAATACAGATGCAGTACTCAAGCGTGTATGATTTTAAAAGTTAAGTCTTTACTGTTTAATATTGCTAGACTATTAAAAGCAGGAGGATCTCAGAGCAGAGAAAGTGGGCACATTGGGGCAGATCTGTAACCATTGGAAAGGCATGATCTTGACACAAGAAAAGGAATTACAAACACGTGGAACTCCAAGCCTGATTCTGTGACTAGTTAAACCCTGCCTTACAGTGTCCCATGATGTTTAAGGGGGCCATATGTGCAGGCTACGCAGGCACACAAGCTCCCTTCTCTAAAGCCCGCATTTCCACCCGGGTGCCTTGCAAGCTGTCCCAGACAGCACTGATCAACTCCTGAGCTAAGATGATTAGCTGGATGAAGTGTTTCAAGCTAGATCTAACCCAGAGATGCCAGTCTGACTGCCGTGACCCAAAGAACAATTAAGCCATTAGTGGTTTTGGCCTAGATCAAGGTGCTACCATCCATGCAGATAAGCTGGCAGGGACAAACTAACCCAACAGCTGCAACTTCCCAGTTGCTCACTACTCGGTTCACACAACTAAGCAGAAACACAGAAGAGACAAGCAGGAGAGTGTGAGATGTACAAATCACATCACTAAGGTTGTTCTCACTATGCCTTCACAAACTCTTGCAGGCCTTGAGTTCCACCAGTGTCAAATATGAACAGTCTTCTTAACAAAACCAAATCAGTGCCCTCAAATTCAATCTCTATTCCCTACCTTGTCCAAAAACTAAGGAAAATAGGCACCCCAGCTTAGAAAAGAGTATTTTTAAGCATTTGTAATGAAGCCCAAAGGGTTATGTAGTTACAGAAACATTACAAACTTGAAATACAAACAGCTAAATACATCTAGATAGATGAATCAATTGGCAATGGAAGGAATAAAGAACTGACGATGGTCTACTTAAAAGAAAATTCTGGCTAGGCAGGGATTTGTGTTTTATTATTTTTCTGAGATTTGCTTGCTTTGGGGGTTTTTCGGTTTTGTTTGCTTTTTTGCATCTTCAAGTCCTAGCTCCAACGAACTATCCCTCAAAGAATCCTACTCGACTAACTTACTCCAAACTTATAAGCTGCAAGTACCCACAAAATATTTTCTATGTATCCCATTCACTGATAATCAATCCACAAAACACCATTATCTAGTAGCTATTCATATTATCAACTATCCTTAAAAATAAAAAAAAATAAAATATTCTGGAGATCACTTCTGGCTTGACTCTTTAATTTCAGCCTTTCAATATCTTCCTTGCTGTTCACACATATATACACATGCTAATATAGTCGGACCAGCACTGCCCTGCCCCAAATATCTTTGTATTGTTAAAAAAAACCTCTCACAAGGAATGCTTTTCTCCCTTCTAAAAACATACTTAGGCAACTTACTACTAAAAACAGGATTGGCACAGAAAAACATCTGGTTGGCATGGCTGTCTAGGCAACACCAAGGCAGATCAAGAGTGTTTTGAGCCAACAGTGACACATATCCCAAGTCCTCTACAACATACACAGGTGAACAAGGAAAGTGAGTGTGAATTGAACAAATCCTCTTCCCAACAGGAAAATAATTACCAGACCAGAGTAAGAGGTTTTGACCACTCCTAATCTAAAAACTGTAATATACCTTTAATTAGAAGAATAAAATTATAGGATACTCCCAATCCTGAAATCACAGCCAGAAATTCACTGCAAGGTTTAGTCTACTCTGCTCTTGAGTACAAGATTGACGAGATTGAAGCCCAAAATTCAGCATTTACGTAAGTACCATAGGTGGCATTCAAGTCACGGTGATTAAATTCAGCAGTATGGATTAAAACCAAGGTCAGCAGATTAACTTTTATTACCTGTTCACAAACTGAACCGTGCTCCTGCATGGCAGGCAACGGAGGATACATCAATCCTTAACCAAACACTTCCACCCAGGCGCTGCATTCAGTCTCACCAAACAAGCTGCTGACTCGTTCACACTTGAGCCCACGTCCCCAAATGCCATCTCACAGCGTTTACGCCTCACACGCCAGCCAGGAGACATTGCTGGAGCAGGACAGGTATTGATGACCACCTACCCCCAGCACACGGTGCCAGCAGAGGACAATAGCTTTTTCCTGCCAAGCTTGTAGTTTCTAGTCAGCTATTTCACAATCACTCATCAGTACAGGGTTGTTCCAGAAAGGTCACTGTGAGCAGCTAGGAACATTTGGTGCTCCAAATCACATCACATGGGTCAACAAAAGAAGTCCATGGCATAGGGCTCACCTAGGTAGCCCATAAGCTGTGCACTCACTCGTGCAAAGCACCAAAGAACCTCTGCCTGCTTGAAGAAAGTGCTCCTTTTCAAACTAATATAAATACAGGATACTTGTAAAAATACATACTTATAGTGCAAGGCAGTTGTTTTTCTGCAAATCAAGTAATTGTCAAGAGTTTTTACTGCTTTTAGGAGAAGGCAGCAACAAGGTAGAGCTTGCTTTTTTTAAAGCTTCAGGAGGATTTCTTGCAGGACAAATAACTTCCACCTTTTTTAACCTGAAAGGCAGGCTTTTCAATACATACATTAATTCTAACATTTTAAACAAGAAACACAATCACTTATAACTATTAATTGCCACATCCACTCCAAAAATATGAAGGCCACAAAGAATGTGCTGTGTTGCTACCTTATTGCCCCAGCCCACCCCCAAGCACCCACTGGAGAACCTACAGCAGCACAGGGACAGGGAAATCCATCCCACGAGCTGCCCACCTCCTCCTGACGGGCACAGAGCCACTTAAGTATGGCCCAACTGACATGATTTTTCATAACTAAATTGCTATTTTACCTTCTTCCCCATGAACCTTTTCATCCCGATAGATTAACTGGGCCTGATATTAATTTCAGTAGAACTGAGAAACTACAGTAGGAGTATGACACTTCCTGGTGCATCCTGCTAACCAGTGGATTGGAAGGAGACAGAAACAAGATCAGATGGAAACATGCTCACTTTTTTCCACTGAAACTCAGCAGTATTCAGCAGCACTCAACCTACTTCCTACCCCATGTCTTTGCTGTCACTTCCTTTGACAGTTTGTCAGCACGCTTGTGAAACTGGAGATTGAGGAATGAATATCTAGGAAGCAAAAGAGCCGGACTTTTTCATCCTAATGTTCAGTCAAAATTTTTACAATCTAACAAGCAACATGCACAGTGACCAGCCAGCAACAAGTACCTCCAATTTCTGGCATCCAGAAGGAATTGCTAATCAACTGTGTAATTTCACTTACAAGTATGCACTTAAAGGTGACTGATTTCTCATTAAACACCCTCATTCTTCCTTTTATAGCTCAGGGCATGGATTAGCATCTACAAACAGCTTTGGGTTTTCTGCTTTCCTTATATTCCACAGCTCCAGTCTGAAAAGACATTTTATATCAAAAAAACACTTGTAATTAGCTCCTTACAAACGAGTAAGAATTTTAAATACCACTGGCTCCAAGAACATGATCCTCTATTTTGTACCTACAAACACAGTCACTACCTATAAATGCTGAAGTAAAAGGATCCTGTTTGCCATGCCTGGTTTCTTAATAGAAACCAATACTGCTACCAAAATACAAACTGGTTGTAGCAGAGGTAATACATTAAGTTCTACTTTAACTGAAATACTAGTAGTTACTCAAAATGTTAATTTCCAAGATGAACGGTGACCTGCTGTGTTGAGAAATACATTCCAGTGTTTAGTAAGAACGGAAACATTCATGAGCCACACGTTACACGACTTTACTCAGCATAACGTAGGTGCTCCTATATGTTTAATTCATTTGAAACAGGAGACGTTGAAGCTTAGGGTACCCAGTAGCAACCTATATACAACCAAAATGCATTCCTAAAGCTTCCTGCCAGGCCATTCACACGACTTCAAAGACTTAGGACACCTACTCTGCACAGCACTAAGAGAGTCTAATTTTCTAACTACCAGTGCTCAATTTTCAACAAACCATGTTTTTCTTGGGGGGAAGGACAGTGGCGGAGAGGAGAGCGGGAAGTGTCCCAGGCAGACGTCTGAACTTTGGCACAGCATTACTCACGCCAAAACTGTCGGCCTAAAACATTACAAAGCCACACAGACCACACACCGACACATGCAAACGAAGATCTGGGTAGCCTGTTCATCTCCACTAACCTACAGGCGCCTTCTGGAACAAAAAGAAACCGAAGATGTATCATCAACAGGTCATCCGCCTGCTTCTTTGTGGGAAAAAAAATTCAAAACGCTGCTGAACAGAAACCGGAAACGGCCTTTTCTTTCCCCCCGGGTCTCCCCCCGCCACCAAACGCGTTCAAAATGAAAAAAAAAAAAAAAAAAAACAAAAACAAAAAAAAAAAAAAAAAAAAAAAACCTATCGTCCTTCAGATGCAGAAGCGCCAGCTTCTAGTTCGCTGAAAGGCTTTGTAATTTTCCTCGCCAAGCAGTGTTTTTCAAGGCAGAGAAGTCCGGGGAAAAAAAAAAAAAAAGAAAAAAAAAAAAGGGGTGGCCTTTAAGGCCAGAAACACCAGCGTTACAGCCAGACTGCTTTTCACTTGCATGTATTCCAGAAACTGCATTTTGCAGAGGTGATGTAGCTGCAGTTTTTGAGGTGGCAGTTAAAACAAAAACAAAGGCAGGGAGGGCAGGAAATGCTACCGGTATAAAAACGTAAATGCTTTAAAATATATCCTTTATGAGAGGAAAATTATTCAGCTGAAAACACAACTGCTCCTTCTCTCCCCTGCCTTTTGAATATCTCCTCTAGCTGTTGCAGGCAGAAATGCCCCCTCGTATTGGATCCTCCTAAAAACCCATTATTTAACTAGGTGAAAACAAGAGTGAAAAGAAAAACCGGACACAAGTTGCGTTGGACGGCGGGCTGCTCACAAAGGAGTCGGGGCTGAGGAGATGGGAGAGAAACCCTGCAATTCCCCCCAGAAGCTTAAAATTAAGACACAACTTACCCACCGCCTATCTGGATTTTTCTAGAGTTAAACAACATCAAATTTGGAAGAGCTAGGGGTTAAAAAAAAAATCCAAAGAAGAAAGCTTTCCTACCAAGATCTTGCAGGTTAACAACAGCCAAACAAAATCCCCCTTTGTTTTGTTGTCACCCGCCTGCGTGCTGCTCCCATTCCGCGCTCCGGCACGGGAGGCTGCGATCAATGGACTTCGCGGGGGAGGCGGGGGGAGAACTCGCTCTTACCCCCAAAAAATACACATACCACCGCCACCGCAAAAACAAATCCACCCTCCGAATTTAACAGAACCCTGGTGTTCAAGTATTGAGCGACTTTTTTGGTTTTTTGGCCGTTTTTTTTTAGAGTAATGTTTTTCCCGAGGGCAGACGGCTCGGCAGCCGCTTCATGACAAAGAGCTTCTCCAGCACATCCAGCCCCCAGAGCGGGGCCAACTCCGGGGGGGTGGGATGGAAGAAAAGATTTTTTTTAAAAACCTAAAAAAAAATACAAAATAAAAGAAGACAAAAAAACTTCACAATCTCCCCTTGAAAAAAAAAAAAAAAGAATGGATAATTATTTTAGAAACAGCCACAACAAGGGAGCCCTGCGAGGCGCAGTACAAAGCGCGCAGGGCGGCGGGGAGGGGAGGAAGGCGCCCGAGGAAGGAAGGAAGGGGGCAGGCCCCGGGGAGGCCCCCAACCCCTTCGATAGCAGCCCGCGGATGGAGCTCTGTCGCGACAGGCGCGATACTCACCCCAGGAGGGAGAAAACGTGAAGAAGAGGCACCCCACGCCGGCAGGCCGGAAGCGGGGAAAGGGGCAGCCTCAGCCTCCTCAAGGCAGCACGGAAGGCGATGGTTCCGACTGGGCGACAAGGGAAGAAGGCTCAGAGCGCTCACCTCCGGCCGGCAGGGCTCCGGCGGGTCGGTGCTGCGAACCACAGGCCGGGGAGCAGCGGCGGCAGCTGCCGGGAAGCAGCCGGGGAGAAGAAGCCGATGGACGCCCCGGCTCCGCCGCCCTCACACCGACTGCCACGCGCCGCCCCCCGCCCCGCCTCGCCGCGCGCCACACCTGCGGGGCGGGACCGCGCTGGGCCACGCCCCCTCCCCGCCGCGGGGCACGGCGGGAGTTGTAGTGCCGTGTCCCCCCCGCGCTGAGCACCGCGCGTGTGCCCGCACGTGTGCGCACCTGTGCGCAGGTGTGTGTGCATCCACTTACCCGTGCGTTCTGTGCTGAAAGCACACAGACCCCCGGGCTGCCTCGAAAGGAGTGTGGCCAGCAGGTTGAAAGAGGTGATTCTCCCCCTCTCTTCCACTCCTGCGACACCCCCTGGAATATTGCATACAGTTCTGGTGTCCCCAACGTAAGGAGGACGTCGGACTGTTGGAGTAAGTCCAAAGAATGGCCATGAAGCTGATAAGAGGACTGAAGCACCTCCCACCTGAAGGCAGGCTGAGAAAGTTCAGAACAGGCTGTTCAACCCAGAGAAGAGAAGATTTTGTGGAGAACTCACAGCAACCTTCCAGTGTCTGAAGGGGAGCCTCCAGAGGGGCCAGAGAGGATGTAGTGATCAGACAAAAAGCAGCGGGTGCAAACTGAAAGAGATTAAATTTAGGTTAGATGTTAGGAAGAATTTTTTTGCTGTGAGGGTGGTGAGATACTGGAACAGGCTGCCTGGGGAGGCTGCGTATGCCCCAGCCCTGGCAGTGTTGATAGCCAGGCTGGACAAGGCCTTGAGCCACCTGGTCTAATGGAAGGTGTCCCTGCCCAGAGCAGGGTGTTGGAACTAGAGGATCTTTAAAATACTTTCCATGCCCTTAACATTCTATAATTCTCCAATTCCATGTGTGCACCTGTGTGCGTATGTATACATACATATGGGTGTACGGAAAAAATGTATGTATGTGTATATGCCCATATATGTATGTGTGTGTAAATATTTGTATATATTTCAACTGAAAGACCCTTCTAACCACGTAAAGAAAGACTATATTAATTGATTTTGTTCTATGTTTCCCATGACATAAGAGAAATCACAACCTTGATGTGGTCTTCAAATTGTTTTTCTTATATGTAGTGAGAAACAGATTTTTAAGGGAAATGGGAGTTTTTACCACCACATCATTCAGAAAACAACATGGTCCTGCCCCAGCACAACACAGAGTCAATGGAGATGCTTTCATAGTCATCACACTATGAGCTGCTGAAGAATTACCCAGGGTTAGAAATATTAGTGATGCCAGGATGTGTAAATTCTACCTGTCATTAACCTCAGTTTCACTGGTTCTGGGGTTTTTAAGGAGAGATTAATAGATATAACTCACAGCTTCCAGATTATAAGAACAAAAGGGATCTGGGTGATCATCTCTCATGATCTCTGGTGTAACCCTGTGCATCCCAAAAATAGCTTTTTCCTCAAAGGCAGTATTCTTTTAAAACACCTGAGATAAAATAGCTCTGATGGTAAATTCAGCCCACTCCGGCTTTTGGTGGCTGCTGCAAACAAAGCCCAGTGTTAAAGCTGAGCTCTCCACAGAGCATTTATCGGTTTGCCTTCGGATTTGCTGCAACTTTGTTCTCCGTGCTCAGCAGCTCGTTACTCCCTGCCATATTCCCAACCCCTGAGTTTACAGCCCTCTGGTCGAGGCATCCTTTAGTCTCCTCTTTGCTGAGCTCCCGATGGTGGCATCCCCTCCTCCTTCACTACGGTGCAAGTCAGACCCTCGCCCTCGAGCAGGACATCTCCCCATAGCTGCCGGAGGTTCCCACGGGACTCAGCCTCACGGGAGTAAGAAACACGTGTGCAGGCACGCGGCAGATGGGTGACAGGTGACAGCAGTGCGGAGCCATGCGCGGAGAAGCTCCTGGCTCCAACTCTGACATGGAAAACCTGCTGAGTCCCGCCCGCGAGGAAGTGGTGTCTCTCAACCTGGGGACCAGGCGCTTCCTTTCCTGGGATGGTGGGCAAAAGTTGATGGAAATGGGATGGGGCAGAAGGCAAGGGGTAGGTGGAAAACCCCTGCAGTCATAGGCAGGCATCGTACTGGAGGGAGCTGCTGCTGCCTGACCCCTGTGTGCTGCCTGACGTGCTCAGAGCTTTGCGTGTAATGAATCACTTGCCACGCATGTGATGTAACACGACAGTGGTAATAGATCTCATTATTATCCAATTTACTAGGGGAAACTGAGGTGTGGAGAGGTGAATATTATGCCCAGGGTGTACTGAGACCAGATTACAGAAGGCCTCACGCTGCCATCCCATGCTCACTTTACTAAGCCATATAGGAATTAGGTGCAGCTGGCAGAAGCAGACACAGAGTATGCTGAAGAAAGCCCGGGGGGACAGGGTGAGCTTGGCATTCACAGCACAGAGCCTTGCCCCTAGCATTTGTGTCCTGACACAATAAATAGTCCCTCTTGCTGTGTTCAATGGGGCTCCCTTCAGCTCCCAAGAGCCGCTCCAAGTTGCTGTCACACACTGTGCCCTTCTGTAGTATCTGATGGGTTTGTCACTGTGACCCTTGGGAGGCTCTTTCATGATTTTCCCGGGCCATACCACCTTCCCACAGAAGAAGAAATGATGGTGAGAGATTTCCAGTATCCCAGTATCCCAGTATCCCAGTATCCCAGTATCCCAGTATCCCTGCTGCAGCCTTGTCCCAACCTTGTCCTGGGAGAGCACCTGCAGCCAGGCCAGGGCTTGTGTCCCGTTGCTGACCACCTTTTATTTAACTCTAAATTAGCACCTTCACAACAGACTTCTGTTTCATGAATTGGACCGATCCCTTCTTATATCCATGCAAGCATTTATCCTTTGCACAACCCCCTGGCTCAGCACTGCTCCCAGTTCCCTTTTCATCTCGATCCTGCCTCAGGGTTCATTTCTTTCTCAAAGACGTTTCAGAGGAAGCTTAAGAGACAAATCAGCATTACAAAGCATTCCTCTTGTAGGAGAAACAATTTTCAGAAAGCTTTTCTCTCCCAGCTTTAAAAAAAAAATAAGGAAACAGCTGAGTTTGGTCACTGTTTTCGGTATTTCCTTATATTTAAGACATGCCCCTTGCTATGAAAAAAGGGCAATCACCATTGAAGGCTTACAGTCCTCTGTGACATGCCCAAAGGTCTGGAGAAGCTGGTGCTAAAAACTGGGCTTCAGAACTCAGCTCCTTGCTGGCAGGAAGCCTAGGGGCTGCTTTTCCCTCTGATCCTGCCATGTACCCTTGCACCGTAAGCTTGTACCACTACATGGAGAGACAGCAGGGAGCTAAAACATAAAACACTCAGTGTTTTGGGGGAGTCATGCTGGCCTGAGGTGACCCAACACCATGGATAATTCATTGGAGAAGGGAGGGTAGGTAGGTAGACCATCACCTTTGCTGATCCTTCTCATTTCACACAGTTTTTTCCCTCCCAGCACCGAAACTTGTAGCTGCAACTCAGCGAATTGGCGTTCTGAAATAATCTTTGATATTTAAACAACTGTTTTCTGTTTTCTGACAGCCACACACTGTTCCAGTGTTCGTGTCGAGCAGGCTCTCTGAGTCAGATGCAAAATAAAGTGACACATGGTCCCCTCTAATGTTCCCATCAGAGCACGTATCGTCCTGTGATCTCACTGCAGCAACGAGGAAACAGCGAAGGCTCTTGGCCAGGTTTCTGTGCTGCTCTTAACTGCATATGGCCCCAACAGCAACAGTTCATTCACACCTCACTGCCCCTGTCTATATTATTAAATAAAATGATCCCCAGCCAGAGTGGCTTTGCTGGGCTCAGGGCCATGCTGCTAAACACTGTGTTCCCGAAAGCACATGGCCAGTCCCAAACTCTTCAGTGCATCTCCTGGCCATGCCCAGATCATTTTCCAGACCTGGGCTGCCAAGTTCAGCCTGCTGGGGTACTTCACCAAATCCTCCCCAAAACCTTGGAGAGGCCCCTCATTCCTGGGGGAGAACCTGTGTCTCCAAGGGGTGTCCTTGTGCCTCTCTAAGCCAGCTGCCACTTGGGTTGCGCAACTGAAGTTCGCATCACCTTTCTCATCCGGCCCGTAAGATTCCAAGGGACTCAAACCTACAGCCAAGAAAACATCATGGGGGACTGATGCTGCTGGGACTGAGCATGATGACAGGGCGCTGGGCAGCTGCTGGTGCCACAACATGCTGCAATTCCTGCCTGCGTGGGTAATCAGCGTGGCTCAGTACCGCGAGCTGTGATTAAGTCATTAGTCAGTCACGTGAAAATATTTGAGATTACAAGTCAATGCTGAATTCCTTCTTGGAAGGGTTACGGAAATTAATATTTAGCTCTGGCCGACACGAGGTCAGAGCTTGTCAAACACAAGACATGACGCTGTAACCCCGAGCGCAGATGTTGGCCCGATCATCAGGTGTTGAGCTTTTCCAAAGGAGCGTGCTAATTCCTTCGACTTGTTACAAACTCAGCCTTGGGTTCATCAGGCTAAACATCAAATCATAGTAGAAAAATTGAAGCACCCTGAGCCTGGTAGGTGATTCTTTCTTTTCCATGCCCAGTGGTGTGCACTTGCACCTGCGCTGCACTCAAGCAGAGGAAAGGGGTGGCTGTGCAATCATCCGCAATCAATCAGGCTGATCGTGTACACCGATTAAATTATGTTCTCCCACCAGTTCTTAGAAATGTAATTTGGTTTAAGTTAATAAGCAAACATCTACCCTCTCAAAGTGTATTTGCAGAGCTGTAAAATCAAGGGGCACTTCATAACGGAAGCGAGGAGGGAGGGAGGGAGGGATGGAACTGTGGTACCAGCACAGTGTTTAGCCAGGATGCTGCTTGAGTGTCACAGGACACTGCCACCTGGACGGACATGTGTCAATCCCCCTGGCACACATTAATTAATTAATGATGTGGGACAAAAATTGCAGTCCTTTCAGAGGACCTCCCTTTGAACACAACTGCGAAAGAGGAGATTTGAGCAGACCATGAAGCCTCCTGCTGTCACTGTGCTGAGGACAGGATTGCACCCCATGGGCTCTGGGATGTATTTCATTGCTTGTCCTTGAACATGGATATAGAGGGATGGTTTATTCAGCATTTACAGTGATTCCTCCACCAATTGTACCCAACTTAGTGCAGTAAGCAAGCTTTCCACCAGCACCTCCCAGGCGCATCTCTTGGATTGCTCAGGTGGGAGAAGGTGCTTGGCTGCTGTTCAGCATCACAGCAGTCCTCCCATGGACCATGCAAACATACATCTCAGCATTCCCAGACACCCACTCCCAAAATTAAAGTCTTTCCCTGCCCCCTCTTGTTTTTCATTTGTTCTTCTCTAACACACGATCTCTGAAGCTATCGTGTGGAAGGACGTCGTTCCCATGCATCTTCCCAGAGAGGAGGACATGGCAGCATCTCCCCCTCACCCAACCCACGGCACAACCCGAAAAATGGAGGAGGCAGGTGTTGCTTGAGCACGGTGTATTTAAATGCCTTTAATGAGGCGGAATGAAAACACCACGCATCGCTCGCTAGAGCTGCTGTATCAGTCTGGAGGGTGAAGTAATAAGAAAATCAGTACACAAACATCAGCATGTGAGGGCTCCTGGCACCCACAGGATGGGTCCGGTTTACAGGTGACCTCCACAGCCCCTTTAACACAGGAGGAAACTGAGGCAGGGGAAAACGAAGGGGCTTGGCCCAGAACATCATCAGCATTAGGGCCAGCACAGGAGCGTGAGGGATGGACACACTGAGGTGGTACCTTACCCATATTTTAAAAAGACTGGCAAGCAGTGGGGCACCCATAGCATCCATATCCATCCAGATGTTCAGCCTTCCATCTAATACCCTCCTTTGAGAGGAGCAGCCCCTGTCTTCGTGCCAGTTTAACACTTAGAGACCAGTCTATGCTACACCCGAGTCCAAGATGTCTAACCATGGCCTGGTTGAAGAAACAAAGCAGATTTTGAGTCCTTGAATCCCAGGAAAACACACAGAACCACAGATGTATATATATATATATATATATATATATATATATATATATATATATACACACATTATATAGATACATTATATATATATGTATATGTATTTGCTTGCAATCAGTATAGGCAGCCAATGCTACCTTTTTTTTTTTTTCTTTTTTTCTCCCCCTCTGCATGTCATGGAAAAAATCCTCTACTTTCTGCCTGAGAACTCATCTGCCAGAAGGCCTGCTTGTTGTAGCTATGATTTAAGCCACATGAGCTGGCTGCGTGGTAACAGAGTAATACTCTTTCTTCGGCTTTCTCACTCGAACAATGTGATTAACACAGTGTTTTCTGGATGGCTTAAGTCAGTCCAAGGAAGAACTTAAAGGGAAGGAGGCCATCGTGGGCTCTGTCAAAACAAGGTTTGTTTAATCATTGCTCTGGGGAGATTTGCAGTCAGGATCTGATTAGAAGTCCCCCTGGGGCCAGGCATAGCCACCTTCAGCCCTTCATTTTGAGGGCTGTGAGATGCCTGCAGCGAGTCCCACAGTGGCCTGGCAGTGGCTGGACTCACCAGGTCTTTTCTGGGCAGCTCCAGCAGCACCCAAAGGGAGGTTCAGACACCACTGGTGACATGGGTAACAACTTTGGGGGAGGAACTCAAAGGCTCCTACCAGCTACATTGCTGGGCAATGAGCTTCCAGGGTTGTAGCCCAAACAGTCCAAATCTCTCATTTTCTCCATTCAACTGAGGGATCCTGTGGGACGCAGCTACCAGCAGCTCTTGATCTTTCTTCTCTAGACCTGCCAGTGCCCATGGTGTTTGCCCCTTCTCTGGGGTCTGCATCTGGATCCTGCCATTGCTTTGGGGTTTCTCTTTGCTTTTAAGGGCACTGCTGGATTTAGGAGTCAGTATTTGGCCATTCATAGCTATGTTTCATTCCTGGGTGGATATGACTGATACCAAATTCCCTTGCTCTCACCTAAAGGATCAAAACATTTCCTGGCTCTTTAATTTGCATTTACTGAACTTCATTTGGCATGATATTGTCCTTTCGCCAGGAAAACTTCCCTCCTTCAGCCCCTTGGTTTTACTTGGGCTCTCCTGAAGGAAATCACTGGGGTATTGCAGAGGAAAAAGTTCTGTTCTGAAGGTGCCTACAGGCTCGGGGTATGGCAGCCTCCTGCAACCCAGAATGAATCAGAGCTGTGAAAGCACAGGCTCGCTAGCAGGAGCCAGCATCCCACCTTCCTAGCAAGTGCTCAGCTCTGCCTGCCCACCAGCCACGACTCTGGGGGCTCTGCTGGGTCCAGCATCACCCTGAGGAAGATGAAATACCGTCTAACCCATGCTGGTGGTCTTTGCCAGGACCCCACCACCAAATGGCCTCTAATGGCTTGGTGAAAAATGGCCTCTGATACATATTGGCTGTGTCTGTGACAATGAAATAATCCATTCCAGAGCCTCAGCACCACTTTGGAGCAGGCTGGCGAACTCAAGCTCTGACCAGGAATGGTTAGGAAGTGGTGTGATCTGGAGGCCACTCAGAGGCAGCAGTTTGGATGGGGTCACCTCGTCTGGGGCTGCAGCAGGCTTTGACAGCAGTAGCACATTGCCAGCTGGACTCAGGACCAGGAAACCACCCAGGACACACTTAATTTATTAATATATGCGTTGTCTTTGGGGCTTGATGACAGCCCAAAAGCCACTGGAGTAACCCAAGCTCATCCTCTTCCTCAGTGCTGGCAACGCTGATGCTCCTCGGGGGGAGGGACCAATGCGGTGCCCCCCAAGCCAAGGTTCAATGGCCACTGAAAACAAGCCTTTCCCATCAGGAAAACTAGAAAATGGAGGGGAAAACATGCTGCCTTTTAAAACCTCATCCCCCAGTTGTGCAAAAGGGGAAGAGAAATGAAACGGTCGTGGAACGCCTCGTGAGTCACTCAGACACTAAGGTGTGGTATCACAGAGCTGGGCAGACCCACCCTTGCTTCGTTGCCTCCACAGCTGGAGCCGAGCAGTTTCTCGGGGCTGGGTGTTGACAGTGTTTCTGGGTACAGCCCATCACCCGGGAAGATCTGCTTGCTCCAGGGCCACCCAGCAAATCCCACTGGGAGTGAGCCGTGCTGACACAGCCCAGCCATGCCAGGACCAGCTGCTGCCCACTCCTGGCCTTGGTGGCTCCCATCACGTGTGCTGCTCTGGGATGGGACACACAGATGCAAGCGATGGTGTTGTCTTGTACCGCCTGACGAACCAAAGGGAATAACAAAAGCTGCAGAAGCAATGTGAGCAAAGCATCTGAGAGGCCAAAGGGAGGACTCCTTTTGGAGGCAGACTCATAACAAAGCTGGGCTTTGACCCCTGTGAGGCCGGGAAATGTAGGTGCGGTGTTTGTGCCTGGTTCTTGTGGCAGCAATTTTCCCTACGTAGCAACAGTTGTTGTGTAGCAATAATACTTGGCAAATTTCAGGGCACTTGAGAAATATTAATTAATCTGCCCATCAGCCTTGTCAGGTAGGCAGCTAAATATTTTCATCTGTGCTTTACAGCTTGGCAAGTGAGACCACAAAAAAAAAAAAAAAAAAAAAAAAAAAAAAAAAAAAAGCAGGAGTTTGCCCATGGTCACGGCACAAACATGAAGGTTGTGCTCAGCTGCCTCAGAAAAAGAGAGCTGGTGCAAAGGAAAACCAAAGGAAAACGAGACAGCGCACCAGGAGATTCAAAGGAAGCACCTAGTTTTCAAACCAGTGAAGCAAACCTCCCATCAGAGGGACTTCTCTGCTGCTGGCACTGGCATTTCACATCTCGGTTTAATTATACTAATCACTTAGATGATGACTCCTGACATTCACCTTCATTAGCCACTGTCGGCCATGCTCAGCTGCTGCAACTTCAGAGCTATCAATGTCTGCTTTAAATAACCCATGAGTAAAATAAGCAGGGAGACAGTGTGTCTGGGCTCTGCTCTGGCACAGCCTGCATGGAGGTGGCTGGGAATGCAAGACTGAGGCCAAAACTGCAGTTTAACCCTGGCTGAGCATAGGCATGATCTTTCTCTGGATGTCTTTTGGTAGGGAGAGCTTTCCTCTTTGGCTTTGAGAGCAATGGCAGAGTGGAAGTCGAGAGCGGGGCTGATGTGCAAGGAAGGAAGGTGAAGTCAAGAAGTCCAGAGTCCAGTTCATGGCACCATCTTCCCAGTTGCCTTGGGAATGGTGTGATTGCTACACCTTCTGTTGCCTAAACAAGTAGCTAATGCCACAGCCCTGCTTCAACCCCAAGGGTATTTTTGCCCCAGTGCCCATTCTCCCCAAACAAACAGCAATTCAGGTCACATGGAGGGTAATCATATCCTAAAGGCAGGGGATAGGACAGCTGGAAGGGCAAAGCAAAAGGCAGGAGGACACGTGGTGCTACAGCCATCCTCCAAAGCACAGGGCTGCACGGCTAGAGAGCAGCTGGACCCCGTCCCACAGCCCTGAGGCCCTTGTGGCCACGCTGCCCTTGCTGGCAGTGTGCTTTGCTTGCCTTAAATCAGGATGAAATGTAGAAAAATCACAAAATCCTGGACAGATCACAAAGGCAATTAGGTGTTGTGATGCAGCTGCTTTGGTTTTCCTTCCTTATGGATCTTTGTGCTGTTTCCAGCTTGTGATTCTCATTTTACTAGGAATGCTGCTCAGGGAACACAGACAAAACTTTCAGTGTTGCCATTTATCAAAATAGAGGAATTTGAGCTCTGCAGAATAAAAACAGAGGTGAGATGCTACTGCTTTGTAGTCAAAGATGCTGCAGCAATACTAAATGCCATTTGTCACTCTTATCTGAGAGATCCCAATTATCATCCCCAAACAGCTGACCAGGGTGTTGATTCCAACCTGCTAGCAAGGAATTTCCCCAATACTGACCACAGTCCCAAAACCTTTCCCTGCCATGTTTCTTTATGATGGTATTATTTTGCAAACTAATGCCCACAATAAGTCCACTTGTGCAGATTTTATTAGCAGGGACCAGTCACTCATTAACTGCTGTGGCACGAAGTCCTTGTTCAAAACATTGGAAGGCACCTGTTTATAATTAAGGAAAAATTAAAAGCATAAAAGTTTTATGTTGTAAAAGCAACACCATTTTAGCATGAGTAGAGTTGTTCAAGATACGAGATATGAGTAATGCTTTCTGTGCCTGCATCCCTCCTGAAATGATGGCTGGGATGCTGCATTTATGGACGATGCACTGGGTATGGCACCACTGCCGTGGGGTAGTTGGACACTTAAATGCCATTATATCTTCGATACTTTGTCATGAGATGACTGATGCTTTAAAAAAAAGAAAGAAAGGAAATAAGGAAGATGTGAGACAGTTTCACTTTGGGGGATTTTAAGTGTTCCTTCATTCAGCATTTATGACTGGCATTTTCCTGAGTGTGAAAGTGCACAGAAAGAAAGGGTACTATTAAGACCCTGTTCTTTGGGAAGGAGATTGCCCATGGCATGTCCTGAGTGCTTATCTCTACTCTGAAAATCCTTGCTTTGCATCAAGCTAGATTTCTCAGTGCTGGCTTTGGTGTGCTGTGTCTGCTGTATATTTTGGCTGGTTTCTCTGCTGCATGTCTTGGCTTTTGCTGTGACACACATTGCCTGGTCTCTTAGGAACGCAGTGGACTTTTGCACTCTCATTCAGGAGAATGTTGTCACTGCAAACCCTTCCCATGCAGCCTCAGGAGTGTTTCTGAATGCTCTTCTTGAGGAGCACACACCCTCCTTTCCAGAAAGGCCTTTTTCCCACTGCCAAACCACATCAGCAAAGCTCCCTCTGCTTCAAAGGCAGCCTTGGGTTGCCAGAGCATATGCTGCCAGTGACAGGGCTGGAGGGCAAAAGCCACCCTAGAAATGGACGTGGGTCCCTGGGCCAGGCTGGCAGAGGGAGGAGGCCCTTCTGCCCCAGCAGGGTCCTGCTTTGCAGAGCATCCAGCTTCCTGAGCAGGTTTTAATGTCGTTTCAAAGGCAGGAGTAAAGTTCCCCAAGTCCTAAATCCATCTGAGCTCACACCCACTGCTCTTCCCACCCTGCTGCAGGGACGGGCAGGATTGCACCCTCCTTGCAATCTGCAGGGAGGGAAGGGGGTGTTCGCTGTGTCCCCAAACCTCTCCGTGCTGCCAGGGGAAAACAGCGGCTCTGCTGGCGCCCAGGCTGCGGCACAGGCAGTGGCAGAGCAGCAGGAACATGCAGGCATTACTTGCAACCAGGCAACCGTGAGGACAGAGCAGAGGGGAGAAAAGGAGATATCTCTTCAAGCCCTGGCTGATAGGTCTGTTTGTGTCAGGGTGGGGAGAGGACACGGCACCCTACAGGCTTGGCCCTGGCTGGGAAGGACTGGGGACAGGATTGCCACATTGGGCACACCCCTCCCCACACTGCTGCTTCACTCAGAGCCTTCCTTCCAGTCCCTTCAGAGGAGGGGGGGAAATAAGGGAAGAAAATTGAAAAAAAACCATGGAGGCTCACAAACTCCTAGTTTCTGTATGTCTTCCCGAATATGTATACAGATTTTAATCCAGCAGACACACTATTTTTAGTTTCCTTTGGGGTATGTTTGGGAGCAAGCCCTTAACTGTTGCTGTGCTGCTATAGAAACCGTATCCATGTACACTGACATGTTTACAATTGTTTTACACGCTATAAACTTTCAAGGGCAAAATCAAGCAGCTTATTTCCATTAAAGTAACTGCCCTGGTGTGGGTTTCTTCTACTTTTACGTTTATTAATTTAGGACCCTTCTCAGCTTCATCCAGCCCCATGGAGCTTTTGTTTTGAGAAAGGTTTGCCAGCTCTTGCTGCCATAGTGCTGGGCAAACCAGGAGCAGAGCAGTTGTAAATCTGGCTTGAGGAAGAGAAAATTTTTTGCTTGCTCTGCTTGACCTCAGCCATAAGGAGGGGTGTTTGGCAGATACCAGGGCACCCATGCAAAACAGAGCCTCCTGCCCACTGCCTGCCCGTGCTCCATCCTGGTGCTGAGGACTTGCTGTGAGGGGTTGTTCAGCCCTCGTGGCCAGCTCATATCTATTTGGGGCAGAGCAGCTGCCTAATTTAAAAAGAAAACCCCAAACCACCCCTTCAAAAGAAAAAAAGGAAAAAAAAAAAGAAAGAAAGATAAAAAAAGACAGCAAAACATTTTAGTTTAGGCTTTGGGAAGAGAAAAACTTCTTTTTTTTTTTCTTTTAGCTTGTTTTTTAAATATTTCCTAATGTTAGGCTTCCCCATCCCTTTTTTCTTTGAAGTCACAATCTTTCTCCTATGACAAAGATTAGAAAAGGGCAGAGCAAAAGGGTGGGTTTTTTCCAGCCTCCCAGGTGGGCAGCAGATGTGAGAGAAGAATTCTTCCCTGAATGTGAGATGGATGTATCATCTGAGCTGGATGAGGAGCACAGATTCCATCCCATCCTCCCAGTGTTAACCTCCACCTGCACGGTGGATTCAAGTGCACCTTCCCTTGAAGTGCCAGTCCCAAGAGAGCCATGCCAGGGCAAGGCAGCTCCACCCATGGCCAGGCAGGGACAGATGGCAGGGCACACCTTGGGATGGCCATCACCCATCGGAGCACCCAAGGACACCCCCCTGCCTCCTGCTCCCTGTATGAGCCCCATCACTCTGCTGTGTTGAGTTGGGTACTCTGGCAGAGACACGCACAGACTCAACCACACCAGACTGGTTTTGCCTGTCCAGAAGTATCCAGGAGCAAAGTCCAAAGAAGGATTTGGCCTCCAGGGTCCATGTCTGCAATGAGCACTGCCTGGTTCTGGAGGTGTGAGCTTGGAAATTGGTCCTGTAAAGCTCTCTGTGTGCTTTGCTGAGGTTAAGCTGTTTCCCTGAGTTACCTGAGATTAGAGGGAATCCGGTCTACATGGAAGTAAAGTAAAACAAATGGGGATTTCTGCTGAGTTTGTTCCTAAACTGATTTAATGCCTCCAACCTCGACACCACCTACTTTGTCTCTTTCTTGTGCAAATATGCCTGTACTTACCTGATTATTATTTGTCATTCAACCCTGCAACGGTCAATTATTTATGTTTGCTGGGTCATGAAATGCAGAACAAAAAGACAACCAAATAAGTAGCATCTGCAGTAACACCCAAACAGCTGAATAGAGGCAATGGTTGGCTGTGGGTGGCCATTTGCCTGAGCCAGCAGTTTCACTCTCTGTGTGCCTGCAGAGAACAAGGAAGTGGCCCTCTGACCCAAACCCTGCCTTGGTGGAGGATCTTGTGCTGTGTTGTGCCGTGCAGAAAGCCCCAGCTGAGCTACCCGACCCCCATAAAGTGCTTGTGGGGCAGAGGCAATCACAGTCGTGATGCTCTGGCCCCTGTGAGGTAGAAACCACAGTATCTAAAAGTCAGATCTTAGCCCCGTAGCAGTTTCTGAGTGGCTGGGTGATGGCAGGTTACCCCTTACTGATGTGCTCACTGCAAAGCAATTCAAAGTCGGCAGACAAACAAAACCAGAGCTTGTTGTCTAAAGAACATATTTGCCTGCAGCTGAGTTTCTACTCCCCCAGAAGTCCAGGCAGAGGAGGCTGGTAAAGCCTCTCAGACCACAGAATGTGCCACCAAACTCATCTTGGGAGCTGCTTAGAGGGCTAGAAAAAGCACATTGAAGGGATCTCCCCTGTCTCCTGCTGTGGTGCTGCAGGAGCCACTTTACACAGTGAGGCAACGATCTCAGCATGACCACCAGGAAAAAACCTGCCCCTGCCTCCCTCTTTCCAGCTCCCTTCCATGGCCCAGAGACAGGCCCTACGTGATGCTGCTGCTGCATGGTCAGGACTCAGTGGCACTGCAGGTAGAACAGTCTCAACCTGGGGAGTTCTGACTGTATTTCTGTTGCTACCAGTTAACACAACCTTCTCATCACCTCTTTTTTCAGGTGTTTGGGTGTTCAGGCATGAACCAGTTGGGTGACGGTGCATAAATGAACTTGGCACTGCTCCATGGATTAATTGGGTGCCCATGCATGAGCAAGCCAGGCGCTGACGTGTGACTCATTTGGGTGCTCATGCACGGACAGAAAGGATTCTCACGCGTCAATCCATCAGGCAATCATGGGGGCATGGATGGGCTGCCCAGGCATGGAAGATCTGGGCAGGCTCTGTCTGGGGACTCATGCATGAATTAAGAGGGTGCTCATGCAGGCATTCATCAGCTGCTCACGCATGAACCTATTGGTGTTCCTGCATGAGCCAACTGGAACCTGTGTGTGAATGCAGCAATCCCTGCAGTTCGTGCCCAGCTCATTCCTCTCCTTGAAGATCATCCTTAAAAGCTGTTTGAGCACAAATCCATTATCAGCTTTACTTTCAACATCATCACAATCCTAATACACAACAATTTCAAACTCCACTCTTCCTTCCTGCACGCCAGACAGAGGGGTTAATACTGAAACAGTGTGTGCATACGCACTAAAATTTCATTCCTTGCCCCTGGGGACCAGAGTCTGGGAGTTATCAGTGTTACAGCCCCAATTTTTGTCTGCTATGAGCTCCACCTCTTACACCATGGACTAGAATACCAGGGTCAATATTATCAAAGTCCAAATATAGGTACTTTTCATTACTTAACCCGTTGTCCCCAAGGACCAGGGTGGAGGAATTAATGCTGTAAAAACCTGGATGCAATACTTATTGCAAACACTCATACCTGCAAAACATTTAGCCAGGAAGGCCACCGCAGTCTGAACAAAATAATCATTGCAAATCCCAGCCCTTGCACCTATTACAAATATCAGGCCTTGTGCCTGCAAGAAAAAGCATTAGGGCAGCTCAAATGCAACACTCTTCCCATCTGTGTCCCCAGAGCTCTGCTCTCCCAAGTCACCACCTTCATTTTTCCTTCTCCAGCTCAGTGCCAGGAAGTGATGGATGCCCACCAAGGTCCTCCCTTCTGCATGGAACACTCGTTAATGACTCTTTATGCTCACGTGTAAGTTGTTCAGGTGCTCATGTGTAAGTGAATTGAGCACTCAGGTGCAAATTGCTTTGGACATGAAAGCACAGGCTCCCTGGGTGCTCATGCATAAATGAATAGGATGCTCTTGCATGGAGGCAAGGCACCTCTCTGTTTTCACACAGCTGTGCAGGGGCTGCACGGCACAGCCTGGCACAGTCACCACATCAGCAGTGGGTGAGCTCGGACCTTGGGCTCTTTGGCTTCTCCTTCCCCCTCCTCACAGTGCTAAATCTGCAAGCACAGCCCCAGCATCCCACAGCCTGTGCTTTAGGTCATGCTCCTGGGGTTTCATCAGCCACTTTTGAGTCCCAGAGCTCCTGTAATCCTCACGGGCTGGTGAGGGAGGGACAAGAAGGGATTGAGGTATCCGATCGTGCATGGTATTTTCCATGGGCACATGACATTGATGAAAAACACTACACGTTTCTAGTCAAAGGCAGAGGTTTGGCAATTCCAGGGCCAGCTCTGGATTCTTTTAGTCATGTTAGTTAGCACCTTGCTTGGCAGCTCTCATGGCAGATGCTTGCAGAGTCACGACGTGGCCTCTTGGAAATCCAGGGGTGCAAAAGCAGTGCCACAAAGCTGGAAGGGGACGGGAGCTGGAACCATCCAAGTTGCTGATGCCAGGCAAAGTTGGGGCTGCAGAGTGGAACCTCCTCAAGGCTTGGTCTGCATCTTCTTGTGAACTGTGCAAGCTGCTCAACACACTGTTCTCAGTGAACAATCCAACACAACAGATAATTCTCTTAATCCCGCCTCCAAAGGGCAGAGTTCACTTGGCATCGTAATTGGGCACATAACACAGCTTCCAAATTTGAACCTCAGGTGACAGCACCATCAGGAGGCTCTCAACCCACCCCATCACAGACAGAAAAACAGAGAGCCTCTATCTGAAAACTGGAATAATTTTGAAGCCAGAATCACTGAGCACAGCAGTATTGTGAAATTATCACCATGGAGAAGTAGACTTCAGCTCGAAGCATCCCAAAATGATTTCTTCTGTGGCTCTGAAAATGGTTTACAGAAGCCATAAATACACTGCATACGTAGCCACATCTCGTGGCAGGGTTACTCCATGTGAATGCCCAGGGATGAATTCCTCCACATGTGAATTGCTCAGCAGGCTCTCTGTCTTCATCCCTACATGTACAAAACCTGCAGGCAGAGCATCAGGGTGCGCTTCTGCCTGATGTCACCAGCGCCTTGCCCCCAGACCCATGGATTTCTTCAGGCAGTTTCTGAAAGCCTCTTGACACCACTCAGGGAAGTCACTGACCAGCCTCAGACAATCCTTGAGGACCACCTGGAGCACCGTGGCAGGACACAGCACATCCCTTACCCCTGGCCACCATGCCCTGCATGGAGGTGGCTCTGGCTATCCGGGAATAGGCACTTGGGGAAAGCTGACCGTGGGGGATGGGTGAGCCAAAAACAAAGGGCTTTTCTCACTGTATTTGAGGAAAACAGCTCTAATGGGGAGAGAAGGAGTTATAGTAATAGAAGGAAGGCTGAGGGCAGACAGGGATCTGCTTCCCATTGCAAAAGGCAGCGGGAGGGGGTTGCTTTGCCTGAAGACAGGATTAGCTGACATTTCAAGAGGAGGTGGCTGAGGAAAGTATTCAGCAGGAAAATTCACAGGTTTGAAGTGTGCACTGAAGTTTCAGGAGCCATTTTCATATGCTTCTGAAACATTTCCTGCTTGACAAAGCAGCAGAGAATCCCAGCAAGAACCAGAAGAAGAGTCCGGTGCTGCCTCGTGTGGCATCTCTTCAAACAACTCGGGATGCTCTGCAGGAAGGACTCAGAGCTTGCCAGAACAGGTATTTCTTTCTGCACTTTCTTCTCTAAGTAAGGAGACACCTTCAAACACATTAATATACACAAGTATCTGGAGGCCAGGCAGGCCCAGTAATATTGCATGCACAGGAAATTTTGATATGTGTAAAGAGCATGAAAGGACTTGCAAAGCAGTGGTGGTGACTTCTTACTCAGAGGCCACCAAAATCTAGAAGGTAATTGGGCTATGAATGCCAAAATGATTCACCAGGTGGGAGGAGGAAAACTTGCATGCTCTGAGGCAAACTTGTCCTCTGAGGGAGGACTGAAGGGCCATGTAATAATAGATGAGACTTTAAAAACTGTCTGTGGCCCCAGGAAGATGGCCCCTGTGCAGGGTGGTGAGTCCTGAGAGGGCCTCACTGCTGCTCCAGAACTGTATTTAGAGCTCAAGACATTGGGCTGATCTCAGCTGCAGTGGCAGGAGAGATGCTTCAAATGACTTTCACAAGAAAAGTTAGCACAGACACTATTCATCATTTTGCTGTGGAGAGGGTGTGATTGATTTTCATCCTTTCCTTTAAGGACAGAGGGGATCAAGATGAACTTTGTTCTTGCTCTGAGATCTTTATAGACTTTAAATAGATCTGTCCTGCCATGAGATGTCCACACGTCAACCCTGCCATTCCTCCTGCCTTTGCTGGAGACTAAAACCATTCCAAAAAAAGCATTTCCAGAGGAAAGGCTGCCATTCCTTATAGATTAAAGAGGGCTCATGAGCACGTGTTCCCCCTTGCCACAACTACTGAACCACTCAGCTGGGGATCTGCTCAGCAGGACAAGCTTCTAAACATTTTTACAAGAGCTCTGTCAATAAAATATGCAGGTCAGGATAGCAGATAAAACACTTAAAAGGCAATTGGAGTGGAGTTGAGTTTACAGCCACTGGAGTTTATTGCACTGGAAACCTGCGGCTGGGTGAAAACTCCCTGGCTGCAGAAAAATTCTCAGGGTGCTCAGAGCCTTTTTTTCCTCATCTTCCTCTGGTCCTATGGGAAAAGAACCCACAATCCCCATCTTGGGCTTGGTTTAGTTTTTTGGATGCAAACTCTTCCCCCCTCTATTAGTTTTGTTTTGGCTCAGCACTTGTGTATAACTCGAAGCAAAATTATTTTACTCTGTTTCCAAGTAATTTAACTCCTGAAAATCAACTTCTTCCTAATTTTCAATTAGGACTGAAGTAATTTTTAAAAGCGAAGATTATTTTAGAAGTATTTAGAAATATTTATAAATGTTTCCAACTGTTTAAAAATGTTTTTATTTTGATCATTTGGGAGGGGGGTGTTTCCAAAACTGTTTAATTATGGAAATTATCAGTATAAGCTATGTAGCATTGGAAAGAAGGCTGCTGTGCCTGTGCGGCACAAGTGACAGGAGGAGGAATAAGGAGGTTTTGGGGAGTCCTGTGCTAGAAGGGCCAGCTCAGTGTGAGGTTTCCCCTGCTCCTGCAGCCCACTGACCCCAGATGGCTTTTCCCTCTCCTGCGGGGGGTATGTGCTCATGTGTACAAAGTACATCATTTCACTGCTTTCTCAAGGTGAGAAAGATTTATTTGTAGAAAGGGTTCCTGAAATTTAGGACTGAACCCTGTGACCTGACTCCAGTGTCCTTTTGGCTGGGAGCAGAGGGGTCTCAGCACTCAGTGGGGTCCAGCACCTACAGGAAGATGCTTGTTTAAAGAGTCCCACCTAGATGAAAACACACCTTTGCCATGGGGTCACCTTTGCATCCCCTCATTCGCAGCCCCAAAAAGATGCTTTTTGTTGCTCTGATGCAGGTGTGAGTCCCTTTCCCCCAGACCACAGAGGGAACACTGGGAAATAAGGCAAGACTTTGACCCGTGCAAAACAGTTTTGGCTATGAAAGCGTCTCCAGTGCAGGTGTCCTTGGGCCTTCTTTCTTCTGAGAGACCAACCCAACCCAACTAATACTGAAGGGAATTCCAACAGGCCGTGTGCCCAGTGCCCCAGGAAATCTCCACGGTTGCCTGGCTGCTCCCACCAGAGCATGGCAATCCCATAAAGGCTGGGTAATACAATAACACCGTTCCCGCAGGCCCCAGCCAGAAACACACTCAGGCACTTGTAAAACCTTACGCCCATACTTAAATCCCTGAGGTTTGATTCCCTTAGGCCACGTATGCTTTCTCCAAGTGCTGAGCCAGGATTCTCATGCACAGAGCTGTTGCTTCAGCCTGCTGATATCTCTGATACAGGATCAATACCTGAACAGAGCACCTCTCCCAGCGGACACCGGAATAGATCTCCTATTGGAAGAGTGAAGAGCAGGTTTGGCTCAGTCCTTCTGCTGAGACGATCCATCAGATAAGATCAGACCACAAATGACTGCCCGGACAGATGTTACATTATTTATTAGAGCAGGCTACTGGTGTGAGGCTTGAGGCCAAGAAGGAGGAGGAAAATGATGGCAAAGAAGATAAAAATACAGTATTCCTTAACCGCCAGAATAAAGGGGCTTGAGAAAGAGGGAGCACAAAGCATCTGTACAATTTATGCCTACAGCAGACATATGTTTTTTATGGGTGTTTTCCTACTTCTTAGTGGAGGAAAGAGACCCCGTGGTACATGGGGTTATGCAATATTTCCCCACTCAGAGGTGCTGGGACTCCTCAAGAGATTAACAGGTCCCCAGGCACTGCCTGACCAGTGCCCAAATTTGCCAAGCCCTGAGTCACAAGCACTGGTGAGCAGCTAGGGCTTTTTTAGCTGAGTTTTCAGACCCAGTGGCACGATGGGATGTGAAAGGCATCCAGAGGCAAATCCAAAGCCGGTGGTGAAGCTTACTTCCGGGTGCCTTGCTGATGCTGCGGTCCCTGGAGCTTCTTAAATCCCAGCCCAAACACAGACACGTCACCCCATGGAGACCCTGGAGGCAGCAACTTGTCCTCCACAGCAGCAAGTCAAGCCCAGCAAGCCCAGCTCATGGCACTGCCAGCTCTTTGCTTAGACACCTCAGAAAGAGCTCCCAGGATCCATCAGTTGTGGCAGAGTTGGTCCACAGGGGAAGGGTGAGAGGTGCCTGTAACACCAAGATGCTGTGTAGTGGCAGGTAGTCAGGCAATGGTGGACCGACATCGGTCCTGGACTTAATAATACAATAAATATTAATAATATATTATTTTTTGTTGTAATTATAGTTATCATTATTATTATTATTATTATTATTATTATTATTATTATTACTGACAGAAGCATTCAAGCAGGGGGAACAAATTCTCCATTTCAGCAGAGATTTTGCTGATTTTTCCTGAACGTAGAGCAGCTGCTACTGCCTCCCTGCTGCCACTGCTGCTACAGGGCTTGACTTTCCGTGCTGCAGCCTGGCTGAGGAGGTGCTGGGTGGGAAGAGGGGGCTGCAGCTCCTCCCAGCAGCTCTGGCTGGGTGCTTCAGTGCAGAAACCACCACCTCCGAGGTGCAGGCAAGGACAAAAGGAGCAGAAGGAAAAAGCAGCACTGGGACGTCTTGGTGTAGGGTTTCAAACAGTTTTGGAGCAGCTGGAAATAACCGGAGGGGCCTGTTTCTGAGCGACTTTGTACAACTCTTTTCTTGCATCGATGCAAACCAGACTGGGTTGGAGCAGGCAAAGCTGGAGGAGGTGATGTGGAGCTGTGCTCTGCTTGTTGCTGCTGAGGTGGGCTCAGGCAGGGGAGAAGCCTTGAGGGCTATGAATGAATTACCCACCGGGGGCTCATGAATTAACCACTGGGGGCTGGAAACCGGGGCAATGTTGCTGACACAAGGAGCAGCAGGAAAGAGAGGTGACCACAGACCTCGCCTGTTCTATCGACCCAGGCTCCTCTCTGGACACCAGGAGCCTCAGCACAGCCAGTCAGGGCAAGCCTTGGTGCAATGTGATTTTGTAGAGGGCTAAGCCATTCCCCCAGTGATGCCAGCTCCTCTGGAAGGCTGCCTTAAGCAGTGATGGGATCTCTGCCTCTTCCCTCCACCCCCAAAGCTCCCTCAGACAATGTTTCTGGTGGCTTCTTCAGATCACATTTAATTTATCCCTGCTCATTTCTTCCCATGCAACAGTTTTTTTACTCTCCTCCTTCCTCTGCATGCTCCTCTTTTCCCCAGTAAAGCCTCCTGTCCAAGAAGCCCTGGTGCCGTGGTCTAACCCTGCTGATGGCTGTCTGAAGGATAGTGTTTATGACACCAACCCAAACACAGGACTGTCTTCACTCCACCTGCAGCATCAACCAGCCAGGTCCCTAAAACTTGTCACTGCTGCCCTCCGTCTTCCTTGTCTCCATTACATCCACCTCATCTCCTCCTACACATGGTTATGAGCTGTGCCTGAGGCCCCATGGATCCCATGTCCCCTTGGGCATGCACAGCTCACCTCCTTCGTGGCCAAAGGAATTATCCCTTCAGCTAACACAGATCTGCTTAGGTCTACTGCACTGCTGGGTAAAAAAACTGAGGGCTCTCAGCATGTGGGTACAGATGGCATTGCTCCACACCCGGAGCCCTTTTCTCAAGGGTGTCACCCCCAAGAAGTCACAGGTGGAGAAAGGAGGTGTGTTTGAGAGGAGAAATTGCAGGACAGATGGCTTGGTAGGAAGTGAAGGGGAATGGGGATGGTGCAGCCTTGGACTGGAGGCCTCCCAGCTGGGATCATCTGTTCCTCCATCCACCAAAGCACAGCCTCCCCCCAGATCCCTTTTGTGCACCCATGGCTGGACACCACCAGCCAACCACGCAGGAATTGCACCCACCACACCCTTTAACCAAGGGGGTTCCCTTTCATGTGCCTGAGGTTCTCTCCCTCCCTGGTGCCTTGTCTCCATGCCTGGAGTGGGGCCAGGGCAGCAGGAGCAGGTACAGTCCTTTCCAGGCACAATCAAAGTGCTACAACAGAGTTATCTCTGTGCTCACTGAGGACAAGACAAGCCCGTTGCACGAACGCAAATTATGGGGCTTTAATTAGCCAAGCAGGGAAACACTGCTCTGTCTTTAAAGCAATCCATGTATGTTTAAAGGGAAAAACAAAGGCTTTGAAATCAGAGACTCAGAAGGAGGGAGAGAAAACTGAGCTCAGAATCATTCCATTGCTTAGTGTCATTGCATTGAACCAGAATTTTTTTGAGAAAAAACTTCTATCCCTCTTGCCCCTCTTCTGAAAATCAGTCGTAGGGGATGTCAGGGCTCACTTTCACTGCAGGATCCAGCTTGCCAAGGCGTTGGGAACCTCACAGCAGGCAGGTAGGGGTAAAGCAACATCCCTCAAAGGAAAGCTTCCTGGCTGCTGCTGGACCATTGCCTCCATCACCTCCCAAGGTCTCTGGCACCCAGATGTCTTACACCAAAGCCATGACCAGCAAGCTTGGGGTTTTTTTTGCATCAAACATATAAAATAATAATAACTATATTAAGATCTGCACCCAACAAGACACACGTCTAAAACAGAAAGCTGCTCTGCGGAGGGGCTCAGGAGATCAAAGGTTTCTCTGCCTTCCTTGGAGTTGTGCTTGAAACAAGCAACTATTCTTTTCAAATCCTACATTTTATTCAAAGCTCAGTGGGAGCTGATGTCTTGCCTCTTTATTTTCAGTTGGTAGTGGTTTGGCTGCAACCAAAATAAGTCTTTTCTTAATCCTTTCTTTGCAACATCACTCGAGGAATGGAAGCCATACGTGTCCCCATGCCAGACCCTCGGGGTGCCATGGGCTCATCCTGCCCAGGACAGCCCTCAAGTCTTTCATGCATGGCCCCACACTGCATTTTGGAGATGTGCTTTGAGGTTTTACTGCTGCAGTGTCTCAGTGCTGTTGCCAAGTGCTTGCCACAGAATTTCCTCTGCCTGCAAGGCTCTGGCAGTGGTAGCCCAGCACTCACTGTAACCTTGTACAGTTTGATTTTTAGCACCAAGTCCCATTTTAGGCAGAACCCATTAAAATCATTAGGTGTTACCATATAAATCTCCATCTGCCATGTCACACAGTGAGTGACATTTCCTGACAGTGTGTTTCATCGTCACAGGACCTATTTTTAAAGCACTGATTTAAAGTTGTAATGAATATCAGGGATTAACATCCTGCTGAAACCATTTCTGCCCCAAAACCACCAAAGTTTTCGACTCTTTTATTCTACATTTCTTAGGAGGGACTGTGACACTTTTAAGATTTATTTACTGGCTTGTACCCTCTGGCATGGTCCTGCTGTCTCCATTGAGTAGGGACACTTCTTACCTAATTTCAGCAAGACATTGCAGAGGGTAGAACCCTCCAAGATTATTATTAAGACTTCATAGGTTTTTCACAGAGAGTGGTATTTATAAAACTAAAAAATAACCCTTCTGATGGTTCTGGCTGTGGGTTACCCTGTCCCATATCAGACATCTCTCAGAGAATCCTCATGAGAGAGCTGTGGGAAACCAGGCTGTTAGGTACACTGAGCAGGTCATTGCTGTAAAGCATCTCAGATTCAGATTCACGCTTCTACTCTGTTTTCTTTCCAATATCAATAATAAAAATGATGGACAATAAATAGAGAGGGGCTAAAACCCAACTTCATCCAAGCACACTGTGTTCCTTCACTGTTTCGCTCGAGGTCCTTCTCTTGTGTTCTTCTCCTTCTCGTTGTCCTTTTTCTTCATCTTCTTCTTCATTGTTACTCCTACTCCTGATTTCTGTTTCAGATGCAAGCCAAACTCCAGCCAACTGGAACTGCAGCATGGCCTCCAGGTGCCCCTGTGGAGCAGAGATGTGGTGCAGATGCAACAGGGAGGAAAAAAAAAGGAAAAAGGGAGCTTGGAGGATGCCCCATGCAACAAACCCCCTGAAACAGGGATTTGGTGCATTCCAGCAAGACTCATTTTACATGAAGATATCAGAGAGGGAAGCGATAAAGCAAAGTTTCCTCCTCGTGCAAGGGAGCAGGAGTCATGGAGCACTCACGGCGTTCATCCAGACAGCTAAAAATGAGGGGAAGCTCTCTGTGTGGGTCCCAGCCCTGTCTAGGCTCCATAGGTATTCACAAAAGGAGGATAACAGGTAAAAGAGGTGAAGGGACAGGCTCCTCTCCCTAAAGCATCCCAGTAACTGAGCAGAGACTTTGCTAAGCCGTGGTGCTCTGGCACCTCAAGGCTGCACCAGTGCCTTGCACCGACCTGCCTGTGTGGGAAGCAGCACTCCTCCGGCATAACCCAGCCTGCCTTTGCCTCCACTCCCCACGGGACACAGCCAGAAGGCTCTCTTGGTGGTGTGTTAAAAGTAGGTGACACCAAATAGCACCACCGGTGTGGCCCGAGGTGCTATGCAGGTGGCAGCCACCCAGGGAGGCACCGAGGTGCCCCCAGTTCCAGGGCAAATGCTCGTGTTCCCAGCTCCCTGCACAAAGCTCAGCCCACAGCAGCTTCAGGCACCTCAGCAAAAGGAAGTAAAACTCAATCACATGTGGAAGGGAAAAGAAGTGAGTCAGGCTTAAGAGTCCTAAACTCTCCTTTGACCATCACATGCAAGACTAACCTCTCCTGAAAGGCTCGCACAGGAGTCCTGTCTGCCACAGGAGGTGCTGGTGGATGAGGTCTAGGAATGGGGTGAAACCTGCTGCCTCTGCAATTTTGCCTGAAATCAAGGAAAATGTTGAGAGAAGCCTATTTAATGTGGTTGGAAAATGGCCCAAGACAGAGGCTGGGGCAAGGGGGCCGTGGCGGCACCCTACAAACTTGTCCCAGGCACTGGGGGACAGCTTGGGGTAAGAAGAGGTAAGGTCATATATCCAGTACTCATAAGAGTTTTGTCAACTAGGAAAATAAGAAAATGATGCTTTGGATCCAACTTCATCAAAACACACGTATTGCTGTCTCAGCAGATTCCTGTCACCATCTGGGATGCAGAAACCAATTAGTCTACTCTGAAAGAAAAATCAAGTGCATCTTTTGCTGTTTTGTAACATGACAGACATTTCTGCAATTACCTTGCTTCAAATCTGCACCTCCATGAGCAGGTGCTGAAAATGTCCAGCCTAAAGGGATGAGCAGTCTTTGCCCTCAGTCATCCCTGACTGGTGAGATTCGTCATGCCCTTAATAAAAAAACTTGAGGGCAGGCTCAGCTGCTTACGCAAAACTCCTACTTCTGATTCAAACCATGATGTAATTTAAATATCAATCATTTTTCCTAGAGAAAACGGTTGAGTCTGCATGGCAAGACTGTATATCCATGCAGTATAAGACTTCCTCTGGGCAAAACAGGGAGACCTTTGACCCAAGGGACTTTGCTTCCTGCAGAGGATTTCAAGAGGGAGCAAAGTTCACTGGGATCAAAATAAGTCTTGGCACAAGAACAGATTTCCACACATTCGCCTGTATGTGAGAAGGGGGTGCACAGCCCCAGCAGCCCAGAAAACATCTGATTCAGAAAGATATTTTCACCATGACTTCAGTTTCACTCTGCTTCAAAGTTGTCTCCAAACAGAAGAAAAGCCCCCACGGCATTGCAATTCAGTGTGGATCATTAGCAAAGCCCCAATCCCAGTGCTGCTGTGGTGCCTTTGAGCACCTGGAGCTGATGGGAGTGCTGAGTGGTCTTGTGGTTGGTGGGGTTTGGGATATTTTAAGGAAACTGTCTTGGTCCCTGCTGCCTTCAGCCAGCTCCAAGGCTTTGCTGTCAGCAGTAGTTTCTACCATGCTGGAGTTTGGTGCCTGGATCAGCATCTCTGTGTCATCCCTGCATCCATAGCTGGCCAGATGGGTGTCAAAGGGAAGATGTCCTAGGGAGAAAGAGGTTTGGGGAGGGGGAAACCAGGATGTGCTCCTGTTCCTTTCCCACCCTGCCACCAACAGAGCAACAAGCAAAAAGGCCAAGGGGCGGTGGGAAAGGAAGTAAGTTTGAGGGCACTTTTTGCATCCCCTCTGCATTCCCATGATGGCTGGAAGTGGGCAAGCAGCAGAACACCACCACCTCTGGGAAGAGGAACATCCACTTGGCCCCCCAAAATGAGAGCAGTTACCCCGAATTTTGGGAAACAGAAGTAACGTGCAGGATATCTGGCACTGACAAGTGACACGGGGCAGTGACTTGTGACCGAGTGGCAGCAGAGCCCTGAGCGAAATGGGAGGGAGAGGTAGAGCAGCTGCCTTTATCAGCACTGGCTGCTACATTTCTCACTTTTGAAGTAGAAAATTGAGCAGCTGCTGTTGCTGGGAGTCCAGGAAAGAATCCCTGGGCCACTTGGCACGGAGGGAGGGGAGTGGGTCCATCCCTGGGGAGTCCTGGAAGGAGCCTGGCTCTTCTTGTCGACCGTTTTTATTTTGCTTCCTTTAAAGGCTGGGAGGAAAGAGGGAGGGAGGACCCGAGCAACGTGGTCTGAAAGAAAAAAAATAAAAGGCAAGTTAAAAGATGTGAAGTGCCTGGCAGAGACCCCAAGCACAAGAGCACAGAGACCGTGAGAAAAATGTAAGTTTGTTGTCCAACTGGATGGAAATCAGATGTCGCTTGGGACTTCACAGGACTTGTAAATGAATAAAGGAATGGGCAGGAAAGGAAGGAAGATCCAGCCAGGCTGGAGAAGGCAAACCAGCAAGGCCTTGATCCCAATATGGTTAATATCTGTGCGACTTATTCCTACAGGCAGAAGCGATTGTCCTATCACAGCATAAATCCTTCTCTAAGTGCTAAACCAGATCTCCTGGGAACGGAGGAGTGGAGACTTCAGGGCTTTGATGTTGTAAGCAGCTGAGAAGGAGGAGGGAGGCATGAGGATGGGGAAGAGAGCCATTGCAAGCCTTTCTGGAAGCCACCACAGGCAGAGCCCAGCTGGTAAGGACAGCTGCTCCAGTGGCACTAGGCAGCTTCCATTGCTGTTCCCAACTCACCTGGTGGGTGCCAATGGCCTAGGAATGCCAGAGTATCTGCTGGACATGGATGATCCAGAGGTCCAGAGTGGCAGAAGGAGGACAGAGGGGTGGCAGAAGAGGTGGGATACTCCCTTGGGAGGGTCTGCAGCAGGATGGACACAGCTGCCTTTGGAGCTCAAGTGACTTTTGCTGTTCCATGTGCAGTCAGACCACGGGACACACTTGGAGACTAATGGAAGAGGTTGCCCATGCCCGTGCCTTTATTATACACATGCACACACAAATCCTTTAAATACCACCTTGAAATGCAGGACCTCCTGTTTGTACCCACCTGCTAAAAGGGGAAACCCATTCAAGAAGAAGCAGGGACAACTAGAGAAGCCTTTGTGAGCTCTGTCTCAAGCATCCTAAATAAGGGAAGGCTTAGAGACTTCTGCTAGAAGCTACTCAGAGCTGCTCTTGGCTGAACACCTGGGTGGGACCTGCCTCTCCTGCACTGAGTCCAAAGGGGTCCACGATGACCCAATGCTGGACTGAGTGAGCAGGTCGAGGGCAGGCTCTGGTCAGAAGCACAGTGTTCAGAGTGTCCCTTTCCTCACACCAGGCTGGGCCTGCCAGGCAGGGACAAAAGGCCGGTCCTTGCCATTTCCCAGCAACTCCCCATGGGAAGCTCGTTCCTGCTTGCCCTGGGCTGGCTGTCAGCATGGGCTGGGAACGGAGCCACCACTGGGACCTGCAGGGCCCTTTCTGTCAGGAAACAAAGTCGCGCTCCTTGCACAGGAGCGCCTGGGCACTCCCCAGCAGTGCCATGGCCCAGGGCACTGTTGTGTGAAGAGCTGTAAATGCCAACAATGGTGGCTGCTGCCCCAAAATGCTCCCCACCGTGGCTGGCTTTTGGGGCCAGGACAGTGAGGTGCCAGCCCTGTGTTAGTGCAGTGTCCTTGGGGGCATCACGGGAGGAGGTGTCCCCACGGGAGACTTCAGCCCTCATCAGTGAGGTCCAAGGGGGACAGATGCTGGAGGCAGTGAGGAGGCACTTGGGGAGATGGGAACACGCAGAATGGTCAGAGAGGGCGAGTGAGCCCACAGATGTGGCCGATGATGTCATTAAAGCAGTGTGGAGCCTGAATTTAAAAAAAAACAAACAAACAAAAACCAAAAACAAATGAACGACAAAACCCCCACAAAACCTTCATCTGAACACGCACAAAGCATGTTTGTGACCTGATGGGACCTTGCCTAGGGATGTCTGTGCTCGGGGCTCCCTCTAGAGGGTTCTGCACAGCGAGCGAATGGCCACACCATGGCCTCGGGAAGGGGACAGAAGGGACTCCAGGGCTCAGCCCTTCCTTCCCCTGGGATCCTGCTTTGCGTGGGGTAGCCTTAAGAGGATCCCCAAATTGTCCTGAGTCAGCATGAGCATCTTCTGCCCTGCCAAGGGGGGCGGCAGCGGCAGACACTCAGTGTGTTTGCAGGGAAGTGTTTACACGGACTTTTTCAGCCAAGTTGGATTTGGGTAGAGGGGCGCTGGAAGTGACTTTGCGCTGTTGGTGCAGCCAGAGCTGAATCCAGCCTTGGTGATCCTGCTGAGGGGTTGGAATGATTCGGAGCCAAGCACCACCTCCTGAGGTCGGAGCAGGACTATAACCAGGAATGAACTGGCCCTCACCTCTGGGCAAGGAAGGCCTAGCTCAGAGCAGGGGCACATCCCACCAGGAAGATCCCAGTTACAGATGCCAGGATGAATTCCTCATCAGAGCAGCGCTGCTGTGAAGGAACAGCTTTGGAAGAAGACTCAGCCAGCAGCCCATGGGGCAGCTCATCACGGGACAGGCTGCTCCTGGCCAGGGGTGTTGGCTGGGATTTGCCACTATGGACTTGTCCTCGGACATCTGCGACTGCTCTGGCACCAAAAGACATTTTCACTTTCTAATAAACCTGTTTGACAGCCCTCTGAGATATTTTGTCACAAAGGTTGATTGTAATGCTTTAAGTTTCCTGGCTAATAACTAAATTGCAGCCCAGACTGCCCAAAGCAATGAGGCACTTCAAACATACCCATAAAAAAAGAAAGCCATGTTAACCCATCCTTGAAGTTTTAATTAGAGCAGCTGCAGGAGCAGGTAGGCAGGTGGGCAGCATCTCACAGCCTTTGCAAGGAGCTCTTGGCTCTCCAGCAGCTCAGGCAGGCCAAAGTCACAGACAGAGAGAGGTCACACAACAAAAAACAGCACCAGGAAAGAGGGTTTGGGTGCTTTTAAGGTTTCCTACGATGAAAAAATTTGAGGTCCGAACACATGAAGCTGTAGGGAACCTTAAATTCTCCCCAGGCCCTTTGGCAAAGGGCTCTGCTCAGCTATGGCAGCAATGCCCAGCTCAGCTGCACTCAGCTGTGAGCAAGACTTTTGTTTCTTGTCTGCATACAAGAGCAAGACTTTTGTTTCTTGTCTTGTCCCAGCGGCCCTGCTCCCTCCAGAAGGGATAGGAGAAAGCTGGAAAAAAGAAGCACCACAAGAAGTTGCACTCCCTTCTGATTTCCACCTTTTGTGCTGCTGAGACAAATATTCTCCATGCAAACACTGGGAGAAGACAAGCAGGATCCTGCTCGGTGCCTACCTAAGGGTGCAAGCACCTACAGACAAAGCCAGAAAGGGCTCTTGAAGGGCAAGTCATGTCTTAATATTGCCCGCTGAAAGTGTGGTCAGGCACTGGAACAGGCTGCCCAGGGGTCTGGTAGAATCACCACCCCTGGAAGTGGTCAAAAAATGTGTTGATGTGGTGCTTAGGGACACAGTTTGGTGCTGGGCCTGGCAGTTCTGGGTTAGTGGTTGGACTCGATGTTCTCACAGGTCTTTTCCAATCCAAACAATTCTGTGATTCCCTGATTCCAGGACACAGCTGGTCCCAGCCCGGTGTCCCCGGGCTGGCTGATGGCTCCCTCGCTAGCCTTCACTAGATGGTGCTCTAAGCCCTCCAAAGAAATCGCTTTTACAGTCAGCCCATTTCTCGTGGGCTGCATTTCCAGCTGCAGCCTAAGGTTGGAGCAGAACAGGTATTTTCCTCTTTGGGGGATGTTTTCCACAGCGGCAAGGCAGGCTGGGCAGTGGGGTTTGAAGAACCCTAGGTTGTGTTGAAATGCAGTGGGAAATGTGCCGAGGAAGAGGAGGTTGAGCAGATAGAACAAAAAGCACAATCATTTGCCTCCTGCCTGGAAGGTCCTTGTTGCCCTGATTTGGAATCACATCCTGGCAGAAGATGTCCGGACTTTCCCTGGCCAGGACTGAGCTGAAGGAGAACACTTTTCCCCTCTCCAACCATGGGGGCACACGGATTGTGGGCAAACGCTTCCAAAAACATCCTGGGAGCTTCAGCACCTGCAGGCACAGCACGAGACCACCGTGCTGATGCCACCTCCTTCACCCCTTCCAAAGCCAAGTGCCAGCCCCAGCCAGCCCTGCCCTGCCACGGGCTCAGGCAGAGTGTCCCATCAAATGAGATGCACCCTCAGCCTGAGCTTGTGGAGCTGCAGAGCCGAAGCTCTGGGTGGGCTGAGTGACAGCTCCGCCCCTGTGGAGCAGCAGACGCACTCCAGCAGCCTCCTGGCATCGGGAGCGAGGATGCCTCTTTAGGGCTCGGCAAACTAAGCTCTTAAGCGGAGCTTGTCAGCCAACAGATAAACACACTTAGAGTTAAAAGTGTGTTTATCACCCTCTGATGGGGAATATGACACGTGTTTATGTACAGCATGGAAGTGGAGAGGCCTTCTAACTGTGCAAGAGAGCTACCCAGGGACACAGAGGGGCTGCCTTGGCGGGGATTTCATTTTCAAGGTTTTCTTGCCTCATTATCTCCTGTGTTTTCTTTGCAAAGTGTGTGTGGGGGTCTCGCCCTGAAGCCTCCAACCAGTGAGTCAACGAGAGAGTTTTTTTGCATTTGTTGCTCTTTTTGAACACTGTTCAACCCCCCACAGTGAAGACAGAAAACATTGCCCAACAAGTCTTTCCTGAGAGCCACTTTTGCAGGACAAAACCCCCAGAGAGGCTTGTACTCCGTGCCATGGATGCCTTCAGCGTGCACAGCCTCTCTTTTGACAAGCTGTCAAGAGCTTTCAGGAGGATCTTTATTGCTCTCCACACCCTGGTTGGGAAAGCCTGAGCAAAGGGATCAGCTTTGCAGGAGTCAGAAGCCAGGCCTCTTCTCAGATGTGGCATTTTGGGCACTGCCACCCTCCCAAACTTCATTGGTATCATTTCAGTGTAATGAAGTAATTAGACTCAGCCTTAAAGACATCTCTAGCCAGATTACTGCTGTCCGCAGGAGAATGGGATTGTTTTCACAAGGTTTCAGGTAGATATTTCTTCTGAAGCAACAGGTCCCCAGTTATTTCTGAGTTGGCCAGGCTCTCCATGCACTCCCTTAAAGCCTTAGTACTGTCCAGGCCTCTTAAAAAATAATTTCCTGGACACACAGAGGAGAAGCAAACAAAGCTTGGGAACCACAATCAGCATTTTGGGTTGTGATGTCACTTAGCCTTGCCCAGGCACCACCAGGTTCAGCCCAGAGCAGATCCTGGGATCGGGTGCAGAGCACGGATAATGTCTGCTGGAGATGCTGCTTGCAGCAAGCTCTGTTCCAGAAGGTGAAGACCCAGCTCTGGTTTGATTTGTGATCGATCAGTGTCGAAAGACAGGAGATCCCATCATGGCTGAGGAAAAGAGCTGCCTTTCTATCAGAAGAAGGAAAAGTAAATAAAAGATTCTTGTTTCACCAGCCGAGCTGGAGTCATTTCCTGGACCATCTCCATCCCAACGCCATGGAAGGCAGCATGCTGGCAGCTGCTCCAGTCCTGCCTGACACCAAGTATATTTGCCTTTTGAGAGATGTTTGAAGATCAAGAGGTTTATAGAGGGGTGTGAGGAGATGAGTAATGAGGAAACAGCCTTTTAGGAGGCTGCTGGGGCCAGTGAGGAAGCCCAACCCTTTATGCCAAGCCTTGCATCTTTTGGGACACTCAACCACTTCTGCATCCGGACAGCATCAATGGAAGAGGGAGAGAAATGGAAGCTCCTTTTTCCCCATGGGCTTCTCTGATCAACATGCCGAAGGCAATATCATGGGAAAGCCCACAAGTGGGTCTCATCCCAGAGATGCTCTGGGGCCCTCCTGGTGGGGACTCTCTTTATGCCAGCCCCAGGTCCCAGTCTTGCTGTGAGTGGTTTTCCTACCCTCAGGCACAGATAGCTCCATTGGCTCAGCTGAGCTCCTGAAGGTGGTGTTGCCTGCCCATCCAACAGCACATCCGCAATCCCTGAGGCAGGTGGGAGCAAAGCATTTTTTAACTTAACGCTGGAGCTTTTTAGTAGGACTAAAGTTCATCTCTCAAGAGCTTGAGTTTCATGCAGCATGAGGGCTGGTGTAAGCCAGCCCCAAGACGCCTCATGCTGCTCGCTTCCTCCCATTTAACAGAATGAAACATATAACAGTTCATTAATATTGAAAAAACCCCATCTCACTGCGCCCTCATGCCAATTGAAATCATCTCAGCTGACTGCAGCAAGCTCTCTGCACCCGGGAGTGGATGCCTACGTGCAGGTTGCCCTCAGTATTCAGAGAGCAGATTAAAACTTGGCCAGGTTTTAGAGCAGGCTTTGTGGAGTGATGCTTCAGGCACACACCCCAGGGCCTGGGCTGCAATTCCTGGCTGCTTAAGAGGCACACGTTTGCAATGCATCCACACCTCTGCCTGGTTTATCCTCTCAGGGAATGCTCCAGGGACAGGTTTTCAGGCAGAAAATGGGGTGGTGAGCAGGGCTGGCATCCCACACAGGGGCATGGACATGAGCGTCTGAGCGAGGTCACCAGGACAGCTCAGCAGCACCAGAGGTAGTATCATGGGCATTCTTGGGATGGCTTTTTGCTTTGTTTCAGTTTCTCCCTGTACAAGCTGATAACGTGCAACTGATACTGCACTCAAAAACTTGCTGCAGAGAGTGATGAAATCCAAAAGCAGCTAAGCTCTGCAGGGTTTGGATTTGCTGCAGGGTCAGGCAGCAGCTGATGCCTGACATTAGTGTCCCCACTGCCACTGCGGGCTGGAGCAGCTCCAGCACTGGGACACCTCAGTCTGGTGGTAGCTGTGAGACCAAATTTCCCAAAGGATAGCAGGGATCCTCCCTGCCCTCAGCCTGGAATATGGGCAGGAGCATCACATTCCCCTCCTCCAGGCAGTGCCAGTGCTGGAAGTAAAGGGAAAAGGAACAGATGCTGCAGAAGTCCTGACCTCATTCCTACCCTGCCTGCATATGTTTTGTGGTAATGCCGTGATAATTTTCAAGTGCTTCCTTTACATTTTCCCAGCCAGGCACCAACATCATTGCCATCACGCCGTCTCCTTGTCTCTGCAGGAGTGTCCTCAAGGAACACCTTTGCATTTTGCTGAACGAGATGTTCTTGTCTGAGGAACCACAACAGTGTTTTTCCTGGTTTTCCATCCATCCTATTAAACCACACTAGCAGCTTTTCTTCCTAGTGTTTTGAGTAGGACACATTCCTCTGGCTAGTGTTATGTGGACAACATGTCTGTCATTTCCCATCAGCTTTTAGTTAGGTGAGCCCAGAGCTCCAGGTCAGAGAGACGGTGTTCCTGATGGAGTGATAATGTAAAGAGATTCATAAATACACTGTCCCAAAGCAGACTGGGTGGTGTTTTCCCAAGGAGATGTCAGAAGCATCCAACGAGTGGCTTGGTGCATCAGAGTAGGAATGTGCACCAGGCACGCAGCAGGTGCTTCCTCATGATTTCTGGTCTTCTCTAAAGGCATCTGTGATGAGCTTTTGTCTGATGGGATTTTTCTTACCAAGTACATTGCCACACTTGCTGGGAGCTACTCTCATGCCAAGGGTAGTAGGATGGGGCTGAAGCATATTTGCGGGAGGAAAGACACCCCCTAAACAAGGGGAAACAAGGTGGGTCTTCCAGCAGGCTGCATTTTTGGCCTGGACCACAGTCCCAAACAGCACAGCATGCAGGTGTTTTGCCATTCTATTTTTAACGGGACTAAGGTGAAGCAGTGGGACAAGGAAACCCAGACTGTGGCTCCCAAGCTGGTCTGACACAGTGCTCAGATGTTTCTGCTCAATCCTCATGCTCCTCTCAGACCTGAGACCATTTCATAACAAAATACTGCTCTGTTCTGTTCCTGCAAAATACGTGGCAAAATATGCATTACCACCAGGGGAAGCAATGACAACCCCAGGAAGAAACTTTTTCTTTTTTTTTTTTTTCTTTTTTTTTTCCTTTTTTCTTTTTTTTCTTTTTTCTTTTTTCCTTTTTTCTTTTTTTTTTTTTTCTTTTTTTTTCCTTTTTTTTCTTTTTTTTCCTTTTTTTCTTTTTTTTCTTTTTTTTTTTTTGAAAAAAAAATATCATGGGCCACTTACTTAAGCTAAATACTTTTCAGTAATGCCTGTTCTTTTAAGCTCGTGTTTTTACTAGAACAATATTGAGACAAACCAAGTTACCAGCTAATGCCACTGTCACTTCCAGCACTCCCTAATCAGTCCCCTCCTGAGCAGACAACATCCCTTCTCGACTGATTAAACATCACATTTTACCAGCTTCTGGGCGAAGGCCTTCAGGACCCTTTCTTCTCAAAGAGGAGGGAGAAAACACAGCATCCTTGTGTGGCTATTCAAGGGTTTTGAGTCAAAGTTTCCAGCAGGGAATGCCCATGGCACTCTCACACAGCCAATGCATGTTCCGAGCCGTGTCCCAGCTCTGCCGGGAGCAGGGTCAGGCTCTGGGGCCGCTCCAGCACTTTTTCCCATGTGTTCAGCCCATGCATGAGTCCCGCCTCAGCCTGTAACTCTTTGCTGGGATGCCTTTGACAGAGGGAGTGAGCTGATCTCCCGACACGGGGCCGTCCCGGCAGATAAAATAAATATTTAGCTGGAAAACATCTAACAGTTTTCAAAGAGCCCGGGATGGCCCGGCGTGTTTAGACTGTGTGCATAGCAAAGGGCGCTGCCGTCTTTAATCATCTTCGTATGTATTCCACGCTTTTATCTGGAGTTGTTCACAGTCCTCCGCGGAGGGGTTTGTCTTGTTCATCTCTGCATAACAGATAAGGGAACGGGGGCGCAGCCAGCGAGGGCTGGCTTTGGGGTGCTTGGGGTGCCACGTTTCGAGCCAGCCTTCTTTGTGCTTCCTCTCCAGGGCCGATGCTCCTCTGACAAGATGCCATGAGAAGTGACGAGGTGTCTCACCCGTGTTTTCCTGCTGCTGCTGCTGCTGGTGGTGGCCGGTGTGGCTGGTGGCCCTTGTGCCCATATCTCAGCAGCAGTCCCTGTATCTCACTGTGCCTCCTGCCCCGGGCTGCAGCCAGGAGATGGCTTTGCAAATTTGCTCTTGATGGCAGGTGAAAAGCAATGCTGCTTCCTGTTTGGTTTCTGCTTAGGTGCTCTGCACCATGGAGTAACATCTCTCTGGCAGGCTCAGCTTTATTTATTTATTTATTTATTTATTTATTGCTCCTTTTCACAGATGCTTTAATATAAAGTAATTCATCCTGAGGGTAGCATTAAGCCAAGAACAAATTCGGCTGTAGCACAATGTCTCCTCTGCCTGGATGCTCTGTGTTTTTGGGAGCCCAGCAGGAGAGGCTCCTGCCTGGGCTCTGCCTGAGCTCTGTAACCAAGAGCATCACGAGAGGGTGCAGTGCTCTGGGGCTGTGGGCAGGATGAGGTCTGGAGAGCACTGCCCAGAGCAAGCTGCTGCTGGTGGGAGGTGTCAGAGGGAAGCTGCCCTGATCCCAGCATCCCCTCAGCTCTCACCATGGCTGAAGAGGAGCCAGCTGAGCCCTAAGGCAAGAAATGAAACATGGTTTTCTCTGGAAGCTGCGTGGGCTTTAATGAGAGTCTGATCCAGGGTCTTATAACCTCATTTTTTTTTCTAAAAATTCCTTTTGAATTAACACATTTGGTTTCTCAGTTCAAATGCATATTTCCCTTGCCCCACAACTTCTCCCATACAACATACTTTTGAATCAGATTTTTCCAGAAACTCTTACTGAAAACAACAGTCTAGTGGCCTCAGAAACATCCAGCCCAACCAGTACATCCCTGTGGAAAAATTTTGATGAACTGATGGGTCATCCTCAGAGGGAGGCTGCCTGAGCAGGAGCTGGTGCCAGACTGGGGAAGGAGCATCCCTGATCGTCCCTGGACATAGAACTGAAGTTGTCTACCCAGTGCTGGTTTACAGATCACCCTGCTTTTCCTTATTTCCCCATTTAGCCTCAGAGGGAATCTCTTCAGAGGACAATAAATGTAAATCCAGGTTATGGTATCAGAAAACAAAGTATACCTTCATGTCCTGGGAAGTTTGTCATGCCTGGCTTTGCCAGCCCCATCCATCTTTCAGCCACCACGGGGAGGTGAGGGGGTCCAGGGGACGTGGGTCACATCCCAGGCTGTGCTACAAGGCACATGAACCTTTTCATTACCACCTTTTCAGAAACAAAACTAATTTTTCAGGCCTTGGGTTCTTAAGGCCACCGGCTTTCCAAGAAATTTTAAATCCTGTAAAATTCACCCAAATCCCATAATCGCTCATGGAAACAAAGGCTGGACTGATTATTTTTTGCTAAAAGGTTGGCAGAATTCCAGTTCTGTGAAATGCAGCTCTGCCGGAAGAAAAATCTTTTGTGGATAAAATCATGTACTGGTGGTTTTGGAAATACAAGTGAAAATAAGGGATTTCAGGGAACAAAAAGCCTTTAAAAATAGTCTTGAAGCTATCTTTATCCCCAAGTCTGGAAGAGGAAGGGTCACACTTATTTTTCATCTGCTTTCCCCCACGCCCACTGAAAGGAAAAGGGGCAGGTGGGTTATTTTTAGGCTCCTGTTCCTGATGCAGATACAAGAAAAGCCATTTTTCCCAAAGCTGAATGGAGCTTTATGTGCTGGGACAGCTGTGGGAACCTGTGTTTGCACCAGCTATGGGAAAACAGGGCTTGGAGAAGGTTTGGGAGATCAGGAAATTATTTGTGGGTGGTCAAATGAGAGTTGGGGTAGCTCAGCCACGTCATTTCAGGGCAGTCATCAGTGGCTTTCTCACAGGGAGGTCTGCAGTGATTAAACAGGTGCTGCTGCAGCACCTCATCAGAAAAGGGCCTTTGAGTCTCTCCTCAGAGCTGGTTTTGGAGTGGTGAGAGCAGGGGGAAGAGCAGCCCCGAGCCCTGTGCCACCACATCAAGGTGCCCACGGAAGGGGCTCACGCTCCTCCCCTCTGAGCTGCTCCTCAGCTCTGGGGAGCACGGATGGGCAGGGAGGCCTCACTCCCTGATGCCATTGCTCTTCCCAAACCCTTGATAATCTCTTGCACAGCAGCTTTAGAGAGGCAGGAGGGTATTCTAAGTCTGACTCCTTTCCAGCCATTCCTGATACAGGGTTTACCTCTACTGCTGCCAGGTGTGGAAATGTCTGAGTGAGAACGGCTGCCAATGCCCCAAGCTCTTGTGCCCAAGTGGCAGGGGCCAGGAGAGAGTGTGTCACTTGCTGTGCTCCACCCTTTCCTACATCCCTGCAATGACTTCCGTCCTCCTTCAGTTCCATAACAGCTTCTGGCTATTCCCCAACCTTCCGTCTCCTTTAGCATCATAAATAACTGTCCACCATGACACAATCCCTTAGTTTTCAGTGACCACCCCTATCCAGCCCATGACACATGGCACCAGCAGTTTCCCTTCCTGGAGAAACACCTGCTCTGCTTCCCAGCTTGAATCACCTTTGGTGACAGCTTCTGTGCCTCTGGAGAAGCCAGTGGCAATATAAAACAGCTCATCCCTGCTGTGCTTTTTGAGCCCTTCAGAGAACTTGAAGAGATTTGTGAGACATGACTTCCCTCTGCAGAGGCCCTGTTAACTCCCCCCAGATAATTAATTGCATTCTGTGGTGTAGTTTCTGGTCATTTGGCCAGCACACACATGAGATACGGACACCAAGAAACCTCCTGAAGGTGTTTTTTAATGTTCTGTGGAAAAGCAGTGCAGCTGCCCTAGTCCAGGAGCTGTTTGCAGTGCTCTTTCTTGGGAGGATGCAAAACCTTCCCATGCTTTAACCTCTGCACAACCTCACAGCAGCTTCTCACCTTGCCTGGACCCCTTAATCCCCATGCCAGTGGATTTAATACCATTGTACTAAAGAGGGCAGCTTACAGAGAGGCTGCTGGGAATTTATTAGCTGGGCTCTTGGGAGGCAGAGCTTATAAAATAGAAACTTAATGAAGAGTGTGCTGGACAGAGGAGTTTAAATAATACACAGCAATCTACATGCTTCAACTCTTTACCTCTAAGGCTGATGATCACTGGAATTAGTTACATCAATGAGATCCCAGAAAAAGAGTCACTCTGGAACCCTGGGCACGACTGAGATGGGAGCCAGGACAGTTGCTTTAGATGATTTACAGAGTTAGTGACAGATTGGTAAAATTAGCTGATTTATTTGAAAACTAAAAAAAAACCACACCAGAATGATAAGAGGAATTGTGTTACACAGCTTTTGGTTTTTGTTAAATGTAAACAATAGCACACGTTATTTTAGAATTCAGCTTTGTTAATAATACTGCAAGATGCTCAACATCTGAAAGCACTTGCCCTGTAGAAAGACTTTCCAGCCACCTGTGAGGCACCACCAACTCTCAGTGAGGCACAGGAAAGAGAGGCTGTGGTCCAACAATTCAGTCAATCCAGTTCTAGGCTTCCTATTCCCAACTCAGAAGTGATGAAGCCACATAAGAAAGCACTCATCCAGGATGAACTTGCTCTACCAGTTCAATTTTTCTTCTTTTTTTTTTTTTTTTTTTTTTAAACAAGCTTCCTTTGAAGCATCAGGCCTCACTCCAGATCAGGTACCAGCTCATCTGTACATCTAACCTCCTTCCAGAGTAGCCACAAACCATCCCCCAGAGAGAGACATCCACAGCTCAGGGAAAGGCAACACATTTGTGTCAGAAATCTTGAGTCACTCCTCCTCCCCCCATTGAGTGTCAAACATCAGATCTGACACTGCAAAGGTAGATATCAAGTTGTAGTATCTGTTCCTGTCACGCTGAAGAGAAGCAGGACAAGGAGCAGTGGCTGCCTGCAGGAGATCTGCTCACGGCACCAGGGCTTGAGGATGCTCAGCACCGATGGCCAAGGCAATGACAGACCCCCCACTGCTCCCCTGGAATCCCAGGGACAGTTCACTTGGATCTGCACTTCAAGGAAAATGAGCTACCGAGGAAAGAACAAAACGGCTGTGTGTGCAAGCCTGCTGAGCGCCTGTTGGCAGCCTGCCTTGCACTGACAGGAGAAGAGAGCCGCAGCCCAGGCATCACAAAGGTGCGCAGGACTGCTCAGGACCTTTTCCTGAACTTTTCCAGAGTAAAACCAAAGGAATTCAAGGCAGGGTTGTGAGTAGCTGATCTGAGAGAACATGGGAGCAAGACAGGTTTGCAGACACAAGACGCCTGCATTTGGAATGGAGAGTAAGAGAGCGATCGATACAGGAAGGAAGGACCAGCAGATGCCCAATTCCTTTCTCTCCCTTTCAAGTATCTGCCACAGCATGCTAGAGGTCTCAGGCCACTGTGCCCGATGGGCCTGGTGTTTCTGATGCTTCCAGTGGTCTCTTCCAGTGTCTCCATGTGACTAGTCCCAGCCGAACAGCAAAGATCAAGCAAGTCAGTGCCAGCAGAACAACTAGGGAGAAAATACAGAAGCATGTTAGAGCATAAAAGAAAGACAATGCCTCTTGTCACACCCCAGCTCCCAGAACCGGGGGTATTCAGGAAAAGAAAAAAAAAAACAGAGTCGATCATCTATACAGGATCCATTACCCCCAGAGTTGTATCTCTCAGAGTTTTACTGCTATACAGTCAAACTTGCCCAATGCTTCCAGGTCAAGGCATGTCTAAAAGGGGGGAGGCTTCCTGTACGCAGGAATTAAAATACATTACATTAACAAAACACTCCAAGAATAGTTGGACTATATAAAGAAACATGTACTAGTTTGGGAAAAGCACATTCTTGTCCTTCCAGCCAAACAAGCTGAACCACTAAGAACGAAGTTTTGCTGGTAGAAATGCACCTACTGCGGGAACAGAGCTGCCTGCCAGAGACCACGCACACCTCCACATTCCTAGTGGCCACAATCACCAGGAGACAAGCCTCCAGTGCCCCCATGCCTGCGGCAGATAAGCTTTGCTAAATCCCACTGGGTGCTTTCAGACATGACCAGGCTCCAGCTGCACTCACAGCAAAGGGAGATGTACTGGAGTGGCTCCAATGGTGGTGCCAGTCCAGAATTTAGCTTTAGCCACTGGTATGTGGCAGTGGGAAGGGTGAAGGGTGGGAACGTGCTCCCTTCTGCCGACCCCATGGTGGGAATAGGCATCTTGAACAGCTACAGCAGGATTCAGAGTTCACACAGCTCAGTCCCTTTCATGCTAGCATAAAACTGCTCATAATGGTACAGCTTCTGCCAGACTGTGATTGTACAGAATTTGGACAGCTTAAGCCCTTTTACCACGGATGACTACACTCAACTCTGCTACAGTGGCTGGCAGCAACCAGATAATCCCGGGAAAACTTGTTAAGGCTAGCCTGAGCTCTGCACAGGAGAGGAGCATGTGCAGGGGGTTTGCCTCGCGAAGCCTTCTGTGGGTCAGAAGCTTATGCTCTGCTCCTGTATGCCAAACAACAAAGGGCAAATGGAAGCTCCTTTGGCCTGCTCTACAACACATGGAGCTGCTGCAGGAGCCAAATGGGTGATGGAGGATTGCAGGACAAGCTATTGCACTGGGGAGTGAACTTGAGACAGCACAAGGTTTGGATTCAGCCCCGAGGCTCACGGGCAATGATTTCTGCTCTACTCTTCACTTAGCAAAATGAACACCTTCAAATATATCCCCAGTTCTTCTTTTAACAAATAACACTTTTCAAGTGGCAATACTTTCTGCCCTCAACAGAGAGGAAGGATGGGGAAGTATTCAGTGGCCTTTTTTCACAGGAGTTAGAAAGATTCACCTATAAAAACGTCGTTGGTTAGTGAGGATGAAAACGACCCATTTCTGAATGCGCTGCCAGTCAGAGCTGCTATGACCACTGGGTAGACTGTGAGGTTATAGCGGACATACTTGTCAAGAAAGTAGTTTTCTAGATAAAACCTGTGAAGAAAAAGAGTGATCAAAGTGAACATTTTCTCCACATTTTTTTTTACATTCCCTAAGAAAGGAATTAGACAGGGAATGGGGGGTTTTGTGGGCCCAAATCTGGACAAGAGACCAAGATTTTTCATTTACTAAAATTCAGAAGATTCAGAAATAATTTGTTTAAGGTAGGTTTAGGGAAAAATAAAGCCATGTTTCGTATGGTTTCCGTATCACACCCTCACCTGTAAACCTAAGGCAGGCTGGGCTCATGCAAGTCACAAAAACACGTTCCTAACCCACAACATGTGCTTATTGGCATTGCTGAGGGTCAGGGAAGAAAAGCTCTGCCCAGGCTCCCAGTTCATCTGCCATGAATTATAGCAGAGGCCTTTGTACTCAGCGCTGGGAGCAGGACAAGCGAGGAGTGAATTGGAACAGAGGGCCACCATCAGTGAGAGGTGGAAGGGGTTTTAGGGCTCGGTGGGGGCCCACGGGGTCACTTACCATATCACCAGGCCGAGAGCCAGGATGCTCAGGGAAGCAGTGGTTGCTTTCTCATCGGACACATCCCACTTGTAGATCAGCACGATGGCAAAGTTGAGCAGCGTGGCGATACTGGTCCATGTCACATACAGCGCCAGCCCGTTCTGGACCTGCCACGCAGCACAGCACGAGGACGAGAGTGACATACAGGGTAATCTCTGTCTGTCTTTGGTGACCCAAAGGCCCTGGGGCAGATAAGCCAGGCTTCTGGACCTAGCTGCTGGAAAAGTCCCTCAACACGGAGGAAAGGTGAAGCCTTAGAGTCCCAAGGGACTCCAGAGATCCAGCCCAGTGTTATAGTGGTGTTTCAGGAAGTGTAAAGAACAGAGCCCACTCCCAGTTTGTGACAAGAAATGTAGACACATTTCCAGAAGGGCTGGTAGAAACTTTTCTGTTGCAGGGCAGAAATCTTTCCTTAGCTATGCTCTGCCACTGAACCTTTCACCCTTGGTACCTCCAGCACTGCGCAGAGGTTGGCTTTTTTTACCATTTACCACAGCACAGCTTCTCAAAAGCCACCTACCAGAATGCGGATGAGCCAGAGCTCAGCTCCGTGGCTCTTCACAAACCACGAGGAATGGATGCTCAAGGCTCGGTGGGAAACAAAGAGGGAGGCACACGTGGTAAAAGAGAGGACTGCCAGGAACACCAGGGCTGGAAGGAGGTATCTAGGACAAAGAACATGTACACACACAGTAGACATCATATTTTTCTCAGTGGTGCCACAATGCCCTAATTTGTAGCTTTAGTGTTTGGCCTTTACTGGCATTAAGGTGATCAGCCTTTAATAAAGGTAATCACTGCATGTAGCCCTCATTTTGACACACTGCTGTTGCTGTTTTACTCTGGTAATCATGAAGTTGTTTTCCTGACTGCAACTAATTTCTTCACCACTTGACAGTGGTGCTCTCATGAGCCCTTAACACGACCATCGTTTTGAAAACAATCCAAGGCAAGGAGCTTAACTGCATTAATGAAGAGAGGCATGGCTCCTGTCTTACCTATGGAGGTAAAAATGTAGAAGAACAGCAGATTTGAGGAGATCTTAGACGTCAGTGACCAATCTCACTCATGGGTGAGATGACAACATAATGCAAAACCCCCAAACTTTAATGAAGGCTACGTTTTATCGAAGCCTCACATAGAATTTTACAGGTGTGATTAAGTGTTCACATATAGAGGGAAAAAAACCCAGAAAGAAGAAAAGCCATAGAGAAAACAAAAGTACTGGGGCAGTCCCAACAAGAGTGTTAGAAAGTATTTGTAACAAAAAGCAACTTACTCTCTGTCCCACAGAAAGAGCCATCCAACACTGAGGCCATTATTCAGACACCATGCCACATAAAAAGGTATTGGCAGCAAGTCTGGCTTTATGAAGACATAGCCAAGTTCATTCCTGGCAGGAAAAAGAGGGTATGGAGAAAGGAAAACAATGCCTGCATTGACCAAACAAACCTTTCTGGCCTTGTTTTCCTTGTATTAAGCGGGACTTCATGTTGGAGTTAAACATTTCGACTTAAATCAGACTATTTCTCCTGTGCATCCTTCTCTGACACAAAACAGATATCCCTGTGGCTTTCCCTATCAGGCAGTTATTGATCTCATAGCCCCAGAAAAAGTTTCATGTCCAGCTCAACAAACCCAGAGACTCCCAGTGCTGGCTGTTTGATCTCTAACAGAAAGCAAACTCAAAGCATTAACCCCATAACTCATTAATTTTGAAAGTGGATCCTCAGCCTCTAGCAGTGGGCAAGTGCAGGTACTGGGTAAATCTCTCAGCCCTCCCAAATCACTGGAAATGGAGCCTCAGAGAGGAGTTCTTTGATACCTGTCCGCACATTAGAGCAGTTCACGTACACCTCCAAACTGCTTCCCAGCTTTGGAGGCTGAACCTAAGAGATGCTCCAGCGGCAGAGCTTCAACACATCAAGACAAAATAAATGGCAGTGGGTTTGCTCTTACTAGAACCCCAGACAGGGGGGTAAGGGACTGAGCTACTCCAGAAGGGAAGAGTCATTGTCCCTTCACGTTTGTACTATAAACAGTAAATACAGAAAATACCTTCGGCAGATCCCTGACAAGGCATAGAGAAGCCAGGCAAGCTGCCAGGCATAGATGACGTTCCAGATGAGGAAAGTCCAGCCAGCTGGTGTGAAATCGGTGCTGTACTTGGCCGAGATGTTTCCAGGGGTTGTCCTGAACAGACCTGCGGAGGTGAATGTTATTGCAGGCAAAAGTGTTATTACATCCTGAGGATGGGGAAAGACTGCTGATTTCCCTCACCCTTCAATCCTCCTCCAGACTTCATCTGTACCTCAGTGTGTTTGAGGATGATGAGACCGCACCCTTGGTGCAAACCAACCATGTGCTGCAGTTGGTTTAGACATCCATTGTGGGATCACTGTCCCTTGTTGGGAGCCCCGAGCACCTTCTTTCTTACACAGAACCAGAAAAGCCAGCTCTCTGTGCAATCCAGAGGAAAGCACGATGGCAGTTCCTGGCAGATTCAGCTGGGCAGTGCTCAAACACAGCACCACTGTCTGTAAACCCACAGCAGCAGCCTGAACATCTTCCACCCGGGATACAAGGGTGTGCAAAGACTGCTGTTCAACCACCACTGGATCCAGGCTCGGTGGGGGCATTTACTTGGATTTCAAGGGACTGGATAGGGTTCAGGTATCTGGCTCTAACACCTGGAGCATGCAACAGCTACTTCCACCTTTCACAGAACAAGGTGTATTTGGAGAGTTGATGAGGTAACAAACAGATCTACCCCATCTAAGCCACCTTATATCATTAAATTATACAACGCATGAAACCCACCTCTGAATGAAGAAAATTTACTTGCATTACCTTTGAAAGTCCCAGTGGCATTTCCAGCATTCATTATCACCATGACCGTGAAAGTAGCCAGAGACAGAAACATCACAAAAAGCTTCAACTTATGTAGAGTATCCATCTTACTCTGAAACACATTAGAGAAGTAGTTGGATTATCCTAAAGGATGCCTGGATTTGTTCCACATCCCAGAGACTGTTTTAGAAATAATGTTGTAAATGCACGAATTTTAACTGCTGACTTTAATTTGTGTGGTTTTCATTAGAACTAAAGAGGCCTTGAATGGGCTAGGAGCATCTTTGTTTGAAGAGCCCTCGTGAGGTTGCAGAATGGAAATGGGAAGCCCCGGGAAAGCTGCCTGCTGTGTCTGTCACTTTCCATCCCTTACTGGCACAGTGCAAGAGCCATAGCTTAGGTTTGCCTAAGATTTTCACAATGGCCTAAATAATTAGCCCACAAAATTAGCTTATCTTGCATCATTATTACAGTTTTACTGAAGCAAGCAAGCTTATCAATTTTGCCCACTCTAGGAAGAAAATACAAAAACGTTGAAGTCTTTGCTTTGCAGCCAAGAGCCTTTTAGTTCAACCTAACTTCTCACATTTACCTCTAATCCTATAACTCCTACAAATTAACTTCCTTTCATGGTGGTATTACCTCCTCATCTACTGGCTGCAAATAAGCTTTAAATGCTTTAGCACGTCTCAAGAACTTTATAGACTATAAAATCCACATTCTACAATTTTTCAAGGTCAGTAAGTAGTGACTTGAGCTTTCCCAAGTGATTTCTATTAGCCCAGCATTTGTTCTGTCTCAGAGAAGTTCAGTGCCACCTCTAAGAGTAAGCACACATGCACCCAGCCATAGGCAGCAGCTTTATTTCTCCTCACAGCTCAGCACTTGAGCTGCTTTCTCTGTACAGTGGCACTTTCCAGGGTTGGCAGGAATAACAACTGAGTTGTTTCACGTTGCTCAGTCTTGAACTAATAAATTCCACTTCCCACTTCAGTGGATTGTTTTATAGTTCCAGGCTTTGTTCATGGAACGCGCTGCACCCAGACACGTCACAAGGAAGTGGGAAGGGAAATTCTGTTTTCTGCAAAGCCATACATGTTTTTCCCTTTTCAGTTCTATCTTAACAGAAAAAAAAACCACCCTTTTAAAAAATAAAAATTAAAATCCTATGTGGAAGAATGCAAGCTATCAGATCCCAGCTAGATTTATGTCAGTCAAATCGCAAAACAACGTGTTGTCTTCAACAGATACACTAGATCGGCAAATCCTGAAAAGAAAAATCCACTTGTACTATTAGAGGTATTGTTTCTGGCTCAGGAAATGACTGACATGCAGGTTCTGATAGCCATGAAAATGTAGGCGAAAAGTATTACTGTAGAGTTGTCAAGGAAAGAATATATGAATAGGACGTCTGGCCGCTCCAAGCCAGTACACGGGACACAATGATCTTCCTTTCCTTGGCCAAATCTTTGTCCTCCCATCGTCCTGTAGTTTACTTCAGCATCACATTTTTTTTTTTTTCATTAGCATATTTGGAAGAACTTTGATTGCACAGCTTCAGAGAAACCCATGTTTGCTTATGGAAGTCTAGGAGGAAAGCCTTATTAAACAGGTCATTAGTTTCACTACTCTCTCTCACCTCCTGCCTCCCTCTAACTTACTGCTTGCAATAAATGCCTGCAATATTTCCTGCCTGCGGTCTCCAGTCACAAACACCCATTAGAAGAATCAGAAATATTACTCACAGGGATCCACACAGGCTTTTTGGCAGCGTTTTACAGCTGTGGTTCAGCTACGAGCAGCGCTGGGGAGCCTCCGCCGCCTAACCTTATCTAAAGAGATTTCATACAGCTCTCAGCAGACTAATAATCACGTATTGTAAAAAGAAAAATAAAAAATCACAGCAGTTACACATGCTTTCTGTGTGGTGCTGCAACCTCCAATTGGCTAAAGCCTCCCAAAAACAAGCACTTATGCAAGAGAAATGTGATTACTTAACCAAAGCCTTTTATAACAGCCAGACATTTCGTATAACATTGCAAGCTCCCAACTTGTTGGCAGACAGAAGCTAATGAGTGCACACTCTGGGCTCTTGCCTGCTTTGTCCTTTCCCATCCCTGCCAGGAGAAGAGAAATGGAGCACTTAGTGAAAAATACTGCATCTCAAAATCTTAGCACTCCTGAGTGGGAGATGCTGGCAGAGGGTGCTGGAGAAACAGCATGGATTTGGGGGTTGGGGAAGGTGGAGATTAAAAATGGTTGGATTTGGAAGGGAGCTGAAAGATCACCTGGCTCCAACAGCCCCTTGCCGTAGGCAGGGACGCCTTCCACTAGAACAGGTTACTCAAAGCCCCATCCAGCCTGGCCTTAAACATTTCTAGGGATGAACACACTGATGTAATACAGAGAACGATAGAAAAGTTTATGTTGAAAAAGACCTCCAAGATCCAGTCTAGCCATTAACAACACAGATCCATAGTCCAGTGAGCAGGTACAGATCTTCCTATAGCCCCAGAGAGATTGGTTCACGAGTAAATTTTTGTTCTTTGATATAGAAAAGGCTCCTGCCCCCCAATGCAAGCCCATCCCACAGAAGCAGAGCAAGCCGTGCAAGCTCATCAGTCTCCGCCTGCGTCTCTGCCTGCTACAGAACCACAGTCTCACCACATCCACTCCTTTCATTCTATATTTCTGCTTGCTTCCTCTCAAATTTAAACTCTCATAGCCAATTTAAAATATTCTTCAACATTAAAATGTTATTTACCTTGTACTGCCACAGTGCTTACCAAGCAGACAGTCTGGCTGGGAACTGCCCCATGTCAAATATAAAGGCAGTGAATTAACCAGCACCTATCCTCATCCATTGGAAACAATGTCATGGGACTGGGAATCAACCCGGCTGGAGCTTCCTTGGCCACTGAGATAGGGGTGGAAAGCCATATGAACATGGATTTGCCAGCCGTGGGAAGCGGAGGGCATCCAGCCAGCACTGTTACTGTCTATTTATCAGTGTAGGTGTGAGGTCCACCCTCTGAAGGCATCCTGAGGTCCACCCTTTGGAGGTATTCTGATGTGGAAACTAGTGGTTTAAATATGATTGTTTCTTATTAGCCAGACCATATGTTGGGCTGTACACAGGGATCAAAAACAAGAGCTGCCTGAGCTGCTTGTGCATAGCATCTTCCTTGAATAAGACAAAGGCCTGAGCTCACAGCACGGTGGCATTGGCATTTTTCTCTCCTTTTTTCACTTTGTGGATCCCCCAGATACGAGCACAGTGACTCTGCCCATGTCCTAGAAACTGCCTTCAATTTTATAAACACTTGTTGCAGAAGGCATGAAATACAAGCAGAACCATTACAAACACTGCATGGTCTCTCCTCCTAGTAGATTAAAATCTGCAATGCACCTTTTTCCGTGCTGGACTATGTCTTATTCATGGCCCATATATATATGTATAGGCATATATATGTCTTTACTCATCAGATAGTCCAAATGACCTCAGCATGATGTCAGCCATTACATTTTCATCCAACAAATGGGGGCCTGAAATTGTTCACTGAATACAGGCCAGTTTATCATACACGTGCCTGCTAGGCACAGCTGGTCAGCCAGGTCCATGCTGATCTAAAATGTAGGGAAAGTTCTGCGTGCAGGAAACATTGGACAAACGGAAAGACCAAAACACACACACCCCATCCCACGCACACCTTGCTGTCCCATGTTCTTGCTGCTTATTCCATAATGCATCTCTCATTGTAGTGAGACAATTGGAAGCAATGGCACCACAGTGGTGGCCTTGTCCTCTGGCCACACTCAGTAACCCAGGCAGAAACTTAAAGCCCACATTCTGGGTTTCAGAAGGGCTTTTTTTTTCCCCAAATAAATCACAACACAGGCCTTGGATAAAATATTCAAAATTATTTTATCACGCAGCTCTACAAAAATCCCCTCAAGTACGTTTGTAAAGTACAGAGCAATGTACTTAGTGCTTATAAAGTTATTAAAATTGAATGGCTCTTGCTTCACTAGGCTGTACAGCATTCCCAAAAGTGGGAATGCTCAGGACAGCTATAGCTTTAAGGTATCACAGTCAAAATCAAAGGAAACTTTTATGGAAAGGCCCTACCTTTCTATAGTGTATCTTCTCTGAAAGAACTTTTAGGCTTATGTCTTTGACATGGGTTTTAGTTGAATATCTTTGCTGGCCTGTTGAGGAAATAAAATTATATTGTCAGAAGAGTGGCAAATACAGTTATATTCATTTCAGACAAGAAATGGCTGCTAATGTTTGTATGCACAAAGAGAAGCATGATACAATCCACGTTCACAACAGGATGTGTCTTGAAATCCAGATAATGCCGCTGAACGAAATCACTGGAACCAATTCCATGACACAGACAGTGGTTGGTACTTTTCAAGACAAGTTGCTTTGAATCCAGTGTAAGTTTGTATTCAACTGGCTCATGATAGAGAAAAACAGTTTCCAGCTAACAGTTATTTTACCATCACGGCAGTTTTCCACTGATAAACAGAGGAAACTACATACTCCTCCTGTATTAACAAAAATCTTTGAAGAGTCCATATTTAAAGAGTCTATATTTAGACTCTTTAGAACTCCCTCTTGTTTCAACAGAGGAAGAAAACAAATGGGAAGCTTTTCAAGAAGGAGAGATCTACCTCCCCATGCACACTCCCTGCAGCACCACGATGTGCTCCACCAGCTTCAGTGCCCCTCAGACTGCAGCTCACACACCAGAGCAGGACTGGTTGCACGGGGACCACAGCTCCACTGTCACTGCCCCATGCTCTGGAAAGCCATGTAAGCATTTACAAGGTGATGAGCTAGCACGAGCAGACTTTGTGCTGGTATTAAGGCCCTGCTGACAAGAGGAAGATCCTGTATTTTTAAAAAACCCCACAACATGAATCCTCCTGCTTGTAGCTGAAATAAAACATTATGAACACAGACAGTTTGAGTCCCAGAACAGAAAGTAGAAGCCAATTGCTTTCTACCTAGAGGTGTCCCTGTGGAGGCCCTGTCCTCAAAATAAACCCATTTTGCACTGTGCAGGAACTGAGACAAGTTCATCTGTGGGCAGCTCACCCACCTAACAGCACACACTGTCACCAGCAGCAAACTCCAGAAAGCAAAGCCCCAGAAACACCTCCCCAGCAAGGCAGGAGCTCAGCAATTCCCATCAGTCTGCCAGAGCCTTTTGTCCCCATCAGCACTGATGACGGGTTTAAATCCTAAAGATATTCTGCACACTCAGTGCTCCAGTTTAATCTTGGTAGCCACTTGCTTTAGCTCCAGGCTTTCCCAGTGTGCTGGGCAAAACGACACCCGAGAGTCAGTGACCTCGTTGGAAATCATTTTCAGGCCAAGTTCAGCAAGTGTTGACAACTGAGTGTACTAATCTTCTAACAACAGCTCAAGCATCCTAATCCTGCAGTGGGTTAATCTGGGTGCTTTCAATGCCAGGGATTTGCTTTTCCTTGCTGCTAGGAGGGATGGGATTTGGCTGTGCACATTAGGATGGGCACACAGTGAAGAGGATCTGTGTTAGCAATCCCCTTTGGGTATTTTAAGGAGGAAAATCATCTGCTTTTTATTGTTGGAGAACAGAACAGATCCAACCTTTGGCAGCAGGGAAGTATCCCTAGGTTTGAGGGAGCAAGAAGAGTAAGGAACTCACCACCCTCATATTTTCAACCAGACTTTAAGCTGCCATGCTAAAAATCATTGATTGATCTCCAAATCTTTCCATGAACTCTAGATTAAGGACATTATTGTAAACATTTAAGTAATTCAAACTAACCCCTGCCAACTCCTGTGAGTGAAAGAGGGAAAAAGACAATGCACTTCAGTCTCTAAACTAAACTTCTAAGAAGTAACAAAAAATATTATCCCCAGATGTTCCCACTTACTGGTTAAGGATGGGTAAGTTTGCCTTCTTCGAGGGCAGCCAAAGAATTTGCCTGCAGCAGTGTCCAGCGTCTGGCAGGCAGCATCAGCATCAGATCAGGAGCACAGCAGCAGGAAGGCACAAGGAAGCAGAAACTCACCTGCACAACCCACCCCTTCGAAGAGGATGGCTGTGAAGAGGTGAGGAAAACAGCAGAGCTGAGCAGCAATGAACAAAGGCACCTTTTTATGGCTAGATAGCTTCAATTTATAAACTTCTTAATTGCATAAAGTTTCTCCTATTCAATGCCATGGCATTACTGCTCCTCTCAGGACTCTCCCATGTCCTCCTCCACCACTGAAGGAATGATAAAACCAACAGCACTCATTCAGCACTGTTTGCTCAGTGTCACTCCTCTATCCTTACTGATTCTAAGAATACAAACATATTACTCTCCTGGATAGTTTTTCTCTGCCCTTATCACTATCACCCTGGGATGTTTCACAAGCTTTTAATTGTTTTTCTCGCCACAATTCCATGAGAAAGAGCAACAGCCAGCCCCTTGCACTGACAGCAGCAGAATTGCCTCTAAGCCCTCACTGGTACAAGTGACTATTTTGCAGAGCCCGTGGCCAGGAGCAGAGCATGGCCAGGAACAGAGATGGATAGGAAGGGAGGGAAGGCACCTGGATTGTGGTCAGAGCACAAGTTTTTCTGACTTTTGTGGGAGCAGAGAGCTGCCTTCATTTATAGCTGCAGCATCCAGGTCAGGAAGAACCTCTCATGCAGAAAGCCTGCTTGAGAGGTAACTTGGGTGGCCTGATTTTCTTTATGGTGCTTTTTTTGTGGCACTTTATATGCTTCAATGCAGCAGCGTCACCTATAATTGGCAGCATTCAATGCACCTCTCATGCTGAGCATTTAGAAAATGAGAAACATTTGGATGGCAGCAGCTTTCCTACAAGAGGGCAACATGAAGATTAAACAGACTTCCATTCACAGAGAAGTGCCTCACTTTAGTAGGAGTACTCCTTTAACAAAGCAACTTTGCAATCTAATTATCTAGGTATTTTTTAAAGGCAACTGAGGTTTATATTAAAAAGATATATACCACCTCTTACATTAATTATTAGCAGAACTAGAACATTTAGTCTCATTATTGTGCAAAATTAGTGGAACAAAACTCATTAAAAGACCTTACAGGCAGGGAAAGTGATTTTTTATTACAAAGATCCCAGTGAGTTGGTCCTACCCACTCCCACTCTCCTATCAACATACTCACATGCACAGGACTGTATGCACTGATCTGGTCGGGATCAGCCACGTGCAGCAGGAAGGACATGGGATAACACCACCACCACTCCACTGCCTCTCTGGGATGGGCTCTTCTTTATTTTTGGTTGCATCTTTAATACCCTTCAGCAGCAGATATTATGATCTTGTGTGCCACCCTTCAAGAGTTTCAGGCAAAACTGAGTCTTCTGTTACCCTTATCTGGCCATTTCACCGTTTCTGTGCTGTGGGTCATCATCTTGTCACCTTATCTCCGAGGCCCCAGTTTGGTTTTTGTCCTCTGGTTATATATTTGCATGAAACACATGGGGTGGTTCTGCAACAATTAATTCATGCCACCCCTTTAACCCCTTGTCTTCAGCCAGGAATTTCCATTCACATCAGTATTGGTATTTCTGCTAACATCCACATCAGGTGGGTCTTAAACCACATGGGATCCTGGCACAAGTTGGAAGCTGTTAACTCCCTGTGAACCAGAGCAGGAAACAACCTTGGCAATAAATTACACAGCTTTTGGCTGGCCAAACAGAAAAGCAGAGGTTGAAAATTCCTGTGTATTGTGGCAAATTTTAGGCAGCAGTCCCTCTAAGCGATTCTCTTGTGTATATATTACCACACAAGCTTCATTTACCCTCCTTCCCACATCACTCATCCTTGCTTGTCCATCTGCTCACCTGTCTCATTCTCACTATTCCACACAATTGCTCCCATCCCCTCCCCCTTAGGGGAGACACCACTTCCAAAGGCTGGTTTCTGCCAATGTCTACCCTCTCCTCTTCCACAAGGGTGTGAAAAAGGATATTCAGACCAATAATCTGACGGAATCATTTGGCTACTTCCTGAAGGCAAAAAAGCACATCCTTTGCCTCTTGTTCATCTTCCAGACAAATTTTCAGGCTGCCTTTCAGAATATGGAAGGGCTCAAATAATCAAAAAGTTATTTCAGTCAGAAATCCAAGACAAAACATCAGTTTCCTCCCTAACTTAGGCAAAACCATCAAGACCTCTTGTACTGTAACTTCTCAGAAACAAACTAAGCCTGAGGCAAGAAAGAAACAATGGAAAGTTGCAGCAACAAGGGAAAACTGCAGCCAAAGAGGGAATTTTGGTGAAGTCAGAAGTGAAAAAAGGGAGCTCTAGCAGGAGGCATAAAGAAGCCATAACTGCAAACAATGTTGTAATTTTTACCTACAGTAAATGCATGTGTTACTGAAGATGTGTGCATGCACACCCATATATCCATACCCTCACAGAGCACTTTTCAGCCTCCCCAGAGCCATGCAGTTTATTCCTTCAAGCTGGAGACCAGGTGTGTCCATGGAAAGGCAGCTGAACACAAGGGCTTTACATCTCAAGAAGGTGAAATGCACTTTCTCACAGAAGCCTTTTGCAACACACAAATGTTCCCAGGCCCTGCCACCCGCCACTGGGGGCCTGCCTGCTCCTGCAGATGCAGATGAGGAGCATCCCCAGTGCATCTGGTAATTTGGAGTAACCTGTGTTTTGGACCTGAGACGCTGTATCTTGTCCTTTAGCTTGTTCTTTGGAGGGGCTGGAATACTTTCCTCGGGCAATGTAGAATCAGAGAAATGTTTAGGTTGGAAAAGACCTTTCAGATCATCAAGTCCAAATTTCAACCCAGCACTAAGCCATGTCTCCAAGTGCCACATCTACACAGCTTTTCAATACACCCAGGGATGGTGACTCCACCACTTCTCTGGGCAGGCTATGCCAGGGCTGGACAACGCTTTCAGTGGAGAAATGTTTCCTAATATCCAATCTAAACCTCAGAACACCAGAAGCATCCAGAAAGGTCAGAAGCATGATCAACCGTGATCTCTTTTGAAAACTATTAGCAGAAGATTGATGAGGACTGAGCTCCAACAGGTGTCAGAAAAAGCCAGTGAGAGCCCAAACCCTGTGCACCTTGGAGAGGCGCATCAAACCCTGCAACATCATCCTCTTACTGTATTTTCCACTGAACACCAAAACCTTATGTTGTCTTAGTCCAAACACCCTTCAGGGTTATCATGGTGCTACTTTTTGCAATTCAATCATCAAAGCAGTGTCCGCCCTTCCTCCTTTTCCTCCTTCCTACTAATTAATTTTTAAGTGAAACTTATGGTGCTAGCAGTTTTGATCTGGTTATCCTGTCGAGGCTTGTCTACAGTCAGAATCCACAAAGCCTCGGCAGTGCCATCACTGCGAGCTTGCTGTCGTGCCTGGGAAGCCAGCTGAGCTACCAGCTCTCTGGATAACAGGACAGCATCCCTTTCTCCTGCTTTACAGCTTCCAAACGTGTGGAAGTGCCATCAGCACAAGGCTCTGGCAGTCCAACACACTGAGGCACCTTACTGGCATGTAATGTGGGCCATGCAAGACACAGGTGGCTGCCCAGGCAGTCCCCGCCCCTCTCTCATCAGCATTGGAAGCTCAGACACAAGTTGAGGCATATCGTGACTCATTTTGCTTCCGAGTCTGTAGAAGTGACAGAGTCAGGTCCTACAGATGAACACAGAATCGTTCTCACCAAGTGTATTATTTTTAAGATGCTGAGTGGTTACTACTGCAAAAGAGGTTATTTATAGGCTACATAATCTGCCAGTCTGCCACACGGCCCTGCAAAGCTCCTGTGTTAAAACACCAGCAGACACAGACCCACTCAGAACAACTCACCTCTGAGCAACTGGGGTTCAAGGAGAATCAGCACTAATGGCTAAAAGCCTTGCTCTGACCACAGATACGTCCAAGAAAACTCATCAACAAAGTGAGAAGCAGAAGACCACTTTCCACTTTCAAAAAGTAGGAAATACACACTGAAAAGAGCAAACTCAAACAGAAAGTGTTTGGGAGGGTGTTTTTTGGCTTTTTTCCACCAACATAAAACAGTCCACACCTCACATGCAGAGCAGTTTTTCTTAAGTAGGTTTGACCACAGCAACAGCACTGTCATCCTTGCTAACACATTCATCCTCTGTGGCAAGTGTAGATCAAACCTACCTGTTACAGTAGTAAAACAGAGTAATAACAACTAGATCCATCACTCATTATGATGAAAGGACTCTCATGGCTGGATCACATTATATCAATGCAGGCTATAAATCTCCTCTTATTTTACTCCCCACGAAAAGTGCACTTTCCCAATCAGAGAAAGCTGCTGAGCCAGAGATGTGCTCTCAAGGCATGTGAGTGTTCTGCAGGAGCACATCTGTCACTTGGCAGGGTTCACCTGAAAGGAGAGCCCTGGGTGACATGGCACAGAAGTGAAAGCTGTCTTTTGCAACATGCCATACAACAGAAAGTGAAAGTGTCTGAAAGAAGAGAATTTCAGTTTTACTGGGGGGGGAGGCAGGATCACTTCATAAAACTCCAAATATTAAACGCCATTACGCTGTGCTCACACCCCACATACATCATACTGAAGAAGCTCCACTTCCAAAGGCTGCTCCACATGCCAGATAAATCTTTTATACATCAACTTCTACATCCAACAAAAAATAAATATGGAAAACCAAACAAAACTCCTCAAAGTCCCAGTAGCCTCTCCTACCTGACTGTGAGCAGGAGGCTATCCAGAGATGCCAGCAGGATCTCTGCAGGTGTGGATGGTTTGCTCAGACCATTGCATGCACAGCACCAGGGCAGTCCTGTTCAGTTACATTTCTCTCCTCCCAACCATCAGTGTGAGTCAGACTTATGCCCAGAAGTTCACTGGTCCCTTAAAATAAAAGCTTGGAAAAGAGCTCAGACCATTCCAGAAGGATGAGTGCTAAGCCAAGGCCCCCCAGCTAGACTATCTAGGGATCTTTGTGTCTTGGGTAAGGCCAGAGGTTGTTGCTCAAAACTACACATTTATGGCAGTCACGGACAGCAAGATTTCACCATCAGTCAACACAGTTTGCAGAGATGTCTCAGAGAAACCATTTCATTTGCAGCACTTACAAAAAGAAAATTTGTGAGACCATCCTGAGAACAGGAGAGGACTATAGACACTTACAAAAAAATAAGCATGTAATGCAAGGACTTTCTGTTGAAAAAAACTCCAGAGGAGATAGTAACCTGAGGGACAAGAAACGGGAGAGTATCAGTAGCATTTCTCTGTATCAGGGAGCAGCAGTGCCCCACAAAGGGGGACAAGGAGCCCCAGCACAGTCCCTGAGCAGAGCTGGGTGCTGGCAGCAACTCCCACCAAGAGCCCCAGCCACAGCAAAGGGTGGCCCAAGCCCAGGACTCACCTGGGGGTGCAGTCATTGAAGGAGGCCGGAGACAAGCTACCACACCTCCCCTCAGGGGCCCATCCAGACAGCAAAAATAGAGTCCAGCCCACGTGAGAGGCAGCCCAGAGCAGGGCTCAAATAGAGCTGAGGCTGCTCAGAGAAGCTGGGACCCTGTGGGTGCTTTGGGAGTTTATTGGGGTTTTTTCACGGGAACCTCAGAGCTGCAGCAGGTCACAGCCAGGGAGCTGGAGGAGCAGCAGGATTGTGTCTCCATGAGGAGAACGGCAGCTGGGAAGTTTATTCTCATTGCATGCAGCAGCAGAAGCATGCAGAGCCCTGCCTGCTGTGTGAATGAGGGCGACTGACCACTGTGAGCCTTTGTTCTTTGCTTTGGTCTGGCTGTCGGGACTGTCAGGGATTATAAACATCAGCACTGCAGATTTTGGTGTTGATGCCAAAAGGCAGAGCAGTCAGAAGCTGTGCCTCCTCTTCCTTTCCAATTTAAAAAGCTGCAGCCAAAAACTAAAAGGATGTGGTTTGTTTTAAATCAGTGCCATATAAACTTTGATGGAAAAAGAAAAGTATGGACTTAAATGCTCCTTTTTTAAGGGCCACCTAAACTGGTGCTTGATGGGTATAAAATGCCCACAGCCAGAGCTGTGGTAGGGAAGACCTCCAGTTTATTTCTCACTAGTGCTCTAGTGCTTGCAGACTTTTTTCCTTGCTTTTTTTACTTTTTTCCTTGTTTCTTTCCTCCATGTCCATTCTCATCGCTTCTTTTGGCATCTGCATCCCCTTTCCTGGTCCCACTTAGAAAGTCCCTCCCTTACATAATTGGACTTTTGACAAGGTCTCAAGGCAACCTCTCTCAAAAAAAACAAGGGCATACACTGAAAAGGTCCGAAAAGGTCAGGTTTGTCTCTTTGCTTCCAGGCTTGGGATGCGACCACACAACAGCTCATCTTTAGGGTAGTTAACAGGAAAAATGCCAGCAGGTGGCATTCCAGAATAGCTTCTGGAATCAGTGATGACAGCAAAACCTGAGCTACACCCAGGGCTCCTCTTACAGCTGTGGGTGTCTGCACAGGGGAAGGGGATGCAGGGGATGCAGGGGAGCTGCAGCAGCATCTCCACCCACAGCACCTTCAGGTAGTGGCTGCTGCCTCCCTCCCTCGCTCCTTCTCTCCCTCCCTTCTCCCTCCCTCCAGTCTTCAGGTTGTTTCTCACAAATACCTACTTTAATGACATCTATTTTGAAACTTCTTACTGGAAGGGAGCAGCTGGGTGATGGATCGTGCTGCCACCAGAACACTCAGTTTGTTTCCCGCTTCTCTCTTCAAGCACTTGAGGCAAATTCTAAGTATCTAAGTGAGTATCTCGAAGTGCCATCTGCCCTGAAAGCCCTGAGCATAAAGCCACACTGGAGAACCTTCAATAGAAGATATATAAATGTACATTCATGTATTTGTATGTGGCAGTCAATGGTCAATGACCACTTTGACTCAACCTAGTTAAGATAGCAAGTTTTCAAAGGTTCCCTTGCTCGCCATCAAGCTTTAGTGGGATAAAAATAACACCTACATTGTCCTGTAGGAAGCTGAGCAAATGCTAAATAGGTCTTCTGGTTGTGGCTGAAAGCAAAAACTATGATTCTTATTTACAGGTTTCCCTCTGCTATCAAAGTCACCCCTGCCACAGTTGTACTTAATTCCACTCTCAGCAAAAGCAGGTCTTGCCCAGGCTGTGAGCAGCAAGACATCTGCTGGCTGTGTTAAAGCCTGTTATTTCAGCCTGGAGTACAAATACCTTCTTGTCTTGAAAGCCTCGCCGCTGCAATGCAATAAGTCATGAGTAAAAGCCAGAAAAATCTTGTTCTGGGCATTTTAAATTGATTTGCCTCCTGGAGTTGGATAAATGGCTGCAGACACACACCAGCATGCTAAGGGAGCCACAGGGAGAGGAGTCTGAAAGCTCAAGGTTACATTTTGACCCAAACAGGAAAATCATCTCAGTTGTGTAGCAATGAATTCTCCTCATTTGCTGAGACAACTTCTATCACAACCACAGGAAAAAAATACCTGAGACAAACAGGTGGATAAAGCTCTGGAGAGCCTGCGGAGATGCCAGGAGCACCTTGACTTCCAGAGCTGTTATGACAGCTGGTGGTGTCTAAGGAAGACACAGCACCCAGGCTGTGTAACTTTGAATATTCCTGCCCCAAAGTCAGCAAGAGGGGTGAAAGAGACATCCCTTCCTCTGCTTTGGTACAGTTCATTCAGAACAGAACACTTTAAAGCTATCCTTCTCCGTCATCTGCCTTTTGGGAAAACAACGGCTAAGTGCTGCCTTTGAGGAATCAGTGCCTGGCTTATCTCATCTCTGCACCTCCTAGCACAGCCTCTTCTTTCAGGAGTGTGGCTCAGTTTTTTGGAACAAGGAGTCTCCCAGTGCATGGCTCAGTGGCCACAGGTCCTGTCTGAGCCTGCACAAACATTCCTGCCATTGGAACAAAAGTGACAGAGGTTGGAAAGCAAGAACCCTCAGTGGATGGCGTAGGGTGTGTATCACCGTGGCTTCATCCTAAACCACTGACATTCCTGGTTTGGATAAAGCCAGGAGTCCCAGGTTAGCACAGCTGGAGTGGTGGAGCAGCAGAGGGCAGACAGGTGGGTATGCATCAGCAGGAAACTCTTTCCCACAAGTAAACTTTAGGATTATTGGGAGGACAAATCTGTGACAGACTGGTCTCTCACACATACAACACGCAGGTCCTCATGCCAGGCTGCGTTCATTGAATGCCACACCACAGGCAGTAGGTGTGTCCCAGAGACACTTCAGCTGGACATGGGACTGTATGTGGTCTCAGCTTTGCCCCATTGGTACTTTTGTCTTGCTTATCCCACTGTGGTGTCTACCCGATAGAGATGGCACTGGGATTCAGGTGCCAGAGGAAGTCAGGAAAACTGGTTTCTGTTCCCATCTCTGCTATTCATTTGCTGTATATCCACGAGTAGTTAATTAAGCATCATCTTTCCCCACTTTAGAACTGTGATAATTACATTTATCTCTCTTTGTGAAGAGCAAGGGCTTGGAGACATTTGAATAAGTGCCCTCAAAGAGCCAAGAGTCGTTATAGTTAGTTATAATAACCTTGGTCCTCCCTGAATTTTTAAAAGTTCTCCTGTTCCAGTGACTCTGCTTAGTAGACAAGGCAGAAAAAGCACGAGTATAATTACAGAGTGCCTTCTCATTCTGCTGTGGGCTACTTGTGTTTATTTGGTAGAACCCAGCTCACCTCCAGCCTGCTTGTTACCTTGCACTGGTCCCAAGAGAGCTGTCAGTATTGCAATGATGTGACCATCACTGCGAAGCAACTAGGATTTTTGTCATGCTGTGATGTTGATTAAAAAGTACCATCGCAGCTTTTAACTTCCGAAATAACAGTGGAAAGCACTAAGCTACAGGAATTGTGGCATTCCATAAGTGACCTTTTTTCAGAGCAAGGGAAATAAAAAGGTTTTACTCTTCAAAGGTGTTTAGCACCTTGGTTTTTCCTTTAGGTGCCTAAATTTCAAATGAAATTGTGAGCTCTAATAAGCAAGTAGTTCTAGTACTGCTGATGTTTACAGTGAGGAGCCACTCCAAGTTTCATGAGAAACTTCATTTATGGTGCCAATAGGGAAACCCTACTCCTTACGCTCTGTATGAGCTTGCTTTCCAGACTTGCAAGGTCCAGGCTTAATTTATTGCCTAAGAATACTCCTGAGGGTTTACAAAGTCTGAGGTAGAACTCACTCCTTTTGCTGCTAACACTTAGTAATATGAGAGCAAACTATAACCTTTATATCAACAGCAATCGTTAATTAATTGAACAATGCTGGGGAACAATTCTGGGCACTGGGAGCAGATCTGTGCTGTTTAATTCCTCAGAAAAGTGTCTGGTTTGACCAAGGCCAACCAGCAGCCTCCCAGATGGAGCCTGAAGTCCTGCAGGAGTTAGCATGGGGCACAGATCTTTCTTGCTGTTTGCATGTGCCTGCTCGGTACAGGAAACTCAGGAGGTTTAAGGTGTGGACAAAAACCTATAGGATGAGCCCCACCAGCCTCAAAAGACCTGTCTGGCTTTTAGACATAAATAAAGGAGATACATAGCAGAAAGGGTTAATTGTACAGGTCAGATGTGCTGCTCCAGAACTTAAAAGCTCCCAAAGAAGAGGGAAATGTCTGCATTTGCAAATGTGTGTGAGTCTGTGTGGGTGTGAGTGTAAACATGCACATTCAGGGGGAAAAATCTTTCAAGAAAATCACAGAATATCCACCACCTTTTTTACAAGGAAAAGAGATGCCAAAATCTTTGAATTAATTATTCTCAGTGAATCACTCTTGCAGTTAAAAGCCATACCAGCATTTCCAGAAAAACTTTCAGTTCGGTATACGTAAACAAATTTAAAGAAAACAAACAAACAGACAAGAAACTGTGAAGATAAAAGGCTTGAGATAATAAGATTAAAGATGTTAATTGGAGACTGTGGCTTTTACAGACTCTGCCAGTGGTAGCTGAGTTCCTACAAAAGGCTCCAGCTCTGCCCTGCTGGTCCCAGTCAGGGGGAGCCTGTATCCCAGCAATGCACTTGCCACAGCCCAGCTCACAGCGCAGGCTTGGACTCAGCAAAGCACAGCGGCACATGTTTAGGTGACAGCTTTAGAGTTTTAGGTTTGTGCAGGTGTTTAAGATCTTCAAGTCTGGGTTTAAAAACATAATTACAGGCAAGTGTCTGCATAAGCGCTTTGAACTTGGGCAGTGATCCCCAAACCACACATGCCCCCGCAATCTACTGCTGTCTAGATCACTTTAGTCCTCACCCAGGATGCAAACATTTTGCCTTTCCCACCCCTGCTTCAAATCAAGACCTCCGTATCCATATCATACTTGCTCCTCATGTATAGCCCACGATTTTAAAGCCTTGAACTAGTAAACTTTCCAAAAGAGATGGATAGTCTAAAGAATAGGTGGGAAAAAATCAGGGCAGAAGTTTTATGATGTATTTGTTTTGCCTTACACCCTGGATTTACAGCTGATGAACTCATGGGGAGTCATCTATTGTTCCTAGTCTGGCTGAATAGTTTTACTTGAAAAGGGAACCGATGAATTAAAGCATTTGACTTTAATTATCCCACAGTTTTAAGTGCTGTTAGAAAATGCCTATCAGTTTTAAGCCTCTATTTTTCAGGAAACCACTGGGTGAGGGTGTCTAGAAGGAAAGCACGCTCATGGGACAGGCAATGACCACATCAGGGGCTGGAAGGCATGTCAGTATGACTCCTGCCCCTTCAAACAATCATGTTTACATGCACCAGAACTGTATTGCTGCACTACTGCTGTTGTAATGCTGTGTCTGCAAGAGATGGTGTCAGCCAGCATAACAAGCCAAGAAACACACTAAGTCTTTCCAATTAAGCTTTTTTCCCTAACAAGTGTTTATTCAGGTTCACTCCAAATGTTGAAAATTATTAAAGATTCCCTGGAAAAGGTTCACACTTCCTGATACAGCCAGAGCAGATGAGGGGGAAAGGAAAAGCTTGTGCAATAATAGAGATGGGCTAATGCATTGCAACAAAAACATTTCAGCCTGAGAAGCTGCTACTGCGATCGTGGGCTGCCAGCAAGGCAATGTGCCAAAATGCTTCTGAAATGCAACTGCGGTTGTAGAGGAGCAATAAGAAAATGTCTCACATGCCAGTGCAAACCTCTGCTATCCCAACAGAAAACACAGAGGAAATGGGAATGCAAATGGAAGGCTGGTGTAGTTAGCAGGGAGACCAGCCCTCGCTCCCTGACATACTTGTCACCACACGAGGTGCAAGACAGGAGGCAACAGAAGTGCGCTCACCCCCCTGCTCATAAATAGTGACAAACCCTGCCTGTAGTTTCTGTAGCTCTTCTCAAACTGTTGCTCCGAAAATGAAAATCTGGCCTGGTTATGTAAAGGCTTCTGTTGTGTCAGACCAACTCTGCTTCAGATGAAGCAGGACATGACTGTGCCTCCAGCCAGAATGCCGGGGGTTTAATTACTGCCTCTGCTGCCCATGTCCCCACCAACCTCACCTACCACTCATGACGTCAGCTGCTGAAATCCGTTCCACGTCTGTAAAATTAAGCTGAGTACGTGCTGTCTCCCACCCCTTCTCCTGCCTGTGTGGATGCTACAGCTTCCTGGGCAGAGCTGCTCTCCTACGTGGTGTATCTGTACAGTGCTAAGTGAAGAGGGAGAGCGACGGCCTGAAATAAAACCCTCACTGGCGAATACTAATCGGTTGGGTCTTTTTCCCTTGTTTGGTTTAATGTTTTTCCCTTACAGGTTTTCTGCGCTGCCTTAGCCTTGAAGACTTCTTCTGCAACTGGCACCCACACCAGCCCTCAATGTCTGAAAGGGAACCTTCCGAGGCAGAGCATTTCTGGCATATTTTCTGCTTGCCATCTGTCTACAGGGAAACATCCTTGGGGCAGGAGCCTTCTGTGTTGCAGGTTACATTCTGTTGGTACCTATCAGATAATAAAGCTGTTATTAATTGAGACAGGCTGAGCAGGGGCTGGTCCTGTATATATACAGTGGGCACTGCACCCAGGTGAGTGGGAGGTAAGTCTGGAGACCTACTGAGTATCTCGGGGGTCAAACACAGGATTTATCCAGCTGATACTGGATATTTACACTGTAAGTGGCAGCTCTGGGCTCCTTTAAAACCCTGTGGATAGAAATAGATAATTGTAGACCTCATGTTTCCACGCAAACCGTGATGGTTCATTCCATCCTAAATTCCTTTATACAAAGAGTTTCCAGTGTCAAGTTGATGGTGCTGAAGTTGGACAGCTGGAGGTGGTGAGATGAGTCTGACTCCAACTCACTCAACTCCTCACAGTTGCCCTTGTTGATATGGTGATGGTGAGAACATTTTTCAATTGGGTGGCCTGTGAGTGAAAAATAGTACCCAGCTTATTTTTGTTCAGAGTTATATTCAATTACAGCACTGGCTTTCCCAACATATAAACAAAACCCATGTTCTTGTTAACATAATTTCTACTGATTCCCACCCAGAACCCTGCACACAGATGCATTTTTATGCTAGAAAAAACACATGTACCTTTGCTATGAAGAGACTCTAATATTTGAACATCATAAAACTGTCACTAAAATTAACTTTTTTCCCAAGTAAAGCTCTTCCAGGAAAAAAAAAATTCTAAAGGAGGTGTACTTTCAGCAAAGAGGACTAGATACATATCCCTGCCAGAACACATGGAAGAAATTAGAACGAATATCACCCTGACACTTTCATGCTGTAAAAGTCTACCAGGTTAGGTAGTGGATTTACAGAGAGGGAAGCTTCCCAGTTATTCTCTGTCACAAATCAATGTCATAGAGCTGCTCTGATGGAATGGAAGCTTCATACAGCACCACTGTTATTACATATTGATTCAGAGTGTCCTCAGGGTCTGGCCATTTAACTGGTGTACTACTTTCAGAATGGGTTTTGGTGCATCCCATCATGCTGCATTCCTGCTTTTGGAAAGAGCCGACAGACTGACTAAATTGTTTTCCATAAGGATGCTGAAATCACAGCAGTTCCTGAAACAGGTGGTAGGAAACACGGGCACCTTAGGATCGGCCACCCTAATAGGACACTAATTTGCTATATAGGTCACGGGTTCTGGGAAAATATGGCAACCTTGGCCTTGAAGGACAAATGGAAAGGTCAATTTTTCTGCACATGGTTCGATCATTAAACGCCCTTGCCCTCCAGCTCTGCTTGTTTTAGAGGCATAGCGCTTCTTTAGGGATAGGAGTGGCTGTTGACCTCGATATTTAACTAATAATTAAATGTGATCACTGCAAAAAGGCAAAACCATCACTTTTTGACACAGATGATTTTTGTAAGAGAGTTGTACAGGGACATTTGGGACATTCAGGTTGCCCTTGGAAAGCCCTCTGTCACCCTGGGAACTGCCCACCAGAGCTGTAACAGCAGAAGAAAGTCACAGAAAAAATGGGAATATTAGGAAAAGGGAGAGATGTGGGGAAGTTGGAAGGAGCTGGGAGAGACTTGGAGGAGGAAAACAGCTGGAAAATAAGCTTTATTTATTCAGTGGACAAACAATGCAGCTCCTCCGTCATTAACAATTAATCACCCTGGGCGCTCTGGCCCAAGACTGACAAAGGGTTTAGGTGTGGTGACAGAAACTCCTACACCTTCCTTCTGTGTGCCTGGATCCAGCAGGGAAATAACCAAACCCCAGGTACTCACCTACACTTCCAATATGAGGTACCGTAATTGCTGGGTAATTGCAATTAACACCTAAAATGGCCAATGCGAAACACTAAGAAAATGCATTCCCTGACTCCTCAAAGTGGATTTTGAATCCCACTGGTACATGGGAACAAAAGAGGATTGCTCCTTGCTTTACCTCTCATACAGTCGTGCCAAGACTTGGTGCACCAAGGGGACTGTGACACTCACCAAAGGCAAGGCAGACATGGAAATGTCACCTTTAGTCTGAGACCAAGCCAAGCACATCCTGTCAAAGCACCCTCACTGGCTAGAGGGAAGGAAAGATTTCTTGGCTTGGCTTGTCTTGATATCAGACCACTGAGCAGTCAGCAAGAAATGTTAGGTTCATGACACAGAAGAGATGGAGGACCAAGAACACCTAGTAAAAAGAATATTCTTCTGGTAAGGTTTGAAGAAGAGGGATCTTAAGGTATCCCTCCTTCACCACCATTTGTGTATGTTGTCCAAATAATTGTCCAAATAAGCCTGTAAAGCCTCATTAGTCCAAGGAACATATTGGTCATCAGCAATAAATCTTGGTATTAAGGGAAGAAGATTACTGAAGCACCTGGGGATGTGAAACATTCAGCAGCCAACCAGTGGACTAGAAATTAATGGGTGAGGGACTTCCCCTCCAGATAAACCATCCTGCCAGGAGCAACCAGACACTCAGGGATCCCACCCACTGCAGCACCCATTGGAAGTGTCACTCACAGCATCTGGAGGGAGAAAAAAATCTGTTTAGCAAACTTATTTTCATTTGAAAACTCCCCTTGATTTTGCTGCTTCCTACAATATGAGTAGAGTGGGATCAATCTCCCAAATCGTGTTTATGTTTCAGAGGCAAATCCCCTTATGAAAAACACTCCAAGACCTTCAACTAACTTATGGCCACATGGCCATGAAACTCATGCCACTCATCCAGCAGCTGTCTTCTAGTCCTCAGAGAGCAAGATGCTCTGTTCTGAGCCATTAGAAACACTCCTAAAATACCAGGGGTGTTCTTTAGAGCAAGTGCCTTCAGTTCTTGGCCAGCAGACCTGTGGTACCCATGGCCTACTTTTAATGATCTGCCAAAGTTAGGAAAACCAATGTCTTATCAGCAGGTTTCAACTTACTATCAAGGAAGATGAACAGCCCCCAGAGTATTTTCAGAGTTTACAAATCAAGGAAGCTTGCAAGCTGCTACTTTATATCTTCCCATCAGAATTCCCATTGAACCTCTCCCTCTCTGGGTAACAAGTTGTGAGAGGACCATGACCCAAGGGGGCATGGCTGCAGGCGTGAAGATGCCTTCTCACTCAAGTTATTCATCAAATGAATAACATGAATGAGTCTCACTGTGTTTTGAGCCTCTCAGGGCCCAAAGAAGTTGAAGCTACAGAGCTGGAAGTCCAATTTTGTGTCACCCCTTCGGAAACATTTTCCCATAAGTGTTTACTGAATCAATGTTGTGAACATCCTTGCTGTGCCACCCTTTATCCACTTTCAGAACTGTTATAGAATGGAAAATGTTCAAAACCGCAGATCTACAGTATTAAAGTGTTGACTGCATAGCTCCATAGGATAAGGCAACCCCCAGCTACAATGCCAAGACAAACATGCCTTCGTGTACATGCAAGGATGTGTTCTTTGTGACTCCACTGCCTCATAGTGATCACAGATGCCAAGGAGGCTCAAAAATTCTCAAGTACCCAAAAGTTTTGGGAAAACAGACAATAAGGCTGAGGAGCCAGACTCCACCAGTGCCCTTGGTGAGAGAAAGGCAAATGGTACCCCATTATTGTGACATCAAAGACCAAGAGCAGACAACCCTGGACTACTGGACTAGACACAAAACTGGAAGAAACCAGCCTTTGCTGGCTCTATGGCCTGCGGCAATATTTGGTGCTCTCCCTGCAGTGTCACTGTGCCTTCACCGCACTTGGGACCCAGCTGTCCTGATTAGGTGAGGACAGGTTTGTTCTCCTCTGCTCCCTCACCTCTGCCTGCCGTACAGGCTCAGGGGACTTTTGCCCTGCTTTGTCACTGACCTGCTAAGCCACTTTCTCTCTCATCACCTCTATTTCCTCATCTTTGAAATGAGGATTACGACCTCTATGAGACACTTTGATGTCCACAGATGAAGTGTGCAGCGGCACATATGAGCATTCTCTATTTTACTTGCCAGGCAATATATCACTGCAGGGGTTTTTTTCTTTTGTTTATCCACCTTTATTATTAAAAATGGAAATAAATGAACTACCCTGAAATACATTTTTTTTTTTAAAGGAAGCATTTTGGATCAGCTTTCTCTTCTGAAGATAATTATGGGAGAGAAAGCAATTTTGAAACAGAAGTGGCAAAACGCAATGCTTACAAGCTGTAAAGCAGAATGTATTTGTCCACCCCGCAGTTTGCTGTTGCAATATTCGTCTCGTCTTCCATTTTCTAAGTCATGTGCAAAACATTCTTCCTAGATAAATTATTCAGCTCTGAATTGCTGCAATGCACAGCAGGATGCCTGTAAGAGCAAAGCACTGCTCACGGAGGGTACCTCACATGACCCAGACAGGAAGAGGAGTTCAGACTGCAACAAGTGCTGGGTGGGGATACAGCACCTGAAACCCATGTGTACAGGCAGGGAAACCTGGCAGGATCAGCCACTCAGCACAGCTCCCATCTCTCCTTTTCCTCACAGGAACGGCCTTGTGCTCAGCCTGGGCAGATGTGCTCACTGAATGGGGTCTTCTGAAGGCACTGTCAGAGGATAAAGAGAAGTTGTGAGTCTTACACTGTATCTGCAGATGTTCAGGACTCAGTCAGATGCTGGCTCTGCTCCTAAGGCACCAAAGCCAGCAAACCACTTTGGACAAACCAGTGGTGTCCAGGAAATCCATGCAGGAACTGCACTGCCCACATATGACTAAGTGCAGAATTTGTTCTGCATATAATTTGAACTGCTGGGCCCAGCAATTGAAACATAAAGATTAGATTCCCATGTTCCACATTTCATTTGCAGAAAGCACTTTAAAACCAGGAATATTAAGGCAGGTTTTTAAAATTACAGGTGAAGAATATTCCCTGTAGAGCTTCTCAAAACAGTGAACAGCCCCCACCCTGTCCTGCAGACAGTGAAAAGCTACAAGAAGCCTCTTCTGGACTTGAGCAGTGTCACGGTATGTTTGGATACCTCATATTTACAGTACAAGGTACGCCATAAATTCAACTATATTTTATGAGATCATTAGGAAAGCAAACAGAAAACCCTGGCAAATAAAGGCTCAATCCCCATTGTACATAGGAGTCTAACATGTCATTTCACTCATTCACCACTTCATTCATTAGGTTTCGAACACTCAGGCTCTCTAATCCGTAACAGCCCTTCATGGCTCAATGCTCTGCCTATGTCTTGTCCTCACTCTGAAGAAGTGGTCCTGCTCTAAAGACCCTAAACTCACCAGGACATGGTCCTGCCAGTCTGCTCTAGGGAATACTGCTGGGACCAGATGACCTCCACAGGTCCCTTACAAGCTCCACGCTTGGGTGGGATACTCTGCTTTGGTTTGTCTCCTAAAGCATCTCAACTCACACCTGCTGCCTGCTAAGAAGGATGCTGGGACAAGGAATGAGCCCAAACTCAATCCTCTCTCAGGATTCATCCCCAAACAACAGCTCCCACTCCATAATATCCTGTGGCAACACAGTCAGAAGAGAGGAAAGACCATTTTATTGTGGACATCAGCTGGGGGGGCCCGGGAGTCACAGTGCTTCAGTTGAAGAATCAGGAATCAGCACCTGCAGCAACAGAGTCACAGAGCTCTGAGAAAACCAAAAAGGCAGGAGAAGGCAGGATTTTGTTCCCTTTGGGAGAGCAGCCCCTCCGCAGAAAGGGCCACTGGTGAGTTGTCACTTGGCACCAGCAGCCTGAGCATGGCAGAGCCAGAACTCTCTGTCTTCCCAGGTTCCCTGTCCCACATGAGTTTTTCTCCCACTACTGCCAGCAAGGACATACCAGTGCTCCTGGCGGCTCCCCAACCCTCTCCATCCCCCTGACTGGCACCCTGGGACTTCCCTCCCTCCCACACAAGATTACTCCACTGGCTGCACATCCCTGCACAGCCAGAGGCAGCTGAAAGGCTCCCATTGTCATGTCTGCTGGCCTCCATCAGCCTCTCCAGGCTCCCAGCACTGAATGGACTCCACTGGGAAAGAGAGGAGCAGGAGAAGGCAAGCAGTGATGCCTCTACTGCTTGGCTGGAACCACAGCACTCAGGGACTGAGCCCAGAGCAGAGAGGCACTCAATGACATGGAGGCAGCACAATTCCAGGTAGGCCAGCTGGGCTCTCTTGGCTCCTTGTGATGTCCTGTGCAGCTCCAAGCCACCTCTGCTCTCTCGTCAGGCAGCTCTGCCCAAGAGCTGCCCACAGCCACAGGGGAGCTGGGGAGCTGTGTTCCCCTATCCCGCTGTGCCTGGAGCATCCTCCAGCTTACCCCAGCAGCGTGTGCACTCACAGCTCCTTCAGCACCTGGGAGCTGCAGAAAGAGAGCAGAAGTGGTCTCAGGCCCTCCTGCCCCCCAGAAGGAGAGCAGGGATGGGTGTTTGCACTCATGGGGAAGGGCACAGGGGCAGAGCAGAGGAGCTGCCCAAGCTCTGGCTCCCTCTGCCCTCTCTGTGGCATGGGCACAGTTGGGAACCTCTCCTGCCTGCCTCTTGGATGTGGGAACCACGACTCACCTGAAATTGGCAATGCAGAAGCCAGTGGGCCAGAAACAGATGAGGGATGTTGTGTCTTCATGGTGACCTTCCTACTCTTCTTCTTCCCCACCCAGCTCCTTCCTCCCACCCAGCACCCACAGGTGGTCCAGGGCCAGATGGAGCTGTGGGCACAGTTTGGTGCCCTGTCTGCTAAGAGGAGAGGCAAGCAGTGAGCTGGAGGTGGCTTCCACTGTATCTGACATGCATTTATGCACATGTCCTTGGATCTGGGACAAACTTCAGTAAACAATTTCCAAGAGAGATATTTCTGTCACACATGCTCTGCACCAGATGTGCAGCAGTTCTGTGTGTGACCAAGCGACTCACCCACCAGGACCATCTCCTTAAACACCAGTTTACACAATCTGTTACTGGGAGCCTCAGAAAACCAACTTCTCCACTGGGTTCATGCACAGCCGGAGCTTGAACCCTAAGGGCAAAACCCTTGACCATAATAATTCAGGGGGCAACAAGAAGCAGTGAAGCATTGAAGCCACATGAAATAAATGTCAAGAGAGGGGTGCTGCTCTTGGCCCTGGGTGCCCTCCTCCATCCATGAGGATGTGACAGCACAAGCCTGTGAAAGCACACAGGCTGCTAAACACTCTCTCCACGCTGTCCGTACCGATAAGTGTCACTTGTCTTTCCCACGGGTGAGCATGGGAGGGCAAGCTCAGGAACATCTCCACCCGAACACAGCATCCCGTGGTTCAGCCTCGGTGCACAGTGCCAGAGGAACCTGTCCTCGGAACACTTTGAAGCCACATGGCAAGAGGGCATGTACAAACACCTCCTGCTCTGCTCTCCAACCCCCTGCCCCTTCCAAACCTCTGTAATTGTCAGTACCATCCTCTCCCAAGTCCTGCCTTGGGAAGATTTACCCAGACCAAATTTATGCCTGAAAAAAAAAAGACCTCTGCCTGAGGATTTGTAGTGGCAAAGCTACAAAGGTAAAAAACCTGGCCACTTTATCAGCACTGTCATTCAGTAGTAATTCTGAAAAGGAGCAATTCCTCTGAACTATTAAACACTTGGCTCCAACCACTGAATCAGACTCATTCATGTTGTCCTTTATTGTATTACTCAGCTTTTTCTGAGTCTTACAAAAACCAGGACTTGGGTGCCTTGCCACCCAGAAACCAAAGGAAGCTTCCATGAAACCAGAAAACACCTCCCATCCTCTCAACATTGTCATTAAAAAAGCAAAACAAACCAGAGAGGTTCTACAAGTCAGCCTATAAACCCAGGCATGAAGAGAGTAATGTCAGTGGTAATGGGGCAAGAAAGGCAGGGTAATTATACCACACCAAATTTGCAATCGTGCTGCATTCCTTGCCGGTGAAGGCCAGCTAAGAATTAGATACACCTTTTTAAATCATCAAAGGGAGTGGCTGCAAGATACAAGGCACTGGGATTAAGATGAAGTTCTGGGTTTGCCAGTTCTCAGCAATGGCTTTGGTGGCTGGGCTGGGCATGTCATTAACTGTTCCTGAACAGTGTTCACGCCATGCCACTTCTTTTTAATCTTTATATGATTCTCTGCATTTGAAGAGTCCCAGGCTCTCACTGAGCAAAAGGCTGTACAAACCCAGAAATGGAAGACAATACCTATCCACAAGGCTTTTTGCACTTGGTCAACCAGTCAAGTTCAGTAACTTGTACCTCAGCACCATTTCAGTGATGCACAAATATTTACCTTGTTGCTCCAACCACTACCACAAGGTCTGCAAGCTCAGGCCCTCAAGCATGCTAACTCAAGAGCTTCTCTGCCAAGACAGCTGTTAAAAATACTGAACAGGGACTATTTTGTGCAGATGATTTAACAAGGACTACATGGGCGAAGGAACAGACTTGGCTCAGACCTCTCCTTTTTCAGAAGAACAAGCATAGCAGCTTAGGTGCAGCACTCACCCTGCAGCCCTTTGCAGAGGGGAACCTGCTGGGAAGCTGGGTCCCAAGGAAGCCCCACCATGGATGAGAGGCACGGTGCTGCTCACAAATGGAACCGTGCTCCACAGACTGCTGGGCAATGCAGGTAATCTTCTGCTGGAGAACACCTCCCTCCGAGAAACTACAGGAGTGACCATCACACAGGCAGGGCAGCAGCACACAGAGGCAGAGCTCCTCTCTGGCTGCCTCACCTTGTTTGTGGTGTACACAGGATTTTCAGTGTCTTCCTGGGCTGTTGTAGGGCAAGAGGATAACATGGCACAAAACCAGAAAGGCACAGAGCTTTAAAAACTCATGAATGTTCTCTTTCCATCAAAATTTCCTAGTGCAGGTTGTTCCAGTCAATTCATGGCCAACAAAACAAATACTGCACTTGTGCTAGTTTTGGGAAAACATGCCAAAAAGACAAGCATAAGGCAAAGCAGCTAGCCAAATGGACAAGTCTTGTTATTTAATTATTTTGAAATGGAAAAGTTCATTTAAAACCAGCTACAAAACAAATACATAATGATGACCTCTTCCTTCATAAAATGTCATGCTTTGGCACAAACAAGTGGCTGGCCTGATTTTATGTCTAATGAATTTACTCTTATCCAACGAAGTTGCTCTCTGTACAGCAGAGAAGACAAAGGTTTCTGAAAAGAATTCTTTGGACAATGTGTAACACCGTACAACTAAATTTAAAAAACAAAAAGCTTAGGACAATTTCTGTTCTCTCTTAGGACAACAGAAAAAGAAAACGTAATGCAGTTGGCATCAGCATCGTGGTAAGGTGAGCAGCACACAGGAGCTGAAATCCATCAAGCTAATTCCAGTTCCACTTTGTGGTGAACTTGTGAATGCACTTACCTGACCACTGTAAAGCCAGCTGTTTCTCATGTGTGATGGGTTCATGTTACTGCACTATTTACAAGTTCAGTCTCCAGCAAGATGCTTTTCTGTGTGGTAATGACTGACATCCAATGTTTTGGCAAGAAGAAAACAATCCAGTGGTTTTCCCATGCCAAGACTTAAGCAACAAGGATGCTCACTGCCTTTGTGCCCAGCTGTGCTAATACACCTGAAGGAGCCATGACTTCAGTACACAACTTCCAAACATGAGCCTCTATGAGCCATCTCCAGCTAGGCATCCAGAGATGAAAACATGCCCAAATTAGTGGGCACTACTGAAATAGCCAAGCATCTAAACACTTGCACAATCTGTACTTACTCTCAGTACCTTTTGATTTCTCAAACGGCATCACCTACAGATTGCAAGTGTTTCCCAACAGGCACCGTCATATTGAAACCCTAAATATTGCAGTGACTTTGCTTCTCCCACTCCACTTTACTCAATGTAATTAATCCTCACAGGACCTCAGAGGAGGAAGGCCAGGGACATTCACCAACCCAGCCCAGTGTGCAAGCAAGAGGCGTGAAAAGCCCAGGCACCTGTGCGAGGTCCCGCAGAGCACAGGCTGTGTCATGTTGCTGTGTCACGTTTCTAAAGAGATGCTCATGCCATCACATCCCAGTGGTGAGGAAGCAACAAGAAAGCCTTCCTCAAATCCCCCCGCCCAAGATCCCGAACTCATCTACAGGACCATGACAGCACGTTTGGAGGGACGAGTCACTCCCGCTGTGCTACAGGCGAGGCATTCCCGGCGAGGCACGAGCAGGGCCGGTGGCCTCGGCCGGAGCGGGACAAGCCGCAGACACCGCCGCGTTGCATAACTACGGCCACTGCATGTCAATGGCAGCTGACCGGCATGGGCCGGCTTATGCAATTACCGCGCCTCGCCGGAGGCTGCAGGGACGGCGGGCCCCGGGGAGCTGCGGCCGCACTCGGGCGGGAGCTCGGCCACCCACCCCGCTGGGGGTCCCAGCTCCTTGAAGGTCCCCGCAGCGGGCCACGGAAGGGAGGGGGTTGGGGGTTCGTTTCCGAGGGGTCGAGCCGTGTCCCCACCTCCGGAGAAGGGGAGTCACCCAGGACGCCCGGCTCGGCACCTCCTCTCGGCCGGGGTGCCCAAGCTCAGTCATAAAGGTGATCCCTGACACGAGGGGCGCGGGGCTCCTGTGGCCCCTCCCCAGGCACCCATCACCTGCAGGCGCCAGGTGAGGGGCCCGGGCCCCGCCAGCCCGGCCCCTCCGCGGTGCCCCCAGCCCAGCAGAGCCGGGGGCTCCCCGCTCGCCGAGGGCCGGCCCCGCCGCGGGGCTGCGGAGCGGAGGAAGCGGCAGCAGCCCCCGCCCCGCCCTGCCCTGCCCGGCTCCCCCTCGGGCCAAGGGCTGGGCTCCCCGCCGGGCGAGGCAGTGCCAGCCGGCCACCTCCCCTCCTCCTCTTCCTCCTCCTCCTCCTCGCCTTCCTACTTCTGCACCGGCTCCACTCCGGCTCCGCCGCTGCCCCTCCGCCGCCGGGGCTGCCACAGACCCCTCTCCCTCCATCCCTCCCTCCCTCTCCCCCGCCCTCCGCCCTGTCCCCAGCGCCGCCGCCGCCGCTTCCACAAGATGGCGGGGACCGTGGCCGAGCGGGACGCGCTGGTGAGTGCGGCTTTGGGCACCGGCACGGGGCTGGGGGGCCGGGCAGGGCACCTGCGGAGCGGGGCGGGCTGGGGTCTCCGCCTGGCCCTGCCTCAGCGCCCTCTCTTTCACCTGCAGAAAATAGAGGACGGGCATTTAAACAACTCCCTGGGATCTCCGGTGCAAGCTGATGTGTACTTCCCTCGCCTGGTAAATCACCTTTGTTTATTTGGGTTTTTTTCGGGGTGGTGGGGGTGGTGGCGTGTTTTATTTTGTCAATCCCTTTACTCCCCCCCCGCCCCCGCTCAGCTCCGGCTGCATAAGGGCGGCCGCTGCTGATGCCGAGCTGACCCTCGCCACCTTCCCGCTGTCCTTTCCAGATCGTCCCCTTCTGTGGGCACATCAAAGGAGGAATGAGGCCGGGAAAGAAGATCTTAGTTATGGGCATAGTGGACCTCAACCCCGAGAGGTAACACCTGGGCAGGGCTGCCCGCGCCGGGGGCGCCGGGCCCGGGGAGGGGGCGAAGGCGGGCGGCCACCCGCACGTACACACACACACATCCGCACGGATCTGTCCTTTCTGGAAAGGATTATTTTTATCATTTTAAATATAGCGTGCTGGTTTCTCCTTTGACCCATAGAGGGGGCATTTCTTCAAGGGATTCCGTTTCCACTTGGGAGTGAAGGAGCATATCAAGCATATATATCTGCATATATGTGCACATATATGCACAATGCCATGCGCACACACACACACACACACGTATATATGCCATAACGATCTTCTTGTGCCTGCTGAGCTTTCAGAGCTTTCTCTGAGCGAGCTGACCTGTTTTCCACCCTGTGCCGCTATATGGCTTTAATAAGCTGAGAAATAAGACTGGTGGCATTTGGAGCTTATTTGCTTTTTTCTGGCTGAATGAGAGCTCTTCTGTTTGTGTTGCAGCTTTGGCATCAGTCTGACTTGTGGGGAGTCAGAAGATCCTCCTGCGGATGTAGCTATACAACTGAAAGCTGTGTTTACAGAGAGACAGTTTGTCAGAAACTCTTGTGTAGCTGGAGAATGGGGAGAAGAGCAGTCATCTATTCCTTACTTTCCATTTATACCGGACCAGCCTTTTCGGGTGAGTACCAGGATGGCAGTGGCTTACGCTGTGTCTGATAAAGCGTCATTTGATACGAGTTGCAGCAGAACCTGACGTGCCTTTCATGAAATCAGTGTAGCCCACACTGCACTGGTTGAGACACCAGTTGCTGGTTTGTTTGTATCCATCGAGTTGCATGGAGATCCTGCTGCTACGTGCAGCTGCAGGCGGTCCAGATGGGGCTGTGAACACCTCACCTGGGCGCTATGACAAGTCAGAGGTTGTAATACTGTGTGATGAAGTGCAACTTCCTGAGCTTAGTTTTATAGCCATAAATTAAGAAGTACCTCTATGTTATTAGTGCATTACAAGTTATTACTGGAGAATGTTAATATTCTATGGGACTGCTGTATATTTTGATGGTTTTTTTAATGGACGTACTATTTGCAGTTTAGCGCAGCTAATAAGGATCACGTTCATCCTTTGTCTCCGGGGATGTTACGTTAAGGTTGACCGTAGGTCTTCGTGTTAGCAGATTAAACAGCTAAGCAATAGTGGTATTCTTTTCTGAACCTTGGGGTTAAGCCTTCCATCAAATTTAAATCTGTAGTCACCTGAAAATGGTGTACATGGAAGTGCTGTGGATGGACTGAGTTGACCTAGAAGCAAATTCCCATCTGTAGTGTTTATGGTTATGTGAAGATGTCTTTGCAAATCAGGACTAACAAAGTATGCGGCTGCAGAGTGCTGCTTCTCTCTCACTACGTTGAGGAAAAAAGGCTGTATGCCTTTTCCATGCAGCTGACCCAGAAAACCCCTCCTCCTCCCTGTCCCTCTTACAAAACCTTACTGGCCCCTCTGCTAAATGCCAAACTCTCTTAAATCCTTCTTGCCCCCAAGATAATCTCCCCCAACCCCAAAAGCTCACCATCTCCCCAGATGCTTGCTGTTAAGAGGGTGTTTATGATGGTTTTGCTGCAAATTGGTTGCGCTCTACTTGCTTCTACAAACTCACCCTCCCATGAGAACTGGCAACACCCTTTGGTGGTGTGGGAAATGCACATGAAAAGACTTGGAAGCTGGGTCTTGCTCCAGCTGAGAGGGTTCCAGTGCCTCCTGTACTGGGTGGTGACTGGGCCCTCAGACGAGCCAGACAAATTACCCAGAGCAAGTTTTGTGCGTGTCCCACTAATGACAGTTGACGTTACAGGACAGCCAGTCTCACAACATTTAGCATGAGACACTGTAGAAAGGCAGTTGTTCTTTTGCCCTTTTTTCCTCCTTTTTTCCCAAATGGAATTGAGGCTCCCAATTGACTGTACCTTTGATGGTCTCCCTCTCAGTGAATAAATTAGACTACTAGTGTTCTTGCCAGTTACTTGTGATCCTGTCCAATTAGCGCTGTGGCGTGGCCGCGGGTGATGTGGAAAGCGGACCGTGAGCAGTGTTAACCATATCTTTTACATAACAAGGCCTCAGGCAGGCACTGCTGCAGTGACACAGGAGCTCTGTGGCCACTTCCCTCGTACCTGGCGCACTACCGGCTCCAGCTCTCCTGGACTGCCTGCTACCACTTCTCCCCATGCGACGTGCTCTAAGTCAGTTGGGTTTTGGCTCTGTCAGTTTGTCATGGGCCCCATTCCCATTTTTATACACTGTAATAGCAGCAGAGTCAAGTGTCTGGTACTTCACTCCGGAGTACCAGCCTCTGGAAACGACCCAGGATTTACATGTGGCTTCCCTGAAGATTTTCTCCTTAGTCTGTCCAGCCCTGGAGGTCTCCAAGGGCCTGTAAAAGTGTACATTCTGTGTCCTCATGTCCCAGCTTCCTGCTGGGGCAGCTCCCTCAAAGCTTAACAACAGGGCACCCTCTCAAGCCACCCCTAACATCAGGAATCTTCCAGCATGTCCAAGCTTGTTCACCTTCAGGCTTTCTTGCTTTTCCAGAGCATTTCTGCAGGTCTCTCAGGAGGAGGGATGAGCTGTGTCCCTCCCTGATCCTGTTTGTGCCTCCTGTGAACAGTCTAGCTGAATTTTAGCAATCCTGCAGTGCATTTCCTTCGCTGCGGCCCCAGGATGGAGGGACAGGGACTGTCTGCAGCCACAGGAGCGAAGGGTTTTTAGTTCTGCAGCAGCTCTGTATGTGTGGGAGGGGAGGAAAATCCCCACTTCCATATCCCACTTCCATGTTCACTCCCTTCCAGTAAATTAAAAGTAGTGTGGAAAATGTTGCAGAGGGAACTGGCCCCTTATGCAGGGGGAAAAAAAAACCCAGATAAAAAAAACCCACCAAAACCAACAGCTTTGTAGCAAGGAATGCAAGGTTTGGGTTGGAGAGAAAATTTCCTCTTCTATGATTAGCATTTTGAATCTGTTTCTGGCATTATTCCAAGACACAAAACCTCCCAGTAGCCAGTGGACTGGGTTCCAGTGTGCTTACCGCTACCACAACGTGAGATTGGATTAATGTCCCTGTGCAGTAAGAGCAGATCCATCATAGTGTAACGGGGGCAAACTGGCCTCAGCCTTGCCTCTTGTGTGGCACGTAAGCAGCACAATGTGCCACTGCACCAACACTATTTAAAGTGCTCTTTGTGTGCTGTGAAATAACTTCCCAGTTACACTGCGAACAATATGCTTCAACGTTTTATCTTTTACAGGTTGAGATACTTTGCGAGCATCCCCGTTTTAGAATATTTGTGGATGGACATCAGCTCTTTGATTTTTACCACCGTATTGAAACACTGTCAGCAATTGACACAATAAAGATAAATGGAGATCTTCAGCTTACAAAACTTGGCTGAGCTTGTTAGGACTGCAGATTCCAAACCAGCTCAGGTGCCATCGTCCGTTGGGAGCAGTGACAGCCAGCTCTGGACACAGCTATGGTAGGAAGGCTGCCCTGTTCCTTTTCCGCATGCAGTTCTTCACTCCTGTGCCGATGAACCGGGCTGTTTTTTTATCCTAATGAAGAGCACTCTTGGTTAATAGACATTGAGCCATTTTTCTTGGATCAAAATAGCCCACCTGTGCTGGATAATCAAATTGGAATGGATTCAGAAAGACCTGCAGTCTTGTTTCAAATCTCACAGAAAGGCAATTTCTGAAATGCAGCGCTAAAACCGGTTACTGAACAGTAGTGACAACAAAACCAAGTTTCCTTTTGCAAATATTGTTTCTGCACTGAAGTGGAGTAGTGTAGCACAACACAGGGCCACGTGCTGACGTCCTTACCCGGGGCCTGAGCCTGGTTCCATGGAAATCAATGGCAAAACTCCCACTCACTTTAATGGGGTACAATCAAACTGTCTAGTCCTTAGTCAAGCACAATTCCCACTGATTTCTATGGCATTTTTGCACACACCTTGGGGCCTGCCCTTCTGCTGGTTTATATCACCATTACCTCCATAGCTTGTCGTGGAATTTTGCTGATTGCCCTCAGCCGCTGGTTTGGCCCAAGGACTGTGCAAAAACTGACTGAGGGTGTGTGGACACAGCCTGTGTATTTTAGTCAGGGTATTTGCATAGAATGTAGATCATTATGAGTTTTTGCACAATGTATTGTTAATACAATTTTTAAAACTTATCTGTAGTTTATTTATTTATACTCATTGTATGTATTATTAGTAAAAATGAACAATCTTACTGACAGTTAAGAACAGCAAAGTGTAAACATTCTGAATGTACAAAATGTCTTAGGTTCTTTGGGTAAACTTTACATATCGTTCTTGAAAAACCATGTTTCCTATCGCACATTTAGTTACATTTTAATGGAGCCCTCTAGGCCCTGGGAAAACGTGGGCATGGTAATCGGTGGGGGGAACTCTGCATATTCACTAGAATCTGTTTTTCAGGGCTTACTAACTTTGCTGCACAGGATAGGTTTGAGTTGAAGTTGATCCATTTTAAAAACTTAAAACAGTAAATTTGTGGGTTTTACTGTGCTTTTATAACCTGAGAAAAAGTTAAATTTGGCAATCTCTTAGTTCAGAAACAGAACCAGCCTCTTTCCAAGGGAGATGGGAGATTCTTTACACTTGTTTGAGAACATATTTGGCCTTTGATATGTCAATTAAAACTTGTCTAGACAGCCAAGTTATTAATGCTTGAAAATCAGCTACTGCACATGAATAATAACTTTTCAAGTAGCTTTTTTAATAGTAGGTATAGCTGTATAAACACAGTCATTGCGCTACACTATAAATGAACACAGCCACTTTTCTTGACTTCTTTAGGACTAAATACACTTTTTTCCTTGGCTGCTCACAGTGGACTTTAGTGGGTCTTTCTGAGTAGTTATAATTATGATATAAACATACATTTAGGCAATTTTGAAAATACATAATATAGGGACTAAAACACAGACTATAAAAACATCCTTTGTAGCACAGCATTTAAGGAAAAAAAAAAGAATCTCACAAACGGAACTATGTTAAACCTGTAATAAATGTATGGTTTAAAGCAACCAGAACTGGAATATCCAAAGTTAAGGGTAGAATGCCAATGCAAAGCCTCATTTTGTGCTAATTTGGCCTGCAGTTAAGAAGCCTTAGACTGCAAGCTGAAATTCCAACTGTGGCTCTAGTCCAAAGCCTGTTGAGGTCAATCAGAGTCCTCTGAGCATAGAAGCCTGATTCTTATTTCATGCAAGTGCAAATCTCTTTGTGAAGTGGGGGGGTTGTTGCTGCTGCTGCAGATGAATTAAGAATCAGGCTGCCACCTATAAAATACAAGTTAAAAATTGTAATTTTAGCCTTAACATCTGACATTCCCTGACTTTTCTTCCTACTTCCAAAATAAAAGAGAACCTGTTGTTTTCCAGATGATCTTTTTATCTGGTGTGTGGCTTTTAGGCTATACATCAGATTCTATTTGTACTCCAGATTGAATTGAAATGTTTCTGTCTTGCTCTGTTTTTACTCTTTTACATGATACATAATGACTGTGTCATTTTCCATTGTATAAAGAATGCTGACAGTGTTTCGGTACAAAATATATTCTTAAAAACTATGATAATAAAAATCCAAGGGAAAGGTGCTTCTACATGAGGTATTTTGGATTTTTCTCCAGCTTGGAAATTCTCTATGGTTCCAAAGCTGATGCAGGCAGAAGATGAATTCTGTTTGGAGACAAATTTAGCACCCTCTGTGCCTAGTGCTTTCTCCAGCTGGATATCCAAAGCCAGGTTTGCTGATGGGTTTTTGCAGAACCTGGGCCTGGCCTGCTGGGCCAGGGGGAAGTGTAAGCAGCACCATGACCCTACAGCAGCACAAACCCAAAGGGAATCTCCCTGACAGCCCACCAGTAGAGATTCCCCCTCCATGCCTGTACTGTATCCCAGAAAAAGCCTTTTGGCTGCCTTGGATTTTCACAGTCCCCAGATGTTTGCTCTCCTGGGGGGACCTGGCACAGCACAGTGCCTACGCCAGGGATGCCGAGGTGAACTCAGTGCAGTGTTGGGGCATCTCTGGTGGGAGCCAGGGCCTGGTGATCCTGCCTCGCTCCAGTTCCACCTGCTGTGCTGGGCACTCCCATTTGTTCCTGCTCCAGGAGTTTGCTGTCTGGGGAAAATGCTGTTTTGACCCTGATTCTGGTTTTGCCTTTGCATAACTCCACCAAACATGGCACCCACCACCTGATCCTGCTCTATTGTGGTTTCTGAGCCAGGCTTTGAGGCAAGAAAGGCTGTGAACCCTCTTCTGATGGGTTAGGGCTTGGCTGAGAGCTCGAGAAAGGGCAGAAAGTCACAATTAAGGCTTCCACGTCTATCTGTCTATCACCTGATTGGAAGCCATTTTATTTTTCTTTTGCTCTTGGTGCTACCAGGTGATGGCAGGTGAAAAAAGGATGATGTCTGTAACCAAGGGCTGTTCCACTCACGCTTGACTTACACTGGCTGATCATGTCAAGAAGCAACTGCAGAACACTTGCATGTGCAGTGTAAGTCAGAGAAAACTGAGACCTTAGTTGTTGCTACTCAGTTGGACTTTGGGCCCAATCCAAATGTTTCAAAGGGGAGACTACGCTGCAAAATTTATACTTGAATTTTTTGGTCTCCACAATTTAGGGATTATTCAGATCTTCATTTTGGATATAAGCCCTAATAGATGTGAAATAAAAACTGTCTCCAAATTGAGCCAGGTTTACAAAATGTTTTTCAGTAAGGACAAGTAGTCCGTGAGCTTCTTGGAAGCTGCAGTTCTTCAGGACTTCAGGAGTGTATGAACCAACCTTTGAAATCTTATGCTAAAATTTATTAGCTGAATATTTCCGTGGTTTCCCCTGAATGAGGAAGTCAATCCTGCAATGAAAGAAGTCTTGAATGGGTAAAACCCATGTGCAATGAAATCACTCAACCTAGCATAGCTTTATTTTTTCTAAAGAGGAAAAAGCAAAAAAATACAACTAGCCAAAAAGAAAACCACAACCAAATTATTTAGTTATGTTTGGGATTGGCTTTGATAAAGCTGATTTGGTTTTAAAAAAACAAAACTAGGTTATTGCCTACTCAGAAAGAGCCTTGAAATATTTCAGTGTCATGTGAGGTAGTCTGTCTAAACATATTTCACACAAATGCTTTTTCACAGGCAAGTTGTTAAAACTGTTACAAAATACCTTCTTTTTGTGTCACAATTAGAAATGTTTGCCCCACCTTGAAAGAACATTTTGTACTAAATATTCATACGTTGTCTATGAGAACTTGCACTAGCATATTATATTCTCCCTCCCCTCCTTGGCTAGTTTGAGCAGAAATAGGCATAATATTGCTAAACCGGTTGAATGTGACATGTTCTTGAGGCCTAGCATCTTTCTCAAGGGCTGTTTTGAGTAAACAGCCTGCGAACCAAAGGGAGAGCCTGAATCACCATTCTGCTGTGCCAGCTTTCCCCCCTTGTCACTCTCCTGCTGTGAGACTGAGGCTGAAACCCAGAGATTTTCATGCAAGGGAGCAACACTGAGATTTTTATCTTCAGATCAAAGCTATTCACTGTGGAGGAAAAAGGACCAGAGTAGCCACAGCACTCTTCATCTTGGTAGTAAGGCTGGGGTAGCATGGTGTGCTGTAGTCCTAACAGAGCAGGAGTTCAGAGGACATTAGTGTGCATTTCAGAGCCAGACAAGAGCACAGACCGTGGAGATGCAGGGCAGCTTCCCAGAGATGGGTTTTTTCCACATTTTTAGCTGCCACCTTCTGCAACCCCCTACCAGGACCTGTGGCAAAAAACCCAGCGTTGCTTACAAGCTTGGACAGCACAAATTGGTTCATGTTCCTACTCGCCTGATGTAAAAGAGGCTCCCAAATAAATAACAGGAAAATATAGGAGTAGCCATGCTGCTAAGGTATTTTTTTCCCCACAGACATTCAAGGAGTATATCTGATGTGGGCTCATTTTGCCTCCTATCCACAAGAAGTGCTCCCCCCAGAAAACTCCAGCACTGCTTTCTGCACTGAGGCTGGTTGCAGAGACCTTTCTGTGCAGAAAACTGCAGAAACACAATTCTGCTGAGCCAGTTAGCAACCTCCCAGCACCCCTGGAGTTGACGTGACAGTGTAAGGAACAAAAGTCAGGGGCTGAGGGCAGCCCCAAATGCCCACTGTGATAAGCACAGAAGTTAGGAAGAAAAGCTTACACCAGTGTAGGAACAGTAAGTGACCTGGTGAGGGCTTTTGTAATTGTGGTATTGTTCTGATTTTCTCACGTGGATCAGAAAGCACACAGGTGAAAGTCACTTTGCAATGAATGGTGTGTGGGGTTAGAACCAAGGCCAACCCAAACGGGGAGAAAAAAAATGAGCTGCGGACGCCCTATCTGGCTTTGATACACCCTCTCAGCTCCTCCCAGCAATCACTGCTGTTATGAACATAGACAATTACTACAACAAGGAGATTCAGCAGCATGTGCAAGATCAAAATAATAAACTCCTACTCTGCCACAGGTCCTCCCTAACTCCTGTTGCTTGGCCTCTACATGTGTCTGTCAACAAATAACTATGTCCTTCTGCTTTTAAAATCCATGTCAAAAATCCCTTTGACTTCCATGGAAATAGGTCCCTAAGAAAAGAGTTATTTCTAGCTCTTTCTCTCCAGTTATTTTCAGCTGGGGCATACTCTAAAACTGCGTTTATTTTTAAGTGTGAATAGAGGACTATTTCTGACTGCATTATGCATTCGGTAGAGTCAACAGGAAGCACAGCCTCTCTCTGCTGCAGAACACTGGTTTCACAGTTTGCTGGTGAAATGTCTTGTATTCGTTGCCTTCTGATTTTAAGAAGTGAGAGTGTGCACAAAATGACCGGGCAATAACAGTAATATGTATCATTCACCACAGATCTATTTTTATGTGTTGTGCTGATTTCATAATGAACTTTTAATAACAATAAACCAGGAAATCTTCACCAGGTTGTTCTGTCTTTTATCGGAACTATTTATGCTCATTATGTACCCTCTTGACTTCTTCAATTTCTGCCTTTTTTATCTCCTGACTGTTTTTCAGACTCTTTGCCTCATAAAACTGTGGTGTGAAACTTTAGAATGAGATGTGCAGCTTTGGTAGGAGTTTGTGTAAAACTGCTTTACAGTTTAAATGCACCATACAGAACAGTCAGGTAACTTCATTAGAGGAGAGAACAGCTTGCTGACTCACTCAAGACTCCTGCTGACATCAGTGGGCAGTGTAAGCCTCAGGAGTTAACAGGCACGACTCAGACCTCAGGGGCAGGCTATGAGACACAGGTCACTGAACACTTCTGCACAGGATAAAACAGCAGTGCACCTCACACGTGTATTTCAGCTCATTCTGGTGGGGCTGGATTCATAGGCGAGTGTGTACATGGGGAGTAAAATCACCAGATCAGCTCCATAAGTACCTTATTATGAGATCCAGCATTTGACTTGTTGGCATCACCTTAAGTTCATGTTGGCCTGACTAAGAACAGGAGGAAACTTTAAGGTCTCAGCTTTTTTCAGTTATTGGAAATATTCTGTGCGACCCAAGTGGGAAAGGGTTATGCCCTATATCCTGTTGTGGCTGCAAAACACAAGGGAGGTTTTCTGAGGGAAACATCAAAATTCAAACAGCACTAAAGCAGCTGATGAACAGGATTTGAATACAGCTAGTTCTGTGTTTTTTCTCCCAATAAAATGACTGATGCAGATGTTGCACAGGAAGTTCATCCTAGCTCTAAGCCATGAGTATTAATCTGTGGCCATCCCTTCTCAGAGCCAGCCAGAGATTGGCCCTTTGTTTACTACACATAACCTTAAGAAGGAATATGTTGACATCTGGAGATTCTGAGATAAAACACAGCATTTGGTAGCCTCAGTGCAAACCAGAAATGGCTGTGAGTGGTGTAAAAGCATCATCTAGTCCCCATCAGACAGCAGAACCACAGCACCTGCAGAAGTGCCTGGGGGGATTTTCAGAAGGGGGAATATGTATTAAATTTCATCACTTGCATGGGCTAACTCCTACAGAGCTCTTGGAAGGTTCTCGTTTGAACTGTAATATTAAAGAAAACTACAGGCATGTGTTGGGGGTGAGGGAAGGGGTCAGGAGGACATCTGAGGTGACAAGTGCCATGTGTTCTCTCGCATTCAGATCAGTACTACAGACACCTCGCAGCTGGGCCTTATTTTGGTGGTGTGTTTCTGAGCTTCAAGTGAAGCCAATTCATGTTGAGAGATTTACTCACAGGAATACCATGAATATGATGCTTTGCTAGCACTACACTTGATGTTATTTTTAAATCATGACTTTCACCACTTTTCTAAAAATAGAGGCTGGCTCTGAAACACCACGTCGACTCCAGCATTCTTCAAAAGTAACCAATTTCTTGTCCTGTTGAGATATTGAGGCTTCAGTTTCCTCACTGGTGCCTTGCTAGACCAGGGCTGTGATGCCAGGAGGGGTCATTCTGCGAAAGACCCCGAGAAGGAGGTGTCTTTCAGCAGCTCTTTTCCCAGCAGGCAGGTGACCTGCTGCTCTCTCTCAGGGGTCAGAAGCGACAGCAAACCAGAGCTATGCTGACTCCTGGTTGGCAGAACAGGACTCCCCTGTGACTCTGAAAGGCAGGAAAAAAAGCCTGGTTAATCAGAAAAACTCCACTGAAGCTGAACAGTAGATCTAAGCAGCAGAGAAAAGGAGGATTTCAGTACTAAGCCATCTGATACTAACAGCAGAGCCATGGGCTGGTGTTGCTTCAGTGAGGCAGAGAAGCAAAGCTCTGATCTTGTGGAGCAACCACTTGCCAAGCATGGATGGAGATGCTGGAGGTTTCTGACAGTGCTCAGTGGCTCTACCTTCGCCTGGCTCCAAAAACCTCTTTAATGGGAGAAAAGCCGGTGCTGACAGTATTGTAATGCATGACAAGCTCCAGTAGCAGCTCCAGCACTGCATGCTCCAAGAGGCAGAGAGGATTCTTTCCTGGCTGCTCTCTAATAAATTTTCATTTCATTGGGAAAGATAATGGCTGTCTAAGAAAGATCCAGACCAGAACGAAGGACAGAATATGGCTCTAGGTAGAAAAAACCCTCTTGGGAAAGTAACAGGTTCACTACAATTTCCAGGGGAAAACAAAGTATTTTAATGTAACAGTACAAATCCTGCAGCAAGAATAGAAGGGTTCCTTTTACACCCCATTTTTGGAAGAAAGATACAATGAGATACAGTAGCTATTAAACAGACTCTGAGGGGTAAAACTGGGAGAAATTTTGGATTATTGCTTGAGTGCAGAACACGGCTTCCACACCAATCCCCCTCCATTCCCACTGCCTTTTCGCAGGGGTGGCCAGTCCTCTCCCTGAGAGAGAACCATGGCTGGAAACCCTACTGCCAGAGGAAGTCTTCTGTGGCTTCAGTCCTTTATGTGTCTTCTACAGACACTGGCCAAGGTGTACTTTATTTAGCACAGCTCACTGAGGAACATCAAAGCACTGACAACATCTAAAATTCACGTTAATTCATGAATGTCCCTTGCTATTTCTAACATTATTGCTGTTTTTCTACAGGCAGGGAGAGGGGAGAACAGAGATGCAACACCAGTTCATCAGCAGTCAGTTCTTTAATTTGGAATACACTGATTTCCACACAATGTATCATCACTGTGATTTTTGGCTATAACACTGAGGTTCAGGCTCCCATGCCCCCTCTTTGCTCACCAGGCAGACATTATTTGTACAAAATATACAGTGGCATGGTTGGGCAAGGCTATATACCGAGTAGCTCCTCTGGGATCAGAGGCACTATTTGTAATGCAAAATCCTTCCAAAATATGACTTTTTATAATAGTAAAAATTAATGGCATTCCGTCAATTTTTTTGCAGCCTCCACTGACTCATAGTGCTTTCAGCTGCCATTTAAATAATGCAGAGGAGGAAATAGAACAAGATCAGGGAGTTTGCTGCACCTTAAATGTAAAAGATTATGTGCACACATTTCCCTAGACAAAATACCGCAATCACAACCTTAGTGATGCAAAATCTCTCAGTTTTGGTGGAAGCACACTGAAAGCAACAGAGCACCTGCTGGAGCAGGAGCTAATTTAAGGTTCCCATAATAAACCTCACCACTCTGAGTTACTCCAAAGATGTTCTCAAGCAAAATAACAGGATTCTATTTATCAAAGTGAAACACATGATTGTTTTAATGCATTGTAAAGCTGAAGCTGTGGTAATGGAGGCCAGAAGATGATGTTTTTGAGTGAAAGGGAAATTAATTGTAATTATAATCATTGTAGTCTTTATGTATTAACAGCTGTATTGATTACCTTCTTCCTGTGTGTGACTGGCAACTAGGGAACATGATCCATTACCTCATGCTAGTTTTGGAGAGCAGCAGAGATTTGTGTATTTTTAGAAACAAGATTCCCACAGTGTAATTGTAGCAACTGGGTGACCATACACATACATATTAAAATACCAACAGATGAATTCCTGGACAGTGTCAGCAAACATTTCACTGTTTGGGGTTGGAGGAAAGGGCAGGAATGCATAGCTCAGAAATTCAACAACTGCAGGCACAGTGGTTTTTGCCTGTGAGAGTGTCCTGTGAGGGCTGTGTGGCACACATTGGCCAGTCTGAAACAAAAGCTGTGAAAAAGCAGAATCTTTTCCTTTTCCTTTCTAGGATGAAAAGATTCGAGGTCAGAGGGCACATATGTCTCCTGTTTTACCTGATCCCATTACACAGGAAATTATCTCTTTACCAGTGCAGAGAACTGATGGCCATCTCTAGGCATCCTTCAAGGGCTCAATTCTGGGTCTCGGCTATCAGCAGGCAGTGTTTGGGGTGCCCATGTTGCACAGACAACCTCACCAGGACTGCAGAAGTGCAAGGCTTATTCCTGGGCACAAAACTGTACAGATGTGGGCAGACAGCTGGGAGGCCCAAGTTGCCTGTAAGCAAAGTTGGTTGTGAGGCAACCAGGAGCTTCTTGTGCAGGGCTGAAGTGTAGCAGCATCTGTCAGGAACTTACAGGTCTCATAAAGCACTTATATTTCTCATCAGAGAAGCTGTTCCAGACTCTCTGGGAATTATATCAGCCGGGTTAACAGTCCTACCATTGTGCTGGTTTAGGCAGGACTTGTAGAGGACCAGCAGAGATCAGAACCTTTCCACTAAGAACCAATCCAAGTGTCTGTAAGTAGAGCACAAAATTAGTTCACTTGTGGAAGAAATAACTAAAGTACACGTGAAGCATTCAGCAGTCACTCAGGTAGTGTCAGAATGCCAGAATCTCAGTAGACTGTTAGTGTATCCAACACAAATAAACTGATGGTCACAGACCATCACAGGAGCATGGTGACTATCACACTTGATAAAACTGCAGCCCAAATAGCTCCCAGGCTTTGGTTGTGTTAACTGGAATGTGTTTTGCAGGACAGCACAAGGGATGCTGTTACAGACAGCTGTAGCAGAGCTGACCACAGAAACCCATTCAATAATCTTGAAATTTATGTTTGCATCACTGATATTGCACTGATTGCAGTTGGTGGTGGAGGCTATTAAATGCCTGACCTTTTGCAGGATCCTGTTACGTTTATGCATGTGGATACTGTTCAGGAATGGCAACATACTACACACAAAGAAAATCCCTGTATGCCTACAATATACCACTTTTCTGTCTCTGTATATGCCCTTTCATCCTTTAATAGGTGGGTGAATAAAGAGAAGACCACAAGCTAACTTCTTAGTATCATTTAGCTTTCTTTACGCTTTCATCATGTTTATTATCACCTTTTTCAAGGTACACAGACCTTTTCAACCTAATGACCAAGTAACAAACTGGAAACTTTTCTAAGAGATGCCTTCAATCCATGCTGTAAGAATTAACAGTCACCAGAGTCAAAGCAAATTGCAGGTGGTGGTGAATTGCCTAACATCCTGATGTAAAGGTAAGATAAAGGCCAACTCTGGGGGTGTAGAGCAACACGAAATCCAAGTGTACAGACTTTGCATATCAAGTTTTATCTTCATTTCAGAAAAGCCTCTAATTATGCTGAAATGTGTGCTTTCAAGCTTTCCTACACCTGGCCTTAAGGAATCTCCCCCCACCCCAAACTGACTGCAGCCAATGACTCCTTCCATGTCTTTCTCTCCCCACAAGAGATTTTAGACAGTGAATCTACATAGCCACATCACCAGACCAAACAGACCACCCCTTCCTCAGCCTCTGGCCAGCCTCCAAATAACTTTTGTGCCTTCCTTTGTGTTAAAGCCATCTTCTTCTACCTGCAGTGCTGGAAGGGAGTAGCCAGACCCGGCCTCTCAGAGCATACTGCTCCACAGAGAACATCTTGTTCTGGAGAGGGCATGGCAGGAAGAAACAGCCTTCATAATATTCAGGGTGGTGCGAACCAGCTTTCAAACAGGAGGTCACAGCTCTCACTGCCAGAGACTGCCACCCATCTTGGGCATGTAGCAGCTCCATTTGCCATCTTCTAAGCTGCTTAGTTTAGACCTCAGAGAGATCCAGAGGGAGATCCTGGTTACCTTCACAGGTGAACTTCCACATAGGGCCACGAAGCCACAGGCTGGGCTGGCTGGCTTGCAGGTCTAGATCAGCATGCCAACACCTCCACAGCAACGTGTAACCATACACACAAACATAATTACACACACATTTATTGGGAGAAGGTGGTAGAGTGACTCCAACATGTGTCAGCAGCTTCCTGGGGTGAGGATTTAAAAGTGCTATTTGCTGCAATAAAGACTGGTGCTTAACACACAACTTTGTGCAAAGACTGCTCTTTTTTTTTTTTTTTTTTTTTTTTTTTTTTTTTTTTTTTTTTTTGCTTAGGTGAGCAGAGTGACTACATTAATGGGATAACTGGAAGCCTTTCAGGGGGTGAGTTGTAGCTCAGACTGCAGGGGTATTTATGCCACCTCTTGCAGCATCTAATTTCAGCTGTGGTAATTCAGTCTGGTCACTGTGGGTTCCCTACACAGGCAGTGGAAAAAGAGATGCTTCTCCAGGGATGATTTTGATGCCCTGAACGATTTTTCAGAAGTCTTAGCTCCAGTGATTATAAAGGAACCTTGAAGACATTCACTTCCTACCAAACACCTTGCCTGATCTCCTGCTCACACGCATACACATCCTGTGTTTGAAGTTAAAAAACCTCAAACTAGATATGGAAACAGCAGGCCAGAGGCAGGCAACTCCAGGTGTTTCCTTAAGTACCTGTTAATAGGAAAGAAAGTACCACCCTAAGAAAGTGAAAACCAGCAAAAGCTTTCAGTGCTGAAGGCAGAGGGTTATGCATAACTAACACAATAAAGAAGACACTTGCAATTTTGCTTCCACAGGGGCTCACCTGTCCTGCCAGGCTTGGAAAAAGATCTGAATAAAATCCCCTGGAAGAAGCCAAGGCACTTAGGGAGTGCCTGCACAACATCCCTCTTCAGCATTCCACAGGCAATGTAAGCATCTTCTACACACGGGAGTAAGAAACAATACACTCTATCAACTAGAAATGCTAATGATGTGGGAAGGGCTCTATAAACATGTGACCTTTATTTACTTTTAATTACTTTCCGTATTGCTGAGAGAGGAGCTTCTTATTAACAAGATCCAAAGTAATTATTGGTTACAGGAACTTTAAGTGGTTTGCAAGCTGGCCCTGCCAGAAACAGGTGGCAGTTGGAAAAGCACTGTGTGTCTCCTCTTCCACTGAAAGTAAGGCCAGATAAAGCAGGACTGTGTTTCGAGAGAGCAGATTTATCACTTTCTTAGACTGAAAAGGGCAATTATTTTATCACTGTCCTTTTTGAACTGTTCAGCACTGGCACATGTAGGAAGACAGAACAGTGCCTTCTTGGAACACAAAACAGCTTGTCTGGGGAGTTTCTTTACAAACAGCACCAGGAATGCCAAATGTCTCAGTATTGAACCTTCATTCCTTGGTGGTCTCCTACTCAAAATAACTTGGCTGGGGAGTTTCTTTACAAACAGCACCAGGAATGCCAAATGTCTCAGTTTTGAACCTTCATTCCTTGGTGGTCTCCTACTCTTTAATGCAGAGGATATAATGGAGGTACTCCATAGATGCTGAGGAGGTTACAGCAGCAAACTAATCTGACCTGAGCTGCTTCGAGTTGTCTGTTTGTGTGTAGCTTACCTTTTTTTTCATACACTCATAGAATCAGCGAATATGCCGAGTTGGAAGGGACACATGAGGATCATTGATTCCAACTCTTGGCCCTGCACAGGACATCCCAAGAGTCACACCATGTGCCTGAGAGAATTGTACAAATACTTCTTGAAGTCTATCAGGCTTGGTGCTGTGACCACCTCCCTGGGGAGCCTATTCCAGTGCCCAGCCAGCCTCTGAGTGAAGAATGTTTTCCTGATATCCAACCTAAACCTCCCCCAACTCAGCTTCAGGCCATTTCCTCAAGTCCTGTCACTGGTCACAAGAGTGAAGAGATCAGTGCCTCCCCCTCTGCTTCCCCTCATGGGGATGTTGAAGACTCCAGTGAGGTCTCCCCTCAGATTCCTCCAGGCTGGACAAATGAAGTGACTTCAGCTACTCCCCATAAGGCCTCCCCTCAGATTCCTCCAGGCTGGACAAATGAAGTGACTTCAGCTACTCCCCATAAGGCCTCCCCTCTAGGCCCATCCTCATCTTCATAGTTCTCCTTTGGACACACTGTAATAGATTGATGTCTTTTTTACATTGTGGGGTGCAAAATTGCACGTAAGGCTTGAGGTGAGGCAGTGCAGGGCAGAGCTGGACAATCCCCTCCCTTGATTCCAAAAGGGCCGAATGCCAGGGATGGGTGAGTGATCACTATCTACACAAAGTCTGATTCAGCCTGACAGGTGTTTCAGAGTGCTTCGCCAAAATATATGCATGTCAGGTATTACTTATTAAGTCACCAGCTCTGGGGGAATGGGACAGAAGCCACTTGTTGGGCTCAGTCTCAGGTCACACCTATGTCGTGTGTGAGCATGCTCACCCTCCTGTAAGGCTGGAGCCTTTACAAAGGATGGGGAATGGGCAGAGCCTGCAAACAGAAAGGGACAGGGCCGTGGCTCTGCCTAGAGACAACACCCCTCCAGCTGTTTATTTAGCTGTAGTCAGAATGCATCCTATTCGGTGAATCTGCCAGCACACGGGAAAAAACATGGGATTGAAACCCCTTGCTCAGCAGATGTAGGACAGAGGCTTTTTACTTTCTAAGACAATATTATTTTTATATGCAGTTGTCTTCGTTTGATAGACAGGTATCTGCTTAGGAAGGTGGGAACCTTCCTTAGAACAGAGAACGTGAATCCCCTTCCCTCCGAATTATTATAACTTTAGAATCAAGGGCTCTCAGGTAAAGGTATGGGAAAAGGAATAAGAGTTTTTTTTACTAGTATCTATAATGAGGTAAACAATCAGTAACAAAAAAACAGTAAACAAGGTAAAAAAACTCGGTGGCAAATGTACTTGGACTGTCAGGCACTTTCCCGGTTGGTGCAGTCACGGTCACGGCTAGCAGGGGCGCTGTTGGGCTCCTAGACCAGCAGGGCAGGTGCGATGACTCCCGGGAAGCTGCAGATGGCGCTGTGCCGCGAGGTTGGATCTGTGTCGCGCGTAATGGCCGACGGGCTGGAGCAGGGTGGAGCGCAGATGGACGGGGGGCACAGCAGAGAGCCCAGAGCCGGGAGATGGAGCGGCCGGGTCAGCCCACCCGGGCCAGCCAGCAGAGGAGGCGGCAGGAAACTCCGCAGTTGGGGCAGGCAGGGTGTGGGGCGGCAGCAGGCAGGGCGCGGGGTGGTGGCAGGCGGGGGTCCCGTTCCGCTGCAGTGCAGCTGGGAGATGCACCGTCCCGGAGGGGAAGAGATGATTGGAGTCCCGTGCCCCGAGAACTCACCCACCAGGTAGAGAAAAACTAGTGCAAAGCCAGGCTTTTCTTTTTCTGCAGTCGCAGCCAAAAAAAAACGGAGAGCCGTTTCTTCCACTGCTGTCTCCTCCGAGACTTGTGAGCGAGTCAGTGTCTTGTTATCAAGTCTTGCCATCTCTTGTTCCCGTGCCCGCCCAGCCAAAAAGTCTTTGTCTCTTTTGTGAGAGTAAGATGTCCTCTAAGTACCGATCGTTACTTGCCTAGCAACAGAATGGGAAAAATTCCACTTCCCCCCCCCAACCTCCAACAGCAGTCTTAACTAAACTCAGGAGTCCTGATGTGTTCTGACTCTCTTCAAGTTCCTTGTCTACTTTGTCCAGCTAAAGACAGAGCAAAGATTTGGGACTACAGTCTCTCAACAGAGGGAAAATGATATGTTCATTTTGTTAAACCTGAAGACTTCAGAGATACAATACATTTACAAACATTTTTTTACTGCCAGTGGGGGGGTTCAGGATATTGAGGTCTTTGAAGCATAAAGAATCAATGCTTGAATTTTTTTTTAACTTCTGTCCATTTTATAGTCTCAATATCAGGATAATTCATTTTCATATTCCCCAGTGAAATACGGAGAAAACCCTCAGATTCCTAATTGGGTTAAGGCTATACTAAACCATAGGCAAAAATCCAGTCAAAGGTGATCCTATTCTGACAAAGTGACAGCACTAAGGATGTAATTTAAAGACAATGGAAGTATAGGAATTAGAAGTCAAAGGACCTGGGACAATCTTCTCACTTTTAATTGCAGCTGGCTCCTCTGCAGTATCCTCTGGAAGAATCTTACAGGGGAGCAGCCCAGTAGCTGTAAAAGACCAGGCATCAAAGCCTCAGAGAATACAATCTTCAGGCAGACAAACAATATTAATCATCAAAAAAACAGGCATCTCTTTTTCTTTTTGTCGTTTGCAAGAAGAGTGTAAATACATACAGGCAGTCACACAGATTTATTCCTGATCATTAAAATTATTTTAATGCCAACGAGTCCAAAGCCTATTGCCACGGAGGAATTCACGGGTCATCACACACAGAACAATACGATCAGGTGAAGCCGTTTATTACAGATCAGAAGGCCACTTATATAAACTTTCTACTTCTCTATATGCAAGCAGTACATTGGTTACTAGCTCCTTGTTTACACATCTAAGCAAATCACTTGGAGTGATGGTGAGCTGTCATACAAATGCTGCTGCTGCTGCTCTGCCCCGCTAAGGTTCTACAACCTGCCGTTCACACACTCCCTTGTTTACATTCTTGGAATTGCTACACTTGGCAGCTAATTCCCTCAAAGCTGCACTTCAAGGACATATTTACCTTCTTGCTTATTTTGCTCAGCTAAGTTAAGGCCGGATTGTGCACGTCTCAGTGTCTTGACTATTAAGAATCCCTCAACAGCCTATATATGTGTGTTAGGTAGATATCACTACAGCTTGTTTCTTTCTACCAATAGAGCAACTCACCACCTACAATTCCTTGGGAGATCTCTCTCTTCTAGCAACCATTGCCTTGTTAAAAACAGTGATTCCGGTTTTTCACAGCTGAGCAATACCAGTGCAACGGGAAGCAGAAAAAGCACCTTTGTGCACCAGTGAAAGTCCTGTCGTGGTCATGCTTGCTTCCTGGGAGGTGAAATGGCTGAATTCAACATCAAGGTGTTAGATCAGTTTAAAAGAATTCACAGGAATGCAACAGGTACTCAAAAGTTCACACAAATGCTCCATCTTTCCCATACACTAGCTGTCACAACTGCGGAGATTATTTCCTGTTCTTCATGGAACCCACTCATTCAATATCATAATTTTTGACTTCCAAGAGAAACTTGGAGACCCCTACAGAGGTTTTCCTAGGCCCAGCATTAGACTGGGGTCCCATACAGCTCTGACTTACTCCTATCTGCTCCCTCTTATCAGCTCCAGTGCAGAAAAAATGGCAAGATGCAGCTCAGGAGATAACAGTCCAACCTATCCCACAGAAAACCTGTCACTTTTCACACATGAAGCTTTCCCGTAGGCAAGAATGAGCCTTGAAAAACTATAGAGATAAGTTTATAATGCAGTGATGACTCCTTCTATATGATCAAGAGAGCAAAACACACCACAGACACTTAACTGCACCAGGCCCTGGGGCTTGCTTGCAGCTGTTCAGTGCAACCAAAACACATTAGAAAGCAGAGCAATAACAAGGTAATAATTGTGAAGGGTGAGAAACTTATCTGTTCTACTCTTAAACTGAATTAAAGGCACCACAGTAGTGTGCACATAACAGAATCTGATTCAGGAGAACTGCTCTGGCTCTGCAAAAGCAAACCAGCTCCAAGGCAAACCCGAGTATGCAGTGACTCTGTCATGCTTTGTAGGGGTTATCACCCTAGTTTTCTTCTATATAGCACAGGGTTGTAACTCTGTCTGCTTGCATCTCTGTCAGATTGAGAAAGGGGGACTCTCCAGAGAAGTGACCTAGCTAGGAAGGGTGTATAAGTTGTCAATCAAAACCAGAGATGTGTAACTAACGCAGGTCTCTCTGAAGGCACAGCCCGTAGGATAATTTAAGTATGTCTTCGTAGTGTAGAACTACAGAGTGGAAAAATCTTCTGAGTGTAACCTGATGTCAAACTGCATCTGAAGACATTTATACAGGAAAAAGATCAGAAGGCTGATCTCAGCAGCCACAAAGTGGATACACCATCCATCCCTGACTGGCCGGCCATGAGCAAGAGAAGAATGGGCCAGTTTGTGACATGGCCCAGCATGTTCAGTCTACATCTTCCTCACCCCTGAAGCAATTCTGAAAAGGGCCATCTGATAGCAATTGGGTTCCATCAGCACAAATCACAAAAAATGAACCCAGGAGGTACAAGGGGACATACTTGCAGGGGGCAGTCATGTGCTAAAATGCCTACATTGTTTTTGAACAAAAGCTAGTTCATATCCCACCACCTCTTGGAATAAGAAGAACAAGAATTTGACTGGTGGGAGATCTCTGCAGTGCTGCTGAAACTTCTTCCTGCTCCACATGCTGATTTGCACACAGTCTTTGCTCCTTGAAAAACTCAGGCTATTGTCAACAGGTTTTGTACCAAGAATTATTTGCTGCTCAAAGGACTGTGAATGATCCCATAAAGTGCAGCATTTGAGACAGGCTGCCAAGGAGCCAGAGGCCTGATTCTGGGAGATAGCTGCATGACTAGCAAGGGTCATGAGTCTTGGCCTCACCATAGAGGCGAACTTGTTGGAAACTCCACCCCCTATGAAACAGTGGTATATATCCAGTATAAGAATAGTGAGTCATTAAGGATATGCTCTCTGCCCTTGAGATGTCTTGCCAAAGGAGGCAAGGCCACTTGCAGCAAAATATGGATAAATATGGATAAAATATGGATTATGGCCAAATTTGGAAATAATTATGTCTCCTTTGCTCCTACAACATTCCACAACTGGGCAATTGGCCCAATGCCATTTCCATGCAAACCAATTGGAGGCTGCCATCAGACATTCATTTAAATCCACTGAACTCCTAACCTACATCTGACCAAACAGATAGAAAAAACTCCATGGTCTACATTATAAACAATTTGATAAATGCAGAGAAATCAAGACAGAAGATTGTCCTTCAAAATTTCTGGCAATCAGCTTGTGCTGGGAATCAAGGCTCCTTGAAATAAGCACCAGACCCTATAAATTGAAAGATTCATTGTGTTCATTAAATTTGTTTTCATCTCACTAGTTAGAAACTGAAAACTGTGAGCCAAATTCACTACTGCTGCCCTTAGACTGCATGTTTGGTGCAGAGATGCAGAGAATGGTAAGGAGGAGACACACCCTGGCAAGGGCACCTGCAGAACACATCAGTGACACCGTGTAAGCCTGATGGGATCACATTTTTTTCCTAGAACTAAGAAGCTCACTCAGAGACAGCATCCTTTTCCTGCTGCTGAAACCCAGTGAGCCATGATTTAGAAAGAGGGGCATAATGAACTTAAACAGATTGCTCAGGTACTTGGATTTACCTAATCTCATCTTTCCTAGCTCTCTGCATGGAAACAGAGCTGGTTCAGCTGCCCTCCAGAGATCTCTGACTGGTCCTGGATATAGAAGGGGTGGAGGCTGGATTTTTTATGTCCTCACCTGCCCCACTGTCTGTGCTTGTCTTTGCTGTCCTGTTTTCCTCACTGACCTGTTCCCCACACTCCTCTCTGCCCGCTCCTTTCCCCACTCAGCCTGTTCTTGGTACAAATGTCAGGCGTTCACTCTCTTTTTTTTGCTTGTGAGACAACAATAGGGTGACACAAAGACCAACAGATTCCTTCACCTGGAGGTCCCAACCTGAGTGCTGGTGCAGCCAAAGGTTGCTGCATGCAGGACTCAGGCAGCTGGGGCTGACACTCTGTTAGCATTCAAGCACATTTTAGCTACTTGGAGCATGGTATTTCCTCTCTTGATTCTGTCTTGTTTATGTCAACAACTTTGTCAGGTAGTTTAGGATCAGATACGGCCAATCTCACACATTTCTTGTGTAAGAGCTTTCATGGAAGCAATGCTTTTTTTTCTGAGACCTAGCCTTCTTATGTGCCTACATCCCAGATGCTTTGCATCTCAATGAATGTAGATCAGGAAAGCAAATCTATTGCAGAAGAATATGAGGAGGATAAAATTGGAATATATGGTTCTGAAACAAGGCATCGATATGAGTCTGAAAGACATTGAGAAGGATTTTGACAAATAAACAAGGCATCAGTTACGAGTCTGAAAAACAATGAGAAGGATTTTGACAAATACCTATGAAGAAACCACTTTCCTTACATAGCAGTTGCATTTGAGACAGAAGTTGTCATTAACCCAGAAAAACCTCAGCCATTTCCATTTTAAAACCTGGAACTGAATGCTACTATCACTTGTATTTAATTGACATTTTGTCATTCACTGTAAAGACATGACCTTTGCAAAAAACCCTCAAATTATATTTATTTATAAGAATCACTGCCACTCACACAACATTGGTTTTGTTAGGAAAACTTAATCGAAACATCTGAACCTGACACCTGAATTTCAGTCACTGTGTTGAAATGAACTTGTGTGATTAAAACAGGATATTGCAGGTGTTCTTAAAGATATGTTAAAAAAACAAAACAAAACAAAACAAAACAAAACAAAACAGCTGTAGAGGTAAGTTTCGGTGTTCCTAAACCACAAAAAACCCAACCAAATAAAATATCCCCAAACTCTAAAATGCCTTAGAAATGAAAATGTCTTAAAATAGGTATTAATAGAGATTGCAGGCATGTATACTACTACTCTGCACGGATTAGTATGCAAGAGACTGCTGTCATAGTGCCTATTACATACACAGAGCAAGTAGTTTGTACCTTGGAATTTCCTATCAGCTGATCTTCAAGGGTGTTGGAGGCTCTTGACTCCTGTTGTCACACAAAGGAGCTGACGCACCAGGGAGGAGGACGACTATGGAAGTCAACTCACCTTTGCCCAATAAATGAATGAAATCATTAAAAAAGTATAATGGTCTTAACCATTTTAAAACATTTTTCATCTTCAATGTAAAAAGCTCACAAGCCATACCAAGCCTCTTAAAGGCAACGGACTGTCTCGAATAATTTTGATTTCTTTTCTTATTGGCTTTCTGTATTTAGAGCCTGTACTGGGAAAAAAAAACAAAAACCAAACCCAACAAACTAAACCAAAACAATTAGTTGCACTGGGAGGCTTTGCTACTCTGGGCACTAGAAATCTTGCTTTCCTGCTGACAGCTGAGGGATTCACACAATACCATCTTCTAGAAGAAGTATTGCTAGACCTGGGTTTGGTTAGGGATTCCGCTGACAAGCCTTGCCACCATTAATACATACCTACACTAAAATCCACTTTGCACACCTTGCTGATGAGTTATGTATACAAATATGTTGAGGCCAGGTGTACACATAGCACTGACACGCTGAAGTCATTAACTTGTGCCACTTGCAGGATGTGGTCTAGACCACGGCAGGTAAAATGGGGCTCTTTCAACATTCATGATCTGGTTAATCCACTGGGTAGCCCTCACATGGCAAGAATGTGAGCCTTCATGCTCATTAGATGCTCCAAATCAGCTGCAAATGTGGCCAAGACTCAGAAAGCAGTCCTTTAAAAGAAACATACAACCAAACCAAGCCAAACAAAAACCCCAAACCAAACAAAAAAGAACAAACTCTCAGAGTGTTAACAACCACGTTCTCGCTCAAATAAGCCTGACCCAAAACACAGAGAACATACATTCAGATGTAGTAGACTTCTGAAATAACTGCCATTTCATCAGTTTTCCATAAGTACACCAGGTTCTTTGTAGCTGATACATCCAGGCCTGTTTAAGGACAATTCTGGAATTTTTAATAGCTTGTTAATCACAAGAGAACGGGCTGCTGTTGTAGAAATGCCTTCTCACTTTTATGCTACAACTCCGGTAAAGATAGGGATATTTGTGAAGAGTAGTAACAAACTTGCACTCCAAACAGAATACTTGTATGTTGCATCTGAAATGTATGTTACAATGTTTTGTATTTTATGCCATTGCAACTAGAACAGAATGGAGACAGCCGCTTGCTTGAGGAGCTGGGAAAAGCTAAACCACCTTGTCGAGCATCCCAAAACCAGAGAAACCAGTGCCTGGTCATTCTGCATGCACAGGGGTCAGCGCTAAAGGGAGTAGCAGTGATGCAGAAGGTGTGGGCAGCTTACAGACCCAGATGGGCTCTTCACAAGGGGTCTCTGATGCGGCTGGGAGATGCCCTGGGGCTAAGAGACACACTCTTGACTCCCTCAATCTGACACAGGTGAGAGTCGTGCACTGCCCTGGGGAGGAGACGGGCAGTCTGCGCTGATTCAGGATGGAGCTCAAGGCACCAACCACTCCCCAAAGAAACAAGCAGCCACTGCTCATAGATCTGTTCTACCATCTTTCCATGCCAAAGGACAGTGGGGTTTAGTAACAGGCTGCTTTAGTAACAGTTCATTCTCTGCTCAGCTGCAGCTTTGATTAACTCAGCTAACACTAACTGCAGAATTTTTCTTTTACTGATTGATGCCCATTTAGAAGCCAGCAGAAAGCACACATTATTCATTCAGCTAGCTTTCATAATGCTCACCTTATGAAACCACAGCCACAAAAAATTTTCGTATAAAGCTTTGAGGCTGATTGGTGAATTCAGTCAGAAAAGACCTTTCTGCTTGATAATGCAGTAGTAGGGGTTATTTCAGCTATAAGAGTCTAAGATAAATGCAGTTTTACTGAATTTAAAACATTTCAGAGAAATGTGCCAATTCAGTTTCATGTCAGAACGAGAAAAAGCCAAAACACTCTGTGAAGATGAATTGCAATGATTTCACAGAATATCAGAATCACAGAATATGCTGAGGTGGAAGGGACATGTCAGGATCATTGAGTTCCAGCTCCTGGCCCTGCACAGGACATCCCAACAATCACACCATGTGCCTGAGAGCATTGTCCAAATGCTTCTTGAGCTCTGTCAGGGTTGGTGCTGTGACCACTTCCTTGGGGAGCCTATTCCAGTGCCCAACCACCCTCTGGGTGAAAAACCTTTTCCTAATATCCAATCTAAACCTCTCCCAATTCAGCTTCAGACCATTTCCTCAACTTCTGTCACTGGTCATGAGCAGAGATCGGCGATGCCCCCAGCGAGGATGTTGAAGATCTCACTGAGATCTCCCCTCACTTTCCTCTTCTCCAGGTTGAACAGACCAAGTGGCCTCAGCTGCTCCTCATATAGATTCCCCTCCAGACTTTCACCATCCTTGTAGCTCTCCTTTGGACACTCTCCAACAGATCAATGTCTTTTTTATATTTATGGTGCACAAAACTGCCCCCAGCACTCGAGGTGAGGCCACCCCAGTGCAGAGCAGAGTGGGACAATCCCCTCCCTTGCCCAGCTGGTGATGCTGTGCCTGATGCCCCCCAGGACATGGGTGGCCCTCCTGGCTCCAGGGCACTGCTGACCCACATCCAACTTGCCATCAACCAGGATCCCCAGGTCCCTTCCCACAGCAGTGCTCTCCAGCCTCTCATTGCCCAGTCTGTACATGCAGGGCTGCCCATCCCAGGTGCAGAATCTGGCATTTGCCCTTGTTAAACATCATATGGTTGCCCATCTTTCTAGTTCGTCAAGTCTCTCTGCAGGGCCTCTCTGCTCTCGAGGTAGTCAACAGCTCATCCCAATTTAGTGACATCAGCAAACTTACTTGGTATTCCTTTGACTCCTGCACCCAAGCTGTTAATAAAAGATGTTGAAGAGCACTTGGCCAAGGATGGAGCCAATAGCAGAAATGAAAGCGTCTGGCATTAATGAAATTAAACCATTTGGTAGGTTAAAAGCCCATTTAAAATTCATCCTGTGTATTTAAAATCTTTAAATGTCTGATTTATGATTATGAATTTAAAAAAAAAAATGAAAACCAAGAATGATAACTTCTTAGGACACTGACTATCTAGTTTCTGATCATCAGGGTTGCCAGCCACAGCAGAAAGGGAAGCAAACTGCCTGAATTTTGGAGACTTATCTAGCCTTTGATTACAGCAAATTTCTTCCTCACTCAGTGGGGAAGCCAGAAAAACCTTGCACTGCCAGAAGCCACGTTGTACTGTATGTATTTTTGAAATTAAAAAGAAAAAAAGAAAAAGAACTGAACTATCCACTACTAGCAGTACAACATCTTTCAGAAGATATTCTGCACCACACCACCCAATATATGGTACAACTCATACATAACTAAAATTTACATTCAGGAACCATGTTGTAGTCTTCAAAATGAGAAATAGAACCTATTTTTTTCTCTATAAATACTACATACTCAACTTCTTTGAGAATTATGGATTACTAAGTTTTATGAAGGACATGGATGTAGACCATAGTAAGTTCTTTCTGCCATCCTCAATTCCCAATCCAGGAGCAGAGTCTGAGCCTCCATACCATGCAGGGTTTTGGAAGAACCTTTCTGAATCACCCTGACACACTAACAGTACTTTTTTCCACCTGAGACTTCTGGGAAGGCTGCGCCCTCTCCTGACAGTTCAGGACTCGGTAGCAGTGACCAATAAAGCCATTCTGCTGCAGCCAAAAAGTGAAGGCTCAGCCTCAGAGCTACCAAGACCAGTCTAGCTCAACTTAAAACATCGATTGCGCGATGCTGAAGGGCTTCATGTTGAGATGAATATATCAAAATCAGAACTTTTTTTCACCATGCTGTAAGAAAATAAATGGCTTGAAAGTATATGCTTTGAAAACACCTCACCATTTGTTTGAAAATGAATAGGATACCATGCTAGAATCATCTGCAAATAAGACACAGTGTTTACAATTCATGCAATTCTGTAAAGGAAACTTTCATGTGTTAAAAACATAACCTTGAAATCAGTGTTGTAACCCATGAATTTCATTTCACAGAGCTAATACATGATATGGCTAATGCTATTATAGAGTCAGTCTGCCTTCACAAGCAAATGTAATCTCCTTCAACAAGCAAGGCTTATGCAGAAACGACTAAAGAAATCCCACACATCTTGTCAATCATTCACACTATGCCTAAGTGAATATTACCTTCATTTTTTAAATGTGAAACATTTACCTCTCATCTGATCTTGCATCCGAGTTAAGTGAATTTTATGGACTCACAACTGCACACTGATTAATACTTCTGGTCCTGGAAACTTCTGAATGCCACCAAGAAAGAGAAGGAATTTTTCCCCTCATCAGACTGGCAGGGACTATTGGGAGGTATTTTCTGCCTTTCTTTGTAGCTTAGGATATGGGTCACTTCAAATCGTCTGGAAATTTTACTTAACAAATTTCCTTCTAATCTAGAACCTACTTACTGACACTGTTTATCTTTCTGGATCTTTTCTGAGGTACATGATGGTGCTGTGACTTTGGGCTTTTGCACAAGAAGGGCTTTACTATCTTGTTTTTCTTTAGGGTGCTAGTGGCGCAAAATGTGGAATATGTAAAATTTTCTTAAGAAAGGACGTTCTTTAATGCTTGATCTTTGTATACTTTCAAGCCTAACGAACAAGAAGGGAGATTTAATCCATTAAACAGAGAGCAGCTAACAAGCTCTAAGTGATGTCCAGGTATTAGAAAAACAAATTACTTGTGGGTAGAATTGACCGGTTGAGGTTTAGGGCTGGACGTGCTTCAGTGATCTCAGACCCAGGGGGAGGTTAACTAAGCTTGGGAAGAAGAATGTACCACTGATAGTGGACACAAAGAATGCAGAATTTATAGCCCACAAGGACATTTAGTAGAAGACCCGAGATAAGGAAGAAACTAATAAAGACAACCCAGCGCCTGTGCTGAATCAGCTCCAACTGGGTAGAAGGTAATTCCGGCAGGGACAGATCGCAACCATCGACCGAGACCCACCTCAGACCAAGAGAAACCTGAGCGTGCGGACTAATAAGCATTAGAAGGGAGAGAATCATTAAACAATAACAGAATACTAATTAACAAGAGAACTATGTAACTTGTAGCCAATGAACACTAATTGCTTTGTTTGCTAAAATGTATAGACAGTAAAAATTTTGATAGTTGCCGTGCTTGATTTGTGGAATGTCACTGAGCACCCAGGCTCGTGCAACTCTGAAATAAATAATCGAAGTCTCTCTCGGGTGTGTAATTATTGGCTTGTTGCACTAGGTAAAGAATCTGATTTTTTTGGACAGCATTGGAGCTCATGTTGCTGTCTGGGGAGTTTACAGACAGCATGTTTATTTCATATATCATTCAAATGATTGATAAGGCAGATGTAAAAGAGAAGGTAATTATTATTTTACCTTCTCCAATTGTATTATTTACAACAGGATGCTTAACGGTCATAGCTAATGACCATCAATTAAACACAGCTGGAATGGAAAATGATTCTTCATGGAGTAGCACCACAGAGTAAGGGAGGGCCCCTGGAACTTAATGGCTACTGCCAGATATGGGGGGGAGAGGGAAGATTTAGTTTCTCTGTTGCTTTACAGCCAAGTATTTCACTGCTTTTACAGGACCTTCTCTGCACCCTTACGATTTGTAAATCACATTTTTGTACACTGGATGAAGGTCAAAGAGCACTGAGAGCTAAATCACCCTATTTCCTGTTCCCTCAGGCTTCTCCTTCTGTCCTGCCGGGTCAGCACAAGCTTCACTCTACGTTTCTGACACTAAGCTGAAAAAAGAGAACAGCCACCAGGAGGCGAAGTAATAGAGCCTCATTAATAGTCACACAGCCTCATTAATAGTCATCCATTATTATCTTCAGCTATTGTAACAGGATTCAGAACGTCACAGTAACATTGCATTAGCAATAGAATTCCCCCCTGCTTCACAAAAGCCTTCTGTTTCTGATTAAATTAGCAGATTAATTATAATTACTCTTAAATGCATTTGAGACATTTTTATTGCACAAACCTATCGGAAACGTGGAAAGTTCTATGAGTTGTTTTAAGCCTCCCTCAGCCTAACTACTGTGTGTTTACATACACGGTGTGTATGAATATAGAGCCTCTGGAGGAACAAAGGCTCTGGGATGACCTTACCACTCTCCCAGCTCTCTGACAGGAGTTGCGGTCAGGTGGGGCCTGCCTCTTCTCCCAGGTAACCACTGACAGGAGAAGAGGCCGTAGTCTTAAGCAAGAGAAGGTTTAGGTTGGACATTGCGAGGAATTTCTTCACAGAAAGGGTGATTAAAAATTGGAATGGGCTGCCCAGGGAGATGGAGTCACTGTCCCGGGAGGCATTTAAGGAAAGACTGGATGTGGCATTCAGTGCCTTGGTCTGACTGACACGGTGCTGTTGGGTCACAGGTTGGACTCGATGATCTCAGAGGTCTTTCCCAACCTAATTCATTCTGTGATTCTCTAACAGAGCTTTAATATTACACTTTGCTCGCTATTACTGCAATTTGCTGGCGCGTTGTGACCGCTGTACGGAACTCAGTTAACTACGGCCACAGGACGAATGCCAGGCTTTACACGTTACTTAAATGCCACTCTTTAAAACGTTATTCTTTTAAATCTTAACACACGCTTTCTTCGGGTTGGCACAAGCTGACGTTTAGGGTCCCTTCCAACCCCAAGCCACTGTAGGATTCTGTGTTACACCGCACACCAGGACACAGTGCCCCTGCGCGCTCTCCCCCATGCCTTCACTCGCAGCACTGTTTACAGGCCGGGCCGGGCCGCGCCGGACGTGACGCGCGCGGGGGCGGCGGCGCGGTGCATGCCGGGAGCGCGGTGGGCGGTGGCGGGAGGGAGGCGGCGGCCGGAGGGGGCCGGGCCGCAGCGACGCGGTTCCTGTCGCCCACAGGGGCTCCCCTCCATGGCGGTTGCCGCGGGAGGCCGCAGATAACCGGCCGCGGCCCCTCTCCCCTTTCTCCCTTCCTTCCCTCCCCCTCCCCGCCCGCCGCCATGCCCGCCCGGGCCCCGCCGCCCCCCGCGCAGCCCGCAGGTAAGACACGGCGGGGGGCGGCTCGTTCCCGCCGGGCCTGCCCGCCGAAGGGCGCCGGGGACCCCTCGGCGCTGCCCCCGGGGTGCGGCGGCGGCTGGGGCCTGTCGGGGCAGCGCCGTCCTTCCCCTTGGCCCGCGGGGGAGGGCGGCGGGGCCGGGCTCGGCCGGGCGGGGCAGGGCAGGGCAGGGGTGAAGCCCCGCGGCTCGCCGGGCTCGTCCCGCCGCGGCCGGAGCGGGGGGGTTCGGCTTTGTCCTGCGGCGGGGCCCGGCGTTTTCATGGGGTTCAGCGGCGCCGCAGCTGGGAGAGGGAGAGGGCTCAGGGATGTGGTGCAAGAAGTTAAGCTGTCCTGTGTGTTTGGCGTTTCCTGACAAGCTTTCTCTTTCGAGGGGCGTAAAGCGTTGCTAAATGCGTCTGGAGATGACAGGCAGAACAGAGTTATGATAATATAAGTATGATTTTTTTTGTTGTTGTTGTTTTTGTAGAAGAAGTAATGTCATTCTAAAATGGGGCAAAATTGCTCAAATGTTTCTGAGGTCCTGACACTTCCGTTTGCTATGAAAAGTGCTACTTGATGAACCAAAATATATTTTTTTTCCTTAGAGAAGACAGTGTCTTAGAAACAACGATTAAACCTTGGAATTCCTTCAAACTGTCAGTAAATTGGCCGCTTAATGGTTACAGCCCCTTCCTTCCAGCTTCAGCACAGAAATGGAAACCTTCAGCAGCTTAGTGCTCCTTAAGCAAACATCTGTTCATAAATGACTGGAGTGAGTAGAGAAACATTGTTGACAGGAGCTGCACTGCCTTGGTTGTACATGTTTTTTTTCCATGCATGGTTTACAGCCCAATGTGCTTCATTAGAACTAATTTTTCAGCTGCTTAGTCCACGGTAAAGTGAGTTTGATGGATGCTGCTTTTTAACCAGACTGGTCCTTGGAGATTGAACAAAATTAAAAGTATTTCCTCCTTGTTTTATTCTCTGGACTTATGAACTAGACTTGGAAAGCCAATTAGCCTACTTTAAAAATAAAAATGTTCTACTGTATTGTCAGCACAGGCAGAGGTTTGCTCATACAATGCACAGATAGCAGTTCCTCCTCCCTAAGTTAGCGCTGTACCTGGAGGAAGATAACATTAATTGTGAGAGCCTGGGGAAGAGTTGGAGTACCTGTGACTCCTGAGGGTTTGTTTTGGTTTTTTGAACAGTTGTATCAGTGACAATCAATATCATGAATGTGAGAATGAGTCTTAAAAATATGTAGAAAAGGTAATGCAGTTCTGGTGTTTTCATTTTGCGTGGTATTTGCATAAAGTACACATTGTATGACCTTTTAAGGTCATGTGAAAGTATGACCTCTTGTTTTTACTTCCTTAATTTGTTTATAAGTAAGCAGTTGAAGGATCTCAGCCTTGTTTTTGTTTTTTTTAATGTATTTTATTTTTGCTCAGATAATAGTTTTGTTTAGTTAGGGATTTAATAGGCTATAAAATTTGGAGTTACACACAGTGAATTGTATTTATGTTACATATTGCTGTTGATGAAAGCTATCTGTGATCTCTCTATTTCTACTTAAAAATTCCACTAGTAACTTACTGAGCTAACACAAACGTTTAACACCCTAATTACACAAAGTAATATTCTAAAACTTCCAATACTTTGAAAAGACTTGTCTTTCACAGTGGAAATAATAGAGCAGCTTAGATGGACCTCAGTCAACTCTTTGCCTTTTCCTCTTGAAATATTCATTGAGCTGTCCTTGCAGATCTGTGGTGGTATCAGTTGGAAACCCAGCGGTAAAGAAACTGGTGCTCGATCAAGTTGTTTTCACCACACTCAGCAGCATAATCTTCTTGCAGATACCATTATCTTTCTCGACAGAATGTTCATTCCTTTCTGTACTATTGTGCTGTTTGACAACTTAAACTGCTTCTTTGTGAACATTTCAGCTCAATGACATGCTAACCCTTTCATGGGGATTCAAAATACTTATAGTTTTTCTGGATAGTCAGAGAAGTGTCTTAGAGCCTACACATTCCTAGGTGTTAGAAATTTTGTCTGTTAGATTTTCTCCTTTGTGCAAAAGAACCCACACTGAGTAAGCTGCTGCTATTGCACACACATGCACACTGAAAAAAAGCCTTGAAATGTGCTTTGTTTGGAAACTGACAGTCTCATTTTCAGTAGACTTTATTTCATGCTTATGTCTTTAGTAATTAAAGTTTTCAGTTGCAAGGAATATTTCTGTATTAGTACCACTCTCATAGTGGTCTAAGAAGTCTGCTTCTGTAAAGCAAATAATTTGGATTTTTCAAGTCCAAGAGTCCTGTTTTGGGAGAACCACAGGGAAAGGCAAATTCTGTCTTGGCTTTAGTATATATGGAAGTAGGGTGAAGGAAATGTGAACCCTCAAGTTCACATGTCTATTGAAAAGTGATGGAAAATAGATTTTATTCTTTGGAGTATTAGGTGTCCCTCCTGTATTGTGTTTTTAATATGAGGTAATGTCTGTAGGTGGGAGAAATGTTGAATAATGTAAGCCTGCTCACTGAAAAACAAGCAGTAAGTACGTTTGCAGTAATGGAATGAAGATCCATAGTTGTTTTCCTTGTGCAGCTATATTTCCTCTGGCAGGCTGTGGGAGAACCTGTCACATAAGAGTGCACCCCTGGGCAGTTCTAGTCTACTCTTTGCTGTAGTCTGTGAGAAGTTTGAAGGGTTTCTGTGTGGTGGAGAACATACTGCTCTGTGAGTAAGTCTCTGAGAACAGTTGACCCTAGGTAATCTAGTTCTAATACTTTCTAATCTAGAATCTTTTTATCCTAATTTAGAACACATTCCCAGCTAGCATGTTTGAGGGTAACATCCAGAAATAGATTTCTCACTGAGTTGAACACTGTTTTAAAAGGAATTTAAGAAATCATAAGAATGAAAACATCTCAGTTACTTACTAAATGTGTCTTTACACATTATGCGGCTGTGTGCTGTACATAGGACACAAATATTGCATTCCACTGAGCCGGATTTTAACCTGATTGACTGTCCCAGCCAGTTGTGTTTACCTATAAGATTTTAAAACATGTTTGTTCTTACAACATTTTCCCCACTCTCTGTTTACAGATTTAAGTATAGGCAGCATCTTCATCTGCAGTTGTTAAAGCACATCAGTAGATTTTGAGTTGAAATGTTTTTTTTGCTTGCAGTAACTTTATGAGGATAACCTGGTCTTTTAAGTTTGGGAAGTAATACTTTATTTGGTTAAAAAAGAGTTTAATGAATCAACACAACATTTGGATTCATATTGTCCAAAAGTTCTCCGATTCCACAACCAAACCAAAATGAAATAGGGAGAAGTGAAACAGCACAACTGCTGAAAGTACATTTTTGCTTCTTTATATAGTTTAACAACACTTAAGATGAAAATGCTTATATCCAAGATCTGTTTAAATTTCACATTTGTGCCACCTAACTTGGTCTTCCTGTATTGTCAGTGATGAGAGGAAGAGCAGCACTGTCGAAGAGGTTTGATTATTGCATAGGCTGGATTGTCTGGGGGTTCCTGATGTTTAATGCCAGCCTGAGGAGCACAGGAGAACAGGAAGAATGAGCTGCCTGAGATTAGTGCCAGATTCTTGGTGACAGTCTCCTGAGTTCTGTTACTTTAGTGTTCATTATACATACAACACTTTGTAATAGAAGGTGTCCAGCCTATTCAGTGTTTGAAATCACAGTAATGTGCAGTGGTATTGATTAATTCCAAATGTTGGGGAGTGAGAAATAAAGCTTAGATATGTTTGCCTTACTGGAACTGGAGAACATTGTTTTCCTCAACTCATATATGTCCAAGAAGAAGTGCTCTGAAACTTGTGCTTTGGGTAATGGACCTTCTGGCTGTAACAGCATTAAGTTCAAAATCGAAAACATTGATTTCTTGGAGGCTTTATGAAATAAACATTTTCTTCTGTATTTTGTTTGCTGGTAACTATTTCAAAAACTAAAAGTAAGCTTATTAAACCAATTTAAGAATGTATTGACTTCAGCCTGGACAGAGACTCTCTAGAGTGGATTTGGGTTGTAGAAATGCTGTTTTAACAGACAGGCTCTCCTCATTTATAACCGCCATTCTAGAAATAGATTCTCAGGTGCAGAAAGACTGAGAATCTAGTTTCAATTGTTAATAAGCCAAAGAAAAAGCAAAGGGATAATGGAAGAGGACAGCTTTTCCTACTGGAAGCCAGCACTACACTGTAATAAGAAGTCTAAATTTGGTCCTTAGTGTGGTATTTTTGGCATCTGCTTGAGGAATTCCCTTGCAGTAAGAGTTAAATGTTCTTGGAAAGATCAGATGCTAGCAGCTAATGACTTGAATCCATCTCCTTGCCATTGCAAGGCTTTTATTGTAGTGTATTTCAGCAATGCTGTAATTTCTGTCATGGAGATCTTGATCGTGCCATTTCTGCTTATTGTGTTTTCTGTATGCTTTAAGGAGATGGTTTGCTTAACTCAGCTTTTTTTTTCAGAATAATCTACAGCTGAGAGGTTGTTCATTGCTTTGCTTCCTCTCAAGTTAAAGGAAACATTCTGCTATACAAGGGGTTTCTTTTGAATTTACATGCCTCAAGTAGTTTTTTAGAGATACTCTTTGTGGCCTCCTGATTTTTTAGGTCTTATGTAAGAGCCGAACATGCTGTTTGAAGTTTTGCCTTAGAAGATATACAGAGAAGGAGCTATTTATACCTGCTTTTGTGTAGTGTAATTACATTGTTCTCTTTGCTGCCATGTCTTTGTTAGACTGTTGCTATTACTCTACAAAAAGGTAGTGAATGAGCATGTGATCTGTGTTTGAGGAAAGCAGATATTGTTCCCTATTTACTGCAAACAAATAATAAGATACCCTGGTTTCGTTGTAAATGTTTTGAAAACCTAGTTAGTGATCATAAAAGAAGGGCATGCATTTTCTCTTTCCAGTTCCTTGCCTATCAAAACTTATCTATTACTCTTAGTTTTTCTAGCATTACTGATTCCTGTATTCTCTCTTCTTTTAATGTTTTAAATTAACTTGAGTTACATTCTTAAATGCTTGTGACTTGAGAAAAAAGGTTTGAACCTTAAATCTTAATACACTCAGCATTTTTTTTCTTTCATGTACAATATCAATATGTACTTGTAAGTCTATTGATGAATTGCGTTTATAGTATGACTTAAACAGTGGTCTTGTGTTTGTGGTACTGAAACTTGTTTGAGAAATTCCTTGATAATGAGCATTAGAATGTGAATGTAAAGAAACACATGGATGCAAGAACTAGCATTTCCAGTTAAAAAATCCTCTACAAACAAATACATAAAAGTCAGAAATGCAGAAAATGGCATCCGAGAGAGAATACAGTTCTTTAATTTTTCTTTCTAGAAAATGTTGGGACGACTGCATGCGATGAGCAATTGATAGAAATCTGTCTTTAGTCTAATATTAAACTGTCGAGATCTGCAAAAGTTGCTGGCATTTGTCAACATAAATCTGTTTGTGACTAAAGCAATCCACTAAGCATGAACACTTTAACTGTGTTAGATTCTTCTCCTCTAGGTATAAGGTCTGATGCCGGAAACCTGGGTTGTTGCTTATTACAAATCATAGAAGTTAGGCATGTTATGCTCTGCTAGACAAGTAAAAATTTATAATTTCTTTCAAATCACAGTCCTTATTACATAGTGTGATGAAAAATTGGTGATTTCTTTCTGTTTAAAAATCAAATGTTTAAAGATTCTATAACTGAACAAAGCATGTTAGCTTTATACTTGACTTTTAAATTTGGTAGCCAAGTCCCTCAAAAATAAGCTGATAAATAATCCATATTATTAGTCATAGACTTGTTCAAATTCTACTTTGGGTTAAATCACATTGTATTCATCACTTGAAATACCAGGTTTACAAAATTATATAGCCAAATGTCTTGATCAAGTATATGTCTGAGCTGGGTAAAAGGACTACAAAAGATGAAGCCACGGTTCCAGCCCTATTTGAGGTGCCAGACAAAGCAGGGATTAACTAAATGAAATAAGGAACAAAGCAGTTGTTCTGTCAGACCTGTGGGTTTTCACCACAGGTTTCAATAGACAATAGCTAGTTTGGTTTATAGTTGGCAGATAGAACACTTTTGGAAGTCAAGAAAGGAGACCATAATGAAATTCTTTCTGAAGAAAACTACATTAAGGCTATAAAATTCCCATGCTGTTTTATATTGTGAGGGGAATTGGGATTATGCCCAGCTTAAAAAATTATCACTAATTAGTCAAGAGGAGGGGGAATACTAGTATGACTTTTTTCCTTTTCTTACAGTTTGAGTATATTTGAATCTGTAAACAGCAATTAAATTGTGTCAACGTAATCTTACACTCATCGATAGTGCAGATTCATACATTTTGGAGCTCTTCATGTTTGGCTTTTAAAATGCAGCAGTAATGTATCTGGAAATAGTTGACATTTAAAAAATAATTATGCAGAAGTCCCCACAATTGGTTATACAGTTGGTTCTTATGGGTTAAACTGATTAAACATGTAGTGAACTATCAAGATTGTGATCAAATTTTTAAATGCACATTTAATGTTCCTTGCAGATCCTGTTTTGGCAACTGTTGTAGAAACGTATCTGGAGCATTGTGCTGCTGGACTGCTGCTGTGTAAATGATCCCTGTGATGTTTTAAAAGTGCTTTGAAATGAAAAATTGAAGGAAGTTTCTTCTGCTTTATGGCAGAAGTTGCAGGAGAGAAAATTTTTTAATGGTCAGACATTTTCCTACATGTTCAATTGGGCTTTAGTGGTTTGCTTCAGCCCTCATGCAGTTATCTTTGTCCCATGCTTATCCTTATTATTCTCATTCCTTATCTCCTCTTTTTTTTTATGTTAACTGGAAAGAAAAGGAGTCTTGTGGGTAAATTTCTTGTGATTGTGATGCTTGCTCCTCTCACATTATTCAGTTTGTTTTCTGAAACTGCAAATTGGGGTTATTTTAGATCATCCTTGCCTCTAAGGATGTTCTCAACTCCATTATGATTTATTTTTGGCTGAGGTTAAAATACTCATACAGTAAATGGTCAACAAAAGAATGGGTAGTGTTGTTATGATGGATAGTATATGGATCTATGGCCAGTGTAGGTTAAGAATTTTTTTTTTTTGGCATTTCCTGCCAAAATGAGATCCATTGATGTAAGGTGGTGTAGTTACTAATACAGAGCTGAATGTGATATTTCAAATAAATCAGGTGAAAACCAACTTATACAAGCCTATAAATCTGAAAAGACTTAAAACACATGGTTTTTGGTGAACCATACAGACAAATTTTTCTTTTAATGGGGAAGTTCAGAAGTTTAGAGTGAGTGAAGCTCTTCTCTCAAATACCTTGTTAAGCAGCTGGTGCTGAGTAAGCCTATGTGGGAGCTTGTTGACAACTTAGGCTTTATTCTAAACAAAATTCCTTTGCAGTTCTCTTCAGTTTGCATGTTCTGTTAAAAATTGCTTCATGGTTTCATCTGATAAGCATCATGTACTTTCGTAAGTGCAAAACTACCCTTTGAAAAAGAAGTTGTAGGTATGTTAGTCACTTCAAGGATGCCAGAGTTTCCTGGCAAATAGCCAGAGTTTGGCTGAAGTCCTTTGTATGTTGTGCTTGAGAAGAACTGCAGAGCTTCATTCGTTTCTGTTTTACCCTTTGTGTTTTTACCCTTTGTGCTGCTCTTAAGGTGCTTGTGCGGAGTTGTTTGCTAAAGGCACTGGACTTAAGGATCGTGTTTTATCTGTAGTTCATAACTAGTATTGTAAAGTCTGCGCTTATTCTGGTGGTTAGAAGTTCAAATATTTGCTAATATGTATATGTAACCTAATATGTATAGGTTAGTACGTATATGTATATGTTCTAGTACCACTCTTTTTCTGTAGGTAAGGCTTGGTGGTGTTACAGCTCATTCATGACAAGTGTCATTTGAAACGGAGGGAGCTTGGTCTGAGCTCTTGTTTTAAGGTATGAACTAGTTCAGTGATGTATACAACCGTGAATCTATACATACTAGTAATTATTGTTTCATTAATTACACACAACTTTGAAAAAGTCAAGATCATTCTTCAGGAAAGAAAATTTTCCATCCATACCCAGCTTGTTCCTGTAATGGTTTGCAATGTTAAGACAGAGTCCTTAATCTGTTTCTATCTAGGCCATGGGAATACTTTCTTCTTTTTTCTTTTTCCCCTGTGATTTAGGGATTTGTGTTTAAATATTTTATGAATAATCGTGCTCAGCTCTCCTTTTGAGAATAAGTTTTGATGAAGTTTGTCTGGCTCTAGGCCTTACCAGTGGCATCATGATGGCATTTCTCAACTGGTTCCTAAGACAGAAGCAGGCTGGTGGCAGCAGCTGTGGAGAAAGTGTGTTGGAAATCCAGAGAGCAGGGCGACCAGACAGAAACCAGTGAACGGTAGAAAGAGACTTAAACAGTCGGGCAGCACATCAGAGCTAGGGATTCTCACAGCAGTTCCTTCCTCGACTCCTTCACAATTTCAGAGCTTATGGAAACACTTTCCAAAGTCTGATGCTGGTGAAGGTCCTTTATGTTTATGGCTTTTGTGGCATAGCCCATGGAATGGCTTAATTCCTGCCACACAGCTGAGCACACAAAGGACAGTGGCAAAAGATGGACCAGGGTCCATGGCAGTTCTGTGAACTGCTGGTGATGGGAGGTAGAGAACTGATGAGTTAAAATTGAGTTTAGTTGTGTCAGTGTGTTGCACAGCAGCTCGAAACGATCACTTCAGCACTGTCTGCTGACAATTTGATCATGTAGTAGTTTACAAGAGACTTGAATTGTCCCAGTAGATTCTCTCTGACTTCTAAAACAAATGGGTTTGGGGAATGTTACTTTCTGCTGTATGATACAGACATTGACCTATACTCATGTTTAGAAAATGAGGCATGAAACTGTAAAAATGAAATCTGTAAGAATACAAAAGCTAGCTAAATTCTAATATACATCTGTTTTTCCCTCTGACAGAAATAAATTAATGTTGAAGCAGAACCAAACAATGGAACCAGACATTATTCGAATGTACTCCTCATCCCCTCCACCACTTGACAATGGAGCTGATGACGATGATGAAGATGAGTTTGGAGGATTTTCTGGTGTGAGCACTGCTGGTGTAGCTTTTGCTGATTTTGATACACCAGACTACAGTCATCCAAAGGAAGAGTTTATACCCACAAATCATTTCATCCCGCTTCATGATTATTCTGACAATGTAGCTAGCATTGCAACTTTCACATCTGTTAAAAATGGTAAAGACTGCATTGCAGAGCTTCCTACTCATACTAAGGAACTTTCTGATATGTCAGTTACTAATACTATCAAAGAAAAATCTAAGTTTAGAACTTCAGGTACTGCTTTAGAAGATGTAAACAGAAGGGGGGAACAAAGAGACAACACTGGAAAATCAGAGGGTTTTTCTTCTCGTGTGGTTAGAACTGGTGTAACAGTTGAGAGCCAGGATGAGCAAATAGATGCTTGTAACGGTGAGAAACTTCCATGTCTAGAGATTCTAACAAATGGATTTGCAGCGTCAGACCCTGTAAATCCTCAGGGAACAGAAGATCTAGACAATATTGGTGACTCAAAGGGACTGAAAACTGTTAGCACCCACAGTACTGAGCAAAATTTGAACTCAATGCCTAGCTCAGGTGAAGATTTTGCAGATTTTGCTACTTTCTCAAACAAAACCCCAATCCATTTAGAGGAAACAGGGCCTACAATATGCAGTGTTCTTAATGAAAGAGACTCACTGAGCATTCAGGAGAACAACAGAATAAACAGAGTAACTCGTAGTGAAGAGGACATTTGCATTTCAGAAATTAGTTGTGAACAGGGTCCTTCAGCACTGGAAGATAATGAATTTGCAATTTCTAGTATGTCTCAAGCAACTGGAAGTCCAAAATGCACTACAGAAAATGGAGAGCTCAGTGGGAGGAGAAAACAACATCACATAGAGAATGGCAAAGATTTTAGTAGGCCTGAGGATTCTTCAAAAGCAGTGGACATCAAGGTTGATAAGATCCAAAGCCTAAGCTGTGATCCTGCGGGAGAAAAACTGGGTGGTTCTGAAGATCTCAAGAATGGTGGAAGTAGCACTGAAATTTTAGCTTGCAGTGACAAACAGGATGATGTTTTTGGTGATTTTGGGTCAGTCAGCAGTGCATCTCCCACCTTCAGGGATGCTCAAGAATCAATAAATGCTCTAGATTCAGAAAGAACTTCTGAACAGCCTGCACGTATTAGCGAACCTAATGAGGAATTTGGTGAATTCAGGGACATGAGTACTGTTTCTCAGCAACCAGCAAGTTTGGACCAAGCTGAACTAAACCAGGCTGCTGACACTTTAGAATGTGATACTACCAATAAAACTGGTGGTCTAAACTTCCAGCATACTGCTGAGGTAGAAAATGGTGATGATACTGAATTTGGGGACTTTGATTCAGTGCCAAAACCTCAAGATGAGAGTGTTGCTTTCCAGGACTCAGATGACTTTGCGGACTTCAGTTCAGCAGGTTGTAACCAGGCTACAGACTGGAATGCTTTTGAAAATGAACAAGAAGACAGCTGTTCTTGGGCTGCCTTTGGAGATGAGCAGGCTGGTGAATCTCATCACAGGAAAGAGACGTGGCAGTCACATAGGACAGACGCATCTGCCAGGAGTGATGGCCCAGTGTTACCCAAGACTGACAGTGTTTCTCTAGCATCTTTCCAAGGGACTATCAGTAAGCAATCCCAAGAGTTTTCAACTTCAGTTCAGGTAAGGATTTGCTTGGTTTTCCTCAGTCTTGTTCTGCTCTTATGCATACAGTTCTTCCTTGTTCCTGCTTCTGCATACAACAAATATTTGAATAGTCCTTGTTTGCCTTTTTGGAGAGATTTAATGTGGTATGTGAGACAGGCTATATGGAACATTATGCTGTGTTTTGATCTTGCAGATCTTTGCAGCACTGTTACTCCTGCAGACAAATGAGCAGGGTGTGCAGGAACTCGTATGAATTTGTTTTGATGATTACATATGATCCTTTACATAAATTGATCAAAAGAATAGGCCAGCATGAATGTTTCAGACCCTGCAATAGTTTTCCTTTTGCTTAATTGTTTACTGCCTTTTGGGGAGGCACTGTGTTGCCATTTTGTTAAATAGTGGTGTGACTGGAAGCTGGGATTACTGGTTCCCAAAATTTTCCATCACCATTCTGTATGTTTTCAAAATCTGATGAAAAACGATGACTTAATTTGTAAATAGCTGCACTAATTCCCTTAGAGCAGAGAGCATGATAAAACACAACCCGGGGAGTTCTGTCTCAGGTATTCAAACTCATGGAAAGCTAACTCTTAAAAAGTTCTTTAAAAGTAAGTCTCTGTTAGGCATTAATTGTGGGAAGCTGCATATTGTAGCAACATCACAAGTATAGGACTGGTGATTCGTTAAGCTGCTGCTATTTCTAATTAGAAGTTTCCAGGAAGGTGGAAGTAAATAGGTTTATTTCTCACCACCCCTCCTGTGTTTTCTGCTTTAGTTGCTAAGTATTTATTAATTCCTGATTAGTTACTTCCTAAGTCTTTTTAACAGTCATTTTGAGATCTGTGGCTGTTCCTGCACAGATTTATTTTTACTAAGCAATTAATATTACTTTTAGAAAATTCAGAACAACTATTTCAGTTTAGAATTTCCTTCAAAGGTTCCTTTTATTCATGTCATTCCTATATGAGTAGTTTAGAGTATGCTCTGTGTTTTTGAAGTGTGCAGCAACACCAGCAATAAAGGGTGTTAGTGGTAATGTGTGTCTGAAAGGTTTGGATCTTCTCTGGCAATAAAAGGAAATGAGGTAAGTCCTTTCTTTCAGGACCTTGCTTGGTGACAGCCCTGCCTCTTCCCATTTCCTACCAGTGACAGGTGAAATGGCTTTTCAGAAGGTTGTGCCAGCTGGAGCTCTGCCAGCATCAGCAAATGGAATGGAGCTTTTGGGACTTAGCACTGATTTCTTGTCACGTTAAAAGCTGTGAGCCTCAGGTCCTTATTCTTCCTGCTTGCTGTTCCATGCAGTGACTAACACTCCAACCCTCAAAGTGATTTCACAAGCCAAAAAAAAGGCTCCCAAGTGAACCTGCAGGCAGATTTTTGTATCTGTGCAAAAGCTCACTTATCACCTGACTATGTTGTCCATTTCTTAAGTCGAAAGCATGAATTTATTGTTAGCTATTCACACATAAAATTGGAGAGTACTGAGGTCATTAGCACAATTAATCTCAACTGTTTCTCTTGCTACTTGAAAGACTGTCCAGAATCTGAGAAATAAATAGGGTGGGAAGATGGTTCTAGTAAATAATCCCTTTTTTTCTAGTAATTAATTAATATTAAGGGATAGTCTGAAGGTTTCAGACATTTATTTTCACTTAAAATTTTCTGTAATTTTATTATGGAGTTTCAATAGAAAATACTTCTGAATGTAGATGTTTATAGAAACAGAACCTTTAGAGGCTCTATAATTAACTTTTCCCTCCACAAGTCTGCCTTAACAAAAGACAAAAGTCAAGTTAAATTGGAAGGTCTTTAGTCAAGGTCTGCCATGAAATCATACAGTAGTTTGATTAGATTGTAAAGCAAATTTTAAGACTTCAGTGTTTTTTCATTCCTTCTCTTTATTGCTACAGTCAGTTGTGACTGTTTGGATCTAAAGTGAGGTTCCTCCTCCTCTGCCAGTGAGGAAGTACTGAGAGAATGTTTTACACAAATAAACTGGAGAGGAAGTTGAGTTCAGCATGTTTTTTCTGTTGCAATAGTTTCCTTGGCCTTGCAATGTCAATTGCTACATTTTTTTCAGTTAACTCTTAAAACAGTCCTTATTTTCTAAGTGCTTTAAGTTTTGGAAGATTTAAAACTTTCTTATATTAACAAAACACTTGTTTTAAGATTAAATAGTAATTCTGTTTATAATCCACTGAGCCACAGTTTGCTAAATAGTATTTAGAAATTGAGATTAATGAGTCTACATGAGCCAGCAGACAGTCCCAGTACTGAGTGCAGAATCTTGTTAAAATTAAACTCAGATTTTGATCAGCTTCCTTGCTGTCATTTAAGATGATGTCACTGAGGTCAAAACACAAAATTTTAAAGTAGTTGCCATTCTTCTGTTTGCCATGTATTAAACTTGAGTTCTGCAGGTGTTTGATGCAAAAGCAGAAGCACTTGCAGGCAAGATAAATCTGGTGAGAGGGAAGGGAACAATGTTTTTAATTTCCCTACCTAAAGAAGGATAGGGAGGAGGGGATCACTTGCATCAATGTATTGCTGGCAGATCTAAAAGCACTTGCTGTAGCAACCCAAAGGGAGCAGGCTGTGTGCAAGGGAGAAATACTGCATGTGTTAGACACTTGAGATAGATAGGAAAATTGAGATCTCAGCTTAGGTTAAAGGTGAACTGGATCATTTACAAGATACTGAATACACCTGATCAGCGATGCTGAGGCTGGAAGAGTCACTGTAATGTGGTAGTGAAATAATCCTGAATGGTTTATAAACAGAATGATCCTAAAGGAATTCTTTACAAAAGCAGAAAATTGAAAAGGATACTTAGCCAGCAGCATTGCTGTTTAAACGTGGAAATTATGTATGCAGCAATTTTCATCTATCAGAATGCAGCATGAAAGCAAAGTTACTTATCAGTAGCTCAAGTTTCCTTTGAAAAGGTCTCCGTGTATTTTCCCTTCTGTTTCTTAGTTTGTATATTCTGGATGTGGAGATGGCAGTAAAATTTTGTGCTTTCTGAACGTGATTTTGATTGTACAGTGCATGTTGGGCAGACTGTTTAAAGGTTGTGGATTTGGTATAACCTTTAATTAAAAAATAGGTTTTGCTTCAATTCACCTATTTAATCCAGTTTTTATTAGAAACTATAGAATATAAAGGACGAAACTAAAGGGAGGGGGGTTCACAAAAGTGACCCGATATAGTGACATGTAGTGGCAAAAAGATCATGGTCTTTTTTTCCTTGGCTTTGGTCTCAGGCGCTCTGAATTCTGCACACAATTTGCAGTGCAGAATTTGTAACATACTGACCTCTTCTATTCAGTAGCTCTATGTAGAGGGGAGAGGAGAAAGGGCGTGGTGTATGGTATTCTGTTAAACCTACTGAAAGAATTTCTAACCCATTAGAAAAGGTTGCAGTGTCAAAGGCTGAGGTGCCTTTGACAGATGCACAGAATACTATTTGAACCCATATTAATACTGCATGTACCTTAATCCATTTAATTTCTGTCTTCAGCTGAAAGTATGCAATGCTTTGTGTCACTATGGCTGCAGTTTGCATTAGATACAAATGTGCCTTTGTGTTCATTAACAGATTTAGGATGTAGTTGTGGGTGAAGTGGTTGATCCAACAAATCTTGAGCAGACCTGCACATGCATTAGTCCCTTTTATTTGAGCACATTTCACGCTACCAAGTATATGTTTATCAGGAATATAAGGCTTATAGCACAGCTTTTTCCATCGTGCTGAACATTAGTCAGCTGAGGGGGTTACTCTGCTGCCTTAAGAATATATATATAGGACTCAGCAGTGAAGCACAAGAGCAGTAATAATCCGTGGTAATGATGTGGGTGGGGAATGTGGCTGTGCCTGCCTGTGTGCAAGGAGCATGGGCATCTCCAGAGGAAAAGGAGCTAAAGAAGGCTTTGATTGGAAGGCCAAATCATACTTGATTCAGCTGAGAGTTAACGAATTCTGGAAAGGGTTGAAGGAAAATGTGAACAGTCCTCCAAGTGGGTTTTAAGGTTCTCCACTTATTAGAGAGCCTGTGCTTGCAGGGTCTGCCACTTCAGATTAATCAGTGTGGGCGATGCAGTTACTGAGCCACGAATATGCACCAAGACAAAGAAAACCCTGGATCGTTCTTGTCATTTGGAGTGTGCTTTGTCTTGGGTGATGATCATCCTTTTGGAAAAAAGTAATTATGACCATAAAGACTTCAGCCTCCCAGTTCACTAAGGTAAACTAAAACAGTATTGGCTACATTATGTTCAGGCAGTTGTGTTACAATTTGCAGGGTAAATACATCTTTCTGGAAAGGTTTGGGGGTTTTAAATACATCGCACAATTCTTAAGTATTTGCATCTGAATAACAGTAAATATCGGACTATTAAAAGTAGTCCATAATTGCTGTTTTTCAGAACAAATTGGCTGAGGGGAATCTTACAAAAGAAAATAGTCTGAGAGGGGGTTGTTTTAGGATTACTATTTATATGTCATAGGACAAAATTATTTCCCATTTTGTACACAAGTGTTATCTGATGTACTTCTCTCATAACCTCACTGAAAAGTTAGTACAACACCAGTAGATAATGACAATGTGACAAACTGAAATGGTCAGTGAGTTTTATGTTGTCACAATAAATAACTGTTAAACTTTGCCTGCAGGAAGGTGCAATAGTTGATGCATTCTTCAGCTGAGGGAGAATAAATGGTGAAGCTTCCAGCAGGAAGGAGAGAGACAGCTTCACATTTGTAGCCTGAACTTCTCTGCAGTTTGCAACTCTCAGATCAAGCAATAAAAAGAACAGAGATGTCTTAGCCTTTTTTTTCCCCTCAAGCTGCTACATTTTCAGATTTTCTTTGCAGCTGAGCTCAAAACTTTTATAGTTACTCTTAGAAAATGGGCTTGGGATATTTTTGACTAATACTGCCTTTCTTAATACTTTAAATTATTGTAAAAAAATTCTGAATCCTCATTTTATGTTGGCAAAAGGGGTTTTTTTTAGCTCTTATGGCATCTTCTTTCTGGCTTGCAAATCTCAGTTTAGGACAAGTGTTTTTGTTATAAATTTCCTGTGTTAATAAAAATACATCTTTCAATTCAAATTTTTATGTCTAAGAAATTTATGGCACTACCTTGTATTTACGTGCTTTTCAAGTGGGGATGGAGAAAAGCCATCACATTTGAAACACAAGAAGTTAAACTAGTGTTCTTTGTGAGCTTTTCCTGTAGTCTTTACTCAGGAGTTTTTGTGCCTGCAGCTGTTCTCCCCTTGCTTCTGAGGAGGTGTTCCCTTTACTAGGCAGAGCCTGCACTTGAGACAAAGAAACAAATTGTTGCTATGTGAAAGAGAAATGGATCCATATTTTAAACCGTCCATAGACTGTTTCAAAGAAAAAACTGTCCCCGTTTAACTAAGAACTTAGTGATTTGTTTACTTGTGTGCTTTTAGTTAACTGTTTAGCTTTGTTTAATGCTTGAATCCAGAAGATGTTGTGACCCACAGAAGCTGATTGGTGTGTTCCCCATGGTGAGTTGCATCCATTGAAATTGGTTCTTCAGCTCCCTTGTGTTATCTGTATAGTCATCTAGTTTAGCTTTTTTTAAAATCCACATACCCACCCCCAAAAAAAATACCCCAAGAACACCAATAAAATAACCAAACCCCAAACACACCCATCCCATGCACACACATGGTGAAGGCAGAGGAGTAAATGGCAACTTAGCTCTTCACAGGCAAATGTGTGGCTGGAAAATGCCGTTTGGTTGTTGAAAAATCCAGCAAAGGGAGTTTCTCATTTAACCTCTATTTTATTTTACTAAAATAGTCATAAAAAGCTGTGCTAGGCACTTTGCAGGACAGTGAGTTCATGATTTAAGTTAAAGAAAATCTCAGTGGTTAATCATTTTCTTTTCTTGGCTCCTGAGCTTTTTTCTGTCTTTTTTTGAGAGCTTTCACTCAGCTTCTGAGTTCTAATTAGAAGCCAATTGTGTCCATATGGACTTTATTCCTTTCCTGTTTCTGTAGTGGGGCTCAAGCATGTTGTCTTTATGACAAGTTTTATCTCCTCCTTTCATAGGTCTGAAGAAAGGCAGTGACCTGTCACTGCTGGGTTCATGTGGGGGCACCTGGGGAGGATTTGGTGCGCTGGGTGGTCAGTGAAGAACTGCTGTTTTGGAGGAGTTCAGTGATTCTATGGCCTTGTGGTGGTGAAGAAGAGAAAAACATTCTGTAAACCAAATACTTTAGGCTTTCAGCTCTGAGGGATGGATCTTGCCCCCTATTTAATTGCCAAGGAGATAAATTCTAATCCTGTGGTTATTCTTATTTGAAAGTGTTACATCTGTGATACCTTGGTTCTGGTGGTGATTTCCACGTATCTTAAGTGTTTACCAATGCATTCACAGAAACTATGGGGCTTTGAATTTGTCACTGTTTGTAGAATCACAGTTAATGTTTAATGGCAGGTGTAGCCTTTTCACATCTTCTGTAAGTGCCTTCAAATGGCCACGGAGAGCACTCAGGTATCAAATGCTTTTAGTGACATGAAAAGTGGATAAAAATTCTTGTTTTCTGCCATTTTTTCTTCTTTTTTTTCTCTGAAAGACAGATATGACATTACTTCTGTCATACACAGTAGTATTTTCTTACAGTCTTATTTATGCAACAATGGATTGAGGTTCGTAAGAGGTGGACATTTACACCAACTTTAAATTCTTGGTAATGCCCTTTATTACCTGGAAGCTGTGACCACAGGATTTCATCAGCAATTAGAAGAATAAGTTCAGCTGCTACCATTGCCACTGCCCGGAGATGTGTGTTTGTGCACTCATCCCTTTGTCCATTTGCTCACACAGAATTAATTACTCTGCTTTGCTATGGAAACCGTTCTTTGTCGTATTGAAATAGGGCTAAGCATTGCTGGAAATTTAGAAAAGATGACAGGAAGTGTAAATAATGCTGTAGTTAAACTGTTCCTGAAATTTTAGCATAATTCTTAAGCACAAATTTGAAATGTGACACTGAGACGCTGCTTGGTTCTTAGAGACTTTCTGCTAATTCTTTCATTACCTAAGCAAGTGTATTTTTAGTCACTAGCATGTTCTCTAATGTTGATCTTTTTCAAGAAATGTGATGCCTTGCTGTTTACATGATCCAGTGCCTTTCATCTGCCTCTTTCTTTTCACTGGGAATACTTACTCTTGCTGTGTCACACAAATGAAGTAAGCATCACCAGTTGATGTAAGATAAGGGCAAGTGATATATTGTAGGCAAAGTGAAGGTTTAAAGTTGAAGTAGAGTATGCTTTTGCATCAGGCTAGAATCTGGAACACTGTTTAGTTACACTTCCTAAAAATGTGCCTTAATGTCTTAGTTCTGGTCAATAAGCCTATATGTATTGCAACTTATGTGTGGCCAGAATTACTGAGCATTAAGAGATAATTAAAAGGAAAATTATTTACTGTAGAACATGGTTAATGGTTAGAATTTACCGATGAGGTAATGGAGAAGAAAAGAAAAAAAAAAGGGTGAGTCGGGTATGCTCTGAATTCAGATGTTTGCACATTTTGACATTATGCTTTGCAAATGACTGTACCCTGTCAGGCATTTCTTTCATAGGTGGTAAAACTGAAGAGCTGATGCTCTAAGCCAATTAATTTTCCTGCTTTTTGCAGTTAGTGGCTGAATAGAGAGAATAATCTGGACAGATTCTGTTCCCAGTTCCCAACTCTTCATCCCAACTCCAATACGGAATCCAGATATTCTGATAACGTGGTGTTTACCTCTCTTATGTTCGCTGATGTTCATGGTCAGTGAGTTGCTTAATTGAGACAAGAGACAAGGCAAATTTTCAGCTAAAATCTCAAGTGAGAAATGTTGTAGATAACTCTGGGAATTGTGAAGCATGTATTTTGCTGCATAAAGGTTTCTCCCCGTTGTATCCACTGGCCTAACTAAAATAGGTAACTTCCTCCTACAGTCTTGCTTTTCTGAACTTCAAATCATCTCAGTTGTAACAAAAACCCTCTGTTTTGAGACTTATGTGTGTAAATTCAACATTGTTGCTGGAATATGCTGCATCTCCACAGGAGGGCTCTGCTGGCACAGCTAAAACAGCACACACCGTGGGATGTTCCTGGGATTTCCGCCTACTCTGTTTCTTTTCCATTTCCCCAGTAGAAAAGCAGGTGTGGGAGGTGCTGGACGCCGCCCTGTGTGTGTTGCAGCAGAGCACTGGGAAGTGTGTTGAGGAACACTGAAATAGAAAGAGAAAAGCTGCCCTTATTGCCAGGCTTCTTTCCTTAGCAAGAAAAGAGATTTGGGTGTTTCAGGCAAAAATGAGTATATTAGAAAAGGCTTTAATTTAATTTTTATGAGCATACCTTGCAGTTGGTATTTTAATAAATATTAAAAGCTTGATGGTTACCTGTTTTTAATGGGTTGAAGTGGGGAGAAAATATATTCCATATCAATGGTACATCTGATGTCTGAGACTAGTTAATAGAGGTACAAGCAGTTGAAATCCCGTCTATATGGAAATACATCAGAGAAAAGAGAAATGTAAGGGGAGAACTTGAAAAGAAGAAAGCATACTATGCTTGTAAAAAAAAAAATGGGGAGAGGTTTTTTTGGTTTTTTTGTGGGGACAGGGCATTGTTTGATTTTTGTTTTGTTTTCTATGTTAGATACATCTGCCAAGACCCAGTGTATGTTGTGGAATTAAAATGTCTGGAAACCATTAGTCCCAATATGTGCTGTTTATATTGCTGAGACATTATCCTTATTTAGCATACATCTTGTTGTATACATTTTCTACTAATTTCTATCAGAGTGACTTTGGATTCTTCTGTAAGAACTTACTTTGCAGGGGGCAAGATCCTTTCTGTTTCTTAGTTGCTAGAAGCCTGTATTTGTTGTTTAAAAAGTCTTGTGGTCCTCTGACAGTTAATCTTTTGTGGTAAGTGAAACTTTGTATTAGCTATAATGTTTTCCATCTTGCTATAATATTGGACTTATCTTTAAAGCAGTTAGCAAAACTTGATGTAAATATTTTCTTTTTGGTATAGACATCGTTGCTAAGTCGTCTGGAACGAATATTTGAAGTCTGTTTTCCTTACATGCCTGTTATTGAAATTGAAGAAGAAATAAGTTCCTTGAATCATTTGTTGGAAGCAGGTGAAAAGCAGATAACAACTGAGGAGACCTTAGCAAGTACTGGGTAAGAAGCCACAATGCAACAAACTTAAAATGAACTTGAACTACATAGAGCAGTAATTCAAAATGCGGTGTTTGCTTCAAGTATTTTGAGAAGCTATCAAGTGAAAATTACCTGTCTAGCATAATGCTTGTTTTTAGTGGCTACATATGCCAGGAGTACTTCACTTATTAACTCAGCAGCCTATCGTCTTCTTTTCAATGATGGCTCTGAATTAACCAGAGTATGTCTTATTAGTTACACTTGCTAGAAATTACTGTATTTATTCTTGTAATGATGAAGTCTAAGCAGGCTTTGTCCTGTCTGCCCTGGACATAATTTTCCAGTAAGAAGTCTGAACTATAATTGTTTTGAGAACACTGTGCAGTTTTAGTTCCCCTGGGTATTGTGCTTGGGCGTAAGTTTAATTGGAATGTGTAATAAGTCACTTGCATTAAAAAACAGAGTAAATATTCAAGGCTGCTGTGCTGTTTTTCTGAATGCTAACTTGATTTATGATGGCTTGTGCAGGGAACTGATGGACGTGTGGACAGAGCTGCAGGACATCCATGATGCTTATGGACTGAGATACCAGTGGGGTGGCTCCCACAGCAACAAAAAGCTTTTGTGCTCCTTGGGAATCGACACAAGAAATATTGTGAGTCTGTCAGTAAAAGTGGCTTTCTAAATAACGAAGCTGCCTGGAATGTAGAGTCAAGTGGAAGTGTTTTGTATGAATGCTTGTCTCCTAATTGCATTGCTGCACAGAACATGGCTGTTCATGACAGACCACCTGGCAACCTTTTATAAGCCCTATTAATATTAAAAGTTCCATTAGTTTTTAATCATTGTGTTGTAATTAACATAGTATTTATTCTGTGATACTAACTTCATGCAAGTTAGGTAGCACTGAAAAACATTTCCATCACTAACACAGAAACTCTTAAGTAAATTCTTTTTTGTTGTTTTATCAGCTCTTTACAGGCAACAAGAAGCAGCCGGTTATAGTACCCATGTATGCAGCAGGACTGGTAAGCTTTTTTTAGTTTTATTTTTTTGTTATAGTTCCAACAACATCATATAATGAAATATATTAAATTACATTAAACACCAAGTGTGCTGAAAGATTTTTTTTGAGTACAGTTATGGTTTAGGCATCAATAGAAAGGCTAGAAAAGAATTACCAAATAAATAATTTTCATTATGTGTGCAAGCAGATACTTGATTTTAAGTGAAAGAAGTTTCTAGTAAAAACAGTGAGAAGATAAGATTTGTGATTTTTGCTGGTCTGAGCAGAGTAAAGGTTCTTTTTCTTTTCTCAAAAACCTGTGCACATATATGTATACACACATACAAACCTACATTTTTATATAATCATTCACAAATGGAATATTAAAAAATAGTTTTCTTTGCTTTATATTAAGCTGATTTAATTTCGTAGCTTAATTTTATAGAGAGACTTCTACAGTTTCCTGAGGTCAAGGTCAGCTCATGTACTTCTTTGGATGAAAACATGGCATTCTGATACAGATAGTTGAAACATCTCAGAGCAATTGCTGTTTTCTTCCTGTTTGTGAGCAAGACTATGTTTGCAACGCATGCATTTATTTTTTGCAACAGATTGTTGTTGCTGATTAATTATCTCCTATATTTTTAATGTACTTCTGCACACAATAAGCTGGATAGCAGCGATGGTAGGAGTAAAGTGGCTTGTTGCTTTCTATTGCCATGTTGCTTCCTGTGTTTCTCTGCTGTCCAAAAGAATTGATTTAACTGGTGGGTAAATTCAAAGCTCCCCTAATATGGTATAGAAACATTTGTGGGACAGCTGATCTTGGCAAGTGACTTCCTGAAAATGGTTTAAAATGCTCTAGTTGCAAATCCCGTGCTTTTACTTGGGCATTTCTCATTGTTCTTGGGTGTTTGGCATGTCTCAGTGCAAACTTTGGGCTTTCTATAGATCTTTTCACCCTCAATTTTCTTCAAAATCACATTTCAGACATTTTTCATAATACTATCTATCTTTGAAATGTTTGCTTAAAATTAAAAATATGAGTTTAATTATTTTCTTAATGCTTCTTAATGCATTTATTTCCGTGTCAGTAATTATTGGTTTTGGTATCATTTTGAAAACTGATAATTTGATTTGTTTCTTCTGGATTGCTTAATTGTTGAAATGGAATGAATGCACATGTATTTTTGTGATGGGTCATTTGATATTTCTGGAATAGTCCACACACAATTGGGAGGAGAAGACATCACCTTATCAAGTAACTTTTCTCCAGCTTAAATTACATTACTGAAAGTTGAAAGCAAGCTCCTGCTCAACACTTGGGTTTCTGTTACTGGCTCTAAAATGTTTCTTCTTTCTTGGCCTAAGGACCCAGGATGATTTTCCCCTGCTCCATTTACTCCTGCCCTTCTCAGTAAAAGTGTCCCAGAGATACGTAGTTAGCCCCAAGCCCTTAGTTGAGGGTAGTACTGCCTAGTAGTGTGTTCTAGTTTTTGGCATCTGCAGTTCTTGAAATGTCTATAAACATATGTGTCTGTGTGTGCAAGTGATTTTTTTAAAAAATTTAGATTATTTATTTATTTGTTTGTTTATTCAGGGTATGTTAGAACCTACCAAGGAACCTTTGAAACCAATATCTGCAGCAGAAAAAATAGCTTCAATAGGACAGACACCTCCTGTATCACCAGAGATGAACACATGTGCATCTGATCAGTTCCAGGTAAAAAACAGAGAGAGAAGGGTAGGAGAGGAAAAGAAAGAATGAGGGAAATAATGGGATGCCTTTTCTCTTCCTTTATATTTGAAATATCTAGATGGTGTATTCAAAGACACCTGTATGTAAAAGGCAGGTGTTGCTTGTGTCAGATTGAAGTCCTGCTCTTGGATCTGCTTTTCATGTGTGACTGGAAGGGAGTCCCTATGATCATAGTCCCTATGATGGCTGTAGCAGTTGTGGCCAGCATTTTAGAGTCCTGATGATCCCTACTGTTATACAGCAGCTTGCTCTAAAAGGCAGTGGGCAGTTAGACAAATTATATATGCAATGTTAGACTCATCTGACCTCTGGCTAAGGTTCTTAGTGCCGGAGGTTGTTCCACGTGTTGGTTAGCACTTGGTTTTCTGAATTATCCTATTTACATTTATACTGTTCATCTTCATTTCCTTTTACCCTTTCTTATTTCTTTGGAGTGTCATAAAAAGTAGCCCAGCTGCCTGGAGAGAGATTCTGGGTGTGGTCATTACAAGCGTATGTGCCTGACTTTTTTATTGTATGAATTCTTTTGGTCCTTTGTGCCAGATTTTATTGAATTATCTGTTACACTGAGTTGCTTTGCAGGCTTCTCTGTCTTTAAAGTCTGATACAAAGTGAATTCAGAGAAGTTTAGGAGTGAGCTTTTGAATTTCACAAATTCTTTGTTGTTGTTTTAATGTAATTATATTAGAAGAGCACTGAAATGCCACGCATGTTGCAATGTTTGTGGTTGTCAACAGGCTAATGGGATATGCAGAGAGATTTCATTTTCAGTGTCATTACAGTGATGCTGAGTACATATTCAGAGACTCAGCTGTGTCCCTCCTTAGTGCAGGTCTTGTTTAATCCACCCAGCATCTTTAGTTACCTGCTATGCTTGTGATTCCGATTGAAGGTGTTCCAGAAAGAATTATTCTTGGGCTACACCTAACTTGAACAGTAGGTACTTGTGAATACAGTGATGTTCTTGCAGTCCTTGCTCTGCTGTAGTGCACAGCTCTAAATATGACATGCTTGTAGCAGAGGAGAATTCTTTTTCATTGTTGAATAGCAGTTTGTCAGTAGGCTCAGAGCTGACGTTGTTTTATACACCAACACACATTTGGTGCTTCCTGTGCTGCTTCTCATATGTATTGGAACTGAGCAGCTGAACTGGATATAAGAAAAGGTAACAGTAATGATGACTGCAATCTGTCTGACCTGAAGAAATCAACTGTGTGGTAACAAAGTAGATAAATTTCACTGTCTTTTTACAGCATTCAAAGTACCTCTTTTTACAGAGGAGAAAACATAAATTAAGCCATACACTAAATGGTGTAGAGAACTGCAAGAGCCTGAAGTAGCAACATCTCTGACAAGTGCCATTTTCTCAGTTGCTTGACAGACATAGTGCTGAAAATAAGAACCTCTACTTACCAAAGTCTCTCTGTAATTATGAATTCCTGCTACAGAATTTCCCATTGCTTGTCACAGTTTGATCATCTTGCCCCATAGATTGTGCTGACAAGGCAATCTCTGTTCAATAGACGTGGTCCAGGAATACATCTGAGAAGCTTCTGTGCTGTCTGCCTGCACTGCTGTTAGCTTTTCCAAAAATCCAAATACTAAAATAAGCTTTTGGTAAAGAGATGGGTTAGAGCTTGTAACCATTAAGAACTCTAGGAGGCCACAGTTAGGTGACATTCTGAAAGTTTCAGGGCATAAACAATCAATTCTCCACCTCAGAGACTTCATTTCTTTCTTGGACTTGTCTTCTGTCAATGATTGGTGGCTTCTGTTTGCTTTGGGGAAGATCCAGCTTCACATTACATTGTGCAAATGGCTCTTTAGGAATATTCCAGATGGTAGTGGTAAGAAGATTATGTGCCCAAACATTTCATTGGGAACTATGCTATAAACGTTGGTAAATATTCAGTGGAAATACAGGCAGTTTTAGTGGACTCTGAAACTTCTTATTCTAAATGCTAGTAATTTAGGTGCAGCAATTCAAGTATCTCTTAAGTGTGTACCTGGTTAATGTGTAATTATTTAAACTTCTAAATTCCTCCATTTTCAGAATGATGATTTTTTTCCTATATTCAGAAACTTCAGAATATTAACATTCTTTTTGGAAGGAGAGGCTCTGGTTAACAGATTCCTGTTCTTTGCTTAAGGAAAAGAGTTCTCCTCTGTTCAAAGGCTGGCATTTATGGGACTTTCATACCAATCAGTGGCTGTGCACGTATGTGTATGACTTCCTGCTAAGGGAATAAGACTTTAGAAGAAAGACTGATTAGGCAAAAGTAGGAGTGGAAAGAACATTTGTAGAAATGCAGAAATGCCTCTAAAGTGTTTTTGTTGTAGGCAGAGGAAAGCATGCAGTGGTTTAAAATGGAGAACTTCAGAATTATTAGAATGAGGTAAAAAGCAGCAAATGAGCTGCAATGTTTCTTCCTAGTTATGATATAAACTCTGAATGTTTTGCCTTCATCCCCTGCAGAGGGTCTCACTGAGTTAGGCTGTGGAAACAGAGTGGACAAATTTCCATGTGAGCCATTTAAGGTATAAGGACAAGGGTTTTAAAATGGCAAGTTACTGATGGTTTGTCCCATTAGTTTGTTGTATAAAGATTGTTTTTGTAGAGTCATTCTGTTTTATATTCGAAGGTAGCATCTAAATTCTTCTTTGATCTGTTGTTTATCTTGACAATTGAGGGGTTTATTTCTCTGTTCCTCTGTGCTCATAACTGTAAGGCAGTAAAAAGAATATGAAATAATCCCCTGATTACTGTTGCCTTGATCTAAGAATGGTGTCTCAAAGACTTCACAGGGCTGAAGTAAAAGGCTCCGTCAAGGCACACCAGGTGTGGGAAGGAGTGGCTGCTGAAATAGGCACCCTTTGACTGTGGGACCTGAGACAGATGCTTTTCTCTTCTTTTTTTATACAGCTCTAGTGGGCTTCTACCTCATAGCCAAGTCTTCAGACAGTGCATGCAAAATATATTGCAGTGTTTGTCTAATGGGTTTCTGTGTGGACTTAATGATGACTGCTTTCTCTTGGTTTGATACTGTTTTCTTGTTAATGTTGTTTTAAAGTTTATTTACCTGCTTCTCTTTGGATTTTTTGAAAGAAGTTGACCAGATATTTCTGTTCTTCTACTACTGCTTCAAACCATCCTCTTCTCTCCATTTGGGAATATGTTTCTTTGATAGGGTTATCTGCTCGTTTTGCTTAGTAAGTTTTATATTGGAATAGAAATCTGTAGTGACCCAAACCTCTCTAGAAGAAAATTGCCAGTGATTCTTTTCTGCAGGTGCCCATTACAGCACATCTGCTTGCATGTAAGCCACTGAATTAGGGATCAGGTTGTAATAGAAATATACATCTTACACTTGCTGGCTATTAGGGACTGAACTTTAATTAAACCCTGTGGGGTGACAGTCTTTAAAAACACTTTTAGTTACATAAGAGACCATCAGGACTTCTAACAATGACAGATGCAAATTACCATATTATTGGCCACGAGCCAAAGGCTCTATCAGGAACTGCTTTCCTGTTACATGTGTGAGAAAGATCCAAGAGCGTGTGTAGCTTTGTTGACAGAGTAAGAGAGAAAGATTTGCAGGTAAGAGATGCTACAGAACTTACTGTTCTGTCAGATGTGACAGCTGTGTAAAGGGGTTGTCTGAAAAGAGCGGTTTTCAGAACTGATATAGTTTTGCCCATGAATACACACAATGAAATGCATTAATTACTTGCATATAAAGCTTTTTCTGGAATGTTCATGATGCTCATTTGTGGGATCCATCTAAGTATTGACATTATATTTGTATTATAAGCCCTTTTATTCTTTTCTCCCAGCTATAAGACAACAAAATGCTTCCCTTTTTTTAATTTTGTTTCGTTTTCATTGGGTAGTTATTGGCACAGACATGAACATTTACATTTTACTCCTTTGGATTATAAAAGCTCTTATATAATACAGTCTAAAATTACTGTGTGGAAACATCTCTCACTTGTATCGAAGTGAAATATGATGCAGTAAAACCAGCAGGCATTTTAATTTCCTCTTTCTTACTTCCTTAACATTCAGAGTAGTATTCTGACAGCTGAATATGCTTTTTTATTTCTGTACTGTGTCCTGCAGTCTAAGATGGAGGCCTCAAGGAGTGAAAGCAGTTTGCTTCATTTGTCAGTGTTCTCCTAGACTGGGCACTTCTCCTTAAAGCATGTTATTAAAATTATTAAAATATATAATTGCAGTAGTCTAACAACCGCACAATCTCAGAAAGGCAAAACATTATATTCCCATTTGCAGGGTATATTCCCCTTGGCTGAGGTTTCAATGCCTGTGTTCAGGTGTCCCAGTGTAGTTTTCTTGGGGCTGAGGCCATTAGAAACAGAAAATTTTCTGTTTAATTTGCTTGTTCTTCTGCCTTCTCCTTTCACTTTGTTTGCCATTGTGTATACTGGGGCTTGCCAGCATCCTGTATAGGTGAGGGCTGCTTTGCTTACCCTGTCTTTTGTAAGGTAAAAGAAAAAAAAGTCAGCAGTGGCCTCATCCCTCAGAGCAGACTAATATATTTAGTATACTCTTATTGATTTTGAGTCAGATTCGTTTTTTCCCATCTTAGGAAGAATTTGTCACATCTTTTGTCCTTTCCTTGTCAAATCTGAGAATGGACTCATCATTAAAGGCAAACACTTAGAAAGCCATTGGTGCCACTTTTTCCATGCAGCTCTGTCACACTCATCAGTTCTGACTCAGGCCTTTGGCACAAAATGTAGTGGGTGTTTTCCTCAGTAAGTGAGAGTTGGTAGGAAGCTACTTTGTTTCAATCTGATTTCCTTTTGCTCAGGGCCGAAAGCTACTAAATTGTTATATTCACTACCTTTTTTTCCCCTAAAAACTGCTTTTAATGTTAATATATTTTACATGTGACAAAGCTTAAATGAGCGACTGATGATAGTGATCAGTACTTCATCAGGTGGAGCTTCCACACTGCTGGTTTATATCTACATGCAAATAATTTCAGTGCCTGTAATATCATTCCCAAAGCAAAGTAAAAAGTGAAGAATCAGCTTCTTAACCTCGATGGAGAGAGTACTGTTCAAGCTGTGCTCAGTACTGAGAGTATTTTTAAGACACTAAATAGTAAGTGCCTTGCTTAGAAAAATCTTTCCTATAAGTAAACACAGAAATCTCCACCTGTCTTTGCTTTCTGTAAACATCTAGCCTTTTACAGTGAGCTTAGTTGTGCTACAAAACTAGCTCGGGTTGCTACAGTCTCAATTAGTGAATCTGCATTTTTCTTCAGTGTCAGATGGTTGGAAGTTTTAGAATCAAAAAATGAAAGCTGATTTTCTACAAAAGCAAAGAGAAGGTACGGCTCAGCCACTGGAAGCTTAACAAGTACTGATCCATTTTAAAAAATATTGCTGAGAACTTCCATTGCTTTTCTTCTGTGCTGTGATTGTTTTGTTAGAAGTTGAGGGCACATCCTTTCCCAGTGCTTCATGACAGTTGACTTCACTGGGGAGAGAGCCGAGTGTAATGCACAGAAGTAGAAAGGTTCAGCTTCTTTCAGACATTTCTGCTACTGTCCCATCAGTTTGTGTCCTGAAAGTACAGGAGGACAGCACTTGCAAGTTACACTGCACCTGAACACACCTTCCCTGTAGAGCATGGTCCCTGCTGCTTGCTTGTGTCCACAAGGCTTAACAAGAGGAAATCAAAAGGCAAGGATGGGCTCCCAGACAGAGTCAGTGTTTCTGTGCTCCTCTTGTTCAAGCATTGCTGCTGATGGTTTGTATATAGATCAGGATGAGTTAATTGTGAAAGGATAATAAGCCACAGGACTTTTATTTTTAAAGGGGGTGGAGTGGAGAGGGTGTTGATAATGTCCCTCACGTGTGCGGATTATGTTTCTTAAGAGCAAAACAAACCAAAAGAACGATGGGTTTTTTGATGATAAATAATATATATGATCAAGACAAAGCATGGATGTACAGACAGCTTTTGCTGTTCTAAATTTGCTCTGTAATTGTGTATACATAACTTTTTATGCTAAGTGCCTCATCTTCCATGAAGGTAATAGTTTAATTTTCAATGATGCCTTAAGGTTTGTTATTCAATTAATATGTTTTAGTTAATTAGCAAATCCTGTTTGAGTTAGAAGTTACCTAATCTGTCCTGTTCAGAATTTAATGGGCCTGCTGTTGTAGAACAAATCTACTTTGAATCTTTATTGCATATTTTGAAAATACACACCTCCCAAAAGTTGGGGCTTGATCATTTAGTTATCTTTTTTAGTGTCTAGACTCTAAAGAATCTGTTGTTTGAACTGCTTTGCATTGTTGTAACCTGAACTGACTATAAAATCTGATTTCTGACTTTTCAACTCTAGGAATCTCTACCACCTGTCCAGTTTGACTGGAGTAGCAGTGGCCTTACTAACCCTTTAGATGGTACGTCTCTCCGTAGAGCCTCTAGCACCAGAGCTAGAGATAAGAAAGCTACAAAGTTCAGACAAACATCTATCTGCTGATTATTTTTTTTAAATATATACACACACACACATATATATAAAAATATATATAATACTTATTTCTTATTCCTAACTTTGGAAATTCAGGCTTTCTTTCTGATTAACAGTGCCCCTATGTGAAGTATTGCATAGTTTGAAAAATATGAAGTATTATTTTAGATTCCTGCCATATGCTAGTGACACAGTGGCAATAGTAACAACTTTGTTATGTATAACTGCAGATTTTAATGAAACTCTGAACAAATGAGCGTTTTAGGTTGATAAGTTTTACTTCTTAAAAGTATTTTTGACCAGTCAGCTCTCTCCTTAGACATCCTCTGAATGACAAACTTGTGTATAGTGGCTACTTCAAAGCACAATATTTTAACCACAAACTGTTTGCAAAATACACACTTCCTGAGCTGAAAGTTTTCAAATTTAAAGATAATTTTATATTTCAGAAATGTGACTTCATTCATTATCACTTTTGCTTACACTAAAGAACTAATTATAGCTAATATATTAAAGAGGTAGCTACAAACTTATTTTTATCTGTAAATGTATATAGTTATCACCTAAAAGACCCTTCACCTATGTCTATTTTAATAGCAAAGTGAGTTGTGCTGCTGCCTCCAGTGTTAGAAATGTAAGTGCATGCAAGGAAAATAAAACAAGTTCTGGAAATTCATTTAATTGACAGGCTAGAAACCTGTAAAGAAACTCCTTTCCAAGGAGCCTGCTGACAGCACCTACTTGACAACGCACAAGTTCAAAGGCAGGCTCCAATAAAGTGCATCTCTTACTGCACTGATGTTGCCACACTGTGTTGTTGCAGAATGTGTGGGGTGTAAGAGTTTGGATAGCAATATCACAGTGCTGAAGGAAAGCCTGGATGGACCCTTTTGCTGTTGTCTGGTGTCTTATTACTTCAGTCAATCATCATGCTTTCTTTTTAACAACTTTAAAATGTATCTTGGTTTGATTTCTGTTTTAGTACTAAAGGGGAACAGTATAATATACCAGTGAGGAACTGGACATAAGAGTGGCATTTGTTACCCAGTGGTCACACTGCTTTAAGATAATGATAATTAATCGCTTAAAGCTGCTAAATAAAATTTTGAATTTTTTTTTTTCTTTTTGTTCTTTGCTATTTGAGGATCTGCTAAGTTTTCTTGATGAAAGAATGGCTTTCAATTTCAGTGAGGGGAGAAAAAGCCCAATATATTTTAACTATCAATTGACCTATATATTGTTTCCCTTTAACTGGTCACAACTCTCTCTTTGGGTCGTGCTGGTTCTCTTTCACTTTTAGATTGAAATAAATATTTCTATTTTAAAGTTACTAGTGTTGATTTCCTTGCTGCATTGTACATGAGGAAATGTGCACTGAATTAAGTTGTTAACGTTTTAGAAGGTACAAACTAATACTGTAAGCATTGTTTTCATGTCGATTTTTAAATTGCGTACTGAGTACTAATTATAACTTGCATGTTCAAGTGTGTGTCTTACCCCTTTTTACACATAAACCCCTCCCTTGGCTTACCTTCTATATGGCTGCCTACCAACACGGTCACTGAATTTCAAGCTAGTGGAGGTTCCACTCTTCTGAACCTTGATTTCTTTGGGCCCGTGGATGACAGTAGCTCTAGCAGCACCACCACAATCCCAGGTCAGCAGAGTGTTAAAACCACAACTGTAAGAATATAACGACTTACTAAAAGCATGAGCACATCACTTGACTTTCCTACAAACAAGAAGTTTTACATTGCGTTTCTCTAAAATGTCTTTCTACTGCGTTTTTCCTTTAATCTGTGTTCTGTTTTCTGATGTTTTGTATCGAGTACGAAGTATTTAAAAGGTACTGTCAGCTCTGTATTTGTCACCTGCTGAAGGAATGAATGGCTTTTATGCTCTTGCAAATAGGATGCTAAAACACTTGTTTCAAAAGAGAAAATCCAGAAGTTAACTTTTCTGAGCACTTAAGGAAATTTGATGAATGGTGTCAATGTGGCAGTTCCTAAAATATGAGGCTTGCTCTCTTCTCTGAGTGCCTCCAAATTACAGGATTATGGTATTGTTTGGAAGCCATGTGTGAATATAAATTTATGGAACTTGATATGTCACAGCCCAGGTGGTTGTGGACTACTACTAATAATAAAGTGAAAAAAGTGTTTTAACAGCCTTTATAATAGAAAAGAAGGATAGTTGCATGGTTTTGGGATTTTAGAAGTACATGAATATTAATTTTGAAGCCAAAGCACTTTATCTGCAACTTACTCCCTTAAAAAGGAGATGAAAACACCACTCTCTCATTGAATAATGCGTGAAAATAATTGAATTCATTTATCACGTGTTTTTTACGTGCTCTGAGTATTTTGCATGAGCTTATGGAAACCTACACTTTGAATAAATTTCTGCAGGAATTTCAGGGAACACTCTGGGGATCTATTTCAGTGCATAGGTTAAGTTGATAAGGCAAGTATTCTTTCATTACAGTGCTTGAAACCATGATAATCAATTTCTTCATAGGAAAGATACTTTTTCTCTTAGTGATCTTTATTTTAAAAATCAGTTCATAAGATGTTTGGGATCCTCCAACATTTCAAATAAGTGTTTGTAATTGTTATTATACTTTTTGTTTTTAGAAACACTTTTTTTAGTTTTAAAATCTAATCACTGAAAGCAATTTTATGGCATGACACTCTAAATGACTTTTTATTCCACCCTTGAGAAATATCATTATCAGATGAAAGAGGGCAGATTTATCATGGAAGTGACAGCTAGCAAAGTCAAGGTGCTTGAGTCCTTACAGATTCTTTTGTGTGTGCAAGTCCACTGACACAAGTCACCAGTGCCCAGTGCATGCAATATTGCTCATGTAGCTGGGTGCTTTTATTATTTCTAGTGCAGAAAGTGTACACACTGGAAGGGGTTGCTGGAAGAATATTCTATTAGCCTTTTATTGCATTTTATTTTTTATGTTATTTCATCAAGTTACAGGTATTATCACCTTCTCTGGTGTGCCTTATAGTGCTTTTTTTTGCTTTTTTTTTTTTTCCCTTTATTTTGGTTTGGCTTTGTTGTTTTGTTTTTTTCTTCCTGTCTTGTTTCTGGGAAAGTCATTTGTTTCATGGCTTGCAGCTCGTGTGTTTGTGTGTGTGTTTAGGAGCTTTGTGTGGGGTTTGGTTGGCTAACTTTCCTTCAATATCTCATTAAGGTTTTGCAGTGCTTTCCTTGAATATTCTCGCATCATCTGAATAAAATGGAGAATATGCAACTCTTAAAAAAATACATAAAACAATTGAAAGACAAATTGCTAGATTTTTTTTGCTCAAAGAAGAAACTTTTATCAATAGAAGTTAATTCTTTCTTTGGAGACTTAGTTTTACTTGGTGTAGATTGACACTGGATTCTTCTCAGTCTGATTTCATCAGTACCCAAAACAACTTTTTATTAAAAATTTTTATTCCACATTATGAACAGGGAGTTATTAATTTCTAATGTGTTCTCACAGATTTAGCGTATTAATTTATTTTTCACATTAATAGTTTACCATAAACATAGCTGAGTAAGAGGTGCCTAAAGAATAGTAAATTGAGCAGTGACATCCCAATACAGGACTGTAAATGGGAATATCTAAATGATGTAACTCATAATGTTGCATTTAATACTTGTTACAGAGTTGCATGTCAAAGGGCTCCTTCCTTCAATTAGCTTTCCAATTTGTACCTTAATGGGATCTCGCAGGCTTCTGCAAGTCAAAGTGTATTTCTTCAAGGCTTCCTCTCCCTGATTGAAAGTGGATATTTTATGGATTTTTGGGCTTTTTCCTGGTTCTAAGTTCTGTAAACATCTGATGTTACTAGAAGTCTTGGTATACTGATCTCCTGACCATATTTTGATATTTTGCATGGAACTGGATCAAATCAACTGTGAAAATCCAGATTTTAAAAAAAATATATGTTAAAAGGAAAGCTGATTAATTTCTAATGAACTTATATTATATGGAACAAATCTTCTCCCAACCTCCTGCAGCTTAACCAGATGATTTTCTTAATTTTACCTTTTGGTCAGCTTAGTTTCCTCATAAGAAAAGACGAATTAACTTGTGCCAGTAGGATAAATGGTCAAGACACTGCCTGGGGAGAGGTCATCAAAAAGCAGGTTTGAGGATGATTAACATCATCTATTACTATACACAGTGCTGCAGTTACTGGTGGTAAAGGCAGGACAATAGGCACTGGCATTTATTTTAGTAATCTTTTGGTATTTCAGTAATACCTCTAAAAGCATCTTGATCCTGGGAAGTAAGCTGGATACAATCATCAGCAAGCATTAGTAAATGCTGGTTTTGTATTAGGGAGCTGCATGGGACCATCAGATCCCAGTATTTGCAGTTTTTGTTCTGCAGTGGGATGAAATGCTTTTGTGTCGTCCACACCAACTGGCACAGGTGTGACACCTGTTTAGCACACTGGTGTCTGTAAATAAATACAATGTTTATGTGCAAAAATTCTGTGCCGTTTTGGAAAAATACTTTATGAATGGCATATATGCACACTTCATGAAACCCATGCAGCATAAAATACTGAAACTGTAACTCGGGAAATATCACCAATTTTAAATGCTTCTGAGCAACAAAACTCATTGTAACAGTCTTTCCTCATAATTTATTTTGATAATTCTAATTCCTAGAGATTTTTTTTTAGAAATAGTATGTAATATGTGACAATTCTAGAGCTACTTCCTATTGAGATGTGTTGCTTGATACTAAACAGGTAGACTTTAACTCATACATATGTATTTTTTTGCCATTGTTGTGAAGTTTTTTTCAGAATGACCTCTGCTGCTAAAATTTGAAATCCATTTGCAACAAATGTGATACCAAAATTCAGCATCTGACTGATTTGATGACATACCTGAAGCTAGGAATTCAAGGCTGAATCATCCAAATACTTAATGCTTTAGAAATACTTGAAAGGGGAAAAGGGAGCACGGACTAAAAGTTTTGTTTGTGCTATACATATTAGTATGTAATTTTTTTTAATGCCATTCCACTTCTGTGTTTCATAAAAGCTGCTTTTCCTCACTTTAAATTTCAACACAGTGCCTAGTGAAAAACCAGATACTAAATGCATTCTATTGCATGCCAGTGTTGCTTGTAATTTCTAGGTGAAGAGTTGGTCTGTGTTAACATGCACTGTTCTTTTAATAGAGGCAGTTGAGTTGAAGTAATTGAAACAATCCATTTTGACAAAGTTGACATTTTTATGGAAGTTTCCCTTTAAAAAGTCAATCAAATTGGGTTTTTTTACTCATAGACTGAGACCTTGAATGCCAGACTTGATCCAAGGTGTGTGTTTTGTACTGCAACAAAAAAAGCTGCTGAAAAAGGATGGGGAGAGAGGATGATGCTTCAGAAACGCAAACGTGTTCTGTCATGTTCTTTTCATGTATCTTGAAATTATAAATTATTCAGATGTTTACAGAAAACAGTCTGTAGCAAGTTGGTCTGTGACTAATTATGACTCTACTTGCCTCCAACCATCACTGATTATTATTTTATGCTATAAGGTGTGGATCCTGAGTTGTATGAATTGACAACCTCAAAACTGGAAACTTCCAATGCAAGCAACAGAGTGACTGATGCGTTTGCAAGGCTCATGTCCACAGTGGAGAAGGCAAGCACATCCACAAGGTAAATACTCTTCATTGTACGTTTTTCTTCTAAGGGTGGCATAAAATGTGAGGTGTGAACATATGTGCAGTTTTAGGGCAGAAGTTCCTGAGTGATCCAAAGGCTTTAAATTTTAATTCTGAAGTTCGTTGTAATGTACATAACATTTTGAATTATTGTAGAACACTAAAATAAGATGGAAAAGAGCTCATGAGCAGAAGGGAGAAGATCACCAGTACCTAAGTTGACAAACTAGAGCCAAAGACTGAACTGGAGGAAGCAACGTTCTGAACACCAGAGCTGGTTCCTAAGAATGGCGGGGTGAACAGAATCACTCAGTTCAGTCACCTAGGACTGAGACAGAAGACTGTTCCTGGACTCTGTAATTTATAAATACAGAATGTTCCACAAGTTAAATGATACAACAGACTGATAATTATGACTCTATTTGTCCCTTCACAAATGTTTCTAGCACCTGTCAAAACTTTAGTGGCCAAACATCAGTTTAATTTTGCTGTTGCATGTTAAGAATTGAGCGTGTAGTTCATTTAGGGTGTCCTTTCTGCTTCAGTGGAGCACACACGAAGTAGTTTTGTACTTTTTTATAGGTGGAATCTCTAGAAAGGCTTTAGGCATCAAATGTCTTTCTTGGAGTCTGGCCTGTTGAATGGGTACAGAATAGTCTCTGTTTATAAGCTTTCATTCTTTGGGTTTATTTCTTTTCTGTTTATCTTAGCGGTAGAATCCTGGACTGTCTTAACATATAATTAATGTCTGTGCCCATTAAAAGAAATGCTGAGGGATCTTTACCAAGTAAAATGTTGGTTTCTTGGAGGCATGTGCCTCAACATGCAACAAGTAGATGGTAACATATCCTCATTCCCAAACAAGCTTTAGGGTTTATTCAGCACTAAAGCTAGATGTGTTTTCATGCAACAGCCCTTAGGAAGAGGCACTGGGACATAGCTGGCTTGGTTAAAATTACTAATTTGTGATTTTTCAAGAGTTCTTTTAAAACATGCTCTTTCACTGAGAAAACTATCTTCCTAGTTTTCCTGCAGTGATAATTTTGAAAGTGAACATGAAAACAACAAGCCATGAAATTTCAAGGGAGAACCAGTAGAGGGAACTCGCCACTTGGATTCTGCTTTTTGGGTCTTGTCTTTTGGATTGCCTCTTTTTCTATCCATGGAGTGTGCATACTTTTCCTGGAGATACTCTAGTGGAAAAGATTGACTTTCATGAATTAGAGGGCATGGTTGCAGTTGAAATACTTTTGTATTATATTCTAAGTCTAATTTAAAAGTAACCACAGCAGGGCATGCAGACTCCAAGTGTATCTTTGTTTTATCTACACTCATAGACTTGTACCTTGCTTTAAGATGTCTTAGCTTATTGTTTACAAAGGAACAGGGAAGTCTGCTTTGCTTAAACGAATGTTGACCCTCATTTTTCTATATTGATTTTTTTATGTGAGGGGTTTAGGCTTTTCCCAGTGCTTCTACAATGCACTTGAAAGCTCTTACTTGTGCTCTTTATCCAGATGTCAGAGCTCTTCCCCCGTTCTGGAGGGCATTGCTTAATAATAAGAATTAGTTCTCGATCTGTGGTGTAGCAATATGTAAGGCTGGGGACCTCAGGCTTGGAAGCTAAGTTCAGACACACACAAGGATTAATTGTTTTCACTGTTTAATACATTTTATATGTTCTTATCAACTCAATTTTTAAAAAATATCAAGTGCCTTTTCTTTTTGATTTCATATTCTCCAAAAGAAAAGCAGCCTGTTTTTCAAGCTAGAAACCTTCAGAGAAAAAAGAAGGTACAGCCTCGGCAGTATACCAAATAATGGGCACAGTGTTAGCCTTTTGTAATAAATTTGGTTATCTTTTCAATTTTTTAAATTCATTTTGTAATGAACTGAAGGGTTTAAAATAGGAGTAGATGCATACAGCCAGCTCGAAGAGGATGAGGTTTATGCACGAGCCTGGAAATATGGGCTGTTAGGCATTCCAGTGCATTAAAATCACTTTGATGGCAGCTTCAGTTGTGCTGAGGCTATCCCATGTCTGTAACTTGGCTGAATTCAGGATCTTTAGGGTAAAGTTTAGAGTGAAAATACCATTTTTCAGCTGAGGATGCCATGTGAAGAGTCATCTTTATCTAAAATAGCCGTCTTTGATTGCAAAGCCATCTCTTGAACCAGAAAGCGGTTTCTCAGAAGGAAAGTGTAGAGGGGAGGGGAAACTTGCCCTCGGCTTGAGCCTGAAACCTTGATGGCAGCAGTAAGTGTTGAAGGTCAGGGATCCAGTGCAGCATTCCACAGAGACTCCGCAGCCTTGCCTAGTTCCATAGAATTGGCAGAGATCAAAAGTTTATCTGCTGTCTTTTTGAAGGAAAGCAGAGCACTGATACCTTTCCAAGAAATGTCCGAAACCCTCATTTAAACTGGAAATACTCCTTGGGGATGGTGTTGGATGGAGCAGGCTAACCCTTAATTACAGAGTGTTTTTAAAGTGCATTTCTCTAATCAGCTCATTGTTGCTGATAAAGCCTGGCCTTGCTGGTGCTATCCACAAAACCCTTTGCAAACATGAGAGGTGACTGAAGCTCTGAAAGACTTGAATGCTGCAGGAAGGAGTTGGAATGCAAAACAGAACAGTGACGTGCAAGTGATGGATGGACAAAACATTCTCTTTCTTGCTAAATTTTCTTCCAACAACTTTCCTGCCTGTCAGTCTGGTTCATTTCTTGTGGCTTAGTGTTAACATGCCTTTGAAAAGGAGATGTAGTGTCCACAGGTAGAGGGGCTTGTACAAATGCTTGGGCAGGGGTACCCCTCCTGTCCTCCTTCTTGGGAGGAAATGTAACCTAGTGTAAGAGAAAAGATGGATGGGGACAAACTGTGCTGTAGAGGATAGTTTTAAATCCTGAGTGAAGCAGAGACCTTGTTTTGATCCAGGGATGGGTCCTTTCATGGTTTTGTAATCGAAAGTTCTGATTCCAAAGCAGACAGAAGTGGTACAGCTGCCACTGTCAGTCCTCTCACTCAGGTGTCTTTTCTTTAAGCCGTAACACCTAGAAATGAGTGCATGAGCAGGAGAAGCGCTCTGCAAGGGTCCCCTCCGCTGATCAGGGCTCAACAAAAGAAACTCCTGGCAATGGGAATGTCTTCAGCAAAAGTGGTGCCTGAAATTAATGCACAGTTATTTCTCTTGCCTCTGTTAAAGGACATCACAGTTACTAGGCAGTTTGCTCAATTTTAATGGTAAAACCTGTCTGCAGTGATGATGCTACTTTGTCTTTTAAATTTGGAGAGTTCGTGAGTAATTCTTTAGGGTTGCCTTCGTGGTATTTGCTACCAAAAGTCTTGATTGTTACCCAGAAAGTGTACTTGCAGTGTCCAGTTGTATTGCATTGCAGAGGAACCTGCCTCTCTCCATTGAGAAATGGAGAATTTAGGCCATCTCACCCCTTTGTGCACTGAGATGATTTCAAAAAAGGGTTTGAGTCTCACTTCCAAATGAGTGTATCTATAGCTCTGTCTTGGTCATAGTTAAGCAATGTTTGCTGCATTAATGTGTTAGCCTGTCCTTCTTTATAGATAGTTATTACACTGCATTGGAGGAGATAAACTATTGCAAAGAGCCTCCAGCTGGAAGGGGGGCATTCAGTCTGGGTGAGGTTGACCCCTGGCTGGGCTCACTAGTGTGCCTGTTCTGCAGTGGTGTTGCAGAGACCAGCTGACATTATCCTGTGATGAAATCCTGCATGTGACCATGGAATAAAATGCAGCGCTGCCTCTGGGACCCAGCAGTGCCATTTCTTAGCACGCTGTAGTTGAGCAGAGGAGGAAGAGGAATATAAATAGCATGGAGTGTGTGAGCTCCATCTCGCCTGATGAACAATTACAAGGAACATCTCCAAGGCAGCCCTCTTCCTTTGGCTTCCTCTGTCAAACCTTCCTTTGTTAGCTCTAATTCCTGGATCACCAGGAGTTTGTACCTTTAAGAGGCTTGTGGTAAGTGATTATTAATAGTGGCACCAGATACTGATAGCGCAGTGGTGGGTGAGAACCACATTTCAGCAGCTCAGAGATAGTCCTTTGAGTGCAAACAGAGCTGACTGTGAAGTTGTTAGAGGAGGCACGTATTGGCTCTCTGCTTCTTCCTTCAGTAAATCCAGCACACGGCTTTGTTTATCCTCCAGAATTTGGTAATCTGCCTAGTCAGTAGCTCGTGAAATTCCACTGCAGCAGAGAAAAAAAAAATACTGGTATTCTGTGAAGGTAAGTCAGATTTAGTATTTAGACTGCTTCATCTAGAGATCTTTCATCAAGTGGAGATTTCAAGCAGCAAACAGAAATGATAGTTCAGTGTCAACATAATGATCAATGAGGATGATCAACACAATCATCAGATGTCAAGGATGAGTTTGACTCCAGCTCTTTTTTTCTTGTAGCTAAGGAATTTTGAGACTGCTGTGGAAGCAAACATGTAGCCCCTTGCTTTCTCCTGGTCTCTGCTCAGCTAGGAAGCAATCCTCATGGGGGGTGACGAAAAGTATAAGTGCCTGCTGCTTCATGATTGGAGTGGTCATTGCCCTCTCATGGGCTTGGCATAAAGTTTATAAATGAGACTAGATACAGAAGGGAAATTTCTGATGTGTTCTAGGGAAAGCAGTTTATTTGGTTCCAGCCTTTTGTTTCAGCTTTTTTTCCCTCAAAGGTGAGGAAGCTTATTCAGCTGGAATTTCTTACATCATTACAGGATTTAGAAGGTGCCTTATTGGAACTGGAATAACGTTGGATGCAAAACTGAGTATTTCTAGTAGTAGGCAGTGTTCTTCAAAGATAAGCCAGATGTGTGTAAAGTATGGATGTTTGGGCAAAGGAGTGGGGAGAGGTCTGTAGCAGTCTGAGCCAGGTTTCATTTTACCTGGGAAGTGTGAGTTTTTTGCATAATAGTGAGAACCAAGCAACATGGGATTCAGACCTCTTTATTCATTTGTGCTCAGTAATTCTTGTGAATAATGCAAAAGGCAGAGTAAACCCCAGTGATTCCCAACTGCTGTATGTATCATCATGGCTACTCATACTCCTGCACTTCAAAGCAAGTAGACACATTGAGTGGTACACGTAGCTGTGAGGCACCTTTTGCTGCTGATGAATCCTGAAGGGAAAAAAGGATCACAATGTAGAGGGGCAAGATGTGCAGTCTGAGAACAGTCGTGTTGAAAACACAGCGTAAGTGCTTTTTTATTTTAAAATTATTGAGAAGTAACTTAGGAGTTTTTTAATGTTCTTTTAAGATCTTTGCCATTTTATTTTTGAAGAGTACCAGATTTAAGGAGTTTAGAACTAATGCTCCTACTGTTTTATCTCTAGAATATGGGCATGGTTGTCTCTTCAAGTGAGTCTCTTGACTCTCAAAGCTGCTAAAAAAAACGAAAAAAAATCTGTAAAAATTATCATTTGAATAGGACTTTTTTTCCTTACTGCAACAATATACACAGGAACATTTCGCTGACTCTCTGTTAACACATTATTGGTAGGCAGGTAGGTATTATAACATTAGACTACCTTCAAGTGCCTATCAGTGGGAGACAAGCTGACAGAACATTGCTTCAATCAGTAATTCTTTCAGTGATCCCAGGGATATGAGGTACTGGATTAACACACTTTGTTCTTTTTTTCCCAACAGGAAGCCTAAAAAGGAAGAACATCTTAGTGAAGAGGCTGCCAAGGTGATTTCTAGCCTTCCTGACTTAACTTTCATGCACGCCAAGGTGTTGATGTTCCCAGCCACATTAACACCTTCAACAAGCTGCCAAGAAAAGGTAGACTAAAGTGATGTGAATTGGACGTTTTCTATTGATTTTTTTTTCCTTCCCTCTGTGGGTCGTAAAAAGCAATCTTGCTTTAATTAAAAAAATATCAAGTTCAGATGATTTGTTGGTAAGCAGCACTAGAAAGGTATACATAGTAATGTATATTTATTTACATACTGGAGTCCTAAATTTATATTAGAGAAAAATGTAAATAATTGGGGGTAAATCTTTTTGAAGATCTATTCTTTTTGTTGTGCTGGGCTGTATACATTTATGTCTTTGTGAAATACACTGGTGGTGTCCTTCTTAAAAAACTTTTAAAAGTTTTTTTAAAAATCCTATAAACACATAATGAAAACTTCAATCTTCACAATCTGTGAAGTTCCCCCTTAAGACCTTCAGATTGCATTGAGCAACTTTTTCTTTCCTGCATATATTAAAATACTTCTTGCTGGAAAAAAATCAAAAGGTTATGTTGTCCCTTTTGTGGGTTTTTCAGTTATTGTTTCTTTAAAACCTAGTAATTTCTTTTGTGTTTTAACAAGCTTAAGATGTGTTTTTCCTTTTCCCCTATCCCCTCCCCCTGTTTGATTGGTTGGCTGATCAATTTTTATGTTCTTGAACTTCAATAGTATGGCTCTGTCACTATATAGCCTTTTGAAAGGTATGCTGTCAGTATCTTCTTGTTCCAGTTATGGATTACTCTAAACACTTGATTATTTTTTTTTTGGTCATTAGAAGGTTGTCTGCTTTAAATCAGTTTGATTTGGAAAAGAAGGACCAAAACAATATGAATGTCTTACAATGAAATTTACCTGTTAAAAATTTTTATGTTCTGTTGTACCACTATTCCTGTTTGATTTTGCACAGTGTAAAATGACATAATCATAGATTGCTATGGTTTTAGGCTGTATATACAGTAAAAAACTATGGGTTGTAAATGTCTGGGGAAATTCCTATGGAAAAAAGAGAGCTATGTCGAAGAACCTCTAAAAAGGTCAATATGCATGCCCAAGGTCTTTTGAGATTTAAGTGTGTAAATTTCCTTTTAGCTTACACAAAATAAAATAATTTAAAAGATATGTATGTATACAGCCTGCTATCTTTTTTTATGGAATGTGTGCATTACTCACCTCTCTGTTGGTGGTAAAATTGACATGTTGCATTAGCAGTAGGACTTTCTAATTTGTGTTGCTCAGTCCCACAAACTGCACCTGGCAGGGTCCAGCAGACTTCCTTTCAATCGTCCTCTTTATCATGTTGAGAGTCAGTCTTTTATTTCTGTCTCCAGTTTTCCTTCTGGCTTGTAGGGCAATGTGGCTCATGATATTTGGGGTTAGAAACTTCTTCAAAGTGATGGGCAACACTCAGCTGTGAGAAACACCAGGTATGGTGAGGCAAGAAAGGACAACTGGGTTTGCTGATTTCTTAGCCACAAAAAAAAGAAACATAGCAGCCACTGAAGTCTCCTCTCATGTTTGCTTGCACCTTGGCTCTGTGAGCAACATCTCATCAGAGGCTTTCAGTGGACTGGCTGCAGGTAAGACATGTTCTGGGTGCTGCTATTTCTTCATGCTGCATGGACATAAGACTTCCATGTCTTTACTATGTGCACAACTCTTTAAGTGCTCAGTAGGCACCACCAGTTCATCACTTAACATCTAGTTCTGAGAAATTTCTAGTGTGTTTTTTTTATCTGTTCTTTGAATTCTTTATTGTCTGACAGCACTTGGGTCAGAAAAGCCCGAATTTGATGTCTTTAACTGGGTAAGCTGAAAGGCTGTCCTTGCAAAATGAAGCTTTTTACTTCTTGAAATGCCCTTGAGAGACTAGTGCTGGGGTTCCATCTTCGTGAACACAGGAGCTTCAGTGAGTGGTGGCTGCTCAGAACAGAGAGCTCCTATGGCTGTGATAAAGTTAATTTGTAATGGCTAAATTGTCTCCTTTGCCCTCTAATTAGTACTGCAGTGTACAATGATGTGGTATCAAACCGCACCCTGTTGTAGCAGAAAAGGTTTAAGCAAAAGCCATCTGCTTTATCATGTAGCCCCAAACCCACTTCTCTTTGCTGTTCCTGCAGATTTTCATTACAAGCACTGACTTCATGCCTGTTACATGTCAAAATTAGCTTTGCTAATCTCCCAGGTTTAGCATAGTATTCTTTAGTGCATGCTTATTAAATCATTCAGTTGTGGTGTTGGGCTGCTGTAGGTTAAAATTGGTGCCTTTGTTTCCGTGACTGTGGCGTGTCCCTTGGAGCCAGAGCAGTGGGATAGCTGCAGCAGAGAGCTATAGCTATTGTTTCAAGGAGAATATGTTTAGGAGCTGACTCATGATCCTTGTCTGGCAGCGAGTGGACTGAAGTATTAAGGAGAGGTGGGGGTGGAAGTGCCAGCTGCAAGTTGATCTTTAGTCTCCTCACAATTGCTTCCAGAGGCAGCTGCCCATTTGTCTTCCAGTCTCTGAGTGCAGGTCTGGTGGCCTGCCGTGGGTGGGGGCGGGGGGAAAGGGAATTTCTATTGTGACTGATGTACCAGTCTGAAACTTTGTGAAACCTGGTACTACCCAGAGTATGTTTATGGGGTTTTTATGTTCTTTCTGCATCCCACAGGCCTTCACACTGCTGAAAGACATAAAACTTGCATCCGAATTCAGCCTTTCGAGGTGGGTGCTGTCTGCCTTAAAATGCAGCACTGCTTTTTGTCTCCTAGCTTAAACCTTCTTTTTTGTTGATGGTGGAATGGACAGACAGGATCCTCTTGCCTCTCTCCTCTGTCTTGTACAGGCAGCTTTGTTCTTATGCAGAAAGTTTTGGCTAACAGATTCAGCTGCATCGGGGTTGTCCCTGTGCTGTTCCCATTGACATAACATGCCTTGTCTAGTTTAATCCTGCCAGTAGGCTTATGGGCAGGATGGCAATTGATACTTTCTGCACATTTACGTTGCTGTGTATTGTCACCAGACATGTCAGGGTGCATCACTTTCACCCCAGAACTGGTGTCATTGAGTAGCGAGTGCTTGTGTGCCTGTCCAGCACGAGCAGCGGAGGACACCTGGTTGAAATCCAATTCCCTGAATTGGCACGTGGCCATGAAGCAAAGTCCAAAGATCCCACTGTGAAGTGAGCTGCAGGCTCCTGAACGACTGCTAAGAAGAGCTGGACCCTGCTTGTGTTATCTGAAAGACTGTGCTCTGGGACTGGGGGGTTCAGCACTGCCTTACCCAGAGCACCACTACCTGCTGCTGGTGCTCGCAGTGCTGGACTGCCCACAGCACCTGGAACATTGACACCTTCTCAGAATATCTGTAGCTCAGCAAATTCATTTTGAGATGCCAGGAGTAAAGCTTGCGAATAATGTGTGTAGATATCCTCAAATGCAATGAGTGTGTACTGAAGTTAACTCTTTATCACAGTGCGTTGTACAGAATTTTGCCTGGTAATGAAATTGTCATGTGGAAAGTTTTGTTGTTCGACTGCTGCACTTGAGGCAAATATCTGGTGGGCTTTACAGGATATGAGAGAGACTTAGCTCAGTGCATGTAAGGTGAAATCACCCTTGGTCCGACCATTTACACCTAGGTGCAACTCTTTTGTGCTAGTTCTGCAACTCTGCACGTTTATCTTCTTAATTTCAGAGCATTCTGAAAGTACAGAATAGTTGCAAAATACACCTGAATGTAATTTATAAAAGCATATTTCATCTAATAATTGCATAGTACCTGCTAGGAGCGTCTGTTACAAAATCAGAGAAGCTTTTCGTCTTCTGGCCTCTGCCGAAAAGCACAGCCACTAAAGGCAGCAAACAGCCTGGTCTGCTCCCTCCAGAGAGCCTGGAACATGAAAGGAGATGGGAAGAAACAACACATTTAAATTCAGAAGGCTAAAAACAAGGGGAGGAGGAGCTGGAAGAAAATACAAAGCAAGAGCTCAACAGAAGCTCTGAGTAGGGGGAGTAAAAAGGTGAAGCAGGACTCAGAGTATAGGCAGCTGGGATAGCTGTAGGGAGAGCAGGTGTGGTGGAGAAAGTGGGATACAAGCATGAGGAGCAGGAGCATTTGGACAGAAGAGAAAGCCTGGGCTGGATTACAGGTGTACACACTGTGCCCACTGGCTGCTTTTCTCCAAAATCTGGAACTGAGCCTCGGAGCCCCAAGGGCCTGAGTTCCTTTTCTGCAGAGGAAATGTGTCACAGCCGTGGGCTGAGTGGGAGCTGCATCACCACAGCCCTGCTATTGCTGTCAATTATTGTTGGTAGAGAGCTGGACTGCAGACTAAGGGGTTTAAATGCAGCTGCTGGTGCCTGTCTTAGCATTGATACAAGTCCAGATGTTAGAAGACCTTTCTCAAAAATTATTTTTAGATAAGGAGGTACATTATAATTCCAGACTGTAGGTATAAAATCAAATCCTCCAAAGCAAAGCTCTGCCACGGATTTGGAACTGCAGCTTCAGTCCTGTCATGTGTCTGCAATGTGACAGTTGTTGCTTACATATCCTCCTGTCTTCACCTGATCCTTGCCTTGTGCCCTGTGCAGATTTATTCTCTGAATCTGCGTAGTGCAGTGAAACTCTTCTCCAAAGGGCCCCTCTTTCCTGTGGCTGAAGGGAATGGGTGGCCTTATGTGGAAATTGCAGAGGGGGCTCAGTGGAGTGCAATGCTGTCCTGGCTGGAAGCAGCTGGCCATGCCGGCTTTTTTTGCAGGAGGTCACTTGTGCACTCCTGTCATTTGGTGCCCAGCATGAATTGCCTGATTGGGATGTGCAGAAATGCTAATTTCCCTGGGACGTAGCTTAGGCTGTTGTTTGCTTGTTTGATACTCAGTTGTGGCTCTGGGGATCAGGTGCACGTGTGGTGCATCCAAAACTGATGGAGCTCTTGTTTTCACCTTGTCAACTTGGACTAAAAAATGTCATATATGTTGTTAACCCTATGTTACAGTCAGGTTGCAAAGATCAGCTCTGTGTTAGCAATATGTGAGGACTCAGCTGGCACAGGTCTCACACACATCTCAAAGGCAGAGGGGAATTCTGACTGCCTCATGTCTGGATTCACTATATGATCACCAAAGAAAAGTATTCTCCCAGTTCAGGATCTCTGCGTCTTCCTCTGCAGATCCACTGATTCTGTCAGGACCCTGCTCACCTGGCACATATCTGCAGAAGTTCCTAGTGCTGTGCACCACACAGTAATTGGATTGTGTGCCTCAAGTAAGACTTGGGACTACTTCTAGAATATGAAGGGGCAAAAAAAATACTTCGTTGAACTAAAAGACACTGGGGTCCTGTGGAAAACACAATAATTCAAAGGAGAGTCAAGTTAAGGTATTGTACATATTTTTTAATGTTTGCCTAGCAGCCTTAATGATTCCTCTGGCATGGTTTTCCATATACTTATTGATCCTTTTGGCATAGTTTTGTATGTTTAGAATATGTACCTATGTGTGCAATAAACTGATCTGAGGTATCAGATTGGGCTGTATTCCCTATGGGATTCTGCTGGGCTGGCACCTGTGCCCTCACTGGTTGTGTGCCCATTTGCTACACCTACTGTCAGTGGAGCTGCTGTGACTGATCCTGGCTTGTTAGGGTTTATTAGTGCATGGGCAGGTCCTTGTGTTTGCACAGTTCCCACCGGGTCCAGAAAGCAAATCTGTTTGGGATATGAGCAAGTTTTCTGCTGGGATTGCTGTCACGGCATGAACCTCGCCTTTCATATTGAAAGCAATGAAGTTAAGTGGGGAGGGAGGGGAAGCAGAGGGGCTGGCTCAGCTCAGCAGCCATGTTTTCCAATGAAATGTGTCTCAGTTGGTTTTGACTCATTAAGTGATGAAACACTTGGTGTTCATTTCCCTCAGCACAGAACTGCAGCGAGGGCCGTTCACTGAGGCCAGGTGTAGTTTTCAAGACTGCCTGCACCGTATAAACAGCAGGAAGTGTTGTCTTGCCTGAGCTGGTCTTTAGGAGGCATTGCAGAAGGGGAGAAAAGCAAGTTCTTGGGATCAGATGTTATGGTGTTGCCTGGCCTCCAGCTGCTCAGGAGGATGCCTCATAGGAAAAGGAGTTGTCCAGGATACCTCAGGGAGCTGTGGTCTCATGCCATGATGCAGTGAGCACCCAAACCTTGCCGCAGTACAAACCCCAAAGACCTCTGTGGTGTTCAGCTCCATCCTTGTGAGCCACAGCTGGCCTGGCTCTGCACAGGGGTAAACCTTTTGAACTCGCATCTTGGGGGAAAAGGCCAATCCCACCCCAAGCATTTTTGGTGGCATGGGTGCATGACAGCACCTTGAGCCACTTCGGGGAGTTTCTGCTAGAGGCTCCAACTCCAGTAGTAAAAGGAACAGACAAATTGGCTTCTGCCATGCTAGTTCCATGTTTCTAATTGTCAGCTGCAGCTTATTGGTATAAGTAGCCCAAAGAAGAGCTAGTAAGGGTCTCTCCTATTGCTTGAGAGACCACGCAGTGACACAGGGGAAAGGAGGGCAGTCCTGCTGCTCCTGCCACACAGCTTTATCCCAACATGCCTTTCCAAAGCCACTGGACATCTCAATGGTCAGAAGAGCAGATTGAGGTGCAGTGGGATATGCAGAAGACACATATATGTGGTCGTGGCAGAACTGTCTCTGTCTAATGTCTATTCTAGTGTCCTCTTGGGCTGTCACTGAGGTCTGCAGAGCTGTGATGTTGTCTGAATTGTTATTTTTGCTGTGGTTGGAGCTGGTTTTTCAGGTCTTTTTCAGCTGAGGAAAAGAAGTGTGTGAGGGGACTGCCCAGAAAGAACAAGTGAATGCTGGCAGCTGTGTGCAGACACTCCATGAGTAGCTGGGCTCCCAGTTTGCTTGGGTTTTTTTTCACTCCTTTATGCTCACTAGCTCCAAGGAGTTTACAGAAGACAAGGCAACAAGATTTGCTGAATCCCTAAAACCCTTCAGTTGCTCACAGCAGTCTTGGAGAAGGATATGGGAGCAGCTTCCACAGGAATTCAGAGCAGAGTGGAAAGTATCTAACAGGCACTTTCAAAAATGCAAAGGCTGGCTCAGGGTCCGTAAGGCTTTTTGGATCACGTTTTGGCTTTTAAACTACAGGGATCCTTAGCACAAATAGAAAACATGAATACTTTGGAAACAAATCAAAAGCAGTCATGAAGTGTCCCTCCCACACCTTCAAATCCTCCTTTTCCTCTCCCTCTCCAGCCTCAAATACCATCAAACATTTTATCCCAATTTCAGCAACTTGGACCTGAAACCTGTTTGCACATGAATTCTACCACCAAAATGGTTTTTTTTTTTTTTTTTCAAGACTGTGTTATTTTACTGGTGCAGGGACTGTTTTCATTAGGAGCACTAAAGCCTTTTGTCACTTAGTTAATGCTGAAGCGAGTTAAGAATCAACATGCAGCTGGCGACGGGTGTTTTGCAGCTGTTCAGACTGTTGCAGGTTACTCCACTTTCTCTTAGAGCTGCCTCCCTCTGACAATGGCAAAGGGAGCAGTTGTATGGCTGCTTTATGCTCTTAAGGGTACAATTTCCCCTCTTTTCCATTTTGAAGGGGTGTCCTGTCCCTTTCTCTCTATCCTTGGCCACCTAGATGAAGTCTCTTCTGGCAACTTTCCCTCTCCTTTGGCTGGGGAGGAGGAAGCAGGGTGGAAAGGGAGGAGCAAACAGCTGTCCTTTAGGTTTCCAATCAGTGCAGCTCCTTAGCAGGCTGGCAGTGTGAGCTCAGTCCTTAGGAAAGCTGTTCTTTCATTCAGGAGGCGGCCTGAGCCAATTCTCCTCAGTCCACGACTGAAGAGGTAAGGAGTTTGGTCCTTTCCAGCTTGTAGGACCATTGCAGCTGGCACAGGCTCCTGTTCCCTGGGTTTGATTCGTGCAGTGCCCTGGAGGACCGTGGTGGCACTGTGGAGGTTAACCTGTCTCGGGACACTGCTGAAATGTTGCAGTGTGTGTGTTTAAATTTCCATCTCTGTGTGAAAGCCACCTTATGCTGAGACTGGCAGTGCGTGTAGGGGAGATACCGGTGAGGTGCAGCATTGCCCAGCTTTGCTCTGCAGCATTATGGGAAAGAGTCCAGGACTTGGTGTCAACAAATTTCTGAGTGTTCTGATCTCTGGAGTGTGTTTTGAGTTGGGAGGATCACAGCTGAAATCTCATTAGCAAATAATAGGCCTGATGTGCAGAAATCTGCATCGCTGACGTCTTGGTCTCACTCTGCCACTTCTGGTCAGTAGGGTTGAAAATTCACCCTTGTGTTTGCAAGTGTGAACACAACGTGGCTGCCCTGGTTTGCAGGTGGTGGTGAGAAGAGCCGTGGCATGCAGTGGCAAGGGGGATTTTAGTGTGTTTGCAGGAGGAATTTTACAGTTCTTCTGGTGTTGCTAGAGAACTTCCCTTTTTGATGGATACAGAAAATGCTGTCTACAACTGGGATTCGAAAGGTAGATATGCCTGTAATGAGGCATCAGGCCTCATTTAGCTGCAGAAAGGTTGATCAGTGAAAAAAGTACTTTTCTCTGGTGCTCTGTTGCTTTCCCCATGAATTTGGGTGTCTTAATACCATCTGTCACCTGGCACACTGCTGAGTGGTCCCCAAATCAGTAGGGTCCTCAAATGTGAGAGCTTGCAGAGGCAGAACATCGCCACTAGCAACAGATGAAAAATGAAGTAATCCAATGGTGTGCTATACTGCCCCAAATTAAATGTTTCCATCTTCAAAAGCGAAGCCCTACCCTCCAAATTCTAAAGAAACCTTGCAAAATGCAGCTGAGCTGCAGGCAGGGACAGATTTGCAGGCAGGGAAGCTGCACAGCCATGGGATTGCTTCAATTTAGATATGGGCATGGGATTTTCTGGCCTTGCAAGCCTCCTGGTCCTCTACCCCTGCAAAAGGCACGCTGCTCTAAGTCAGATACCTGGAGTGCCATTAGCTCCAGGTAGGCTTTCCTTGAATTTACAGGATGTAAGTGGGAGGGACCTCTGCAGGCACTGGAATTTGCACAACAGTTCTGATTGCAAGGAACCCCTGTCAGCAGCTCTCCACAAGTTTTTGGAAAAGAAAAAAAGGATAAAAGAAAGGGGTGGGTGGGGGAAGCCTGGGTTTTTTCCCCTTGTGAGGGCTGAGTTGGTTCTGCAGTGATAACTGTGGCAGGCAGAATAGAGCAAAGGTGCACTGAGGGTTTCTCTCAGCCGGCTGCCCTGCAGCAAGTGGAGCAGGAGCATTGGGGTAAAGCTAAAGCATCAAGAGGTGGGGGAAGACTTTGATTTATGCACTAGTAGGGTCTAGTCAGTCCTTGGTCTGCCTTGTTTTCCTGTTTTCTCTCTGCATTGCTTATTTTTGCCTCCCTGGGTGCTTCTCCCAAGACTTCTCAGATCGTTCACGTTTAATCTCCATGATTTGTCTACAGCCCCGCTCGCTGTAATCTCTGCAGGTCACCGTGCAGGGCATGCTCCGTTCTCTTTGGCTGTTTGCTGCCATCAGCACATCTGATCGTGGTTGAATTTACATCAAAGGAGCACCTGACAAAGCAGCCGGCCTGATAATAGGCTCTGGTTTCTTCTCAGCAACCCAAACAGGTGGAGGCGGGTGAGGGAACGCTGGCAGGACCACAAGGGAGATCGTGTTCCACTTTCATCAGGGCTTGCTTTTCCCTCCTGTCTGACAGAGCACTGGAGACCCCACTGCTGCTGTAAGCTCCCCAGAAACAGAGCTGCCTCTGGAAAAGAGGAAAGCAAGACAGAGGTAGGGCTTGCTCTTCTCCTGCAAAACAAACTCGCCTGCGGGAAACTAAGTAACTCACAAAAGTTCATTTTAAGGCTCCCCTGCAGTTGCTGTGGTAGCTGCAGAAGTACAGCCCCAGAGTTATAGGTGTCTTTTCCCTGCAGAGAGAGCTGGCTCAAATGCCAGGGTCAGGAAAGATGCTACAGTCACAGTGTGATTGTTTGCTGCCTCTTTGGAGCTGGTCACAGAAGAGGCTGAAGGACTCAAGACTGGATTCCCCAGCAAAATGCATCAACTTAGGTGTCAAATAATAGGGATTTGCATTTGCTTTCTGTGTTTATTTATGCTGCCCAGACCATTTTCCCTGTCTTGAGTTTGCTGTTAAGAGCTGATTTTGAATAATTATCATACACAGTTATATATGATTTACACACACACAGTGATTGATACAGGGAGACCTTTCCTGCAGCTGCAATTATTCTGAGAGGTACTGGGTGCTTTTTGGGCTGGTACAAGTGTGTCTCATGAGCACAGTGCACGTGGGGGCCTCTCATCCTTGGTGCTGAAATGGTGGTCAGGGTGCTTACAGAGCCCCAGCTCCTTGTCCTCTGCCAGAAGGAAGACCAGTGGCACCACATCCTGTCTCCTGTAGGTTTCACCTGGCGGTGTTGGGCCCCTGATGCTCTGAGAGCCTGCACTTTTCCAAGGAATAAGTGAGTCTCTGGGCTCTGATCCATCCTGGCAGGCTCTGTGTGCTCACCTTGGGCTGGAGACCTCTGACAAGGGAAAAGGTCTGCTTCCAAAAGGCTGCGAGGGGAGATTTGGAGCAAGGGGATGTCTGTTCATCTGGTGCACCACAGGACATGTGAAACTAGCGTAAGTGCAAGGGACAGGAATGTGTGTGCCAGGAGCTCGTCTCTTCCAGGGCTGTGGCCACCAACTGCAGAGGTCCTGGGTGCAGGAACTGCAGCTCTCCATGCTCTTCTGCACAGAACCAACCTCACTTATTCTTCCATTGAACTCTGGCTAGGAAGCCCCTCTGCAAAGCCTGCGTGTGTTGTGGGGTGCTGTAACCTAGAAGGGATGAGGTGCTGGTGGCAGTGGCTGAAGGATGGAAGTGGTGACTGGAGCTATCCAGTTGCTGCTGGAACTCCCTGGGCTTCCACTCCGAGTGTGCAGGGCTAAAAGCCATATCCACCTTGGAGGGTTTTCAGCTCCTTTTCACTCCAAGCAGGGTCGGAGATGTCTGGTTCCTCCCTGGTGTGAGTGCTGATTCCTGGGAGAGCTGAGGCTGGAAAAGCAGGACAGCCCTTCACACCTCACCTGAGGGACCAGAGGTGCTGTGCTGCCCAGCTGCTCACCCCCAGCCCTGCTGTGCTGATAGCCAGCTGTTTGGGGATTAAAGGAGCAGTTTAAACAAAATAATAATAATAACACTGCACACGGGTTTGATTTATTATGTAGGGACTCGGGTATTCAAATGAGCTTATGATAAATGGAAGTATTGGTTCGTTAAATATTGCTTTGGAGTTTGCCCTCGGGAAGGCTACAGTTCCATACTGTAGCAGTGATTTGAGATAGTCCAAGTTCTTCTTTGGATGGTTTTTTTCTTTACCTTCCAAGGGTTTCTCTGGGTTTAAAGGAATCCTTTAAACACACTTTCAGTTGTGATCTGTTAAAACAATTTCCAGCAAACTATCGCTGCCTGTCTTTGTCTCTTCGTGACATATGAAAACCAATTTTATTTTGTTTTCTACTGTTTAAAACCCAGGCTTGAGTGTGACATTTGGAATATGTGCTCTTTGCTTTCTGCTGTTTCCACTGAGGAGTGTGGTAAGATGTCTGGAAGCTGTGAATTATGAAGGCGAGGTGTGCTGCAGCCTGGCTTAATTTTAAAGTACAGCAGTAAGTAGAAAAACATTGGAAAAACAAGGTGCCTTGCTCCCAGTTCTTCCCTAGCATGTGAAGCAATTGTATTCTGAATGAAAGCATGGGTAAATCTGGATAATCCCATCTTGTCTCTGGTCCCATGTGTAGGGCACTGTTCCTGTCCCAGCTGGCCAGCCTCTGTCCCCCAAGGCATCAGAGCCAGCCAGCAGCCAGCAAACTCCAATATTCAACTCCCAACAAAAAAGGCAAAACAGGAGAGGGGTGAGGCCATCCCACTTGCACTCTCTGGAAGTGCACATGGATAGATGCCTTTTGTCCTCTATCCCAAGGGTTTAACTCTTGGGTGCCCCGGATCTTACGTTTGCAGCCATAGGGTAGGATGCACCTACAGAGCCACAGGCAAGTAGAGGCTTCAAATGAAACAAGGCAGGAAGTGAAATGAGAATCTCACTGTGGCATGGCATTAAATCCTGGATTTGCATTAGGCTGAGTGGAGAGTCAGAAACCTGCATCCCGAGATTAAAAACACCACAGAGCAGCGCAGGCGCCGCTAATTGTGGGTTTACAGGAGAAAGGGAGAAACACGCTGAAAAGTTGGCTCACAATAGCACTTGCTGCATCCTAATCTCCTGGTTCCTTTCTTGCCTTGCTAATAATAAGTAAGACTAATTTAATTTTCACAACATCCCAAATCTGTGGCTCTATGATTCAGAGACTTAATAAGATTCTCTAGCTGAGCCAAGAAAAGCTTAGTGGTTTTGAGCTTACTTTCTGTTGGGTTTCAGTTTCAGGACATTTGTGCAGTGTTGTTGTTTGTTTTGTTTAAAACAAAACAAAACAAACTTGTATTCCATCAGGATTACTAGTGTCTCTCTTTAAATTATTGCATGTGTAAATTGGTTGAGCTGGAGCTGGGTAAAATTTTAAGCAAAAAAGGCAAATTTTGGCAAAATGAAAATGAGTTGTTTTGATTTGCCACACTTTTTTTTTTCTAGCTAGAAAAGAAACAAACCTATTTTGTTTCAGCCTTTTCTGAATAAAAGGCTTTGAGATTTTCCTCTCTGAAGCAACTTTTCATTTGGAATGATCTTCGGAGCTAACTTTTGTTAAAGGGGCTGAAAAGTCAAAGCGAAACATTTGTTTCAGTCAACCCCAAATGATTTTTTTTTTCTTTTGAAACTTTTTTCAGGATTGCCAGCGAACCGAAAAATCAGTTATTCACCCAGCTTTATATCCCATATCCTGATAGAAACTTCAGAGCCCCACCGTGACTGTTTATGTGGTGCAGCTGCCCCTAAGCCCTCCATTTATATGTTGGTAAATTATTCTGCTGCTCGGCGTTGTGCGAGACACCAAACCATGAGTGAGTGCCTGGTTGTTCTCCCTTGGGTTAACAAGGAGGCAGCGTTTTACAAAGCATTGATTTTAACTCTTCTTCTCTGTGGCAGGTGTTGCCTTTGGCAGCCCAGGTACAGTTGCAGGACCTGTTTCATGCCAAAGGCTGTGTGAGGGGCTGGGTTTAAAGCAGCAGAGTTGAGCTTGGCTTTGGGGGTAGCTGTACTTCAAAAAGATGAGTGCAATAATCAAGAAAAGAAAGTCCCTAATTTCAGGGTTAACCACAGTGGAACCCCACATTTAAAATGTGCTTTTCTTATGGTTACTCTGGGTGATAAATTATATATTACACGAAGCTATTGTGTTGTTTAACTCTTTTTGTCAGGGCACATTCTCTCTGTATGGAGAATTATTTGCAGATGGCACAGGGTGTTCTGGAACAACAGAGCCAAATTTGCCTGTTTTACTACCAAAGCTGGTAGAAAAAAGTTTAGATCAGTTGCTTTAGAGCAGACACCATAACCAGAAATGGTTGGTCCTGCTCGCCTGGTAAGGTTTGCAAGTCTGCTGGAGAGGAAGGAATCAGGCCAAATGGATTTGTTCCTGCTGTTTATCTTAAATCTTAATTTAGGCTTAAATCTTGACGCCTCTCGCTTGAAGCATTGAAGCATTTAGAGCAGCACAAGAAAACAGGCTCTATGTGTGAGTGCTCCTGAGGCTGCAGTTTTCCCTTTGTGCCACCATCCCAGGGAGCCCTTCCCAGCCAGCTGGGTGCGTTCTGGCACCCAGAGCTGGTGCCAAAGCCGGTTTTGCCTGGGCCAGGCTGCTGGGCAGACTGGGGCCACCGTGCCTGCTCTGAGCCTGGTGAGCACCAGCCAGGCTGGGATTTCCTGGAGAAGACTGCTCTTTATTTTTCAGTTACATGTTTTTTACCCTCACCTTTGGAGAGCACTGACCCTGCCTCAGGTCAAGGCATGAAATGAAGTTTGTTGGAGCCACATAGATCTGCTCTCCCCCAGGAGCAGCCCATGGACTCTGGGAAGGTTGGTTTTTCTCCCATCCCTTCTAAGGGATGCTTCTGTTTGGCAAGTCCCAAGCCCTTGGAGCCCTTCTCCTTCCCCAGTCTCATTCGCCTCATCTCTTGCACCTCTGTTCTCCATGGGGACCTGCCTGGGAGCAGCTGTGCAGTGGCTGAGCTGGGAGGAAGGTCACGTCAGGAGCACAGGGCGTGGGAGGGGAGGCAGGAATACGAGTTTCTGGCAGGAGGGAGCAAGCTGGGACTTGTCACCTTTCCGAGCTCATCCCCAGGGCCACATTGAAGAGTTGTCCCTCCTGCCCAGCACGTTTCTCTCCCTTTTTCCCCCACTCCTTTGCCTGGGATGACACAGTCCTGGGTTGTCCTTGCTTTCGTGTGTGGGACTCCAGACTGGTTGAACCAATTGGTAGTGGATGATTCACTGGCAAGTTTTGGCCCTTGCTTTGTTCCCTCAGTGTCTGGTTTTGAGGCTGTGCTGTGGCTGCCATTCTGCTTTGCTGCCGTCCCCAGACCCCAGGCCACACACCAGGGGGGTACAAATCATCATTGTGCTCCTCTCTGCAAGTAATTCTGGGTGTGCTGGTGATCCCTAACCCACTAAGTCAAGGCTTTCAATAGCCCAGATTGAGTGGCAGAGGTGACGATGTGATTTAATTTTTCATTTTTTTTGTTCCATCGGAGTTCTTCACTTGGGCTGGACACAGGAAACCATCCAGAATTCAGTTTGTAGCAAGTAATAAGCCATGAGACCGGTGAGGCCACACCGTGTTTGGGGAGTAACCCGTAGCACAAGAGGGATGGAGGGGGTGTTTTAAACTCTGCTTAGAAATTCTGGTCTCTGTTGCTGTGTATCTTCGGGGTGTTATCCAAATGGGGGAGTCATCCAAACAGGTGTGGCCTTGCTGCCACTGTCACCTCTGCCAGAGCTGCATCTGAGAGGGCAAAAAGTGCAAACTGCAAGCTCAGCATTTCCCCGGCCCCCCTGCCCTATTGTTTCCCTGAATCCTTTTCCTTTCCAAGGTGGGAGCAGCCTGGCTCCCAGAGCAGCACGGTCCAGTTCTCCCTCGAGTCAGAGTGCTCGAGAGGTTCATCAGCGGGAGGGACTGCCCCAAGCAATGTGACAGTGACACCGTTGGAGCACAGCCAGCTCGGGGCTGTGCCCGTGGTGTCCCCGTGTCACAGCGTCCGAGGGCTGGCGACAGAGCAGCTGCTGCGTGAGGAGACCACGTGGATCCACAGGTAACCCCAAAAGGCTTTTCCTGTCCTGAAGTTGAGCTGCTGCTCTCCTGACCCCCAAGCCCCTCCTTGGATGAAAGCTCCACAGCTGGGGCCAAGTCTTGCTGCTTGAGCTGGATTCCCTCTAGACTGTGCTGGCCAGCCCCTGTGTGGTGTTTGAGCATCACTGCTGTTTCCAGTTGTACAAATTTCCTACTGGGGGATATGACCTGGGTCCGGACCCCACTCTTGCTTTCATCCAGTGGAAGCCAAAGTCTGGCAGCTCAGCTCACCAGACTTTCTCAAACCCTGGTGTAGCCTAAAGCTGTATCCCCACAGCCACCGTAGGGAGGGAGGATGTTCTGGTGCTTTAAAAATGGAGTTACATTCAGGACAAATGTTCTCCAGATTGAGAATAGGTGCTTCTCCATCCCTGGAACTGGAGCATTAACTGGAGGCTAGAGAAGACAGTGGCTGAGGTGACCCTCAGTGCCATTCAGGGTGGCAGAAGCAGCTTCTTTATGCTGCTGGCTCGAGGAAGAGGTGCAGGAGCAGAGGGCTGGGCTTTGAACTGGAGCCCCCCATCTGTTCGTGTCCTGAGCCAGCTGCCAGCCTCATGTGACAATGCTGCTACCAAACCAGTCAGGACTCAAAGCCCCCCTCATCCACAGCCCCTGGGCTTGTGGCTCCACTGGATTTTCCCAGTGGGATCTCCTCCTTTCCCCCCCACATCCCTTAAATAAGGTTATATTAGGCAGGTCTGCTTCACCAAGATTTCCCACCAAACAGCAGGCAGGGGAAGAAATGCAGACCACATGACAGTGCTGAGGGATTTAGGTGGAGACCTTTGGGTGAAGTAAGGTGCCACTTCGGCTGCCACGATATTAACCCCCGGCAGGCAGGAAAAAAGGTGATGGTAGGTGCGTTTTTCCACCATCAGGGTAGAGAGAAGGGGATTTTATCCCTCCGTGCCTCCCACCCCAGCAGACCCTCCACAGGAAGGAGCAGGCTGACCAAATTAGCTCTGCCAAAGAGTTGTGAGCCAGGCAGTAAACTCCCTTTGGAGCAGCCCAAATAATCCCTCCTCCATGCAAACTGTAAGGCAGTGTGCAAGGAAAGCAAGAGCAATGTTACCTACCTGAGTATTGTGTTCTAGCAAACTTCCAGGGTTTTGAAGCTTTTTTTTTTCTTTTTCTTCCCCCTCTCTAATAAATGCAGAGCTTGGCACAAGCACACCATCCATGTCATCCCTGCTCACACCAGGAAAGGTGCAAGTACTGAAGGCTGTAGGCCAAACTGTATGAAGGAGAGAAAGCAAGGGGAGGAACAGGGTGAGGGGGAGGAAGCCCAGTGAATAGGGGGAAAAGGAGAGGAAACAGAAGAGGAAGTAGTCCAGGGAAAGTAGCTTGAGGTGGAGAAGGCAGGGCCAAAAGAATGGAAAGAAATCCTTGCAGAAATAGGCTATTTGAAAGCTGTTCCTTCTGTGCCTTCCCCTGTCAGATGCTCTAGATCTGGAGATGTTTGGGGAGGAATCAGCTGGCTTTTGGGTACATGTTGCTTGGAAAAGGGAGAGGGAAAGAGGACTAAAAGGAAACCTGTCTGCCCCTGACCCCAGAGCACTTGGTGTACCTGGAGTGCCGGAGGAGGAGATGTGAAAGTCAGTAGGTGTGCCCAGCCCACTGCCACACACAGAGCCCCTGCGGTCGCTGCACGTGAGGCCTTGTGGCTCCTTCCCCCTCCCTGGCCACCTTGTTCTTTGGAGAAGAAGGAAGGGTGGGAGGGAAAACCCATGATCTTGCTGGCCTGCTGCCAGTTGCTAAGGCAGTTTCTTCAAAAGGGAGGGGAGCTGTGCAAGGAGGGAGCTGCCTGGAGAGGAGGCAGATGATGCACACAGGGACCAGGCACAGAGAGGAGCCTGCAGCCACCAGTGATGGAGGCAAATGGGACCCGGGGCTGAGCAGGAGCAGGGGAAAAGGAGCCCACAGGAGAGGGGTGAGGTGGACAGGGGCAGGGGGAGCCAGGAGAAGCAGCTCCTTGCACAGCTCAGCCGTGGAGCCAGCATCCCAGCAGACCTGTCTCAGCTGATGGGTTCGCTGTGGTTCACAGCAGCTCTACGAAGCACTGCCTGTGGCTGGAGGGGATTTTATTCTCCAGTGATTTTTCCCTGCTGTGTTTCCCCTGGTGAGTACAAGATGCATGTGGTCTAGGGAGGCTGGCTGTGCTGTGCAAGCAGGGCTCGCTCCTCTTGCTGATGTTGGGAGGAACACGTGTCCCACATGGATGTGCAGGTTGGAGGCAGGGAGCATTGTCCCTCCTGGGTGAGGCCACCGGCAGCGTGGTGCACAAGGGTGTCTTTTGCCATCGCCTCCTTGCCTCAGTGCTGCGTTTGGGTGTCTTTCTGCCCACACAGCATATACTTAAGCGAGGTCTGTGAAAGCTGCTGGCTGCCTGGCTCCAGCTCCCTGATCTTCCAGTTACTTGGGCCCAGGGAGGAGCTTAGCATGGCTCTTGATAGCCATGGAGTCACTGCCCTGACTCGTGGTGACACCAAGCAGCTCCAGAGCAAAATGCAGACCTGGGCCATTGCTGCTGAGAACAAGCCACTGCCCAGTGCTGTGGTGCCTCTGCCTGGAAACTCCTGGGGCACAGTGGCACCACCTGAGGGAGGGAGGGACTGTCCTTCAGTCCCCAGGGTAGCCCAGAGCCCTGTCACCTCGAGAGACAAGCCACATGCCTCACTCCAGTGTGGTGTTGGTGTGAGATACCTCACACGTGAACCTCATCCAGCCTGTGCCGAGCTCCAGCCTCCTTCCTGCTTCCTCTTGCTCCCCGCACAGGGGCTCAGAGCAAATGCTGCTTGTGGACAAAAGCCTGGAGCTGCCCTCTGGTCGGGGCAGACACTGCAGGGAGATGCAGCTCCCCGCACGGCTACCCCGTCTGAAAAGCCCAGAGCAAGGACTTGCCCTCGCTGAGGTGGAAAGGTGGAGGGCTGGAGTGGGTGGGAATTGCCTCACCTCAGGCCGGGGGAAGCAGGGCTCAGTGCGAGCCTTGGGGCTCTGCGCTGGAGGCAGCGTTCACCGACAAGTCACAAGTGAGGAAATAAGCTCTTAAACAGGAGCAGCTTCGCGAGTGCAGCAGCGGCCCTGCCTCGGGTCAGTGCCCCGGCACCTGGCCGTGTCCGTTCGGGAGCTGATCCCGCCGGGGCCGCGGAGCCTGGGGGGATCCCGGGTGGGAGCCGAGCCCCCGGGGAAGGGTTCGCGCCGTAGCCCCGGGTGCGCTTCACCCCTGCGGGCGCAGCGCCCGCTGAGCAGACAGAAATTCAGTCCCGGGGCCGGCTTTAATTCTCCCACTTCTCTTTCTTTGCGTTTGTCGCGCCCCGCGTCCCCGCAGCCATTTGTCTCCGGGCGGCAGCTGGTGCGGAGCCCTCGGGCGCTGCGCCGTAACACGAGCCAGCTCCCCGCGGCCGGGATGCTCCTCCGGCACGTCGGGAGGGACAACTTGCTGCTTTCCCCTCTGCCTCCTGGCTCGCTGGAATCCAAAATGGAGCAGCCGTGCTCCCGTGGGTGTGGGAGGCGGGCGAGGCGTGTGCAGGGGGTGACTCATGGGCCGAGCACCGCAGCCGCGGCCAGCGCTGAGCGCTCCGGGGCCGCACCAAGTCACAAAGGGCTTCAGCCGAAGGCAGAGGCGACATCTCCCTCGTGGCTGGCCCTGAAAGCAAACACCAGGCACCGGGAGGAGTGGGGAGGGGAAGAGGGCACTGATAAACGAAGCCGTGGATTAAGGTATCAGATGTTTCCTGCTGGGATTTAATGCCCTGAAGGACAGGGCATTCCGTGTGTTAGGAGTGGGCAGGTCCCGCTCTGGGCCCGCCTGGCAGCGCCCCGGGAAGGCGCGCACAGCCCCGGCCAGCTCAGAGCTGCAGCTCCCACCGCAGCGGAGCCGACCATCCCTCGGCACACGCAGTCCAGCAGCGGCCACAGCAGGACTCGGTCACCACGGTCACCTCTCTGTGCTGGGGACAAAAGCCTCACACCGGGAACAGGCCTCGCACAAGGTGATATTTCTCTTGTTCTGCCAGGTGGAGTGGCCTGAGACCGGGCTGTCCCTCCCCTGTCCCTTGCCACCTCCCACGGCTGAACCACCCCCCGCTCCTGCAGCCCTCATGGTGTCTTGCCTTCCCCTGACTGCCCTCTTTCGTGGACGGAAAGAACAAAGCCAGAATTTATTTTAATTGTTTATTGTATAATATAAAACTACAAAAGTAAGACTGCTCATTTCCATGTACATTTGTCCAATTGTTTTTTTGATTACAGCCCATACCTACATGTGAATACAGTAATCTGGTTTCAGATGTCTGTAATATTGCATAGAAAAGGCACAGCTCTAAGGTCTGTGGGAGGGGAAGGGGAAATACAGCCTTTTTTCTTTTTTTTCTTTTTTTTTCCTTTTTTTTTCTTTTTTGACAATAACAAGCCCTGTTCAAACAACCATGCACTGAACATGTCACACTATTTACACCTTTTCCAGAATCTTGGCCTCTGCAGGCACTAGTATGGAATACGCTCAGAACTAGATAGGAGTTGAGGTTGGGATTTTATCTGCAATATGTGTTTTTAAAGAGGTTCCAGAACTTGCATTAGGCTTATTTTCAGAAAAAGAAAAAAGTGCTTAAAAAAGAACTAATTTATTTTAAAATGTTCAGTCTCATTCATTAATTAATAGAATACTGAAAGCAACTTGCACAGAAGCAGGATACTGAAACCTGATGGGGGGGGCAGAAAAAAAGAACAAAACCAAAACAAAAGAAACCCTGTAATAAGAACAAAAAGTTCAAAACATGCCAGAATGAATTAAACCACTTGTCAGACAGGACCCATTGTGATTTACTCAATTTAATGGTAATAAAGAGTAAACTTTGGGTTCAAAATTATCAGTTTTCAATAACCCAGGCTCTTACCACACAGCATTGATGAAAAACCAAATTACCTTGCACAAGGTGTGAATTTCTCCTGACAGTGATTGCTTCAGACGGTGGCTCTGCTGTCTTGCTCTCCCAGCTGGCTGCAGGAGGTGCCGGATGGATGGATGCTGGACAGACGGTGCTCTCTCCAAGAAGGTTGTTCCCTTTCCCTTGCTCCCAGGGCTGTGAGGTCCTGCCGGACTCCGGAGGGACTGTGGAGCCCCAGGATGGGCTGGTCAGACACACAGAGCCGGTGGCTTGGGCTGCCCGGGGCAGTCAGAACTCCTGCCCAGCCCTACCTCCGGGCAAGGACACGGCATCAGCTCTGGCACAACTCCTGCGGCTGGAGGGAACATCCTGCCACCTTCTATGGGCATCCAGCCCCAGGGACTTCTGCTGGGCCTCCCATGGATGTTTAAAAAACAAGGAAAAAAACCCATCTTTTCTAAACCTTTCCCAGGCCAGCATGATGGGGATGATTGCATTTGCTCCTGCCTTTGGTGGCAGATTCCAGTAGCGTGCCAAGGGAGGCCCCTCTCACGAAGCCAGTGGGGGTAGGAGGCTGATTAGGACTAATTTTGAACATAAGCCTGTCCCTCCTCCATACCTTTTTTTTGCATATTTCAAACAACCAGACCCATATTAGAAAAAGAGTGTAGGAAAAAATTAATCCTGTGATCCATGCATATCCTGACTGGAACTCAATTCATTCTTTCTGAATCTGGCTCCCATACCCTTTTTCATACAGATTTACATTCCTACAAGAGGATACATTCCTACCATACATTCTGTACATGTTACAATCCAGATGTTGTTAGCTTCACAATAAAATAAATATATTTACAGAAGAAAAAAAAAAGAATAAATAATTTATGAAAAAAATCACTTCAAATCCAAAGCTCTCTTATTCTGCTCCCATCTTGTCACTTCATTGCACGTTAATGTCAATCTCCATCCCTCGTGTAGGTCTCAGAGAAATTCCATGCATGGCTGCTGTTGGGACCATGGCACAAGCCCTGCTAGAGACCGTCAGTGACTGTGCAGGGAGAAAGTCACAGCTCAGCCCTTCCCACCCTGGTCTGCACCAGCCTTCCCAACCTTCTGCTGAGTCCCATAAGTCAAGTACCTTTTTGTCCTATGGGTTTCCTGTGTGGGCTCTGCACAGGACACACGCTTCAGCACCAAGAAGCCACAGACACTGCCTAGAAGTGGCAACGTGGATTTAGAGCTGGGCTCCTGTTCTCTGGATACAAAACCTTCAACTGACCCCACTTAGCAGCACAGCTGTCCAAAAATGGCACTGATGGGAGCTTTTGCCTAGCAGGTGGTATTTGAGTAGTTACAGAAGTAATCCCAAAAACAGGCAGCTCCAGCATCCTGCTAATCAGTTTTTAACCACGGTAAAGCAAGTGCCTACCAAGTTCCCGTGTGAGCCTGGTGCTCAGGTTTGTGCAGGATGTGTTTCCCGGTGCTCGAGGTGCAGGGTCAGGCAGGGCTGTGGGTTCTCCTGCAAGGGCTGAGGACTGCTGTGGAACAAGGGCTGGGTGGCAGCTAGAGCTGTCCCCCTCCTCCCCACCTCCCTTCCCCTGGTCCCTAAAGCTACAGTTGGTCAATGGTTTTCTGTTTGAAGCAATCACTTACTTCCTCTTTAGTCTGTGTAATGACTGCAAATCCATCAGCATCCCAGGGCTTCACGGATTTCAGCTTGGGAAAAAGAAGAAAGCAAACCCACCCCCCCATGCCCTCCTCCCCCAGCCCCATCTCTCCCTGGCAGATGAACTGGGAGCCAGAAGCGCCTTTCGCAGCTGTACATGATGCATTTCATTTCGATTAGGAGTTCCTTCATTGCAAAAATGTATTTGCTCTCATCCTGTGTCTGTGTGCATATCTATGTTACATCTATCTATATACTAATAAATATATATGGCCCGTTTTAAAGTGCCAATTTATAAAAAGCCGCCTCCTTAAAAGGCAGGCAAGACCCAATTTCATCCATGACAAGAAGGGAGCAGAATTGACTGAATATTGCCAAATGACGTAAAACATAATTTAAAATTTCTTAAATAAATATAAAAGTTATTCCTAAAGAAGCCATAGGCATGTCAACAATATAGGTTGTAACCGGCACTCGACAGCTAAAGTACCATTGGAAAACTAAAATGCCATAGCAACTTCAGCAATAGGCATGATACATTGCAAACATTTTTTTCTTTTTAAATTAAATGTACACCACAATGAACTTAGGGAAAAAAAAAAAAAGCTATTGGTGCAGTAAGAAGACTTCTCAGGTGTTACGGGGGAGGGGACCATGCATAGAAAGCTGTGTCTGTATATTCGTTGTAAAACGGGTCTATAAAGTGTAAAGCAGGTAACACAGTTGATACAAGAACCCAACTCTATACGAGATGCCAAGTGGTGTCACACGAGTGGCTCCAGTTTCGACAGCAATGGATATTAAAGCAAGTCCATCCAGTGCAGGTACGAGATGAGCTTCACTGCAGTAATACTGAAGTTGCCTTTTTCAGCACTTAGCACAGTGAGGTGGGAGAGGGAAGGAGAAATGCTCCAAGAAAGGGCGAGCGGACGCTCCCAGCCCCACTCCTCTGCCCGCGCCCATCAGTCAGGGAGAGATGCCAGGGGAGGCTGGCTCTTGGTGGGCTCTGGGCACGTTGCTCCCCCTCACACCATTCCCAGGAGCTCCGGGTGAGGAGGTGCCGATCTCCGCCGGGTTAAGGCTCCACGTCAGGCGGGATGGGGGCCTGGCAAGGTGGGCGGGCTTGGGGACAGCGCCCAGCCCCAGGCAGCGCTCAGGACCTCTGGGGGTCAAGTTCCACAACTGTTTCCTGCCAACTGCTTCACATACGTGTTGGAAAAGGACATGGCTCTAAGTTTCAGGAATCACAGTAGTGCGCAGCGGGTACAGCAGGGAGTAAACACTTGTGAAACTCCGACAGAAGCAGCTCCCAGCCCTTTCTTAAAGCACTTTTTTTTTGTTTGCATTCAGGGAAACCGACTGCAGGCTTATTTGATCCAATTTTCTCTTTGCACCATACACATATAAAACATTACAACTCTGTATAAAAGTACAAGTGGTTCTTGTACATCTGAATTATGCAGGAACTATGTGAGCAAATCCTATCAAAATAGCTATTTTCTTTGTGTGTATAAACAGCATTTGTTTTTAGAAAAAACAATATCATAAACTGCAGAATCTGTACAAAAATATAAAATAAATTTGGGCAGCAGTTTCTAAACAGCCATGTAAATGCAACACTTAAAGAGGAGCAGGTTAATGCCTCCAAAAGGCTGAATTGCTAAAGTCAACCTATACAGGGCTAAAATGGCATTGAGATTATCTAAATAATAAAATTTTTTACCTCTTGCAATAAAACTTATAGAAAAAATAGACAAGTATGCACATGCAATTTACAGCTTTCCCCAACATAATCCTTGTGCTTAGCTTTTACCTTTTTTTTTCCTTTTTTTCTTTTTTTTTTCTTGTAATAACATAACATTGTCTAGAATACATATTCTTTCCTATACCAGGATATTCGGTCTTCCTTGAGGAACCACTTTGAAAAAAATACATTAGAAGTGGTCATACATGGATGAAGGCACTCCAACTCTGCTCGAAGCAAAAACTAGTGTGATCCTTTTCTTTTCAAAAAAGGCAAGCAAGGATGCATGCACAGTGCTGTGAATCGGGGCTGGGAGGGACTATGGAAATACTACCAAGTGTATATACTGGTACTTAAAATTTAAAAAAAAAAAAAAAAAAAAAAAAGTTGCTATATTTCTAATATTTTAAGACCCAACAAGCACCTCCATGATGTGATCCAGTTCTGTGAGATCCATTTTGAAAGGCTGATTTGGAGTTACTGGTTGACTGCTGTACGGAGCGAGAGTTTTTAGGAGCTCATCTGCTGAGACAGGAGCCATTTTTGAGGCAGCCCCCGTGGCAGACGTGCAGGGGTCAAAATCATACATGGACGTATCAATGTCAGCGAACAGAATGTCATCCAGGGTCAAGTCTGTGAGGAAACCTGTGGAAGCTGTTATCTCAAAGTTGCCAGGCAGGGGGTCCATGAGTTTGGATTCAGCCGTTCTGCTCTCCGGGAGGCCCTCGGGCTTGTGAATGTTGGACTCGCTGGGCTGGGCTTTAGAGTCATCAGCTGCTGATTCGGCTGCTACTGCCTCTGCGGAGGTAGGTGCTGGACAAAGTTCCTCGATTTCGTCCAAGGCTGAGGAGAAGCTGTCCTTTACTGGTTGGAGAGCAGGAGGTGGTGGCTTTGTTGGACCTTCGTGCTGGACAGCCGGGGAAGTGCAAAAAGTGTCGTCCTCGAGCAAGGAGGCCGGGGTGAGGCAGGACTCCAGGGGCATAGTGCTTACGAAGTCGGTGGGGAGCAGGGGCGGTGAGGCCAAGTGGCTGAACGCCGGCTGCGCCTCGCGGAAGTTGTCGCTGAGAGGGTCGGCAGGCTGCGAAGCGGCCACAAACATGGGCCTCAAGCTGCCTTCTTGTTTGAGTTCTTCCTGGATTCGCCTCAACATGTTGTTAATTAAAACTGTCTTTTGCAAGCTTGGCTCGGTTAATGGCCTGTGGTTATAAAGTTTCATAAGGGAAATGTTGAAGATAGTCTGACGCTGTAAGGTGTAAGACACCTTAGAGGGACCGTCAGTGGGAGACACCACTTTGCCTTCCAACCCATCTTCATGCTCGTCAAACTTCCGCTTTCCTCCTTTCCCCAACATATATCTGCAAGGGAAGAGAGGAGACCCATGAAGACAGCAAAGCAAGAGCACATCTGTCCACATCAATATCTCGCTCCTGGCCCACAGCAGCCTGAGGAGCAAGCAGCAGCCACCTTAATGCAGGGCTCTGGTCCATCCATGTTTAGGCATGGCTGCGCTGGTAAATTCCAAGCAGGAATTCAAACAGCACCTACAATACTCAAGATCTTGCATGCTTGGCAGCAAATTTCCTCTTCCTTACATTAAGCAAATGCCTATCCATAGGTGCACAAGCCATAGGCACTGTACTGAACGTTTCCTTACATTCCCTGACTGAGGCAGTGCTATGCCTGGGAATGCAAATGGAAAGCACCGAGGTTCTCACAATGAATTTCCTCTTTTATACAAAAGTGTGTTCACGGGGGAAGGGAAGCGAGGCTCAAGCAATTGTGTGTTGAGAGAAGCTTTCCCAGTGAGGCTGGGAGATCCAGCCCTTTGGTACACCAGGAAATACACACATGGGTTTATTTAGCTGATCGCCTAAGAACTGAACTACCAGAGCAGGAAATGCAGTTATTGCACTCTGAATTAGATAAATTACAGATGAAGAAGAAGATCTGTCAAGTCTTTTAGTCTAATCCCCAAGACCACTCTCTGCACTACACTCTGCTGCTGTTCAGATGGCAGAGTTTGAAGGAAACAAAGGGGATTTTACCAAACTTGCCCCGCATTATAAATAATTTCTGAGCTAAGATTAAGTAGGGCAGTTCAATCCCCAGTGCCATCTCTTCCAGGATGTTTCAGAGTGCCTGGAAATGCTCCTCTACACAGCACAGTCCCAACCTCATTTTGTCACCATTATTTTTGTGACACAAAGATCTCCCCAAATGCAGAGGAATGAAGGAATCACTGTGCTGTGACAGTAGCATGACCTGACGTTATGCTCTCTCGTTTTCCCAGGTAGATTGGTGAAGTGCTGGAAATCTAACCCACTCACTCTTTTAACAGGATCACAAGCAGCTCCCTGTTCATTCCTGTATCCCTCCCCTCTGTTTAACAAATTCTTCTGGCATGAAGAATTCTGCCTTGCTTAAAGGGAAAAAAAAAAAATAAGTGGAAGAGGTTTTCCAGCCACAGCTATCCAAAAAGAAGTTGCAACAGCCATACAGATTTTTATCCCAGACCTGAATTCTCTCATATTATGTAGCAATCATCTGGGAGACAAAATTTGCCTTCCTTATTTGAGTAAAATTCCCAGTCCTCCCAGTGGGATTAGTGCCTTCAAAATGACTGCACTAGGCAGGTCTAACGCAGTTTGATGATCGCACACCAGTTCTGCAGACAGACAACATAGTTAAGGACCTATAAACATCCCCAAGAATGACTGACAAACATTTAAGAGCAAAGAGCCCCCTGGAAAGCAGAAGAGGGGGCAAAAGAAGTCAGGGTTTCAGTGCTAGGAGAGCTTCAGAAAGCATTTGCTGGGTGGTAAATCCAAAACTCGACCAAGTGAAGTGAGCCTCTTCTGGTTAAAAATAAGTCTCAAATCCAGATAATTTTCTAGCATATTATGCAATTAAAAAGAGAAAGGCGGGGGGAGGGAGCAAGCTGAGCAGAGCTGAGGAACAGGTAGGCTGCCATCCAAACTCCTTGGCCGGCTCCCAGCAATTCCTGCGCCTGGAATCTTGGGTGAACAAAACCCCTGAAGTTTAGCACTACTGCCGAAGTCTGGTTTTTCTCTGCTCCCTAGTGTCACTTCCATGGACTACTCCGGAGCTCTGCACATGGTTTGGGGTGCAAGCGGGGGGCTTTGCTGTTCCAGTGTTCACAATAGATGCATCTCCTTCACTTCAGACAGATAAGAGCAAGAAAGGGAGGACTGGGCTAGCAAGAATCAAAAACCCTACCCAATTCCAGCACGTTCTTAAAGCAGCAAGGGGTTAGGAGGAGAGTTAGCAGCTTTCCATCCCTTCCTGCTATCTCCTCCCCCTGAAAGACAGACTCTGTCCTAAAGACGTACCAGTGCTCCTTCCACAATACTGTATTTAAAGAAGATATTTTTTAATGGCTTGGGAACTAGAAGAGTTTGAAGTTTGTCAGCCTCTGCCAGGAATGTATAAAAACACTCACTGCACAAAGCAAACCTTTTCCCCCATGATAAAGAAAACAGCCCAGGCTCCGTTCCCTGTGCTCATTTATTAATTATTGCCTGGTGACATTGCCAAGCATTTTGAACAAACCCAATCGAGCCCATTTCCACCCAAGATTGAGGTGCTGGTAGTGAACACATTTTTAAAACAGATCAGGAAGAACTGTGGGATCAACACTAAGTAAATACTACGATAACCTCACTACGTCATTTTCCAGGAAGCTCAGAAATGATTCAAGGTTTCCTGTATGTATGACTGTCAAGCTTTCGCATCACACTCAATCTTGATTCAGAGCTTGCCCTTTTAGAAGATAAAATAGATCAGGCAACTCCCAGTCTCACCTTCTAGCTTTTCAGCACAACTTTCAGTTTCCTTTTTCCCCCACTAACACTCTCTGAAGAGGGTTTAACCCCTAAAGCACCAAAGCAGGATGCCAGCCTAAGCATGGGGGTTTTATTCCACCAAGGAGAGGGCTCAAATAAAGCACTGCTAGACTCTCAGGTTTATAAAGTTTTATTTTATCCCCTTCTCCTCCAGCGTGCAAATGGGAATTGTAAAAAACATTTTCCTACAGTTTCCATAAATCACTTTATTCATGCCAAGCAAAGCAAGGAGGTGGAATCTTTTTAGACCAACTGATAGAGTTGGTGAAACCAGACATGCTTGGGGGCTTGCAAGTTTTTCTGTGGCTCTCAATTAAAGGAACTTCATAGTTTCTGACCACTGAAGCTTAAGACAATGTTGCCTGCTTGTTCTTTCCAGTTCAAACCATCTCTTCCCTCCTTCAACCAACCAGTTTCATGCCTGCATTAAAGAGATCAGTGTTGTATGTCTTAAGATACTGAATAACACTTACAGAAAAAGCAAGCTGTACAATACCAGCATCTGATCTGAGCCAGTTCTGCTCACCTCAAAAACTTTGCTCCTAGCCTTACCACCCAAAGCTCCTTCTGGGAAAACAAAAATGCCACACTTAAAATATCAGCTTGACCAAAGATCAGTGCAAAATCAGACAAACCCACACCATCCCAGACGTCAAAAGAGTTGTCCAACCAAGTCATACAGCTGTGACGGGGGCAGCCAGACAACACCAACCCACCCAAATGCAGCACGGGACAGGCAGAGATAAAGGGTCATGTGCATGGAGGGTCTTTCATGCATTGATTTTGGCTGAGCAGCAACCTCAGCCAGACATATTTCTGCTGCTTTTTCATCCATTTCTTAAACATAATTTTGAGGGTGGGTGTTAAGAGTTGAGACTGGACATGGCATTGCAGCTGTTGTTGTAATAAGGGGCGTTGCAGGGCTTTGGTCTGCCTGTGAGTTTTCAATGTTACTTAGGTATGTGGAACCAGAAAGCTGAAGAAAGACAATGGAATTTATCTGGGGATTGGGCTGGGGGAGTTACTTGGAGATCTTCCCCTATATTATCTACCAGTTGGCTCCAGCTCTGGAAGATCCAGAACCAAAAGCTAAGCCATTGTTGCTGAGAAAGATACAACTTGCTTTTTTGCCCATTTAGGGCGATTGCACGCGCCTCAGTGCCAGAGAAACCCTAGCATTGTTTGGGAGTTGTCTTTTCTTAATTGAAAACCAAAAGTAGTATATTTTTTTTTCCTATTTGCATGTCATTTAGCTTCCTTTTATTGGCTCTGCATGCTCTTCAGACAGAGCTGGAAAAAAATGCAGTTGGGGCTCAGTAGAAGAGATAATCAGCCTGGAGCGGATGGTTCTCTGGAGTCAACCCCCATCGATTAAACACAGAAGAGCTTGTGCAATGCCTGTGTCTCTGAGCCCACTTAGTGATGAATCCTTTGCTCTCCAGAGGACAGAGGTACGTGCACACTGTGAGAGGAGCACTGTGCTTACTGATTGTGCTTCGGACACTTCGACACCGCTGGACTATTTCTGAAGTCTTTAATAACCAGCACTTAGGCATAGAAAAGCACCAGATATGCAAAAAAAGAAAGGGTGATTTCACTCACCCAATAACAAAAATAAGCTTTAATGTTAATTCCCAAAGACTTTCAACAATTAAGTTTAAAATATCTCTCAAGACTGAGGGCTCTTCTTGGAAATCAATTCTACAGGCCCTCCTTCCCTGATCAAGACAGACAGGAAGGGAAAAAAGAAGAAGGAACTGAACCCCAAGAGGAACAGCAGAAAAGGATTTTTAAGAAGTCACATTTCCACTCACAGATTTACACCACCCCCTCAGTCACTCTAGAGGATGCACAGCTTATTAGAGTGAGGTTACTTTTAGAACAAACACCACGTTGCTCAAAAAGGTAAAAGCATCAAATCCCAGAGTCCACGGGCAATCACTCCTCTCCGTGCAGCCAAACACCGAAACACAGGTGTGAACCACAGGGGCTTGTGCGTGAAGGGGAATTTAAAACAGGACGAGTCACTTTCTGAAATCTTAGGCAACTAAAACCACACGGGAAAAAGAAGGAGAGAGAAAGAAAAAGGCAACTTGGGGGAATTAAACACTACTTTACACGTGTACATGAAAAAAGCCCAAAAAACCCCACAACACAAAGGCTCCCCATAAGAGCCCCCACAAAGTGCAATGAGAGCACTGAATTTGCACACTTCATTCCCCAAGGTTTCACAAACCTCAGATGTAAGTAAACCTCCCAGGGTTTCTTGGAGAACCTATCCAGTGAATTATGCAAGTGCTTTCTGTGTCACTTCTGGCACATGAAATATAATTTTCCTCTCCTCCATCCTTCACTCCTCATCCTTGAGGGTTCCACTGGTTGTATCCTGGCCCAACAGTAGTCAATGGGTGTTTTGTTACTGACTTCAGCAGAATCGGGATTTGGCACAGATAGCTGCAGGACCAAAATAAAAAGGCCTTTTATTGCCAACTGGGTTCAACTGGTAAGGCAAGGGCCAGAACGTCTGAGCTAACAGAGGCAGGTTGAGTTGCTGTGAGGTATTTCAGAGCTGCTGGATCCAGCCTGAGGGACCACCTGAACTTGTAACCAGTCTCCACAACTTCAAAGCATCTGTCCCCTAGAGCTAGGGAGGCAAACCAGTAAATCCCTCCCTCTCGCTGTCCCTGTTTCCACATCCCCAAGGCCACAGCAGAGAGAGAGAGAGAGTAGACACATCTGTAGAAGACCCCATGGGCTCACCCACCACAGAATGATGCTCCTCAGCCTGCAGGATCCTGGCAAAGCAGAGCAAACCTGCAGCTGGGAGCACAGACATGTGAGAGCACTGGCACCCTCCTCCCATTCAAAGTTACACAGCAAAAGCAGAGGGGAAGGCCAGTCCAAACCTGGCAGCCTCTCCCAGCCTCGCTCAAAACAAGGGGGAAAGCTGAGGTATCAAGGTTTAACTCTGGGACTGGAGCGGATAAGCAACATGGGCTTTCAGAGGTGACAGCCACAGCTCGATGGAAATCACCCCTCCTTGGGGATTTCATCTGCTGACACCGGAGTGTTTAAAGCCTGGCACGGCAGCATCCCCGGGAGCTGGGACAGCCTGTTCCATGCAGAGCTGCACGGCCACGCTACACTCCCTGTGCTGCAGCTGGCCTGCAGGGTGTGCGCCGATCAGTCGGGAGGGGGGGATGGTGGAGCTGTTCTTTTTTATTTTTTTTCCCCACAAGGCTGCTTCTCAGGATCTGATGCACTTTTTACTTGCTGGAGTGTAGTGCATCCATGTTGCCTGGTAAGAATTGTGTCTCATGTCACATGTGAGTTAGGAAACAAATCGCACAACCCCCGAAGAGAGGTAGAGGGAATGGAGCTGTGCAGAGGTTTCTGTCCTCTCCAGAGCCAGTGCTCAGACATTCCGCATTTACGAGGTTTGTTTTCCCTGACACATTTTACATTAATTCTGGCTGCCCTTTTTTATTTTTTTTTTTTTTTAACTGAGTGAGGTTTAATAAGCACTTACAAAACTTGCCTTTAGAGTAGATAAAAAATTGGCCTCCTGGGTAGCTCTGTGCTTCCAGAGAGTATATGGGATTGTTTCTATGTTTGCAAGTCTTCACTGCAAGGCTGTCAATGCCAGCAGTAACTGTAAGTGGCAGGTATTTCTCACACATATTTTACAAGGACCTAACTCTTTCCCATCTCCTGTAGAGATGGGTAAACCTCAGCTCTTCCAGAAGAAACAGAGAGGCAAGTAAAGCTCCTCAGCACCCCACTCCTGCATTTAGCAGGAAAGGCAGCTTCTCCCTCCCTACAGAAGCACAGCCTTAGCCCCCTGCTTCACCTCTGAGTGAAGACCAGTTAGCAAGCTGAGTGACAGGGGTCTTTTCTACTCCCCAGTTAAAATCAAAATAAGAAAGAAAACCACAGTGGGTGGCTCTCAGAGGCTAATCTAAGTAGGATTTAGTTAAGGACTGTGCAAGGAAACCTCTGGCAAACAGGAGACAACAGAGGAAGCTCAGACTCTCATTTGAGAAGCATCTGAAGTCGTGCAGCTCTCATGGGGTTTGCCTTTGATACTCAGAGCCTGGAGTCCCCAGGTCCCCGAAGGAGTGTCCATGTTAATCAGAAAGTAAGGTGAAGCCTTCCCTAGCAAATAAGCAATGCAATTATAAAGCCAGTCAATAGTGTAATGCCAGCCAACGTGTTCCAGCGATATTTTGAAACTGTAATCTGATCCTACTGTTTCCATCCTCGTGCCTTGCCTGCTCTCCCTTGTTGCATACTGTACTATTTGAGGCCCAGAGGGCAAAGCAAGCTCTTGCTGTTTGTTCATGATCAGAAACTGCATTTGGAGCGAGAGCTCTGTGTGCGCCGCCCACACCACTTTCTTGAGAGTTTCTTAAACTTGCAGCCCGCCGGAGCCCTGCTAGAAGGATCTCTGCAAAACAACCAAAAACACAAACTCCACTTCTGCCTTCAGTTTCCAGCTCCTTTCCACCACACTAAAAAAAGGCAAAGCCGCAGTCTAAGGCAATCTCTGACTCTGCAGTGTGTTAAGCCTTGCAGGAAACATATGCTTCTATTAAATTGGAAACAGTTTCTAATGCTGTCAGTTTGCTAAATGTAACATGTTCCTCTGGAAGAAGTGGAGCAGTTTTAATGTTTTTGACTAACTGCACACATCCAAACAGAGTACGTCTGATAAAGCGGGAATTGGCTCCAATAAATATAGCTTAGAATAAATTACTGCCTCATTAAGTAATTGTTTGGAAAAAGGACAGCAGGTTTTCTAGATTATAGCCATGTTATTAAGGGTGTTTATAATATTAGGAATTCTATCAGGGTAGCAGAAGTTAATGCAAGTTTAAATCAGAGGAGCACTTGTTAGCTCGTTAAAGCATTAAAGACTGCCCTGGCAGAAGCAGAAGGTGGACAAGACCGCACAGGTTCAGTGCATGGAAAGCCAGCAAGGCACACTGCAAACCACTGAGAGGCTGAAGGCAAGAGCAAAAGCCCTGAGCAACTCTGACAACACCTTTTCAGTACCAAGCGAGAGGGAGGATACACCTGTGTAGCACACCAAGGTTAAAAAACATTTATTCAAAATAGGCTTTATGCACATACGGGAAGGCAGTTGTCTTTACTGGAGAAAAATAGAACAGGTTTGGACTGCCCAGCAGAACTAATTTCTGTCTCAAAGATCTCAAAGCTAAAATGTCAATTCTCACATGTTCTGCTTCAGACAGGACTTCCCATGTGCTTCCTTATAAAACAGAGCCCAGAAGATGCAAACAAGCCCCCAACCTGCCCTTTTTTGGTCTCGTCCTTAAGTGGAAGCTTTAGGAAACACACCATCTATGATTGCCAATGCTGACACAGCCCTGCTGACCACCAACCACGTGCTTTGAGCCAGATCAGGGTGGAGAAGTCCCCCCTTCCCACTGCCAAATCTCCTTTACATCCTCCCCCAGAATGGCTGCACACACCGTCCACTCACAACAGTGCCTGAGCCACACCAGGGCCCTCCTCCCTGGGGTTCAGCTTAGCTGGTGCTCTGTGCTTCAGAGAGTCACCAAAAAGAGCCTGGCTGAGGCTATTTTGAATTTTGGGTCTCCATGTGGCAGTGTTAAGGAAGCAGCCAAGTGTGAATAGAGTTTTATTGTGCTGTGGACACACGGGTTCAGCACTCTGCTGTGAGTATCAAAAGCTCAGGGAGCTGCTGCTTTACACACCTGGGCATCAGCAGCAGGAAATCAGAGCTGCAGTAAAGCAAACCAGGCACAGCACCAGGCCAGATCCTCTGACTTTACTGCATGATCAGCTGATTATTCAGCAGACTCTGCTTGTTGTCACCCAAAAAATATGCGAGGGCTTCTACACACAAGCCTCCCTTGGATCAGCCAAGAAGCTCTTCCTGCTCCACACTCTTTCTTCCCACAAGTGCAGCACTCCGGGCCTCCTTGGCTTGGAAGCAGGAGATGCCAGTCCCACAGGCAGGACCATGACACCGTGAATTCCCATGTCAGTGGGCAAGGAGCCACACTGGAGCCGGTGCTGGGAGAACCAGAGCCATCATCTATTCAAGAGGTGGAGCAGCAGCAATTAAAATGGCTCTGTACTGCTCTGGGGCCCAGTTCAGCCAAGACTGCCTTCCATCCCTTTCCCACTGCAGAGCCAGCAGGCACCAGCACAGCACAAGTGCTCTCTATAAAGAGACACCTCACTTGTAAATGAAATTCAAAACAATCAGAAAGAGCTAGAGAAGCTACCAGAAAGTGACACAAGCTGGGAAACACACACTCCATTTTCACTGCTAAAATTACACACCTGTAATGCCAAGATGCTACTGGTCAGGCTCTAAGGGAGAATGATGAAATAGCCAGCCTTGCCGTGCATCCCTCCTCCCCTGCACCGGCGCACGGAACAATGGATCACGGCAACGTTGTGCTGTATTGTACAAGACATCTCTATTGGCACGCACGTGTCGCAAGCTGCCTGGTATTTTTAGTGTACGTAGGGACTGAGCATTGCAACCCATCTCCACTGGACTTGTGTCATTCCTGAAAAGGTTAATGAGAATTGTGCGTGCACCCACGAGAGACGAGACCCTTTCATGTATAATGAGGGAGAGAGTTTTTCTCACCTATGAATAATTACTTTGTTTGAATCCTATTGTAGCATCTTTCCCCCAAAGATATCTTGTTTTTCCCCCTTGTCATAGACCCTTAATAAACACATGGGGGGGGGGAAATCCCCACACTACTGAAAGAACTGAATGGTTTCCCAAAAGGTAGGTTATTGCTCTGAAAACAGTGTTGAATAAATTATCATAGTCAAACTGAAAAGCAGCGAATGGCAGGAGGGAAGAAAAGGAGAAAGGAAAAAAAAAACCTCTGAAGAAATATATGCTGCAAATGCACCATACAAATCCCAGCAATGACAAGTCATTTTAGTTTCTGGCCTGTAGATTTTACTTGCTAACCAGTTTGCACTACTGAGAGTTAGAGGAGGAGAAAGAAAAGGTGTTTTCCTGGCATTTTTTAAAGTAGCTGTAACAGTACATGAGTTGCTTTCAACATTTTTGCTTAACTGAAATGAACACAATCCTGCAAACAAATACATTCTATGAAAAAGAACCCACTCACCCCGCAAGTTTCTCTTAAAGAGGTGAAAAAGTTGTTGGACATTTCTCCACCACAAGTGAAAACAAAACAAAAAGAAGGTAGCTAAAATTTGACATGAAAGTTTGCTAAGATGGTGTTAAATGATGTTGGACAAGATGATAACTGCTGGCCTTTCAGAACAGTGTACTAAAGCTCATGCATTTGTTGAAATACAGCATATGTTTCCACGTCTTAAAAAGGAGCCTTCTGAAAACTGACTAAAGGGAACTTTGGCCAGCCTTGGATTATTCTCAACCTGTAATGGCTATGGAGTTAGAGACGAAAGAGATTTCATTAATCGTGGCACCTGCTTGATTTCACTATAAAAACTACTACATCGAAGTGATGCTCTTTAAAACAGCCACCATGGGATCCACATCACTTCTATTTGGAGTAACTGAAATATTTTCAAGTAAGTCATTTAAACTTAGATGAAGACACCCTTTTATCAGCATATTTTGACAACATGTATTAAATCTCTATTTCGAAGCATGCTTAGGACAGATTAATTAACATAGAACAAAGAAACTTAACCACAAACTAAGACTTTGGAAACTGTGAGTGGAAAATACAGAAGGAAACAGCTCAGGAAACAGAATGTCCTAAACTTCAGTTCATATTCAGTCAGGCACAACCCATTCACCTCACCCAAGATAGTATTACACTGATTTTCCCCCCAGTTAAAAGAAAAATCCTCGTCCAAGCACACTTATATCACGTGTGTCCCCCTGCCAGCAAGGGGAAGCAGAGCAGCGACAGGAAGCTTGACACTGTGTGTCACACACACAGAAAATATCCTCTCTCTCCTATTCATTCACAAGCTATTTGTGGAACACTTTAGTTAGGGGAGGAAAGTGGAAGGGCTGTTTAGAAGAGCCAGTTTCGCAAAGCAGATGGAACAGGATGGGGTAAGGGGGAGCCAGACCCCAGGAGGGTAACCCAAGCAGGTTATTGCCCCCCTGGGACAGCCAGCATGGAAATACCCCAGTTAAAATCCCCGCGATCACAGCGCAGGCCCCTAGAGCCTAAGGCACTGCTCCAACACAGGGCCAGGAGCAGGCACGAGACCCGACCCGCAGCAAATCAGGCCATGCCAAAAGTGCTGAAATAGAGTGGCTCGTCTCACACAAGGCCCACAGAGCAGTGAGAAAGCAAAATGTTACTACCACTGTTCAAAAAAAACCACTGTGGTTTGCACACAAACGCTAGTCTCCTATCTTGATGAAATGTATATTTGAAAAATATGCAAATGACATGCATGCACGTGGATGGATACCTACTAAAAGCTTTTTTCCATGGGAGAAAGAGTGCCTGTAAAAACACATGAAAAGTAAAGTTTGTGGAGGCACCGGAAGATGATGATGATGTATTTCTGAATTAGGATTTAAAACTTCATTTTGCAGCTACCTGAAGTTAAGACAAAGCTGCCTTGAGGCATCTCAAACTAGTCAGACCTGCTATAGCAGTTGCACCGTCTGCTTCAAATATGCCCTCCACGCTCCTTTCAACCTCCACCCCAACATATATCCGCATAGTTTACCTCCAATCATGGGTGGTTCTTGCTATAGCACAGTTCACTCAACCTTATTGCCTGCCTGGCACAACAGGAGAGGTTTTTTAAGACTAATGTTACAGGTTACTGTAAGAAAGTGTATGGAAACAGCCAATAATTGTTAGATTTCCATTAAAGGTGAGAGTGGCTCAAACAGTACAAGGGTTTCTGGGGTGGAGTGGAAAATCTGGGATCAAGAAAACAGTTTTAATTGTTACATCTGAGGAAGTATTAGAAAATGTAGATCTTTCCACCAATTCAGGGTTCCTTGAAAAAGGGAACTTCTTTTTTCTGCTACTTCCATTTGCTGCCCACTTTTCAAATTAACATTAAAAGAAAACAACCCACGTTTGAACTTTTCCCTCTGTATTCTGCTATATTAAGAATACAAATTTTATTTTAGCTTCACTGGAAACGAACTGTCAGGTGAAATCCAATACATCTTACTGGTGCAAAAGCAAAAAACAGGCTTTGGCTCCTAATAATTACACAGACTGAGACGTTATTCAGTACCACTTAAAACTCAATTCCAGAGTGATATTAAGGAGAAATTCCTCTTTAAAACTACTGGTACTCAAAACACTGGTCATGTTATGCAGGCTGGGAACTTCAGACATTCTATGGCAACACATATGTTATGTACCAAGCTGAGAAGGGTGGCAAACCTGGCCCCTCACTTGAAGAACAGTGGTCTGACCTCGCCAAGCACAGGACTCTAAGCATGGTTTTCATCTCACTGCACCAGCCCGAATCCACAGTCACTCTGATGTGGTGGTGGCTGTTGTCTCACCTGAGCTAGATGAGCCTCCACCCTCAAAGAAGGGGCATGTGAAAACCAAAAACTTGGTCTCCGGTGACTTGACAGTTTCTTCAGCCCTTTCAAGCCTTCTTGCTCCTAGGCACAGCTTAAAGCCATTTCTGAAGACTGATGAGGCTGTGTACCCAATGCCCCTGGAGACTGCCCCAACTCTCCCTTGGAAATGCCCCTCGAATCAGGTCTTCCCCACCCCAAAAATCCCCTTTGTGCTGGAGGAATGTCCCAGCCAGCACATCTTCACAGCTCATCGTGGCCACTTGGCAGTGACACCCAGCATCTGACACGTTCGAAGGGAGCCATCAGGGAGCCATCAGTGAGGCAAACGTGGCAGTGCAGTTTCTATTCTGCATGGTGGCACACAGTTTGATACCCACACAGCCAAGAGACAGGGGGCAGGGACCCTGCTGTGACACACACAGGCCTGTTTCTCCCACTGAACCTCTGCCATCTCCCAGCCACACGTTTGCTTGGGACCTCAGTTTGGGCTTGACTTCAGTACACCCAAGAGCAACATCGGCACAGCATTTATGGGGCTTGCTTTCCCCACTTGTGTTGAACAGCCAAGCGTTGTTATCTTATTTTTGTTAGAGTGTTTGCATTGGTAATGCTGAACAAACCTGAAGCCTCCACTACAGCAAACACAAAAATTGACTCTGCTTATAAAAGAATTAAAGAACTAACGCATGGTGAGGGTCTCCCTCTGTTTATAGAAAACAGGCACCTCTTCATGACAGCAGCTTCTCTGACTGGTGAAAGTTTAGAAATCAAAAGAAGTGGCAGAAAACGTGCAATTATGTACCCCTGAAGAAAACGAGCCCTGTGCTCTGATTGGCAAATTTCATCTTCCACAAACCATTAATTAGCAAAAGATTCATCAAGACTAAAGACCCGTGCTTAGTGCCAACCTGCTTACATTGAAGCTGGACCTTGCTCTCTCCTTCGAAACACTCCTGATCTTTGGACTTGGTAACTGAAAGCTGCTGTTTCTGGCACTGATTTGTGTGCATGTTAAGGAACCACTGCAACTGGAGCTGTCTCCTTGTGAGCCAGTTACACTATAAAGCTGAGTTAAAAGAAGGTGTCTCTCTTGCTACCCGGCCCTTATAAGAAGTAGATCACCAGAAGACTACTTACACTTTCAAAGTACTGCATTCTCCTTGTTTGACAGATTACACTTTAAGATGTTACATAAAAGCAAAAATAGTCACAAGTACTTTGGATCACCTGTCTGGTGTTAGCACTGCCAGAGATGAACTGTGCCAGGAGTGCTTTACATCAGTGTGAAAAAAGCCAGAGTTCCTAAAAAAAAAGTTTTCCCAATGAAATATTTATTGAAAAAATAAAAGCAGCTTGTGTGAATGATGGCAAAATCCTTCAAACTAGTTATTACATAAAATCTGCTGTACTTCATGGAAGCTAAAAAAAAAAAAAAAGGAATAGGAAATTTGAGGGTTTCCTTGCTATTAGGACATTATCTCAAAGTCCTTGATGCCTCTCAGGGAGACAAGTTGAGCACTTGGAATATTTATGTTATTATTTCCACTGTGAAACTCTTTATTTCATCTTTCCCATTAAAAAAGCAGGTGTATAAAGGAATACAATTACAACTCCTAATAAATCAGCACCTACAGATGCATTTAATGCTCTTTAAGACTACTTCATCTACAGATAAAACCTGAAGGACATATGGCTATCAAGTTTCTTTTTGTTTGTTTTCAATCAGTTTCAGAGAAAAAGAAATCAGCTTGACACAAAAATCAAAGAAAAGTGTTTTAATATGCACAAAGTCTAGTTTCATTCGTTAGCAGTCCAATCCAGTTCCTGCAGAAAAGGAGTGGGCGGTTTCTGCTACCAACTTAAATGGAAGCAGGATCAGTCACGAGAGGAGGAATATCTAGAGGTGTTACATTGGATGCTGCAATACTTGCCTGAACAATGGAAGTATTCTGAAGTACATGCTCTCAGATACCTCTCCAGCAGCACAAACTGCTAATCCTCCTCCTATCTCTACCACTACCATTGGTTCATTATGTTAAATCAGAGTCCAAATACCATCTCATTACATAAAAATGCATGCATTTTAAATTCAGCCAGAAAGGGCTACTTTCAATTTACCCTGCTAAATCAGTTGGCTAATTTCTATAGCAATCATTTTAAAGAAAACACAATTCATTTTTATAGTTTGTTTTACCATGTGAAAGCTTCCTGTGCCCTTAGATGCAAACTGAGGTGCCTCTGCCAATTTTGTACCCTGCGAGAAGTCCATAAGACACGGGAACCTTCACTTGTGCAGGTGCATGCCTAAAATTATCAGAATAAAAAAAGGCAGAAAGCATTGTTTCAACTCACACACATAGCAAGTGTTTACTCATTTGAGAGACACAAGCATAAAACTGGTGTTCGGGGCAGCCAAGCCCCCTACCACCGCTGTTTGAGCAACAGTACGTTCTACAGTGGCCAAATCCAGCACCCACTGACAGCAGCGAGAGTCACCCTGATTACTGCACCAGGCACCAGACTAAAAAGCCTGGACTTTCCTGCTCCCGAGAGCCTTGGATCTGTCTGAGCACACGCCGCTACACGCAACAGCTCCGGCGTGCTGCACTGAACCTCGGGTAAAGAAGCTGACAGACCCCCCCCCCCCCACCTCCCCCGATGGAGATAAAATGGGCAGATTCGCTTTATTTTACACCAGCAGCTGACCCACAGCTGTAAATCAGCCACCAAGGGGCCCACTGGACAGCACACAAACCCCTCCATAGATTTTCAACAAAAGTGGCCCTGGGCTTTCCAGCTGTGTTTCACAAACTGCAAAAAATGACAGCAGGTAACTGTACTCCTATTTTCACACCTAAGAAGAACTTATTTTTCCAGATCGTGATGTGAGTAAAGCAGCCAACGCTCTAAATCAAAGTGGCATCGCAAAAGGATCTTTTTTCAAGCGTTCATCCACCCTGAAGAAAATCCTAATAAATATATTTTTGTGCTATCGCTTCCAAAAGATGAACCACCTTACTCACAAAAGCCCCCCAGACGCCTCTTTCTCCGCGCTGGCCGTGCTCCGAAGGAAGACCCATGCGCGCTATTGCTCAGGGAAAAGACAGGCTAATCCCCTGCCGTAACACCAACCCCTGAAAAGGGCCAGGCAGCGGGGCCAGCCGGGTCCTGCCCAGCCATATGTCAGCTTTGCTACAGCGGAGTGAAAGTCTCCCCCAGGCCCTTTTAGCTCTCCCGGCACTAGGGCACGCACTTTTCGGGGTTCCCTGAAGCCCCCGCTGCTGCTGGGAGAACGGAGCAAGGCTGCAGCGCCCGGCTCCAGGGGCTCCCCGGCGCACACGCGAACTTACCGGGGTGGCGCGGCTTTCTTGGCGTCGGAGGGAGCCCGGCTCCGGAGAGCACAAGCGGCCGCGCTACCGGGGCCGGCACAGCCACCTCGATAAAAAAGTATATTCCATCTTCCCGCACCTGCTTCGGCTCGGGATCCCCCCGCATCGGAGGGGGAGGGGGCGTATTTTAAGGTCAACTCCGCCGCTCTCCCCTCCTCTGCTCATCTCACCACGAACCCCCCCCCCAACCCCGGAGGAGAGGGGGAGGATCCCCGCCCTGGGCTCCTCTGCCCGGGCACCAATTTAAAGGTAGAGATAAAACAAGCCCCGATGACTCGCAAAGCCAGAGGAGGTGGGGGGGGTGTCACCGCCCCCTGCCCCCCACCCTCCCGATGCCCCCAGTCCCCCAGCCCCACTCACCACATGCAGCTCCACCTGAGAACTAAAGCATGGAGAGGGGGAGGTCGGAAACTCTCGCCCTAGAGCAGCTCCATATGTCGCTCCTCGCCGCGCCGCTCCGGGGAGGGGCCGGGTGGGATGCGGAGGAGGAGGAAAGGAGGAGGAGGAAAAGAGGAGGAGGAGGAGGCAGGAGCAGGCGGCGTGAGGCTTTAAGCCTCCGCTCTGCCCCAGCGGCTGCGATCACGCAGCATTATACAATGGAGGAGGAGAAGAAGAAGAAGGAGGAGGCACCACCAGCCCCGGCTCCCAGCACTTGCCGCCAGCACTGACGACAGGGGCGGCTCCGGCGAGCTCTCACCCTCCGGCCCGCGTCAAAGCTCCGCCTCGGCCCCGGCCTTCCTCCCCCGCCCCCCCAACACCCGCTGCTGCTGCTCCTCCTCCTCCCCCGCTCCGGCTCCCCGCGCTGCCCACGCGTGCCCCGGCCCCGGGCGGGCGGCGCGGCCCCTGCAGCCGCCGCGGCTTCCCCGGGGAGCGCCGGGCCGGCACAAAGGCGGGTGCCAGCGCGCCCCGACCGCAAATATGACAAGTATCCCTGCTATCCGGTGGCGGGGACCCGGCCGGGGCACGGCGCTCGGCCAGCCCTGCTCCCCGCGCGGGGCTAGCCCCGGGTTGTCCCGGTACAACCCAAAATTCTCCCCTCACACCTCCGGTCAGCCCCCCGCCCGGCCAAGCAGAGCGGGGGCGAGGGGGAGATGTTGAGAAAGCCCCGAACCGAACGCTCCCGGCCGCCCCCCGCCCCGGGACCTCACCTGGGAGCCGAGGGAGGCGGCGGCCCCCGTCCGTGGAATCCTCGCTGCTAATTTGGGCTGTGCAGATACCACCGAAGCACAAAAATGAGGCCAAACGGAGATGTTCGAGCGCGCGAAGACTTGGGGGAAGGAGGGAAGCGCTCGGCACCAGGCGCTATCTGGAAAGAAGACGATTATTTTAAGTCACCTCGATGATTGTGTTTCGAAAGGGGCTGTAATCCCAGCCGGCGCTGTTAAAGGCGATTCAAACACCTTACAGTTTTGGCTGTAACCCCAGCAGGCACCTCGGGTCGTTCCTGCCTTTCATGTTCCACTAAACCGGTTGTACTTCGGGACAATAAAGCTTTAAGACCTAATATAAAGGCGATTATTAGTCATTAATATCACGACTCGTTTAGGTATTATGCTCAAAACGGTCTGTAATGATTTGTGATCAATCAAGATGATGGTCTTGCTAGATACTAAGTTCCATTTTCAGTTAGAAAACCGAAAACGAAAAGAAGGATACCTTTAGAAGGAAGGTTTCCTTACCCCGGAAACTGTATCTCACAAAAATGCACAAAGGAAAAACAACACCAAACAATTAAAATAGTGAATCTGCCAAAATAAAAGGAGATTAAGTGCTGGTTTTATGGATTCTTAAAATTACAATTGAAAAGGCCCCTTCTAACTGATGTTTAAACACCAGGACTGGCACTTGAGCACTGTGCTGAACTCACTAAAAAGGGAGGAAAGGGCATCGGATCTGAAAACTGACATTTTATTTTGTCACTTTGGAGGCCTCAGCCCACCTTTCCCTTTCCACCCGTGCTATCAGCCATTCCTTTGAGGAGATCCAAGCTTTCTCATCCCATATCGGTGGCACAAAGTCAGCCCTAAACCAATCTGCAAAGCAATTCATGAGCCGTTTACTAGATTTTGACGAGTGATTTGCAAATTGCCCAGGAGCTGGCAGACATTAAAACCAGAATTTCCCTGGCTGGATACTTTCCAACAGCAAGGCTCTGAGATTTGGTCCTTCTGCCTGGGGAAACAAGTCTCTTCCTGAAATTACCAGTGTCATAATAAAATCACTAAATAAAAAGAAAAGGTTCATTTTCTTTAGGGCCTGAGTGATACCTGTTCAGTGGGCTTCTGCTATTCAAAAGCCACGCAGAATATCTGTAATGCTTGCACGTTTTTTGACTGGGTTGTTCGGGTTTTTTGCGTTCAATTCACTGAATTTCAGAGCCCCATTCCACCCTCCTTTACACCAGATTTGTAACACAGCGGGATCTGGCCTTGCGCAATTGTGCCGTGGATGCGCCCCGCTGAGTAGAGCCTGCCTTCCGGAGCTCAAAGTCCACGGCAGGTTTACAGTCCCCGTGCCTGGGTGTGTGTGCACGCTATCACTGGCACCAGAGGCAGAACCACAAACATTTGCTAAATAAGCAGCTGGGCTCCAGCCCGATATGCACTGCCCTGATCTTGCCATGTTACACTCGGCAGTAAAAAGCCTGAGCCTGTATCATAGGAGTTTTAAACGCTTCTGACTTTGCTCGGTTGCTCCAATTTTACACCAGCATAAGAAAAAGCTCACTGCCCCTTCTGTTTCCTACTGTAACTCTCCCGAGTCTTTCTTGGCAGGAGTTTATAGTCACACTGTAACTCAGATTGTTCCTCTGAACACAACTAGTACAACCTGCATCCACACTCAGAAGCACTCCCAGCTGAGCATAGGTCACGATACGAATCAATATGAATAGAGCTCCTTCCTGTGCTTCATGCACAGCAGAGGCTCCAGCGCGGCGGGATGAGGTTGGGCTAGGCAAGGAGAATAATCCCGCTGCCGACTGCTCCTCACATGGCCTCACACCTGATTGAGCGAGACCTTTCTGGCCAAGAAACTCCACTCTGCAGCTCTGGAGCAGCCTGACCAGAAGGTGTCTGCAAGACCCAAATGCAGTTTGCCCGAACATGTCAGTGAGCATGGAGAAGCAGCCTGCAATGGAGCCACAAAATTCTGTGCTAGGAAGTGTGTCGGCAGAGGTTTCCAGAGCCTGCAGGAGTGGGAGGGGGGGAAAGTCTGAGCATCCGCAAGGAGGAGCCACCCAAAATGCATCCCATTTCAGAACCATGCATGCATGGGCTTCCCAGGGAGCAGCAGTACAGATTTAGTTGTGCAGTCGTAGCCTCGACACAGGTCCTTGAGCTGCTCACATGCTAAAAGAGAAGGAATGGAGCTGTGTCTTTCTGCAGCAGTACCAACCTGACATGGGCTACAGGCATAGTCTAAGTGCAGCCCTGTCTTTGAGCAAGGATGGCCAAAGCCTGTCTGATTGAGGCCAGGTCTCATGAAGATCCTTCAAAAAACACCCTGCATTGAAGATAAATAAATGAGCAAGATAATAAATGAACAAACAGAAATCAAAGGCTGGGAAGATTGGGGAGGGGGACACAGACACTGGACTTCATAATTCGTTAGAAACACTACAGACTGCCAGGTAATCTGCCCATCAACACGTTTGCTAATTAGGAAAGAGTGGCAAAGTTTGGTGTGCTGGAATGTTGGCATACCTTGCGTTTTTCAAAAAAAGAGGGAGCGAACTGCTTCCTGTGTTTCTAATTGCATCCTTGGCTTTTCCCTTTCTGGTTGCAGTACACACGAATACTATGAAATTTCATCGGGTAATTGTACAACGCAACTACATTTCCTCCCTGGATGTCTCTGCTTTGGTGCATGCAGGAGCTGGCAGGCAAACACCTAATACTACCCCCAGAGCAGACAACTTTTTGCAAATAAAGACCCCCTCAGCACTGGCAACTTGGGAAAAGCTAAACAAAGGGCCTGCCTACAGCCAGAGCTGCTCGTTCCACTCGAGCAGCGCTCCTCATCTAGCAGTGTGGCTCTCCTGGGTAAGGAGAAGGCTCACTGCAAGCAAAGGCACAATTAAACACTGCTCACACCTCGCGCCATCTCCGCTCAGGCTCAATACTGACCGCCCAGAGTAGGGCCCTTCTCATGCAAGGCTCAGCCACAAATAAAAACAAGCTCCTCAATAGAAAACTGGGGTGCTGCCTTACTGCAGTCTGCACCTGTACACAAGCAGGGAAGGAGCTGCACCTGGGAGCTGAACTGCTTTCCTTGGGATTTCAATGGTTTCTTTTTCTTTTTTTGCTGGTGCAACTCCTCCACTCTAACAAGGCTGCCCCATGTGTCGCAAGGCACAGGAGTCAGTAAAAACCAAAGGAAGGAATGCTCCACCCTTTCTCACTCCAATTTTAGCTCTTTTCCCCTCTTTCATTTTCTGCTTTAGTTCATATTTTTCTCCTTTAATGTTTTTGTGGCAGTAGGAGAAACACCGTTCCCTAGAATGCATAATATGCTTAATTATCATTCTCGGTTAGTTCTCTAGGAAAAAAAACCCTACAGGAGAAATCAGTTTAATTAATGAGTATGACTAAATGCAGCCTTAGTTCTAATGCAGTATCATATATTATATGTCCAGTTGGGCAGTTGATCTTCTTTGGGTAAAATGAACAGCAATGCAAAAAACCAGGGAGCTCATGAATCAATATTCTGAGTGCAACTAACCCCTTTTGTATAGTTATTCTAAGCCTTCCTACAGATTTTGATGACAACGTCGGTTCCCAAATACTGCTTTTGGCTTTGGTAACACAGGATCAGGCCTGTACAGTCTAGTAATAGAAAGCTACTGCTTGGCAGTACCAAGGTTTGTGCCAAATGGTAAATTCATTAAGTAATTAAGGAAAAAACCCCAACCCTTAAGTCCAAGATAGCTCTCATATAACCATCCCCAATAAAAATCCCGTGTTTGTGAATGACGGGGGTAGCAAGGTTTCATCTGAAAGTAAGATTTGGTGATTTAGATGCTTTTCAGAAGGGCTACTATTCACATACTAAATTATTAAGGAAATATTATGGAACAGGATTATCAGGAAAGAAAAAAAAATGCAGTGTGCATTAGCTGGCTTAGTCAGAGGAGGTTTTGCTGCATTCCTCATGCATGGAGATGACTCCCTCCCTCTGTAATTCCCTGTGCACTCCCAGTCCTCTGGAGACTGTTGGTGTGCATCATCCTTGCTCCAACTGAAAGACTGTCCTCTGACAGAGGTTTGGGCTGCCTACCATTGCTGTGTATCTCCTCACATCTTTCTGCCTTTTGATAAAAATCCATGTTCTTTCCCAAATCCCATTCAGGCTGCATCCCCTGCAAGATGTGCTTCATTCCTGGCCCAGGCCAGACTGTTCACACCAGCACTGCCTGTTCAGCACACATGCTCCTAAAGCAGTCTCCCTTTTCCAGTCCTGATTCTTGTGACACCGTGAATTGTACTCTGCATTGAGCCGAGTTTTAAACAATTTTAGGCTGCTTTTCTTTCCCTTTCAGTGCTCACTCTGCAGCCTATATCAAAAGCACAAGTCATTCTTTTCTGGAACACTTGGTTATTTTTTTGAAGAGAGGCTATGCTGATGTCCTGATATTCATCTCATACCAGGGCCAATGGATCAAGAGGGGAAAAAAAAATCCGCAGATAAAACCAAAGCCTCTGTTTTACAGCTGAGGAGGGAATACCTCTAATCAAGAAAAAACATAGAAATGGTGGGGAAAAATAGAGAGATGGCCAGTCTTCAGGCCTAATTAACCACTGGTGTAAACAGATGTCGCTGCAAATCAAGCCAGAAGACTTCGGGCCACCCACCAGTCTTGAGCACAAACCCAACACAAGCCTGAAAATCTTAACAACATGGGGCTGTCAAACATGCAAGCCACACACACTTCAGCACAAAGGTCACCGTTACGTCCCCAGAGCTGAGGGACCACCTGCTCCTTGTTCACCAGGGGAGAGCAGCTCTACTGCTCACACTCACCCCGAGCACTGCACAGACAACAGCCCTTTCCTGAAGCAAAGCTACCCCTACAAATCTCTCCATGGGGCCATATGTTTCTGGAGCACAGATGCCCCCCAACACTCTTTCTAAGCACTCTTGAAACCTGAAAGAGGCCTGGCTGCATAAGCAGGTTGGAGTATGTTTAGCACTGCTCAACCCTGCTGAGATGCCAAGGGTTTGTGAGACCAAATGGGGCCACCAGTGGGGTGACCAGAGGCTTCTAGAAGTGGATGTTCCTGCTCAGATTTGTTGCACTAAAGCATTGTACAACAGTTACAACGAGTTTGAGGCTGGGAGGGCCCAATCCAAATGGTGTTGTGGCTACAGTGTTGATGTAGGATGCTGCACAGCATTGCAATATGTCATGCAGGACTTAAAACCATGTCACTGGACTTTAACGCGTTTGTGCTCAGTTGCATTACCAGAAAGAAAAAAAAACCAATGAAACCAAACCAAACCAAACCAACAACAAGCTATTTCAATCCTTATTTATATGAAAACATGAGTTAATACAATGACATCCAAATGAATGCACCCACCTATAGCTGCTTCTGCTGGCTGGAATACAACCTGTAGAGCATATTAATGCTCCTATGCAGTTTTGGGGACTTGGGCCTATTGTTTAAAACTAGTTTCTGCAGCTTCTTAGAGCCTCTAGATTCAAAGAATGCTTACCAAGACAGAGGCATTTTCAAAGTAATTCAAATTTGCAATGATAAATCCTTCCTCTGACTGTCCCAGGTGCAAAATTCTTTACAGATGATGTTTATCTGTACTCCTTTCAGACAAAGGTTTCCGAGGGTCTAATTTTAAGTAAACAGTGAGTGACCTACACCATTTCTTAAAAAAAAAAAAAAAAAAGCAAAAAGCCAAAACCAACAAACCCCAATAAAACAGAAGTTGAATCTGCAGGGCCAAATTTAGAAGAGGAAGGAAAAAAAAAAAAAGGAGCTGGCAGAAAACCTAGCACAAGAACATCAAATGTAGCAGCATTAAACTCCCACTGCCATTCTGTTCCTCTACAAATAATTGAAGATCATATAGAACTGAACTCATTGAGTCAATGCAGTGAATGCACAAATCTTTCTGTTTTAACCCTTCACAAAATGTTCGGCTCCTTAGATTACGTGCAAAGAGGAGATTAAAAAAATTTTTAAAAAACTGAATGAGTACATCAGATGCTTTTAGTGACTATGCCTGTGGTAATGATTCATTTTGTCTTTCTACATTCCCTAGTGCTAGCACAGCTGAGAGTCAGCAGAAGATCATATTGTATATGCAGGTAAACAGACTGTGGGTGATGTCTGCATTTCTTCACTCTACCTAAAACCACCCCATAACCGTCAGAAATGCATTTCATCTTTCTGAAGAAAAAGGGAATTGCACAAATTAATTTAGGTTCTCCTCTAACCTTTTTTAATGTTCTTTCACTTTAAAGGAAGCAGTTCATTTATAGTGACCATTAGCCAAAGGCTAAAAGAGGTTTACACCTAATTAGTATTCCCAAGCAAGGATGAAACACTAAATCACTGCAAACCCACCCAACATTTAGGTTCTACCAACAGGACAAAGAAAAAAAGCTGAAAATCCACCATTTATCATCACAGCCCACTTTCCTCTTCCTTTCACACCTCTTAATGCTCTTTTTCTTCCTCCCACAGTGGCTCTGAGGTGCTAATGTACTTGAAATGTGGCAGGGGTCTGGAAAATGGGAGAGGCAGCTCTCCTGTCTGGTCACGCCCATATGACACAGCACGTGTGGGCATTTGCAGGGATGCAAAAGAAAATAGTAGGGAAAAAAAAAAGAAGAAAAAAAAGGAGATGTGAGCAGGGATGGCATGGAGCTAGGGAAGAAGATGCTGCATGTGGCATACATCTCCCTAAAGGTGGTAGTGGTTTTCTGTGACAGCCATAAGCAGGTTGCTCAAACAACAATAATTCTCCCCTTTTTATTTTTATTTTAGCCTTGGTGAGGAGGGAAAACAGAGACATGATTGGAGTACAGAGGGGAACAAGTCAAGGGAAAGGAGCAGACCCAAGAAACAAGCAGGAGGAGCTGCATTATCATTGTTGGTGCTGCTACTGAGTTCAGGGTCTTCCCTTGTTTGACCACTGGATAGCAGAGCAGTAAATAACACGAGGTGTATCACTGAGGCTTTCCCTGCTTCTTCTCCCAGCCACAAACTTTCCCAGCACAGATGGGATGGGCAGAAGGCTCCCAAACCCCTCACTCTTTCACGGACATCCCCTTTTCTACAGAGGTTCAACTTTACAAAGCCGTTTCTATCAGATTCATTTGTAAGAAGGGAAGGTGCCAACGACTGAGACGTAATTCCTGTCTGTAGAGAAGTACGTGCCCACCCAGAGCAGCCAGCCCCAGGTCCTGCAGAGAAAGGCACCAGCCCTTGTGCGAGAGCTGGGCAGAAAGAGGCACCCTCTGCAAGAGGCTCACAGCGAGAGGCCAGCCAAGTTAAGGAGGGATGATTGTCCACCTGCTGTCACTCCTGCCCCAGTGCATTTTCTAATCATCCACGCCCAGGGGACATTCCTAGTATGATTCCTGCTAAGCAAAAAAGTCATAATAAATCCCGCTTACTATGCTTGCTTGCCTACTACCTACAGCAGAGTTAACTTTCAGGTTAAATTTTTTTCTTTTTTTCTTTCCCCCCCCCCCGAATCTATTCTTCTGCTAACTTTCCTTTACTGTTGCTTGATGTTCAGCTCCTGCCACAAGAGTAAAAGAAGTTAAGCAGATGTCAAAGTGCTGATAATTTGACTCCACACACATACCCAAATACTATTGCCAAACAGGTCAGCATAAAAAACCCTCTTTTTTCTGGCAGGGCTCTTCAAAGGAAAATCTTTTTCCTCTGAGCGGCTGAGAAAGTGCAAGTGCCTACTCCTAACTCGTGTTGCAGGGTTCATAGAAAGAACTGCCCCAAGAACATCAGTGCATTACTCCTGCCAGAAAAAGGGGAGGCCTGGCATTTGATGGGTTTGTTTGGTTTAAAAACCAGAACAACATAAACCAAATCACCTCTGTTGGAGAAACATTGTCTTCCATGAGATGTTCAGGTGGAAGACCACAGCCTCCCAAGATCTTTTTGCTAGCTGCTATGGCTGATGTGGGCAAAACAATGAGAAGGAAATGCATTTGTTGTTTTGAACTTTACTTCCTTTCATTTAGTGAAGATTCCCCTTAAATAAATGGAAGTGGGGGGATCTTGGAATAAGCCTTAGCAAGTTTTAATCACACTTTTTCTTCTTGCAAGTGAGCCGTCATTCAGTAGCTAGGTGGTTCTAAATAAAGAACTCTAGTCAACAACAGGAAATAACTCCCACAGAAAAAAAAGGGCAGAATACAAACTCGCAGCAACTCTCGTACATAGCTCACAACGGCCTTTTGTTCCATGCACATTAAGTCCAAAATCTTTACTTTTCAGAACATGTTCTTACTCTAAGTAATTAAAACTTATTTTTAACTTGTCGCAAGTACAGATCCCTTCCTTGCCTTTCTCCCGAAAAAGTCACATTAAGAGTCAGAAAATCACAAACTATTCCCATTTTCCCTATTTCATTTAGTAAGTATGGACATTCTAGGAATGCCACATGATGACCAGGATTTTCGAAAGCTACTGATGGTGGGGTTTTTATCTGTTTTCCTTTCTTTTCTTTCTTTTTTTTTTTTTTTTTTGGCAGGGGGAGGTGCTATGTTCTCAGCTGCAGTTTACATCCTTCACAACGTTCAGAAACCACTGCATGTTCAGAAAGTACAAAGCACCTGGTCTGTGGGAGGGGGATAAAGGAGAAACCACACATCTCCAGTCACTTTTTAAAAACTCAGGCTAGTGTCTAGATTCATCAGCTTTTAAATTACACAACACATCACACATCACAGGCCAATGACTGAGCATAGGCACCAAGCACAACATTCAAAAATGCACAACCAAAATCCCTTAAAGAATACACTGGTTGACTCCATCTGGCTTTGAAAAAGTGTGGTTTTAGTGTGCCAAGGGGGGAATTTAAGATGGCTGCTGCTTGTTGGCTGCTATGGACAGGTCTCTGCAGGAGGTGAGAGAGCTTCTTTAGAAAGTTGCTCTCACTTGTGGCAAGTATCTTCTGAAACACAAACACAGATACAGCAGATTTTAGTGGCCACCTGACTCCATCAAATCACCTGATGTAGCTCTGTCACATTGCAACAAAACTGTAAAACCAATTCTCATTCTAGAAACAGGTCCTGTTTGAATTATACAGCTGCGAGAACCAGGGTTACAGTTCCAGGCTGGATTTTTGTGCCTGGAATATGTGAACTGGCTCGGTGTGCCCGAGTATGTACTGTGTTTTCGTGTGCACGTGCAACCATCAGAAGTATACAGAAAGAGCACATCACATTTGCTTTCTAATGCACAATGAACACACAAGTTGAAGGAACTCCACATTGAAATCTAGCCCCAAATGGGTGGTTGTATTACAAAGTCCGCAGCAGTGGGTTCAAACCTGAGCTTGCAATTATAGCCTTTTCTTGTTTAGAAAACAGATGTCACTGCTGACAAATCCAGACACCTTCTGAACTTTCAGAAAGGAATAAAAATCAATGAGGTAAAGTATCCTAGAGCAGCTGTCCCACTGTTTCCCAGCTCTCACCTATTAGGTTAAATACTACAACGATTTCAGTGGGACCAGCACACTTTAAAAGATGTAGTCTCTCTGTCTTTTTCTCTCTCTCGCTGAATGATGTTTCTGCCCACATGCACTGACACATACAGTGTCTAACAAGGCTGTGATTCATTTTCAGTTCTAGTCATGCTCACAAGTGATGCAGTGCACTAGCTGTGCCTTCAGGATCTGCGTAATTTAGCTTCATTTTCTCTGCCCCCACCCTGCATTAAGTGAAGTTCCAATAAAGCCAAGTCATCACCCACCAACTCCCCCTCCCACCTGCTTGGGGGATGTGTACAGCAGGAATCTGAATAATAATAATAATAAAATTAAATTAGCTTTTTTAGAAAAAGAGAGGAGGGGATGAGAGCTTGAGAAATATCATGAATTGTTAGAAAGCTTTCTAATAGTGAATAGTGTGAGTGAATAATGATAATGGGATGTATACTACTAGATCACTGAAGCAGCTGTATCAGTCCTGAATCACCTCCCCATACACGCTAAAAGCAGCACCGTGTCTTGCATCGCGAATATCCTGCAAGTTCATGCTACAAAGTGATTGACATTAAATCTGAATCTCTGATTTATAAAGGCAAACACCTCCTCAGCCTCTCCCACGGTAGCCTCGTGGTGACCATTCGCTGGTCCCCTGCCCTTTGCAGTCACTCTGACCAGGCGCAAATGTCAGCGGGAGCCGTCAGCACGTCCCAACTGCAAACCTCCCGCACCCAGTGGCCACCATCCATCATGAATTACACACGGTGGTTTTGTGATACAAATTACAAGCTGCTTCTGAGCTAAACTCCATGTATTTGAGGCATGAGGCCAAGCTTGAACAAAGTGAAAGACAGGCTTTTTATTTGATAAATCTCATTATCTCGCTGGCATTCAAAATTCATCTCAGACACAGAAATGCATCACAGAATAGTTCTCTAGTTACTTGGAAGAGCCAAGATGCCTTAACATGGAAGTTAAAAAGTGTTTAAACCCCCACCACACTAACATTTCTAGCTCTCCTCCACCTTCAACTCGGAACTATGTTTTGAAGGAACAGAAGACTTGATTTTCTAAAGGAAAACAAGTAAACCACATTTCTTCGCAAAGATCCCCAAACAAAAGCAAGTCACTGCAGACTCCTTCAAGCAGATCTTAGTGATCTGCATGATTTCCTTAATCCCTAACCACTGACACAGGATAAAAGGAATTAGCACCAAAAGCTAGAAGATACTTCAACATTACAGGTGTAACACTGAGAGGGTCACTGTCACCACAGAGTTACAGTGAACTACCTGAGCACATGCCACCTTTCTTGCTTTACATGAAACACCTATGTGGTGGGAGCTTTGCATGAAACAGCCACACCCTCCCAAGCTAAGCAGCCTCTCCTGTTGCTGACCCCCATTCATGACCAACATGCCAGAGCAGGGATTAAATTCCCTACATGCTGTAGAGGTCCATCTCCTTCTCTTCCTCACTCCCTAAGTGCTGACTCAGTTTGGCCATGCAGCTCACCAGCCCACTTGCTGGCATGTCCCAATTCAGGTCCTGTAAAGAAAGAACCCAAGAGGACACCAGAATTTTGTCCAAGCCTAATGATTGAAGGACATGGAGTTCGTCTCTCTGCCTTCCCATCAACACCCTCTTTTCTGCCAGGACAAGCCTGAGCTGATCAGGAGCAGAAGAAATACATTTCCTCATGGTCATGTGTTCCAGATCCATTCTCCTCCTCAGAAGCTCCCAACTAAATCAAAAGAATGGAGTGACCACAGCCAGGGAAGGGCTGATCTACATTTCTGATGTATAACACACATGACTATGAAGGGACCAGATCATCCCATGAGGCTGGTATCATGAAGGGCTCTAGGAGCTCTGAAACATTTGGAGGAGGCTGGATACTCGTTGGGAGTAACGGGTCAGGCCAGGAAAGCAGCGGACTGTCATTTCAGCAGACGGGCTACTGCCTCATTTTGCAAATTGAAGAAATGAAGCACAGGGAAACTACAGGATGGCTTATTGCGGAAATGAAAGTCAAGGCCATGTGTTTTGATTTCCAGAGCGCTCCACACAAGTCCAGCCTTCCTCATCCACAAAGTCAGGCTGTAAACATCCTCAGGGCAGGGCCTACACCTCTCATTTGCTTTATGTCTGTGGCTTCCAATCTTCCACAATTTGCAGATCCCTTCATGCTTTCCAATAGGGCTGTGCATTTAAAGCTGCTGACAACAGGCTTGCTTTCCCTAGCTTTCCTGCACATCTTGCACGTAGCTCGTGGATCCTCATGAGTCTGTTCTCTGCGGCCCTCTGCAGATTCCTATGTGCCCCTCTCTTTCTACGGATCCCTACACACCACAAGAGCCAGCAGCAGGCATTTTCAAAGTGGCCCTAACTCCATCTAGTTGCCCTAATTCGAGACAAAAGCACAGAGCTTCCCTGTCATTTCTGCATTTCTCATCTCAAGGTATGGGAGCTGTTGATCTCCCACATGAAAATGCATTATGCTGTCAGCCCAGCCTAAGGGCTGTTATTTAATTTACTTGAGGAGGTAAGTGAAAGCCCCTTCATGCAAATGCTTACAATGTGATCTGGAAAACAGCAGGCATAATTAGATAAAATGGCAGCAAAGCCCACCAGGGAAATAATGTTAATTCATGAGGATTTTCCTCTCCACCTCCCCCTCAGCAAGGTTTGAAACCATGGAGAGGAGAAGAAAAAAATAAAAGAAAAAACCAGAATGCACCTCAATGATCTATCAAGTAGAAAAACAGGACAGCAACCAGTGGGGTCATCTAAAAGATGCCTCTGCACGACACCGCTAGCAGGACTGGCAGCTCATGCTCCTAAGTGATGCAGCACTGAAAGCAAAAATTGCCCTGTCACTGTCATAAGTTAATCTGAGTAGAGACATAATGAGCCATCATCCCTAAACTTCACATCTCCTGACCAAGGCCTAGCCAGGCCATGGAGAGTTGTCACATGAGAACAAAGCTGCAGCCCCCTGCCCCCAGTAACGATAAAAACACCAGAACTCTTCTGCAAGTCTTGAAAGAAGATCTGGCATTTCCAACCCACTCATTAATTCTTTCCCTCAAAAATATCCAGGAAAGGGTTCTTACTAAATTGTCACAGCATTGCTGGTAAAGGGGAGCACGAGGGCACCCCAATCCCAGCACGGGGGACATGGATCCGGTGGAGAGAAGCTCTCCCAGTGACCTCAACAAACCACAGCTCTGTGTTTCTGCTGCTGTCGCCTTCTCCCTCCCACCTAGAAGCCAGCCAGGAAAGCCACCTCCTGATTGCTGACCTGCCACTACCAAAATGGATTCCAATTAGCCAACTCACTCACTGCTATTAGGAAAGAGAGACATTTTTTGTTGTTGAGTAATTACTCCTCATGAAATGGCTTACATCCCTAGTTGATTAGGTCACAACACACTGTGAACAAATTGATGTAACAGAGATATCTTTAACCTGATAAATTAAGGCATACTTTCTCAATATAGAAAGCTTAATTGAAGCCATGCATGGGGTATTTACCAAAGGCATCTAGAAACAGAACTGTAACATGCACAAACAAACAATGGTTGAGATCCAAAGACAGCAGCCCCTACACATCCAATTCGCATATTTATTGGAGGGGTGAAAAAAAAAAGAAGTTAGTTTGTCTGCTTACTCTGAGGATAGTAAATGACTCAAAGCGAACAAAGTAGTTTGACATCAGCAGTTAAATATGCAAAGGCAAAATTCAGGTGGCAAATATGAAAGAAAAGAGATTTTGTTTGTTTGCTTCCCTACAAACTTTCCCCCAACTATCAGAGGAAAAACCCTTTTTTTTTCCTAGTCAGGGATTTACTTGTTGAAGCAATCAGAGATACATGAAATTTATACAAAACCCAAATAACCACACAGTAAGTGTGCCACAGTGAGGGTTCCCAAAATACAGCCCATTAAGTCCCCCTAGAAGAATCTTGAAGTCAGCCTGGGTTGTATGGCAAATAAGTTTGATTACATTTTCTCTCCCTTCACCAAATCCCAGTCTTTAGTGTCCCTCCACAAATAAAACTTCATCTGCCTGGAGAACAGCAGCTCCTCCACCACTTCTATCAAGTCATCCATTGTAGTACACTGGTTTATTTAAAACCAAACCAAACTGCCCAAGCCCATAAATACTGACTGCTTCCTGATTTTGGGACTTGCCCATCTATTAAAAAGGAAGCCGTTCACTTTACAGACCGTGGCCCTAATCTTTGAAACAGTTTCACCTATGCTTAGCAGGAGCACGCGAGCACTTCGGTCCAATGTAAGCATTTCTTGAAGTGAGGCCAATGTTTTCTGTTGCAGTTAAAAGCACATTATACAGTTAGGATGGAAAAATATGTCTGCGACACAAAATCAACCCTTCTCTTCCCATTTCAGGATGAGGGGGTCAGGAAAGCACTCTCAATGTAAATATATGTGACAAGGGCCTGGGTGGAGTGAGTGCCATGAACAGCTTTATACTGTGTTGGCTTTCTAAGTCGGGAAACCAACTGGGTGTCATTTAATCTCCCAGATTAAAATCACTTAGCGAATATTGTATTGTTTCAGTGCTCTCGCTGTCAGCGCAGCGTTGGGGGCCTCACCGGCGCTCTGCTGCTCGCTAACTCACCACTAATGAAACCTCGAGCAGGAGCAGCTGCCGGAATCTGTGTCAAACTGCATCTGGCACCCATCTATCTTCCAGCCATCTAAATTCACCTCTGAAATCATACAAAAGCAGCCGCAGAGCTCCCTGCAGCCACTCCAACACACCAGGCTTTGTCTCATCAAGCCTGTTAAGCAATTTAAAGCAATTTATTTTTTTAATTTGCCTTGTGTTTTACAGCAGCAGCTTTCACAAAAGCAGTGAAGAAGTTAAGAAAAAGATTGGGGGGGAGGGAAAAATGTGCCCCCTTTTCTTTTTTTTTTTTTTTTTTTTTTTTAAAAGAAAAAAAGGCTGTCAAGCTCTCAGTAGACTATCATTAAACCAGTTTTGGCTGAAACTGTATGTTTAGGGGTTTTCCAATGGAGACACTCTGGTGCCTGCAACACTCAGACAGGGAGGGGAGGCTTCTATACAATTGTTGAATTGTTGTCATGACTATTAAATATGCTGTAGCACAAATACCCAACAGGGCTGAAGGTTTGCCGTGTATTGGCTCTGGAGAGGTATCAAAAATACTGGTATTAACTAGCAGATAACTGAGTTATACAAACACTGAATAAAAGATTCAGTCAAAACTTTTAAAAGGTTTATTAACTTCACTCCAAACCCTTCCCCCTTTGCACCCCTCGCCTCCCAACTGGGGCTTAAAGTACTCTGTAAATTAAAAATATTTTACATTTACTGTAACGTTAATTTGACCGAGTTTCCTCTAACGTTTGGGGTAAAACTGTCTCTTCTCTCTTTGCATTTTCTGCAGAGGACAGGAGTTTTGCTCCACCATCTCATTAAGCTCATGAGTGGCAGTTTGAGAGAGTGGCACAGTAAAGCCATGACTTGCTGACTAAAACAGGTCAGTGAAAAACAGGCTAGTGACTGAAATTGAAACTTCTCATTTCTCTCAAGAAAAGGGTGTATTGTCAAGCTAGAGTCTAGCATGTCTATTAAGCAACTTTCAGAGCAGCAGTGCTCAGCACAGCAGCACAGCAATGTCCCCAGCACGAGAGGAGGGGACATGGCCCCTGGCACAGACACAGCCCCAGCGCCTGGCCAGGCCCCACTGGGACAGACGCCATCCTCTCCACGCCAAACCCCAGCTGGCTGCCGGGAAGGAGCATTAAAGAACACGGTGTGCAGAGGGCAGGGGATGTGCTGGGCTCCCCTCCCAGGCTGAAGTTGTCCATCCAGCCAAACAGGTCATGATCCAGGTCTCAGTGACATCCAGCCATACAGCATGGAGGACTCCGGGTGAGTGTGCCAGGCCTTCTGTAAGGGCAGTGGTGGGCGAATTCGGGAGGCGTTTCCTAGACTGAACGCTGCAAACTGCGGAAGGAGCAGGAGAAACAGGATCTGTCAACCCATCTAATTAAGGTGCATTTTCCCCACGCAGACTCATACACATCTCTCCAGGCTATAGGGCCCTCATTTCTTGCCTCAACCCAAAACAGACTGACTGTATTCTGCATTTCTATGACAATTTGTTCTCAGCACTTCTCAGGAAGAAGCACAACGAACCTGTCCTATGAAAATGATCATATCCTCGCAGATACCTCTGTCTCTGCTGCTAATTCCATTGAGTCCAGTCCCTGTGCAGCCAACCTTTTGCAGCAACTGAAATAATCCGAAAAAAACTGGAAGCGTGCTCCTTTCCTGCAAGCTTCCCAAAGTAACCATATAGATAAGAAATCGCATTCTTGAGCAAAGACTACCAGCCCAGCTGCTGGCATTGCTGCTCTTCTACTCTCTAAGTCAAAAGGAGATTTGGATATACCCTGCTTAGGGTCACTTTACAGGGATGTCCAAAACGAAATCACCAGTGCTGAGAGGCTGAGCAAGTATCGTGGGCAGCCCCCTCCAGCCCCCAGTTGAGCTCAACAGCAGGAATGACAACAGCCCCAGGATTATGGCCACCAGGAAAAGCCACAGAAATCGACAATTAATTTTTTACAGGCCAACGGGCTGACCTCTGGGCAGCAATGGAACAAGTCAGCATAAAGGTGACAAAGCTCTGTATACCATGATTTATAATGGTAAATTTATTTATAATAACCAAACCAACCAGCAGAAAATCCGTGCACTGATCAAGTTAGCTTATACCTCCTTTTTCCCCCACCCGCTCTGTGAACAGCATTCTCTCCCCCATCACCTCCCAAGGCCCATCTGGAGGTATCACGAGGGGAGTTCTCACATCCTGCTCCCTGAAGAAGCCGGTCCTGCTCGCCAAGCACTCACCAACGTCACACCAAGCGATGACGCAAGCCATGACTGTTGTCCAGGTGGTGGGGTGTGACCTATTTCTGGGCTACAGCGGTTTGGTTTGGGAGGAATGTGCAATGTCTAGTCATGGATATGGGAAGAGAAGCAAATCGTTGTAAGAAAGTCAGAAATTGATCTTATATTCTATGTATTGACTCTGCGTTTTAAGAGGGAAGTAAAAGGCCAAAATGAAAGCAGTGCCACCGCCTCAGGATCTTAACATCAATCTGGAGTGCAAGTAAGAAGGAGAAAGCATCCCCACTATTAAGAAGCACAAACTTTTGCTGCTTACAGAGCTAATGTGCCCCAAAATCTGGTTTACTCAACAGTATATGGCATCAAAAGGAGAAATACTTTAGAGACACAGAGGCATTTCACTCCTCCCCTGCCTTCTAACAAACACATTCATTCAAAAACAACCTGTCCAGCACCACTACCAGGCATCTCAGGTTTTATGCACGTATAAGCTGTCCTGTAACTGGCACAAATGTTCATTTACCAAGTGGAGTATTTCTTCAGTCATTCCACTCTGACATGATATACACAACCAAATGAGCTCCGTAGCAACAGCGTAAATTTTCACAGCTAATTCTCCTTCCTGCAGGATTTTTTCGGCATTGGGCTGAAGCATCACTGGTTTGCTTGTCACTTGATGATTTTGCCATATTTTACAGCAGCTCTGCTGACCCAAAAGGACACAAGCAGTGTCCTACACAAACAAACAGTATTTCAAAATTTACAGCATTGCCCTCAAGTTGCAGTCCAGAGGGCATCCCACAGAAGTTGCAAAGAAAAGGGAAGCAAATGCACTTGATTTGCACAATGCACAGCACTCCTTTGATTAAAGGAGTTGGTCTGTACCTACTTTCTTGAGATCTTTGGGGCCCTCCAGCCCTCCCAACCTCTTCATCCATACGGAATTCTCTGCAGATACATGTCCTAGCACTTCAGCTAGTATATAAAAGCCTGATAGAGTTGTGATTGGTTTGTATTATGTGGCATGTGCACACTGCCTATCCAGAATAAAACAAACAAACAAACAAACAAACAAACAAACAAACAAACAAACCCTCTCCGAAGTACCCCATTCCCTTATTGATTATGAAAAATTCCTCAGTTCCAATTTCCAGGAACTCCTAGAAGAGAAGGCAAGCCTTTGTGCCTACATCCCTTAAATATAATTTGAGGGGAATTATTGTTTCAATAATAAAGGGAAGCTTTTTTTAAGGGGGGAAACCAGAAAACCAAATAGGGCTTCTCTATATCAGGTGTTGTGTTCATGTAATGAGTTTTTCTGCGGTGTAATAGTTTTCAAAACAGGGCAGCCAAGAATTGCTTTTTCCAATTATCTATAAATCAGGACTGGAGAGAAAAAGTACAGTTCCAGAGTATGGTATGCGTCAGTCTGAGCAATCACTCCAGCAAGTCATGCAGGTAAACAGCTACACAGCATCAATTAGCAACACAAAAAAAGGGCCATCTACAAACTGAGTACAGAAAAAAAAAAGCATACAACTCTGTTAACCAGACACTTATCCGTTTAAAGAAGGGGAAAAGGGAGCTGCCTCAAATTGTGGGGTCACCAGAAGAAGGCACAGAGACCAGTGCATGGAGCACTATGGACAGAGAAAGGGAGGAAGCCTTTCCTCACTGGAGAGGAAAATAAGAGCTAGAAACTGGGCAGAGGGCTTACAGGCAAATATGTGATAAAACAGTATATATACACAGCAGCAAATTGGCATAGAAAGAGCTCCAAGCAAGGAGGTGGGGAGGGAAAGGCAAAGGGAAGAGGAGGGGTCTAGCCCTGACTATGGCAGAAAACAGTTTGGGCACTTTACTTTTTTTCTTTTCCCAAGTTCATCTGGGTAAAAATAATAAGGACTGAAGTGTGAGTCCAAGAGGCCAAGGAGGAGAAAATTTACCACAATAAAAGCAAAAGATGACCCAGTTTGGACAAGAGGTTTAAGCAGAAGAAAATCAAGAGGAGAGAAGGAAGCTTGGAAACTTGTATAGAGAAGATAACAGCAGGATTTAGCAACCATAAGGAATAGGAAGGGGGATGGGTAAGGAGAGGGGAGTTAAAAACAACAGAGTTGCAGCTATGTTTCATGGCACTAATTCAGCAAAGAAACAGCCTCAAATGGATGTAAACAATGGACTATTCATTAGGGGTTTCATTCCCTGCAACCCAGCAAACTATTGTCTGCAAGTTTTAAATACTCCCTTCACACACACACAAACTAAATTACAGAAAATGTGAAACATCAGATAATCTCAACAACGTGTCTCAAAATCACTGCCCTCAAGCATGCACTATGCTTGGCAGACTCTTCTTCCAACCATCTGCCAGCACGTGGAGGAAAATAAATAATTAATACACATCTGGGGTCAGACTGCAAGCTACAGCACCCAGCCTGAAACTCATGCCTGAGTAAAGGACAGGCAGTGACTAACAGCACATGTGGATTGAGTTCTGGGGAGCCTTTCCAAGCTGTCCCACCCTAAGCATTCTGTCCACCTTGCCACAGGAGCCTCCCACACCGACAGAAGATGATGTGTGCTTCTACCCTTCCCTACCCATCTGACATGGCAGCTGAACAAGCAATTCAGAGTTTGGGGCTACACTGTCAGTTGCAGAAGGTTCCAATTTCTCCTGATGCCACTATTACAGTAAGGGACAGCTTGGATAGGTAGAAAATATGTTTGACATCTGTATTTGCTCATCTGAGCTTCATCTGTTAGAGCTCTCCAACAATACCCTTTCCTGAGCACCAGGGTACATAACAGGGCATGCCAGTATGATCCAGATATCCTTCTCCTGCCCTCAAAGGTGATTTGACTCTTTGGACTACCCCAGAACAAGCAGACTCACAGCCCTGCAGAGGGAAGGGTGTTGTGCTTCCCAGGAAAGGCCTAGCAACCATGGGAGGCGTTTGTAAGGGGAAGATGGAAGAATAGGCAGGTAACTTAGGCTTTCTTTTTCCTCATCTGTATGAAGGCATCTACATAAAGGACCTTCCACAGTGCATCTTTCCTGTATTTACAGGCCAAGGCTCAAAGGACCTCTCTGGTCCGCAGACCTGCAGAGCAAAGGCTGTGCATCCTCACTCAGCATCTCTCATGCCCAGCAGGATGTGACCTATCCTTCAGGAACCTAGAGGACTGCAGGGAGGAGCTCCCGACAAGAGGCAGTCCCACAGCTTTTATTCCTCTTGCCCAGGTCCAAAGGTACATTAGCACAGTGACTCTTCAGTGTTACATAACATTGCTCCCACCAGAAATTACACAAACATAAGGAAACCTTGGACTCTCTTCAGGCTTTCATTCAACTTCTTCAAACTCCTACTGCTTGCACTGAAGGTGGAGAGAGGGACAGAATCACAGAATCTGCTGAGTTGGAAGGGACCCACAAGGATCATCGAGTCCAACTCCTGGCCCTGCACAGGACCATCCCCAAGAGTCACACCATGACAAGGGACAAGTCTTTTCTTATCCTCAGATTTTGGCATATGGGTAAGAACAAAGCACCTAATTTTGTTTCGTCTGTTATCCAGAAGTGCCGTGTGTTTCATTGAGCAGCAGTGAAAGCACGCAAACAACACACAGCTCACACAGGGAAAAACTGGCCTGGAAAAGTGGCAGGAGGGCAAGAACTTGACAGTTTTAATTCGATTTGTGTCTTTCATATTACATGGACTCTTTTTTCATGCTACACAGTACACAAGCAGTACACACAACAAGTCACTGCCCACCAAACTGTGAGAAATAAAGACAGAAAAGCTGAAAATACACAGATTCGTTTATGGTTCCCCTCTCATCTCAGAATGCTTCACATTTAGGGTTCATGGAGTATGTCAGTATAGCAAACATCCACTGACAACTACTACAGTTTAGGGACACCTTCACAACTGCCACATGGGCAGCGGGAAGCAAAATGCTTGTGTACAACACTGAAATTCCCCTTTTCAGCTGTCTGAAAAGCACCCAAGGCTGCCCACAAAGGCGGCCCTTGGGGTTACAGGAGATGAGTCCCAGAGCTTCTGCAGCTCTATGTGTGTTTTAATATTAGCCTAAACTTTCAGTGTGAAGGGAAGACAATTTCTACTTTTTTTCACTGTAAGGATAGCCAACAAAATGTGAACTAAAGGTTGGGCAGAAAAACTGAGGAAGCACGGAGAGCGGGTGCCATAAGTCACGTGTGGTCTCCAGCATATGGGTAACAGTCACACTTAAATTAGGAAATCAAATGTCAGTCCACTACTACCCTTTCCAAGATTAATCTCTCTAATGATTCCCTAGAAGATCCAGCTTCAAAGGCTGAATGCCTGCTCAGAGGAACAGGCAGACAGTAGAAAACACACACAGGGCAATAACTGGAGTTTGTTCTGCTCCCCTTTTACCCAAATTTTGTTTATTAAGCGCTTTTCACTAAGCTGTACAAGAAAAGGAAGCTGTACAAGAAAAGGAGAGGAAGGGGGCAGTGGGAGGAGGGAAGGGGGAAATACAGCATTTCCCATCAGCTCTACCAAAGGAAAGGCATGGTGGGGAAACAGAAGAGCTGGCTGCAGATCATTCCCAGCCCGACAAGTGCAAATGAGCAACAGAAAGGAGTAACACATGGAGATCAGCAGAAGGAAAACCAACACACAGGGTAAAGACCAAGAGAATACACAGGAAAGGAAGAGAGGGTGAGGAGGCTCTTCTGGTGGGACAAACTACTGAAGAAACAGCCAAACACATACCACCACTCTAAGAATTGAACAGAAGGAGCTGAAGGTTTGAAGAAAGCATCCAAACACGGAGGAGAACAGGTTCTGTCTGAGGAAAAATCACGGTCTGGAAAACCCCATTGAGAAAAAAAATGCTAGAATGGGAGTGGTAATGAGAAGGTAAAAAAAAAAAAGAATACAGGTGTTTGGCTCTCTTTTACACACTGAAATGTTCACTCAAGTTAATGTCTAACTTTGAGAGCATCAACTCTCAATTTCAGCAGAAAAAACCCAAGTTTGAATTAGTCAGTCCATACAGGATATTTAGTCACCACCTCTAATCAGCCTCCTATCACAACCAAGGACAAGCCAAATATCTGAAGTAGACTAGGTCTAAAAACTAAAACAGTACCAGAAATAGTAACAATTCTTGGCTGAGTCACATGTTAAGCTACACACATCACCCATTCAAAGGATTTAATTTGAAGATTGTTATTGTTGAAACTTGTTGGTTTGCCTTATTTTGGTAGCTCAGATGAGTAGGAACAACATTTCCTGTACTATGGACGAGATGCTTTTTGATCATTACAGGGTTTTTCCTTCCTCCTATTCCGAGCCCTCAAACATCTCTATTGGTGGGAGTTTTCCTTGCAGACACTGTCCTTCCCAAGGACAGACTCAGAGAAAAGGTGATTTTCCTTGGAGTTTTACCATAGGCATGGGGGCTGATGAAAATGGTAGCTTGGGTGTATGCACTGTGTGAGCCAACGAAGCTGCAACCAAATGTCTTCACTCTCTCTCCTGTAACTTGACACCTGGCTTTAGCGATCCCTCCAGCTCTTGAATTAGGAATGGAAAATATGAGAGCTCTGCTTCGCAGCAAAGGTTTAGAGACAGGGGGAAGAAAAAAAAGAGAAAAGGACATATATTAGGGCTACTTGCAAATGGCATTTGCTTTACACTGGACCTAAAACACCTGACAACACTCTGTGTACGATCTCTGTACCCACATGTACCTGTGTGCACCCGTGCTACAAAGCACTGCTCAGCCCTGTCAGAGCTGGTGGTTTGAAGCCTGACCCCGAATCATTCCCAAGGCCTGATTTCTAAAGCAATTCCTTTCACTTCATACCTCTCTGCTCCAACTGCTCTGGGTGCAAATAATGGTATTTAAAAGCAAACAGTTACCACTAGTGCTGAGGGAGCAAGACATTAAAAACTCCAATAGCTGTTTTCATGCATAACTGCAGTTTGTCGTGAGAGAAAAAGAGGATGCTGGGCTGAAAGCTTTATGAAAATGGTGTCCCTAATCATCACGCTCATTTCCAAGTCCTTTGAAAAATATTTTTAAAGCATCTGTCTAATTATATCTCTTGTTACGTGCTCTCAGCCACAAATTGGCAAATTTAAAATCCCGAAACAGAGCACAAGAAACCTCCCCCAAACGCAAGCTCTCTCAGCACTTTGTGGTATCCCTGGCCTTCCCAGGCTGCTCTCGTGCACCAGGGAAGGGTATAGCACACTAACAGGCTCACCAGGAAAAACCTTTTCCCTGAGCATTGTGGCTCAGCCATTTCAGTGACACAATTACAGCACTTGCCAAGGAGCTTGCATCATGTAACATGCTGCGAGGCTTTTCATGGCAACACGGCTCGCAAGCTTCCCTTCGGGGGCCCATCCCCGAACGCCCTGCTGCAAAACGCTGCAGCTCTCAACCCCTGCCAGCTTCTCCCACCTCCACAGGAACAGGAGCAGGGATCCTGCACCTCTTGTGCTCCTTCAGCCCTGAGGAGCTCATTTTAACACTGCCTTCCAGTGTTTACAGGGAAGGATGATTGTCACCTTTCAGAATATCAGCAGTCATCTTTGCGAGAAGGTTTTGATGTAAATCAGGGGGAAAAGTGACAGGGAACCACCACAAACACTTTTGCTGTGTTCTCAGGACTACGAATTTGTGGTACCGCTGCTTGTTTGACAGAGGTCAAATATTAGTTAACAGGATTAAATTCTGTCCATGGAACCATATGATGTTAACGGCAGGTAATGCCGAAGATCCAGGTGGAAAACTTAACTTTGCCTTCTTCCACTATAACATAAGAGCACTCAGATTTACAGACTGGCGACAAGATATCCAAAACAACACGCTATAGCCATGTCATGACATGGATCAATAAAGCTGGAGCTTTGCTGGGATGGTGAGGAATGAGCAGTGTGCACCGCAAACTAAAGAGTACAAAAACACAGCAAATTAAGCAGTTTGTTCCTGAGCTGAGGTTTGTAGAGATCTGATGAGCTGCAGGATATTGGCTCTCCATCTTGCTTCCAGCTGCTTCTACAGATGTCCAGGCTACTCACTGCCAAGAAGAGCTAGGAGGCTAGTGAAAGCAGCTGGAAGAGAAGGAGGAGGAGGAGGAGTCAGGCTTGCACCCTCTGGGGAGGGCACAAAGAGGAGGAGGAGGGAAGCAGGCACTGCCCACACGTGCTCTACAACTCTGGCTGAAGGTGCTGACCACTGGGAAAAGGCATAATATCCAAGGAGAGGGGAATGAGGAACTTCGGAGTATTTTTTCTTTTATTTTCCCCCTTTTCTTTTTTTAAAGGAAGCTAGGGGAGAAAATTAGGTCATTGAGTAGCATCTCTGCAAGAATGTGGGAGCAAGGAGGGCAGAGATTCAAGAAAGAACCAACGGGGAGGGAGTCAGAGAATCAGAGAGAAATAAAGTGATCAAATATTAGTGGTGTATGCAAGAGCAAGAGAATCACTGAGCAGATGGGAGGAGGGAAGAAGAAATGATTAATAGGGAGTGTGAGGCCCTTCCCCCTCCCTCAAGCAGGACTAATCACGTGGAAGACAGCTAAAATCTTACTTCCTAATATTGCTTTGCTGCAGTAGCTGCTACATGATGGAGGAGAGCAAGCCCATCCCCAAGATAAAAATCTCCCTAAAAGATGGGAACAAACTCCTCGCAACAACACAACCACGATGTTTTGGCTGCTGGTGCTAAAGGGACATCTGTCAGGATGGATCTGTCATAGCCTGAGAGCTGATACCTGGTGCTCCTGCAGGACCGCCAAACCCTGCAGTGAGTCTAAAGCAGCATTGCTGCTTTCACCCTGGTCACCTCTCCTGCCTCCAGCCTTAGAGAGGAAAATGACTTCCCTTCTCATGCAATCCAAATGCGAATGCTCAACTTCCCTACACCAGGAGCCAAAACCAGGAGTCATTGCCTGACGTCAGAGCACACCTCTGATCGAGCATTTGTGGGGCCGCACCTGGATACGAATGCGCTGCCTCCTCAGCACAAAAGCACAGGGTGAGCTTTGCCTTTACAGCATCGATTGGAGGGGCAGGTCAGCTCTGCAGCTGCCCTGCTCTCCTCCACTCACTGGGCCAGAGCCAGCTCTCCTGCAATGGGAAGCGCGGGCTCCCTTCCCACCATGTGTTTCTCAGGCTTGGCCATCACAAAGCAGGAGAGAAGAAGGGCCATTGCCACAGAAACAGTTCCAGATAAATACATTTGCTAAAAAGAGGCTCCCGTGGATTTCTGGTGACAGCCTGTCACTGGGACTGCTCTGCACAAAGCTCCCACAAGACTCAAGTACACAGTCCTCTTCCTGAAATATATGCTAAACAGCTTATTCCTTCCCACATTTTACAGGTGCTAACATGTTCATCCATCCCCTCACCTTTTCCTTCCCTGGACTAAGCAACCCCAATACCTTCACTTTCTCTGTATAGGTCATGTCTGCTAAATCATCCATTCATGCTATTTTCCTCTTTTTTTTTTTTTTTCTTTTTTTTTTTCCCTTTTGACCCACTTTTGACTTGTTTTGCTGTTTTTAAAGGCTGTGAGCACAAAACTGGTTCAAGACTCCAGCTGAGACCTCACCAAGCTGAGGAAGGATCTCTGTACCTTCTTGGTTATAAACCCCAGCTTGCCTTTTTCACAACTGTATGAGGCTGGTGACTCACAGTCAGCCTGGAATCCACCATCAACTCCATCCCCCCTCTGCAGAGCTGCTGCTCAGCCAGCCATCTCGCTTTTTGGGTCTGGTCAGCCCATTATTCTCACCTAAGTTAACAACTTTGTGCTCGTCCTTTTCTGAATAACCTCTTATTTTTTCTCCACTTGGTCAAGATTTTAAATCCTAACGCTGTTCTCAAGAAAACTCAGAGCTCCTCCCATGTCAGTATCATTTGCAAGTGTAATCAGCACCCACAGCAGAAAAATCCCCTTTGTGTCATTTCTGGGGAGTACACACAGGAATTGACCACTGTGGACACAAACTGGTCCTTGAGTGTTTGTGACATTGCACCCCACAATGTCCAGTCCCTGGAATTTCCCCAGGAGAAACCCAAGGGCCACAATAAAGTGTGGAAGACAAAGTTGTTAAGGATATAATGCAAATACGCTCTGCTCTCAATCAAGTGCCACGTTCCTATTTAACCCAGTGTGAGGGAGATGACCACAGCTGATTGGGAAAAAAAAGTGCAAAAGCCTCATCAAGACAAAAGTGAAAAGGAGCATTTGCCTCATCATAATGGTGGAGCATCCAGCAGAACTAACCATGATGTCTCCTGCAAGAAACAGGCATGTTTCCCTAAAAATTTTCACCAGCAAGCACCACTTCTTCTACAGTATTCATCAAAGCTATTTAAATCCACACAAGACATCTTTTCCACCAGACATTGTTTCTCTCCAGGACTTTGACACTGCACTAAGATGGCAAATATCTTTAGACTGGTACAAAGTGAGCAAAAATTCAACTGTGGCTTAAGGGGAGGAGGCAGAGATAGGCAGAAGGGGTGGCTGTGTTTGCCTCAGACAACTGACCTGGAAGAAAGGACCTGAAGACATTTCACACCCAAGTTCTGGTCACCATATATAGCTCATGGGCAATATGGCAAAAGTGCTTTACGGCAGAAAACTGCAGCTGTTGTATGGGACACTGCTTATTAATCCTGTAGTAAAACATACTGGGCTATGAATTCCATCAATTGTTCACTGTTTAAAGAAATTGGTTTTCTTTAGAAGAGGTGCATGCTGTTCTAAACACATCTGACTCAAGTCCATCTGATCCCTCCCCCATTTATGCAGGTGGAAAGACTTTTGATTTTACACTGGGAAAAGCAATGCTCAAAATTTGACATGTCCTCTTATTCCCAGTGCTGATGCCAACGACAAAAGAGAACAAAACCTAGCCTGTGTTAGCTGTTTCAGATTTGAATCAGTAGCACATGGGGCAAGTCAAATGCCAGGAAGGTAAGGAAATCCTGGGTCCCAGGGACCTCCAGCAGGAAAGTGTCTGGTCATAATGCCAGTGGGAGCTGCAACACTTTCCTTATGAATAAAAAGCCTTCTTTAGGAGGGTATATGGCAGCAAGATTGCCAAGAGATTAATCACAATCACAGCACTGCAAACCTTTGCTTTGGATGGTTTTAGCCCCAGAATGACCAAGTCCTACCTCTGAGCCCAGATGGTGCAACCACTGGCAAACCAAACAGCACCCATGGTGTTCTGAAAGATGATGATGGTGATAGTCCAGAAAGGCATCACAAAGAGACCACTGAAAGCAATGAGAATGTATTTTATTTATTCCTTTATGCCTGATCATTTCAAAATTGCTGCAGGAGATTGCAGGAGAGACAAATTTAAAGGTTTTGTTTGTTTATTTCTATTGAGTAGAGCAGACTCACCAAGTGAAGGTTACATTGGGGGGGGGAGAAGAAAAAAAAAAATAGTTCCGTACTCTCCATCATTTTTTGAGGATTTTTTTCCTAAGCTTGACAAAGCTTTGTAGCTTTTCTTGCTCCACACACCGTATGACTCTACCGATCAGAAAGATTTACTGCATTCGGAAGTCCAGGGTGGAGTGCTCCAGCAGAACTGGACCAGTGCTACAGCCGGATTTAAAGTGATGTCAGGAAATGGGTGGGGGCAGGGAAGGGGAGCATAGCAAATGACATAGCGCACAATCAGGAAACTCACTTGGCAAGATTTGCGGAAAACCGGAGGTATACAGGAGTAAAGCCCCATAAAGCAGTGCTCCGGCTGCTCCCACCGCTAATCTGTTCCCGTTATCGGAGCTCAAAGAAAAGAGGACAGTTGCCAGCCCTGGAGAATCGGGAGCGGTGCCAGCTGACGACACGCTGTGATCGGCAGCCGCCTGGGTCTGGGTGAGGTCTGCTCTCATGTGATGAGCGCTTGATAGCGAAGGGACGGCAGGAAAGCACCCACTCCAGACAACACCTACGGCTAGTTACCCAATAAAGGTGAGAAGGATGCAGGAGGAAGGGAAAGAAAAAAAGCACCCCGTAGCCGTAAGGCAGCTACAGCAGATAACTATTACAGAGGGAGTTCTCCCAGAGATGGCAAAGGCCAGGAGACTTCACAGAAGCACTCGGATTAGGCAACACCAGCCCGAGCCAGAGGCAGCTGCAGTACTACACGGCTGTCAGGGGAAATCTGGCAAGACAGAGGAGAAGTACCAAAGCCTTTAACACCTGCAGACAAGCCAGCAAATTCCCTAAACCTCACCAGAGAAGGAGAGACAGAGGAGGCACCCCAGCGGGTCTAGTTCATGGAGTTTGGAGCTCTCAGGTAACCATCACTACTCCTCCTCAGACGGTGTGTGTGTAACAGGGGCTGAAGGGATCAGGGAGCCCCGGGGAAGGAGGGGACAGGATGTGGCAGAATGTTCCTAGGATGTGCTGCAGCGACTTGCAGAGGAGTGTGACTTTCTTGTTCCTACACCAAGGAGTTACCAAGAGACAAGCAGCCTCAATTACAGGAGCTCCCAAGATGGGAATATAATCACCGCAGCTTCAGGATGGCAACGCTGTCACCGCTGTCCTCCTCTTGAACCTGGGAATTCATGAGGGTCTGGCTCTCCACACACATCCATGCCTGGACACACTGCTCTGTGCCATGCACCTTACAAGCTAAACAGATGTGTTAGAGTGATGAGAAAAGGAAATACAATCCTCAGGAATTAAACGGCAAAAGGAATAGCAAATTCAAGAGAGCAAAGGGAAGGTTAAAGGCTGGGCACTCAACTCAGGTTTTCCCATCCTGCACACCCCCTGCTCCCTCTCCTGTATTCCAGTCCACTGGAAGACACCTGCTTGGGGGGATTTGTAAAAAATTATTCTGCAAAGCACCTGTGCTATTGAGTAGGTTAAGTATTCACCAAAAAGTTTTTCATTCTGAAGAAACCAGTAAACCCAAAAGCAACACAAGGCAGCTTCAGAAGCCAGAAAAAGGTATTAGCATAGCATAATAATGACAAATTTGGAGTAGCAGAGATAAAATGGATGTTCATACAACATACACAAGAATTGAAGCAAACTCATAAAAAAAAAAGGATAATTCAAAGGAATTAAAGTCTCTGAAGTTATCAATATTCTCACAACAGTTTGTAGCCATAAAACATTAGGTACCAAACAATCAAAATCAAGTCTTTTATTTAAGAGCACCTTGGCCTGGAAAGATACTTCTGTGGGCATCATACAGCTTTTGGTGAGCAAACAGGAGTGTGAGATGCATGAACACCTCTGCACCACACACAGAGACTCAAAGGAACAAGTTAGTAGATGTAAGAGCTCAACAAGGTTAGAAGCAAGAGGATCACAAATGGAAATTTTACCTACAGCAGGTCTGACTTTTCACCAAGGACCATATGTAAAAGAAACCAAAAAAGCCTCAAAGACTACGCATGCCTTGGAGCATCCTACTCAGTATGCAAAAATGTTCTACTTCACAGGCACAGTATCCCCAAAAACTGAATGCTTCTCATTACTTCATTTCACTACCAAGTAGTTATTCACTGAAAACACAGGGCTGAACCTCCTTATATTATTCTACTGAGCAAAATAAATTAAAAAAATAAAATAATAAAAAAGCTTCCTTCCCCTATTATACCCACACAGAGAACTGTAAAATTACTTTCCATAGGTGGTTTTTCTCATACACTTACATAGATACGCACATTTAAGAAGTGAGGGCCCAATTAACATGTAAGTGCAAGTACTTTTTGACAGAAATTTCCCCTTCCAAACCAGCTATCAAGCATGGTCGCAGGACAACCCAATCCTGCACACTCATGACAGATATCACTGATGGTTTGGCAATCTAATGTCAGGCAGGCAGATGATCTAAAACCACATATCTAACTCTCCAAGAGACAGAAAATACTTGGATATGCTTAGCAAAAACCCAACTAATGCTGAGATTGTATTCTTTCTGAGACTGCTTAATTAGGCTATGAGTCACACATGCTACAACAACTCACAATGAAGTTTGGAGAGAACTAAGCTTTATTTACAACTGCAAGATGGTGGGGTATGGTTCCCTAGGCTTAGAGGAATCTGTTTATCCCACTGATCAAAAGAAGTCAAAATTAGAGGCAAAAAATCAATCAATTGTGGCTATCGGAGTGGTATGTGGAAAGCTACTGCGGGCGCTATAACCTAACACTCCCTGTGTACACTGTCTCTGTCATGCAAAACCAGTACAGTCACTACCTGAAACTAGAATCACCAGTTTGGTTTAACTTTGTATGTCTAGTTATTGGAAATTCTCTCTCTCTTTAGGTGTCTGTGCTCCTGCTTAATTACCCCAGGTTTCTGCCTCTGGGCAGAGGCAACTCCAGTAGTCACACACCCATATCTTCTGTCAGGGGAAGGAAAATCTCTTCTACCCCCTTTATATAACAAATCTAAACTCTTTTAAAAAAAAGGTCAGCAGGTGACACTGACTCCATTACAGTCAGTAGCAGCTGACTTTCCAGGGCCCAAGTTTCATTCCAACTGTTCAGCTGACATCCAAAAAACATTATCATCTCCATGGAGTAATTAGCATGTTTTTGTAGCTGGTGGCTTCAAAAACTGCACGAACTTCAGCTGCATTAGAAGTACCAGACTTTCTTTTTGCCTTGCTTTGCAGTTTGAGTTGTCTTCAAATCTGAAAGCAAATCTCAGTTTTTCATGGTTTAGATTTGAAATCATGCACAGATACTGAATTTTGTGACATTTATGCCTAACTTCCATGTCAGGCTCATTTCAAATCACTGCTGAAATCTGTCCATTGGAAAATTTATTAAAAAGGAAACCTGAAATCAAACAGATCTTTGACCAGTTTCTGGAACATAAAGAGGAAAACAGAAGAGAAAGTGGTTTTGGTATATATAGCAAAACAAACCCAAAGCTTTGAGAAGAGCATGCACTTCTAGAAGGAACACATCACCAAAAATATTCCTGTGCTCACGTATACACAAAGGATTACATTATAACTTAAGTTATAACCCAAAATCAATCCTCCTAAACCCATCAGCACTGTCTGATCATAAGTAAGGAAAAAATCTGACCTGTTAAGCAAAACCAAATCAACTGAAAAAAAGCAGAAATTTGAATTCACTGTCAGAGAGTGGCAGCTCAAAGGACCAGACAAACTGCACACTAACGCTCAAGCTGAAGTAACCAAAATCCAAAGACATCTTCTTCTCCTTGGAACCCACACACACACACCTACAGAGCTTTCCTTTGGTGAATTTATTGGTACTTTTTGCCACTGCAAGCTTTTTGGTATATCACCCACCAGAAGTCTTGCTAACAGTATAAAAATCATCAGCAATCATGGCAAGAAAAATTCAAAGCTTGAGCCCCTTGGACCCCACCAGAAGGAGGTCACTTCAATTTAAGGCTGAATGACCCAGTCAGAAACCCATAAGGGTATTCTGCCCATATTTATGTCCACATAGAATAAGAATGTTTTGTTAATGGTTTAGGTTAAGGGGTTTTGGCCTTTCTTTTTTATCACATAGTCTTCAAAAAACTATTAAACGTGCTGTACTGGTAACAGATGAAAAAAGAAATGCATGAATATTTTGCCTTCAGCATTCATTAAGAACACATAGAGCAGTATAAGGCTTCCTGCTCATTGATACCATCAGTGTCAGACCTTACACTTCCATGCCTACAGCCATACCCCCTTTAGCTGTGATCTAGGCAGTTCCTGCAAGGCAAGCAGGGTCAGGTTGGGTTAATACGCAAAGGAGAGGCCCCCGGGGAAAGATCCAAGTGCTGCAGATACTAGAACTGGTAGTGATGTAGCAGCACTGCTCTGCTCTCTCACGGACTGCCTACCCCCAGGGAAGCTGCTGTACAGATCTGCAGCACAGTATCTCACAGCCTCACAGCTCTGCGCAGATACTGAAGGAGACATAAGACACCCTTATGCAACACACACAGCTCTGCTTTCAAAGCTGATACCACATTATCCACACAGGAGAGGATAAAGCAGAGCATCCTGTAAATCATCCTGTAAATCATCCTGTAATCAAGGCACCCCATGCCTTGGTTCACTTCCTGCCCTATAACCAAACCTGGAGTAAGGAAAGTTGAACCCAAGAACGAGCAAGTTTTTGCAACACAGGCGAAAAAAATGAGCCAACAACCAACAACCCAACAGTCCACACTATGTGGAGAAATGGAACTCCCCAACTGTTAAACCTTCATGTCTTGATCTACTTCTGTTTTGGGTTAAGTTCTTCACAATTTCTACAGGACACAGTGAAATTCTCCCTCTTTTCATCCCAATGCCTTGTGCACTGTCATGCTGTCACACAGCTGCCACGTCCCACCCCACGCCAGGCTGTGGCAGAGGAGAGAGGAACAGTTCTCCTCTACAAGTATCTATTGTTGCAAAGTGTGTTAGGGTCTCTGTCATTAAGTCAATTAGAAGTATGCACTGTTGAGGTTTTTTTTGTTAGCGTTACTAATGTCACATGGGAGGAAAGGTGCCTGGAAAGCACAAAAACTCTTCTTCAGCATTTATTTGTGAACAAGCTCTAAAATCCTTTGGGAAAAGTTAACAGCAACCCTTAGCCTCAGTTAATAATATGATTTAGTTTATATGCCTAGTGTACATGGGGTAATTCCTGCCACCCCTGTCAATTTGACTTGACTGGAGATGATACAAACTCTGAGAGGGACATGCTTCACAGAAAACCTTTGTAATCCTTGCAACAAAAGGGAACTCTAAGAGTCAGATGAGGAAAATCCCCAGAACTCTCAAATATCTCCCCCGCAGAGTCAAGGTGATTTCATAGTCACGCAGCTTTAATAATGGGACTTCCTCAGGGACACTGTATTAAACATTTAGAAAAAGCATCTGAAAAGAAACTGTATCATCAACCTGATTTCTAAGCTGTTCACTTTCAGCTACTTAGAAGTACTACAAAGTTACTTCTAAATGATGCCAGAGTGATGATGCTTGGCATTTTGCAGGGGGCACTGCTGAAGGGGAGACATACTCATCTTCTCTCTCATTAGTATTTCCTACAGATGAAGTTCAGATTTTAATTTTTATCAACTGAATTTTTAAATTTATCTATCCACTGGGCTGTTTTTAATATTAAAGAACAGTGCCTTTGATAGAGCATGATATGAAAACCAAAAGAACTAACAAAACAAGCCCCAAAACACAGTTTCACTTTCCCCTGATCTTGCACTAGGTAGTCCATCAGAAACTCAGCCTTCTTAAAAACGTATATGAAAATGGAGGGGACAGGAAGAGAAAGCAAAAGCAAACCATGGAAGTCCTTTTCTGTTGCAGCTGCCTGCAGGCTCCGGGATCACTGCCACACACATTCACTGTGTATGTAGAAGGAAGAAACAACTGGATTATTCTATAAGGCTGACTGCAGTGAAGTATAGGATAGTGCAACTTCAGGCTGCCTTTTGATGTTGCTAGAAAAAAATCTCCAGATCAATCATTACAAGAGTCTTCAAAAATTCTCACATCAGGAAATTGCCCATAAAATAGCCTCAGGAACTGCCCGTCCATCCCACAAAAAACAGATCTGAAGCACAGCATCACATTACTGCCAACCCAAGACTGAGTAGCAAGATAACTACTTGTTAGGGGCTGACAAACCTGAGATAAATTTCACTCTTAGATGCACATAACTTTTGCCCATTGACCTCACGTGTGACATGAAATAGACCAAATCTCCACATATTCCTTTAATTTATTTTTTTAATTAGATGAAAAAGTTAAAAGTATTCAACCTGCCAGTCTTAGCAGAGAAACTCTATGCCTTACTTTAAAAAAGCAAAACAAAACCAAAATACTTTTTGTCCATTCTATCCAGAGAGAAAGCTAGCCAACTCTGAAGGAAACAATTACAAAATAAAGCTGTGTCTGCATCTATCTTTATAGATTCCATGTCCCTGTGAAATTATACATGTATATACTTTCCCTTCAGGTTGCTCTGGAAAATAGTGCTACCATCAAGGAAACCTGACAGAGCAAAGGGAGAAAAAGCACAAAAAACCCAACTAGCGAATCACAAAACACTGTTGAAAGGCAGAAACAAGTTAAAGAATAAACTGTGAAAGAAGAGTGTTCTCTGTAATGTCTCATTTATAGTAACTTTCTAAGTCAAAGCTCATAGAAAATGTTTTCAGATTCACATGTTGATCTGTTTATCCCCCTTGGCTATTCTGCTTAAAATAACATTCATTATCCACTAGGAGAAAAAGCCAGAAACCCTGCCACTTATGAGAGCTGGGGCCTGAGAAGGCAGGAGGAGCCGAGCAGAGCCTGCCAGGCTCACGAAGCCTGTGCCCGGCCATGCAGGCACAGCTCGGCTGAATTGAGGCGAAGCCACGCTCCATGCTTGGCACAGGGTCCTGGCTCCTCTGCACGGCCCTGCCAGAGGCCGGCACAGCAGGAGGAAGCGAGCTCGAGCCAGCAGATGTTACTAACACTTACGCCTGTCACGAACAGAAAGGACAAGAAAAGTCTTGAAGAGGCAGCGACTTGTTTTCTTTGTCAGGAGTTGGGAGATGGGCTGGGGGGGAAGGGAGCAGGACGGCACCTCTCAGGATTGCTGCTAATTCAAAGCTGTCTTTGTCGGCATGCCATTGCTTGACTATTATTGCTACCAAAAAGGAAAATAAAATCAGTATATAATTAAAGCCATTCAGCCATTTCAAATCAACACTTTATTGCAGCAATGAGAAAACTGAGTTTTTAGTGGTAGAAACAAACATTTCAGTTGCAAGAACTTTTTTTGTGTTGGGGTGTGTTGATTTTTTGCCCTTTTTTTTTTTTTTTTTTTTTTTTTTTCCTTTACCCCCAAATTATACTGTTTTATTCCCGGTGAAAAAAAAAATCTGCAAGGCATTTGCACAGGTAAAACTGGGGGGCCTCAACAGGGAGCAGCAGTACCATGGAGGTGAACAGAGGGCTGTGTGTTTTACCTGACTGTCCAAATAACACACAAATCCCTGTTCTGCTTAGCGTAGATCCATAAAAGTCCAATTTCTCCTGCTCATCAGTCTACCCCACCCTCTGCTCTGGTTTTCTTGATTTCTTCCTCTATGCTAGGTTTTCATGGCATTGCCAACAAGAAAAAAACAGTAAATTTCCTGTGCTTGCCACTACCCTTAAAATGACCAAACAAGAAGGAGAACCTTCCCAATCTAAAGAAACTACTATGGGGAACTTTGGTACCCCCACGGGTGGGACTGGTCTCCCGTTCAATGAGACATGAGCAAGGGAGGACGTGAAGATATCACATGCTCCACAGGACTCCCTGCCCACTAGGGAGAAATAATTAAAGAGAAAAAAAAATTAAAAATGGAAGGAGCAAGCCATGGTGGCTATCTTTAAGTTATGAAACAGGATCACTGTGCCTCCGTCCTTTTTACCCCTGCTGGTCTCTTCAGTTGGAAACCCACATTTTATACCAGTAAGACATGAGGACCTGGCTAAGGTAGGAAACCATGCCTGGAAAATGTTCTTGAGTTTTTTGAGTTTAGATAAAGTCAACATGAGTCTCAGAGTTATTCTGCTCCTTCACTTCATAGGAGTGTCTTAAACGAGAAACCCCCAAATCCCCAAAATCTGCTGGGGACTGCGCTCTGCCTCACTAAACTCACTGATGTGTGTGCTGTAGCAGACACAGAACAGCTCTTGCAAGGCTCCAGTGGCAAAAGCTGGTAAGAATCCTCCCTCTCTGAGTCTTGCCCAGAGCTATTCATGCATTGCCTCTCACGTTGTGATCAAGCACAGGGAGAGGCCATCCTTAAGATGATTCCTTACTATTCAGAAAAGTTGTAACATTTCAGGAGCACAGAAGGGGCAAGGGCAGGAACGCGCAACATTTCCAACTACTGAGAAGCAATTAAATAAGAACTTCAGCTTTACTATTTTTCTTTTGGGTTTTTAGCCCTTCATGTCACACAGAAATCTTGAAAATATCAACCTGCAAGGATCCAAAATCAGCTAGGCACAAAAGGATGCCCTCAGCATCATTTCTTTAGAAGCCTTGCAATGTTACTTTGAAGGGCCTGACCACAAGATGTTTCTCAATCTTTGGGGAAAGATAATTCCTTTCAGGATGCAAAGTCATTCCAAAATTACACCTTGACAGCAAACCAGCCTATTTGGGAGCCTTTTTACAGCTTTCTCCATATAACCAAAAGCAAATTCAAAATCTTTTCCAACTGATTAGAATTCTGTATTACTGGACACCGGGCTACACTAAAGCCAAGTGTAACTTCTCTCAATACAAAGTGAACCATAACCTCAACAGCCAGCCGGTAGACTTTGTTACATGCAGAGACAAGCAGGGCTGAGTATCCACAAAGCCATTCTGCAGGTTTCCAGCAAGAGGAAACATGTCTCTGACTTCTGGGTTAGGTCAAGGCTAGTGTAAGCAGTTCTGGCTAACTCTTACCACTGGCAGCAAATGCAAATGTTACCCACTTGAAGGCAGAGAGAAGTATACAGACCTTTTCCACCACCTCGTCTCCCTATTTAGAACCGTAGCAGGCTGGTTAAAAATGAGAGTAAAGGAAGGCAAGGAAAGAAAAAAAACCCCACCAAAACAACATAAAGGACCTTTCCTACTGCACATCTCCCCCCAATCACAACAGATCTTCAGGGAGGCTGCAGCTGAGAGATTAACGACTCTTGTGAGCTGCTGGTACAGTTTTTGGAAGGGAAAGTTCTGCTGGGGGTTGTGACAAGTACTCAGTACTTCTGAAGTGACCTAGGATGAGACTCCTGTTCAGCACAACCACTGTAAGAGTTTTGCAGAGCTACAAGTCTAACTTCCCCTTTGCAGGCACAAGCCCAGAAAAGGCTGGAGGGAAGGCACTGTCTAAGAGCCTACCACCAGACATAGAGAAGGAAAGGTGTAATAGACAGACCTAAGGCAACCTGTTCCAAACTTTGTACACAGGTCACACAGACCAGCCTGTGTCACACCTGCCTGGGAAGGACAGCTGAAGAGGTCTGCCCTTCTCCTACACACTAGCAAGTTCACATTTCCACAAGGCCAGACTTGTAATACTGGAGTTGCATATGGGCCCTGAAGTGTAAGGAGTCTGAGAGTTTTGCTCCAGCCAAATCCTCTTGAACAAATTCCTCACCTGAGCTGTCAACTCTTCTGCTACTGCAAGCTCTCAAGCACAAGTGTTCTGACAGCTTGGCTTTTGGTCTCTTCTAAAATTGTCCTGGGCTTTTCTCATAAACCAAGTGTAGTCAGGCCCTGCCACATGCCAGACCCTCTGGGGAGCAGGATGTCAAGCAGCCACAGACTCTCCAAAAGCAGTCAGACTCACAGAAAACCAGGACTTCCCTGGTTTTTAAAGACCTGCTGCTCACCCTTTTCTTCCCCTCTGCAAGATCAGCAATCTCAGTTGTATCATTATGAGACGTACAGATCTATCCCACACTTGTGTTTGATGTCTATGACTTCATCGAGGAGTATGGGCTCAGACAGGTCTTCACTTTCTTGCCCACTTTCACAGAAGTTGTGAACTTCTGAGACTTGTGCATCCCCATCAGATTTGGTCAAAAGGCTCAAAAACTACTAATAGGACAGACACAGTCCTAGAAAGAGTCCAATTTTTCTTTCCCTCTTGCATTCTTGTCCCTCCCTACTAAGACAGATTTTATGATTAACCTAGTCTGAATGTACCCTAAAAGCAGATGTAAAAATGTGTACATTAGAAAATGTTAATATTGGCAGATATTCACATTCCTTTCCAGGATTTCACAAAACTCTTAAATCCCTGGTGACAGGACCTAAATGGAATATGAGCTTTTTGCTATCTTTGCAACTATACAAGAAACAAAGCAGAAGTTGATGCGCTATTATTTATATCCTTGAATACTGGCTTGGAAGTGTCTTTGATTCAAGAACAGCCCATCAAATAGTTATTCTGGTAGGTTTATCAACTTCTTTTACTTCAACATTCTGATCTTCTGTCACACAACACAATGATTTTCATGTTTGTTTTTCCTGTTACCAGAGCAAACCATTCATTTTTAACTGTTGATTTTGGCATAGGAGGACTCTCAGTTCGTAATAGAAATGTGTTTTCAGTGGTAGTACTGAACAATAGAAAAGCCTCTTTCAACTGTCGGGTTATGAGGAGAACCAGCTGTAAATAAATTTAAGTCACAGTGGCTCTGTTTCAGAAATTCAACAGTCTTTACTAACTTTGTAGTCAAGGAGCTTGTAGCATTTCAGGAAAATTGCCACTTTTCTGAACGCCTTGTCTGAAAGCAGTACCTCAAAATGATCCCTTTACTCTAGCTTAATTTGATAATGATGAAAAACCAAGTATCTTTCAACAAACCTTTTCTGGGTGTTACGATGACAATGTGGGGCCTCAATGACTTATATCCTACTAATATAAATGGAATATACAGAAATCAGTAAAAACCTTAGCACTGCCAGGCTCAGGTTCTTTGAACTACATCTACAACTGAATAAAGCAAACATCAGGAATTGAAATCATAATGAAAGTGCTTAATTCAACACATTAGAAAAGTCAAATTTCATCATCTGCTTGATTGACTGTTCTACAGCACTTTAATTGTTCTCCAACTTCCAACAGGGCACAAATGTGAATTCTACAGAGCAGTCAAGATTTCAGAACCTGGAGAGAATGACTGCAGCTGATGATCTGGGAATCAAAAAAACCCTTTGGTGTAAGACTTAAAAATCACCTCTCCACCCCATATGAAGTTATCAGGAATTGCTCTATTATTTCTGTCATTAACCAACCATTCCTCCCCCCACCTTTGCACCAATTCCTCTCAAGTGCAGCCAGAGATTATCAAACTCAGCGATAGCCTTTCAACAGCTTGGCCAGTTGAAAAATCTCTCAAGTTCTGCTGCTATCACCACTGCGTGAGCTGACGTCAGGCTGTTGTTTACTGGAGATGGGATGGTGCCAATTTCCACTGAGCTGAAGACAGCCGTGTCCAGCCTCTTTTGGCTGTGCACAAGCAAGAATTCCTTGTGTGTGCTTGTGCGCATGCAAAGAGTGTGCACGCGTGTCTGCTTGCGGGCACACACAAATGTGGGGGAAAAGCGACTGGCTTTTATTTTCCACTGAGATACCAGAAATAAAAACAACAGAAAAAAAACCAAACCCGCAGCACTTCATCTTTGAGAAACTGAAAAAGAGAGAGAGGAAAACACTGCCAGTTTTCTTGTAAGAACTATCACTATCATGGATGAAAACATAATGAAAAGCTTAGGATACCCCTAAAATCCCTGCAAAGAAGTTTACACAGTCAAATAATTTTAAAAAACCCCTAATGTCTGCCCATCCATAAAAGGATTGAGGTGAAAATTTGAATACTTGACAGAAGAAATAGCTATGTTTTACAAGGACTATATAAGTTTTCAGAGTAACTGCATTGCCTTCCTCTTCTAAAACTATGAAAGCCCTGGATCAGTGTTAAGCACAATTAGTTAATTGAATTTTCTGTATCAAACTATTCTAAACCATTAATAGTCCAGAGGGAAAAAAATCCAACCATGTGTGAATTTTTCATAACTTTTGTTCATTTATGTTATTCCCTGTAAAGGGACACATTACATAATGACATCAAATCCTGTTTTCAAGCACAACTTTTTTATGGTACAAATATAATTATCTCAATGGCTGTAAGGTTCCATTTCAAGTTTTAAGTATTACACTGTCATTTCTGCCTGGGAAAACACTCCAGCTTATTTGAATTTGAGGAATACAAAAAGCAATTATTGGCACCTCAGGTGAAGTTTCCAGTATTTGCATCCAAGTGTGGACTGCCACTGTCATCGGAGTGAAAGAATTAACCGTACTGAAGATTTTTGGTTCCACTTAATGGCTTCTTCCCCCTAGCACCTAAATACACACTCCTCTGCCTTCTTACTTCCCATGAATGTAATACAAAAGGATCTTCATCCACACACCAACTCACCCTCCTGATGATATTAACTCCATCTTGTCCCGTCTTCCCATGAAACTTTTCTTTCAAGTTTAAATAGTTTTTCAGAAGTTTCTATTGAGTCAATTATCTGAAGAGGTTTTACAGACCATTAATAGAGCTCTGTAGGTTAACCACAAACAACATAAATAATTGTTTTCCTCTTCATTTAGGGAAGTACTGAGTTTGAGGTCCCCCCTCTCAACATCAGAGGCACAGTACACACAGCAAATATGCAAAACTGGGGAAACTTAATTTGAACAACCAGACACAGTGAACTTTACTCTGTGGGTCCGATGTTCTATATTTTACTTACATTTATCATGTTACCTGTAAAAAAAAAACCCAAGCTGAGGGTCAGCACATCCATTCCAACCCCCATGACAGCTAAAACATGAAAGGAACTAAAATACTTAACATTTAACATAAAAATGTACGAAGGCGGTGCACTGACTACAGCATGCAAGTTAATCAAGACCTTGTAGACAGCCTTCACGAGAACACTTTCCATCACTGCTGGCCAGTGGTATTAAACTGATACTCTATCAAACAATAAAATACATGCTGCCTTTCTACTTGTGACAAACTTTGAGGGTCAGTGACAATTTTCAATATAAAAGTTTGGGAACTTTTACTCTGAAATGATACATAGCACCTCCTTACATGTTACTGACTGTTTCCTCTCAATTATTTCTCCTCAAAGATACCAGACAGGATATCACCACCTAAAACAAAACTGAGAACTGGCATTTTGAAGTCTAGACATGATTTCCTCTTTTGGAAGCCTCCTCATTTCTGTACCTTCCCCATGTAACCACACGCTCAAGGTGGCCTCATCTAGACTTTCTGTATATAGACAAGAGTTCAAAATAGCATGCGCTAATAACTTAGTTCATACCTACATCGAATTGTCAACCCTTACTTTTAACACTTCACCTTCTGCTTCATGTCTCAGGGAAAAGGGGGATGCAGCACGGATCATACACACTGTTGGGATGCCAGGACCTCTATCAGTATCTCACACAACTTCCTTAATCCACTATTCCTTGACATGCATCTTGTATTCTTGAAAAAATGCTCTATTTCTGTGGTGATCTTGGTATTATGTTCTGCAGCTACATCTTTTTGAACTCCTGTGTGCATTCTGTGCTTTGCAATTTGTTTTGATGACAGGCTTTCAAAAGGTATGAGTGCATGTATTATCTACACATATATGTATTATCTATACATGGTAATATTCCTTGGGCTGGCCACCTACATTTTATACCGTACTCTGTATGTATTGCAAATAGGTTTAGCCTCTGTCTCCATTCAGACTGCAGTTTGACCTTTGTTTAGCTGTGCTCTTCAGCAATTTTACTGCTTTTTCATTAGTGAATAATTTTCACTTGCCTTCCACATGCACGCTGCTCTTTGGGAAAAAAAAAAGCTCTGTTTCTCACTGTGACTGACTTTCAGTTTTGTCTGTCTGTTATCAATGCTGGGAAATTTTTTGGTCTGGAGAACGATTTCAGAGGTGTGTGCAGCACTGCTTTGAAAAAGGGAGCTTTAGAAGGGAGCTATAGAACAGTTGTGATTCCATTCTCATGATACAGGAGAGACTCTGGGGGGACTACAGCTCCCCTTCCCTCTCCCCGGTTATATTCAGCAAAACGTGGATTCAGGAAGTCTGAAATCAATTTGAATTCAATGAACAGCCATAAAGATTCTTGTTTCCCTGAAACTAGGAAACAGTGTTCAATCACTTCTTGACCTAAAGGACTTTAGACAATCCAACATATTTGGGTTTAGGATTACCCAAAATCTTAATTTTTCATGTAAGCAAAGGAACATTTTCATCTTTCAAGTCAAACCAATCCACATTTTTGATTCAGCTACAAGATCAAAAGCAACACAGTTAATCACAGCTCTAATCACTTCTATTGCTACTCCCCAACTTGCTAACTAGTCAAAAATAAAATTCCCATGAATGATTTTTACACTGCTACACAAGGCTGGAGAAAATGGTCTCAGCTGATCTCTTGTTCTCTCTAAAGAAGCAAGAATATCCCTTTCCCTAGTGGTATTCCTCACACAGCATTCAAACAACTTTCTGGGAGCTTGGAATCTGTTCTATTTCTCCTCCTGGAGCCTACAGTAAATCTTGGGGTTTGGGATTCACAGGTTTCATTTCATTTTGTCTGGGAAAATGCACTTGAGAATGGCTTCCAGCAATATCAAGGGAAAAAAGGAAACACTTCTGGTAGGCAAGCATTCCAACTGTATCCACTGATACTGTGGATTACAACTGTATCCACTGATCCACACAGGCAGCATACAAAAGTATGGAGTGATGTGTGAGCATACAGAACGTCAAAATACTACTGCCGCATGCAGATCCATATAAAAATTGACGGTGAAATGAGCCTGAGTAGAAGACAGCCCACAGATCTGAGCTACAGACCTCTGAATTCAACCAGGAGATCCCATGGAAGGTTAAGGTGTACTTTAATAACAATAAAATACCTTTCCAAAGACTGAAGGCATCAGGGAAAGACCACTGGCTGCATTCTCCAGCCTGCATACAGCCTTGGCATCACTGCAGGTCAAGAAAGCTGACTTTTATTTTTTTGGTCACAGTCAGCAACAAAAGCCAGAAAATTACTTCTACTGCCAGCTATTATTTCCACAGGCATTAAAACACCAAAGGGACTCAGTGGACTTGTTGACTGCTTAGCCAGAAGCTTGTCTGGACTTCCTGGAACAGAGAGGACACGGAGGGGCTTTGCATCTTCAGTGGCTCTTGGTGAAGTCAGAAACACACGTCACGAGCATGCTGCAGTGGAGTTACACAATCCAATTAAATGCTGTACTGAGTATCCAGCCTCTTTCTCCTTGCCATTCCCCCTCTCACACATACACAGTAGGAAAACCTACTTCAATTGGTCCCAGAGATCCCTCAGTAACCCAAGTTTTGATTCCCTCTTAAAAAGGAAAGGCTTCTTCATAGTATTCCCTTCTTCAGGGACAAGAGGCTCAAGGTCATCGCAGGCCTGAAGGCCTGAAGTCAGAAAAATGGCACAACTTGTCTACCCAAAGGCCAGCCTGCTTTGTGCAGTGCGGCTGTGCTGGAAGGAGGCACAGGCACAGCAGTGTGCCCGGCACAGACGTGGCACTGGCCCCACGCACAGCTTCAGCTCCTTGTGCCTGTAAAGGTGCCAGGGCTGGACACAGTTAAATACCGCATGGTGAGGAGAAAGTCCCAGGGATTTTCAAGCCACAGCTGCTATACCACTTGTACGGTGGAGAAAGCAGGTAGAGAGATGCAGAAGGAGCTGGAAAAAGATTGAAAGTTTTTCCTTGCTGTCATTTTCTAGGCAGTGGCAGATTATCTTGCCATGGAGTCTCAGGTGTCCTGAACAATAGCTACGGAGCCAGTCCCCATTTTGGTGGTAGAAAAGGAACTGGCTTTCTGGGGAGAGCCAGAGACAAGCCAAGCCAGTTTCAGACTGTCATTTTTCCTACTGGCTCATTCTGCTCAAATCACAAGCTAGAAAAACTGGAAAGGTAAGCAGTCCAAATTAATGGGAACAGCAAGTGACCTGGTTTGTTTACATATTGGTTTAACTGGAATAGGGAGCACAATTCCAGCTTTGGGCATTAGCTCTGCCTTAACTTACCTTTCTAGCAGAGAAAGCCATAGGCAGGCCTGAATTATTCCTGGTCTGTCCCCAAAACGCATCACAGTCTCTTTAAGCTTCATGCTTGCATGGCACCGATGACCACAACTCTTATTACTGGATGGCAACATTCATATCCTACCAGTTCATTCTTCCAACTCCATGTAATTAGGGGGAAAAAAATCAGGAACACAACAGAGCAGGAAGTTGTCTTTTTCCTCACACTACTCTTCATGTGTTACTGTTGCCACATCTTACCTGTAGAACTCCATTTGCCCACCAAATGGTTTTTTTCTCATGGAAGAAGAAAAACCAATTCTTCAGAGTCCTACAATTGGTAGGAAAAAATCAATTTAAGACTAATGATTAAAAAATCCCCAGGTATATATTTATAGTTAATTTCTGCCATGGAGCAGACTTCACCAGATGCTCAATTGCATTTCATCCTTAAGAGCAAACAAGGGCTCCTGCAGATGAGACCTTTCCAGCAGAGCTGCTGCAGATGGGCAGATTGTGGTGTCCTGCTAACGAGCCCCGAGGCCACAGCGGTACAATGATTCTACTTGCTAAATGCAATAACTTAAAGTAAGCACCACAAAGGGAAGAAAAGTGACATGGATCTTGCATATAATTCCTCTTAAAGTTTTATATTTAAATTTTTTTATAAACTGCAGGGTGGAGCCACATTGTGCAGACAAAGAAATTCAAGCATAGTGTCTTTGCTACAAAAGTCAGTGAAAGAGCGAGTGCCTGATATCCCTGTACACACCCAAGGCTGGCCATCCTTACCATATTCCATATTATCAGCAATCCCAGAAAGCAGCGGCTTCTGTGTCCATATTAGAAATCTGAATGAGAACATAAATGAGTCAAACTGCCTTGCACACTTTAAAACTACAGCATGACATAACTGCAAGCTATTGCCGTTAAAAGTTTAGGAATAAAAGAAGTCCCCACCTGCCAAATACAGCTCCACAGTCCACTGCTGAGTTTTAATGACAACTGCTGCATCTTGGAAAGCTGTCCAGTAATAAGGTAGCACATTTTCCCTCCAGGACCAGAAATCAGGTACAGTCACTTATCTACACAAAATGCATACACAGGAAAATATCCCAAAGCCATGCGTCTCATGCAGCAATCAAAATCTTGGACACCCTCTGCAAACATAAATTTGCTCTCATTACAATATATTTCAGTTGGTCAGCATGCTAAAATCCTCCACTCCAGATTTCTGGCTTTTCCAATTAAGCTTATAGACAAAAAGTCTTTTTTTCTTTTAATGACATTGCCATTTATTGCAAAGCTATGATGAGTTCTTATCTCATTGTGGTGCCCTATGGTAACTCATTATTCACTGAACTTCATTTTTTGATGTATGATGAACAGCAACATACACTTAAATAGTTCTATTTAAACTGGCCCTATAGTTGAAACAAATCATTTCAGGAGCAGCACTGCATTACACTCAGAAGTGCTCAAAAGCTTAGGATACGATATTCTTCAGTATTCGCAGAGCTTAATATCTTCAAACAGAAATTACTCAAGCTGATGTATCTCTCATTAAGTCAAAGTTCATCCAAATGAGAAGAGGATGATTGATAAAGATTACCAGGACCAACACAGGGAGAGATCACACTCTTTGTGGCCACAAGTAAGCCTGAGAGGGCTCAGTGCCCCACAGCCCAGCAAGCTCAGAAGGCTGCAAAACAACCTCAGCATCCCTGTCTGAGAGCCCAAAATTCTCCCTCACTCAACACCAGATCTATCTGGTGCTGAGGGGTAACAGAGCATTGACTATTCCTTCTAAGCCATGGCTGCAACACAAGCTTTCAAATTTTGTGTAAGATGGCAAAATAAAAGAATGCACAACAACAAAAACCCCCACAGCCAGAAAACAACACATGTACCAGCACAGCTCCAGGCCTCTCCCACACCCCTTCAGAAGGTAAAGTGAGATGCCAGGACCTTTCCAGGAATAAGCAGCACTGCTTGGATCAGGTTCTTTGCTCTGCCTAACATTGAAGGGATTGGCTTGAGAATTCAAATTGGTTAAAGGTGGGAAGTCTAGTTTGGGATGTTTAGAAATACTTTGGAAAGTGAAACACAGTCACTGGCCTGGCCTGTTCACTAGTAGCTTCCTACATCAGATGCTTCTGGCACACTGGTATTTCAGGAAAGGAGGAGCCAGATTCACATGTCCTAAATTGCACCTAAGTCACGGTATCTTTTATTTCCTTCCATCTGACTCCTGGCTTTCAAGCACAGAGCCCTAGGTACAATTTATGTCATAAGAACCTGGTCTTCAGCCTCTCAGCAAGTGGAAAGACCTGCAGCTGACTCACGCTGGAAAATACTGAACACTTTACAGCACAAAATACACCTGCTGAGTGAATTCATACACACATGGCAGAGCAATTCTGCTGCTTCAGGGGTCCCCAGACTGTAAACTCTGACCCATGACACAGAGAAAAGCAGAGCTGAATTTATACACATGGAGCATGTTCCAGCTGGACACTACAGGTGAAGTGTGCAATGTGAGCATCCTCCACCTGCTGACCGTGCTCTGCAGGATCCAGAAGCCAATTTTCAAAGCAAGAGACCAAACATAACACCCCTCATCCCTGTTACCACTGCATGGCATACTGAAGCCAAGCTATTGAAATGTTTCCAAAAGTATAAGGAGTGTCATTTCCTTCCCACAGCTGTTATGTATCAGGAAAGATTGTAATCAGATAACATCTCAGGCACAGGTAAGAAAGAAGGTACAGTTAACATATCCAATCTTTTCTCATGCAAGCACACACCCTGAAATAAGCCAAAAATGCTAATTTTGTTTATTGCACTGTAGTATAAACAGCAAATATGAAGCTAAAGAAAGTAACAAAGCATCCCTGCCTGAAGGGTCTTCTCCGGGCTATCATGTATCAGAGAAAAAGATAAACACAGAAGCTTGAGACATAGTAAAAGAAAAGCTCTCCCCAAATACAAAGTCCAACACTGTACCCTAGCAGGCAAGAGTATTTCACTCTCCAGGGCAGCATGGCCTTCTATGACAATGTTTCACATCCCAGATCCAGAGCAGCCCTCCAAAAGCATTTTGGGAGGCAGCAGACAGATAGAGCTCAGCTTCAGTGACACAGGAAGGTTCCACAGTCCCTGCTTGCAGTCACGAGAGCTCCAGAGGAAAGGGGTGCAGCTGTTTTCACCTCAGAACAGGAGCTCTGCTGCAGAAAGCCTACAGTCCCACCAGCCTTCTCCTTCTCCCCCAGCCCCAAAGTACACCAGGGAATAGGACAGTACTTTGAACTCCTGAGGTCAGCATGTCACTGTGTAGAGACGAAGAGATGTGAAGAACAGGGCTGCATCTTAAACCCACCCTTTGCAAAGAAGCAGAAAGGGGTTTCTCCATCCATGAACTAAGACAGGAACCTGTCCTTCAAAAACCTGAAGTGCTTCATACACAAGGCACTAAGCAGCCTGTATTCTCCTGTCCTAAGCAGGACTTAGCACTCTTCAGTAAGGCAGGCTGATGATTTCCTCCCTGCCATTCCCACTGTGATCCAAGTCAGCTGAGGTCTTGCAAGAACAGGGCCCTAAACCTCCAGACTATCCTGTGCAAGATGGAGAGATGGCTGTGAGCTCCTGCAGCAAAAATGAGCCGGCCTTGCAGAACAAACACTGGTTAAAAAGCAGAGCAGGAATGGGGAGCACAGAGGCTCCTCCTGTTTGCAGAGGCACTCTCCAGAGAGGAAAAGCCACTGGTCCCAGCTCTGAGAACAACTGGTCCAAAACAAAAGCTCATTACTGCACCAAAGAACCTGAGGGCAGGCAATGAATCCTGGACTCTACCTCATCTCCAACCACCCTTCAAAAGAAGGAAGCAACAAAGACACATCTAATCCCATGGGCGTGCATTTGGTGAGTTTCAAGAGTGCCCCAAGGAGCTTCAGCAGAAGAATACTCAGTTTCTACATTTAGATTTAAACGACATACAGAGTTGACCACTGCTGCAAGGCAAGGACATTCCCAGTCATGATCAGCAAAAGAGTAAGGTAAGAACAGAGTTGTTAAAGCAGAGCACTGAGATTAAGGGGCCCTTCTTTCTACTGCCTGTTCTGACACCACATTAAACACTCCTCTACGCAAAAAGCGCAATAAAACCCTTTCTTGACATCATAGGACCACTTAAGACTAAGCTAATTGATTCAGGGCCTTGGCCTTCTTGCAAATTGAGTGAAAGACAGAATACATACAAGATAGTTTACATGAACAACAGATGACATTTTTAAAAATCAGATTTTTTTCCTGTGCACTCAATACTACTAAATTTTCCTTGTTCTGTGCAAAGCATACAAGGTTAAAAGCAAAACAGTCTTCTCCCACACTTGATGTTACACTGGCAGTGCCAGATGCCTTGCTGCTCATCTTCCCACACCTGGGAATGTTCCACGAGTACCCCACTGTTTCCATCCACTCCATGCCATGCTTAAATAAAGGAAACCAGTTTATCAATGTTATTCCCTCTTCCCAGTTTTTGGGCTGCTGAGGAGGTGCCACAAACAAAAGCGAACAACATGCAACTGCTCTGTTTGCATGTCCCAAGGACTGGCTCTGCACACTGGTGCCTGAAGAACAAGCACATTGAAAAAGCATTATGTTTCCAGTGGCAAGATGGATGGGAAAAGTGCCAGCCACTTGCTATAACCCTTTTGTCATGCCAATTGCTGGCTGCTATGAGGATGTACTTTAGATACCTCCTTAGAAAAGAGCTCTGCATCTCATCCTTCCAGATGGAGGAGGAATGATTCATACACACATAAGCATGCTAGAATGATGGCTGAAGAGAAAACATTTTCTTTATGTTTTCTGTTTTGCATTACAGGCATGCTCAGGGCCTTAATCACAGCAAAAAAATGAAGCAGATGACTCTTCGTGCCCCAAAGAATGCTTGTGCAAAACCCCAATGCAGCTTCTCACTGGCCATGTCAAGCCTCATATTGCATGCACACACCTCACGTGCCTCATTCCCCTGCTTTCCCATTTCCACAGCATTTCTCTGCACAGAACATGACAGAATAACTCCACTTACAAAGCCACCACATCACACAATGACAAATACAGGGGAAAGGATCCAAGAGAGGGATCAGGAGGAGGTTGCTCTGACCACAGACAGACTTGCAATGGAGAAGCAAAGCAAAAGGATCTCTTTTCTTTCCAGACAGACTAAGTGCCTATTTCTTTCCTGGAGGCCACTGCAAATATTCTCCTCCCCACCTTACCTGCACAGCACCTCTGCCACACACTTGCAGTCCTTTCAAGGGCCCTGTATCCTGTGAATCTCGTTCTGCTTCTCAGCACTAACCTGTAAATTCCCACCCATTTACTGTCCTCTGGTCTCTCTGATTTGTGAAGCCCTTGGAAGAGAAATTATCTGTAAGTACCTGAAATACCCAGAGCCTTACTGCAAATAAATAAACAAACAGCAGTACACAATATGTATATTAAGCCAACCATATAACAGTCATCTCTGACATAAAAACTTAGGACTGTAGCTTCTTCCTACAGACAGTGGCAGTAAATCCACACTTTGGGGTACATCCATGGACCAGGAAAACCTTCAGATTTGCTTTCTCTGCTGCTCACCTCCCTCTTTCCCCCATCATTGGGATCCATGCCTCAGTTTTTATTATAAATTATTCTAATCAGGTTTGTGGCATGGCAGAAATCCAGGACAACCTTCAGAAATGTATATGCACACAGACTATATAGCTTCTTTATTTCATAGGAGCCTTTCAAAGAGCCTGGTGCAGAGTCTGGGAGGATTTGGCAACCTTTTTCAACAGCATCCGTGTGGTGGTGACCCTTTCCTAAAGGGTGCTAGATGCATTCTCCTACACTATTTCCTTTATTTGTAAAAATCTCTCATTAAAGCCATCGAAAAGTGTTCAAGCAGGAATTTTTTCTCTGCTGTTTTTCAGGTGGAAGTAGTGTGATTTAGGAGTGTCAAAGGGGCTAGAGAGAATATCTAAAGTCCAATGTAGACCTTCTTTCACACCCCACCCTCTTCTGAATGGGAAGATGTAAGATAGGCTGGGTAATTGCTCCAACTCCTTCAGAATCAGTGTTCAAGTGGGAAAGGCAAAGGAAAAATACAAAATAAAACAAAAACTGCAGAAAAGCCCCAGTGATTATAAGGATTCTTAACTTTTCTTGGGTAAGGAGCACAGGTTATTTCAGTAGCTTTTGAAAAAATCCCTACACAGTTTGTTCCCTCCTGCTGTAATAGTTCCAGAAGGAATCTGGATCTGTGGCTTTCCCATAAAACTAATAAGGAGGTTCTGAACCCCACAATGGGGAGGGGCAATAAAAAAACCCCACAACAACAAGCAATTTAAACACAGAACACTACCATCTTGTTAAATAATATGTTAAGAACTCATCTCCAAGTCTGTCTTGGCCAATGAGAGACATCAATCAGGAAGATACAGTAATACTCTCTAGCATGCAATTAGTCACTGCTGTAAGCACTTTAACTCTGGATTTCTTGGATTATATTGTTGTTTGTAACAACTATTACTGTTGCTTTGTAGGAGTGATATGATAGCTGTCCAAGCACCATAATCAAATTATGCTACCAGGACATTTGGGCAAGGGATTATCATAGCAAAGGAAATGGATTATCACAGCTTTTATTCTGAACAAGGGTAAGAACAAGATGAGATATCATTTTGAACATGGCAGGAGGGACAGTAGAAAACTATAACTGAAATTACTTTTTTACCTCCTTCCCCTTTTGGATTTTTCAAGGTAGGCATGCTACAAAAATCTGCGAATCTGAAAAGACAGAATCTGCCTTTTCTAGAATTTGCACTGAAATACCTGAAAACAGAATAAATTTAAAATATTCCAAATAAATGGACAGTTAAAACAGCCTACTTGGATTGGCTGAATGCCTGTTCCTGGGCATTTTCCCATTGCATATCTGCCACTACTTCTTTCACTTGACATCAGGCAACAACCATCACCACCACCAGGGCTTAAAGACTTCAGCTCTGTTTAGGAAGTTTACTGTCAGATATCTTCCCTCTCACAGGAAGGAGAACCACTTACCTTCCTTCAATTGAGTAGGTTCAGCAAAGAATTGATGTGTTCCTTTAAAAAGGTATAATAGTTTAAAGGTTCTCTTAAAAAAGCTGCATCTTTACCTATCCCATTTTATACCTTAGTTCTCACATTGCATCTCAAAAACAAATATTAGCTCTTTTAACTTTATAAATCTTGTTTGATTTTTTTAAGAAGAGTATTTTCAACACATACATACATACTTGTTTGGTGCATGGTACTCAAAGGACCCTGCTTCTGATCACAATTTCTTTGGCAACAGCTAAATATTCCAGTACAGGATGAGGGAAAACACACTAGCCTTAACACCCCTGTGATGCAGTTTGAAAGGTCATTAGTAGCAATTACATATTAAAGATATTTCTTAAAAACAGAAAAGGCAGCCAAATAAACAGAAGCAGAAAAACAAACTAAAATAAAAGTGAGCTGTGCAAAGGACAAAAGAAACAAAAAACCTGCTTTGCTACAGCACAGGGCATATGTCTGAAGCTGATGACACCTGGGTATTATTCCTGGCTGTGGCCCTGACTCCTTCTAAATGACTGCACCAATTCATGTCACACCTCCTATGGGCTCTCCCTTCACATTTTCCATTGGCCTATGGGTCAGCAGTGGCAAATTTTTTCTTTGCCAAGGAAAGAGGACACTAAATATTACTGGCATGCCACACCTCAACATGGACCTTGTGATTCTATAGGCAAGCAGCAACACTGGTAGTTGATTAAGACTAGAAGGAACAATAACCCATGGAAAAAAAACCTATTATCTGGAAAGAAGCAGAGGGAATCAAAACAGAAACAAAAAATGGAATTCAGTAGGACAGAAAGAAGGAAAGCAGGCGACGAAAAGATACTTAGATGGAAGGGAGGAAACAAAAAAAAGATAAAAGAGAAAAAGGCATCCACAGTAGTATCTGACTTCATTTGACAGGTGGGAAATAGGGTGCAGTTTGGTTTTTTTTAAATAAATATATTGAAATTGGGTAATCCAACAAGCAGTATTTTATTTTGCCTCATTGAAGTCTATATGAATATAGACATCTACATTTTTAAGAAAAAGAATTCAAGCTCCCAATGCACTTCTCACAACTAATCCTTTAACCATATTAGCAACAGTTTATGGCAAAACCATAGAGTGATTACAATTCCTTCTCTATCTAGAATCTGCTTTTTCAGAGTCACCATCACTACAGTAATTTTGCAGTTGTGAGAATTTTTACCCTCTTTATTTCTTGGAATTCCTCCCTATTTCAAATGGTAGAAGCTAAAGAAGTTTTGTTCTGGTTCAGCTAAGATCTCTTCATCCTTTTTTCCCCCCTGAATTTCTTTGCCTTTTAACTGTCCTTAACTGGACACATATGGTCAATGCCAGATATTAAGTACTGTGGATCACTACAGCTATGGGTAAATATTTTAGAGAATCAGGAATTTAATTGCATATCACATTACTCCAACATCTCTGCCCTTCCTGTCACTTCACCTGCTTGTAATCATTAGAAAGCAGAGTGTCATTTCTAAGCTGTAGTTGAGCACTAAAAGCACCATGCTGGCCTTCCCTGGATCTACTTAATTAGAGATCAGCAGAAACAAAGCATAGGGATACTATAAACATACTTTTGCCAGTTTATCAGCAAATAGGTTTGGGTTACCAAAGAGATAAGAGTAAGGCTGCTATTTTATCTGTGCAGCCAGACCGGTGAGTTTACCTTCGCTGGGACCACACCTCCATCAGAATTCCCTCTGAAATGGCAACATGAACCATAGCACCGAATTTCCAAGTTGCTGACCTTTAGTGTTGCCAGCATCATAAATCCAGCATTTTGAACTGTTTCTCCTCATACAAGAACATGCTCCACAAGGCTCATGAGATCTGAACTCAGTTACATAGGCTGCTCACATGTTACAAAACAGATGCTTGCTGCAGCATCCCTGAAGAAGCCACAGGGATGGACCTTCCTAGTTTCAGAAAGTCCACCAAATTAGCATCCACCATGAAGGCAGAGAGGGGTCCCCCAAAGTCCTGAGTGTATCTTCGTGTGAATAAATTGTTTCATTAAGAATCACAGCATAGAGCAACATTAAAATGAAATAATCCGATCATGAACTAAAGTTTAATTTCAATCAGGAAGGAGAGAAGAAAAAGCAAAGCCCTTGGATTAGAAGACAGCCGTTCCCATTTACAGTTCCTCCCAATTAAAATGTTTTATATAGATCATCAGAACCTAATGCATCGTACACGTTCCACAGTGTGCAACATAAGGCTGTCGGTCTGTCATGTCTCTGTAAGTGCTCAGTGTGATGAATGATCTGGGTATTTGTCTTTCTGGTATAAAAGCAGGAGAAGCTTTGAGACAAAGAAATAAAGGCCAAAGCATATTACAGATTTTACAGTGCTTAATATCATTCCTCCTGACTCACAGCTCTGAAAACAGTTAAGGTCACTATTTCTCTTTTATTTTGCCTGTGGATTTCAGTACAACACATCAGAGCCCTCCAAATTCTCTCCAATTGGGAGAATTTAATTTAAAGCAGAAATAGGAATGTCAGGAACATAGAACATTTGGGCTACAACAAACAATGCCACACCAGCATGTCATAAGAAAAATAAGTGACCTTCCCTCTTGCCTCTGCTGACAAACAGACACACGTGAACCCGCTTGCAGGCCAGGATGTGAGTGTGATTTCTGGAAGACAATCTAATAAATAAAGATTTTAAAGAGTTTAAAAAAAGCAAAACAAAACAAACCTGACTACTGATTGCCTGAACTGAAAAACCTGCCTTTCCAAATCAACTAATGGTTTGGCAAGCCTACATGAAAGGCAGACAAACAAATAGCATCTTTCCCTTTTAACATGGAATCTGCAATAAGAAAAAGAAATCAGCATTTTATTGATTTCCATAATGCCATCTCTACAGCTTAACAAACTCACTCAGCTGCTAATGCTAATTCACTGATGCTATGGAACCTTCCCATATAATTATACACCCTCCACTTCGCTGAGCCCCAGGGCGCTGTTTCTAACTTTCCAGAGGACCACTGCACCAAAAGTAGAAACAAAAAAATCTCTCTTTCATTACCCAAAGCAAACTGCAAACCAAATTTTGCTTATTTAAATGGGAAGTTAGAGAGCCTTGATTTTTAAGACAGGGAATAATCTGCCAGTCTGCATATATTTTCAGACACGATATTATGACAACCAATTCCCATTTAAACTCTCCCCACCTCTATTTTTCTTTTCTTAAGAGTACATGAGAATACAACATATAAATATTGCAACAATTATGACTTCTAGAGAGAGAAGTCAAAAGTTCTTCTCAGCTCAGAAGTGTTTCAAGAGGGCGATTCAGAATCAGACACAGAGATTTTTGTGAATGCCACTATAATTAACACTGCAAAAAAATACAGAATGTTACCATTGCTACAGGGATGTATATTTCAAAGATATTTTTATTAAGTTTTTCTTTAAAAAGAAGCAACCCTGGAACACCTTCTAAACCAAACTCAAGGAAGATATCAACTCCAAGTCTAAAATAAAAAATGTCCTAAATAATTAATGAAGTAAACTCTGCCTTTTTTCTCCATTTCTCAAACAAATTCAGCAGTTCATAACCAAGCAGACAGCTCCAGTATATTTTAGTGAGAGTTTTGTTCAATTAGGGACTGCAGAATTTGGCCCAATTAATCTAGTACCGTCTATCTGGAAAGAATGTAATGGAACTCTGCAGTGTAAACACCCTCCCCAAATGACTGTACCTTGAGTCCCCTTTCCTGCTCCCCCTGTTCACCCTGCCTTGATATTTCAGATCCAGCCATACTGTATCCACCACATCCATCAAGATTCAATGGGCCATTTGAGCTAATATAACTTGATTTCGCTACGGTTTCCCATGCATATATTAACTTGGAATCGGTTAATCTGTCTCCTCCGAGAATGGTGAAATGCATGGATTTTTGTTCAACAAACAAACAAGCTGACAGTATCAATAGAGAGTTGGAGAGCCTCTAAAAAAATCTAGTTTGCATAATTAATGTTAATTACAATAACATCTCAATCAGTGACAGAAAGGCTTAGCAATGAACACAGTCATACGAGGAAGTGAAAACATGAAACAAACATGAAGGGATCCAGTCTTGTTCTGAAAGAGTATCAAGCAAACTTTCAAGAGATTTATAAATAAGTACAGAAAGGCAGAAGACAATTCTGCTTTGTTTGACATATTTTCTTTACAGGCTGCTTGGTACACAGCTTTTTTTCTGAGATTGTAGTAAGACAGTGGATCTGAGCTATGGACACACCAGATAATATTATCTCTCTACAACATCACATCCAAGTCATTATCAACTGTTTTAAAGAAAACCGACTGAGGGCCTGATCCTTCTGCCAGTGATTTCAATAGCAAACATTTAAACAATGCAATGTAAATGTTTGGGGGGGGGGGGAGTGGTTCTAGAGACAGGGGGAATTAGAAAAACAACTCCAACTTGAATACCTCATATAGGTATGGAATCCCACAGGCACAGAGGAATTTCAGGACAAGATAATTAATTTTTTCAACAATCTTCTTCCTACTTTTTGTAGCAACAAGGGAAAGCTAAACACACAGAAAACTTACCTGTCCGCTTCACCTGGCAGCACAGACGTCTTAAACGGGGGGGTTTGATACAGCCACTTAACAAAGCAGATTTACACTTAATCCTCAGAAGTTTTCTTCATGGCCCAAGGAAAAATAGTTATCCAACACATTCTCATTTCAAGGACAGGGAATAAAATAGTGATGAAAAAATAAGCACCACTCTACCTCACCCAGATTGGCACTGTAGCACACAAGTAGTCACACAAGCATTGCAGGGAGCACTTGCGCAGTAAAGTACCACTCAGAGTGAGTAAGGGTGGTGTAATTGGGTCTGATGAGGGAAGGAATCACAGCTTGTCATGTCATTACTACAGGGGCCTTTCTGAAAACATGAGTTTCTTGATTACTCTTCACATTAATGCAAACACACTCTGCTAACGAAGTTACACTGGTGCTAAACTAGCTCCAGAGGAGAAACAGGCCCACTTCATATTGATTCAACAGACCACAGCTGAAGGACCCGCCCCCATAAAAGGCAAAATTTAGGAAGTTTCCAGGTTCTGTTGGGCAAGTCACTCCTTGGGAAAAAGACTGATTTTCTATTTGATGTCAATCTCACAACTGATTTATTTTTGTTTCCCTCCCTCTCTTTACAGATAAAAGCAAGACAAGATTTAGTAAAGATTTAATTTTGTCTAGAAATTCAGTGATCTTCTATATACACTTCAATACTCACTGAGTAAAGCCATACTTTATTAGGACTTATTTACAAGAGTGCTTGCCTTTAGAAAGAGAAACTTCATGTGGAGGATTCCCAGAATGATGCTGGCCTTTCCTCTTTACAGAAGTTCAGCAGATTTATTTTTCAGATGCCTGAGAAAGATGACTTTGGAGCCCTGTGAGGTTTGGTAACCCTTCCAACTCAGCAATTAGTTTCCATATGATATAAATTACAAAGATCGAGCATTTCATATTAATAAATAAACCCAGCAGAGTACTGAGGCTTCGGATGCCCTGTACATGGAAGCGCAGCTGTATTTGCTGGGGTTTTCCATGCCTCTGTTTTATTTTAGCTGTTCTGTATGTACAGCACATGAGAACATACACCACATTCACGTTTCTAAAAGTACATTAAGGAGACGGGGGAAAAAAAGAAAAATCAATAGCACTGAAACAGAGACATAGCCATTTCACATCAAGCGCTCACAATAGCAAGCCAAGACACCAAAACTCCCCGCTGCGGACGACGGCTTCCCCCTTCCAAACACGCATGTTCCTGCCACAGCGAGGGAAGCCCAGGTAATAGCGAAACATCCAGGAACGACAGGGTGGGGAGGAGGATGGAGCACCTAGAAATACAAAAGGTGGGTTTCCCCGCTTTTCCAGGACGGACAGTGGCCAGAGCCTGGCATGGAGGGGTTGTTCGACCCGGGCGGCTTTCGGGATACCCTCACGTCAGCCATCACCATAGCCTCAACCAGGGCGGGGGAAAAACCAGAATAAAATCTAAATTACAATCACCGGCAGCACGACACGCATTAGAAGTTGGCAACGACGCCGCGGGGTTATAGCTATATATTTTTCCCCCCTTCTTTTGCAGTCCGAGCGGGCAGTGCCGCCGGGAGGGGAATGCCCCAACTTTGGAACAGTTGTCGGTGGCCGCCCCGCACAGCCCGGGGCTGCCCCGGCCCGCGCCCCCCGCACCCCCAGCCCCCTCAGCGAGCCCGGGAGGGCCGTGCCCGGCACTCACCCGCTCCGGGGGCTCCGCGGCGAGGACCGGCGAGGGAGGCGCCCGGGGGAGCGGGGGCTCGGCGGAGACAGGGGGCGCGGGGGAGGCGAAGAGGCGGCGAGGGGGACACGCGGGGGAGGGATTTAAACCGCGGGAGGTCAATGTAAAACGAGCGGCGGGGGCGGCTGTGCCCGGCTCTATCCCATGCCGCCGCGGCGGCCCCGGGCGGCGGCCGAGCTGGGGGGGGTGAGCCGGGTCGGCAGGCGGCGGGGAGGATGTGACACGGTGACAAGTGCGGCCCGCCAGCCCTGTGCCGGGGGAGGGGGGCCGGGGCAGCCCAGGCAGCGCCGCCCGCCCGCACACGGCATTGACGGCGCTGCCGTGACTCACACACGGGAGTTGGTCACAGGGCGGCACCGCGCGGGCGGGGGGAGCGCCCCGCCCCCTGCCGCCCGACAGCCAACGGCGCGCCGCGGCCCGGCGGATTGGCAGGGCGCGCGGCCAATGGGCGCGCGGGCCGGCCGGCGGCGGCGGAGCGGCCCCTCCGGCCCAGCGAGTCTTCTGAGGACACTCAGCCGCCAAGTGCCGGGGAGGGCCGGGGGGAGCCCCGCGGGGCGGGACCCGCGCGCCGGCCTGGCGCCGCGCCCAATCAGTGCCGAGCGCCGGCTTGATGGGCGGCGCGGCCGACCAATGAGGAGCGCGCGGGGGCGCGGCGGGGAGATGGTCACGCAGGGAGCGGGGGCGGCGGCCGCGGGCGGTGGAACCTCGGCGAGCGAGGCGGGGCCCACGCTTCCGAGACCCCGGGGAAGGGAAGGGAAGGGAAGGGAAGGGAAGGGAAGGGAAGGGAAGGGAAGGGAAGGGAAGGGAAGGGAAGGGAAGGGAAGGGAAGGGAAGGGAAGGGAAGGGCTCGCCCCGGAGCCGCCTGCGGAGCGGGAGGTGGCCGGGGCGGATCGGGGCTGGCCCCGGCGCCGCCAAGGTCGTTTCCCGGGGGAGGAAGGAGAGCGGAGCCGGGGCCTGGTCCGGGGGAAGCCGGGGAGGCCCCGCTGGCAGCGGTGGGAAGCCTGGGGATGGGGCTGGCTGCAGGCAGCTCGGCTGGGGGAGCCTCGGCTTCCCTCGGGACGCCGGGGTCTAGAAATGGGAAGTTGGGGGTTGCCTGTGTTTGACAGGTGTAACGGCTCAAGGGCTTGGTTATTTTTTAATTCTGACCGACTTCTAGAGAACAAAGCACATCCCAGGATCCGGCACGGTATCAAAATTTGACCAGGTGAATGAAAAAATGAGAGCAATAGCACTGGCAGTGCAATTCCTCGCTCCTGCTGCTGGGGGGGGGATTGACAGGTAGGAACAATGTCAGTGGTGTAAAAAAGCAACGCCGTTATCACAGATGATTAATATTAGAGGAATTTATTTTGGGTACGGTGAGGAAGTAATGCCCAGTAGGAGTTTCTAACAAATACTGGAACCTTACCAAAATTTTAATCCCCGTGAAGGAAATGAGATACTCAAACCGTGTTTCACCTCTTCATCTCTACATACAAGCTCTTATATTAAGACCTGTTTTTTGCAGGAGAAGCATAAAGCAGCTGATAGACTTCTGTAAGATAACAGGATAACAGAATAAGGGACTACACTGGCGTTTTTACAGGCTGCAAAAATACAGTTTTGTTTGCTTAAAAAACTCGTGCCATCGACAGACTGCTATAAATACAGTTTTTTTTTCTTACTTTGACATCCACAGTAATTGAAGAGCTGAAAAATGGTAACCCGCAATAATTTGTCCATGTTTTTCACTTTAGAAATAGTGGGACTAATTACAGGTTTTTCCTGCTTGCTTTTACTGAAATCCAAGGGATTTGGATGGGAGATTTCACAGTTCCTCATTTGAAGCAGGAATTGTTAAATCATACACCAAAAAAGAAAAAGCTCTCAGATTTGTGTCTTAGCATCTAAGGCCCCATTCTGCCAGCCTTACCATAGTGTCTTGCAAGAAATCCAGGATGGACAGTACTCAAATTGCTCTAATATGAAAGGGGAGGAAAATGAGATCATTAAGGCCATCCTGTCAGAATAAAAAAGGAAGAAAAAAGAATGGTGGGAGTAAGGTTTTCATTTCAACTAATCATTGGGAATAATGTATGATGTTTATAAGTGACTCCCATATTTGAATTGATAGCAGAAGCAGAGGATTTAGGATCTGTCATTTTTTTCCCCCATGCCATTAGGAAGAGGTTAAAATACTTGCAGCATTCTTCAGCCTTCAGCAGTGCTCACACTGATTCATGCTTAGAGACTTCTGAACGCTGCACTAAAGAAGGCTTTGCATCAGGTCCTGTGCAATTTGGCAAAGAGAATGAACAGAGTATTCACCATGCAGTGAGAGATGAATATACGTATATATATATATATATATATATATATGAACACACATCTCGTCAAAGAACTGAAAAGGGTAGGAATCTCAGGGCAGGCAGTTGTCTTTTTGTAGTTGTACCTTCTTTAACAGCAATAATCTGATAAAATTGAGGCAGAAATTGAGCTCGTGAGTTTGGGCATGATTGTTTCTGGCTGGTGGAAGTCTATAAGCAATCATCCCACGCCGCTGTACAACCTTCCATGGGGGCTTTGCACATACTTCCAGAGACAGCAGCTGAGGGAATATTTCATATCATCACAGCACTGCAGCTTTCCCAATATACAGCAGGGTTTTTTCAGGGCCAGCGCTTCAAGGGAAGCAATTGTATGAAGGCTTTTACTTTTAAAATCTCAATTTCACAATTAGAGAGAAAAGTTTGGAAACGCGGCCTGTCTGCCAAAGGTGATTTCTCTCTGAGGTGGTTTGTTTGGAGTTTTGAAAATTCAGTTATATTTGCTTGAGCTGAACTGAGCCGAGCTGCTCCTCAGTTAAGACTGGGTTTAGAAGTTACACTGTTTCTGCCAAGCTTCTTCAGGAGCTCACAATTAAACCAGTGCCTCTCAGACAAGGATCAGCTCAGCAGGGATAGTTGGTGTCCCCGCTCGGAGTTTCAGCTTCTCTGCCCCTGTAATTTGTGTGTGAGGCAAAACTCTGCAGGAAGTGTGTCATGGGTTTGGCTCTGGCTTTACCTGAGAGAAGCAATCCCAAAATCCAGAGTAAAAAAAGCTCAGGCGACCAGGTCTGCTTGACGTGCGTGGTGTGTGCGTAGCTGGGTCACGTCCCAGGAACTTGATGCAGCTCTTCCACCCTTGTTAGCGGGGACTAATTCCCCTGAAGCTCATGGGTTTGAAGTTTCAAAGCCTGATTCAATTCCAGGTCTGGCAAGAGGGGCCTGATCCCCCTCCCGCTTGCAACTGTGCACATCCCAAGCAGTCAGAAATCTTTGATCCCATGCAGGTGGCCTGGTGACATAAACTTCACTTTCAACTACACCTAGGGAGCATCAGAAAGTGTGTATCATGTTGAGGGGAACAATTGCAAAAAATATTTGTTCTTCTGAGCATCCTTGAGATGATTTTTTTTATCGTTTCACTCAATGACCTCAGAGCCTGGGTTTTTTACTGCACCATAGCTGTTTACAAAATAAGATTGTTTAGTTAGTTATTGGCCTTGGGGAATACCTTTAAAACCTGCAAATACTCACTTTTAAGTGAATAAAATCAACATATTTCCTTCATCTACGTTTGCTTTTTGAAAACATTCCCATCAATTAGATTAGAGGCTAGAAATGCTTATGGAAAGATTTTAAAGCCCATTTTAGAGGGTATTCATGGAAAGCAAAATTTTATCTCAAAAACCACAGTCATCTTACCAGGTGCTAATTTATGTTCCGGGAATGCAAACCAGTATCATGTGTCTGAGTTGTTCAGGATTTGTAGCTCTGCTGTTTATCCAGTCTTGTCTCTTTTTCTGCCATGCTGATTGCTACTCCTCTGCTCTGCTCAGGATGGAAAATTGAACATTTTATTTGTTCACTTCACACCTTCTGCATTTCCATCTTGAACAGAGGGCTCCTTTCTTGAGCAACAGTGAGGCTAAAGTGCTATCACAAAGCAAACTTGGGGCCCTGGAATATAAAACCACTCCCTGCAATATTTAAATTCCTTTGAAAACCATCCTCTGCCATAGGCCTATAAACATTGTCCAGCTGCAATGAGTTTATAGACTCTTGGAGACCATCTGTATTTAGCAAAGAAATAACAATACTGTGTGTTGAAACAGAGATAATTGCCGTTTTATACATTTCATGTAGATATTGGGTACTTTTGATTCTTTCTCTGTTGGCAATTGTTAAGTAGAACTGGGAACAAAGGTATACCAGTGTAATATGCTTACTTTTCTTAAATGGTATTCATCTTTCCAAATAGTTATATGAAAAGTACTGGGTTTTTTACAGGACATAGAATATAATTGTGTAGTTTGAAAGACTGAGATTAAAGTTTAATGTTATTACTACCATAACATAATCAGGCTCATGTGCATTCTCCAGCAGTTTTGCATCACATTCCCAATCCCTTTGCTTCACAGATGACCAGGAGAGAAGATACAGAGCTCTTGTTGCAAGAAAACAGACCCTCCATTACCTAAAGGCAAAAAAATCTGTGATGTTTCATCCCTAAATCATGCCATTGATACACATTTATAAGCTGCTCTTCACCTTGGGCTGTGTTGGTTCTGTTGGTTATGTTTTCAGCTGTCCAGTGTCTGTGTCCCCACACAACACCGCCAAACACCAACTTTTCCTGTAATTTTAAAACTCAAATTACTTCAGTAATATTTTGTGGCCACTTCTGCTTATACAGTTTTATTGCCTGGTTTACAAACATTTCCAGCCTAATCTATGAATGCGTAATACACTGAGTTGCTTGTATTATTCCACTACCAGAAACCACATAACATTTACTATATTAAAATACAATAGTGAACACTTCACTCTGAAGTCAAAGTCTGAACTGCAGTTTAAAAATGGGGTTTTTCCCCCCTACATTTATTGTAGAAATTAGCAGAACTCCTATGTGGGCCTCTGAATGCCTAATGGGTGCTTGTGTGCAAAATTCCCCAGCCAGGTGTGCCACCTGCAGCACCTCAGCATTACCAGTTGTCATTTGACTGCAGCCCATCCAAACAGAGCCTGTGTGGTTTTTCCTCCTTAGGAATGGAATGGCATAACTGTAGCACTGGCAAAAATACCATAAATAATAGCAATGAACCAAGCACATCCCTCTGTCAAATGCCAAGGGTCAGGTACTTGTAGCAGGGATGCTTTTGTGTGGTCCATGAGGACAAGAGTAACTTCTAGGAAATGCCCAGGGAGAAAATTTCACACACAAAAATTGGAGAAAACAAAGCTACATGTGGACAAGAATGTGAATTCAAGAGTAAGTTGCATCTTATGTCCAGCTCAAGTTGCAAGTCCCTCAAAATCAGGATTTTATTGTTGGAGAACTACCAACATTTATTGTGAGTCATGACCACCTTACACATTGGTGCTGGCAGAAAATGGGGTGTAAAAATGAAAGGAACAATTTTAGTCATGTGGCAAAAGTGCTTTGACATTTTAATTGTGCTGCAGAAAGGTCAAGGCTGGATCTCTGTCGGTGGAGGGATAATTTGCTTTTATGGTTTATGAATGTGACTCTCCAAAACTGAAGAAGTAGGAACTGGGGAATAAATCTAAATTTTCCTGTGCAGGCTGTTGCTTCTGACCTGCTTTTAAAACAGCCTTCCAGAGCCATTCTGAAATTCTACCGGTTTATCCCACATTTCCAGTGTGACCAAGTGTGTCCAGTGTGTCTCAAGTCAGAACTGAAGCATCTCCAAGTCGAGGATGCAATGCTGAAGTGTCCTGGCAGTCATTTGTGGCAAGGGGAATCCGTATGTACTGATTTGACTCTAAAAAGGGTCTGTAGGCTTTTGGCTCTGCTGAAATAGTGAGGAGAGAGGTCAACGGGCTACGTGGCTCTTTAGTATCCCACTGTGCACCCTCCAGCATGGTCAGATAGGAAGGAGTGCTTTCCCTTTGCCAGGACACTTCCCATCCCCTGCCCATCAGCTTGTTTTTGACCACTGGCAGCCTGCACACTTTGGCAGACACAGCAAACACAATTATGTGAAGACTCTAAAGGAGCTGCATAGAGGTAATAAGAATTTCCTTTCTCTTCCGCAGTTTTCGGTGCCACACAGCCCACATGACCTGGTCATGACACAGCTCCCAGTAAGACACCTTTAGCAAGAGCCTCATTCACGTTGAGGTTTAAAAATGGGATCAGAAAGTTATGAAGGGACAAGCTTGTCAAGAAAAAGTAAAATGCTCTTGGTTCTGTCACCAAATGTTAAGCACCATCCCCACATTCAAATATAGCTCTTAAATTACCTGTATCTTTGTTGTGATGAGTTACAGAATCACAGAATGGGTCAGATTGGAGGGGACTGCAATGACATGATCCAGCCTCCCTGCTCAGGCAGGGTTGTCCTAGAGCACATGGCACAGGAGTCTGTCCAGACGCTTCTGGAATATCTCCAATAAAGGAGACTCCACACCCTCCCCGGGCAATCTGTTCCACGTGCAGTCACTGCACAGGAAAGAAGTTCTTCCTCATGTTCAGGTGGAGCTTCCTGTGCCTCAGTTCCCATTGCCTCCTGTCCCATTGCCCGGCCCCACGGAGCAGAGCCCGCTCCATCCTCTGCCCCCTCCCTGCAGACACCGACAGACATTGATGAGGGCCCCTCTCAGTGTCTCTTCTCCAGCTGAGCAGGCCCAGCTCCCTCAGCCTTTCCTCAGAAGGGAGGTGCTCCAGGGCCTCGATCAACTTTGTTCCCACTGGACTGGGAGCTGGACCAGGAGCTCCATGTCTGTTGTACTGATGAGCCCAGAACTGGACGTGGTAAATACTACAAATAACAATAATTTTGAGAAACATAATGCATTAGCTTTGGGACCAGCTGTTTGCAGTTGGGTGTGCCATTCCTCTCCAAGGAGAAAGACTCTGGCCCTGTTGTTTTTCTGCCAGCATTGCTGCAAGCCTCAGCCCTCTGGAGATGTGCCTGGGGTTGGTGCTGTACATCCCACCCTGCAGTGGGAGACAGTCCCGGAGCCTGCGAGTCCACAGAGATAAGCATGGAGCAGAGGGCCATAAAAAAACTGATAGGTAAAGTGATTTACTCAAGGATAAGACTGAGAAGACACCCTCACCCCTTGATTGCTTTAGTCCTGAAGTGCTTGATGGAGATGCAAGGAACAGAGTTTCTCAGGTGGGGCAATGGTTAATTCAGTGAGAAAGCAGAAGTAAAATGGCTTGCTCCAGATTTAATTCCCACAGTCGTCCTCTCTTACCTCTGTTATAAACCTGAGGGCCTGCATGCAGACAGGAGTGTTTCTGTTAGAAATGCTTCTGACAATAAATATTGTGAAAATCAGCATTGTTTTGTTAAAAAAAGAATGGATGTGCACCTCCAGTGACCTCTATTTTTCACTTCACTGAAGTAATTATAAATGGCTTTACTTCTCCATCAGTGCCTTTGCTGTGGACACTAGGCATTGTTTTTACCTCACTGCCCCTATCCAGGTGTACTGAATTTTTAACTCACATTTCCAAATGCCGCCTCTGCCCCAAACTGGAGCAGACTGTGTTTCAGCAACAACAGCACTTTAAAATTTACTGCTGTGGTTATCCACGCTGAAGGAGCACCCAGGGTCGATGCATGGGTACAATTTCCATCCACGGCTCTGCTAAGTCCTCATTGTCTCCCCCACCAGCACGGGAACAGGACAGGGGTCGGAGAGACGTGGCTGACAAGGGTGGGGACCGTGGGTCTGTCCTTCAGAGGGTGAACGTGGGAGCTGAAGCCTGGCCCTGCAGCCAGGAGAGCATCAGATGTCGTGGGCCAAAATAAGAGTTAGGGCTCAGCCTAGGTATTGGAGAGAGACATACAGGGAAGCTCCGGGGAGGAACTGGGGAAATCTGCCAAGCTCAATAGAGGGGTCTCCCCCCCTCTGGTCTGTGTCCAGCCCTGCTGAGGAACAGCCAAGCCAATGCCCGGAACTGGAAAGTGAAACTGCACAGACAGAGAGGGATAAGGAAAGAAAAGGTAAAAAAAGCACAGAAAAAAAAAAAAAAAAAAAAGCAAAAAAAAAGCAATAAAAAAGTGCGCAGAACAGGAGAGAAATCCAGGTTGAAAAGGAGGAAAGAACACCAGAGTGAAAGGCCGGCATGCTGGAAATAATTTGTTCAGACTGAATCCGCTAGCGGAGGGGCAGAAATTTTGCTGCGCTTGGGAATGTCGCACTTGGGCTCGCTGGTTTGACTGACAGCATTTCTTTTGCTCCCCCTCCTGCGCTGAGCTAAAGCCAGTGAGTGAGATGGAGGGAGGGCGGGAGGGAGGAAGGGAGAAAAGCGAGGCCAAGAGCTTTCTGCGGTCGGTGGGAGCCTATAAATAGCCAGTGAAGTCTTCTAATACCAATCGGGTGCGTCACCAGGGCCCTCCCCGGCCCCGCTCCGCAGCAGCCGTGCCAGCGGGAGCGGGAGCGGGAGCTGTGGCGGCCCCGAGCCGAGCCGGGCCGAGCCGAGCCGGGCCGAGCCGAGCCGGGCCGAGCCGAGCCGGGCCGAGCCGGGCCGAGCCGAGCCGGGCCGAGCCGAGCCGGGCCGAGCCGAGCCGGGCCGGGCAGCTGCGCTTGGCAGGGATGGAGCCGGCGAGGGAGGCCGGGAGGTGCAGAGCGGCTGAGCGCTGTGTGCCGCAGTCCGGCTCGGCGAGAAACGGGGGGAGTGATCCACGCGTCCCTACCAGCCGCCTCGCCTGGCCCCGGCGTTGTGTTCTGGTTCCTGCTCTTGCCACTGCCCGGTTGGCAGTGCCCAATGCTTCTCGCTGAAATAAATGGGTGTCCGAGGTCTGGGCTTCCTCCTGGCTTGGATTTTGGGAGGGTTTCTGAGTTTCTGCAGTGCTGTTTGCTCCCCCAGCTCACTCCTCCCCACGGTAAAAGGTCAGAGGAAGAAGGATAGGTGCTGAAGTAAGTTGGGCAAGATGCACAGGCTGGTCCAGCGCCACCACTTAGCGATCCCTTCTCTGCAGGTTCACATGCTGCTCCCAAAGCTGACCAAAGGCAAAAGTCTGAGGGATGCTCCTGAGCATTTCTAGCCCAAATTTCCCATCCCTGTCACCATCACTCCACACCACTGGAGGTAACTCTCCCCTAAATAAAGCTGCTGCTCCTGCCTGGTCTTTTTAAACCATTGCTGTCTAATCCAGATTTTAGGGCTGGAGTGATAGAGAACCCTGGCACTCGCTTTCCTGAGCTCCTGTTCTCAGCCCTATGGCAGCAAGCTATGGCAAAGCACTTTTTCCAAAGAACTTGTATGTAAGACAGTATAAAGTGCTTGCATAATCATGGGGATGAATTTTTATATTGATTAAAATGAGACTCCAGTTGTTCCCTCCCCCCTTTTTTTTTTTGCAACACTGCTATATTTTCTGAGCATATGACCTGCTTCATATCAGTCATTTCTCCATCTGTTTTGTATTCCTTAATTCCTCCTTGGAAGGTTTGGCAATCTTGGATGCAATTTGATGTATATTTATAGGAGACCAGTTAATGGACTTCTCCTTATCTTTTCCTAATTTCCTGAATTTCAGTGACTAACGATGTCACTGATAAAAGCATGAGGACAGACTGGCCAAATCTCACTGGTTTCAACTTTGGAAGAGTTTTCCTCTTCTAAAAGAAATTTTTAATTATGGGACACTGTTGAAGTTGCGCACATCAATCCAATGGAATGAAGCAGAGTAACCTGCTGACAAATTCTTCTTATATGGGTCTATTTGCTAAAAATCAACCTGTTAAGCAAGAAGATGACAGACTGACACAGGCAGAGACAGGTGTTTCTGATGAGCCAATTCCTTGAGATGTGTTCCTTTTCAAAGAAGGTGGTAATGTCTCCCAGATTTGGGGCTCTCCCACAAGTGCCACATCGATGTCCAGGGGAGGAACCATCTCTGTGCAACATCCCACTGCATCCAGCAATGGAGACCCCAAGCATCACTGTTTTTTCAGTGTCTGAAACGTTTAAGCTTCAAAACAATTGTTGTTGAGGGCACTTTGAAAGGATGGATGCAGAAAGACCTAGCAATCCTGTCTTCCCCTCCAAAAAACCACCTTAAAATCCAGTGAATAAAATACTTTATATGAAACTTCTGTCTAGTCTGACTTTTAAGAGGAGACATTGGACTTGGAAACAATCAATAAATTGCTATAATAATATTATCTCATCTAAAATGTAAATATAATAAATTGTGCACTGAATGTTCGAGCTAGGCTCACCCTCAGATGTGCTTTTCTGTTTCCCTTTCCACCCAAGCCAAGTTCTCTACAGGTTGCAAGAGCCTGGAGTGGAGACAATTGTGACCTGCCCTGTTTTCTCCATGCTAGAAAAGTCCCACTCCTGAGGATGTGATGCCTGGGGTGCCCATGTCCTGCTGCTCACTCCATCATGCCAGAAGTGTCTCCATCATTCTGCTTTTCCAGCTCTGCCTGCTCTCAGCAAAAACACAACCAGAGCAGGAGCAGCCTCCCCAGGCAAACCTGTCTAAGCCCACAGGAAACTTCAAACGCTGTTTCCCCATCCCACAACAGCCACCTCCATGTACTTATTAATCTGAATTAATTTGGATATGTATTTTTTTTTCACAGGCAAAAATAAAATGTGACTTGAATGAGGTTTAATTTTTTTTTTCCCCTAACCGCATGGTCTATGCTGACAACAGGATGATATGAGCTGGGGTCTACCTTTCTGAACTGAAATCATGAGGATTACTCACATGTCTAAAAATAAGCCCAGGCTGAAATTCCCTTGTTGGATTAAGACCTAAACCCTGCAATTGTCACTTTTCCCACCAGTGTCAGTGGCTTAACTAAATATACTGTCCACATTGCTGCCTGACATTCCCAGATTGTTTCTCTTTCCCCTTTTACTGGAACTTCTCCATGTTTCTGTAAGTTTATTTTACTTTTTGGTTTGCTTGCTTGTCCTTTTCACCAATTCGTCACCTTTCCTGCTACATTCCTTTCCCTAGCCGTAGATGATCTCCCATCCTGTCCTTCCCATTTCTTCCCCAAGATTTGCCACCCACTGCTTCAAACTTGGGAGAAAATATCCAAACTAAAAACTTCTGCAAGTGGTGGAAAAAGTATATCTAAATTGACTCTGGATTTGTGTCTCTTCCATGCAAGAAATGGTAGAAGTTTTTCCAGGGCTGGGCCAATTTGCTGGTAGGGGTTCTCTGATGTTTAATAAGTGTTGTGCTGACATAAAGTCATTTCCAGGTGATATGCAGTCTTTTGGATCACTCTGATGAAAAAAGTGGACTCACGGTTTAGTCACACATGGGTAAGCAACTAAGAGCAGACATGAGGGAAAGGCAAGGATTTTGTGTGAGTCCAGCGTTTTATTCTGTGCTTTGAAATGAAAAAGTTCACAAACAGGTTTTTAAACTCTTAAAGATGCATGGGGTTTGACAGCACCCATGTGTGAGGAGAATATTAAACACTCTTGAAACACAATCACCTCTACAGCTGCCTTACCTGGGTGCAACCCCCCAGCTCTGGTCTTACATAGGAAAAGTTAAGTCACAAACATCATTTCTCATAATGCAGCGTAAGCTTCCCCCATCCTTGCTTACAATAAATAGCCCTCTCTGGCCGGAAGGAAATAATTTTCTCTCTCTGAGCTGCTTTTTTCTTCCTCTTGGCGTTCCTCACCACTGCATTGATCGGTGTCTCAAAGAGGTCTTAATTTGAGAAGTCTCTTAATGCACAGTGTGTACAAGATTAAGCTTTTTTCGAGAATTTACTGGTACAAAAGAAATATATTTCACAATAAGGAGAACAATTGCCATTCTAATTATCAAAGCATGATGATACACACTTTGTAGTTCTGTTCCAAAGGACACTTTTGTTTCAAATTCCCTCTTTTCAGGAGCTTCTTCTTCTGAAATTTCTCACTGTTGTTAAGTAGCCCAAAGGGGGATTTTGTTTGTGTGCGTGTGTGCATGGGAAGTTTGGCATAATTCATTCAGGATATTGAGGTAATGGGGTTATTCTAAGCATGAAACAAGCTAATTTTCATGCCTTTTGGAGGCTGTTCTCCTGTTTGCCTAATTTCAAGTTGTTTCCCTTTTGAAGGGTTATTGCAGCTGATGTGTCTGGTGTGACCAGGGCAGTGAAGCTGACCAGCTGGGTCTTCTCCTGGCATGGGCACCAGGCTCTTCTCCCTCAGCTGGGGTAAATCCTGTCAGTATGAGCACAAGCCACGGGTAGGACCAAGGGAAACCACAGCCTGCAGTTTCCTCACTCACTCCTCCCAGCAAGACCATTCCATCACCCAGATGTCTCATGGTACCCCCCAAAACAGATAGGAGTGTGCTTCAAATTTGGGCGGTGCTGGAAATAATATTTCCTGGCTCATTGCCTCTCTGGGCCGAGCGAACTGTGATTTTTACGGAGTGCACTCAGACCCTCGTCTCCTCACCAGAAAGAAGAGGCAAGCAGCTCTCAGAAAGGGACACATCCTGCAGTCCCTCCCGCCTCCCTTGTGCTAGTCCCATTAACCACAGGTTAGATGCTTCGAGTGTATTCAGGGGTCTGGAAGTGAATGATGCCTAAAATCCCACTGACAGCACAAGGGGTTAGAGGCTGAACTGGTCTAGATGCTTTTAGATCCTCCCATTGCACAGCAAACTTCTGGCAAGCTCCTACGTGTGTCTTTAGGGATGAAATTGGGAGTTTGACCCATAAGCATGCACACTATGCATATGTGCTTTTGCTGAATGAAAGCTTGGAGGTGTGAGCCTTTGAAATCCTTTCCCTCGATTTGATAAGACAACAATTTACGACTGATTTATGCCACATCCCTGTCCTTCTCGCTCTTATCCTGAAAGCATAATAGTAGTAGGCATGATTCTGATGATGATCTATAGCACCCATAAACACTGCTACGACTTCAGCTAAGCCTACATATGATGCTGTTATTATGGATATGTAAGACACACACAACAAAAGATTTTGGGAGGCCAGACCCCCACATTCCAGGGTGATGGGAGCTGCACGTTGTGCCAGGCAGAGAAGGGATGAAGGTTTGCCAAGGAAGGCTTTAGATCATCTCAGGGCTGTCCCCATGCTGCAGCTGGCAGGGGACCAGCTCAGCTCCTGGCATCCTTTCTCACCATCTCAGGGTGGCTCTGATTTATGCCTGGCTCCAGTGGCCCTCCAAGGGCTGTCCCATCCAGTGAGATCCCTTATCTCCTGGCCATCTCCCACAAGTTCCACCCAGGCTTGGTTTTGGGGAGAGAAGCAAGGATTACTCTGCTTACACTTGGCGTATCTCAAGATCCCAGCTATACGGGAGGCTGTTAGCTTTATGGCAGATAAAAGATTTGTTTGAAATGTGAATTAATCAATAAAACAACTATTGGTAGTGGATCTGAGCAGGTATGTCCCTGGCAGCTGAGAAGGGGCATTCTCAACCCCTGAAGCTAACGAAACAAAACAGATTACCACTGAAAATTTAACTCCAAACTGTGAAATGACAACCAAAAGAAAGGCTGTTGTTTTGTCTCTCCTTTTTTTCTTGAACTGAACAGTGCCTAACTGTTTAACATGCAGGGAAGGATTATTTATGTAGGGCTCTTGTGTAGGTAAAGCGCCACGTCCTTGGCCCTCTGCCCATGTAGCTCAGTGCGGGATCTCTTGTTACAAATTGCAGCTGTGTAACATAACAGGAAACGTGAGGCTTTAAGTTATTCCACTGGAAAGATTAATTATTTGGAAAATAGTTATGCAGCAGCTTTGTGTATTTTTGGAGCAAAGGTGACCAGCACCATCTTAAATTTAAAGAAAGTTGCTGGGAAAAGAAAAAGAGGAGCTTTGGGGAGTGGGAGAGTTTTGGGACAATTTTATTTTAATTTTTTAAAAATAATGTTTGAAATGTCTGCTATCTTGGAAGGAGCAAAGCTGAGCTCCACAAAGAACAGCCCTGGCAGGGTGAGGGTGAAGGAGGAGGGGAATCTGTTGGATTCAAGTGGACCTTGACTGTTCCCATCCAAAATCCCATCCATCCACCCGGGGAGAAGCTACGGGAATCCCATTGACAGGGGAGACAGATGAGAAGTGAGTTTGGAGGCACAGGCTTAGCGTGGCAGGTCATGGTCTGCTCGAAGTATGCTGGGACAGCCTGTGGTAAGACATCGTATTCTGGGGAGCCTTTTCCCTCCAGGTAAACACTCTTGAAAAGGCAAACACAGTGTCTGGAGGGGAACTTTCTCCATGGGCAGAGGATGGGGTGACAAATGATACCTCCGGCTCACAGAAATAGTGTGGCCAGCAGGACCAGAGCAGTGATCGTCCCCTTTATGCAGCACCGGTGAGGCCGCACCTCAAATCCCACCTTCAGTTTTGGAGCCCTCACTACAAGAAAGACATTGAGGTGCTGGAGCATGTCCAGAGAAGGGCGAAAAAGCTGGGGAAGGGTCTGGAGAAGGTTCTAGAGAAGCACTGGAACAGGCTGCCTTGGGAAATGGTGGAGTTACCATTCCCAGAGGTATTTCAAAGGTGTGTAGATGTGGCACCTGGGGACGTGGTTTAGTGGTGGCCTTGGCAGTGCTGCATTCATGGGTGGACTCAACGACCTTAAAGTCCTACTCCACCCTAAAGAAGCCCACAGTCTGTGCCAGTCCATCAGTCTTGTCTGGGCAACCGTGAGCTTCCCTACATAGCCAAACTCCCAGGATTTTAATTTGCTCCTCTGCATGTGAGCGATCACCCCAATTAGAGGAAAGCGCTCCCAGAGCCAAGTCGCTGCTGCAGTGCGTAGGCATGGGTGACAGCCAAGTCCTCCCCGCGCCTCTGCAGATGCTTCCCAGTGACTTCAGAGAGCTCTGCGGCCAAAGCAAAACGTCTCCCTGATTAGGATTCCTCTTAGATCCAAATGCGCTTAAATTCTGGAGCCCTCTGGAGGGATGTGGTTTGGACAAAGACGTGGTAGTTATTTTTAGGCAGCACAATGCACCTTTTAGTAAAGTTTTTCCACTCAGACACCTAACGCACGGCCATTTTGCAAGAGCAGCTATTCCAGAGCTACCTTTGAGTTAGCCTGGTCTCCTGGGGCTGTCGCCCATGGCAGTGACAGGGACCTGGTGGTCCCTCTGTTTGCTCAGCTGGATCTGCTGAAATGAAAGCCCTGAGGGAGAAATGCTTGTACATGAACATCTCAGTGGGTTTGGGAATGAAACTTGTAAAAACCATGACTTCTGGCCTGGCAGTTGTGCTCTTGGACCCCTCTCCTACAGGCAGAAGGAGCAGGTGAGAGGTGTCCCAGGAGCAACAAGATCTAGAACCCAAACCATATCCGTCACCCCTCCTTCCTTCAGCAGGCCACAGAAGACTGTTTTCAAAGCAGCCCGTTTTCCACAATCCATACTGGGAAAAGCACAATTAATAATAGAAAGAAGATGCATTCAAGGTGTAAATGTCTCATAGTTGATGCAGGACAGTCCATTATTTTTAATTTTTAGGTTTCAGGTCCTGGCAAAGCACAGCATCAGTTTTAGAAGGGGCATAAAGAAAGTTTCCTATAAAATCAAGAATGCTTCCTACATAAGTAGCAAACCAAACACAGAGAGCAGTCTCTTAACTTTCCAAGTTTTTTATTTCTACCTCATTTGCTGCTACCTCAGACTAACCAAAATCTCCATGTTTGTCTAATACAAAACCCCATATTTTTGCAAAACTCTTCATGCCACAGTAGTTTAGCTCTACCACAATAATTTGATATTCTACTATAGCAAATGTTACTATAAGAAACAAAACACTGGATATTAAAAAAAAAAAAAAAAGGAGGAAATTATTTAATTTAATGTAGTCATTTCAGTGTACTTGATAGAAGACAGGAGGCATATTTTTCACCAGCCAAAAAAATCACACTAGTCAAAGGCTACTTTCTTCACTACATTTGCACCTCATGTGACTGTTGGCTCTTTCATACCCATAAATGCACTCTCAAAGCAGATTACACAAAATCCTTATGGTTTGGGATCTGAAGAATCCCACTTTGTCCCATAGTCCACATCACCTGAGTGATGCCTGGACAAATCATCTCTGGTATCATCACAGGACAAGTGAATTACAAGTCAGCCCTCTAAGCTACCTTGCATATCATTGCACACCACTAAGCTGTCCAAAATAGAACCATGGTCATTCAAATGGAAAGACCTAAAGAACTCCATCGTGGCCAGCTATAACTCCTGCTGGGAGAAATATCTTTTCTGTCTTCTGGGGCATCGACTACAGGGTCAACCCAGGATGACAAAACTCCTTATTTAGGTTTTTCAGAGAACTGCTTGAAGTTGGATGAGACAAACAGAAGGCAAAAGTGAGGTGTGTGGGGAAAAGGTCAGTGCATAAACCTTTTCTGAGGAAAAAAAGAAGCCACTGTTCATAGCAGAAATGTGGTTAAGTCTGAGGCTAGCAAAGAGTTCAGCTGAGAAACAAGGACAGCATAGATAAGCAGAGAAGCTTCCAAGAAACAAGGTCTTTTGGGCAAAGCAACCAATCTTCTACATTCAAAAGTTACCTAAAGACAGAGGGTATCTGGAAGAGCAAGATTTTAGTGCCAACTCACGTACAGCCACATTGTACAACCAGAATCAACACCAGAGAGTCTGGTTGACACAATGGTCTTTGGAGTTTGCCAAAGAGCCAGATGTTCCTTGCCATGGGGGATTTGTCTTCCTCACCTTGGCATCTGGTTCCTGTAGCTGCCAGTAAAAGAAGGGGACAGGCACACTGTGCAGAGGGGCAGGTGGCACATTGCAATGGCTTTTTCAAATAATTACCAAGAAGAAGTATTACAACTATTTTTGGCTGAAATGATGCAGATAAACGCTGTGAACAAGCTCTGTGAGTGTGGCTTAGGGAGTCACTGAAATTTGTGTTTATCTCTTGATATTTCAGAGTGCTGGGGTAGAGGATTTCAGGAATGAAGGATTATTTGGCAATAAAGCCCTGTTCTTGGTGCGATGCAAAGAGCAGATCCTTAAGTGAGCAGGCAGGCAGGTTGTGAGTTACCCTGTGCCCACTCACTCTGATTCATACCCAAAGGGCAGAAGACCAAGCCCTTGTTAACCTTCCTGCAGCGTTGGGCATTTCAGAAACTGTGTAAGAACAAGCGAAGGGCTTCAAAAAGAAGGTAGAAAATTAGTGATTCTCTTCATACTCCATTCGAGCAATAAACAAAATGTTTGTGTTAGAGGCTGTTGCAAGTCTGGCATCTCAGTTATGTGCTGGGGCCAGACTACTGCCTTCATAAAACTGTGGGATCCTTCCCTCAAAGATGGCATTTTCCAGCTGAGAAAAGCAGTGCGAGCACAGGAACAATGGCTCCAGGTGCAAATCCCTTCCTCATGGGAGAAGGTTCTCTGGGTTCAGGTCCCCACAGGGCAGAAGTTACACCAGCTTTAGTGCTCCCCATCCTGGGTCGGAGGGTTTCCAGCCAGTCCTTCCCACCTTTCCTTGGCTGCTGCTCCACCACCATCCCACTTTGTCCCTTGCTGGTCTCCCTGGAGCTCAGAAAAGGCAATGGGAAGGCCTTAAGAAGAGAAGTCTGGAAAAATCGGGAATGCTTCCTAAAACCCTGGACTGAGTGACATCCATCTGCTCAGAGCACACATTAGCGGGTTGTTTCTTCTAAATTGAAAGCTGTGATAAACTCAGCTGCTGTTGGCTCCCCATCATCATCTTTATCTTTCGGAGTTAATTGGCTGAGATGAAAGGGGCTATTCCCACTCCACAGGTAACTACTGCCCGGCATGCTGGGACACTCCTCTGCATCCTACTGTGACAGATCCCGGGCCTTTTTGATTTTCCCGGCGCTGCCGAGGGAGCGGGGCGGGGGTGTGAGTGGCACTGGGCATCCTCGGGATGCAGCTTGGAGCACACACAGTGGCCTTGCTCGGCTCCTGAGCGCTGCCGCTGGAATCCTGGTGGAGCCTGGCAGACGTCTGAGCCACCAACACCAGCAATTAAATGTAATTAGCTAAGGGGTGTGTGTGTGTTACATGGAAACACAGTCCTGCCATGAGTGCTGATGTTCAGAGGTAAACACAGAGCTGAGTGCGGAGATGAAAGTCAACTCTCTCTGAATTAATTTTTTTTTTTCCATACAGACCTGCTCACTGTTACAGAGCTGAACCTTAGGGATTAGATTTCTTTACAGAGACAGCGTTTGGGTGTTCGAGGGACACCCCACTGCCCACCAGATGCCGTAGTGGGATGAGGGTCTGGCCAAGTCCTCTGTGCAGAATGACCCCAGCAAATCCTACCCGTGGGGGATTGATGAAACACTGCCACGAGGAGCTGAGGAATCTCAGGAGCTTTCAGTGTGGTGGGAATTAGGGTGGAGAAGGCGAGGTGAGCATCCAAGGAATGGGTGAGGGTGGGCCCTGAAAACTGGGAGGTCCCCATGTTACGGTTTCTATGTAGTTTCAGTCACCTTGAGTGGGACTGAGCAGGAAAGATAAAACAATGACCTAGATAACATTCCCGGGCAAAACAAAGGACAAGATGTTTACTGGGGAGTAGCTCCTGGCTGGCTCCAGTCAGGCTGCAAAGAGTTTACTCTTCTCAAGGCTAAATCTGAGATTAAAAGGAAGATCTCAAACATTAAAGGACCCCAGGGCCCAGACAGAGCTTGGAAAGGAGGGAAATGGAGAGGCTGTGGAGCCGTGCCCACTGAGGAGAGCAGCCACATCTCTGAAATAAGTAAAAATGGCTTTATTTGGATGGGGCTGGTTTGATGTTGATCCATCAACTGGCAAGGCTCACGTGCCTTCAGACCAAAGGGGCTGCTGGGCACAAAATCCCAGACAGACGTGGCAGAGCCACCTGGGGGAACTGTCCCTCCGCTTTGAAGGACTACTGGACCACCTCCCTTTGGATCTCGTGTGTTAGACAGCATGCAACACCTCAAAAGAGATGCCAACCCCTCCTCACCCTAAAAAAAAGGGCACCTGGAGGAAAAAAAAGCATTGCAAAGAAAAAATTTTGAAAAACATCTCTCTTTGGGTTGAGGAAATTTTGGTGGTATCAGGCAATATTTTCAAAAGTGGCTTAAAATTATAAAAAAGGAAGCCATGGGTTTGTGCCAAAGTCTCCTGACGTTACCAGGGAAATGACCTTGGATCTGTCCTGATCACGATTGAAGGGGATGGTGCATTATATAACTTCAACTTTATATTACAAATGCCTCAGGACACTGGGGTTTTTACATATCAGACAGAGTACTTGGTGAGAGGCTTTGAGGTGGGAATTGCAGCCCTCTGTTTTTCTGAGCATCACAGAAATGTATCAAGGCCGTAGGGAACATGAATATATTTTATTGGACAAGCCACTAGAGCTGGAAACAGCTTGTCAGCTGTTGGGCACACAAAAGCTTCCAGAATAAAAGCAAAAAAACTTAAAAGCTTAAAAAAAGTTCCCAGAAATCTCCCACTTGTGCCAACAACACCTTAAATAAACCATCAAAAGTAGCCAGACAAAAACTAAAAATATTCACAGAAGCCAAAGAATTTCTGTAAGCGTGGATCAGCTTTGGACAAATTATAACTGCTTTGCTTGAAAGGCAGAATATTTTCCTACAAAATTAAAAAAACCTCCTTTTTTCTAATTTTTTATCAAGACATAAAAATTTAATGAAGAGATTGATTGTGCACCAGCCAGGCATGACACAAATGGAACTCTGACCTAAGCAGTTTTTATTGATTCAAAATTCTAAATTTTTTCTAAAAATAGCACTATAGGAAAGCCCTGTGGATTGGCAGCCCTCTTTTGACTGGTGAGAGGGCCTGAGCTACCTAGGCATCTTGAATGAACAAGACCTGATGGCAAGAGAAATAGTAATAATATGAATGAACCTGAACTGGAACATTCCACCTCTGGAGCCTCATCCTATTTTGTGTTTGATCCTCTTCAGGGTCCAGAACCAGACAGTTCATGAGGCTCAATATCTCCCAGTCACTGGATTTGGATTTCTGAGAAATTCTGTTGAAAAGACAAACAAATTCAAGGCAAAAGAGAGTATTTCTCATTTTCTGTATCCTGTTTCCCTTGTTTTGTGAGTTGTAAGGAAGATTAGACAATTTCCTGTGAACCTGTACAGCTGAAGAATTACTTGATCACTTAATACCCAAGCGCTTGCTACCTGCTTTGCCTATCTAGAAGGCATCCAAAAAATAGAGGTTTTTGTCCAAGTGAGAGCTTGGATATTACTTTGACATAACTTATCCATATTCAAAATTTGCCGTGTTGGGTCAAGCTGTAGGGTTTATCCCTGCATCTCCTCTCATTCCAGATGCTTCTCCATCAGAAGAAAAGGAGGATATTAAAAGCAAAGCCCAGGGGTTGTGTTTCTTACATTGCTCTGCAAAAGGCGTTTCAAGCAAGGCTGATATCAGAGCACTACCATAGGCACCAAGGAAGGATTCCATGATCCATAGGCCGGGATTGAAACAAGGACTGCAGAGCAGCATCTCCCTCTCTTTGGGCTCCTTATTGAGCCAAGGTTCTTGTCAAAGGAACAAACCCTCATCCCCTTGCAACATCAGACATTTGTTTAATGGTGGCTGCCAGAAGATAATAGCTGTCAGTGTAAAATTACAAATCATTCTGCATAATGCCATGCTGATTACCATGAAAGCAAGTGCAGGATTTGAATTTTACTCTTTTTTTTCCCCCTGTCTTTGTTGCTCAAGGCAGCAGCCTCACCAAGGCAGCATTTGGTGCTCAGGTCTGCATGGCTGGCCTGATATCACTTCTGCATCGCTCTTTTGCTGCTTGACAAAAAGATTCAGCAAATACCTTGGGGCAGGTGGATGATCCTACAGCAAAGCATCCTTGTGGGAAGGGCTCCTGCTTGGATTCCCTCCCAGAAACAGCATGGGGGAAGCAATTTTCACCTTCCTTTTCAAGGAAAGCCCAGAAAAGGGAAGCCCAGAAGCCTGAAGTCCCTTGCCCTTGCCTGCATTCACAACACAAGTGGCAAAAAAAGATTTTGCACCTGGATGTCTGGAGCCACAGGAAGTGACACACCCAGCCACTCACTCACCTGGGCATCCCTCAAGTGCCTGTAGCATGATGCTGCCATCCAACACAGCTCAGCTAACATCCACCACCTCAAGTGTTTACCCTGAGTGTTGCTCTGTAGTCGTGACTACCCTTCCCACAAAACCTGAGTTAGATTGTTTAAGATGAGCTCAGGTTAAACCATGACATCAGTGCCGTGGAGTTTTTGCAGTAGGAAGGTCCTGGAAATTTTGACCAGGGGAAAATTAATGAGGGATGCTTGGGAAGGTGCTGTTTTGTGATGAGCATTTATCCAAAGGGAATCCTCTGCTGAGAGAGAGTATTTTGTAGTCATGACAAAAGCTGGCACTTAATTCTACTTGATGTGAAGAAAAAATATCATAGTCAACATTTATTTCTCTGTGCTACAGAATAAGAGACTGCTTGACTCAGGGACTTTGCTGTGGGGAATCATCTGGATTAAAAAATAATTAAGAGAGATATAGAAATGAAGTATGACAAGGGGCATAATTATGAAACAAGGAGCAGAAGAAGCACTGGTGTTTTCACCTTAGCCATACCAGGTGAATGCATACACCTCAGGAAACCCAGCTAATCTAACCACAAACAAAATGTATATCATTACCTCTCCCTGCCTCCCTGCAAAAAGCAAGAGAGTACCTGGAGCACCAGCACAGAGTTTGGGATGAGCCTGTTGGCCTCAGGCTGTGCCCTGCCTTCATCAGAAAGGTTTTGCCAGAACATTGCCAAGCTGGAGGTGTCCAGCTTTCCCCATTCCATGCAGCCGGACTCTAACCCAAACTGATTATATATGTACTCCACTTAAACATACAGACGTCTTACAGATGTCTCCTTCCTTCTGTCCTGTAGCAATTTAGGTGGTAAAACTGCAGTTCATACGGTCTATTCTTAAAATTCTGTCTCCGCTGCACCCAGTGCCGCTGATGTGAGGCTGTGTCTGAAGGGGAAGTACGGTGAGGGGGTTTAGGGTGGTGCTCTGGTGCTTCCCTGATCCCCACTCCCCAGATTCTTCTCAAAGTAATCTGAAGGTCTTTGTGAAGAGCCTGAAGATGGGAATTTTGGACTCTGGGAGGGGCTGTGGGTCACAAGAGCATCTGGAAAATGTGCCAAAACATGGTGTCCTGCAATAAATAAAAGACATCAGGCCCTCGGAAGAGCTGACATGTCTCACTCCCACTCAGGATCCTGCTCTGTGTGCGGTGGAATCCACCCTTAGTTCACTGTTAGGCTTCCCAAAGACTTAGAATCCACTGTAAATGAGGCTTTCTGTCTTTTAACCCACCCCTGGAAATGCTGTCTTCCCTCTTCCTGGCATCACAGAGTTGCCAGCAGTGCCATTTCAGGGAGCAGAGAAGAGCTGTTCATCTTCCTCTGTAACACCCTCAGTTTTTGCTTAGGTCAAGATGTGCTCGTCTACCATTTTCTGGTGAATCACAAGCCCGAAAAAGATACTGGATGCTTCAGAGAAGGGCTGCACGAAGCCCTCAGTCACCATGAGTCACTTCTCTGCCAAATGCTAATTTTGCATCAGAAGCGTGTTTTACTTTTGAGAGGACTTTTTTTCTTTTTTTTTTTCTTCTCAGTTCAGTCATTTGAGGACACATCCTGCCTGGGAGGTGGTGAGCACCCAAAAATCTTGTGAAATTTGTGGGTGCCAGAGCTTCTTATGTGGGATTTGGGACCAGAGCTTCCTTGGCTCTTACTTAGTGTAGACATCCTGATTTTGGAGGAGCAACTTAATTTTGTAATCAGTATGGTGGTCTAAATAGGATGTTAAAAAGTAGTCAGAAAAGGTGAAGCTTCACATATCAAGAAGGAGGATTTCTTAAGGGGTCATTGAAATCACGTCTTTGTTTTCCTTCTTTGAATTCTTTGCTGCCATTATACTTTAAAAAAAAAATCTTCTTTCCAGTGGGAGCAGTAAGGATGTCTGGCAGTTTTTATGGCATTTTCAGGACTTTTCCTCTCTTCCAATCTCTATAGTTGATCTTTACTTATGTCCTCCTCCCTTTCTTAATTTCATCAAGCTAAACCACGTGAGTATTAACTTTCATGGTAAATACACATCAATGAGTTAAGAGGAAATAGAGCCATGGTACCATCACAAGCTTCCCTTCTCCTTGCAAATAAAACTTGGTAGGTCTTGTTGGATCCATAGATGCTGTCATGTACAAATGCTTAAATACTAGCCTTGGGTGGCCAGAGCCTCTGGATATGCATTGTACAGGAAGATGGAGCTCGCAGGGGACATCCCTCCCCAGAAATGGGGTCAGTGAGGATGCCAGAGATATGACCCTGTTCCCCAGCAAACATGGTAGATGCTGTGCCACAAGCAGCCACATGGAAGTTTCTCTTCTTCCTTCCTTTCCCATCTAGGAGAAGGTTAGAGGTTTCCACCTAACCGAGTGTTGGAGTGGGGGCTGCAGACGGAGGACAACCTGCAGAGCCCAGCTCTGCTTGCTTGGTAGGGTAATGTGGGGCAGCTCCACTGGGAAACAGAAAGTCAAGTGGAGAGGGAGGCAGACAAAAAATCCAAGAAAGAGAAAAAGCAGAATCCAGAAAATTCTTCGATCCCCCTCTCCCACCATGAGCATGATCACTGTACACTCCCATGTACGTTTGGGTGCCTGCAAAAAAGCCTGACATGCCAAAGAAAACCCAGGCTGTAGCCCCAGAAGCAGTAGAAAGAACAAAGAGAGACATCCACCCTCCTCCAGGAGATGTGGGACACAACCTGGCACAGGCAAACCCGCTCTGCTTCTTGCTTGAAATATGGCCAAGTAACATCTTCAGTGCTGAGACCCTGAGTGAGGGCTTCTAATGATTTATTTACCTCTGGGATTGTCTCCCCTTGGTGCTCACATATCTGTGTGCAGGGCTGGAGCTGGCTAGCGAGAGGTGGGAAAGCTCTATTAAATCATTAAGCCTTTCCCCTGAAGCGCAGGGCCTGTGCTCTCCATCTGATAGAGATTGATACTGCAGTTTATCTCTGTCAGAAGCGCTGTGAACACTTAGCGTCTGTCTCTTAATCTCATTGTTTTCGTAAAATACCACATCCATGGGCTCTGCTGTTATTTCAGCAGAAAAAGGGAAAGGCGAGGGGGGAACTGGGCTTAACCAACCTGAAAGGGGTGACCAGGTGGATGCAGTGGGAGGGGTGGATGGTCCTTACCTCAGCTTTAGCGAGGCTTTGACGTTGTCTCCCATGACATCCTGCTGGAGAAAGCGTAGGTTAGATGTGAGGATGGCAGGGTGGGTTGAAAAGCAGCTGAATGTCCAGAGGGGTGTGGTTGGTGGCACAAAGCCCACTCGGGGGCAAGTGGTGCAGCCAGGGATTGACAATGGGGCCTGTGCTGCTCCACATCTCTGTTAAGGACCTCAGGGATAGAACAGGGATGCATCCACAGGGAATTCATAGATGATACAGGACCAGGTGACCTCCAGAGGTCTCTTCCCATCTCAACCGTGCTATGATCCTGATCGCCTTTCTGACTTTTTTTCCAATGAGGAAGTCTTCTCTGCCTCATGTTGCCTGTATTCTTCTAGGAATCACCATCGAAGATATTTGGCATCATCAGCCAAAGATTTCCAGTGTGGGGAAACTGAGTCCTATTCCCAGGATTTCAAAGGCAGATGTTGAGCAGCCAGTACTAGCTTTGATCAGGTATTTCACCACTCTTTCCCAAAGGGTTTATATGTTAATCACAATCTTTGGTGGGTTTCAGCAGCTGTGTTAGGGATTTTTTAATCCAGTGAACCAGAGCTGTTTTACAGCCCCGTGATATAAGCAGAGCCTTCCTTCATTACACCTTGCCCGTAAGTTTTATTTCAATCGGGGAAACCATTCGTATCCTGCCATCTCCTGATTTGGCCAGACATTCACAAGTCTATTGCTAACCTGCTTTCACTAATGAAAGCATCAATTCCCAGCAGCAATAGTTGTCATTAAATCAATAAGACACGTAACCCATTCTTCTGGTGCCTCACAGAAATGCTCAAGCAAATTGTTAACAAGATTTACTAATGCTGGGATCCCACAGTCCAGAAGTTTCTGCAAAAAATAATGGTATTTGGCTCACAGAAGAACTTTCCTGGTTTGCTTTGTTCTCTGAAATATTTTAACCCCTGTTTTCCTTACAAATTTTCAGTGTTTGAAACCTGTGGAGCAACTTTGCTTGGGTGGAGGCAGTTCAGGCTGGAACAAAGCACTGACGGCAAATATCAAGGATAGTTTTTTCTGGTAGTCAAACACTGCCTCAGACACTGTGAGTTCTTGGTTTGCCCAGCAATTTATTTTTCCCCCAGGAAAGCACTAAACTAGCTGCTAGTAATCCCTAAGGGGTTTCCTTTTCTCCCTGGGATCTATTCCTGATATTTTTCCTAAATCACTTGAAAGTGAAACTATGGCTCCTTGTAGTCTCCCAACACTCTTCTGGGTGGTAAAAACCCCGTTCCTGGAAATCTGGAGGCTGGCTACTGTTTTAAGGATGAGAAGATGACCCAAAGGTTGGCAGTTTTGCCTCTTGAATATTTCCTGACATTAAAGTGCAGCTGACGTGGCTTTTCTCTTGAGCGCTGGGAGCAGCATATGCTGACAAGGGAGTGCTTCTGTGGTGAGAAACAGCCTTTTTTACTGGTTTTACAGCATTCTGGTGTCTGGGCCTGACCATCTCCCCGAAAGACCTTCATCCATGTTTGTATGTGCATTGACATAGTGGGGTGGAGGGCTACAAAAATAAGGATCCTACTGCTGACCTTCTGGCTTGTAGGCCATAATTAGTTTATGTCTGAAAAGCCTGGCAAGAGCAAAACGTATCAGGCTGTGTCTGTTCAGAGAGGCAAGCAGGGAGGCAAGGAGGGTGATGATGCTCAAGGAAGAAGAGAAATATAAAAGGAGTTAACAAGCTGGCAAAGGGGCCAGGAGTGTTCAAGAACGAAGATACAGGGAATCAAGCTGATTGTGAAGAAGCAGGGGCTGTGCTTCAAAGCATAAAGGGGAGCAGCACAGAGGGACACGAAGGAGCAGTACCGACAGGGAGATGGATCGGGTGGGCAAGCCGGGGATTGAAGGGGAAGGCACAAAAGGGCGAGGACAGATACGCACGGCTTTGCAATTAGCAGCTGTGATTTATGCTGGCTTCTTTGTCTTATCATCTTCCCCTGGCAGATGTCCTGGCAGCAGGGGCAGTCGAGGGGTATCTAGGGAGGGGACAGAGGGGAGGTTACACAGGCAGACTAACTGTGACCTATGGAAGGGACTTTCTAGTAATCTGTGCGGCCTACCCAGGCAATTCTCATTAGCAATGCCTATTCTAAGTTAAATAGTAGCTGACCTTTTTACAATAATTTTAGGATGTTTTCTTTCTGTTTACCCCAACAATTGTGCTTCTCACAGCATGTTTCTGTTCCCTCAGACAGAGCCTGAGCACTCAAAGCTGGTTTGGGCTTCAGCTGGTGGTTGGTAAGGGGCTGGGGGGAGCTAAACAGGAATGAAGGTGACACAGAGGAAAATCTTCCTTTGTTGTCACAAATCTGCTGCGATGCTCCCTGATCCTTTCTCCTCATCCTGATCATCCTCCTTCCCCTGTGCACACGCACAAGTTTCTATTCCATCCCTGTGCCAAAGCTCAGAGCATTGTGATTGCGTGGCCATCATGCAAGGCAAGATCGCGAGGCTGAGGAAGAAGCTCAAAACCAGGAAGGGGGCTTAGATATTTCACTTTGATTTGTTTTAATCAATTGTTTATACCTCTTCAAGATGAACACCATCAGTAGGGACCAATGAGCTAATCCTAGCCTGGGGCTACCCTGGAGGGAGCTCCACCACCTCCAGTCCCTGCCACAGAGGAGGGGACATCTGAAGGAGGAACTGGAGCTGCACAGAAGGAGGAACAGGAGACAAACAGTGAATTTGGGAAAGGAGGGGTGCACTCCCTTGGGAACAGAGGTCAGAGAGGCTCCAATGTTCAGAGAGAACCAGCTGCAGCCACAGCAAAGGTGAGTGGTGGGGCAGGAGGGATGCACGGGTGACCACAAGCTCCTCTGCTGGGTGTCCCTCAGGGAGTGAGTCAGGACACGTGGGCTCACTCTTTCCTATAATAGTTAGGGCTGAGGGTGTTTACCCTGTCTGCTTGGGCAGCTCAAGCACAGGCACCGTTTGTAGTCCTGCAGGAACCCACCTGCAGCCCCAGGCTGATGGCTTCATGCCCAGGGCACCTCGGGACTCGTGTCGCACTCGGGGGAATCAAGAAACAAAGCTCCTGGTATTGACTGTGTTAATAATGACACTACAGACACTTACATAAATGTAACTACATGAGGATATTAACTTTGCTTCACTGTTTAATAGCTCCAGGAAAGCTGATGTTTGGAATGAGCACACTTCGGTAAATCATTCCCAAATGCCTAATTTTTTGGCCTGGCCTAGAAATAAGACTAAACACATTTGTTTTCTCCCTTAATTGCTTTTGAAATTTCTTTTGCTGTTTTTCCTTCTCTGTAGGTCCTTTAAATGAGCGGCAGATACCTGCTTGTCCAGCTTGACTGCTTTTTCTTGGTATCCCACGCTCTTCCTAGTGTTCCTTGAAGGCTGTAGCAGCTTCCCTGCCCTCAGAGGAGCTCAGGAGGAGCTTTGCCTGGGCAATGGGGATTTGCTGCCTCTTAGGCTGAACAAGAGCACACGGTGTGGTAGTAAAGCATTAAATTTCCTCTGGCATTTTGTGTAAGAGATGCAGCCCTGAGGTTTTCTATCTGGCCTGGGGAATGGGCATCCTTGTTTTTCTTCTAAAGGAATCTGTGAGCAGTGATTTAGAAACACAAGTCAGGTGAAATACAGCTATCCCCATTTCCAGTGGCAGCCTTTAAAAGTGTGAGTATACACAAAAGTGGTGCAAACAGCTGCAGGGAACAGTGTCCTAGGCTTGCTCCTGACCAGAGCTTGTCCCTGTGCTTGGAAATAACTACTCCTCCCAGCTGAGTCCTGCTTCCACCCAGAGCCAGGAGCCTGCAGCAGACTCTTAAGAAGATGCCTTGTTAGAGGTGCCTCAGTCAAGCATCTGTGGATCCCAAGTTAAGAACGAAAAGTGGAATTCTTTAGGAAGTGAATCCATTTTTATCCTAGAAAGCAGAGTTTACTAGCCCGGCCTGGCTCTGTGGAGTGCTCCTAGCACTCCAGAGGAGAGCTGGGGTTTGCCCTTTGCCTGTTTGGAGCAGTTTCAACAAGTTCAGGAGGGAGGGAGGCAGCGAGAAAAAGGATGGGAATAAATAAAATACAGGCAGGAGAGAGAGAAATTCCTTATGTTAATACTCACTGCCCACTTGCAGAAAGGGAAAGAAACATGCTTGGGTGTTTGTTGCCCTTTCAAAAAAGCATAGAAATGAAAAAACAACACCTGCCAAACTGAAGGGGAGGAAGAAGGGAGAAAAGAAGAAGACATCAATTGGAGGGAGAGTGGAAAATATTTTGATTGAAAAATGTCAACAAGCTCTCCTAGAAGCAACAACAAGCAGCAGTGATTGTGTTTGTACAAAACAAGCCCTTCTTCCCCGTGTAGAAGATTGATTTTATTTTTCCCACATGAAAGCCAAATAAAACCCCCCAGACATCCCAGCTCCATCCGCTGAACTCCCCAGAAAACCTTGGGTTGCAGAGAGGAGAAAATAAGAAAAAAACCCCAACCCCTCAGAAACAAAATATGACAGCAAGATCCAGATCCCCATAGACCTAAAAATAGCTCTGAGAGCTGGACTCTGTGTTGGCAATGATGTTTCAGTGGAGAAGCTCTTCCCGCACATCTTGGTTCATAGCTCAAATCCAGGCACAGAAAGGGATTTTTTAGGTGTTTGGGTTGTTTGCAGGTTTAGTGCCTCGCCAATGACTTCTAGGTTTTTTTATTGCCTAATCCTATGTGAGCAGTGTAGGCCAAGAGAGACATAATCCAGACTCTTGAATGAATCTCGCAGAGTTTTGTTCTTAGGCAGAAAATGAATTAGGTTAAGAGGGGATTAGAGGAGACACACCACATGCCCACTTGACCCCATGCAATCACAGTTGTTTATGTGTGAGCTGGAGGAAAAATTGTTCTGGGAGGAAGAGTAGGTGTAAAAAATTAATGGTTTTTCGAAAGGGAAAAAAATGTAAATAGAAAGCAAGCTTGGACGGTTGGAGAGCCTTTCTTCATGTGGCAATCCCATGGCACTGAATAGCCCTGGAAGTGTGGGGGAAAATGTACCTAAGATGGAGACAGTATCCATGGAAAGATGGAGGATCAATGGCTCTGGTTAAGTCTGGGAATATTGAGACAAAGCTTCACTGAGCTAAGAAGGCTGGATAGGGAGAGGATACCTTTAGATGGCAAAGATCATGAAGATTCAGGTGGTGATTTACAAACTGCAGCAGTGGGTGGTGATGGCCTGTGGGTCATCTTCCTTAACCCTGGCATTTCTCTGCCCCGGAGAGGCCAGATTCTGCCCTGCCTGCCATGCTGGAGCTGGTCTTGCTGAGCATGGAGCACAATGCTTGCTTTCTGGATTTTCTATTTTAAGCAGCTTCCGTCAGAGGTGAGGAGTTGAAAGTTGCCATGCCGACAGGGAAATTTCAGGCCCTAAAATAGTCAAAACTTGCTCCTGCATCATGTGAGTGTGCGTGTGCTTCCTGCGAGGGAGGTGAGGACCCAACTAGGAGGGCGCAGGGAGGCTGTAAGGATCCTTCCTCTGCAGGGAGGGAAACCATCCTCTCGAGAAAACATCTGTAGGATGCTATCAGTCTCCTTTCCTATACCTACAGGGTATCTGGATAAACTAAGCAGCAGCGGGCAACAGACAGCATCAGCAATGGGGGGATCTTAATGATCACAGCATTAAAAAAAATTTATCTTCCTGTTTTCACTGTTACTGCCACTGCTCTAAGTCTTAGGCTCTGGATCCTGAAAAGGAATCCAGTCCTCAGGGGGAGGGAATATGCATTTCTCAAGGAGTCCTTGCACTGTGCTCACAGGACATTAGTGGTCCATCAGGATGTAAAAGATTTGCAGCTGTGTGCTAGAGATACCCAAAGGCTGCACCAAGCACCGAACTACATCCTGTGGATCATGGACCTGAAGCCTCCTGTCATGCAGGGCTAAATTGGCTTGGGTTTGCCTTTTTTCCTGCTGTTCAATCCAATTTGACCAAAAATCCCCAAATAATGGATTTTTTTGTACGTTCTTTAAAACTGGAGTAGACCCTGCAGTAATGTCCAAACTATTCCAACCCATGACACACATCTGCTAGTGGTTAGGGGACGTTTTCGTCCCTTGTGCATGCTTGGGTGAGGTTATTCTCCAGTCTCACAGAAGCACAAACACAAATGCTGTTTAGATATCTCTGAATGAGGAGAAAATCAATTCACTACATACACCACCATAAACGAACCCCAGCAGAGCCCATGAAACTCCTCACTGCATTTTGACAGGGCAGAATCACAACTCACCTTCTGTTTCCCACATTCTGCCTCTTTTTCTCCCTCCCTTGCTCCTATTGTTTTTCCCTGCTCGCCCCTCCAGCCAGTTGTCGCTTCGCAGTCCATGCTTACAAATGTAATTTCTTCTGATGTATGAATATTTCACAAGCGCTCCCTCCCCAGGGACGCTGCCTGTGAGGAGGAGGCAGCCTCTGCGGGGATGGCAATGGTAGCAAATGACAATCTTAATGAAAGATCTCTCCTCCAAGGGCATCTCTGCAGAAGGGAACACCATCCTGCAAGAGCTCCCAGCTCATCAGAGCACACCCTGCTCTCCTGCTGCTTCAATTGCCTTTGGCCATGGGTGGTGGATGTATAGAAAAATACAGCTCAGTCTTTTCCCAGGATACACCGTTTTGTAGGCTTGGAGGGCCTTGGATGCTCTGGTCTGAGCTCCTCATAACACTATTGGAAATATCTTCCCTTCTGTAGATGCACAATGGCATAACCCAGAGGGTGGCATGGCGTTTTGGGTGAATTTTTTTCCACCCGATGTCCGGACAGAGGAAATTCACCACATAATTCCTGATACACATAAGTAGCTGATAATCAAAATACGTATCTAATGCAAATGACAAATTAAGCATCTCCACTGAAAGAAACGTGCACACAGACCCACGTTTCCCAGCACCTCCACATCTCCATCCCCCCACCCCGCACTCTCCTTGACAATCTCTTCTACACCTGCAGGCTACCAAGAGGGGCTGGCACCCGAGTGATGTGTTTTCCCAGGCACTTGAGACCTCCAGATGCATCCAAAGCTTTTCCAGCGAGTTCTCCTCCTCGCTGGATCTTCACTCACTTCATCTCAGCTTTCCATGACCCATCAAGGCTCAAAATGGTACACAGATACTGATTGACATAGACAATATTTGTATCATATTGAGATGTATATATATATGCAATATACAGCTGACGCCCGCAGTATTTATGTATCTGTGTGTATACATCCCACTGTATGTAGAAAGCTGCCTAATAGACTTCTGTCTGTCTGTCTGTCTTAGATATCAGAATGATAGTATCTCAGATAAGCGTCTTTGTCACTGATGGGAGCAGCAAGCGCCGCCCATCCCTCGCAGCAGCCCCGGTGCCGTCTGTCTCTCCGACAGTGGGTGGCACTGTGCAATCAAAATAGCTTTGCTTTCCCTTTATTCCGCTGCCTTCATCTTTCATCTTCATCTTTCAGCCCTGCGGTTCCGGAGGGATAGGGGCTTCAACACCGACAGCATCTCTAAGCTGAGGTTCATTGGATGGGAGCTTCCCCTGAAAACCAGAAATGGTAAAGCTACTCCAAAGGCTGAGCTTGATTTGAGCTATGCTCTTCATTGCTTCTTTTATTATTTAAGGAATAGTAAGTATTTATCAGGATAAATCAAGTAAGATTGATACCTTTCTCCCTTCTTTTCTTGAAAAACAGAGAATGATTTCTGGTCTGCTTTTCCCGGATGGCGTTATTTTGTGACACTCCCTCTCCTATGTACAACTTCAAAATATTGAGGCTCAGTGTCGTGACTTGCTCCTGATAATCAGAGATGTGGAACTTGATTTGCATCTCTTGTGATAATTTTTATTTGTGTTTCACTTCTGTTAGAGATGCAAGGGAGACACCTGAGTCTGACTTTCATCTGCCCTAGTATTTTCTCATCAGCAAGCTCTCCTAATTAACTCCTATTGCAAAAATTCTGCCAAACTGAACGGACCTCAAGTGAACAACAGTAAGACGGTGTGGTCTGTGAGTCCCTGAGTGATGGCACAGTCAGGTTTATCATGAGGGGAAAGAACACAGAAATGTTTGCCCAGATTGCTGGGCTTGCCAGCTGGTCTGGGCTTGTATGAAAATGTTCTCAAAAAAAATTTAAGGAACTTTCTGCAATATTAGCAAACACTGAGCTGTATGGCAAATGTATTTAAAAGCTGAATGGATTTTCTTAAGCTAAACCACAACTTTGGCAGGGAAACAGCGGGATGCTAAAGAAACAATGAGAAAACAACCCGGTATTCATGACAAAAATGCAGAATCTCCCAATAGCTCAAAGCAAGACCAGGTTAGAAGGTGGCCCATGCACCAGAGTAAAACCCAGTGTGTCATGCTGGGTATAGCCCAAAGCAGAGTGTCTCAGGCAAGGGCTGGTGAGTCATTTTCCAGTGATACACTATACCAGGAGGTGTCAGTGTCTCCTGCCTCTGCTCTGTGTGCCTGCGAGGAGCTTATGGTAGAGCTGCTCAGAGTTTGCAGTTGGGACTCTGGAATCTGTCCAGTGGAAAGCTGCCCCTGCCTTAAGCAGAGGAGTGAAACCAGCTTTCAACAGCAGCAGGGTCCACAGAGAAAAGCAGCAGAGTTCATAGAGGTCAGTAGGGGAATTAAAACTTCTGTTTGGTTCTTCAAATAGAGCAGGGGGATATCCACATCCATACAAGCCCTGGGTTTACTCTAATGAAAATGACCTCTAAATAGGAGCAAAACACTTTAGTCAGGCAGCCCAAGTAATGTGGTACCCTGCCAAACAGGGTTTGTAAAACAGAAGTGCATAATCTCCCTGGAGGGTATTTTACCTGAGGGCCCTTCCACTCTGTCAGTCTTGGCCAGTTCTACTGAGGCAGATGAGGACCCAGGTACGGAAGTTGCAACACAAACATCTTCAGAGCCAAAAACATTGTGTGACCCCAGGAGCTGCCAGTTGTGCCTGTAGCACCTCGGGCTCAGTTTAGAGGGCAGGCTGTACCCAGCCTGGCACACTGACTGTGTGGACACATCCATCAGCAAGGATATAAGTCATGCCTGAGAAATAAAATGCAAACAAAGTGAGTCTGCTGAACTGGAAATGCTCGATGTCATGCAATGGGGCCTGTGCTGGCACTGGCAGCTAGGAGGGCTTGGGTAACCCTGCTTGTGGTGGTGACATGGGATCAAGCTTCTTTTCACAAAGAGAGCACACCCAGGACCTCAGTTTACTATGGAGCTCTCTTAGATGTTTGGAGGAAGTCTTTGGAAGAATAACAGTGCTTCTTTTGAGGGCCCAGACCAGAGAAAAGACTTTCCCAGCACTCAGAAACCTGGTCCCTACATGCAGGGAGAGTAGCAGATGGTCATCAAATTCCTCTGAGGTGCAGTGAGAGGCTGGGCAAGCATACAGAGAATTGGTGCCACATGGTGGACACTCACTGCTGACCCCGAAAGAACTACACCAAGGGATGCAACCATGCTGTGAGAGTCCTGCTTTTTCCACTTCCAGAAGCGAACTCTTTGGCAATTGCAAAGCACACTCCACTTTTGCAGGCTAGAGCAGCTGCCTGGTGTCTCCAGGTACCACTGTGTCCACCTCAGGGGATGACGGCTGCTATGACGTTGGCCCGTGACCAATCCCAAACCCTTTGTGCACACAGTAAGTGTCTCTCACAGTCATACCCTGTTCTCTTTATTTTAAAGTAAATGACTCCGTGGGTGTTATGCCAGCACTTCAGATTCTCCAGTGCCTATACATCAGTCGTGTCTAGATCCTGATGTGTGCTGATGTGTGTGCTGATGGCAATGTCATGTTTCAGTGTAGCTCCAGCAAGGCTTATTTTAGTGGGATTGGAGGAGAAAACAGGAGGCTCTTGTCCCAGAGGAGATGTCTGGGTGTGAGAAAACACCAATTTCCCTGAGGCACACTGACTTTGTATACCTCAGCATCCCAACTGGCAAAGACCTCAACATGTTGAGGAACACCCTTGTTCCCTTTTGCAGAGGCTCTGGGGCTCAGGGGTACCAACCACATGGGCCAGACCTTTACCTTCTCCTTCACAGCATCTTCTCTGCTTGGATGGGCAGTGCAATAGCAGGGGAACATCAAGTGACAACACCTGCTGCTGTGGTTGCTGTCCATATTGTATGGGTTTTGTGTATGCTGGTGGAAAAGCCAAAATCTGCACTTGTAGTGAAATCCGTGAGGTTTTGTGGAAAATCAGGCAACTGTGGTCCTGAGCTGGAGGTTTCTTGTAAATTTCTAGAGTTTCTAGTTTCTCCTGAGATCACCCCTGCCAGTCTCCCATCCTTCTTCCTCCAATAGGAGCAGAAACTCATCACCCAAGATCTGTCCCCACTGTTCCCTTCCCATAAAACATGTGCCTCAGTTCCCCGTGATTTGAGTAGCAAAATGAAATTCTGCCTCTGCAGCTGGGAAATACAAGGCTTTGCCCAGACTTGTGCCTGTCCAGTGCCCACAGAGGCTGTAATGCTTGAAAAAAACCCAAGGCTGAAGCCCTTGGCTCAGACTTGTTCTCTGGCTTTGCTCACCATCACTCCTCATGATCCTGGGTGTGGACTTTGTGGTTGTGGACTTTGTGGACTTTGTGGCAGAGTCTCAGCCCTGGCCTGAAGTCCTTGCTATCAACAAGATGCCCTTTATGAAATTATTTCTGCCAGGGTGATTTAATGAGAACTGTTTTGCCTTGTTTTGTCTCAGTCGGATGCCTCGGCAGGACTGGCGGGAGGTTTGCTCCAGCGGGGCCGGTGTCTCATCCAGGAGCCAGCAGCTCTCAGAAGTGGCTTTTCTGAAATTAGTCTACTTGTGACTTACAGACTTGTGTCTTGCTTTCAGATGAGAGAGACAGATAGAGGAAGGATGGGTAAATAGGCAGACTGGTGCAAGTTTCATTCCAGGCTCTGCAAATTGCTTTAGCTACATTAGGGATGTTGTTGGTGGGCTTTTGACATGAAATTCCTGCCTGCTCCTTCCCTCTGAGCAGAAAACGAGAGGATTTAACTTCTCACCAGGACCAAAGCACAGTGCTAGGAAGGTGAAATGACTCCTCATGCTTGCGTGCTGTGGGAGCCTGAGAAGCAGCATGACCTTGAGAAGTGTACAGGGCTCCATCACTGGGGCTGCTGGGTTTCCCCAAAAAACCTTCACCAAAATATGTTGCACTTCCCACCAGCCTTCCCATATGCCTGAGGTCTGAGGAGGAAACTCTGCATAATGTAACCAGCTCCAGGAAGGAGTAAGGAAGGAGCCAGCAACAAGAAGCTGGGTAAAACTGTCCCGTGTCTCTTCATGCTGGATACCTGCTTCACACCTGAGGGGTGGAAAGGTCCCGGGAAATGATTTCAGAATATGCACAAGGTTAAAAGAGAATTGCTGTATACCTGCTGGCTTTGAGAGAGCCAAGAACACAGCTACACACCTGGCAGCAACAGTTTAATTACTGGAAATTTGAATTATTGGAAATTTGAATTTCACTGAATGCATTCAGAAATAAAAGTTGTATTTGCCAGTGAGACTTCTGATACGGTGACAAGAAAGTTCCTAAGGTATTTGTGGGGTTTTCACTTTTGGAATTGGCTTATCTGGTGTTAATGAAAATCTAGGTTATATTTACAAGGTGCCTTCATTGCCAGTCGGAATTGTTTTCCATAGATTCCACGTCCTGGGGAAGGGCCAGTGAATATGGCATTTCCCTGTTTGGGAGTCAGGTCTGTGTACCCTAAGTATGTGTGTGTACCCTCACACAAACCAACACATCCCTTCTTGTTCATCTAGTTTAGCCCCTTGTGAAATACTTTTACCAGATTCTGTGCATTTTCAGCCCAATTGCTTGCAATGTAATTACCCTATCTTGCTAAAACTGTTTAAATGCAATTAGCCAATGCAATTATCCAATAATAGAATAAGTCCAAAAATTAAAAGCAGCAAAAACAAAAAAGATGGGAGGAAAAAAGAAAACAGAGGCATTTGCATCAGATTTTTAAAAATTAATTTTCCTATTTGACAACATGGAGGGAACAACCCTCCGCAGTTAGAAAAAGATTAGCTTCAAAGTGGGAAAAAACCACCCCTGCCTTATCACTAGCACTCATTCTTTGAAAACAGTTTTCAGTCTGAAAACGCTAATGCAGGGAAGATTTTGTGCCATTTTCCCTGAGGTTCTCTTCAGTCCCCTGGAGGCACGAGAGACGGTGTTGCCTTGTTCCACACGAGCAGGATCAACAGTGGTCAATGTCGCATGAAGAAAAATGCATCCAGAACCTGCTGGAGCTGCCTGGTGATGCTCTGCTGTGAAAGATGCTGAGCCCTGGTGATGTCCATGTCTTCCTGGGGGAATTATTTGGGGAGTAATTGAAAACTTTGCTCCAGATGTGGAGGCAAATGCTGTGTCATACACAGCAGCAGAATCTCAAAGGTTTGTGTCCCCCTTCACCCAAAATGGCCCTTCCAAGGACCTCATATGGCCACTGACTCAGCCTTCACTGAGAGGCCCTGAGGCTGAGGGCTACTGATCAACTCAGTCCCTTTCTTTGCTGATTCCTCACCATTTTCTGCACCATATGAACAACCACATTGTTCATATCCAGACACCAAATGAGCACAGCACTCCCAGCTCAGTAATGGAGGTTATAAGCCAGATGAACAAGTTGAGACTTAATTCTATGCATTCACTTTTTATTCTTCATTTCACTAATTAAGCAAGAAACCTGGGCCATAAATTAGTATGATTAAAGCAAATTAAGCAGTGTGGAGTACACCCTTAACTGTACAGATCATGTAACTGTGCAGATCATAGGTTGCTCCATCTGTACTTGTTTGCTTAGCCCACTCTGGACAAAGTCCTAGCAGATTTTGAGCATTTAATTGTCAACTCTTCTTTTTTAACGGTTCACTGCTTGCAAGCCCACAGATTGGACAGATATCTAGAGGCAAGGGCCAAATCCTGCCCCATCCTGTCCCACTGGGAATGAACTGAATCAACAAGACAGGTGACTGTGCTGCCAAGGGTGGGACACGGCAGTGCCTGGCCGCTCATGCTGCACTTTGGATTGAGCAGAAGTAGGAAGAAGTGGTGTTTTATCATGGAGGAGTTTCCCACTTTGAAAGACCCACCATACCGACCTCCTGTCACCATCAGCTTCTCCTTTTCAGCACAGGCTGGATCTCAAAATTTTCCCTGAATGCTTTCTCTGTTTCCAGCTGGGAGCAAGGGGTGGCCAGTCTCCAGTCACAGGACTCATGGGGATAATTCATCCTTGTGCACATCCTGGAGAACCCTGGCTGCTCCCCTGTCCTTCTGCACAGTATCAGATTCAGGGACCAAGTACCAGCCAGCCACCACTTACATAAATGTGCTGCAGCACTGGGGGTATCTGAGCTCTTCCTGACAGCACACATGGTCTCCTAGAGAAGAAATGTTAAGAACATCATCATTTAATTCTGGGGAGCTAAAGCAGGGAGATCAAAGTGACCTGTACTCCCATCTCAGCCATTCGTCTCCAGGTTGCGCTGGGGTGAAAATGTCATGAGGCTTTTGCAGGCAGATCTCTGACCCTTCATGAGTTGAGCCAGCTGAATATCTCCCTTCCTACCTTGTTAGGAGCTGTGGCCCCTGCAAAGGTAAGTCAGGATTTGGGATGGATGCAGGGAAGGGCAAACCTCCAATCACCAGTATTTTTCTGAGCCCCAAGGGTGTAGGTGAAACAGTGCATCTGCTGGCTTGAAGTGGATATTATTACTGGAATTTGGGATGCCTTTCAGATTAAGCATCATGCAGTGCTCAGAAGGCTCCACTTAACTGACATGTCTGAGCTCTGCCTGAAAATCTGATCTGTCATTATTCCTAAAGCTGTCTTCACCTCTCCTTCTTTCTTTTCTGATTCTTTTCATCCTGGCCAGTTGTAACATGCATCTCCCTGTTATGCTTTTCAGATGCTCTGCTCTGTTTATACTTGAACTAAATAATATCGTGCTCTTTTCTACTCCTTTCCCAGCATTGGCCCTTCCCCCAAATTCCTGGTGCAGGCAGTTTGTTTTCTATGGTTTTGTTTCAGCTGAGTTTGGTCATTAAATGTGCTTTCTTCTTTCCAGGGAGACTCCTGGTCCAGCCTCTGAGCTGCTTTTCCAACACATGAAGTGTTTCCACGTCTTTCCTCCACTTGAACAAGATTTAGTAGTATGCTTAAAAAAGTAGCAGCAACCTTGGACATCTCTACTTCTGTCCTATTTTCTAAGGACACAAGGTTTATTTAAGGGTCTAAGTGTGGGCATAGCTGCTGATTCCCTCACAACTTGAACCCATCAAACAAATTTAATGAAGGTGGGCAGAGGGTCAGGGGGCTCAAAGACTACAGGTTCTGAAAAGTCTCATGAATATGTGTGAGCGAGCAGACAAGGAAGGTACTCTGTGTTCCCTAACCAAAAGGCAGAATAAACACTGATTTTTGGGCTGAAATCTCAAAAATATGATCCAAAGGTTCCAGTACCAAAGGCAAATTAAGAGCATGCACTTACTTTTCTTTCAAACCACATGCTTTCGTAACCATAAAGTCTCATGCTTTTGGAGGGACCTGACTTGTGACTTTTAAACCCTTGGGTATGGAAGCAGTCATGTTGGAGTCTCCTTGCAGCCAAGAGTAGTTAATAGACCATCTAAACCCCTGGAGGGTAGAGCCTCACCTCCTCCTTCCTGCTGCTTCCCTTGCATGCCATTCCTAGAGGCAGGAAAGCAATGCTCCCAGCCCAGAGAATCTGAATACGTGATACATGCCCCAGAGGGAACATGGGACAAAGTGGATCAAAGAGCTGGGTGTACTGGACAATCCCGGGCATGTCTCTTTACCTCCCTGTGCCTCCTCTACTCATCCTGCAGAATGTGTCTGTACAGCACCTACCACTACAGGGTTCCCACCAGGTTGAGCGTGCAGAGAGGGAGCACCCCGGGTCCTAAAACAAAGTAGTTATGGGCGCAGCAATCTCACAGGATCAGCTTAGGGAGCAAAGGGGACAGTCTATCTTGCAGGAGTCGTTGCTCCGGGGCTTTGCTCCTTGGATGGGTTCCCCTTGGCTAGAGTTTGTCTCACAGGCACTCATCCCGAACAGCAGAGAGGAGATAAAAAGCTAAGGCATGGTAAAAGAAAGAAATACAAGAGCAGGTGGGAAAGGAAGGCAGAAACTGGGAGAGAGAAAGCAAGAGACAGCTTTCAGGTCTGCCAGAACAGGTAGTTGCTGACTCAGGGCAAAATACTCCCATTGGAAGACAGAAAGTCTTCCCTAGCCCCAGCTTGCTGCGTGCACAGCCCCTGCACAAGCTGCCAGCCTGGAGAGGGTCAGCGCTGTTCCCCGCTGAGGAGCACAGCTGAGAACAGCCACATTTGCTACCTACAGTTCCCACACGAAGAAACCCCCTGAGCTGTAACCCAGCTTCTGCCTCCATGCACACAGCTATTTACAGGATTTCAATGGGTAGGGCCGAAACGACTCCATGTCCAGAATTGCCACTGCCAAAGGAAAGAGATGGGGGTCTTTGCAAAGGGCTTTAATAATCTCTCTGTTGCTCTGGCTGGCAGCTTTCGGCATGCATCCCAGATTCTTCAGTAGCCCTTTCCTTAGCAATGAATAGGCTTTTAGCACACTCTCATAATGGTTTCTTTTCCTGTGGCACTCAGAAAAAACTTTCAGTCTGCTCCAGCAGCCGCCTCTGCTGCCTCTCCTTATCCACCAGGAAGATGTGGTGGCTCTGCTCAGCCTATCCTCTGCTGCCAATAGAGTCACTCTGTCACCTCTGAAAAAAAGTAGCATGTGAGCAAGGGGTGGAGGGTGGCTTTGCCTCTCTTCATTTTTCTCAAAGCTCCTTAGCAAGCTGGGGATAACAAGGCTGAGTTGGAACCTCTTCACCCCCCCCCAAGAAGCACACGTCCCACAGATCAGCAGCCCCAGTGCAGGATCAGGGGGCTTCACCCTGGGGCTGACTTGCTCTGTGGCTGCACCATGCCAGAGGCGAATTGCACTCTCCAGTGCAGCAGGTCTTGGCTCTGATCTCAGGCAGGTGGAAAGTTCACGCTCCTCCTGCCTTGTTTTTCTCATCTTAATTCCCAGCTGGGCTGTTACTCCAAAACCTGCAGTAACAGGACTGTTACACAGCCACAGTGGTGTGTAATCTACCCTGCACATGTCTGTTGTTGTTTGTTTTGTTTCGCCTGGTTTTAATAATGATGCTGCTTCATTAAGGAGCTAAAATTGCTTCAGTTCAGGCGAGTAAAAAGGCCTTTGGAGCTCCCAGCAGGTATCTCACATACCTGCATACCTAGTAGCCTAGGCAGCTTTGAAAATTGTACCATCGATAAAATAAGCTCAGATTCTCAAAGGCTCTGAGATCACTGAGAACTATAAACTCCAGAAAAACATCAGGTACCTATGTACTTTTCTAGCTCCAGCTAAGGAATGCATCTGAAACTGTGGACTTTAGCAGCAAAAAGCTCATTTTCCATGATGCAAACATGTTGGGAGGAAAGGGAGCGTAGCAATGCAACACCCTGCTGTGACTTTGAAGACTTTGAGGTTATTTTCATACTAACCTGCAGTCTCATCACACAAATTTCTGTGTTTCTCCTTTCTTTTAACTTTGAGTATGCATTTGCTTAGAAATATGTGACTGCTCTGTATTTCCACATATTTTTATGGCTCTTTTCAGGATTAAAGAGAAAATCTGCATCAGCCCTTTCTCCTATATTAGGAGAACTACTTTGTGAATCACATGGGGAGTTTGGACAACAGTAAACATAAAGGTAAATTTTAGCCTGGTACATTGGCACAGGCACTGGGAGATGTGTCTCTGCTTGACTTCATCCACTAACAGCACTAAATTCCAACATGCAATTTCACTGAAAATTTTGCTGAAGGGTGTAAATCTCACAGGAAGTGTATTTCTGTGAGTTTCACAAAAATAGGCAGGTTGGCTGAAGAGGAACCCTGGCTGAGGAGCTGCCTGATATTACCTCTGAGTAGAAATTCAAGGACTCACAGCCTCAGAGACCTAGAGCCTTATTAGACTCACGAGCCTAATAACATCTCCTAAGCCTGAATGCCAAATTCCCTTTCTTGTGAAGGAGGGAAAGTGAAAAGCTGTAATACCTTCTTAAATCTGTATTTCACAGACTACAGCAAAAATGGAGATTTTCAGTGGATGCAATCCTGGTAGTTACCTGTCTCCATCAGGAGAGGTGCAGAGGGTGACAGAAACATGCAGTGAGCTCTGTAGAGGACTAACCACATCTCTGGAAAAGAGATTATGGGGTTAAAAAAAGCAGCGGACAAATTTCCACGTGGAAAATTAATGGAAGGCTTTTAAATCAAAGAACCACCTGGAAATATCTGAGTTGCAGATTGTTGGATGCTTGGAAAGTATTCTCTGAAAATATCACATTCTTGTTTTGCTTACCCTTATGTTCTTTCCCAGTTACTTCTCAGAGATGTGTTTGGTCCCCCATACTGGCTCCCACAGCCACTTAGTGTGGTCACTGTCACATCCCGCAGCAAGCTGGGGGCATGGGAAGGCACCCTTACAGGCCAGTGGGCAAAGGGCAGCTACATGGTCCCCTATGTTCCTTGGCAGAAGCTTTGCCGTTCCTGTTCGCTGTCATCCCAGCTTACAGTCACCCATAATCAGGGATACAATGTTCATTGTCAGACCCTAATCAGGGATAAAATATGTAAGGATAGAGATTCCCCTTGTTGCTTCTAGCCACTGAATCACAATCAACGTTCAGAAATTGCTCACGCTTTCCCCCCCCCCAATGTAGCTTTTTATAGTGTATTCCATACAACTGATGTAAATCAATCCACACTCTGCTAGTGTATGAATCCTTGAATGCCAGGCAAATCCTCAGATGTCTGACTTACCCACCTCCTGCCAGTGACAAGGCACTTCATCAACCCACTACCATGGGAGAAATCAGCAGGCACTTGGAGCACTTTCAAGCTCTTCATTCAAGCATGTTTCCCATGGTTGAGACGCTCTGGTTACTTCCCTCGCTTCTTCGGTAGCAAAGCTTCACTGCGAGGGGAGATCACACAGCTTGTTTTCAGATCAGCCTAGCTTGTTTTTAAAAGCCTGACCCTGAATTTCCCCCACCAGCTAGAGGCAATGTCCCCTGCTAGGACAGGTTGTCACATATCCAAGATCTTGAATGTCTGTGCTTGTTCTTGCCCTTTTTTCCTACTTTCTCCTGCTTTTCCTTGCTTTAAACTCAAAGAAAAACCTCAGGGAGAGTTTATGAAGGAGAAAATTCCACTATTCTTAGGGTGTGATTTGTTTTTCTTCATGTTTGTATATTATGATGGTTTTGAAAAAGGGAAAAACACACAAAGTTTTAAAATTACTCCTGCCTCAATATAACTTTGTTTCCAGAGCCATCAAAGGATCCTTAGAGTAAACAAGGGGGGGGTGTGTGTGTGTGTGTGTATTATTCTATATTTTCCATCTTCTTTCTGGTAAAACTGCATAGGCCTTTGAAGGATAAAGTTAAACATTTACCCTAGGTCAACCATCCCTGTCTGCAGAGTTTTTATTTTGTTGGCGTTTGGGCAAGCAAATGGTATTTGCAAAATTCCTTGCCTGCCTCTGCTATTAGAAAATGCATTTACAGAAGACATTTTTTCCTGCTCAGAATATTTTCAATCAGGTGTGATCACTTACCTAGCCTGTACAAACGCTGAATCAACGTGTGACACTGTGGTAGGATTGTGTTAGGGACTGTGTTATTTCAGTTGCTAGTCAGGAAGCTAAATGAAGGAGGACCTGTCATTGCTGGAGGCCAGGGGGTTTCTCTCTGTGGTTTCAGATGTCTTGAAATCTGGCTCATTCTGGTAAATCCAGGTAACTGTGCATGGGTGGCTGGTCCTGAATCCAGCCTGCAATGAGGTGAGCCGATCAGGGGCACTGGGAAGAGCCAAGGAACACATCTCATGTCCATCTCAGATGCAGGCAGAGAGCATTTCTGCAATGGGACTGGAGACTGTCCAAATTGCTTGGCATCCCAGGCCCAACAAAGTCTTCTTGCCAAACTAAAGTCTGCATACCAAGGAAGTGCTCTAGGCCTTCCTGCCTCAGCCCACATGCTGTGGCTCTTCTGAGGACTTCCTTTTGCTCAGTAGAAAACAAGATTTCTCCCATGTGCTCTTCATGAATCCTCCTCAGAGAAAGGCCACACTGTAATACACCTCCTTAGGACACCATGGGCTGACCAGCACATCTCCGTTGGGATGTTTGGAAGCACCTATTCAAGCTTCTCTTGAAAAACACAAATATATAATGCAACCCCTCCCTGCCCTCTTCCCTTTCATCTTGTTCTCTCCTCCCCACCATGCCTTTGAGGCATCAGTCTTCAAACTACTTCAAATCAAAGCAGTCACAGGACTGATGGATGACTTCTCTCTAAGCCTACAGAAGTTTCTGTTGGGTCTCCCAAGAACAGAGAGCAAACAGCAGCCAGACCCAAGGAAAGAGCTACAGATGACCTCGCCAGTCTTAAGAAGAGGGAAATAGCATCAGGAAGACAGAGGGAAGTGGAGGTGGCACAATGAGTGTTCTCCACACTCCTGCTGCTGTATGGCTTTGTAGGAAGTGTGGCCTGAGGGCTTCTCTAACCTGTGCCAAGTGCTGAGACTTGTGTGTATCAGGTGTGAGACTCAAGGAGCTGCAAACAGCTCTTTGAAGGCATTCCTCTTCTCCCTTAGCAAAGAAATTAAAATCTGATTTCTTCCAGTCTTTGTGTAGACCTTCTGCAGGTGTGGAAAACCATCACTTCTGTTTCCTAGGGGCATTAAAATTAGACACTACATTTCTAGGAGGCAGCAGCTAGATTACATAGCTCCTGTTACAAGTGTCGATCCCACTGATGTGCAGCAACATTGTGCTAAAATTTAACAGTGGGAGTGGATGAGAAGTAGGAAAAAGGAACTGTAAGCTTTTCCTGTGAGAGGTCTCATTATCAACTTCCCTTAACAAAGCAGGAAAGTTTGTGAGGGAAATGGCTCAAAAGGAGTCCTGTAGTCTTCTTGCTTGGTGATGAAAAACAGAGGGGAAGGATCTGGTTCCCTTACAGCCATCAAGATCTTTTCATTCCTTCCACCGAGGCTGGAATTTCAAATACCTACCATCAAAAATTGGTATCAAGTTTGATTTGACTGGAAAACAGCATGACATCTTCCATCCTGGGCCAGTGGTGAAAACCATCTTGGCTGTTTCTTCACTGAAAGCAAAAGGATTTTAGAAAAAATTATTTAAAATTAACTGGATTTTTTTTCTGGTTTTGTTGTTGTTGTTGTTGTTGCCTGTTTATGGCCCCACTGCTGATTTCTGGAGGAAGCACCCTAGCCCTGTGCAGGTGAAAGCCACTTAAGCTAAAAACCAGAATCTACAGCTTCCAATAGGGAAAGTCAAAATCCCTAATTTAGAAGCACCAGCAGGGTGGACACTGGAAACATGCAGACTCACTCACTGGAAAGCTCCCAAGATCTACAAGCACTGAAATGAAAACATGACACAATAGATCAGTCAACGATTACTACTGAATAAGCCAGCAGGCTTCAGAGTTAATCACTGCAGCCATCCATGAACTCTCACAGGGTATGGAAAAACAGTTAGCTTTGCCTAGAACGTCTTTGGGATGATGTCCATTGGTACGGTGGGAGGTTCCTGTGCTCTGTTGTCTTCTTGTTGACAAAAGCATTGTCATCTGGAGATATGTCAAGAAGGAAAGGATAACTATTTGCATCAATGTTTGAATCAGAAAACTAAGAGGGGGGGAAAAAGGGAAGGCGAAAATAGGAATCTGAATTCTCATGGTGTCCTTGAGCAGGAAGCTTGATGCATCCCTACATCCAAGTGCTCCTTTTGAAGGGTTGACTATCACCAAACAGCCTTGGCATGGGTTAAAGAACTTTCCCTTGGGATCTACAGTTTTGGAGGTGTGTGTTCCTGCAGGTCACCTGGCTGTTCTTGTGGCACTGTTCTGAGCAAAGTCAGTCCCACAAGGACACGGGAGGATCCTCTGAGAGAGCAGGAGTCTGCTGTCATATGGTGGAAAAGGTTCTGTGTTAGCTCTTGCACTGGTCTCACACATGTGCTGCTATGAATGAGTTTTCTGATTTGATACATTCTTCTTGTTCACACTTCCCCGAATTTCTACCCTTGCTTTTAGTTTGCATGTAGGAACAGCATTTATGTTTGTTGTTTGGTTTTAGAATTTTTTCTCAACTGAAACAAAGAATAGATTTCCATATGTTGGTATTTATTTTAAAATTTTCCATTGTAATTTCTTTTCCCCTTTTCTCTTCCTCTTTTCATGGGTAAATGGAAACAAAAAAGGGTGAGACCAGGAGAAAATGGCAGGAAAATGCAGGAATGAAGCATGACATTTTCACAAGGAACACTCTGAAAATATTAATTAAAAATCCATTTTAGAAATACTTCTGATGGGGAAAGAATCAATTATGTTGGACAGTAACTTGTTTATTATTCACAAACCTATTTGCAGAAAAAATTCAAACCCAATTTTAAAAGATCTACATAACTTTTTTTCCCTTTTGAGGTTTGTGGAATTGAATGTCTTTAAAAATGTTTGCAGACACTTGTTTTCCCATTTACTTTAGTCTCTGTTTCCTATCTCTGTTGATTTGATGGGACATTGATTTGCAGACTTCCACAAGCCAAGTGTTACTCAAAGGAAAAGTTATCAGGGAAAAAAATACAAAATCAATAAGAATGTGCCTGGTATCATGAACCTAATTTCAGTGCAAGAGTGAATCAAGAATTTTCATCAAGCTCTGGAGTGGATGGTGGCGGACACAACTGCTTGTCACCGGTGTCGTTATCTATTTACACACAGACAATTCCCAGGAGCTCCAGCCATGGTGTAGCGATCTGCTGGTCTATCCATGAGACTGGAAAGCAGAAAAGTCTTATTAAATTGGGATTACTGTCCCATCACACTCTGTTAGTCTCTTTAATTAGCGCAGCCTACTCGAAAAGCAGATGTGTGGCTGGTTGTTTTCACTGCGTGTTTTCTGCTAGGCTGTGCTTTGCTGATGCCAAGGGAATGAACTGAAATGGAGCCGCTGACAGAGTCCAAACAGCGGCTGGAGCTCTTGGAAGTGCCCTTGTGAGCAAACATGACAGTAGTGCACCCACGAGGCTCTTGTGGGTTTGAAAGCCCCAAGCGCCCTTTATCAGCCCCTTGTATCATCACAGATGTCATCTGCTCCTCAGACAACCAGCTCGTGTGGCCAGACATGGGTTTCCGCAAGGAAGGGTGCTCAGAATCCCTGTGTCCACGTCACCCTGACCCTGACGAACCCATGGACCTGCTGAATGGCTTTGACTGTGGGGACAGGGGACACAGACACAACCTGGCCTGGTGCAGAGGATGGCTCCTGCATCCATGGGAGGCTCCTGGAGAGGAGAGTGGGACACCGTGGTGAAAGGAACAAGAGGGAGATGTCTTTACAAACTATGAGGCCTGCTGGTAGATAAGGCTAGACACTGATAGGTGAAAGAAGCAATGGGAGGAACCATAAATTCCATAGGAGTTCCGTTAATTGACACAGACTGTTACTCACCCGAGGACATGTTAAATCCCTGGACTTAGAGAAAAAGAACAGAAACACAAAGAAAACAAAAGGGGTGGGGGGGAATGTGCATTAGAAGGGGGTCTGTATTAGGCGATTCGGGAAGTCTGTACCTCTTGAGTACCTCAGCCAATGGGGAAAGAGAGAGACGGAATATGCGGCTGGGAAATTAGGATAAAAAGAGTCTGTGTCCTCTAGCAATTTGAGAGACCCCATGGGAAATGCCCATGACCTCTCCCTTTATTCATGAATAAAGTTACAGGACTCCTCTGTCTCCTTTTGGGACATAAACCTCTGGTGTTTGTGGATTAATTTTTCCCGACAGTGGGCACATGTAAGCCTCACCGATGGGGACAATGTGTGAGTTGTGAAGACACTGGGGCAATCTCTGAATGCACATGTAAGCTGTGGGGACACTGACTGGGGACACTGATGGGGATGTGTGCAAACCACAGGGACACTGAGGGGGACATGTGTGAGCTATAGGCACACTGAAGCGATGTGATTGAACCACAGGGATGCTGAGAGAGGCATGTGCGAGCTGTAGGGACACTGAGGGGGCATGTGTGAACTACAGAGACACTGCAGGGATGTGTATGAACCATGATGATACTGAGAGGGAACAATGAGGACATGAGCCACAGGGACATGGAGGCAAACAGAGGGGATACGTGTGAGCACTGGGACACTGAAGAGGACACTGAGGGGACATGATTGAACCCTGACAACACTGAGGGGACATGTGTAAGCCATGGGGACACTACAGGGATGTGTACGAACAAAGGGGATACTGAAGGGGAACGATGGAGGGACACATGTGACCCACAGGGACACGATAGCGCATGCTGAGGGCACCCGTGTGAGCTCTGTGACTCCGATGGGGATGTGTGTAAACCGTGGGGACACACGCCTGAGCTCTGGGACAGCGCAGGGGCACTGAGGGGACCCTTGAGGACACGAAGGGGCCCCACGCCACCCCTGGGCAGGCCTGGGGCCTCGGGCCGGGTGCGGGGCAGACGTGAAGGCCCGAAGGGCGACGATGGCACGGAGCCGACCCGGGCCCGGCGGGCGGGCGCAGGGCGGGCCGGGGACACCGCGCTCCCTCCCCCGGGCGGGGCCGGGGCCGCTCCCGGGCCCGGGCGGGGCGGGGCCGCCGCTCAGTCCGTGCCCAGAGCGCCGCGCGGTAGCGGGACACGCGGAGTTGTCGTTCAGCGCAGCATGGAGGAGGCGGCGGCGGGTGAGGGCAAGGCGGGCCACGGCCGGAACGGCCACGCCGAGGGCCCGGCGGCCGAGGAGCGGCGGGGCGGCGGGGCCCGGCTGCAGGGCTGCCGCGGGTTCCTGCGGCGCAACGCGCTGGTGCTGCTGACGGTATCGGGGGTGGTGGCCGGCGTGGCGCTGGGGGCCGCCGTACGCGGCGCGGCGCTGGGCCCGGCGCAGGTCGCCTACCTGGCCTTCCCCGGGGAGCTGCTGCTGCGGATGCTGCGCATGGTGATCCTGCCTCTCGTGGTCTGCAGCCTGGTGTCGGGCGCCGCCAGCCTGGACACCCGCTCGCTCGGCCGCCTTGGCGGCATCGCGCTCGCCTATTTCCTGGGCACCACGCTGCTCGCCTCCGGCCTCGCCGTCGCCCTCGGCTTCATTATCCGCCCCGGCGCCGGTGCCTCCGCGCTGAACACCCCCGGGCTGGGGCTGCCGGGCGCGCTGCCCACCAGCAAGGAGACGGTGGACTCCTTCCTCGACCTCGTCAGGTGAGGCCGCCCCGCTCCGCGCGTCCCCCGCCCTCCCGCCGCCGGAGGATGATGACAGACCCGGCAATGTTGCACATGCAGGCGGGCCGGAGAGCTCCCCTCATCCTCCTCCTCCTTGTCAGCCTCCTTCATCTTATCCTCCTGCATCTTCTCATCTTCCTGCATCTTCTCCTCATTCTTCTTTCTATCCTTCTCCTCATCCTCCTTTACCTCCTCCTCCTCGTTCTTACCGTTCTCCTCATCCTAATCCTGGCTTCTCCAGCAGCACCGCTCTCTGCCCAAGTAGAGAGGTCAGGTGTAGGGCTGCACGGTGCTCTGCTTCTCCCCGCTTTGTTTTTAATTTTTCCTGGGTGGCTGCAAGGATGAGTCGAGGCTTGCTCAGAGTTCTGGGTGCCTCGGCCCGTTTTTGGTTCTGCCTGGAGGGAGAGCAGCTCCTGGGTGCTGGCTGCAGGGCAGCCTTTGCCTGGCATCTTCCCCTGCCCTGCTACTTGTTGTTGCCTGTCTCCCGCAGGCACGGCAGGGCTGGGCAGCTCTCCCATCCCTCACACACACCTTTTTCTTTAATTCTCCAGCACTTTATCCAGTCTCCTCACCCAAATGCCTGCCTGCCTCTTATAGTGCCCTCCTGTAGATGTGGGCATGGAAATGCAACCCTGTAATTCCATGGAGGACATACCCTGAACATTGTCCAGTGTGAGGATGCTCTGTAGTTTCCTGAGCTTCCCATCCTACCTCTGCACCTTGCAAAGATGAGATTTGCATTCCCCAAATCTATCTAGATGCAAGGCTTCCACTTCTAACCAGATCATATTGTTTTGTGTATCCTTACTCCTCCTTGCAAAGTTGCAGACTTCACCTTTCTTTTTTTTTTTTTCTCAAAGCCCATGTCCTGTTGAGATCTGTCTGGCTTTTAAAGTAAGATAGGAGCACGCAGGCAGACAAGGCAGGCATCCAGCTGGTGTTTTGAATATTGGACTTCCAACTGCATTTCCTTGTGGTTTGCGCCGAGGTGCAAACAGAAGAATAAGGGAGGTGACCTGTGTTCACAGTGAAGTGGCTGGAAAGTTGAGCCTATTGGATATCTTGGTAATTACAAAGCTGAGTGGGGTTTTTTTATTTTGATTGTTTGCTTTGCTTTTATGAGTCCAGTTTTTCAGCTGAGATATGTTTTTTGCTCTGTCTGGGTAAGTGGATGTGGCAACAAAGATAAGACTTTCTTAAAAAAACCAGCCCCAAACCCAGAACTGTATTTACAAATTCAGGTTAATGTCCTTTTCTCCCCCTGAGACAAGTATGTTCCCTTTGGACAGAAAGTGAGTCTGGCTTGTTCCATTGGCTGCCATGTACTCAGTGTCCTCAGCTCACCTCTCCCTCTCTTAAGATCCAACAATTAAGGACCTTTCTTAAGGACCAGCAATTCCTGACAGTGTGTTAAGAAGGAATAGCAGGACAATGGGAGTAGGTAGTCTGGCTGTGAAGGTGGCATGTTGTTGATTGGAAGGATAGGTGGGTGAAGGAAAATTGCCAGGAGAAAGGAGTAGGTACACCTGAAAGAGTTGGGAAGATGCCTGTAGTGGTGGCTGCTCCAGTGCATCCTGGCGTGGCTGCTGTAGCTGGTGTTCCATCCCTGTGTCACCTGGAGTAGGATGGAGCTGAGAAACAGCACGGGGATGTTCCAATGAACTTCAGGCCATGGGTAGTATCTAAAGTTCAGAGCAGACAGCTGTTTCTTGGTCTGGTCTGTGAACGCTGGTGGAGAATTCATCTTCAAAGGGGTTATGATGGGGGTGAGATTGAGTCCCTAATTCCAAAGTAGTCCTCATAATGATGAGACTTGGGTAAAGCATGGCGGGCTGTAGAGAAATTTCCTTTTGGGAGGTGAGGGGACAGGAGCTTTCCCCCAGTGCATGTACGGTGGGCTGTGAATACAGCTTTTTCTTGGAACTCCAGGGAAGGGCGTGCTGCAGCCACACTGTTGGGCAGTCCAGTTGTCACAGCAGTGATGGTGAAATCCAGTCCAGAAAAGTTGTGTTTGGACACAGCCATCACTAAAACTTTCAGTCTTAGCACAAATCCCTGACAGACCCAGGGATGGAGAGAATATGTGATTTTCAGGAAATAAGATCTCTCTCTACCGTGTAATGTTATTTTTTTAACTGTTGTTGAAAATGTGACATTTTGGTTTGAGCGCTGAACATGGTCCCTGCTGTAATGAAGTTACTCTAGTAACCTCATCTTCAAAGCCTTGATGCTATAGGGCCTGAAGGGTTGAATCAGTTTCTTTTGGTGTGGGTGGGTCTTGCAACATCCTACTCTTTGCTTCTCCTTTTATCTCATTTGGCCTTGAAACTTTCTATTAGATGCAAGAAAATTTTGTTTTCAGTTTTGTCACAAGACTGACTGTGTCCTGCAAGGCTTCACTGCTGCTTGGTTTGAGAGGAAAGGTAAAAATTAATTGCAAATGGATAAACATCCCCCTACAGCACTGAAACCAATGTAAAACATGGCCCAAGAAAGAAATAGCAAAGAGGAAATCACAGCTGTGTGTCACTGTTTGCTTCTGCAGATCCCTTCTGCCTTTGGGAAGTCTATTAGGTAATGACCAAAGACGTTGCTTTTCATTGTTGCAGTGATGTCTGGAAGCCAGCTCAGTTCTCAGTTTTCCTTTTCCAAGTCTAAAGCTTCCCCACAAACATGTGTCTAGGCATGGAGACACGACCTCTGGAAAAAAGATTAATCTTGTGCTTTGATATCAAATGAATGATGACTCACTGGTGAACCCAAAGGCTGTCTCAAATTTTGTCCATTGACCGTAACCTCCAGGTCTGATTTGTCTGGCTGGAGGAAACCTCCTGGTTTTCCTTCTGGCAAGTGCTGGAGGCAAGCAAGCCTTGACGGAGCCTAGTCAGGGCTTAGGTACATTGTCCTGTGCCCCAGGACATTGGGTGGGAGCAGCAGAGCTGTCATAAGGTGCCTTTGTGCCTTGCAGCAGGGTTGCTGATGGCTCATCTCAGGTCTGTCATGTGGGCAGCTCCTCAGAGCTTCCTAAAGAGGAGCATGGCCAAAGGCAGTGTTCTTCGGAGGGCATCCACCAAGAGTTCACAGCTACTTCCACAAGGTTGATGGCTTTAAAAGAAGCACCCAAAAAGTGGGGTCTTCTCTGAACTCGAGGCAGGATCTTGGAATTCCTTAACTGTGTCAGCAGAAGATGAGGGGAGTGAAAGGAAATTTTAGAATTTCTGGGTTTTCTCCTTATTTATTTGGTGGAGAAGATAAAGCAGCAGAGAATAAAGAGTGCTTGTGAGGTGGTTAGCAGCTGGAGGAAGGGGCTGGCTGGGATATGGTGGCTTCTGGGGCTCAGCCCCCCCTGAGAAGATGACACTGAGCCAGCTTGCCTCCGGTTGTGCCCAGCATGTAACCAGGGAGAGGAGAGAGGTGGTGACAAGGAGGGGACTCCAACCACCTGCTAACCCAGCCCTCCTGCAGCTTGCTGGAAAAGCACTTGAAAACAGCAAGATGATGTGTTTTGCAAGAATCTATTGATTTGTTAACACTTTGGATGGGTAATTGTCATGACTGAATGTTTCAATAAGGTCAGAGTTTTGTTCTAGCTCTGATTTGTATTTGCTGATACAACAAAATTGAACAGTTTCACAGGAACCTATTGACCCTGTCAAAATTTCCGTCAGTGGGTGATCATGGCATTTCACTTCAGTGAGGTCAATGTTTTGCTGTCATTTTATACAAAAGACTCAAGTAGAAAATCTCACTCATCAAAGAAGGACCATTTCAACAAAGTATTTTACCATATTTTTTTAGTGGAAAAAAAGATGTGAAACAGGCTTTCTTTGCCCAATTTTGGGATGAAAACATGTTTTGCAACTGTGGAATTGGCTTTGGGGAAGGGAATTCTGTTTTTAATCCAGCCCTAGCTGTAACAATCTGGGAAGAGAAGGAGGTAATAACATCATCACTCTTTTTTATAGGAAGGGTGCACAGAGGTCCACATGTCTGCCCCAAGTGGTAAGGTCAGGGTTTCCCAGGTTGCCAGGCAAGTCTGCAAAAACTGTTTAAATTTTATTGCTTCTCACTGCCCTCTCTGTCTCTCTGCCAGATGTTACCATCCGAGCTGCCAAAGGGAGTACCCACAGCAAGCCTGTGCCTTTGCTCTGAGTGTCTTTGGAGCTGTAGGGAAGGCAGACATGGGCACAGGGAGAAGCATCAGTTGTGTTTGGCTGGCTGGGCTGTAGAGTGCTTGGTCAGAGTGGGCCACTCAGGCAGTGACCCCCTCTTGGGCACCAGTTGCTCCAGCAGCACATGTTCCTTATAGCCTTGGTCTTCCCAGGGAGTCACCCAACTCCAGCAACCATGAAGACCATCTCTGAAATCCCAGTGTGGGAAGACAGTAAAATGTGACTGTTAGAAAAGGAGGGGGAGATGCTGCTATTGAATTCATGAATAGCATAAAAAGTAGCCAGGGAATGGCTGCAGTTACACCAAGAGATAGACTGACCGCTTTAAGAACTAGCTGATGGCTAGTTCTTAAAGTAAAGGTAACTGTCCCCCTTTGCTTGTGTCACTTTCTGAGTATGGAATGTCTTGAACTACAGGAATTGCTGAATGAGTTTTGTAGGAAGAGCTCAGTGTTTTCATTCATGTGTCTGTACTGTCTGGCAGGGGTTTTTTTAGTAAAGCTCTGAACATTTCTGCACCTTTTATTTGTTCCTTATATTTGTTGCCTTTTACTACTGACTCTCCTCCCAGTTATATTTTCCAAGCATCAAAGATACACACTGAATCATTAAGGCAAAAAAAGTATCAAATATCTGCTATAAGGAAATGCATTTTCAAGTTTTTCTGTGTTAAAACAAATGCGCACACTCACAAATATGAGTATGCCCAGGGCATGTGTTGTGCATTCACATATCAAAAAGCAGATGAGGAAAATTGCTGTGTGATACTGAACGAAAATCTTGGGATAGAAGGAAAGATTAAGGCACTGGAGGAATTCAAACTGGGCTCTGGCATTTTGCCACAGATGGCAATAAAGTTGCTGCAAGTGCACTTGTACCATTGAAAACACTTTATTGGAAAAAACCCTGAAAACTGGAGATAACCATCACAGAGTATTTTTTTCTATACTTCCTCATGAAAGTATGTTTTTCAACAGCAAGGTTTTTGGCCTCAGAAGTGGAACCTTTTTGTAAGAAGCAATGCAAGAGGAATGCATAGTATTTTAGGGTTTCATTCCATTTGTCTGGATTTCCCTTCACACTTCGCTGCCAGAGCAAAGTTGTTTGCAGAGCTCCAGCAAATGAGTAGTTTAGAAACAGTTGTTAATAATAATCCCTTACACATACAATGGAGGAGTTCCTGTGTAATCCTCATGCCGTTGGTGGAAAGATACAGGCCTGTAAAAAAGGGAGCAATTTGACCATAATATCAAAATGGAGAAGGAGGAGAGTTACAGCCCCGCTTTTCTCCCTTTGCAGCTCCAGGTTCCCTTAGTTGTGTGGGATTCCCAACAGTGGATTTTGCAGCTAAACTACAATTTCTATTACAGCAGAAATACAGTGGGATCTTCCTGGATCCATTTTTGACCGGTAGGACCAGCTTTTGATGGGAAGAAGGGTGCATTTATCCAGCTGTGCATGGGGAGATGGTGTGATGAGCACAGTATTCAAGGAGGAAATACTCACACACTGAAACACCTGCCCTTGGTGCTGCTGCTTTCTTGTTCCTGTTTTAGGAGGATCTGAGAGGGGTACTTTCTCACCCTCTGTGTTGTGCAGGTATGTGGAGGTTTCCTGGCTCAGCCCAGCTGTTGCTTCAGCCGCAGGACACATCTGTCCTCCTTGGCAGCTGTCCAATGGATTTCTGATATGGGTTTTTTTGGGGCTGTTTGTGCAGCTTGCCACAGGCAGAGAGAGGCCTTCCTGCCTGGTGCTTGATGAGGGGAGTAAAGTCTCTCTGTGCCACCTACTTCACTTTTATGGCACAAAGGAGGTGGGGTCTGCACGTGTGGAGTGGGGTCCTGGCGCCAGTGGAGCACCTGGGGTGCAGGTGGCACATCTGTCCCCCTGTCATTGGCCTGTCTCGTTCGTGCCACATGCAACAGGTTTGTCTCCCTGCAGTACGGGGCCAAGGCTGTCTGATCCCACACTGCTCTGCTGGGCTCCTTATCACCCAGACCCAGGTTTTGGCCAGCATCGTGTTCTTGTGATAATCCACATCTGCTTCAGGGCATGGGGATTGGGCCACAGAAGCAGTCAACAATCCAGCCATACAACCGGGGTGATTTCCCTAAACTCCACATTTGCTACAAGCTTTCAAAGCAAAAAAACCTTCTAAACATTTGGTCCTCACAGAAAAGCCAACTGGCAGACACCCAGATTTCATTTGCATGCCCAATTACCCAGCTCATCAGCTTTCCTGTTTGGTAGTTCACCCTCACAGGAGGGATGTCCACACTTCCCCATGTGGCTCCTCTGCTCACAGGGACAGAGATGTGTCTCAGTTTCTGTGGTGGGTGAACTTCTCCTCACCGGGCGTGAGGTGCAAACCCTGCAGGCACAAGTCCATGATGGGCCCAGGCAGGTCATCAGCCAGCTTTTGGCTCTCCCCACAGCAAGCAGCATCTTGCCCCATTTTTTTAGGCACTGCTGTGGTGTTCTTGCACAAATCCATCCAAAGGTAAGAACTTGTGATCTGACCCACCTGTAATTAAAGCTGAATTTAATTCACATGCTGACTGATCTTAGGTGAGCAATGAGTGTAGTCTGTGCAGACCTCCTGCCTCTAAGATAAGCCATTTATTTGTTAATTGCTTTTTATGACCCAACACATTTTGTTCTTAAACTTACTGATTTGAAACAAAGAGGAGCAAAATATTATTTTATGTGATTTTGGTATTTTGCAGTCAGGTGTATTTAGAATTTGGTTTGAATAGAACATACAACTCCTTCTGAGCTGCTTGGTTAAGATCCAAATTATTTACTTGGTAAATTGTTAGAAATGTTCTTTATCCTGAGAGTCAAGTCCTGCAATTGGTGCTGGAGGAATAAAGAATAGTATCTACTCTGGGTTCTTAAGTAGTTTTAGCACTATTCACACTTGAAGTAAGAACCTGCCCTTTGCCTTGCTGTAACAGGGTTGCTGGCATCACTTAACTATGTGCTTTAAATATATGCTTGGAGATAAGTTAATGTTTAGTTACTGAGGCCCATGCCTGACATACTGTGCAAATTATGGAGGATTTGGTTTCCTGGCTGCATTTAAACATTGGAGAACCATGTTGTTTAGGCTTTAGGATTGCTTCCTTTGGTTTTGTTTTCATCAGGATGGAAAAGCTGATTTAAAGAAAAGAAAAAAAAATAATTAACTTCTGGTTGGTTTTCAGTCTTTTTTCATCTTTGCTTCTTCAAAGTCCAGTCCCTTTTTCAAAAAAAGTAATCATCCTGCTATGAAAAGCTGAAAAGAAATATCCTTATTTTCCCAACAGCATGGGCCCAATTGTATACGGGATATTTCACTCCTGATAAAAGCAAGTTTGCTTTTACTTTACTCAAGGTTTTTATCCACCAGAGAGTTCCAGCTGTGCAAGAACTGATGCATGTTAGCTGCATTGATCTTATTCGACCAGTTCTTAAGCATCTTTGTTAGAACTTGCTCTCCTTTCGGGTAGACAGCTATATTGCCAACTTTTGAGGAGAAAAAATTGCTGTTTCTTTCATGCTCGGTGGAATGCAGCCTCCAGAAGACAAATTATTCTTACAGCAATCCTCCAAATACACTTGTAGTGCAACAGAGAAAGAGAGGCCGAGATATTTCACAGCAGCCACGTGTTTGATGAAGTTCCATGTCCTTTACAGTTGCCGTCAAGGCTGTGGGAAAACTCCCTGTGTGGCAGGGGAACGGAGCCATGCAACTGAAAAGACCAAGGTCCTTATCTGGGCCATATTTTAATTTCCCTCTTGCTTTCAAAGATTTGACTCTGCTGCTCTGTTTCTTGCTCTGGTTTGGATTTGGACATTCTGTGTCATTCATGTAATGACAACAGCTGAAAGCCTGGTTTAATGTTTGCCAGGGCAACTGTGGCAAAAACAGGGGGAAGTTAGCAGGGCACAGCCTGGAGGAAGCTGCAGCTTCCTTGGAGCAGCAGAAGGAGCAAAGGATGGGGGCAGCTACCCAACTGTTTTTTACCACAATTAACTGGCTCTGAGTAAGGTCTTCTGTTTCCTTACTATAAGGTTCTTGTGCCTCTGTGATGCCTTCTACTGGCAGTATTTTCTGCTCATACTCATCACCTTCCTGCCCTCACCAACTGGAGTGCTGCCATGACCCCAGAGATCAGCTTTTATTCCTGTTTTCCTTTCTGACACAGCAAACCACAAGTTGTCATTTTTGTTGTCAAACATGCTCTTTGCCCATAAGGGGAGAAAGGAATTGTAGCATTAAAACCGGCTCTAAGATACAACAAGAAGCTTGGAAGATTTCTCTACTTGGTCCAGTTCACTGTTTTAATTTCCTGTCTTCATTCTGTGTGCAGATATACACTGGATGCTCAGAAAGAGTGTACATCACTTTGCATACTGTCCTCTGTGCCCTAACCTGATGCTAGATTGGCATTTCTGTGTGAAGGCACTGCTGAATTCAGATGTTCCGTAGGACTTGCCTGTACTTTCCATCTGTGTTGTCTAAGCCCTTGCAGAGAAGTCTGGCCCGTGGTATTATTCTGCTCTACCTTGGTGATCAGGGAAGCTGGCCTTGCTGTGTTGAAGGGTTAAGCCATTCTCGTGAGTGGATTTTGCTGATTGGATTGTCCTTCATGTTGATGCTGTGAGTGAAGTGTAATCGCATGAGCAATGTAAAAAATCTGCCTGACACTGGAGGCCATAAGCTGGTGCTGCAGCTGGTGTGGCTGAGCCAGTTTCTGTAGCCACTGGACTATGGGTGTGTGTAAACTGGGTTGTGTCTGGTCGCCTCTGGTGGCCCTGCCCAAAAGGTGATGTGTGGCAGGCCAAGGAAGAGGGCATCCACACCTCTGGACATATAGCAAGCTCCATGCTGCCAGAGTATCTTCTGTGCTACACACCCCACCAGCACCAATGTGCTTGTCTTTGCAAAAGGAATTCTGTTTCTGAGAGTAAGGTACATTGGTGCATTCATTTGAGAAATTCTTCATGACATATTTAATTTTCTTGTTTGTCTTTTACAGAAACCTGTTTCCTGCAAATCTTGTTGCTGCAGCTTTCCGAACGGTAAGATCTGTGTGGACTTAGGACGTGAGTCACAGTGCACAGTCTCTTTTATTGGAAGGGGACTAGAAAGATGGTGTAGAAAATACCAGAAGTTAATTTACATACAGAAGGTGGGGTTTTTAAAAGCATGTGATATAGTCAGACACACGACTTCCATGGCAAATGGTTTGAAAAATATTCCTCAAACAAAAGCATTTTCAAAGCCTGTCTTTTGTACCTTCACCAAAAATAATCTTTAAACTTTGGGTGCTGCTGTGTGATGGGATGGTAACTGGCACCAGAACACAGTGTGGCTTAAACTGATGGATAGGAGCTGTAGAGCTCCAAAAAGATTTTGATTTAGTCCTCATTGCTAATTTTAGATGTCAGGATAGAGAGTGTTGAGAATATTGTTATGGGGCAGAGTGATTCTTTATGATACAGGAGCAGAATAATAGCTTTTGCCTTCATGGTGTTCTGTGGGTTTGCTTTTGTATCAAAACCAAGGACAAACTCTTAAAAACAAGTTCCATTTTGTGTGACTGTATAATACAGTACAGTCAATATTACATGAGTAAAAACAGAAGCAGTACAAAAATAACACTATGAAAAGGATATTCTGTGATGCCTCAAGTGTCAGGGTTCTGTGTGTTCAGGGATGAAATAAAGCAGTCCTCTTTTCCTCTGTGCTGCTGTTGTCACAGGGGATTGACAGGGACACAAGCTTTTCCTTCCCTCATTTTATAATTAAAACAAGCCCAAAAAAGTGCCCTGCTTTCGTGAGGTGTCTAGTTTATTTATCAAAGTAAACTGTTGCCCTAGATTTTAGATATTTTGCTGACAATTTTAATGCCTGCCTCACCATTTTTGTTTGGTTGTGTTCTTTTTCTTACCTGCAGTATGCAACAGAATATAAGATGTTGCTCAGAAACACTACCTCTGGAAATGCCACATGGGAAAAGGTAAGGTCACTTCCTAGGTTTTTAAGCAAATTGTTGTCAGTAGTATTTGACTACTTCACAGCCATTAATCCTTTCCAGCAGTCTTGGGAAAGAAATGAGTACTTTTCTTTGCCTGGAACTGAGACACACACAAGCCAGATGACTTATCCGCAGCCACAACAGAAAGCTGTGATGGAGAGGAGAGATGAGCTCAACTGATCTCACCCTTGACACTTTATTTTTTTAGGCCGTGCTTTCTTAGACATGGTCTCACTTGATCTAAATTTTAATCAGTCTGCCTAATGTTTCCAAATAATTTTCTGTAGACTTGGTATTAAATAGCAATCAGGCTGACTGAGTATGTCCCTTAAACCTTACTCTTCATTAAGTGTTTGGAAAGAATGATGGGGTTTTTTTCCCACTACCCAAAGCTCTTTAAGAGAAAAGATTTTTTTTGGGGTTGAGAATTTTTTCTCCTTGTTGAAATTTTGTTTGAAGCAGTAACAAGTGGTCTGAAGGAGTAAAAATTACAGAGAGAACTTTACTGTGTAAAGTTCTGTCAAAAAGGGAACTGATTTGTAGGTGTAGACAAAGCAGAGAGTGATATCTTCCATATGTAGCTGGTAGGACTTGCAGAGATGCTCTGTATCGCACTGAGTGTCATTTCTCCTGCAGACAGGGCTATCAAACATGTTTGTTATTGGCCAGAGCCAACATGTTGCAGGCCCAGCAACAACTACTGTTGTACTAATAACTACAGGCAGCATGCTGTGAAACAGACCCAGGTTCCCAGCCTGCATGGTGTCACCTTGCTCCAAACAAAGTGTCTCATGTGCTGTCATGGGATTTTGGGGAGACTGGTCTGAGAAATTACTTTCAAGGTGATTTTCTCTTCCTCAGGCTCATTCTGGCTGTCTGAGCTCAGTATCAGATGTTGGGTTACTACGTTTTTAATATGATTTGAATTCCCCTAGGGCTAGAGACTTGCAATGTTTGCATTTGTCATGGAAGGGCTCAGCTGGGGTTTGCCCACCAGTTTGTAAAACCATCAAGGAAAAAGCAGTTTATGCTCACCCAGAGGGACTCTGGAGCCTGTCCCCTGAGCACAGGAAGTATTGGCTTCATTACCTTCTCCTCCCCACGCATGGTGTGGGAACAGGTGATGCAGAACAGAGTGTTTGCAAACTCTGCTTCCAGCCCCGGGCTGAGCTTTCACCAGCCCTGGAGACAGGGCGCCAGGTGACTGGCATGATGCATGAAGTGAGCAGGGGCAAAGCCATGCCTTGCCTGAGAGCCTGGCATCACAGGGTGAGCAGAGCCTCTGGGGAAGGAGGCAGCTCCCTGTGCCTGGCTCTGCCTGTGCCTGTTGGATCGCATTAGCCCAGATCCGCGCTCACCCTGCGTGACACGGATGCAGTCAGTGACTGTAGAATCCCAAAAGAGCACTTTCTCTCTCCATGCCCTCATGTCCTTGGGCAGTACATGCCCCTGCAGCTTTGTGCTGCCAGAAACATGTGCGGTATGAAAGGCTGTAGCAACGTGCGCTTAGATTTGTGTGTTTGTTGCAGAGTGCAGAGTAATTCGACATTTAAGCAAGGGTAAATGAAAGGGGAGCGAGTCTTTTATTTTTCTTCAGTGTCAGGTTTGATATGTGCTCCTTAGCAACCAAGCATGGATTAAGGCTAACCATATCCGTTGGACAGAGTGCTGGCTGTCAAGTACTGTTTTGAGGCTTGTTCAATACCAACACTTTTCCTTAAGAGATAAGAATGCATCTTTTGGCCCTTTAAAATGCAAGATTATGTTTTCATTTTTCCTCTCTCTTTTTCCTGCTTATCAATCTTCTATTTGATGTAACATCAGAAAAAATATTCTGAATATGCCACTGGTGTCTGTTTTTGCCAACAGTTATGATGATGTAAAGGTTATTTCCGCTATTATTTTTCCAAAACCTTTCTTAAGTTGCTGGAGTAAAACCAGAGCTGAGCCTCTTTAATTCCAGAGGACGCCCTACTGTCTCTAGGGAAGAACAGACCAAAAAAAAAAGAGAGCATCATCTCAGTTTTGTTAGCTCAGTTTCAGTACTGGTCTGACCATAGTATTTATGGATAGATGAGGATTAAGTTTGGAAAGAATAGTATGATTTTTGGATATCATAGTGACAGAAGTTTGGTTCCAGGCGAACAAGATCATATTCCTATCTACTTTTTTCGTTCATCAGCAGAATATTTGAGTGAAGAGGAGAAATGTTTTCCTTCAACTTTCCATATGAATAGTGTAGAGCAAAATCTTCCATTGATTATATTTCTCCCCTCTGGTTAATAGGCCCTGTCTTCTCTAGCTGACTAAATGAATAGTGGGGCATGTAGATGTTTGCTCAGCCATGTCCTTTTTTCTTGTTTCACATGCTCACCCAGTGTTTACCCAGCTTTTATGGCTACATCCTCTTGGTCGCTTTGGCAGCAGGACTTCCTGGGGCATGGACTATCTCACTTTACCATCTGTAGCACAAGGAGGCTTGGGGGACTCAGTTCCTCTTCTGACAGGAGCAAAAATACACAAACCAGTGGTTGCTCTTCTTCCTCACATCACATGGCTGCATTTCCTTTTCAGTCACCTGCTACTGAGACAGTTCAATATCAGCAGTTGTTTCCTTGATAAGCATTTTGTTTCAAGAGCTAAAAAACAATGGGATCTTCAGAGAGATTCAAGGACCAGAAGAGCTCCATGAATCTTCCTAAGAGAATGCATAATTTTAGGCAAACAATAACGTATCCCATAGTTTGTCCAGGAACAAAGTTCTCATTAAAGCTGTTTTTGTTTGGTGTCCACAATGCTGCTTGGTTTGGCAGCCCCTTTGGGGTGATGCACTCTTCTGTTAGAGTACAAAAAGGCTGTTCAGCATCTGCCAGTTTTAGAGGCTGGGATTGTGAGGATCTTCTGCTGAAGATTTGCTGCTGGATTTGTTCCATGTTGTGTCGCAATGAGGTGGAATTCCCTGAATGCTGTAGATCATCCCCTTGATGTGCAGGGAGAAATTTCTTTCAGTAAGTTAGCGCTCTGTGGAAGTGATGCATCTTCTGCCTACATCTACAGTGATGGGAAGCAATGGTGAATGCTCTGTGTTGTAAAAGAAATTGGTGAGAGAGAAGGGGAGAGCAAGACCTGGAAGTGGGAACAGGATGACAGTGAGCAGAGGGAGACAGCTCACAAGCTTTTGCCAGCGGCACACACAGTCATACTCCGGTCACCAAGGGGTCAGGGGGTCCCCAGATCACAAAATCTAGGCTTGAAGGGCTGCTGAGTGTGAGCACTTAGAGCACTGCAGCAGCACTTACCACAGTGCTGGGAGCAAGGTGGAGACAGACCTCTCCAAGGGTGAAAGAAGACTGTGTACTGTCATTCTGGAGAGGTACAGAGTTTCTCTCCCAGCAACATCCAGGTCAGAATGGCAGGCTCTTACAACATCCAAACACTGAATTTCTGTTCCACAGCAAAGTTTTACATATTTTTTTTTTCAGAATGAGAACCAAAACAAAAGAGTATTCAGTGTTTTTAGGACTTTTTTTTTCTTTTGATAGGAAAAGTTTGGGCCCATTATGGTAAAATTTTGTGCCAGCTGAACTTTTCATATTAACCCTGTATCAAATGAACCCAGTATAAAATTATATATATTATAAAATAACATCCCAACATCCCATGTACAGACAGTTTATTTAATTAATAGGAGGGTGTCATTTTTTTGTCTTAACTTTTCTAACCACAGAAGAGTTTAGAGCTCTCAGTTGCAAAAAACAGAATATAGCCAGAACTATCCAGACAGAAAAGTATTACTGTGTGTAAGAGCATATTTCTTCAGACATCTCTGGAGATACGCTGTGTCTCATGTTTAATATCTGTCCATGTTCTTCGTTCTTTCAATCAGAAATCAAATAAATAATGGCAGCTTAGCCCTGAACAAGCAACTACAAAAAAAATTTCAGATTCTATATCTAATTATTTTTTACCTAGCGAATAAAAAAAGCCAGCACTTTCACTGTTTGTAAACACTTCTGCTAAGAGTAGTTTAGCCTTCCTGCTTTTGTGTATAATTTATATTTTATCCCTTTCCCTGCAGGACTATGTTTTCACCTGCCATTGAGAGACAGTCGAGTTCAGCAGTACACTTCCAGCAAAAACATCATCTTAAGCAGGCTGGTTTTATCGGGTTTAGCAGATCAGTATCCTGAGTTCCTTAATCAATATTCATTTCAAGCTTCTAGCTCAAAATGTATTTTTCTTTCCTAGTGTTGAGCTAGTGTCCACTTAAACTAGCCAAAAGGCCGAAACTTGTACACAAACCTCATCTGTTATAGAAGTTCTTCCAAATAAAACAACAATTGAACATGTTGAGTTTGTACTGCCAGGTTGGGAAGAAAAAAAACCAGTTTGTCAAAACAATTATATTTTTATGTAGCCACAAGAGCACTCATTTAGTTTGTAGGATACTACATTGCCAAACTGGCTCCAGCTCTTTGAGAATCAAACCATGAAGGACTAGCAGAGCAGACCTGTGGGTAGACTATTTTTTGTCAATAGGTGGATCCTGTTTTTATCCTCTTATTTTTGCCATGCAGTGACATGATTTCTGAGAAGGGGAACAGGTATCTCCTCTGTTCACTGTCTTCCACAGCTGACATGGACAGATGAAGGAGTAGGCTGCCACAGTTCGCTGCCTTTCTCTGCCTTTCTCCTCTCTTTCTGCTTCATAATGTTGGTTGTTTTCTCGTGATTTTTACCTCGGTATCATTATTGCACTAAAGTCCTGAGTAAATAGGGGAGTTTTCCTGTTCAGGTCACTGAGAACACGAGTATCATATTGAAGGGCATGAGGGGAGGTAGTAGCAGGCCCTTTCCTTCTTCAGTGAATCCACACCAGTGGAAGTGGATCCACACCCACACCAGCTAGGGAGGTTTGTATCTGAACTGCATCCAAATCTCTTTGATTCCCTTCAACAAAATAGGTTCTTCCTTTCCAAAATACGTTTTGCTTGTTGATTTCAGATCAATCAGGCATAAAAAAAATGAGGTGACCCTTTTGTTAGGTTTTGTACTGATCTCACATCTAACAAGCCTTCTTTTTTTGTTTCTGCAGATCCCTGTTGGTACTGAGATCGAAGGGATGAACATCCTGGGACTGGTACTGTTTGCTCTGGTTTTAGGAGTGGCACTGAAAAAGCTTGGCCAGGAGGGGGAAGATCTGATTCGCTTCTTTAACTCGTTCAATGAGGCAACAATGGTCTTGGTTACCTGGATTATGTGGTAAGTGTGTGACTGCAGATGCATCTGTGCTACAGCGTTATGCTCAGGTCAACAAACTCACAGTTTATCTCTCTGTCCAGTTTTTTCCTGTGAGATCCCTCATCACAGCAAAAGTGAATGTTGTGATGCCACACGATGGGGTCTTTCCTGCTTGCTTGTGCCCTGTAGTGAGACAGTCACTCATACCTTAAGGTATTGGTCTGGAAAATTTCAAAGGATTGCCTATAAATCCTCTTCAGGACTCCTTTTTGATTGATTGATTAATGGAAAGAAGACTTCCAATATTTCATAAGGCTGATGGTTTTTTTTCTCCTGCCTACTAATGAGCAAATACATTATTTCACTTGCTTCCCTGGAGTCTAGAAAGGTCTTGGAGGTGAATGTTGCTCTGATCAATCCCATAAAGCTTTTGGTCCCCAAAAAATTCTGTATGTTAGGAACTGGAGTGCACTGAACTTTCTCACTAGACAAGAAGCCAGCATTGGAGGAGGCACGCACCTCTAGAGAGTGTTGAGGCCACCTAAGCTGGGGTAGGAGCAGCCTCCTGGCTGGGTTTTCCATCAGGTGGGATAAACCTGGCCTCAGAGCAGTATCATGGCTGTTTCTGTATAGCTGTATGGATCTAGGCTGCTCCTGTGAAAGCAACAGTGCCAATACCTCACATACAAAAATAAAAATATTCATAAGGATAGCTAGCAAAAAAATTAACAGTGGGACATTTCTCACTCCCTTTCCAAAGCTGGTGAAAAAGCTGTAAATATACTTTAGCAGATGTATTTTTTTCTTCCTTCATTCTGCATTTTTCATTCCTACTGTTTTCCTCTCTCTAAGAAGTAGAAAGGTTTTAAGAAAACACCTGATTTTACACAGGCAAATCTCTGTGTTAGTTGCTATCATAAGGGATTGAAAAATTCAGTCTCCAAGCAGCTTAAGCTTTTTGCTCTTGAGTGTAATTCCTTGGACACTGAATACTGATAAAAGGCAGTTCTTGTATTCAACTTCTTACAGTGCTACCACTTCAAGCCAATCAGTTGGTATGTAATCCTTTTAATTTTGTGGATTATGGGGACCACTGCTGACCCTTAACAGCGTAGCCCTTTCTTGTTCTCTTTCCTTCCTTAAGGCTCTTGTGTAGTCCTGATATTTTTTCAAAATCTGTCGAGCTGCTTGTGCTTCCCAAGGGATACTTTGGAATGGGTGAAATCATACTATGAGGAGCAAAGGCAGCTTGAGCTCGTATCTGGTCCTGTTCAACAGCCACTCTTGTGTTTAGCAGCACTTCGGTTTCAACTTTCAGTTCTTTCCAGGCTCTCTCTTCAAGGGGAGGAATGCAATGGTCATGTTTGCAGAGCTTGCGCAGGACCAGGGCTCAGCTGGATCTGGCTAATCAGGGTCCTCAGAAACACAGTTCAAAGGCAGAATTGCAGAGGTGAAGAGGGGAATGTCCCCCTAGAGATTTGGCCAAGGGAGGACAGAGGATGCTCACATGGATCTGGGACATAGGGAGTGCTCTCTGCACAGAACAGAGGAGCTGCAGAGCCACTGAGGGAGAGGCAGGCCAGGAAGAAGTGAGTGATCTGAGCAACCTTAAGGTTTGCCCACCTTTCAAAACCTTTGCATGCTCAACCAAACCTTCTGATGTTTGTTCTGACTCCATGAATCATGTTCTCTGAACATGTGCATTGGATTCTTTATTCCTGAGATGTACAGGAATCTTTTGTAGTCACATGTGTTCCTGGGGTAGGATTTTAGGGTGATCTTTTAGTATTTCTTAATCTTAGAAGCAGAAAGGGATGGAGTGTGGACAGGATCAGCAGAGGTACTCAGACACAAACATCCCAGTAGCGTTTAGGAGGGAACTGGCCCTGGGCCTGTAGTGATTCACAGTTTGTTTAGAGCTGCTGCGCTGTTGGTGCAAGGGCAGTTCAGTCTTTTCAGGGCTGATCCCAGCTGCACTACTGGGACCGGAGGTGTGGCTGTGGCCTGCAGGTGGCCCTTCCCCTGGAGCAGCTCCAGGTGCTCTTGACAAAGGAAACTTCAAACAAATGCTGACGTGGCATGTTTCTAGATAGGAGGCATGGATGTGTGTGTGTGCCTGGCTGTTGGCTTGGGGGAAGCTCTGGAAGCCTGATCATTTAACTTAGTCCTTTTTAGGCAAATAGCAGAGTTAATTGCTATCTTTGGCACATGCATCAGCAGCCTTTAGCTGAGCTCTCTGGTATGTGCACAGCTTTTTCTTAGCCTCCACTCTGTTGGCACTCAGTATGTCTGTGATTTTAATGACCTGACTCTGTACTCGTGCTGGGAGTTTCTGCATGTGTAAGACACAACTTTTTCATCCCTTTCTCTACTCCAGTGATGCAATACTGCTCCTTTTCCCTCCTTCCTTCCCTCCCTTCCCTAAAACTCCACATTGGTGTCTTGTCCTGGTAGCTTCTGGTAGCATTTCTGCTTTTTGCTCACCTTCCCTTTGGCACTGTCCTAGCTGTGTCTCTGAGGGCATAAGTGAACAGACCTTTTAAAATTTGTCTGCTTACCAACCACCAAACAAGAGTGTTAGAAAAGCCTTCCAAATTTTGCGTAATCTGAGCATGTGGTGAATAAGGAGCCACCCTTCAGTGCGGGCAGCAGATTCTTTAGCAGAATGTTATCTCCAGGATGGAAAAGGTCATGTTCTCCAAGACTTCTTGTTTGTACTTAATGACAGCCAATATTTCATTTACACAGGTATGTACCTATTGGCATTATGTTCCTTGTTGGGAGCAAGATTGTGGAAATGGAAGATATTGTGCTTCTGGTGACCAGTCTGGGAAAATACATCTTCGCCTCTATCCTGGGCCACGTCATCCATGGAGGAATCATTCTGCCACTTATTTATTTTGCAGCCACACGGCAAAATCCGTATCGTTTTCTCTTAGGACTTATCACACCACTTGCCACTGCCTTTGCCACTTGCTCCAGGTGGGTTTCTGTGCCACTTCTGGGATTATAGCCTGGTTATGTTTGTCACCCTAAACTGGCTATATCCAGTTTTAGTTTTAGGTGTGACTATTGTTCCTGAGATTGTAAAAAGAGACTTCTGAGCATAGAGAGTCTCACTGCTGCCAGCAGCCTGCCACTCAGCACATGCTGATAATTACCTGTTGAAAACAATTCCTCAAAATATTGGGACCATAGCATGATTCTGAGTTGGAAATATCTTGGGAAAAAAAGTAAAGTAATAGTCTTAAAATGATCTGGTCAGCTCTCCTTTCAGTTTTAAGTAAAGTGAGGGTCAGTAATGAGGGGCTTTGTCCTCAGAAGTTTACTTTTTAAGTTTGGAAGGACCTGGAGCAAATTTAGACTAATTTTTTAAGAGCAAAACAGACTTGCTTGCTAGTGTAAAGGCATTTAACATTATTGATTTCAAAGATCTGGCCTGATCAGCATTTATTTGTCATAACCAAACCATTGAGCATGTCATTTACATTTTTCTCAAGGACAAACACCCAATCAAATAACATATCTGTATCACCTGAGCATATAACTTTTCTATATAAAATCATTAAATCTATGTAAAATAATTTTGGTCATCTCCAAAAGTAGATGCTTCTATGTCAAAGGAGCTGAAATACTATTCATGAACTCTCTCCTTCTGCATAGTAGGAGAGGGTTTATGAATAAAACGGTGTGATTTATAATGCAAGAAATAAATCCAAGAGTGAGGTTTTATTTTTAAGTATTTTTTTGTTCATTTGAGAAGGTACTAATACAGCATTAACAGAGATTGCTGTTGGTTCTGTTGTGTTTATATTATCATAGAATGGTTTGTGTTGGAAGGAACTTTGAAGATCATCTGGTTCCAACCTCCCCTGCTATATTTGCGTCTGTTATTGTATTTTTCTAGTTTGGGATGTGATCATTCGACAGCCTTGTAATGCTGCATACTGTGCTAAGTCATGAGTTCTTGCTTCTGGGAGATTAAAGTCCTTATCAGCTATTTCTGGATGAAAGCAGATTATTAAATACCTCTGCTCAAGACTCAACGAGGAGGGTCCCTCATTGCCATCATGACAGAGCGGGACTATAAAATGGCACTGTTGTCTTGACAGTCCTGTCTGACAGCATATTAGAACATGAAAGCAATGAGGCAGCGGTGGGGCTTTCAGAGCACCCTGATGCTCTGTGTTTGATTTCTCCCTGTTCTGTTTCCAGCTCAGCCACGCTCCCATCCATGATCAAGTGTATTGAGGAGAACAATGGAGTCGACAAGAGGATCAGCAGGTTTATCCTTCCCATTGGGGCCACTGTAAACATGGATGGAGCTGCTATTTTCCAGTGCATGGCAGCTGTGTTCATTGCTCAGCTGAACAATGTCGACCTCAACCCTGGGCAGATCTTCACAATTCTGTAAGTTACTTGCAACCACATCCTTCTGGCCCCCAGACACATTCAAGCTGTGGTCTCTCTGTTAATAACTAGCAGTTTGCATTCCACATCTCTGACCTAAAGCTTGCAAACTGCTGTGGAACATAATTATAGGCTGATTAAAGGATGGAGTTTTTAAACCTTTACAAGATTTGCCAGAGTCTCGATTTAATAAAAGGTAGAACCTGGGAGAGGTAATTGAATTCTGAAACAGACTTTGAGCTGTTTAAAGCTGTTTCTCACATGAAATTCCTCTCCCTCCTTAAGCATCTCAGTCCTCCATCCTCCAGTCACCATTAAGCTGGGTAATTGAGGCATGCTGCTCTGTCCAGAATGCACCCCTTATTCCCCCTCTGGATGTCTTAGAAAATTCTCCTGCCAGCTCCTTGGTTCCTTATGCATCTATTTCATACTAAAGACTCTGTTCCTGCTTACCGCTGACCTTCCTATCATCATGTTGCTGGCTTTCCTGATCAGATCTGTTGTCATTCCCATCCTAGCTGCTTTGCTCCAGTATCCCCTCCACCACCTCAGTCCTACCTCCTTCTCCAAGATCCTTTCCCCTCTGTTCTTGGAATATCCTCTGACGTCCCATATCTTATAAAGTGTCATTATCTTAATTTCCCTCCTTAAAATCCCTTAAGTGAGGATCCTGCAAACAGTTTTGGTTCCTCACTGTGCCCAGCAGCCACAGCTGCATTCACCAGATACCTTCTAGGGCTGGTTCCTGGCATTTTTTTACCCTCTCTGGCCAGCCCAGGTTTTGTTTCCTTCCTTAGTGTGTTTCTCAGTATGTTCTTTGTCTGTTTAAGACAGGGCTTGGGCTTTTTCTCTTTTTTTTTGGTGGGTAGCCAAATTAGCCTTTTAGGTACTCTCAGTGAGTCAAGTGTGAAGTCAGGCCTGAGGATGATGCAGTGATAGCCCAAGGAGAGCTCAGTTGCAGACATCTGCACACAAAAAGGTGTGTTGAGCGCATGCACTTCAGGTTTCCAGCTCTTGATTTAGGGTCTGTGTTGGAATGCAGACGACACACAGAAAAGGTGCTCTGCCCTGCACGGCAGAGTTTGCCTTTGGATGTGTGGGGTCAGGAGGTGTAAGTACTCAGCATACTGGAGCTGGGAATACATCAGGATACAGTTATGTTGGTTGTTTTTTATCCTGAAAAGGCAGCCCTGGTGCTGAACTCAGAGCCATCGCCGTGGTAACTGCTGCGGATCCCTGCTGAGCCTCTGTCCTCTGTAGCCATTTCTTTGCATCAGCAGGCAGGAAAGGGTTTGCCTGGGAAGCAAATGCTCCGTGTGTCCCATGCTGGAGCATTTGTTTACAATTCCCATAGCAGGGAAACACGTGACAGAGTGCAGCAGAGGAGAGCTGGGAGCTCCTCTAACCAGGCATGGACATTGATTTGCAGCGTGACGGCCACTGCGTCCAGCGTGGGAGCAGCTGGGGTCCCTGCCGGGGGAGTCCTCACCATCGCCATCATCCTGGAGGCCATCGGGCTGCCCACCAACGACCTGTCCCTCATACTGGCCGTGGACTGGATCGTGTGAGTACTGCAGGCCTCACATACCAGCTGGTGCAAGGCGTAGAAGCACGGAACTGTAGAATTGCCTAGGCTGGAAAAGACCGTTCAGATTGTCAAGTCCAGCTGTCAATGTAGAACCACCACCAGGCTCACCATTAAGCCATGTCTTGGGGACTCCACCACTTCCCTAGGTCAATGCTTTACAACCCTTGCCATGAGAAAGGTTTTTGTAATAATCAGTCTAAACCTCCCCTGGTGCAACTTGAGGCTGTTTTCTCTCATCCTGTCACTTGTTATGTGGGAGAAGAGAGTGACACCCACTTCACTACAGCATCCTTGTAGCATGTTCAGTTGGAAAGGCGGTCAAAGTGCAGAATATAACCCACTATAAAATAAAACCCAGGAGAAAATAAGACCCTACAAGATGTCTGCCTACAGGACAGGTAACGCATCACAGGGAAAGGAAAAGGTGGTGCCTTCCCAGTTAAAGCAGTTAAAATCCCTCTTCAGCTTTTTTATTCAGCCTTTATTGAAATGCATTTCTTCTTGGCTTCAGTTGCCTACAGAAGGGTTGTTCAAAGTCTGTTCAGAACGTGTTGATATTGCTGGAATTTAGTTGGACACTAGAAGGGCAGGGGAGGACCAAGGAAATTGAGTCTGAATATCAGTCATGGGAAGCTTCCTTGGTCACATGTGGGAAGCAGTTTCCATCAGAAACTCTTGTCAGCTATTGTTTGAATTTTTATTATAGTTTCAAGACTGGTCAAAGCACCAACATAGGTGTCACAGAGAGGTGCTGTCCACTGGCAGGGCAGGGACACAGAGGGTTTGTGGCACTCATCACTGCTGTGGGCAGTGTCATGGCTGCAATGTGCTGCTGAGAGTCAGAAGTTCAGTAGACAGTATTACCACCTTTCCTTTCCATCTTCTGGGAAAGTAAGGGGTCAGTATGGGTCAAGTGATCTGAATGCCACTGAGGTAATTTGTTTCCAGTTGGTGGGTTATTGGGCAGTTCCTGGTTTAGATTGCACATAATCCCTCAGCATTGCTTTTTTGGAAACACCAGCCTCTCTGTATAGATGGTGCATTCCCACGCCAGATGTGGAAATTAGGATGCCTGAGGACACCCTTGAATTTCAGAGACTAGAGAAGGTGGCAGCTCTATTAACTTCCCTTCCCACACAACAGTGTCTGTGGAGCATAATCATATTCCTACAACTTCCTTAGGGTCATCAAACTCTTTCTTATTGTAACCTCTTGGGGATCCTGTCTCCAAAGGACAGGAGAGACAGGCAAGGCTAGCCCTTCTTATCCTGTCTTTCTAAGGAAATACAGTAGTAGCTGTGTGCTCCACACCTGGACTTGCAAGTTCTTGGAGGCAAGAGTGAAAAACTTGCCCTTCCTTTCACTCTGGGCTGCTCTCAGCCTGTGTTGTGCTGGCTACCTTTGTTTCAAAATATGCAGCATCCCTCTGTGGTCAACACTGTTCTAGCCAAGGAGCTCAGCCTTGTGTAAACAAAAGGGGGAAGGAGGGAGGAAGGAGTCCCATGTCTTATTTTAATGCCAGCTGTTTAAATACCAGAGGGGACGACAATTACAAGTTGAGCCTCTGTTAAAGGTAGGGTGCAGAATGACTAGCAAGACTCAGAAGGCATGTGAAAACATTCTTCTTTGTGACTGATAAATCTCCTCCCTTACACCCTGGCACACTAGTTTTGTGTTGTAGGACCAAAAATTAGGGCAGGTGCTGCAGGCAACAAATACAGAAAACGCAAGTCATTCTGCCTGCTTTTGGAAGGACCTTTTAAGTAGGTGCTTGGATTAAGGTGCAAGTCCTTATAGTTAAAAAAAGAGAGCTGGGTGCTCTGAATCACTTTCTGGATAAGCCCAAAATAAGTTCCTGCTCTGAACTTGCATTCGAAAAATGCTGGCCTGGGGAAAGGGAAGAAGAAGGAGGTGGGCTGTGAAACGCAGGATGCCTGAGAAAGAGTAGTACCATTGCTGCAACTCACAGAGACAGCAGAACCTGCTCGTAGTAGAATTTTGACTGACCTTAAACCTGCTCTGGTGCACATTTTTAGTTCTGAAATAGTGATGATACTCCTGTGGAAACCACCTGTGATAACTACTGTGATCTCCCTTGTCTAGCTCCACTGATGTCAGTGGTTTAGCAGGGGTGAATCAGAGTGTTGTAACCCTCTTAAACTAAAAGACTGCTGCTTTGGTTTTTGTTTCTGATCTTCACCAGGGACCGAACCACCACAGTTGTGAATGTGGAAGGGGATGCCCTGGGAGCAGGCATCCTCAATTACCTGAACGAAAAAGAAAAGAAAGATAGAGAGCAGGAGCTAAAGGAAGTCACCGTAGAAGCAGTTGCTAACAGCAAGTCTGAAGCGGAAACATCACCTTTGGTAACCCACAAAAACCCAGTCTCCAACACAACCAGTACAGCAGACCCTGAATCCAAGGAATCAGTATTGTGAACTCGAGGCTGCTCTTCAAGACCAGTCCTAGAGGTGGCCCAGGGATTTGTCAACGCACCCAGACGTTTGCAGTGCGACCAGGGGCTGGATGGCTCTTGGAAGTGCTCAGTTCCAGTCTGTTATGAAATATGCTGGCCTGGGGAAGGGGAGGGAGGTGGGGTGGGCAGAGAAGGGATGTTGAGAAGGAACACTCGCTTTGTAATAGTATTTTGATAGTTTATATGTATACATGTATATGTGTTGCACGTGCACACATGTGTACATGTACGTGAGAACTGCCATTGAGGCTTCTGGTGTAACAAGGCTTCCGTTAGTGAAGGCTCAGATGGGTTGGAGATAGGGAGGTAGACAAACCCAGTATGTGCTTTTTGTAGGGAAAAATTAGTAAGCTTATTTTTGCTGCTGTTTGAATGGAGAAGCAGTCTAGAAACTCCAGAGTGGGTGAAAATGTTGCTTCGATTTGTTTTCTAGCCTGGAAACATTTACTGACCATTACAGCCATGATATGAAGCAACATTTTTCTCCCACTCCCCTTCCTCTCATGTTCTCCGATCCATTAAAAATGTCAAGTATGTCCTTAAAACTAGCTGTTTTCTATTTTTACATTTTTTTCGTTTCATACCTAAATTAATAGCTTATAGGCACTTGTTTCATTCTCCCACTGCATTGCAGCTCATAGCAGCTTTCCTGCCTTTTGGTGAGTAACTCCCAAACTGTGGGACCAAACATAGGAGATCTTCGTACACATCAAGGATTGGTTTCCTCCTTTTCTCTAACCAAGCTCTTAGGGAAAAAATCCAGAGGAAACACAAATTTCGTTAAAGTAATCCCCTTAAGGCTGAAAAAAATGTAGAGTCTGTTCCAGCGTTAGTTTGCCTGAAAGAGGCTTGCCTGTGACAACATCCATAAATCCACAAGTCAGTTCCCTTCATGAAAACACACATGATCCTCTGCTAGCACACCACCTCCTGCTCATGTTTATTTAATAGGTCAATCCAAACAACTTTAGTCATACTCCTCTTCCAGCAGAATTGAACAGGGGAGGAAAAATCCTGCACACACATCATGTGGAAACTGATGACAGGCAAGTCTGAGTCTTGGCTTGAAAGGGGAAGAGGTGAGCTTATAGCCCCAAGTAGTTCAGTGATCTCTGTGTGGGAGCTGGCTACCTGTTCCTCTAGGAGTTTGGTCCTGCCATAAATGTTCTTGTGGCAGCAGTTCACTTTTAGTAATTCTGGGTGGTGCTGGGCCAGGGGAATGCTTTAATGGCAGATGGTAACTTTTGCTTGAGGCTCAGCCCAATGCTTCTGGATTCTTACTCCTCCTTTTTGCCTTTACAGTGTCCTTCCTGAATTTGCATCCCAAACCTGAACAAAATCTGGCAAACTCATTGCAAAGATCTTGTTGATTTATCTTGGCTCTTTGGATGCCAATAGTTAAAAAATTATGATGGTACACACGCCAAGATTTGCCTGGACTTGTGATGTTTTCCCTTGGCTACTTCAACAAGAGATTGCATGTGGTCAATCTCCACACTGTTAATTCAGCAATATATATTTACATTTAGCTTTTATATAAAATAATGCTAAATCTCCCTTTTTCTTTCTCCCCTCTTGCTTCAGAGGAATCTATCTTGGAAAGAAACTAGCACTAGGAAAAGGCAACTCCCAATTCCATAGCAGCAGCTGCCTTCCTTTGCAAAGCATCTCCCTCGGTAAAGGGACCCAATGAATTTTGCAGGAAGATGCTCAGAGTGAGATGTGGCCACCCCTGAGGGAGAGCGCAGTGAGTGCATCATGGCTGGCTGGTTAATCCTGTGCACTGGAGCCATGCAGACAATCCAAATAGGAAAGGATTAGTCAGCCCACTGGGAAACTGCAGGTGGAGCTTCTTTTTAACCAGTTTATTTATAACCATGTCCACAAAATTTGGTCATTCCTTGGCTCATCTTCAAAATGGAAGGAGACAAACACAATTCTGTAGGGATATCTTTTGCCCAGCAGATCAACTTTGCATTTCTTCCTGTTAGAATCATTCCGACTCAGGAAACCAAAAGCACGTTTTTAAGTCTAACTATCTCTTTGAAAAATCTGAATGCACCAGAACCCCAAATACTTTGATTTTAAAGCAGTATATGGATGTCTCAAGGAAGCTGCGAATCCTGACTGTTCCCTGTGGGCTGGGTGCTGTAGTTGCATTTTATCCCCCGTCAGACATTTAGCTCCTGTGCTTTTATGAGACTCCCTGGAATACTGCATACAATTCTGGTGTCCCCAACATAAGGACTGTTAAAGTGAGTCCAGGGGAGGGCCGTGAAGTTAATCTGAGGACTGGAGCATGTTTCTTGCAAAGACAGGCTGGGAAAGCTGGGGCTGTTCAACCCAGAGAAGGTGCATAGCAACCTTCCAGCATCTGAAGGGGGCCTACAGGGAAGCCAGAGAGGGACTCTCTTACAGGAACTGTAGTGGTAGGACAAGGACCAATGGGTACAAACTGAAAGAGATGAATTTTGGTGAGATACTGAAACCCTCCCTGGAGCCTAGGGAGGTTGTGGATGTCCCAGCCCTGATGGTGTTCAAAGCCAGGTTGTATAAGGTCTTGAGTAACCTGGTCTAGTGGGAGGTGTTCCTGCATGTGTCAGGGGGCTTGGGACTGGATGATCTTTATGGTCCTTTCCAACCCCTTAACACTCTGTGGTTCTGTGATGCTCTCCCTCACCGTGACACAAGCAGCTGGGATCAGGACATGAGAGTGGGCAGCACTCAAAAGACAATTCCCATGAAGCATCACAGCACCACTTCAGAGTAGAACGCATCTCTTTTTTTTCACCCTGAAGCTGTTGTTGCCAACAGGCAAAAGGACTGACCTGGGCAACCCCAAAGGCAGGGTTCCTTGCAGGCAGCACCTTGCCATTGCCATATGACCCTTCGCTGTGGTGCTGCAGCTGGAGTGTGCCTCATTCTTGTAGCAGCGTGCCACAGGCTGTGGCACATTATTGCTTTCAGGGGATCCCAGGAAATGGAAAATTAAAGCAAATACACCAGTGTTAGTATTTTCCAGTAACAATGCAGAAGCTCAGAGTCTTTGCTGAACACGTCTCCCAGTCCCCAATAGTGGATTGCCGTGTTTTGCATCAATGTGAATGTCTAGTCCCACATAAAGCTTGTTAGAGCAGTCAGATTTAAGGAGGTCAAATCATTTTCATAGCAGGAATTTAATCAGGGAAATCTGACATTCCTTCTCCTGGAAACAGATATCATAGTGGATTGCCGTGTTTTGCATCAATGTGAATGTCTAGTCCCACATAAAGCTTGTTAGAGCAGTCAGATTTAAGGAGGTCAAATCATTTTCATAGCAGGAATTTAATCAGGGAAATCTGACATTCCTTCTCCTGGAAACAGATATCATAGCATTTATATGAACCATGAGTATTCAGCTCTTAATCTGCCAGAAATCTGTAGTCTTACAGAAACCCTACTTTACTTACAAATGTGCCAGTTCTTTTATTGTTTGTGCACAACAAGAGGGATCCAAGGAAGCAGGAGTGCTGGGTAACTACTGCTTGTCAGAACATATTCTTGGTCATTTTTTGTGTCAAAGTTCACATTTCTTGTTTTTCCGTGATGTTCCCATTCCTTATGATAGCCATGATGCATTCTAGAACACTCTGCCTGGATCATTTTCTTAAGGTAGGAATATGAGAGATCCATTATTGCACTCTCAGACTGTAAAAAATGTGACACATTCCAATAACTGCCACTGTAACAATGTGGATCCTGGTGGAGAGCCTGATGAGATAGAAGGCTTGCCATTTGCTTCAAGTGGTCAAGGTCTTCAGGTAAGGCTACTGGGAGAAAAATGAAAGTGCGGTTGAGGGATGTGCATTTTAGATGCTGTTCTTGTCCTGCAGTGTAATGTGTTACACTGGGATCTTCCTGTTCCAGGAGGCTGTGAGCTGAGAAGGTGCTCAGGAGCTTTGCAGGTGCAGCCAGGGGTACCTGCTCTGCTCTGCTCTCACCCAGGCACTCCACAAATCTGGTGCCAGTGTGGTACTTAACTCCAATGTGTCTTGACTGGTCGTACATTTCTGCTCTCCTGACATGACTGTAAATGGGAAACCTTTAGTCATTTCCTTTTAAGAAGAAATTAATTCCATCTAGAAACCAGTTTTTCTATTTGATTTTAGGTTGGGTTTTCTTGGGGGTTTCTTTTTTTTTCCCCTAGAAGATACAAATTCTCTCCTCAGCTCATGTCCTACCTTCTAGTACAGGAATTGCTTTTTGAGAGAAGGATATGGAAATTACATAGTGTGTTTCTTGGGGTGTCCTGTGCAAAGGCCAGGAGTTGGACTTGATGATCCTCATGGGTCTCTTCCAACTCAGTGGATTCTATGATTCTATGAAATATTGGAGAGTCTGCAAGCTTTTGGCATATGCCAATCCCATTTTGTCTCTGATGCCATTTATTCTTCCATGTTTATATTCTCTTTTTCAGTGAAGTTTCTTTTACCATTTTGAACCATCTTTTATTTCTTCTCTAGGACTGACTGTTCACTCCATGCTTTATCTACCACTGCCTGATCTCATCCCATTTCCTGGAATACCCTATGTTCTTTTTATGTTTCAGTGGCTCAGGAATAAATGGGAGAGTGGACAGCATTTTGAGAGGTCCAGTTTGCTTTGTGCCTTGCTCCTATCCTGAACTCAGCAGAGATTTGTGAGCCTGGGTAATTTAGAGTTGCTCTAAAAGTGCAGAGCAGTATCTGTCTCTCACACTGAGAACAGTGCTTGTTCTGTGCTGTGAGATGTGGCTATAGATGCCTGAAAAGCTGTAGTGAGTAGTGGAGGGTGCCAGCACTTGTCTGCTTTTAGGATGTTTTCAGTAAAGATCCTGTCTTCCTAAGGACTGAACTTTAGCTGAGTCTTGGTGTTGGTAATTGCACTACAAGACTCGGTAATTGCAAAGGACTTCAAACCTTTCTGGGAATGTCTCTTGCAATCAGGATGGCTTTTGTGTTGAGAACAGGCTAGAGCCAATCCCAGGGCTTCCCCTGCAGGGATGTGACAAATGGGATGGGACTGTGTCCTTCGGACATAACAGAGATGTGAAGCCAGCCAAAGTACCACATCAATTGGTGAAACAATCTCTGCTTTGTCTTCTCTGGGCAGCCCTGAGGAGGCAATGCCCTGAGCTGGAGGTGGTGAGAGATTGGGGGGGGGTGGTGTAAGGGACAGGGAGGTTTCATGGTGCTTGCTCTGTTCCCATACTCTTACCTGCTGTGGCCAGTGCCAGGGATGGACATGACTCAGTGTCACAATTCCTACTCTCCTGTGATTCCTCCTTATTTTGCAGGAAGAATAGTGAAATCTGAGGTGCTTAGGCAGTTCCTTTCAGTCAAGTCAAAATCCCTGTGGTCTCTGTGACTGACCACCCAGCCATATGTTGTAGGTTGTGTCTTTGAGAGCTTGCAAAAGGGACAAAACCACCACCTCTTCTGCAAAGATTTGCAGGGTTGGTCAACAATCTGGGCTAAATCTTCACTCTGGTCCTCTGCTAACACAGTGCATTTTTGCAGCCATTATAAAGCATCATCCTCTTGGAAATTATAATTTTTAATTCTGACCCTCCCACAGGCAGTGAGCAGCGGACCTCAGGTACCAAGTCAAAAGACCAAAAGACAACCTCTCACCAAAGGAAAATTGTCACATCTTCATTGATTTTAACAGAGCCTTGGCAGTTCATAATCACAGAGCTGCCTGTAATGACTGATCCTGTGACAGATGAATAGCACAGAATTAGGCAGATTGCGTAAGTCCTATACCTCTGCTTCCTTTTCTGTAAATTAGGTTTACAGATACTTACCTGTCTCTCATAGGCAATAGTGTGGAAGACGGTGAGTTGCAATGTTTGTACTGTTAAGATACAGAGCAGTAAATCTTGAAGAAAAATGAACTTTTCAAAAATCTGAAAGGAATCAAATAATGGAAGTATGCAGAGTTGCATTGTGCTAGAGGAGGAATGACTGATGGAAAGAAGATCAGGTGGATGCACTTACTGGGCTAATTTGGGGGGAGCATGGGAGCTGGTGCCAGTGTGAGCTGCAGTTCAGAAAATGGATGTAATTTAGTCAAGGACAAGTGCCCTGTTCCATCTGCCTCCTTCCATCTCCACCTGACATGCCATGAAAGCTTAGGCTCAGGTAAATTAACAGACATCACCATGGATTCAACATCTAAATTGGGAGTCTTGACAGCTTAGTTCCTAACTAGTTTCAGTGGGAGAAAGCTTTTCAACTAAAAGAACAAGTTGTCCTGTTGTCAGTATGGGTGACAAAGGTAGAGAAAAAGGAGGAGCTGGAGGGCTGCAGCGGCACTGTCACAGAAGACAGGGTAAAGCAAGAGGATAAAGAATCATCTTTCCTTTAGCATTTTGTTATGGATAGGATCAAAAAGGCTGCAGGCACTTGTCCAGCATGTAGCAGAGACAATGCAAATCCCTGCCTGCTGCTTGGGATTTGCAGGGAGAGGCAGGAATGCTGAAGTTTCTGAAATGCATTGTCACTGAGCAACAAGGCAGCATGCAGAGGGCCAGCGTGGAGCTCTGATAAGCTGCTCCTGGCTGCTGGCCATGACCAGAGGAACAGCAGTACAGTTCTGGATCAGGGATTGACCCACATTCCTCCTTGCAGGATAGCCAGGACAAATGCTCCTCAGATAAATGCATGGAGACCATTATTCTCTGAGGACAAAGACCAACTTGTTATCTATGGGAGCATATTGATGAAAGCCATGTTCACTTGCTGCTTCAGTTTCTGGCAGGAGGGAGAAGGGTTTGACGAATGATCTGAAACTTTTTCCAGACTTTGGGCAACACATTGAGACTATTGCTCCTGAATATTTTAACTCTGACAATAAGTGATCAAGAGCCTTATTTGGCTCCTGTAGATCTTCACATCTGAGCACTGTCTTGGGAAGTTAATGTTAACACAGAATTCATTCTCTGCATGGGGTCTTTACAGGCTTTTGTGACCAGCAGGCATCGGTTCACAGCTGCACAAGTGAATGAATACAGAAAAAGGTGAAAGAACTCTCTCTTGAGTCACGTGAAGAGTTTTCAAGCAGGCCCTGAGTCCTGAAGCCAGGTTCATTGTTAGCTAACAGCCATCGCCTCCTTAAAAAATCTACATCTGAGGATTTATAAATATATTCAACTCAGTACAGAGCTTTCAATAGAAGAGGAAAAAGAAAATCTCTTTCATTCAAGAGTTCACAGTGTGGTTACTTATCAAATTATGTCTCAGTGTCAGCAGATGCATCATCCTTAACTGTTATGAAATCTCATTTGGATTTAACCTCAGACCTCAGTGCCAGCAGGAGGTGAGGACTGTGGACATATTAGCAGGCCAACAACACTTATGTAAAATCCTGCTCTAGAAACATTTATACTTGTCTCCTAAGGCCACAGATGCAGCTTGCAAGGCAAGCAGGGCTACCAATAGGAACCAGTGTGAGGAAATGGGATTTTGAGCCAACTCTGTTGTAATGCAAAGTTAACGTTGTGGTTTTAAGCCACAGAGACCAAGAAATTTGGTATTAGATGTTCCTTAGGATAGCTTTCATTTGCTCTTTCTGGTAAAACAACACTGAGAAAGTAATGCCCTTCTTTGACAAGCATGTGTTTAGTAATTGAAACTAAACTGCCTATGGCATGTGCGTGAAACTTAATTGCAGTTATGTGTTGCAGAAGGAAATTACTAAGGGAACTCTTCTGTCAAGGAACTGTTTACACATGTCTGAATCCCCTGGATTACATTCCCACAGAAAGAATTGTGCTTAACCATAAAAAATACTCCAGATATTAACTGGTTTGGGTTGTAGCTTTTTTAAGAACCAGAAGGAATGCCACAAAAAGGACAGGCCAGGGCCTTCACAGATGTGCATTCATGTAATTTCCTGAGCTTTCTGTGGCTTCTGGACTTCTGATGGAAATACCTTCTTAGAAGCACAGGGGATTGGTCTGGGGCTTTTGAGATGATAATGATCAGCTGAACAGCTGTAAAGCAATGTTTTTAAAACTTCTTGGCTGTAAATACAGGCATTTTACATGCTCAGAGTATTCTTATGATGTGGTGCCTCTAATAAGAAAAAAGTGTTTTCCTAGTGGTCGGTGTTGATGCAGAAGGAAACTTTCTCGTGTTTTGTTCAATTTGCCTTCTCTGTATCCCTCCTGCAGAGTCTGCTGTGCTCCTTGGAGTCTGTCCAGATCTCAGCAGGATCAGGCTCCTGTAGTACATAGATCAAACGTAAAGATATTCTGGTCCCATGTGAGGACATAGACTGTTTCACATCCTGTTAGGAGGGGACAGAGATGTGGCTTCAGCTTTGGAGAGCATCTGGACTGAACAAACCCTGTTTCATTAAGGCAATGCCTTAATGACATTTTACACTTAATTAGTCAAATAATTGTGACCAAGGTGGCCCAGCCCTTGCTGCCTCCCTGCTCTGCTCACAGCAGATGCTCTGTTGACATGTCTTCCCTGAAGGCCACTGTGGAGGTGATGTGTTTGCCATCCATGAGAATTCCATTCTTTTCAGAACACAGTCTTATGTAGACTTCCTCAGTTGCTACGCCGGCTCCATTCTTGTAAGGTCATGCTGTATGGGATGGAGACCGCAAGTAGCACTGCAAATAGCTGAGCAAACCTCTGCTCGTGGAGAGGGATGGGTCTCTGCTTCTGAACTGCCTCTTGGTTACAGCAAACTGAGACTGAGTCACTCACACTTTGTGAGGGTGAAGATTTTGATTAGATTTTAATTAATCCCTCAGATTCAGGGATAGCAGGACCACCCCTGCACATGAGGAGTCCCCTTCTGCCTTATTATCCTTAAAGGTGCCTTGTCCTGGTTCCCTTCAGGACAAATTCCAAGTTGGCTTTCAAATATAACTATGCACCAAAGCTGAAAGACTCCATTATCCCTGGAGACAGGAGGGAGAATGTGATGTCCTGGTGTGAGACAAGGAAAGTGGTTTTCTTTTCTTTATCCTGTGAGCTCTCTGACAGCAATCCTGAGGTGTGTATGTGTGTGTGTGCTTTTATTTCTACCTGAACACAAATTGTTCTAATTAGGAGGAAGGATTCTTGTATTTTTATATGCTACACCATTTGATTAATTACTTTAATAAAAAGACAGATGAACTCTGAAATTCACTGCCATCTGCTCCAGTACAATCCAGTATCACTGATACAAATGTGTCTGCCTTCAGGTTAAAACCCTGTGCTTAGAGTAACCACTCTATGGAGGAAGTGTTTGTGCCATGTGGGTGTGTTGATCCTTGTGAACATCTGTAGCTGTTCCTCTTTTAAAGCTGTGGGTTTCATCCATGTGACTCTGTATCAGCCTTTCCATTGTCTACCAAGAACAGATGTATTTGCACATATGCAAAAAAAAGACCATATTGCTGTGTCTGGGGGTGTGTGACCCTGGGGCAGATGTTACAGATGTTTGTTGTGTGCTGTACCCTTTGGAGTAAGAACTCCCTGCCTAACTGGGGAGCAAACAATCCTGTGGCTCAGGTTGGGATGGTTTGTTGTATTATGAGGGTGACACAATGGGATAATCTCTTTTTCCCTTCTCTCATGGAAATGTATATTTGTTCTCTCTTTGTGTAGCTTCACAATCTAAAATAAAAACCACCCCAAACAGAATTCATGTTTCCACCTTTGTTTGGAGAAGGCCTGGCCCTTTGCTTGGATCAGCCTTGCACAGGCACTGGGACATCCTGCTGGACGAGGCTCTCAGGTTCTGTCACCCGAGCAAAGACTCCTTTGGAAATGCCCCTGAATGAGAATTGTGCAGCTTGGTGTTTGGATTCACTTTCTCAGACTCTGCCTTTTGTTGGCATGCTGGTGTCACTGATTGTCAGCATTTAACCCTTTTCCTGCTGGCATTTCTCCAATCCCTCTGCACAGGTACTGGGCTCTAAAGGGGCTTTGGGAGAGCCTGGATCAGTAGTTATGCTGTGGTGGGGTCGAAGGCCTAACAGACCTGCTGCCTCTTCTGCCAAGCTAATTGACTTTGTTCCCTGGAGAAGGATTGAGCAGTGGGAATAATCATTAGGAAATGCTTTTCAATAGGCAGCTGGGCTGGTAAATGCTGGGTAGTTTTACATTTGCCACAGAACAGTCTATTTGAGCAATGTGCTGGTTTCAGAATTGAGGGCCTGCGTTTGCCATCTAAGTGGGTTTGATACAGCTTTTCCATTAAAAGGTTATATATCTCCAAAGGTGGATTCTGTCCTGAGATGCACACACCTAACATCACAGATCCTGGAAAAAAAACCAACCTACTCTGTAAGTGTATATTGGTTAGTTTCAAGCATGAAATTCCCAGAACAAAGAAACAAGGGTGCAAAATTTGCAAGAATTGCAAGCACCAGAAGAAAGAAGCATAATTTGAGTGCCCTGCCCATATATGACTTACAAATTGTGACTGGTGTTATGCCCTGGTACGTGAATCTTACAAAACCATCAGTGTAGTGGTTTCCAAAAAGCCTATCTGATTCCACGGTTGTGTTTTTGGCTTCTCACTTCCCAGCTGAACCCCTGAGGAGATACCTGGAGGAAAGCTAGAGCAGGGAGATGTCCTCTGGGACCAGAGCCTGGAGCTATTCACATGTCAGCTTTGCATACGGGTTTTCTGAAGTCTTCTCAGGTAAGTGGTGGTTGTCAGAGCCATAGTAACTTGCCATTTGAAACTCATGAAGCTTTATAAGACCCATGGAAAAGGTGGAATGATTGCTTGTCTTTAATGATAACTGATCTAAGCCTTAGACTGAGTCCCAGCTGCCTCCAGCCAGACATTATTAGCATTTTTTAGGCATTATTACAGATAAATAGATAAAGTTTCCTATGATATTTCAACAGAGGTAGAAGTTGGATAAAAGTTCTAATTAAAGTTTAATGATTTTATTCTGGTTTTCTATCACTACCTACAAATCTGGCCACCTGCTTTCCAATTTCTTAATTTCATCTTTTTTTTTTTTTTTTTTAAGAGGAAAAAATAGCATTTTTGGGAAAATGCTCCTCACCTCTTTCTTCTAAGAAGCTCTAGGAAGGCAATATGCATTTCTCTCATTCACATGAAGAAAAGCATTTAAAAGTAAATTTATTACAAAAGCCACTGCTATTGTTCTAACTTAATATTTGCAGAGGAAATCCAATTATGGCCAACGAGCAGATTGGTCCTTTTTTTTAATCCCTGGTTTGTCTGATTAAGGTAGATATAATTATAGGGAAGTGCTTTGTGAGTTAAACAGAAGACAATACCATTTGTTCTACCCCGAAATGAATGGTTTGATTCACACAGGTTGTGTGGTACAGCTGCACCAACCAGTCACCTTTAAAATGTGTTGGTTTGTTGAAAGTCAACTCTCTGCTATGTCCCCATTATGAGCATTGAAGTGAGTATCATTGAATCATTGTAGGAGGACTTACAGAAGGGGAATATGGCATTTATTTACATTTTAAGCTCATTTTAGCTACCTGCACTGGTTCTCTTACAATTTCATTCATTCACAAGCACCAGGTTCAGTCCAGCCCCAATCATTTGTGTGCAATGTACACCACATGGGATGATGCCTGTGAATTGTTTACTAAACCTCCCAGGTTTTGGGCAGTTCTTGAATAATCTTTTAACAATTGATAGTTGTTTTGTGATGATCCTTTGCTGCAATCTCCCTTCCTGCCTGCTGCAAGGGAGGGGAATGGGAGATGTGATGCGCTGTCATCCTCCTGCTATCAGAGAGGAGGCTCTTCAAGTGACTTGTGTGCTGTGGTCTTAGCAATGGCTCAAATTATCAGTCCCAAATTTTGTGTTGGTGTCATTTGTTATAAATTCAAGTCATTCTTACCGCCCCAGCTCTGCTATTTCTTCTGGCACTTACATAAACAGATTTTCATTTGTACCAATCCCAATATTTCTTTTACAAATCTCTGTGTTGACGACTGGTTCCTGCAGATCCCAGCTCTTGGTTCTGCTAAGGACAACATACAAATGGCAAAGGGCCAAGACATCCCAGCAATTAGACTGAAAAAGAAGTTGTTCACATTCCCCCACTGAAAGCAGTAAAATCTCACATTTAATAAGTAAACTTAATTCAAATTATTCACTGCCCATCATAATTGACATTGATGAAAAGTTGCCACCACCTCTTAACCACTTGGCTCCTATTTCTTTCAAAGCAACTTGTCACCTTCCTCCAAGAGGAAAAGCAAAGCATCCGGACCACACCAACTCCATCCCATTCAGCCCCCTCTGCCCCACGGCACCTGGCCTTGGTCTGCAGCTGTGTGAGTGTTTTAGGGGGCCTGGGTAGAGGTAAGGAGGCGCTGTGAGGGAATACAAACCCCTGGAACCCCTGCCTTTGTGTCTGCTATTGCTGACAGGCTGGCCAGGCTGTTTGTGGTGTGATGGGCACATCGTGTGGCCAGAAAGGAGAAGTGCAATTTCTGTTTGACCTTTTCCTGGGGCTAAATACTGCCACTCGGTCCAGCTGTGCAAACAAGTGGTAAAAGGACTCAAATTGCCCAGCTGCTAGCACTGGACAACACACCCAACTCTGCACTTCTATGCTGATGCTAAAATACTTATCACTCTGGTTTTCCCTCTGTTCTGCATTAATCCTGCCTTACATGTTTCATTTGTCAGCTGCCATGGGTGTGCTTAAGTCGTATTTTCAGGTGCTTCTCCAAAATCAGGAAGAAAAAACAGCAGCTACCTTGTTTAGGAAATATTCAGTAACAGCGCAGTGACAATGTAGAGGGGTGGTGGCAAGTGTGTAGGCTTCGGGCAAGTCTTCTCATGGCTTTATAAAGAAGCTAAAGCAACATGGCTGAGCTTGAACCTGCTTATTTAGACATTACCAGAGCAGCTATCCAGCTGAATGACTGGATTCCTTGGGAGCCTACTGCAGTTTCAGGACCATAAGTAGCTGATTAGTGACTCAAATGTCAGAACAGAGAAAATCTGCAGGTCCTACCTGGAGAAAAAGGTCCAGGAAAATGGAAAAGCACAGGCTGAAATTCACAGCAACATCAGAAAAATGGAGAGAGAGTCTGAGAAACAGAGGAAGGAAAGAATTAATCTAGGTAAGAGTAATTAACTGCACTAATACTGGTGGGGAATGGTAGGTTAAGGAGCAGGATCAGGAAGTTATGGTCAGTCACAAGCAGGAGTCCTGTGCTGTGAATAAGGCAGATCCTGTTCCAGGGTGTGTAACCAGGATCACAGCCTGGAGTACCACACCGATTCTGCCTAAGCACAGCTGAGCCCACGCTGGAGCTTTTGACCAGTGTTGAGCTTCAAAGAAATGTGGCCCAAAGAGTGAGAATCAATGTAAGAACAAAGAGAATGCTCCCAGATGTGGAAATCCTGATCTCTGGGGAAAGGAAAAGGGTTGTTAGCCTTGAGAAAGACAGTCACCTACAAACACCTTTCAGAGAAGGGTTAGGCAAACAGAGTCCTGAGCAGTTTGTACAAAAACTAATTAATATTGTTATCAGTGCTCTGGGAACAGATAGGTTAGGTCTAAGCCCTGCATTTGCTGACATCTCATCCATCCCAAACATTTGCACTGTGAGACTGAAATTTGATGCTGAAGGGAGTGCAGATGCTATGCAAGAACATATGGTGCACCTCCAGGCGTCAGGTTTCATCCCACAGAGCTCTTGTAGCATGAAACCATTCAGGGTAGAAAGAAGTAACAAACTGATGTGCCAAAGACAGTGCCTAACTGCAGGTCACCAGTTAGGGGCATATTAAAACTCTGAATACACACAGCTGGTGTTCATGATTGAACCAGTTCTTTACAAAAAACATGGACATTCCCACCAGAAAGGTAGCTTATCACATATCAGAAATACACTGCACTCAAATCTGATCATCACAAGAAAGCTCTCCTTCATGTTATAGATACGGAGATTACTGCTGAATTGTTGCATCCACAGGTGCAGAGAAGTAAGTTGTTTTTCCCGGAAAAACCTATATTTGAAAGAACCCTGAGGTTTCAAATCAGCAAGAAAATATCCTTGTTTGTCTTTGCCAGCCTTGAATGACTTTGGGTGGGAGTTTGGCTGGGTTGACCCTTTATCATAGATCAAATAAGCCAGTTTCTCTTCAGCAAAGCTCCTAACAATGAGGGCCATATGGCCAGCAGAAGAAAATCAGTACTGCTCCTCTGAATTTCTTAATCTCTCCTTTAGATCACCAGTTGATTCCCCCCTTGTTTACTGACACCCACTCAGCCCAGGCCCAAGGGGAGGGGAAAGATTTCTCAGCGCTCTGGCTGTCCCTGCAGACATCCTGGCACTTGTTTGATCGGGGGCGGAACAGGACGCGGACCTTTCCTGCCGGGCCGAGGCCGCAGCCGGGTCCTATTCAGCTCCCAGAACAATGCCTGGCAGCTCCCGAGTAATTTAAACCGGCTAAAAACAGCCCAGCCTGCAGATGAATCATGGCCCATCCGTGTTTGCTTCCGCCTTTCCACTCGCCTGAAATCAGCACGGCCTCTACTGGCAGGCAAGCAGCTCCCTGGAGAATAAGCAATAAACAACATTTTAAAGGGATTTTCTTTCACTAGGGCTTTGCCTGTGTGAATTGCAATAAAAAGCCAACTCTCAAAAGTGTGCATCCGGGGCAGAGGGATTTGCAGCTTGCCGGAAGACTTGCTGCAACATTCATCAAAGAAACCCCAAATACAGAAATCTTACACAGGAGCAGAGATGATCTGGGCTTTTTCTTGGCTGTGAGTTCTTCTGAGAGTACCCACCATGCTACCCTGCAGGATTTACAGCCCTGCTTCTTGAAGCAGCCCCAGAAAAGGTATTCCCACTGTGTTTCTCCAAGGAGAAAAAGCAAGATCACCCAGGATGTAAATGGGGCTGGCTCCACGGGGTGCAGCAGAATAAACCCAGTTCACAGCCATGGGGAACCTGGACCATAACACTGAGCTGGAGCACACTGCAGGGCCAAGGAGCATTGCCAAGACCAAAGCACTAGCCAGGGACTTGGGATACCTGTGCTGTTCCACTCACCCTGCTGCCAAACTGATAAGCAAAGCCAGGATGTCTCTGGTCCTTCCTGGCCTAAAGCTGGGAACAATGGTGTCCATAAAGGGCTTTATCAGATCACTGACCTCTGGAAAATCTCAGCATTATCTAAGAAATAATCTCCAGGAGCAGGTAACACGGACAAGAACTAGAATTAGCCCTAGGACAGCAACAAGGGGAAAGGTTTGTATTTCTACATGTGAGAACTTGTCAGAATATGTCCGCTCCAGCCACCAAAGAAGGGTCTGGCCAGGTACAAACCCCAGAGCAGCCTGCTTTAAAGCGTGACATGGGGATCTTCCCCGAAAGCTGCCCCGAGGGCAGGCCATGGCCGGCCTCCCACAGGGATCATCCCTCGGACAGATCACCGGAGGGAGGTCTTTCACCGGGACCTCCTCCTGCAGCAGTGCCCGGAGTATAGCGGGCTCCTTCACCGTGGGTGCCGCGGGCAGTCGTGGCTCGTGCAGGGCCAGTTTCAGTCGGTTTCCAGCGCAGGAGCAGCGCGGTAACGGTGCCAGGGCACAGCTTAACCCCGAGAAGGTCAATGTAGGGGTACAAGGAAACACCCCAGCGTTCAAACAAAGTCCTCAAGGGCGTCCCGGGACCCAGCGCGCCCCGGACCGGGAGCGGGGCAGGGCCGGGGCGGATCCGGACTGGCTGAAGGGGCATGGCCGGACTGGCTGAGGGGGCGGATCCGGACTGGCTGAGGGGGCGGGGCCGGCGCGTGCCGCCCCCGCCCTCCCCGGGCCGGGGTCAGCGCTGGCCGCAGGGCGGGGCTGCCCCGAGCTCCGCTCCCATTGGCTGCCGGGCGGTGGGGGCGCGCGTGCTGACGCACCCGGTGCTCCCATTGGCTGTGAGCGCGGGGGGGGGGCGGCGGGGGGCCGGCGCTCGGTGAGTGAGGGCTGGGGCGCGCCGTGAGGGGGGTCTCGGGGGGGATCCCGGGGGTCCCGGCCCACTTTCCCTTTGGAATCCCGGTACCCCCGTGTGCGGCGCCTCCTCGGCCTCAGTGCCTTCATTTCTTGTATTCTTGGTTAATAGCCGTTTTTTTTCCAGCGGCGGACAGGCTTTTCGGGCAGAAAGCGGGCAAGGGAGCGAGCAGAAAATACCAATCCGCGGATCCCGCAGGCCTGAGGGGCGAGAGCGGTGTGGGTTTTCCCCACAACAGCCCCAAAAATGCTCCCCAGCCAAAGCGGAGCTGGCGGGAGACGGAAATTCCATCAGCATCCGCTGCGCTCACTGAATTCCATCAGCCAAGCGATACCCACGGGCGGTGGGAGCCGCTCCTTGGGATAGAGCCCTCATTGTCCGCCGGGCTTTGTGCAGCGCCTTGGCCAGCAGGTCCCTTCTGACGGCGTGAAAAAGCTCAGGGATCGCTTTTCAGGAGAGATCCCTGCGGACCTTCCCTTTGAAATGAATGAAGCAGCCCCACTGTGTTACTCTGTTATCTAAAAACACGACCACGGGTGCCGTTTCTGTGAGAGAATTGAGGGCTTGGGTGTAGCTGAGAGTTTTGGCTCTTTTCCTGTGCTTTTGAGGCCAGTGGAAAGTTTCCACCGTGCCTAAAGCTGTGGTCGTACATCCCTCCTCAGCCCTGCTCGAGGATTTGGGATTGCTTCTTCCTGTCGCGAGGGTTAATCTTGATGCGTCGCTGCCACTGGCAACCCGACCTCTGAATTTTTGTGGGATTGTTGGAAAATGGTGAGAAACCTTGTTTTCTAGAGGCTCATGTAGTTGGGAGTTGCACTTAGTGCCAGTAGTGTTTTCACTTTGTTGTTAAATATGACTTTTTGCCCCCTTGTTCTATGTGTGGGATGTGTGTGACACCCCCGTCTCGTTTGTGTCCGGGTGTGGTTTGGATATCCAGCTCCCTCTGAAGTTAATTGAAATCAGCTGCCTGAATTAGAGACTTTGGAAAATGCAGTGAGATCTCTGGTGTCCCTTTAAATACCCTTACAAATCCTGCAGTAAGCAGATTTACTCTCACTCCTGTGTATTGGCAGGTTTCCTGTTTTCTCTTTAGCATCCAATTAGCTTCTGGAGATTTAATGAACCTGTGAACCAGCACTTGCTCTTTTTTTAAAGACCAATGGCATCGTAGAAATGTAAATCACTGCATGCTGTCTTTGTAAGATAACAAATGATCTTAAGTTCAGAATATTTGCCCTCCTCCACACAGTTAGGAAAATAACAGATGGGTCATGACCTGTAAGTTTTATTTTATGTTGCTTAACTCATGCTTTTCAGATTTAAGGTTAAGCTTCGATATGATTTTTTACAGTTGTTTTTTCTGGGCTGACACCTGACTCAAACCACTAAATCTGGTGGAGGTAATGATGTTCAACATCCCTTTGAATTTAACGTGGCATCTTCTTAAAAATAAAGCTGTCCTGAGGGCGATTGTTAGTTACAGCACATTCACTTTAAAACTTTAAAGGTTGCTTTTATATCTTGTTAAGCTTTTCTTTCTTTTACATATATATATATATATTTAAGTCACGTAACAAGGGTAGGTTTACTGATCACGTTTTTTACAGCAACCCCACCTTTCAGTGTGGATGTGCAACCTTTCTGAGGTCAGAAGGAGAGAAGTGCAATCCATTTCAGATAACGTGATGTGCGTGGGGTTGTCCTTGGTAGCAATTTAAACAATGGAGTCCAGGTGTGGGCTGGGTCCGCTAAGTGAGGGTTGGCGGAGCCCAGGCTGTGTTCGTCCCTTCGGCAGCTGCTGCCGTGCTGGATCAGCTGCCGGCTCTGGGGAGGGGACAGGCGGCTGCGGGGGCTGCCACAGGTAGTGCCCGCTCGGAGGATTTGGTCTCCCCTAGAGACCTGGCGCGTCCTCCCCGCCGCTCTTTGTTCTGGTGCCCGTGGGAAAACCCCGCTTGTCGGAGGGAAGGGTGGATCATGAAACGAAACTGTGACAAAAGAGCTGACGGAGGGAGCGAGTATCAGCTTGTTTCCCACTTCCAAGTATTGTTTGGGAATTCTTTCTTTCCTCCTTTTTTTTTTTTCTTTAAATTTTAAATTTCCTTTTAGCTGAGTTTGTTGTTGATGCTCTCATGGCTGATTTCTTTGCTGGTACCAGCTGGGGGAGTACCTACAAACCACCTTGGTTTGGGCTGGAGTTGTTGTAGGAGGCTGTGTTGGGTCTCCTTGATTTAGCTCATGGGTTGTCCTGCAGCAGCTCCTCACTCAAGCCCAAGTGAGTGCAAGTATTTCCATTAATTAATTTCCCAAAGAGTTAATTTCATGAATTGAGGTAGAAGCTGCAGAGATGAGCACCGGGTTTGATTTTTACAGCCCCCTACCTCCCCCTCTAACTTTTTATAGCTCCTTCTTGCTTCTAGGTGGCTTCCGCTTTAATGTTTTGGATTTGTATCTTTAAAAAATGCTCAGCTTTCCACCCTAACTGCCTTCAGAGCTCAGCCAGTAGGTGCTTCATGTCCTAGTTAATGATGGCCCATTTAGGCCCAGTGACCTCGTGGTGCACAAAGTGTTGGTGACATTGGCCGTCAATGCAGGACTCCGGTGCCAGCAAGGTGTAAGGCCCAGGTTTGTTCTTGGCATGACCAGGGCTGTAATTAGATTTTCCATCACATCCTCGAAAACAGAAAATGCAGCTGAGATGTACGGGTTTGCTCTTTCTTCTGTCCCACCTGACATACCAGGATGCTCCTTTATGAATTTTGGGGTCTCACCCAAATCATGCTTAAGCTCTTTGTTATTGGGCAAACCCAGTTTCTTGGCATGGACACAAGGCAAGACGGTGCAATGTCATTGCCATGTGCTGTCTGTTTCAGAGAGCCCGAGGCTCAGCATCGTCCCACGGAAGAAGCTCTGTCCTAATGGCTGTGGATGTGGGAAAATCACCTTCTGAAGCCTCACTGAGCGACAAGGCCGAGGGCGATGGGAGGTGTGACGGCACAGATGTGGAGACGGATTTCCCGGAGCTGGCAGGGAGCCTGCACCGCCTTTTAGGGACAGAGGAAGCCAAGCCCAGCCTGCAAGGGACAGAGGGCGTGGCAGTGAACACACACAGTCACCTGGCCACTGGTGTTACCCAGAGAGGCTCAAGCTGCCACCCAGAAGTGTCTTTAGCATCTGCACCTGGATTTCCCAGAGCGAGAGCAAACCCCTCAGGGAAAGGGATGTTAATGGATAGAGCTGCTGATGCTGGCCCTGTGCCTCATCGAGTTGGTCACTGGTTCCTCTCCTCAGAAAAACAGCAGGTGAGAGGGTTGTACCTGCAGCTGTTGCTGCACCACTGGGAGGTCCCAGGAGAGGTGGGGTCTTGTCAGGGCTGTCCCAGCAAGGGCTTTCCATCTCTTCCAGCCAGTGTGCTCTGCCTGGGCTAAGATGTGGTAGGGAAGGGCTTGGGTTCCAGCACCCAAGCTGTTGGTTCCATTCCCATGTTGCCAGTGCAGAGCTGGGAACTTGCTCAGGACAGTGCTCTTTAGATAAGCCTCTTGCTGCCACATGACTTGTGCAGCTTCCCAAGCCCTTGAGATGCCTTTCCATAAAAACAAGCCCTGCTCTGGGCAGCTGCAGGCCATCCCACAGATGGAACAGAGTTCTACTTGCAGACTTAGCTTGTGGCAGGTCCAGGACTGGGCTTTTCATATCCCAGCACAAAGGAGCCTTTTGTCTGGATGCTGTGCTTCATTTCATGCCTGTGTCTCTCTCCCTTTCCTTTTCCACCCCATCCTTCAGCAGGTGAAGGCATCGGGCTGCTGGGACCTGGTGTCCAGCCCTCCCAGCCAGCACAGCTCTGCCGAGGAGAACATCCTTGCTGGAAGCTGCCATGGTGCCCATGTTGGCCATCGAAGACAAAGTGTGGGAGCTCAATCCTCGTGTCCTTCCACCCCAGAGCTCCTGCAGCCCCAAACACCACCCAGCCCTGAGAGCGCCCTGCGGAGCCGCTCTGTGCTGAGCCTCTCCGCTCTGTCCTCAGAAGGAAACGGCCCCTCTGAGGAGCCATCTGGAAGCTTGCCAGCCAGCACGGGTGTCCCTTCTCCTGCGGCCACCACCGCCACCCAGGACCTGTGCCGCCAATGGGGAGCAGAAGACAAGGCCCTGCAGAGGCGGGAGCCCCTTGGCACTCTGCTCGATTACCACAGCACCGTGGGGCGCATCCGAGAGATCTCCTCCTACCAAGCTGATTACTGGGCCTGTGCCATTCCGGATTCACTGCCTCCATCTCCGGACCGCAGCTCACCCCACTGGAACCCCAACAAAGAGTACGAGGACTTGCTGGATTATGCTTACCCGCTGAAGCCGAGGTACAAGCTAGGAAGGATGCCAGAGCCTTTCCTCCACGACTCAGGAATAGGTCTGGACAGCTTTTCTGCTTCTCCTGAGGGCACGTCCAGGTCCACCAGTATCTATGGCCGAGCTGGGCAGGCTCGGGGAAGCAGAGAAAATGGACTTTGGGAGTTTGTGGCCTCTGCAGAGAGATTCTCCACCCCGAAGCCTGGAAGAAGAGGCTGCTCGGGAGCTGGCTTATACTATGAGCCATTACCTATTGCCAAAGCATCCTTCACAAGAAGTGCTTCCTCTTGTCCTTCCAGAGGTTTTGCTAAGGATGTTAGGGTGGAATCAGCTGGACCAAGCTCACCTGGGCGTCCTGCTGCCAGTGGGAGAAGCTGGGCTGCCACAGGGAGCCCCTGCCCAAACTACACAGGGCAGGTGAAAAGCACCAATAGGTTTTTACCCACCACAGGAGTGCTCCCCCTGAGGAAGGAGTGGGAGGGTGACGAAGAATTCCTTTCCCTGCCTCCGAGACTGCAGGAGCTGGAAGGGCTGGCTCAGTTTTTGTCCAATCTTTCCTTAACTATAAGGACACCTGGGCATGACCACCATAACCTTCCACATCACAGCAGCAGCAGACAGCCCCTTTCATCCAGGCTGGCTCCTTCCAGAGAAGTGAGAGGCAGCGATGAAAGAGGGAATATTGAGGGTTATGCTGGGCTGTGGCAACGCCGCAGCTCCCGAAAGCCCAGCTGGGAAAACATGGAATCATATGGCTGGATCCATAGGGATCCTCTCCGGGGGCTTCATCTACCAGCTGGTTTCAGGGACACATTGGATGGGCTGTACCTAAATGAACCACGGGTCAAGGGGCATCCAAAGAAGAGCCAGCAGAGTGAGTCCCTTGTCCAGTGTGTTAAGGTAGGCTGAGACCAGAAATAAATGTTTATTCTGGGAAGATCTCGCATGAAATGTGCCTGTCTTTATGGCACAATTAATTAAGGCTTCCCGTTATGCATGATGTGTCCTGCCTGGCAGCTGGTGGTAATTTATGCAGGGGGGCTCACCAGAGCAGATAATTCCTTCTGATGGAGCAAGAGCCTGTCTTGCTTTCCCTGGGGCTCAGTGTCACAGGCCAGGCTGGGTGGAGATGTGGCACTCAGCTGGGTCCCCCAGCCCACTCATCCTGCAGTGCTGCTGCTCCAGGCAGGAGACAGGAGCTACAGCAACTCCAAAGGGTTTCCTGATTATTTTGTGGATTTTTATATTTTGGCCATCCTGTCACCAGCGCTGTGCTCCCGCCATCCTCTCGATTTTCTTCCCAACCCAGTGCTGGGACGAATTTGGAAACGATGCTGGGCTGTTTGCACAAGAGTGTTATCATGCACATAGCTGCAAACTCATTCCCTCCTCTGGTATGGAAATAACTCTGTTGATTTAAAAGGGTATTTTCTGTATTCGTCACGCCAAATTGCAGTGCCAGGGGAAAGCAGCTGAGCTTTATGACAAACTCCTGAGGAGGGGGAGCAGGGCTTGAGCCTGCAGAGGCCCCTGGGTTGCCCCCCTGGCTCATTTGGTGCCAGCAGAGGCCCCTGGGTTTCCTGCAGCATCTTACAAAAATAATCCCTTACTGAGATGCTTTAAAAATAAATGAAAGCACTTAATTGAACGAGACAAACCCTTGGGGGAAAAGCAGATGCAAATTAACTGCACAGCTCTGGTGAGGAGGAGAATGAGGATATCTCTTGGGCTGGGAGGTGGTGGAGGCCAACTTCCTTCAGCCTGGTTGCTACCAGCCTCCAGCACTTCTCCATGCACACATTTCATGGTGACCCTCAGTTCTTGCCACACAGTGAATGCTGGGGCTGTTTAGGAGTTCAAGTTAATTTTTGCCTTTTTCCTGTTGACCCTTGGTTTCCCAAGCTTAGGGATGTTTGTATGCTGTGGTGGGAGAGGAACAGGGAATGGGTGCTTTCCAAAACACCACTGGCTTACCTTTTCCTGTCCCTGCCCCATCTCTATCGTGGAAATAAATCTGTGACCCCATTTTTATGCTTTGTTGAGCAGATGTTTTGCTGCCAGCTGGAAGAGCTGATCCGTTGGCTGTACAACGTGGTGGATGTCACCGGCGGCTGGGTGCCACCCTCCCCGGATGCTGAGAGCCTGTCGGCATCGCTGCACCGCTACCTGGTGGGTGTCACCCTTGGCTCTGCGTCCTTCACCCTCTCCTGTGCTGCAGGCAGCAAGCAGTGGGAAGCCAGGCATCACTGGAATGGTCCAGGGTGCACTGGGTTTGCAAAGTTGAATTTGGGAGCACCAGAAACCTGCTCAGAGGAAACTGCTCACTGGGCAACCTGCCACAGGTGTGTCTCTTTCAAAAACCCTTCTAAGACACACTGCTCTTCTTCTTGCCTTTGCAGGAGTTCAGGAAGGATGTGGCTGACCACCGGAGCCTGACTGAGAGTGTGCTGGAGAGGGGTGAAGCTCTCCTGGACTGCATGGCATCAAATTCACCAGGTGAGGAGGAGTGCTTGTGTGGGGCTGCTCATGGACGCAGGTGATGCTGGCCAAGGCATCTGCCCCCCAAAATCCCTGGCCCAGCCTGGCTGGTGCCACAGCACACGTAGAGTGGTTGCTCTGGTGATTTAGAAGAAGGGATTTCTAAAGACTGGGATGTAGCTGCAGTCACCAAAGGAGCTTTAGAGGTTGAGTGCTGGCATTATGGATGGGCTTTCTTGCACAGTTCCAAAGGTTTTCTTTAAGACCCCCTATTTCTGCATCTTCATGATGAACCTGGAGCCTCCTGGGTCACTCCCCCCCCCCGCAAATGCTACATCACAATGTGGATGGGATGAACATCACATTATTGATTTTTAACACTCGATTTCCTTCCAAAATCTGCCTGGGTGAGCAGAACTCTCTGCTGTGACAGACACTGAATTATCGTGTTCCTGTCACCTCCATTCAGACGTTTTTGCTTTCCAGCTCTGAGAGACACACTGGGTCTGATTGCCAAGCAGTCAGAAGAGCTCGAAAGCCACGCAGAGCACCTGTACCAGTCGATCCTGGCTGCTGTGGGCCCTGTGCAGGGCAAGGACATGGGGCAGGACGAGGCAGGTGCAGCACACAGCTGCTCCATGGGTAAGCAGGGGGCAAACCAGCCTTGCTGCAGTGGGCAAAGAGGGGAGGAAGCACAGGAAGAGAAACGCTTGATTTAGCAAACACCAAACATCAGGCTCTATTGTTATTTCTTTGACTCTGGAAAGCCTGAGAAGGCAGCAGGGGAGACTCAAAATGGATGCCCCGTCACATTTAACTGTGTCAGGGGCAGAGCAGTGTGGGTGAACCAGCTGATGAAACCCAAGAGCGTGAAGGGGGGTGATGGCAGCTCTGCAGGGACCCAGCAGGCAGGTCCCTGTCACTCAGGGCTGGGGGACGGCAACAGTCCAGCACAGACACCTGCTCTCCCCAGATCCCTTGCACAGCAGAGTAAAGATGAGAAAGGTGTATTTTTTGGCTTTGTATTTTCTCAGAAATGTTCTGGTTGCTATATAATGGTGGGAAAGGGAAGCAAGTCAATTCAGATATAAAATAGGGGCTAAAAAACTTGTTTGCTGATTTCTTAACCATGTGCCTTCAAAGAAGACTGGAGGCAAGTGTTTCAGGGGTGGCAGCCTCTTAGAAGAGGATAACAATGTGTTAAGCAGTATTTGGTTTGTTGTGGTTTTTGAATTGCTACCTCTACCCAGCTGTACCCTCTACGCTGGTGAGATGTGGGAGTAAAGCATGGGGGTTTCTTTCTTTGTCAGACTGCAGGCAAAGCATGGCACCAAACACCTCATTTTATTTCAGGTGCTGCCTCTGTCAGACCAGGGCTGCGTTAGCCCATCCCAGGAGGGCTGAGAAGAATTGCAGCAAGCACCAAGCCACCTCCATCACCTCTCCAGAGATGCCACAATCTCTGTCCAGTTGCCCACGGGGCTGATTTCAGCGTGGGTTTGTGCCATGGCTTGAGAAAGGTGCCCTGTACAATAGGTGTGCAGCTGCTGGGATCTCCAGAGTTGTGTAAGGAATGTACAGCTGGCCTTTTCTGGTTTGTTTTTTAACATAGCTTCCCGTTTTTTATTGAAGTGAGCTGTTCTGTGTTAGCAAAACGTCAGGAACACAGAGTTTTTTAACTGAGCAATCCATAGTGTGCCGTGAGCTCGCTAAGTAAAGCTGTGTGATTTTAATAGCCCTGTTCTCATGGTTTGTTTATGCTCGTCAAAAATAGGTGCGAGAAGCCAAGAAATAGCAACTCCTCCTGGTTCTTGGGAGCAACCTGAAGGCCTGTTTATAATTACCACTCCCTGCTGAAGCAGAGCCTACTTAACTTTCAGTTTTCTTATACATAAACACAAAAAGCCAATACACTGAATCCCAATAAAATAATAAACAAGTGCGTACAGGCTGGGAGGAGCCAGGTTCTGTGTAATCTCCTGCTGGCAGGAGCTGTGTTAGTGCTGAGCTGGTTTCTCGGGGTGAAGAGTTGTGCCTTCCCCCCTTCCAGCTACTGCAGTTAAATCACCGCTCAGAACATTCATCAAGGGTTTCTAAACCCTTTCTCCAGCAGAAAAAGGGCGGCTCTGAAGCAGCACAAGGTAAGTGGCCAAAAAAAGTTACAGAATGTTGGTACTCGGCTTTAATTAACCTTTAACCTGAATGGTGTTCATCGTGTTCTTGTGCAGAATACATAATTTCCTGCCATTCCTGTGAACAGAACACAGAGAAGTTTCTGTTCTGCACAAGTAGAGGATGAAAGCAAAGTTAAACTGAAGCAGTTACAGCAAATAATTCATTGGGGTTTGTGGGGGGTTTTTGATATTCTCCTATCTTCTACATCCTCAGGCTTAAAGGGCAATTGTTTTTGGCCCACTGTGTCAAAAGTATTTAATATTTCAACTCACAGGTAAGAGACTACAGTGCCTTTTTCCAGGACTTTTAAGCCTGCTCTACCCTTGTCACACAGCTCAGCCTGACAACATCAGGCTTCAGCATGGAACAGCACCAGCCCAGTGACCCAGTGATGACTGAGGGGGAAACAAAGAACCACCAAACACCTGGTGTAGCCCAACTGGTTTTGCAATACTTTTATTACTGTATATATTAACATTGGTTTGGATAGTATGTAGCAGGCATCTCGACATTGAAGTTCATTTGTGCACTCTCTGCAGGGAAGATGTTTCACCCTCACCATACCTCCTTCTGCTTCACTTCCTGATCTCAGCAGTACTCACTGCTCCTCCTCCTCCCAGGGAGCAGCCAGTCACATTTATAATGAATTATACCAACAAGCACATCTCTACTAGAAAGCACATCACTTTATTGTGAAGGTCTCAAGTGGAAGAGTTCAACTTAACCATGACAATACTTTATGTATTACAATTGCCTGTTGATTTATGCAACTATGTTGAAGAAAGCTGTTAGCCAAAGTCACCCCCCCAAAAAAAAAAAAAATCAGAGGATATTTGCACCAGTTTTAGTTTATACCTCACAACATACCTAGGCTATATTTTTACTATCACAGGGTGTATTTACTACTAGGGGAATGTTACATGGTCTTTCAAACATGAGACTATTTACAGAATAGGCTGAACATTTGAGTTTAGATAAAGCTGAACAATTTTACATGTATAGGAAGTGTTATAGGCTAGCTTTCCTGTGGCTTTTAGCTAGACATCAGGCACTAATGATTTGATTAGCTCTGTACAAAGAATCACACACCATCCAAAAACCTCTTGGCTGCTGGTTAGTTCCAAATTGTTTGAGAAAGCGCCTACTTTGAGCAACAGTTTGGTGGGGGCCTTGCTATCCCCATGTCGCCCTCCTGGTGCCTCGCTGCAGAAGGGAATAGAAGCTAAGCTGTTGCACTAAGTCAGAAGATACTGATTAAAAGAAGATGGAATTAACAGTATATAGAAAAGACATAATATACTGGTAGAAAGTTATACCTCCTCAAGGTTACACTGAAATCATTTGTGTTAGGGAAATACTGTTCTCTCCCCTGCTATGCAAAGCTGACGGGAATTCCCTACATAGAGTCCTTGAGAAATAAATTAAGTTCCAAGACTAAGTTAGGGAACTGTTGTACATTCAGAATGCATTATGCCTCATGAACCTTGGCTGGGTGTTTCTGGTACAGCACACGTGCCTTAAGCACCATGACAGCTCAGGCTTTGGGGCCATAGTCACTGGGCGAGTTGCAGGGAAGGTCTGAGAGCCATGGCTGCACACACAGATATGTTGTTTTGTGCACAATGCAAGCCTGATTTCCCCCTTAGCCATACAAATTAAGACAATATTTATCACCATACAGTTTGATATTACTTCCAATAAGTACAATATTTATTAAACATTTCTTCAGTTTTGTTACATATTGTGCAACAAATTACAATATTCTGCAGCCACAAATTATATGCAGAGTATGAAGAAACTATTAATCAGATAGTGTGATCTCTCCATTTATAATTCTACAAGAAGGAACTAGCAAATCAGATCTTACATATATCTTACTAAATTTTATGCATGGAAAGTGACAGACACTGTTGTGCTGTTTGATACAAAATGGCTAAACTTCATCTTCAGAAGACTAAACCTGACATCTAAACATGCCAATAGAAACATCAAAACAAAAATACATCCTAACCAACCACAGGAAACAGTCTGGTATCAGGAAAAGCAACAAGGATTACACATTTATAAACCAGCACACAAAGGTTTAAAACAGTTCTGAAAATGAAGTTAGCTGTCTTGAGTCAAGGGAATAAAAAAAGTCAGTATTGACCATTTACAATCTCTGACCTTTGTGGAGACGGTAAGAATCTGTTGTAGTGCAGCTACATACAGTACAATTCAGGCAATTTTTTTTTTTTCACTTGGGTTCAGATTGCAAATTCATTGTTGTGAGACAAAAGGGGGGAGGCAAGTTTTAGCAGCAACCTCCACTAGACTGCTTGACTGGAGTGCTCTGAATTTTAACATTGGACTTCTCTGCACCACCAGCTGTCGCTCCCGGACCCATTCGTTTTTTAATCTCGGCAGCCATGGTCATGAAAGACTGTTCTACATTTGTGGCATTCTTTGCACTGGTTTCCAAAAACGGAATTCCAAGAGAATCTGCAAATTCCTGCAAATCGAGAAACAGTGAACAGTAAGCTCATATACAGGTTCATCCCTCCTTTCCTGGAGCACCACTGGATAACCCACAAGTTCCCGGATTCCACCCCACACCCCATCTCCAGTCTGATGGATGACTTGCAGGGCAGGGGGTCATTAAACTGCCCCCATTTGCAACAGCAGGACACTTCCTGCACTGGAACCTCAGTGCATGACAAACCAGAACAGATGCTCAGCCAAGCAAACACACGGGTCCCAACATACCTTTGCTGTTGTATAGTCTACTACTTTCTTTGTGGTCAGATCACACTTGTTCCCCACCAACAACTTGTTGACGTTTTCACTGGCATAACGGTCTATCTCCTGCAGCCACTGCTTGACATTATTGAAAGACTCCTACAAGATAAGAGAACTGTAAGCAAGGCCCTTGACAAAGCAGCAAGTTCACCACTATCCCTTTGGTCATGACCAGAAAACAGTATGAAGCAGTGCACTTATCCATGTGATTCACAACCATGGGAGAGGACTCTCTAATGCTGCCAAACTCCCCTGATGGCCTCCAGACAGGCCAGTCACCACAGGGCCCATACAGATCCTGTTCCCAGCCCTACACAATCAGCCCTTCCTGTACTCCTCCCACTGTTATTTTCCCCTGCTCCGTATCTTGAATATTCAACAGCTTCTACCATCTGGGACTCTTCTTCCTCCTCCTGCAGCAGAGATAAGAGACATAGCACACAGCTGAGACCAGATGAATCCCACATATTTTACAAAGCATCAGGTATTAGGTGCAAGGCACCTTGTTGTAGATATGCTGGAACAACCTTTGATTTCAGACATGATGGACTAATATTGGAGTTAGTGACTGAACACAAGTGCTCTTTTTCTATTAATTCAGGAAACCCTATACTTCCCAAGTGCCCTTCAAACAACTGCACCAGTTCTTCAGAGATCCTTTCACAGAAAACACTGGCTCAGTTGTATCCTGTACACAGGCTGACAATTCTCTGTTCCAAATGCCAGTCTTTATGGTAGACCACAATTCAAGTACCTTCAGAAAACCTTTTAACAACTTCCATCAGTAACTCAGACTTCCTGCTACCAAAGGCAGGGTGAGAAGCATTCACACAGAACAATCAGTTACCTGCTCACCAAGTTTTAGGTTAAGCCTAAGATACAATTGCTTAGGAGCCACAAATCCCACTGCTCCCTTTATTTCTGTGTTTTATTTCTGCCACACCAGCGGTAAACACACACGTGTAGCTTTATAAGCCTTAACACAGCCTGGAGAACTGTGTCACTGTCTCCTTAAGATGTGCCCAGTTGTTAAATTCCCAGTTTTATTTCCTCCTCAGCCTGGAGAAACTCTGCAGGCACAGGTTTGACACTTACCTGATCTGTAACATCATACACAACTATGATGCCATGAGCTCCTCTATAGTAACTGGAAGTGATAGTCCGAAACCGCTCCTGTCCTGCCGTGTCCCACTGCAAGACAAATAACAGGGTCAGCTACTGCAGCATGGCTGAGCCAGTGCTCTACATCAGCTTCCAGAAACACAGCTCAGCAGAGCAGCCATCCACCACAACCATATCCAAGTCACAGCTGCAGCAGTGGCTCTGAAGCTGAATGCACTAAACAGGATTCAAGGAGATCATGTGTTTTAACTGAGAATTTCACTTTGTAGGTACTTTTCAAAAGTGCTCATTTGGTTGGTTTCAGCCAAGTGTAGTCAGAGACTTCTCTGAGGAAAACATTAAGCAGTTTTGACCCATGAAGAAGCCATGGTTCAGTGGTCAGAAGAACAAACACAAGCTAGGGCTTGAAAACCTGTTAGGAATAAGGTCAGAGAGCTGCAGGTCTCCATCATGACCACTCCCTTCAACCTCCTTGGCACACAAGCTGCAGCAAAGGTATTTACAGGCAACAACTCAAACCAAATTTGGTTTGAGTTAAGAAGGGACATAAGGTGCTTGACCTCTTCTCCCACCCAGAACAGGAGCAGGACTCTCCCAAATATTTCTCTCCCTGGAGCTGTGTTAAGAATACGGCTGGCTGTGTATTAAAAACAGACTCTCAGACAGATTTCGGCAGTGACAGCATTCCTAGTGGTCTGCTCTCTACTTAGGACAGTTACATTAGAGTCTGAAGGCTCAGGCTTCTGGCTGTAAGCTGGACTCTGCTCCACAACATTGAATCCCTGAGTCATTGCGTTCAAGTCCTGAGAGCCTCTGCCTGAGCTGGAAGCAGTGCCTGACAAGGATTGTCTGACCTTGCACAGATATTAGATTTCATCACACCAGTCACCCTTTTAGAGTGCTTCAAGATTAAAGAACTGCCAAGTCTCTTCCCCTGTTTATTCCAAGTGAAAGGCCAAAAGCATAACCAGGGAACACCGCCCAGTGCTAAGGCAGCCAGGCCAGTTACAAGCCTTTGTGTCAGTTTTTCCATTCAGGTCAACAAAAACAGAGTTTCCAGCACTTAAAGACAGTGCAGCCTGGTAGTAACAGCTGCTGTGGAATTCACACATCTTGGACAACTGTGTTGTATTCCAGCACTTACACAAACCCTTGCTAAATACTGCAGAACTACACCAATTTTGATGCAAGAGCACTCCAGCACAGAATCTCCCCTTCCAGGCAAACAGCCTTGATAATGAGCAACCTTCTTTAAGGACAGATCATGGGAAGTCTTGAAATCTTGTTAAAACTGCCTTGTCTCTTCTAATGGGAAAAGTATCCCTTGTATTTGAATGCATTTTAAAGTACAAAGATAACCACCAACAGCTATGAATGTAACTCTCTGCTCCAACCGACTGAAGTACCCAGGAGTTGAGAAATACTACTTACTATCTGAAGCTTGATTGTTTTCCCATCTAGTTCTATAGTTCTGATTTTGAAGTCCACACCAATCGTGCTGATATAACTTTCTGTGTACGTGTCATCCTAGGAGAGAGAGTGAACATAAGTCAAGCCAGCTGCACCTCTTCTGCAGTCACCTACTTCATTATGCACCAGTCAGACAAAGGTGCTTAATTTCCTTGTAAAACCAGACCGATCTCTCATGACAAAGTCCAGGAGGCAGCTAAGCATTTCCACCAAGTATTTACTTTCCAAAAATTCTGCAGCTTTTAAAAAGCACCAACCAGACTTGTGTTTCAAAAACCAGTAAAAAAAAGCCTCTTTTCTGGAAATCCTGTAGTGTCAAGTCCTTGTGAGCTGTAGTGTAAAAAACAGTCTTTGCTCATGTAGGCAGACTGAAGAGAGACTTAGAATAACCACTCAGCTATTAAACACATCAGATTTTTATTGTCCTTTGATGGTTTTTCATTTGTGTTACACAGCAGCTACCTATAACAAGTCAGAGGCTCTGCCCCAGTCACACATGAATGTCAGATCCTCTACTGCTGCAGCTGGTTGCTAAGGCAGGTTAGAGTTACAGCTGGAGTACTTGTGCTAAGTCCTCTGCTCTGCAGCCTGTGTCAATACAGGAAGGAAAACACTGCTTCAGCAGCTTGCAGGGACCTGTCTGCTATCTCTGACAGGCCTTAAGGCACACAGAAACTGCTGGGTCAGTCTTTGCTACCTTCTAGTGATTGTCAGCTTGTCAGCACGAAGGAAGTTTCTATTCCTGAAGTACCCAAAGGATAGAACTTCATGTACAATGTACCACAAAAGGCTTTATGCAACCAGTAGGTATCACAAAAGCAAGGGATTTCTCTGGGCTGTGAATGGAAGACATCTTAGGTAATACATCCAAGTAAGAATAAAGTATTAAGCCCTTCAGAATGACATTTATTTCCTTAACATTTCAATACTCCAAAGGGTATGTCTGAAAAGCCTGATGAAGTTTAACTTACAGCAGCAAGAACACAGGTATGTGAATGCTGTGGTAATTCTTTATGCCAAGGTAAAACAGCTTAGCTGGAAAAACACATTTCCAAAGGAAGAAACACCAGATAACAGAACACAAACTTAAGCTGGCTATCAAAAAAGACAAGCTGGATTATTCACATGAAGCCAAAATTAATTCAAAAGTATCTGCAAGACAAGCAGGCTAGACTGTTCTGGGAGTGCTGCTCCAGCTGTGGTGTCACTTCCAATCCACTGCCTCCATACTGTGAGCAGAGCAGGTGGTGCCGTCCTCCTACTGTTCATACTGGTACCAACAGCAGCCACAATGGTTTAACTGAGGCTACTTGTACACCCCACATTACCATTTCATATTAATAACATCAGGTACAACAGGCTCTTTCCAGAGGTGCCCAGAGCAATTGCTCAGGCTGTGAAAATGATGCCATCATCTCGCAGCAGTGTCACACTCAAGTTTCTAAGTTAATGCCCCATATTCTGCTTCTCCTCCTCTCCTCCCATGGCAATGTAAAACTGCACTTTGGCATAGCAGAGATAAGAAGTTCACTGGACTTCAGCTTTTTCTACTAAGAGCTCTCAAATCCATTTTACATTTTCTTGTTTCAGGAAAACCAGAGCCACAACAGGCCACCAGCAATTTTAACACTAAAGAAAGCATAAGGCCTTATTACTCCTAGAGTATTATTTACATTACTTCTCTGACTAAACAACTGGGAAGTCTTTTCACTGCAGATATCAAACTTTATCTGGCTGAAAATGTTCTTATCAAGTAGTAACTGATCAAGGTCTGTACTCCTCATGCCTGAGGGCACACTCCCAGAACTCCTTCCATCCTCAGCGTTCTACCACTACTGTAATGATGGAAGTTAAATTAAGGTATCTTGTTCTCAACTAACAGGAAAATTAGAATTAATCTTAACTGGACATATTCTTGGTATTATTTCTTTCCAATTTAGTCAAACAAATACACCAGCTAGACACAAATTCAGAAGACAGGAGGGGTTTGCAATACTGTACTTATTTTCTTTGGCATTACCAGGCCTGTCAGACATCAGCCCTGCTACCTGAAAGGGAAGTTCTTGCTAAGTACCTCTTTTACATAGTTTTCAAGCATGATCACTTACTGCAAACCTAAGTAGAAGGCAAGATTTCCCAACACCGGAGTCTCCAATCAGAAGTAGCTTGAATAAATAGTCACTGCAGAAGGAAAAAAAAATTAGGTCACTTAATGAAAAACACTGTCAAGAATGAAGTCCCTTACAGCCAGTATATTATGACTTTTGAGAAGGGTAAATTAATTCACTACTAGGGAAGTCACCGACAACTCCAAGCTCCTCTATTCAGTTTAGACACAATTTACTTGGTAAGGGTAGATGCTGTGAACACAGAATTTTTGGGTGGAACTGTGCCTTTCTAGGAAGTTACTCTGGGGATAGTGGTGGGACTATGAGCAGGAGTACCACAGTCCTAGCCCAGCCCTTTCTGGTCTAGCTGAGATGAAAATCATGCTTTGCAATTGAGTGCAACCCCCCTGGGTAACTCAAATAACACACAGGTGGTGGTAACAGCCTGCTGCCCTCCAGGGCCATTATCTTTGCTTCTCTAGACTCAGAGGTTTGATTCCACTGCCCAGGTTCACCAACACCAAGTAGCTGCCAAACCCAACCATTTCTTTCATCAGTTCAAGTTACCCATATTTACTTTCCAGCAGAATGAAACAGCACAATATGCAATTTAAATATACAAATGAACACCAAAGTGTAGTGGCCTGTTAAAGCAAAAACCCACCTTCCACAACAGACTATGAGCAGTGACCAATACCACACCTGCATTCCAGCAATTAAAGCAAAGCTCAAGTAATTTCCAGATTAGGATACATCGCTGGGGGATGTCAGGTGTGATATTAGTAATTCTCAAGACACACTGGAAGAATTGGCAAATCTTTTGCTTAATGTTGAGTCTTCCCAACATTAAAGAATAAGCGCAGTGTCACCGACCAACCTAGATTTACACTTCAAAGAGTAGTGAAGATTTCACTGTTGGCAAAATATGAGTTTTTGTGTTAGTCCTAAGACTAATGGGGAAATTTCCTGCTAGAGAACAAGTAGCAGGGGAAAAACAACAACCCACCACTTACACAAGTTATTTTGCTTCTCAAGTACTACACTAACTCATTCTCAGTTGACAACTCTTCAGCCCTGTAGTGGCTAGGATTGAGTCCTCTTCTCACTTATCCACAACAGTTTAACAGCCATATTTTTATGCCCACTTAAGCAAGGTGAGTAAAAATTAAGCGTATATAAAATGCCTGAAGTCAACTGTCCCCACCTACTATTCCCTAGAATGGACAGTGCCTCTGGCTGGCAGGAATCCAGCCAGGAAACTGCATCCATCCCCAGCTGATAACAGCCAAGCAGATGGCCAACCACGGCTTTTCACCACTCCTCTGCTCAAGTGCCTCTCACCTGGCTGGGCCCAGGCTGCAGAACACACCCAGTTGAAACCTCCAGTCTCTGCACCACTACAGAGGAGTCACAAGTGCTAAAGGTAGCAACTAATAACCTAAACTTTAAAAATGCAACCTTCCCTCACAGTGTACAGCTGAAAGCACCAAAAGCATTAAAAAAAAAAAAAAAAATCTAAGTCAAAGAATACCAAGCAGTTTAGAGGCACAGAATTCACTACTCCAGCTGTCAAGTCATGTACTAACACAAGGCAAGATGGTTTTAGGAGAATGACAATTAACCCAAACTGTTCAGGGGACATAGCTACATTACCCCATCCCACCATCTATCTCAACAGATTCAAGATGGCTGAAGCACTATTACAGATCAAAAGGCTTCTCACCCCCAATAATAGTTTGGCCCCCAAGAGCAGCAGAAACTCTGTGACCTGGAGACCAAGGCAAAGTACAAGGGCTCCAGGACCTGGTCCACTGTTACACCTATGCCTTCTTTCCCCACCACTGTGCCACAGCTTTCACACAGCTCCTTCCAACTCCAGGAGGAAGTCTGGGTTGTTCAGTTCCCTACAAACACAGAATTTTCAGCAATCCTGAAGTCAAATTATTACTTACAGCTTGCAGCACATTATAATTCCCTTGAGAATATTAACACATGAACATTACCACTATATTGTCTTCACTAAAATAAGTGGGGGAAAAAGTAACTCCTTCCTGGTATAGGTAAGGCTACAGCTATAAGTCTGAGATTCACTTAAAAACCTCCACTTGCTTCCAAGAGTAATTCAGGTTTCTCCAGGCCCCAAACATCCCTCGGTTGTTACTCTGTGCTAAGAGCAGCTCCCAGCCCAACCTACCCATTAAATCTCTTACTCTTCAGATGCAAACAAGAACTGTAACAGTGTGTACACAGAACTAATGTTAAGCTAACACAACAAGAACTCAGAAGCCTTAAATACTTTGATATCTTTGCTATTTGGATGTCCCCTGACTTAGGGCTTCAGTATTTCCAGAACCACAGGCTCATATAGTGGCCTTAAGCCACCTGCCTCACCCCCATCAATGCCAGGGCCAGCACCAGTCCAGCTGCAGCACAGCTGGAAACAGCCTTTACTGAGTTAGCCCTGTCTCTGACCTTAGAACTGGGTGTTGTGTCACAAAAACCTAGTTTTGGCAGTTAAGCCTTTCATCAATTTAGGAATAATAGAAGTAGAACTTTTAGAACTTAGGGTTTTAATTTTTTTAAACAATCCATATTCCAATACTATAGTGCCTTGCTGTCCATACACAGCTTACAGCTTTAAAAGGTACAGCTTCAAAGACCCTTTAAAATACAGCAGGTGCCTATACGGGGCCATGAGAACCAAATGTGTGGTTAGACAGAGTGTGATGCTTGAGACAGCTCTTGGATACAGCAAGAGTTTAAATAAAATAAAACAAGCTACAAAAATTTGCAGAAACCTATTTCTAGACTGAACTACACCAACAGAATATTTGGGTAAAGGGGTTCAACTGCAGCAATGCATCCAACAAGCCACACAGGTTATTTGGTATTTACTCCCCAAGAGCCACACAAACATTTCTGAAGCCACTGAATTTTTCTCTTTAAACCTGAAGACTTAAAAATTCATCAGCTCCTCCAGTTTAGGGAGCCTTCCTAAAGCTGGCTGAGCTATGCAGCACAGCCTTCTCCACACTCCTTGGGAGACAGTGGGAATTCAGGTTAATCATTCAATTATTTCTCACCATTTACATAAGGCAGTCATACTTGGGACATTTAAAAGAGCACACTGGAAGAGCATGTGCAGCAAGGCAGGTGGGTACAGTGAGTAAGACGGAGGCTTTCAAATCCTCCCCATAACTTCCGCTTGCCAGAGAGATAAAGGACAAAGATGTTAAATTTAACTGCCTCTTGCCAAAAAAATTTTAAAAAAAGGCACCTCCAAAACAGCCCTGTTGATGTTTTGAGCAGTGCAGCATCCTCCTGATACACACACATCCCACGTCAGCGAGTTCAGCAGAAAACCAGGAAATCAAGTTTAGGACAGACCTGGCCAAAGCTGTGTGGAACAAGGGACCTGTGGGCCTTTACGATACTGTTGTTTATATAAAGGAGGCATGTGGGGATTTTTTAAATGCCAGGAAGGTTTTGTGCCAAAACAGACAAGGCTAGGTAGTCATCTGTCTGCAACAAGAACTGCTGCAATTGGCTTTAATCACTGATGTCAGCTGCAAGTTTACAGTAAAGAGGTACTCAAGGCACCTCAATCCCCAGTCTTTGTTCTACCACCCCAGAAATTTTAAAGAGGAGCATCACTGTCACTCTGATTACACACTGTTTGTGTAAGTAAACAGAATCCAGAAGACACAATGCCACTTTGCATGGCAGATTGCTGTTTAGAAAGCTTAGAACACAAACAATTTCAGATGATTCCATCAAACCCAGGAGCTGTCACTCAATTGTCATCTACTAACCACCATCACAAAAGACTGAAACCCACCTCAGTGGTATTTCCAAACACTTCTAAAGAACACAAAAAGAACCCCACCAAGATTTACTCCAAAACCCACTGAGTTTCCTCATCTGCGCTTGAGGGTATCTAGAACAAGATCCAGACAGAACAGGGATCAAGATTAACTCCTGATACAAACCTGGCTGTTACGGAGAGTGCACCCACCAGTGTGTTTATGCTAGTCAGCCTATTACAAGCAAGCTGCAGAAAGGGAGGAAATGCTGAACCTGACATGATCTAGTCACAGCAAAGTCAATATTGACATTTTGCTCATTTAAACACCAGCAGGGAGAGAGGAACACAGAGGGAATACATCCCAGTGCTTGGTGGGCAGATGTTTTCATAATTTAGCTTCCAAACACTAATTTTAGTATCTCATCCACTCTTCTTCAGCTTCTTCACTCAATGAAAAAAACTAATGGCCCCTAGGCTGTCCCACAACCCTGAAGTTTCAAGGAAGCTCTCAGAAGCACATCTCCCCTTCAAATCTTTGCATGAGCAGGATCTAACCCTGTAGCTTTATCAGGAAAGCTGAAGGAAGTAGGTCTTTAGTTAGGGATTTTAACTAGCTACCCCACTGACTTCTGATGGGAGTTCTGGCATGCCCAGGAGAGAGGATTTGGGGCTGCAGCCTGATCTGAAGCTGTGACAGGGAAGTGAAAATGTGTTACATTATAGGCAAGACACTTCTGAAAGGCCAAATGGATGTATCTGTTACAGGGAACTAGGAGGAATAATGTCATAATCCTTTAAATCATCTTCCTGTTTTAACACGGATCCAAGTACACACAGTGTACACACAGTGACAGGTATTTTCTGTCCGTCTCACCACACCCTTCCCATCTCCTCCCCTCATCCTGCTGACGCCACCCTCTCAGGAAGTGGCAATTTAACACTACCAGTTAATCTCAAACTACAGCTTTTCCTCTTTGTTTCACTTTCAAGAACTCAGCTGTGCTCACCACCAGGAACAAGCACTCTTCACTGAGAATGAGTCTCTCTCAAAACATTGGCCTCAGCATTCAGTACCACATGGCAAGGAACTAAACTCTGCATCAGTCTAGAGAGCCGAGAGACTGCAAGAAAGGAAAAAAAAAATCTATGGAAAAAGCCCCCTCCAACTCATTTTTTTAGTGGTCTAACACTCTGCAGGCAGTCAAAACTCAGCAGTCTGCAAGGTAAATTTTTTAACTCTTGAGAGCCGTTAGGACCACAGGGGCACCAGCAGTTTGTTGGGTTTTCATCCACTGCCCACCTACAGCTACTGTTTCGGTGTTTTCCAAGGCTACACGAGCAAGTTTGTGATGTAATCTTGCCAAGATGTAACTCGAGTTCCTGGCTGTACCTCCTGGTTGTCACCAACTCCCTCACTAGCCGATGACTACTTGTTTGCTCCTCAGGTGATTTTAACAGACTCAGAATGTTTGCAACCAAGCCCACTGACATAAGTGGAGAGCACAGGAGCCACGGCCACAGGAATCGGGAGCCTCAGCTGTGTGGAAAAGTGAGCTGTGAAACCAAAATTGTGGGTGTCTTCCAAGAACAGAGTCCACCGATATCCAGAGCAGCAACGCCACACCACACATGCATTTCAGTACCAGAGCCACTCCAGTAGCATCAGATGGGACAGTGGCTTCACCAAACTGGGGTGCCAGCAAAGCCAGCACCTGCGAAAGGATCTTGAACGCACCCTACAATGCTAAAGAGTTGGGAGTGCAGCAGCTGATTTTTGAAGCGCTTTCTAAACTGAGTCCCTCCTCTTATTCACTCAAAAAAGCCTTGAGCAAAATAAAGTTTATTGTTTCGGATAGCTTGGTGGGCACGACATATGTCCCCGAGTTTCGAGAACACCCCTGAGCAGAGCGCTCAGACAGCCGGACTCCCGAGCAGGCCAACTAAAGAAAAAGGTCGCGCTCACACAACGACCCTCCCAAAAACCCCTTGTGTCATCACCAGGTTTTCTAGGCAAGTACTATTTCAGCTCGAAATAGCCCCAAGAACGTTTCATTATCAAGTCACAGCGTTGCAAAATCTACATAGGCAAGAAGTGTTTTGCAAGAGCCATGTGACACACACATGACTTGCAGCTAAAGCGAAGGGTGGACCCCTGGCTCCGGAGCCGCCACCGGCCGGGGGATCGGCATTCACTGGGCGCCGGTGTGCCCCCGGTCACTTGTTGGAGTCAAGGCCCCGATGTACATTCCCGAGGTTCGGGAAAATCGCCGTCGGCTGCGCCCCACGGCGCTGCCGGGCCGCTGGGGCGGCGGATGTCGGCTCCCAGCGGGGCCACCATTAACCCCCCATGGCCCCGCCGGGACCCACCCCCGGGCGGCCGCGCTACCTCCCGCCCCCCCACCCCTCCTCCTCTCCCGCCGCCGCTCGGGCCCGGGCGCGGCTCCGCGGGGACAGGGGGGGGCTCGGGCCCTCGGACCCGCGGGTCCAGCGCGGTCTCCCCGCGCCTCGCGGCGTTCCCAGCGCGGCCCCGGGGCCGCTCCGTCCCGCACTCACTATTCGGGGTTCATGCTGGACATGTCCGTGGGGCCCGCGGCCCGAGGGACGGCGAGCGCGCTGTGAGGGGGCGGTGCGGCGGCACCTCCCGCCGCCCAGGCAGGCGCTCCGCGGTGCGCTGGTCCGAGGGAGCCGCGATCGCCCGGCGCTCGGCTCGGCCCGTCCGCCCGCGCCCGCTCCGCGGCCTCCGCGCTGCGCCTCAGCCCAAAATGGCCGCCGGAGCCCGACCAGGAAACGGGGCGGTCGCTCGCCGAGCAGCGCTTACATGGCCGGGGGGCGGTCGAGGGGCGCGACGGGAAACCGAGTCCGCGCCACCGTCGCCGCCCTGCCGCGCCCCCTCCTGCGGACTCGCTCTCCCGGCAGCCCCTGCGGCGGCGGCGGCGCATGCGCACTAGCCGGCCTTTCTTCCCTCGGCCCCGTCGGCTCGGAGCGGCGGCCGGTGCCGCTGATTGGCCGGGAGGCGCCGGCCGGCGGTGACGTCAGCGGGCAGACGTGGCAGCTCGGGCGAGTCAGCGCGCGGGCGGGGCGCGGGCGGGGCCTCGGCGCGCGAGGCGGGGCGGGGCGGGGTCGCACTCGGGCTCCATCCCGGGCTCCATCCCTCCTTCCTTCCATCGCTCCTTCAGTTCCGGGCTCCATCCCTTCCTCCATCTCTGCCTACAGCCCTCGCTCCATCCCGGTGCGGCCCGGGCAGGGCCTTATCTCTCCCGGTGGCTCCCTTTCCTCCGCGCCGAGCGGGCGACAAGGCGACCCCCAGCCCGGCGCGGGCCCCGGCGGGGTCTGACACCCGCGGCCCGGTCGGAGTGTCGGTGTCTCAGCAGGGCCTGTGCCCGGGGCCGTGCGAGCGCCCGGGGAGGCAGCCCCGGAGGGGACAGGGTGCGGGCCGTGGCACCCCGGGATGCGGCAGGAAAGGGAGACCTCGCTCCGCCGCCTGTTCAGCCTCTCCCCTCCGTGCCGGCTGAGGGGAGCCATGGAGGCTTCGCGCTGGGCGTGGGAAGCGCAGGGGTGGCCGGCGGTGCAGCTGCATCTGGAGCAGCACAGGGCATCTTTAGTCCCTCTAAGGCCTGTGTTCTTCGCATGCATTAATAAGACACTGGCCCTTTTTACACTGCCGTTGCATCTTTTATCAAATATCTTTACAAGCACTAGTCAGTCCCATTTCACAACGTTCTTTGGGCACAGTAAATATTTCTACGCTCTCCTTACTGCTGGGAAATGGACATGGAGAGACTGGCACAGGCCTGGGATCTCAGAGCAAGCAACCTGTTAAAGCTGGAAGAATTCACAGTACAGGAGCCTAGTTTTCTGGTCAACCATTTTTAACAAAGTCTCACTGAATATCAAATTATATTGCTGACACTTTAGTTGTCCATGTTCAGAGGTTTGTTCCTAGCAAAGCCCTGGCCTTTTCAACAGCATCCATGAGAGCACAAGTGCTGCAATGCTACACATCATTCCCGACTCGAACACAGGGCACTGCTAAACCTTACAAGTCTTAACAGCTCCTTGTAATCAGCTCGGGAATTTAAATCCCCACTAAATACACATTATCCGACATTATTTCATTACAAAGGGCATAGTATAATACTCTGACCAAAGTTTCTCTTCCAACCAGCTCAAAGGACAGGAGGAACAATCTGCAAGTGGACTGTGAGATCACTGAAATGTCCCGTGCAGGGGAATGTGTGCAGGACTTGTGCTACTGGGAGGTGTTACTGCAGACATCTCAGTGCTAAGTGTGTTCCATGCCGAGGGACTACTGAAATAACCAACAGGAATGGGTGTCTTTCACTGGGACAGCATCAGAATAGAGCTGAAGCCCCAGAGGAACTGAAATTGCAGTCTTGTCCCTTTTTCTCCCCACAATAAGATGAAGAAAAGCCACTCGTGCTCTGCACATCTTTGAGGTTTTAGTTACATTCAGTTCCTTACAAAAAGTCGATAAACTGTGCTGACTGTAATAGGAAATACTGAGCACTGGTTACACAGGGTTTTAGTTTCCTCTGTTCCACTGCTGGTTAAGTAACATAATCTGCAGTTGAATCTACCACATAACTTGCTGTACGTACTGTTGTTTCTGCGGGGGCCATGGCTGAAGTTTCCACTTCCCTTTCTCTATTACTTTGTGTATCTGTGAAACAGTGCCCATTTTGTTTGATGTTTGTCATCACGAATCCAATGAATCCTCTCTGCTCTCCTCTCTGCTACAGTACTTCTCTTGAGGCACTCCAGGGAAGGTGACCAGATGTGCAGGAATACCCCAGATGACAAACTTCATTTAGCAGACAGCAATTTGTTCTCTGCTGAATACAAAAATTGGCTTTGCAGGGACATTTTTAACATTTGTGCTTTTATTTTCCTTTACCCCAGTGAAACAAAAAAGCTCCAACCACCCCAATTCCTTACTCTGTTGGGAGGAATAATGTTCTGCCACATACGGCACTGCATAAATGCACCCAGCCAAGTCAGACTAGACACAGGGACAAACCAACACCAGCACCGGCTAACTATGAAATTGCAAATTAGATTTACTTCTGAAGTAGGGCACAGGTTAATAAGAGTTTGGGAAGCTGTTTCATCTCAGAGAAATAACAGCTTCCATGTCTAAAAGCGTATTTAATCTGTGTGACTGTCCGGGTAGTGTGGCAGCCATAGCAACCCCTGGCTGCAGGGTGTAAGGGCAGAAGGAGAAGTGAGTGTCCTCCAGCTCTGCGGGAGGTGCAGGGGGCGGTTTCTGCTGGTCGTGTGTCAGGCTGAGGTCACCTGCTGCTGTGGTGTCACCTGCTGCTGTGGTGTTACCATCTGCAGCTGAGTGTCTGCTGCTGTACCCATCTGACTGGATGAACAGGCTCAGGACCCCTGCCTGGTCTCTATCTGGGATCGCAGCGATGATTTACAGCCCTCTATCACATTCTGTCCTGTCCCTCCTCCTGCCTTCAGGGCTTATTTGAGGTTTGTCTTGCACACCACAAACCTCTGGATGGTCAGAGGGGCCTCACTTGTCTCTTGCTAACAGGAGCGTAATGCAGGGAGCAGTATCAGATGCCAGTTAGGTGAATATTATTCATATACCTTCAGGGCTGAATTCTGCCTGTGAAAATAGAGGTTTATTTTATCCTGTTAGTGAAATCAGCTGCAGAATTTCCTTCAGCTTGGGTTATAGAGCTCTACCAGAGCAGCTGAGGAAAAGCCTTGAGCACAGACTGGCTTGACCTGTAACCAACTTCCTCAGTCCTGTCCACCCTGGGGCAGCATCCTGACCCACTAACTCGTGTTTTTGAGTTTGTACTCTGCTGGTTCCTGGTTCCACTCAGATGATCTGCGCTCCCCTGCTCCATCTCTCTCCTCCCCAGGCCACAAAAGACCTGTGCCAGAGGAGCTCTGGCATGAAGGGACAGGAGGACAGAGGATGGGAGAGAGAGAGAAAGCAAGCTGCAGTGGCTGCAGTCAGGTGTAAAAGGGGAAAGGAAGGAGCAAAAGCAGCACAGATGATGGAGGAGGAATGTCACAGCTGCAGGAGCTCAGGTTTTGCATTGCATTATGGATCCCCCATTCCCCCCTGCCATGGGGCTGTCGGTGGGACTGGGATGGGACTGCCTGCAGAGAGCAGTGACCTGCACAGGATCCATTCTGCCGTCCTCTTCTGCTCTTATTTTTTATAAAATCATCCATATTTTTAAACTATATAACCACACCTCACAGTCACAGGGCAAAGGAAGGTTTCCGGTCTGCACTCTGCCACTCTACTGCAATTTTACCCTGAAAATGTCTTTCTTTCCCCTCCGTAACAGTTCTTGAACCAAAGGTAGGAGGAATCGGGCTCCTGACCCAGAACTGCCTTCCCATAAAGCTGTCATGTCAGCACAGCAGTGTTCAGAAATCATTTGCCCCCTGCTGGGTTCTTTTCCCCAGACTATGTATAAAATCTGAAAAAAAAAAGGAAAAAAAAATATAGGTATTTATTTGCCCTCCTGCCTTCCTCTGCCCTTCCTTTCCCTTCCCCCTTCTCAGTGTCTGGTCCATGGGGTGGGAAGGCTGATAGATGCCCAGCAGCCTTGGAAGAAGGTCAGGCACCAGGAACACAACATTGTGAGTGGCTGTTTGGATACTGGGAGTGCTGGGGAACAAACACTGATTTCAGCTTATCAATAGCAGTGTGTCTCTCTCGCCTTGCTCACAGTCCTCCCATGTGCATAATATCTCTGCACGACTTGTCAGCTACGGGTGTTTTTTAGACAATATAACCAGGCCATTTCAGATGTGTTGGCAGCACACCTAAAATGGTGTCAACAAATTCTTCCTACTAATTCTTGGTTTAGGAGGTAAAGGGCAAGGGAGAAGTGAGTTGCTGATGGACCCGTGGTACCACTGGGAGGGAAAGTGCAAGTGTACCCACATACAGATGTAGGAAGATGGCAGAAAAATAATCATGGAGAGGAAAATGGTGGTCTGGAACTGTTTAACAGAGCTGGTCCACTGTCACACATTGCTTAAGGGAACTTACTGGTCTGGAATAACCAGGAACCAGCTGATGTCCAGCTCTACCTCTCACTTTGGCTGGACATCTGGCCTGTGCTTTCACATCCTACAGTGAGGGGAATGGAGCTCAAGGTCTCACATTGGTCCCAATCACAGGCAGGACATAAGAGGTACAGGCAGGTGGAATGTCAAGAGCACTTGGATGTGAAGTGATAGCAGGATGCTCAGGGAGCAGATGCCCAAAACCTGGTGAGCTAAATCTCTTTTGGGAAACTCCTAGAAGGAGTTCTAGCATCTTGTTCTAGTTCCTTTCTTCAAGCCTAGTTTGCTTCAGTGTTGCTGTGAGCACACTGGAGTTTTTAGGGCAACTGTCACATAAATTTGAAGTAGAAAATTATGTTGAGCAGGACATGAAACACTGTAATAAGCAGGTTACCTATTAACTTTGATATCTTTCTTTTTTACTTTACACTGTTGCCACGCTTCAGATCTTGATTTCACAATATTTTGCAAAACTGACAATACCACATTTTGTTTTGTATGAGTAGCTATGGAGGAAGCAGAGGGGTTTGGGAGCTGGGGCTTCTGGGACACAAGCCTCTGGAAGTAGGGTAATATTGCCAGCTTAGGACAACAACTGAACGGATTTGCTAAAATCATGGGAAAAAAGAAGGTTGGAAGAGACTCCAAGAGATGATCTAGTCAGTTCCTCTGCTTCAGCTGCATCTATTTGAATCTCAATAGTGATATTCTTGAAAACGTCCAGATATGACAATTCCACTGTTCCCACAGGCTGTTTATGACAGCACCCACAAGAAAGGTAAAAAAAGCTCACTGCTAAAATGATTCCAAGGATAAATTAAGCAACTTAGGCTTTTACTTAAGGTTGCTGGCAAATTCAGTACACTTTACTTCATCTGTTATATCCTGGGCATCTTTTCATAATCTTCAGTGCCACAAGCAATAAAGGAGACAGAGCTCGAGCTAATATGCTGAGTTTCTGCAGCTCTGTGCCAGCTGAGGATCTGGTCTGTTTGTTTTTATAATGGCAGCTCTCTCTCTGGACCACAAGGAGGTTGGACTTTGAGGGTGCTCTCTCCTGATGTCCTGCTCACAGCACTCATCTCCTTCTAGCAAATGAGCCCTTTGTTCCTGCTGCAGACCTTGGTTCACCTCCTCACAGACATCAGGGCAGAGTCCTGCGAGAAAGCACACTTGAAAAGGGCCCAGAAACATAAGGTTTGCTGAAGTGGGGGTCAGAGTACTCCCTGCAGGTACTGCCCAGGGCTATCTTCTCCCTCTGACTCACGAATTTTGCAACACAGTGGAGATAGCAGGGTAGTGCTCCCTGGAATTTGGCCGCTCTGCTCTTTGCCTAGGTATGTGTTTGCTTAAGAGTTCAATCCATCAACCAATTACCATCCAAATGCTCTGGCACGTCCTCACCCAGCTGGGCTGGCATCTCCCTGCCTGGCACCGGATGTTATTGAACACTGACATTGATTTAATACTGAAGGTTGTTTTATTGGGTTTTGTAGGTGGCTTTGATGCCGGAGTTCTGGCAGGCAGTTTGAACCCTGGTAAGCTGAAAAGCTTGTATGTTCTTACACATGTGCATGGCATTCAGAAGTGGAAAAAGGATACATTTCTAATGAAAAGCAGCAAATTAAATCAATGGCTGTATTTTCTTTCAGCTTTCATTCTACTGTCACACCCCTTTTCTTCCCTATCAGCTTTTGTGCCACCAGGCTCTCCTCTGACCTCTTCCTCTTTCAAAAACTTTCTTCTCAATTTATCTTTGCTCACAATCCTCCTGTGTTTGCTCATCCTTTTTACACACCTGCCTTGCCCAGCATCTTCCATACATTCTGTATTGCACACTTTCAGGGGCCTGCAACATGTCATTCAACAATAGAATGCCTCTCTTATTTCATGGCCTGACATTGACAATATAATTTCACACTTTCCATTATCTAAATTTTGAATCTCTTAGTGCTTTTTTCATCTTCTTTGGCCCTTGGAATTTGTCCTCACTGTATCCCATCTATCCCTTAGAATCTCCATCTGACTTGGTTTGGGGCATTCATGAGCAGGCTTGTGACACTGCTTGCACATGCATGTACAATTTAGCTGTCAGGGGATGCATGTGCAATTTAGTGTCAGGAGAGAGAGTCTCAGACCTCTGTAATGACATTTGGGTCTGGAACTGCATTATTAGACCATGTTCTGGAATTATCTGTTTCCATGGTGGCTGCAAATGCAGGAAGGAGGAGCCACCTCCCACACTCCCCAGGAACAAATGCCTATCTTCAAGAGGAAAGGACAAGTAACTTTTGCCAAGCTCCACAGGCACTTTCCTCTCCCCACAGCATTAATCTGGAGTCCTGCCAAGGCAATGGTTGGACACACAGTTTGGGAAATACTGTTACAGCTCAAAGATGCAGCACTAACTAGAGACACTCAAGACACAGAACATGCTGTTCAGGACTTGGGCCCCCACAGCCTTGCAAGCAAAGGAGTCTTTCTGAAAACTCTCAAAATTCTTTCTTACAACTCTGTTTTTCTTGTCCATACTTTCTTTTCAGTTTCTTGATATATTTCTTGCTTTAAAATGGCAATAGAGGGGAAAAAAAAGCAGGCAACAAGGCCACATAGTCTACCCAAAGTCCTGAATGAAACCTCTCTGTGATGTTGTATCTTTCTGTAAACAGGTACATTTCAACTCAAGAGTTTTACTTTGTTAAGTATTATGGGATTTGGGGAGATTTGAAAATAAGCTTACATAATTGGTTTATCCTATCAGTAATGTTGATAGCTGCATACCTTCGTTGGCCGGCAGACTAAACTTTGAGTCGTCGTACACTAAATTAAACTAACAACCAACAAAAAACCACATGGGATTCATCTGTTATTATTGTTATTCTGCACCAATACTTAAATGTAACAAGAGCTCAAGGTAAAAAGCTCATGCTCTGGTTCAATTAAGAGACTGAAATGCCTTAATCTTCACCCTAACACAGGCCAGAAAGAACTAAGTGAGGTTAGCTTACAGGCCTCTCAGTGATAACCTTTATTTAAAATCCTCCTGATGTCTGTTCAGGATTAGGCATCATCCCTATTATTTCAAACAGAAGCTCATCATCTCTAACATATGAGGTTACACTGCTACAGTCCTGTGAGGAACATGGTACAGATCAGTCTAACAAGTCTTTGAAAAAGCAGAGAATTGTCTTTGAATGGTGAAATAATGTGATTTTTGGTAGTAGATTTTGAAAAAAAAAATTAAAAAGGCTTCATTCCACTTAAAGCATTAATCAGTGAATTCAAGAGGTAAAACTGTTCATAGTGGTAAAGCCCGTATGAAAAGCAAGCATTCAGTGGGTCCACAAATAGTAAGGAACTCAGCCTCTGCTTTACTGAGAGAGGTACACCTCTAGGCTTCAACAAACAGGCAACACGTCCTATTTTACACAACTTACCACCTGCAAATTTTGATGACCCATCTGTGAGTGAAAATGAGTCCAGACAGGAAATCTTTACCTGAATTGCACAAAGCCAAAATTATGAAATTACACCCAGGATTCAGCAAAGTGTGGAAAATTTCCCATGAAATTCAAAGTTTTAATGATTAGTTGAATGTGTTTTCCTTCTCTCAATTTCTTTTTCTCTTCTTCCTCTCTCTCTACACCTCCCCTTTTTCTTTCTGATTTTTTAATTTTTTTTTTAAAGATTGCACTGTGCCTGCACTGACTTGGTACACCTATCCATACTATTTAGACATGCACAACCTAAATAAAGCAAGAAACTCTTAAATTCCATAGAGATGTTTCATTTTCAAGCTAAGAGGCAGCAACATTTAATTACTAGCAGGCTAATCCTGCAATCATCACTCACCACAACCACTCAACACATGGAAGGGTTCTAAATTGATTCTAAATAGCACTGTGTAATGACTGACAAACATGAAAAACAAACAAACAAAAGAGCAAACCTGTGCAGATATAGGACACACTCTGAGATGTGGTGGAAAAGCATGAATTAAGATTAAAATATCCACAGTGGCAGGTAATTTAGATCTAGTTTGATTTCCAGGTATACCAGAATATTTCTCCCAAATCTCAAAGGGAGCTTACCACACCTATTAGTCATGTATGGATTTTTTTGCATGAGGTATTCTTCCATGGCTGGGAGGGTAGCTGCACTAATTCATCAATACGATCCTTTTCATGAGACCAACCACAGTATGGATTAGCACTGATGAAGCAGCTCCCCAGTTTCTTCCTAAAAGCAGGCAAAAGGAAAGAGAACAGGTGTAATTTCAGGAGCTATAAATTCACCATTACCTATTTACATTCCATTTGCTATTGTGAAAAAGAATTACAAATAATATTATTTGAGATAAGGTGCTGAAATTATTTATTCTTTTTGCCTTAAGAAAAAAAGCTTTTCAAAGATCAAGTAATTCATAGTTAAATGCAATTCATAGTTAAATGCAATCACTCCCTACACGCTGCGTGCCTTGCCTATATTCATTAACTAATGAGATTCCTTTTGCACCATGCAAAAATGGGCGACATTTTGAGTACATGAGATGAACTATTTAAATATTCCTGTTTCTTAACACAGTACTGCCCCATGTAATATGCATTCCATATCCAGGCTTTTATGTCCAAATACAAAATCTGCTAAAATACATGTTTGAAAAGACATAGCAATATCATACCTAGCATCAAGAGCATCAAAATGTCATGTGGGGCAGAAAGCCACAGAGGCTTATTATGTGTGATGGGATTTGAAGAAAATAAAAATAATCAGGACAATTGCATTTGCTTTCCTCTTTCGTATCCATGAAAGCTCCCCATGGAAGAGATGCAGCACACCAGGGAAAAAGGGTGACAGCTTCCACAGTGGTGACTTTTCACTGCTTTTTTTTGTTCTAATACTCTTGTTCAGAAAGAACAATGGACTACTGTGCTTTCCACCAACACATAATTAACAATATCAGAGATCCCAGCCCTCCTCGTTAATTCAAAACAGTGTCTGATCTTTCCTAGAGTGTGCCCAGTGTAACACGTGGTGAGCTGAATGAGCACCCCGCTCTGACCAGCTGTTTTGAAGGGCACCCACTTCTACAAAACTATAACATACATTCTCCCCCAAATCTTGCTTTGACTAGGCATTCAAAATCGGGCAGGAAAACCATTTGCCCTATTTTAGTGGTTACATTTTATGCTCTTAATCATAAATCTCAAGGATTACAGAGGAGGATGCAGCCTATCTAAAATTAAGAGGACAAGGGGAGACTTCAGTGGCAACATGTACTGTTGCAATGTATGTTGCAGACACTGGAACAGAGAGAGCTGACAGCCCCTGGAACCACTTTGTATTCAGGGATACAACACAACCTGCCACAGATCATTCTTATAAAAGCTGAAGCAATGCATCTTCATTTGCTTTTGGTGGGCAGTCACTGCACATGACAAAAAGAGCTACATGAAACAAGCTGTGGACATGGCATTTAGTCCAGCTATAGCTTTTTCAGTCCTGATAAACCCACTAAACTGAGTCAGAAATGACTCATTCTTCTCCATGGCATTGCTCAGAAGCATTTGGCTGCAGAGAACCAGGATACTGGCCTAAGGTAATGAGATAGGAAAGAGTATTCCAAGAAAGTTCCAAATACACCTTTATGTTTATTGCCATTTTGCCAAATTCAAGCCCATTTCTCCTGCTCACTGGGCTATATCCCAAAGGACTGTCTGGCATGCATCCAGCGAGAGACAGGCCCTGAAAGAGATAACATGGGACACATGCAGTTTGTCTAGTAATATCTATTAAATGTTTGAGGCAAAGTTGATACTAATACCCACTACTTGCTTAATAACTGAGAGTGATAACAGGGAATGACAGGATAAAAACACTGCACTTTGCCCTTCATTGTATCTAGACATGTATGAGAGTCATTCAGTACTTTAGACTCCTTCTTTAGCTGAGCTGAAAGCTAGTTTTTATTATTTTTATTAATTTCATTAATTTTAAACACAAAAGGTGTTCAAGACAGAGCTGACCTGTAGGGAATGATCCTCCTTTTTTATAACAAGAATCCTATTGGCCTTTCCAAACAAAAGGATGGCTCCATTTGGAAACAATGTTCTTAAGAATCCATTTACATTTTTAATTAGTTTATTGTGATAGTTAACAGTTAATTATTAATCGTAGTTAATTATTGCTGTTAACTTTAACTTAAGAAAAAAGAGAATCTATTGATCTAAAATGGAAACTGAACCAATATCATGACTACTTTAGTTTCGTGTTCACTGAAAGAGTAGTAATTGCTGACACAATCTGCTCGTCTGTACTGACATCATCACATCCAGCTCAGATAAAGATGTTTCCCTTTCATCAGAGCAGCACTTGTATGGGCGCTATAATGCTTACAGAAATGTTAATTTGGCAGCAGTTTGCCTTCTAAAGCAAACAAAAGTTGTTGTATATAAAACCTAGGAACTGTGATGCGTTGGTTTCACTTTTGTTTCATAGTTGCAATGCAGCAACCGTGAAGCTGCAGGAGGAGAGGCTCCATCTTGCTGCAATATAGGAGTCTCTGTAGACAAGCTTACAAAATAGGTCTCGCAGGAATATATTCTGATTAAGAAGAGAAGAAAAGCAATATATAGATGGGCTATTAATTTAACTGGATTGGCACAAATATGCCACTTGAGAGGAATCGACTCTTTTTAACCAGAAATATAAATACCAGAGATTTTAAAGGTGTGTCTATTCAAAACTGAAAGAAATATTTATATTTTATCAGAGGGAGGAGTGCCCAAACAAAAAGGAGGCGTTTGAAGTTGGACTTATGAAAATGTATAAATGAGATGTATGAAAGGGAGTAAGGACAAATAGGGAATATCCAAATTTTGTGGGTGTTCAGGATGTTTTGGGAGAGTTTCCTGGTGGGCTGCAATAATGTGCCACCCCTTCAGCACTAAAGGAGATCACATACTGAAAAGACCTGAACTTGTCTAGGTGAAGTTTGAGATAAATGGTGTTCTGCATGCAAAAAGCCACTCCTGTATCAGTCTATATCAACAGCTGGGGAAAAAAGGAAGGACAGGGGAACTTTAAATAGTTTGATTTGATCTAATACATATTAAAAAAAAGCCCTTTTGTTTTCTAAAGAATGCTATTCTACAACTAGATAACAATGGATTGCAAATTACTGGATGTAAAGAGAAAATTTTGATATATTATACTGGCAATTTTTGCTGCCTGCATGAAACAAAAAAAAAAAAAAAGCATCCTTTTATTGACTTTGCAGAATATTATCATATTCTGGCAGAACAAAGTACATCACCTGAGAAACTGTCTCAAAGTGAATGATGTCTTGTATTTCTGCCAATATGAGCTTTAAGGACCAAGTAACAATATTATGTTAAAAACTGCTGGTTGCTATTTGTGTACCAGGCTGTTTCAATACCATGGTGATGAGCATGCTGTTGGTGTCTGGAACAGATGGACAGAACACAAGAGATCTTTGCCTTGATTTTAAGACAAATAGGATTACCTGTTTCATTAATAATGCTACATGAAAGCACAGACAAAAACACAAATATCTCCATCTCTAGTAACTGACAGGAAGAAAAAGACACATGGCACACATCGGATGCCCAAACAATTTACCCTAACTTCCAGGGAGACCAAACCTTTAAATCACTTGTAAAGCCAATGCAGCTGCTTTATGCTGTTTAGAGTGGAAATAAAATTCACCATCTTATTGTCAGCACCAAACTCCTTTGCAGCTCTCTGCAAAGGTGATCCTTTAGGCTGGAGATGAGACAACTGTCTGTGTTCTGCCCAACACCACTGATTCTCTATCTGCTGATTTAAACACCGCTTACAAAGAAGTCATTGCAACAGCTTGCTGTCATTTGAGAAGAGTACTGAAAGCACTATGAGTGACACTTCACATCAATGCTTTGATATGACAAAGAAATAGGGAGAAAAGTACACTTCAATTCCATGATGTTTCTTAAGCCCTACCACCAGCACAGATAGACACTTTATTCTGCACTCTCTTATTCTTTCAAAGAAATGAGGAAGAAAGACCAACAGACAAAAGAAGAAGGACATATTTGCACTCTAGGCTGAGCAGTTCTGTTTAGAATTAAGCCTATGATATTGGGGAAAAAATGATCTCAGGACAATCTCATATACAGTAGAAGATATGATGATGTATACTACTGACAAACTAGTTATGAATGACTGAAAAAGCATTTATGTGGGAAAGAGAACAGACAGAGCACTGAGACCAAAACAATAACAAGTCCTTTCCTATCTCAGTGAAAATCGCAAAGAGGAAACTGGAATCTACTGCTTTCATACAAGAGCTGCCAATTTCCCACTGATATCAGAAGCCAGTGATGTTTGGAAAGGAAACGACCTATTCCTGCGTGGCAAAGTTGGCAGGTGCAGATGGCATGTGAACAAATTTCCCAACCACTGATCGGTTCAGGGCACAAAACAGAAAGTACAAATGGTTTTAAGGACAATAATTTAGTTCCTGCCAGGTCATCCACAGATTCTGAATGCACTTTATTCAACTTGGCCTCCAAAAGTGTTTGAAATAAGGCCACCAACACAGATGAGGTGTCAGACAACTGCAGTGATATATTCCCCTCTCACAAGACACCCAAACAAAATTCTATAAATTTCAATGTCAACAAACACCAGCAAACACTGCAGCACCACAATCATTCAAAGAAATGCAGTGGCAATGCCTTGTCTTTAAATGCAACCATCTGTTAATGCATCCAGAAGTGCTGCTCTGAAGTGGCTGCTGGCTCTGCAGCACTGCCTGGCCCGCAGGCAGCCCAGCAGAACTGTGTCACAGGAGCTGCCAGAGCGAAGCATGACCCGGCTCACGGCTCGTGGCTCAGGATGGAAGGAGGAACAGTCATGAAAAATGCTGAAAGTCTGAGGAAACGAGATTTAGCAGTGTCTGCTGAATGTGTCAAGCAAGGTCAGCGCTGCGGGCAGCTGCTCGCCGTGGCATGCTGGCAGTCAAGCATCAAAGCCTCACAACTAAAAGGAGGAAACTTTCTGCCGTGCTTTAGCTCTTCATTTCCTTTTACCTGCAAATTACACCCACCTACATCTGTCCAAGGAATCACCTCACACCACCACAAGTATAAAGAGATTTTGAATAGGTCCCCGTTCTCTTCTGAAATACAAAACTTGAGAAAATAACAGGAAATAGCAGAGCAAAGATGGTTTCCAAGAAGCACAGAGCCAAATCAGCATTTTGTTCTTAGTGGATAAATTAAAGAATCTCTTCTACTGCTCTGTGGAGCAGAGTGAAATATAGTAGAAAGTCTTATATTGCTGCAGAGCTTTGCATTTTCAAATATTGACTGCATTTTCATTAAGTTCCAGTCACAAAAACAGGTTGGATAAGGTTGTTAAAGTAGTATTAATTTGAAAGCTAAGCAATGATAGCTGCACATACAAGACTACATCCCTTCCTCATTCTGAGGGACGAGTTCCTCTCTCCTGAAATGTGTATCAAAGATGGAGAGAACAAATGATCTTCTGAAGTGCCCGTTTCTCTTTATTGCTTACTGACCATTTGGTGAGAGAAGCTGACTGGAGTTTAGAGGGTGGTTCATTTTACTTTCTCAATTACTTCTATTCAATAAGAAAAGTGAATCTGTGTAATAAGAAAAGCAAAGCTGTGTACAATACCATCATGAGACTCCATCTTTATTGTCTCAGTAATTCAGTCTGTTAATTTTCAGCAGGAAAAGCCCAGACTTTCTATGCTTTGGCACTAAATTTTCAGCCTGGGTTCTAGAAGTTAAACTACACGCTCTTTGTTAGCTTTACTATCCCCGTATCTAGCAGAGGTACTGCTAAATGACTACCAGAAATTGGTCTGAAATGATGAGGTCATAATCCAGGGCATGAAATCAGAGAGTAAAAACCCCTATACTCAAGGCTCTGCCAGCTTCAAGGAGAAAAAAAATGTGGTGAGGAGGAAAGAAAAAAGAAATTAAACAGAAGAATGTCCTGAAGCCTTCAGATTTTCTTAGATATTCACCAGTGAAATCAGTGAAATATTCTTGAGCAACAGTTAATTATTAAGCTGATAATATGCACAATACTACCGAAAGAACACAGAAAAAAGCACTGGAAAAGGTGACCCAAGGTGCTGTGATTTACACTGAACACGTTAAGAGGAAGACCACAGCTGCTTTTGGTATGGTCTGTGCTCTTGGGCACCAGGGTCACACTCTACACAGCCTTTGTGGTTAAATCTTGTCTTCCATGAAACAGACACTTCCAATGCACAGTGCCAGAGAAAGGCTATTCAGGGTAGGATGAACATGTAGTAATACTTCTCATAAGCAGTCTTCCTGTCTCCAAATTCCACAGCCATTTGTTCCTCCTGCAGCCAGGAACACGTATGCATGTCTGCTCCCAAGGTCACACAAACAAATCCCTTCCCCTCACGGAATCAAAAGAACCAGTTTATTTCCCTTCTGTGCTAAGTACAGAGATCACCTCAAACTGCTACTTCAGATTCAGGTAGAAGTAGTAAATAAATTGTTGAAATTAACAGAAAGAAGGCACTTAAGCTCCATGGTATCTAAAGGAGGCCTTGTATTGGAAGACAGCTCCTGTTTCCCATATACCCAGCACTCACAGATGATACACAAGGCTCAGTTCTAACCTGCTGGCAAACACTGTGTGCAGGAAAATGGCCTAAGGAGCCTGAAAACGCACCACTACTGCCCTTCTTGGCCCTGGAATTGATTCAGCTGTTGGCTAAGGTTATGCAAGCACAGATCTGAGCAGTCAAGATACCTGTGCTAGTTTGCAAGGCCAGGACTGCTCAGGCAGGAGGCACTCGAACACCCTGGTCACACCACCTGTACCAGAGTGTTGTGAAAGTCATTTGGCAGGTGTGACACCACCCTGAATTCCTCTCAGAGGGGAATACTGATCTCACCACCTCGGTGTTGTTCAATATTATAAATTGTGATTGTTGAAAGAAGGGCTCATGCTCTGCAAACTGATTGCCTATTAAAATTGGAAAAATAAGGCTGGGAAGGCAGGAATTAAATGCAGAAGTCTGCTATTCCATAGAGTAATATTAGAAATAAAAAAACCCCAGGGAATAGGAATTAATGTCCTCAGATTTAAGAAGTACTTATCCCTGGATAGGAGCTGTGCTGTTAGACACCACATCCTGGGGTCTACTGTACATATAGTTCTTGTAGAAGCTTTATCACTTTCTGGAACCATAAGTAACTGTTTGTTTAGTTGAAATATTTTTCTGTTACAACCCCTACTGAAGGGTACATTTTAACTGAGGATTTCAGTGAGGCAAAGAAGGCTTTTTATCACACCTATCTATACAGATTCTTCCATCCTAGTTATGTCAACAGATATTTTGTATTTGGTGGAAAAACATTTGCACTTGGCTAAGCATCTAGATAAGGCACTTTTGTTTTCTGCAGTCAAGACATATTTTTTTTTTTTTACAGGCAATGACATAATCTACACGAAACCTACCTTTCTTTCTTACCAAGTCTGATACAAGGTACACATTCTCTGTGCAGAATAAAAAGGTGTATATTCTCTGTGTAGAATAAATTTTTAGCTGGTGCTAGTAAACATGAGGTAGGTTATTCAAGCCCATGCCCGGAGCTAAATGAAATTTTCAGAGACAGAGAGGACATGCGCACAGCTATTTATTCAGAACACCACTTCTGATAGTTTCCTCTTTTATTTTCCATCTAAGCTTTTGTGGTTTTTTCCCTGAGACAAAAGCATAGCTTGCCACTACCGGGCATTTCAGCTACATGTTCTTAAATAGTCAAAGGAGGATTATTTTTCAAGTCAACCAAAGCACTAGCAAAACAATGGAGTTCTTACGTACTGAGATGAAGATCAAAGATGAAGATGTTGATAAGAACTACAGGAAATTATTCTGGTTCACAAAATGTGCCTATTAAACTTGACCTACATGTTCAGGTAGATTGCTTTGTGCACCTATTACTGGATTTTGTTTTCTCATTCATCCCCACTAGACAAATATGTATAATTTTGGAATGACTAACAGGTTAAGCAAAATTAATCATATCAGTACTACTGACCTAAGAAACAGTTAAAAAAAGGTAATCTACATATAGATATAGACCAACTCCTGAAATTATAGGATATTTTCACCTAATAAATAACCAAGTTCCAAATAAATGCCAACAAACCCCCACAAGAATAAAATGTTGTAAACCTATAACTCAGTTCTCCATAAAACAGGGCTGTGAGATGAAAGCAGGTTTAAGTGTAGAAAGCTGCTTCTATTTACCCTTTCTATGTCCCAATGAGGTGACCTTGCCAGTGCTGGAAATCACCAAATATGAAGGAAGTGCCTTTTTCAACTGTTCTGATTTCTTAAGGAAAAAAAGGCCTTTGTCATCATATTTTGTGTATGAGTGCCTATTCTGCTGTCTTCACTTCCTCTTAGAGTAACTTTTGAATCCAGTGCTGATTTTCAACTAAATCTGAAAATGAATCATAGTTTTCAAGACACAAAATCATCCCAAGTTTAGTGAAAGTAGGCAGCCAGCAGGGAAGAAGAGGAGATCCAGATGGTGTCTCCAGCCATGGAAAAGAGTGTAGCAAAAGCCTCATTCTTACCAGGCATCAGATGATCCATCTAAGACTAAGACCATACAGGCCAGGGGAAAAACTTGCATGAGGCACGAATCCATTGGAAACCAGGCTTCACTGATTCCATTACTCATGGACTTCTTGTTAATTTCTCTTAGATTTTTCTACTGTACCCGGGGTTAGGGTTGCCCAAATATCTGCTCATGCTATTCATAGTCCAAGCTATACTCTCAGAGTAGATCTCCTTAGTGCCCCAAACCACTAAATAATTCTTAAAACACCATTTCCACATATCTACATTTTTTCTCGGGCTTAAGAAACCATTTTCAAGTGGCCCTATTGAAAATGTGATTCTATTCGCTGGCATTGGTTTGTAAAAGCATATGAGCCAGTCTTTTTTTTTTTGTTTGTTTGTGGAGCTTAGGTATTCAAATACCCAAATGGTATTCACTCACCTTTTGTGCAGGCAGAAGTCTTGCCCATGATGCCAAATGCTTGTGAATTATCAAAAGAGCTTCAGGCTATGTAGAGGTGATTTATTCCACATCTAGTAGTGCCAGTGGATGGGATTAACCACCTCAGAAGTTCCTGTCCACTCTTCAAGGGTGCTACAGGAGAGTCTATGGAAGTACTGCTAACTCAGGTGAGGCAAAACCAGCTGCCATACTTCAGACAAGGATTTTAAACTGCTTAAAATGATACACCTAATTGTACTTAGTATGAATTAGGGAGAGTCCATAAAAACTTCTCCGTGACAGGTCACTTGGTAGCAGCTAAAAGCACCTGTGTGGCTGTGGATGGAAAACATCTTTCCTCTGCACAGCTGTATCTGGAACAAAACATCTGTGCACATCCTAAACTAGCCAAGGATGCAGCTTCTGTTGTCCTAAGAAGACCAACAATCAAAGAGAGACTATTTAAGACTCCAAAACCACCTACTCAAAAAAGAAAACCATATTTCTCCAGCACAGACATTGTAAGGCCCAAGTTTATTGTGCTTCTTCATAGAACAAAATACTTTTTGGCACATTTTCCAATCCCCTAAATGCTGTGAAGGTGTGAAAAATAAAGTAGTGCACAGAACAACTGTTATGACTCAGCCTTCAACCTAAAAGTTGCAATCAGTACTGATCATCTGTATCAAGCAAGTTTTGCACATGCTTTCATAGTTTCAGTGGCCTTTTTAAAAGCCAAACACACACAAAGAGGGCAGTGCTCATCTTGGCTTCAAATAAATCTGAAATGTTTTGGTATTTTGATATTCAAAACTTAGCACGTATCTCCTAAATTAACAAACACCTTAATTGTAGAAGATAGCAGTAGGCTCTCTTTCCTCCCCCCAGCTATCCACTTTCATAAATTGCTAGGAAGCTGGAAGACTGGAGTCCCCTGTTTCTCTTCCACATGAAATGAAATGGCCAGTGGGGTTCCATGTTATTAGTGTTGCATGTTGAATGTTGGAATAGGCAGAGAATGATCACACAAACCTTATTTCTTTAGGAAATCAGTCTCTAAGAATCGTCCCGCACTCACTTTTTGCACTAAAAAGATAGCTATTAACTCCCTGTTCTGCCTGCCTGTGACAAACAAAGGAAGAGAAGAAACAAAACAAGTAAGTGATGATGTTAGCTGAGGAATAAATTACTTTTGGTAGTCAGATGGAAGAGAAGCCTCTGAGGAAATGCAATCACCACACCCTGCCAGTTATTAAAGGACTGTGTGGAAGCCATGGCTGGGCGACTGCTTATGCAAACTTAAGGAAATGTTTGCTTAAGAAAAAGATTAAATAGAAGGTTCCCCGACAATGTCTACTGTGCCTAACAGGACTGGACTGCTACAGGAAACATGGTTGCTCCTTCAGATCCATGCAAGTAGAATATGGTGTCTGTGTGGCGCAGACAGATCTGTGTATGCACAGGTTAACTGGAGGATTCAAGCCACACGGGAAAAAGACGAAAATGCTATTTTTTTGTCTACAGACTGTGACAAAAAACAAGTTCAGAAAATTAGTTCTGTTATGGATCAAGACTTACATGCATGTGTACTTTCCAGGCAGAGGAGAGCTGCAACCTGTTCTATTTGAAGGATTTGTTGCTTAGCAAACTTTCAAATGAAGACTTTTCATGTGCATCTGAATGAAAAATTGTAAATTGGGATTTGGCCCAAAATACATATTTTTAAAATGTGGAGCTGTAGAGAAAATCAATCAATAGATATATGAAATTTACAATAATAAAATTTACAAGTATATTTCCTACTATGAATACCCAGTGGAAATGAACAATGCTGCAGAACTGTCTTGGATACATTTTTTACCAGTGAATGGTACTGTTCACATTCTTCAAAAAGATTAGAAGTGGGAGTTTTCATGGAGCTACTCTGATTCATTTAATCTTTTTTTGTCTTTTTCCAACTAAGCATTTTCACAGGGGAAAAACAATGATGTCATCAAGTTCCTCTCTCTGCTGAGACTGTGTAGTTGCAAGGTTTTCTGCTGATTTATGGATTAGAAAATTTCAGTGATATTACTAATAAAAGTAGGTTATATTGCCATTACGGTGTGGTGGTTCGTAAGGGAGATAGAATTACCTCATGACCTGCTTGTACACTGTAGTTAGGGGATGAAGAATCACTCAACATTCCAGGATACCAAAAAGGAGATCAGAGTTAGGCACACCTTTTATTTGAATAAATCAGTTCCATCTTTTATTAGGAATTATTCTTGTCTGCAACATGATTTTCCTAATTAGAAGAAACAGACCCAGATGAGAATGAGACAGATTAAATTCTACCTCTGCAGTGTGCTGCAGTCTTTCCTTCTACAACTATTGATTCAAATATTTTAAAAAATTCTAGGAAAACACAACTCCACATTAAAAGTATTAAATTACTTAGCTACATATTTAATTACCAGGAAAAAAGGACAAAGCTGGTTGTTGCCATCTTCACTATCGAGGCTGCTTGTTGTTGTGATGTTTAAGAAAAATGGCTGAGATCTTGAGTTATTTGTGCCCAGATCTGACTCCATTTGGATCTGAGTTTAACTAAGTGGAGACCGCAGTGAGTTACTACTCAAGGCTGCCACCTCCTGTCGTAAATCCCCACTCCCTCACGAGCTAATTAGCAACCGGATCGGGGTGTTCCTTCCAACACCGGCTTTGCTTGTAAAGATAATTCTGCTTAGAAAGGATGTTTCCTCAAAAATTATCAGAAACAAATATTTACATAAGTTACAGGAAGCAGAGCAACCATGCAGTATGTTTTATCCATCTTACGAGCAGCTATTGATTTCCATGGATATCCAAAGCTATGAGACCTAATGAAAATAATAAAAAAAAGATTATTTCCTTCTCAAGCAGCACTATGCTATGTGTCACTGTTCTGCATCTCAGCAGACCTCTGCATCGTATAATGCACATTAATCAATTGCCAGATAAAAATACATTACTGACATCTGAAATGTGCTACTGTATTTATAAACTGTTGATTAGAGGGAGAAGGATTAAAAAGAGAAAGGTTGCATTTTTCCCCCCAAGTATTAATACTAACTTAAAGTATTAGTGGCATCAAAACTGAAAAAGTTGAGAAATTAGAGGCCAGTCTTATACTTTGGACACTTCAGATATCTGACAGTTCTTTGCTTCTAATCAATTAGGCAACAACCTCACAATCTTCTGTTAGCATTTGACACTTTGTCTTCATGAGCCTGGCTACTGGAATTCAAGTAAATGCACATTCCTCTCTTACTATCTAGTCTGAGACATCAGTACCTCCCTAATCAAGAAGCATAAAAATTCTCATACAAATGTTTTAACTACATCCAATGTTCATCAGCAAAATAAAAAAAAACCAAACAACCAAACCACCCCAAAATCACAAAAAACCCCAAAACCAACCAAACCCCCCCAAAACAAAAAAAAAACCAAACAAAAAAACCCACAGAAAAACCCCAAATCAACCCCCTCCCCCCAAAATCTGTATTTCCTTTACTTCTTGTTTGTGTTATTCAGTTCGAAATACAGGGCAAATAAGCTTTCCAAAATTGCTAGCTGAAAGTTTGTGATATTGAGTGTAACAAGAGAAGTTTTCCTTATTTTAAGCTAGTGGTGCATCCACATATTTGAACTATTTCCCCATTTTCATTCTCAGTCTTAGTAAGTTTTTGAACTTGGTGAAAAACAAAAGGCTTTAAAAATACCAAGTCTTTTGAGCAAAAGTGAAAGGTGCAATTCAAGCTCCCAGCAATAACACATACTGATAATTTGTATGCCCTTTGGAAAAGCTACTCAATGAAAGACATTGCATTTGGTTCAGAAACATCTCTCTCATTTAGTCAAATCTCTCTGGTCTTCAAAATATTATATAGAGATCTCCAAGCACTGCAGGACCCTGAGCAGAAGTGCTTGAAAGCCCCTGCAGAGCAGCAGCACAGTAGGCATTCCTGCATCCCAAAGACCAGGGAAACAACCAAGAGGTGTTTTCATCTCCTAACTTCTTGCATGTGGAATGCTTGCAGGATTGAATCCATCAGGATTGAATCTCTGCAATATCCTTGCACGTGGCCTATATACTGAGCCCACCTGTCCTACTTCGGTGGTGCACTCTGCTCTGAAATTTTGTTGCACCTCATCTTGCTTCAGTCAACGCAACTGGTAAAATCACAGAACCACAGAATGCTTTGGGTTGGAAGTGGCCTTAAAGATCATCCAGTCCAACCTCCTGCCACGGGCAGAGACACCTCCCACCAGACCAGGCTGCTCCAAGTCCCATCCAACCTGACCCTTAACTCTTACAGAGATGGGGCATCCACAGCTTCTCTGGGCAATTTGTGCCAGTGTCTAATCACCTTTGTAATAAAAAATGTCTTTCTTACATCCAATCTAAACCTTCCCTCTTTCAGTTTAAAACCATTGTTTTAAACAATGTCTTGTGATCTCACTACAGGCCTTGGTAAAAAGTCTTCTGCCACTTTTCTTATAAAGCCTCCTTCTAGGATCAAAAAACCAAAATAAAGTCTCCCCAGAACCTTCTCTCCTGCAGGCTGAACAACCCCAGCTCACCCAGCCTGTCTTCACAGGAAAAATGGAAAACCTCACTACTTTCTAGCTTCTAATATGTACAGTATTTTTCAGCAACCACAGATGTATTCATGTCAAAGTGTTTGGTAAGAACTGATTTTAGAAATGCAGAAAACAGATAAAGAACAGTAAAAAACCCCATGAATCAAATCGTTAAAAGTAACATTTACCCGCATGGGGCTTAACTTCACCACAATAAAGAATGAATTTATTTGAAACCACTTTCTTTGAAAATTTGAGATGCAAATTGACTTCAGCTACCAGAATTCAGCGAATTACATCAAAATGCTGTTTTGCACATGCTGTGGATGAGCTTTGAAAACTGCATTTATTTTTTTAATATGACAATATCCAAGCTCACAGTATTTAAAAAATCTGTTTAATGCACAGGACTGGGTATCAGATGATTTAGACTCTAGTCTTGGCTCTGTCTCAGACTTCCCCTATGAGATCATCACTTACAATTATCTTTCCAGAACTGGCATCTAATTTTGGATAACCCAGCTTTGCCTGCCAGACTTTAATATCTGGAACCCAATTTTCAGAAAATGGTTTAATTCACTTCAGCTGGTATAAAAAGAACTCGAAATCTCTGGAAATCAGGTTTCTGAAACTCTGAAATTCCATTGGTTGCCATTTATATCTCTGCAAAGTGGCCTCAAAATGTTATCAGTGACCTAAGTGGAGAATTCAGATTTATTAATACTTTGCATCTGCTGCACATGCCTAAACAACTACAAAATATTTAGGGCAATGGAGAACAGGGTCCAGAGAGAGTATCCAGGGGTTTCCCATGAGTCCAGAGTCCAACACATCTCATCTGCACATTTCACTGCTTCAGCTTGCGTCAGAAATTAAACTGTTTCAAATGAGAAGCCATAACTGTAAAGGCAGATCTTCTTCACCATAAAACTATTTGTGGGCCCTAAATTTCAGTGAAACCAACACAAGTATATGCCCTGCATGGATTTGGACTTCTGTGGCAAAACATCATCACATCTACAGTGGTCAAAATTCATGATGATTTGCAGTGCCTGAACTCTATATAAGATAACTTTGTTTGAAGCTGAGTTTTAAAAGTTTTGAATGGCATATGGGACATATGTTAGAGATACTACATGAAATGGAATTTTTGTAGAATTTAAAACACAAAGTGACCTTTACTATGTGTTCTTATGTTTATTTGGAAATGAGCCAACAAAAATAAAAGTTCATACTCTGTACCCCTGTGATGCTACAAAGGAAAAACATTTTCTCCGCCTTGTGAAGAAATGTTTGTGAAAAATGCCCAACAATAAACCCCATCCTCATAGTATTTTAATTAAACAGCCAAATATTTCGCTCAAGAATCCTCACATAATCTACACTGGGATCCTACCATCTGTGTGAAGATGTTTTGCAATTATGCCAGTACTTCCAGCTCAGATGACTCAGAATGGGTGGTGCTTATAGGGAGGAGAATCCAGACCTTTTCGTCCTTCACAGAAATCCAGGCCTGCTCAGCACTCTCAGTCTGGTGCAGTTTGACAACCAAGCTGTCTTTTCTTAGCACGAAAATTATCTTGCTTTGGCCCCCATGGCCACAGTGCCTCTGGCACCTGAGCAAGGTTGGCTTTGATAACCAGGAAAGTGAGATATTCAGGATTTGGTGAAGGTCAGAGTCCCTTAATGCTAATGAAGTAGTCATAGAATGTTGGAGGTGTGTCTGTCGAGGGCTTACCTGCCCTTTAAACCACAATCTATTCAGAAGTATCCACACTGTTTTTAATTGACTACATCCATAGTTTCTTAAATCCAGAAAACAATCAGTGTTTAGTTTTCCGTGAATATTTCTAGTCTTCTATTTTTGGTAAAGTAATGAAATAAATCTGAGACAAAGGTAAAATGCCTCAATAAGAAACCAAACAGATTATTGAAAAGATTAATGCTAGTTCTTAGGTAGAATGTCTTTCTCCTGCTCTGCCAGTACAACATTGGAACCAGGTTCATCATCATAGAAACTGGCCTCGGTTTCTCCAGCCAGCACAGAATTTGCAGGTCCAAATTCCACACCAACGCTGGGAGAGAGGGCTCTCTGGGGAGCGGAGGCGGGACTAAGGAACACACTGTTTGCTTTGCTGTGTGCATAACATTGGTTCCTCCTAGGCCCTCCTTTCTCTGCTGTGCTGAGCAGAGCTATGGGACAGCTGGTCCAATAACTCATTTTCCCTTTTAATTCTGAATGTTTCCTGCCTCTCTTTGTATGCCTGCACATCAGGATAAGCACAGAGCACTTAACTGGCAAGTTCAGGAAAGTCTATTAAACTCAGTGTAAGACGGACGTAGTACTTTCGCTGATAAGCTTCAGCACTCTGCTCAGTCATTATACTTTTATTATCTTCCATCATGAAGTCTTGCTTGCTCACAAAAGTCACAGCAAGTCACAACACCTTCTCCTGTTAGGAAAATGTGGATAGTTCTCTACATGGTTTTTACAAGGAGCAGCAGGGAGTAGACAATAGCTTTTTGGAAGACGAATCTTTTATTTACACAATATTATCCAAAGATTTTCAACTTACTGGAAAAACACTAAGTTATGAAGTGTATATACAAAATGACTTTGAAGATAAGAAAAAATTTTTTTTTCTTCTGTTTGCTTATTTCTTTACAACCTTCTAAGCAAGTTGCACTAACTGAAATATGTGCAATATATACACAAAGAAGATAATTCAAATGTATATGGTACCCATCAATTCACTGACTTTTATGCATTTCCACTTCTTTGCATCATATGACTTTGCATCATAGGACTGACCTAAGAAAGAAATACCAGTTCCTGTGTACTTTGGGTGTAGTTAAAATAAATCTCATTCTCTGTTGCCCTGCTCAAAGCAAATGACACTGATGAGTACAGACCATGACAAAACTTCCTTTCCTGTTAAAGGAAAGGTTCTTACCGTGCTCTGCAACTTTCTTCCTACAGACACTGGTTTTTTTAATCTTTAGAACAAGAAGTAGTATCTCAGTTCAACTAAATCAGTAAAATATCTGTTCAAACCACATTGTATTTCCTCTCCTGCACTGTACATGACATTTAATAAAATACAAAAATCTTTTAAGGCTGTCCAATGGCTAAGAGCAACAACAGCTGGTAGTAAGAACAGCGGTGAATTTATTGACTCTACCATGCAGGATGTAAGTTCTGGTACTTCTGGTACAGAATTGTATCCCTTTGATATGTAATCTTATATGCTATGCTATAAACAGCAAATTAACCATTTGTATTTGTCAGGCTTCAGTATCACTATTTCCTGAGAGATTTTATGACACTGTAAATTCTGATGGCAATTATCAAACTAATCCTTTGTCATATAGTGTTTTAACTGATAGCCTAAATTCCTGCTAGAAAAATGTACATCTGCTAAAAGTTACAAAATGTTATTAAAAAGGCATTGCATGTTATATATAACCTATTTAAGGATCTAATGAATATCTAACCTCAGAAAAGTTAGTGAAGGCAGTTTGCTCTTTTTTTACTACAGGTCTGCCAAATTAAAACACAGTTTGCCTCAGAGCAGAGTAAATGTTGCCATCACTGTACATTAGGAAGCATAACTGAAGCATTCTGTCTGACAAATGATTTGAGCCCAAAATGAAACACTTCTCACACAGAGATTGCGGATGCTTTATCCATGAGCATTAGTATGATGTGGAATGGTACTATATCCAACTTTGTGAGACTAAGACGCAAGCGGGTTAAGTGCTGTGTCCAGAATTACCCAGCAAGTCCAGCAGCAGAATAGGAAACAGGGTGTAGTTTCCCTAGTGAGCCCTCTATGCTGGGTTCAACAAGCTGAGCGATTTAAAATACACAGATTAATTTTTCTGGACAAAGAGCAGGCTTTTAAGGCAATTGCTTTATGCATCTGGCTTCAACTAGCAATGTAAACCATGTCATGCTCTGAAAAGCAGATTAAAATATGAGCGTTAATCATATGTATATTAGAAAGCAATCCGTACCCAGGTAAAGCAGTGCAGAGCGACCAGGATGTCCTTCCATCACAGCTGCATGCCACTGGACTACTCCATGTTTGCTTCCATAGCCTCTTCATCCTACTAGGTATGACCACCCTGTTGTTTCCTCATTCTCAATATCTGGATGGGATTAAAGTTTAAAAAAAGTCAAAGATTATGGCCTATATTCTGGTATTTTTAAAATTTCTGACTGTTCTCACTATTCTGTAAAATTAAAGGTAGAAAAAAATTTACAACCATAAACATATACATCTATCCATATGGGATTGGAGAAATGGGTTTAATGTCTTTACAAATGACTGGATCTGGAAGAATGGGTGTGGGGGTCTGCCAACATCAAGCCGTTTAAGTTTGTTGCAGAGTCAAGCACAGCCTGAACTTCTGAACTTTAGTGAAAAATATGCAGGCTTAATAGACTTACGAGTATTAACTTCTCCACGCAGGGTGGGCTAAAAGCTAATTTTAATGGTCATGCAATGCATGATGGGGCGGATACATGTCCAAGGGGGAATATATAGTAGATGGTTGGGGAAGGCTGTACCTGGGGAAAGAAGGGCACCATGCTGTCGGAGGTTTAGGATAAAGGGAGGATTTGCGTCCTCCAAAATGTCCAGAAAAGCCCCACAAACACAAAGTCACTCCCTTTATTCAAATAAAGTTGATTTTTGCAAGACTCCTCTGCCTCTGTTTTGGACAATGGCCTTCCTCAGCGTGGTTTTCCACACAATATATAACTCCCTCATGATTATATTCTTTGTGTTGTACCCAATTGTGATAGGCTGCTGCTCACAGTGGACTGACATAGCTCATGGCACGGAAGGAAAAACCTGGGATTTGGTCCTGACTTCTAGCGGAAGTCAGTGGAATTTGGGGCAACACAATAAACAAATGTTGGGCTGCCAGAGACAATGCAGGAGATCACACTTATCTTTTCCTTTATTCGGGGTCCAATGCCAACTGTTCGCCATGCAGACCTGGGCAAGGCCTTCTGGGAGAAGTAAAAGTTCTTCCGGGATGTCGAGCTATACCATAACACAATATTGATGGCAAACAGAAGCTTTTAGGAGCTGCCAGATTTCGCTCAGTGCGAGGAGAGCGGGCAGACAGACCCCCCGGCAGAGGAAGGCGTGAGGGGAAAAGGCGGGCAGCCCCTCAGGTGACCCGTCCCCGCCTCGGCATCCGTACGAGACGAGAACAAAGAGCCTCTCTGGTAACTTGGGATGACTTAGGGTGACTCAGGGAGGCTCGGGGCGCCTCGGGGACTCGGTTTCGGGCCCGCTCTGCCGCCCGGATCCTGCCGCCGCCGGCGCCGGCATGGCAACGGGGGCGGGGCGAGCGGCGGGCGGGGCGGTGGCGCGCGCTGACGGCTTCCGGCGTGCGCGCGCGGCGGGCGGCGCGCTCGGGGGGCCCGGCGGAGGTCGGGGCGGTGCCGGTGTCGCGGTCGGTGTCGGTCCCGGTGCGGAGCCGTGTCGGTGTCGCAGCGATGGACACGCTGGGCAGGAAGGTGGTCGTGTGCGACAACGGCACCGGGGTGAGTCTCTGCGGGCGGCGCCGGGACCCGCCCTGCTGCTGGGGCGGAGGGGAAGGGGAAGCCGGGCGACTCCCCCCGGACCCGGCCCGGCTTCCTGCCGACACCGCCCGCGGGCCGCACCCGCCCGGCCCTGCCGCCGCCACCGGGCCCGGCCGCCATCCCGGCGCTCGGCGCGGGCCCGCGGAATGAATGGGCGGGGGGGGCTGCCGGCCCTCGGCCGGGTGTCCCCATGTTCCCAAACCAGTGGGGACACGGGGGGTCTGCCTTGCTGTGTCTGCTCTGCCCGCCCCGATCGCCTCGGCGTTCTGCTCTTTTACCGTCGATATCGTGATTTCTCTACGTGACCTGAGCGAATCCCTCTGTAGTAACGAGCGTTTAGACAAAAATACCGATTTTTACAAATTCTGAATGAGCACATTGTACACCGAGCAAACGGGATGTGTCTTCTGTCTGCAGGATTATTAGTTTAGGGTAATGTTCGAGGGTTTTATTGTTGGTTTTGTGGGGGTTTTTGTTTAATTTTTTTTTTCGGCAGCTGCTGTTCAAAACAGAGCATCATCCTTAATACCTCTCTGTTCTGCCACGTACCTCCAAATTGGCATTTTTTTAATCAAAGGTTTTCTCCCCATCCTTTTCACCTTTTCCTGCCTCTGTAAGCATGCAGGCACCAAGTGTGCAGGCTGGAAATCATCCTTTTGTCAGGCTGTGAGGCACCTTGGCAGGAAGTGAAAAAGGTACCCTTTTAAAGCAAAAAGAGATCAGATGCTATAGGTGGATATTTCCCCTTGGTAATTTTTTTAGCAATCTAAGATTTCCCCTAGTAAAGCAATGTTATGTGGGGAGTTAACATAACTGGTGGTACTTGAAGATCTTTTGAATGGCAAAAAAAAGTAGGCTTTTTTATTTTATATAGACCTTGCAATAAAGAAGAGGGTTTTTTAAAAAAATAACCTAGGAAAGAATAGTTGAGACAAAGGATGATGTTATTAGAGATTCAGCATCCTAAATTAGAGGGTTTTCCAATTAGCATCTGAAATTATTAGAGTGGTTCAGGAGGAAGAACATCATATTTGACAGTTCAGGGGTTTGGCAGTTTTGATGTCATTTACCCTCCTGTAACAAAAATTATCTTTAATAGGGCAAGTGTTCAGAGCTTTTGGGCACTTTTTATATTATCATTTAGAAAAAGGAAAGAAGAAAAGATAGCATTTAGCATTTTCTTCTTACAAAGGGATATGGAAACTGCTTTATGGTTTTGTTTATTTGTTTATTGGGGTTTTTTTGTTTTGGTTTTTTTTTTTTTCTTTAATATTCCTATTGTGAGGCCCAGATTTAAGAAAAAAATCATTTAGAGCTTCATGCCATGGTGTGGCCCTTTATATGGCAATAATCACTGAGCTGTAAAACATTTAGTGTATTGGTGGTGACAGCAGTGTTGTGCCTTGGTTGGTCTCAGGTGTGACACATGGGGTAAAAGTGATTATTACAATAAAATTTCCCAAGCTGGGTGTGCAACAGATTTCTTGACAAGGTAGAGTATCTGTGTCTGCTGTTAATTCCAGAGACCTCCTGGATCGATACATTTTTTCCCTCTGTGAGTTGTACCAGCAAGACATAAATAACCACCAGAGTGGAAGGTGCCTTTATGGTGCAAGAGGAGGAGCCTGTGTCACTTCAGCTCTTGTGGCTTTGGGTTATGCTTGGCCTTTGAGCAGAATGATGTGTGTCTGGAAGTACCCTGGCCACAGAGCCCCTTGGGTGGGAGAGCAAAGTATCAAGAAATAATTGTTAAATCAGTAAACTCAAAATGTTTAGATTGAATTAGGATTATCAAGCTAGAATTGAGATAACTAAGCTGGAAGAAAACTCCGTTCAGTAAAACTTTTGAGTCTCAACTGCATGTGAAGATACCAAGTAGTTCTATATCGTCAAACCAGTATTTTGATAAAAATATTTTTCCTATGTGACAAGAAACGTTTTATATCAGAGTGATTTCTGATACGTCATACTTAAAACCACGATTGAACTTAAATATCTTGCCGGGTGTCAGAAGTCGTAGATAAAAAATGGAGAATACCTTCGGAAAAATCAGGTGTAGTTTTAACATTAGGCTTGTCTTTGACATTTACTGTTCTTGTTAGGTTGCAGTAAGACTTCTAATGCATCAGGCTGCAGCCAGCCTTTGAGGAAGAGGTGACTAGAAGGAAGTTCTTGCAACACATACTATGGGAGGCAGGCAGGCAACGGCACCTCAAAGGTCTAAAGCATTAAAGGTGCATATTCTTATTGTTAGAGGCCAAATGGAAAGTTACCTATTGGCCTGTAGAATTGCTGTAACTGTATTTAGGGTTTTTGTTTGAGAGTTGCATCAGTGGAAAGGCTCAATTGCAGAGATCTGATAAGAATATTAGTATTCATTTTAAAACTGGTCACATGACCTGTTTGCAGGCTTCCTCATTCTTTTAGTTTGAAAGAACAATTCTACATGCAAGTTCTTAGTGTTTGATGACTCAGTAGGAAGTGAAAGACTCGGTGTAAACCACAGTGAAATGGAGAAGAAACTATATATGGTAAAAATTCTTACATACATGGTCTTGCACACAGACAGGCTAAGTAGCTGTTCTTAAAACATTCTGAATGTGTAGCAGATGTGTACAAAACCAAATGATGATAAGTCCTTGCAGAAATGGGTAAATTCATGGAGTGCTCATGTTACTGTTGGAAACATGAGCATTGTACCAAAATTGTGTGACAGCTGTTGCCAGGGGTGTGTGCAGCAAGAGGTGGAAGAGAAACAAGTGCACTGTACTTAAACCAGAGAGTTTCAAATTGAGAGTGGCAGGAACAGTGAGCATTTAATGTTGGGCCTTAGAAAAGAGAAGATGTTCCAGATTACTGCAGTTCATAATGTTTACTTGAAGATTTTGGAAGATTTCCTATAAGGGACAGAAGGAAGGTTTCTTGTAGCCCTTCAAAAAATCCAAAACTGTCCAAAATCTATTATTACACAGGTCTACAGGTCTGTGTTTGTTAGGTGCATTTACTTGTTGGTAGTTTTACGGAGTCTGGTTCTTCAGCCATAATAGCCAATATTAGGTCATCACAAACCTACTCAACCAGCTGAATTTTCAGGATCATGTCAGGGAGAATACTACAGAGGGGTTGCTCCCATTGATGGGGAAGCTGACAAACAAGGCTCATTTGTACTTATCTTCACCAAATTTGTATGTAGATTGGAGGGGGAAACTTCAAATTTAAGGAGAGTTAAAATTCTGTCCTTTCTGTCTATGGCTGAGTCTATCAAATTTTGTAAAATGTAATTTTTAAGGCTCTCTGTTCTGGCCAGAAAGAGGTGGGAAACAGACTGGGAATGCCCAGGCTTAATCTCACTCACTGTAATTTGCATCGATTAAATCTGGTTTTGATTGTATTTTAGGCTGGTTGGAGAAATGACAATCTGTTTTTGAAATCTAGGATTTTTAAGTTGCCAGCATAGTTAATTTCCTGGGAAGATGTGTCAAGGTCTTAATGCAAAAAGAGGCTGGAAGCTACTATTCGTATAAAATATTAAGAATTTTTGTGGTTTGTAGGTCAGCAGTTTTTAGGTCAGTATAGTTGTATGTGATTTTGAGAGGTGTTTTAAAGGTTGGCCATAGGCGCTGATTTTTGTGTAGTAGTTGTTTTGGTTGCATGCATCAGGGTTGCTATATAAATACTTGGGGTTTAGCAGTGTTTAAAAGTTTGAGTAGTGGAGTTTCTTGAGGGGTGTTCCAGGAGTTTGAGTTGTAAAGATTTATTTAGATATTACTTGTACTGTTACTTCTGTTGACCAGCATGACTGGTTGGTGACTGGTAGGGAGGTTGCTTCATGCTGGGGGACAGAAAAGGAGGAAAAAAACTGTAAACAAGTATATGGGTGTAAAGATGTGTGGAGGTGCTTATGGTTGTGCTTAGAACGATTTAGGAAACCCTAAGCTGGACGATGGGATTGTATGGGCTGTTTCGCAGAGCCTCCTTCTTAAACCTTCTTGACGAGGTCCTGCACAATGAATTTTATTACAAGTGTACCAACATACTGTAAGCAGCAACAAGAATAGTGTGATTGCCCTTAATGCAGTAATTTGCTAAGCTAGAAAGGGAGCTTTTTTTTTAAATTTTTTTAAAAATATGGGTATCATTGTTTGGACTCAGCTCAGCCCTTCAAAATATCACTATGTTTTCTCAAATTTAAAATTTCTGTTAAAGTCTTCTGGCGTATTCAGGTATGTGATTTAGATGTGCTTGTGGCTGCTCTTTGCTTTCTCGTAGCAGTGCTGCATTCTTGAATGCACAGATAAGATCTATATGACTCCTAGGTACTTCTGGCCTTAGTATAACCAAAAGAATTGGTAAATACTTGCCTTTTCAGAGTACTCTGGGTTTGAAGTAGAATGAGTGAAATGACTTTGTGTACACAGTGTCATTCTTCAGATATTCCAAACAGCTCTGCCTCTGGAGAGCAAGCACTGAATGAGTGAAAGAAAGGAGGGTCTCTCCCCTCTATTACCCCAGCTTTTATCAAAATACCTCTTGGCTCTTTCTGTAACCGGCTTTCTAAATTTCTTTTCACAACAGGTGCCCTTTTTTCCTGCAGTAAGGCGAATAATTATGAGCAACAGCACAAGTGACTTTTCATGTTACCGTTAGCGTAATGACAGAATTCCTCTCAGCTGCAATTAGCTGTACTCTTTGCTGGGGTAATTGTTCCAGTGGCAGTCTTCAGCCCTTGCTTCAGAAAACTCGGTGAATGTTTGGAAAATTCTAGCGGATGGCTTTTGATACAGCCTGTTCTGGATAATTACATTTTGGGACAGGGTCCCAAGGAGGCTGTGAATTGTCTGTTCCTGGAGGCTCCCAGCACCCACCTGGTCCAAGCCCTGGGCAACCTGCTCGAAATTCAGCGGTGACTGGTTTGAGCCCAAGGTTGGATGAGACAGCTCCTGAGGTTCCCGCCAATCCAAGGGATCCCATGGTTCTGGGTTACCACTGCTGCACCTCAGTGGTTGGGTAATTTTACAGATGAAAATGTTTTTGTTCTGGCATGTTAATGTAGTCCAGTATGCAAATTGTGCATCAGAATAAAAGAGTCTGCTCTGTATGAGCTGTAGGCAGAACATCAGTATGATACATTAATGTCAGAATAGGATAACTGAAGAACATAACTTGCTGATCCCCATGGGCTAAAATTTTAACTTCTTGCTGCCACACCTAAAATTCACATTTTACAACTGAGCTTCCTCTAGTGACTGTGTATTTTTTTATTGTTCAGTAAATTGTCGTTGTTTTCTTCGTGTATATACTATCTTGGAACCCAGTGATATAAAGCTTCCTTTTGTATATATTTGGGTAACAAATACTCTTTCAGAGCATTCTGTTCGGTGTGAGCTGCCGTCATCTGAGGTTTTGGTTGTGCTGTTGGTTTTAGAAGTGCTTACTGCAAACTTTATCCGTAAAGGAAGCCCTGAAAGTTATGAAACTTTGAGAAACCCATCTGAATTGCTAGTTCACATTTGACCACTTTTTATAAGAGCATAAAACTTGAATTCACAAGGTTTTGGTTTTTTTTTTTTTTTCTGGTGTGTAATTCATTATGCTACTGTATGCTCACATTGGTGAGGTAATTAGGTTTCATTGGGTACTCATTATAAGGTAATCCATTACAAAATTATAGATTTCAGGTTGCTAGAGGACTTTTTTATAGAGTGGCAGGAAATCCAAATTCAGACACTGGACTCTTACACCTTGCAATGTGCTTATTAATTTTAATACTCTTTCTCAAAAATTTGACAGTCTTGATTTAGAAAACATTCTGGAAAATACTTGTATTCAGTTTTAAAGATCTATGCATCATCTAAAATGTGTAAAATTGATTTAAAAGTATAAATCAAATTGGTTTATAGTGGGGCACATGCTCTTAAATTTGGACTTTTAATGTTTTACCCCAAGCCAGGTTTGTGTTGGTAAGTAAAAGTAATGCATATTCTAATAAAATTATTTCTTCCTTTTCAGTTTGTGAAATGTGGCTATGCAGGCTCAAATTTTCCAGAGCATATTTTTCCAGCTTTGGTTGGAAGACCCATTATAAGATCAACTGCTAAAGTAGGAAACATTGAAATCAAGGTAAATTATTTTATTATTATTTCTTTCTGTCAGATAAAAATATTTAGGGCAGCTTTTGACTTGTGTAATGTTTGTTTCCTTAACTCCATTTTATGCTGTTTCAGTATGTCTTGATTCATTTCTGCATTGGATTTTAGCCTGTCACAAACTACAAAGTTATGAAGAGGGTAATCTAAAGCACTGGAGGGATTCAGATAGTACACCTGAGGAGGCAGCAGGTAGGGCTCGAGTGGGTCTGGGCAAAAAGGGGCTTCAAACGCCAGTGTGCAAATGATGTCAGGATTAGAAGGCAGAAATCAGACAGAAGTAACTGACTGTCACCAAGCCATACTGTGGGATTTTGAGGCAGTGCTGAATAACTGCTGGAGCTTCCAGATTTTTCTGTACGGTTTGCTTTCTTCTCAAGTTGACTATCCATGATCTTGTATGAGGTGTTTAATCTTGGTTGTGTTTGCGTTTCATTGTTTCTATGGTTTTCGTTTTCCTTTTGCTGTTGGTGGATGTAGGTACTCCACACCAGTTAGAGATGGAGAGGCTCTGTTCAGGCTGCTTTGTCTTGAACATTATTCCAAGACATGGGGGGAGAACCACAGTTTGAGAATTCGTTTTCTGAAGTCCAGAGAGCTATAATTTTTCACTTATTTTGTAGTTACAGAGTAACACTTCAAATGTTATTAATTGCTTCTGCAATATAGGCTTCAGTAAAAAAATGTCTTGGCCCTGCTGTGGTCACATCCTCCCTTCTTGCTTCTAGCCACACAATTCTCACCTTGTGCTGGTCATGCTGCTTGTGCAGGCATGTTGTGAGCTGCTTTAGTGAGCTGATCCAGCTGAAAAAGAGGGATTTCTTGGTCAGGTAAAGTTCTGACTGCCTTACTAGGCCATCATGCAAACTCCAGTTGGAGAGTGAGGGAGAAGCAGGTGGCAATGCAGAACTGTAGAAGTCCCCACTTAGGCCAGTGAAGGTTAAGTAGGACCACACATATGCAGGCTTTCAATTTTGCTTTCCTTATTGCTTCTTAGTGCTAGTTTCAGAAGAGGAAAAAAAATCAGTCCAGTCTTGTTCCTTGTTTTCAGAACCCTGTAGTCGACAAGGAGAACTTGAGTTGTTGGATTTCTGCTTCTGCCTGTAAAATGGTTGTAATATCAGCAGAAGGCCATACAAGGAAGTCAAAAGGCTGAGAGACACTCGAGCTTCCCAAAATGCAATTGTAGGTTTTTTGGTGTTGTTACTATCTCAATAATGCTTTACCTTGTGACAGCTAGGACAATTTGGTTGAGAGGATAAAGATCTCTCCCTTCCACAGTAGAGAGGCTTTTTTTGTAAGGAGAGGAGAAAATATATTCTTTTCTCTAGTAAGACTTGGGGAAAGTTATTTCTTTGGGTGTCTACTTGAACTTAATGCGAGGAGCCTCCTTAAAGGAGGTCCTGGTAAAGTTTTATGAAAGTTATGCAGTGATTTATGAGTCTGAAATGCCCCCAAAACTTTCTTGCATGAAATCTCACTGTTGAAGTCATGTTTTCTTTCCAGCTGATTCAATGCAAATTGTCCTGTCAGTTTTGGTATCCTCTGATTATCTGATAGTTTAATATTGTAAGATAACAGTGTTACATTGCAAAGATAAGATGTAGAAGTGGGTAATTGCTATGAGATCAGCAAAAGAACCTGTAAACTATAATTCTGCATGCATTGCTGGTCTTCTGCTTGAGCATGGATTATGTGGGTGTGTTTCAGAGTATAAACTGTGTCTAGATTCTTTATAGAAGTTCTATAGCATCTGTCCATAACAACTTGTCACCCTTTCTTAAGGAAGCAGTGTATCAAGAGAAGAAATCCCTGCCACAGATACTTTGAATATCCCAGTAGGATAATACAGTAGAAAGACTTGTTAAGTGTGAGTGCTGTTTTTCTTTGTGAGAATCTTGCAGATTTCCTAAAAAAATGTAATTCAGCAGATGAGTTTTATGCCAAAGTTTAATTCTAGGCATTCACTCTGAGTTCTTTCGGGATAAGTTTAAAACTGAGTAAAGAAGCTGGCAAGAAGATTATCAGTTTAACTTTTCAAAACTATTCGGGGAAGTTGTCACTCCTGTGAAATTCAGAAACTCAGTGAAAGGAGCCTGGAAGCTGATCAAAATGGTTATCATCCATTGACTTACCAATTTCAAGTTGCTTTGACCATATTTTCATTATGGATTCTCATTTCAGCTAGGAGCAGGGATATAGCTTTTTCTCCTGCTCAGGGGTTTAGTTATTACTGGGATTACTTTGCTTAAAATTGCAACCGTAAGACTCTAAAACCAGAAGCATAGGTGCTGCTCTTAGCTTTTACTGACTTACAAGTCTTTGCAGCAGGTTTGGGGGGTATTGGTAAGTCAGTATTGAGGAGTCATTTTCAGTTCTTGGACATATTAAGTGAATTTTCAAAACAAAATTTAAATTTAGCAATTGTCCGAGCTAGTTATGGTCAATTGTCCTGTGCAGAGTCTTGTCTAGTTCAGGTAACTACCTTGCCCAGGGTAAAACTCCACTGTTACAGAATATTTATACACAGAATCCTATTTATGAGAGATAGGCAGATACATTGATCTTGTTTGCAGCCTAGGACGCCTAAACATGACTTGCCACTGATATGTAGCAATAGCTTCCTTTAAAGAAACAATTTAATCTGGTGTCCTGATAATGTTAGTTTGGCCCTAACTAAACTAACTCAGATCATTTCCTGCTGTACATGCATCTCTTTTCAGCCTAATTCTACTGTGTACTTAAAATAATTTGAGAATTTCATTTAGGCCTTTTCTGACTTTCTTGCTTCTACCTTTTCTTCACCTTTCTTGACCTGTTGAAGTAGAATAACAAAATGATGGTAAGTGAGGTGCCCCTGTGCTTTTTGTTTACCATTTTTGCTTGATGAGACCTAGTAGCTGTTACGTTATTTTTTAAATGCTATTCATTGTTTTGTCTTGTCTTACATTTTACATTTGAATACATACTTATTTTGGACATGGTTCATTGCTTTGGTTTACTGGCAACTAATTAATGAGAATATTTAATATTTTATGTATTGCTTTTAAATGCTACATAACCTGTAGTTTTGCAAGATGCAAGAATAACATTGAAAGATCAACATGAGCACAGCATCTTTAACAGTAGAAATTGCTCTATTTAACATTACAAACCAAGAGTTTGAAGAAATGTTCAAATTTCAGTTAGACAGATGTTACTGAAGTAGTGGAAACATTGGATGCCACAATACTGATTCCTCTCTGCAAGTCTGATTTTGTTGTCCTTCTTCCTCTTCAGCTGCCAAGTGTACGTGTTTGTTAGTGTGCTAGTGCTGATGTTCTCAAGAGAGAACAATTGTTCTGCCCTTTAGCTTTGTTTTAAAAGGATGTGAAAGTTTTGTGCAACTTTCACTTTGCACCTTTGAAGAGCGGTGTTACTTGGGCTATATCCTGTTGGGCAGCGTAGAGCCTCAAAGAGCAGTGCACAAAAAAGGCTTCTGGTTCTTCTAACTGGTGGAGTTTGTGTCGTCTTAAATTCTCATGAGTAATGTGGCTGCATGGTGGAGTTCTCGTAGTATGGTTTCACTAGAGTGCTTTTGATTTAAAGTGTTGGAGTCTTGACTTTTGTCTTCTGTACAGTCGAGAGCTGAAGTGTCATCTGCTGTGCAAGGGAAAACAAAACACCTTGTCAGGGAGAGGGGGTGGAAGAGGAATGGTTTCACTTGAACTATTTTCAATTAATTTCCTTTTTGTATAGTCAACAGTAACTGCTAAGGTTACTTCTAAAACAGGCTTTATAAACCACATACCTGATTTTTCATTGTGCATCTTTTTTCCCCTGGCACTGAATAGTAGGTTGTGTAACCCTTACTTTCAAGTTTGCTGTGACACAGCAACTGCAAACTGTGGTGGCATATGTTTGGATGAAGCAGCTGGCTTTTTTTTTTTTTTTTTTTTTTTTTGTTTGTTTTGTTTTGTTTTGTTTTGTTTTCCCCAATTAATATTATTGTGGACACTAAAGGTACCTAGAAAGATGTTCTTACAGCCTAAGTACAAGTGAGTCAGTTCAGGCTTCTTTAGAAAAGTATGGGAGTTAATAGGGAGCAAAGATAAGATGTTACTGTGCATACTTCCTGTGGGAAATACGTGGGAAAGGAGAAGATGTGATGCTACTAATTTGAATGTGCAATGTTTGCATAACTAACGTTCATAAACAGATTGCTTAATCAGTGTGAAATGACTATACAAATTGCATTAGTTGGTTGTGTTTGTGCAAGAATGCATTACTGGGGTTTCTGGCTTGGGACTTTGGGCAAGGAACAGTCGAGGTTATATTTTATATTTAGATGTGTCTCTTCACACCCTATTGATACAGGCAATATGTAAACCATTGTTTCTTTTAATGTCTGGTGTGGAACTTCTAATCTCTTATTTGCTTTTGCTCCTGTTCGGTATGCTTATTCACCACTCATTATTCCTTTTTTGGTATTGTGCACAGAAACTTGCAACATGCATGGTAAAATATTCTGCCAATCCCACCTACTACCCTTATGTGCTGTTTTGCATCTCGGCTCTTAGAAATTAGTATTTAATAAAATAATTTTGGAGGTGTCAGTGGAGAAACATCTGTACTTGCAAAGGTCTTTGTCATCTCTAGCTCTACCAGGGTTTATTGGTTTCTTTAAGGTTAATTGAAAAAATCGAATTAATAATGTTTATTTTGGAAAACCTTTGGGATGGGTAACAGCCAAATTTAAATATTACATGAAATACAGTCTACTTCTCTCCTAAGTACCTGCAAATGATTCAAAAATGTGGGCATTGTTTAAGAACACATGTGGACCCAGGCTGAAGCAGTTCACTGTCATTCTTGAGGAGTTTGGTGTTTAGAAAACTTTGTAAACACTGACATGTTTTTGTCTTAAAATTTTACAGGATCTCATGGTTGGTGATGAAGCCAGTGAATTACGATCAATGCTGGAAGTGAATTATCCGATGGAGAATGGCATAGTTCGAAACTGGGATGATATGAAGCACCTTTGGGATTACACATTTGGACCAGAAAAACTTAATATTGACACAAAAAATTGTAAAATACTACTCACAGAACCTCCCATGAATCCAACTAAAAATAGGGAGAAGATTGTGGAGGTATGTCTGTCTGTCTAGTAGAAGCTAATATACAGTCATTGGAGCATTGCTAAGAGACTTCTTGTTCCAGCAACAGCCAGTGACTGTCTGAAGCAAAGCAGTTCTGTCCTCTCACCAAAACTCATTCTTAGCCATAGGCATGAATGCTACTGTGCTTAAATTCAAACCAGTTGATCTCATTCACAAGCTGTAAGCAGGCTTCTTGTCTCATATAAGCATTAAAACACAGCATTGGAAATGAATGTCTGTCTACACATACCCAGGATATGTTGATTACTAGCTATTGGATGAATGTTAATTACTTTAAATGACTTGGACTTCTATAAGCCAGTAATGCAGAGGAGATTGGAGCTAGATGATGCTTACCAGATGGAGCGGTGTGCTGGAGGTAGTTGAGATGAAGGTGTGATGACAACCAATGCACTAATCTTTAATTAGTGCTAGGGATTATCAATGAAAGCCTTCTAAGAAGGAAAGCCTGGTTCTTGCATCCTCAATCTCAGTGCTGCCCTGGGTGATCTAAGCTCCAGCTGAACCTTGTGTTCAGTGTAGGTTGTCAGATATATATTGTTTGGCTCCTGTACTATGTGACAAGGACTCGGTTTTGAAGAGCAGTAATGTTTGATGAGAACAAAATGTTTAGTTTTCTGTTCTGTTTGGTTTTTTTCTCATGAGCATCATAGGTATTTTCAATTAATAAAAATTTGAATATCGAAGTTTCTATACATATGTATATTCACCCAAATTTGTTGCTTAGTCTATTAAGAATTTACGTTTTTCATCACCTGCTGACCTTTCTTTTGAAATCCTTTTGATGTCACAGCTACAGTAGTGCTTTCTGCAATGTGGCATTGAATACATTTGCACTAATCCTTTCTTGCAGTGACCTGGGAGCAAATGAAGTCTAGCAAAGTTGGGAAAACTTAAGTGAAAAAAATCAGACTGTGCAATCTAAATTCAGCCTTTTTTTTTTTTTTTTTTTTTTTTTAGCAATTGTGGACATTAGGGACCTATTATCTAATGCAATAATGCAACACTAGTAATATCATGTACTGTATATCAGCCAGCTGTGGTGTGATAGCCAGGGCAGATTATTCTGGGTGGCCTCCACGTAGCAGAAATGGCTTTATTTCCTGTCCAGGCTTCTTTGCTTTTCAATTGTCAACAATAGGGTTCTTGTTTCTGTTTTCCTGATAAATACAAAAGGATGGATTTCTGTTATTCTGGTGCCAAGTAACTTTGTACCTAAAATTCAAGAGTCTAGTACAGTCTCTGAATTCTGATAGAATATTTGCATTGCTCCATTTGCTTTTTTAACACCACCCCAGAGATTATAGATATTTAATCATGATGCAGAAGATTAGTGAGAACTAGAATCCATTTTTGTAAATTTAAATTTGAGTTACACAGAAGCTGATTGTTTCTATTAATATTTTAATGGAACACAATGTTATGAGAACTTGCAATATTTAGTTTAACTGCAATGTATTTATACTCTTTCCATTTTTGACGTGGCCTCCTCCTTTCCAGGGAGGCAAGCCCAGTGTGAATCAAAGGACTGAATGAAGATACTTCCTAGAGCCTGCAGTAAATATTATAATGTCTCTGCATTTTGGGATACAGTGCAGTAGCATTTTAGAAGAAAAGCTTAGTCATCTGGACCATATAAAGATGATAGATAATTATATATGCTGTCCTTCATTCCTTCCTTCTGTTTCCAGTAATTCTCTTTCCTCACTGCATCACTAGATCAGATCTAGCTGCATAGTAAGGCAGCAAGTGTTCACATGTCAGCTATATTGTAAAATATACATACATCTATATATATATATATATTTAAAAAGTGCTTTTCCTTTCATAGCACGTATGAGACCCTGGTTGCTCCTCAGCTTAACAGAGTGCTTGCTGTTTGTCTCTGTCTGCTGCACTCTCATTGTGTAACACCCTCAGAAGCAGCCAGACTGTAGTGGCAAATCAAGAAGCTGTAGAGATATTTGAGCACAGTCATTTAATCTAATCCAACCTAGGATTCCTTATATTTTTTCCCAGTTCTTAATTCTTCCTTTCTGTGCCTGATTAGAACATCACTTTGTAGGTAATCCAAATTCTGCTGTCATGTGAAGAAGACTCTTTTCAGGGAAACATATTGCTCAATATTTACATCTTAAGATTTGTTAACATCCGTGTCCTGTGTCAAGGCATTTTTCATGTCAAGTATATCTTGAAAGAAAGAATGACAACACCCCCAATGGTTATAAAAGGGTTTTGTAGAGACCTTTGGGGTTTGGTGCATATGGAGGCAGTAACTAATGCCATTTGAATATTGATTTTGTTGTATGAAGGTGGTAATTTATATTTTTCTTATATTATTTTTTCATTCAATAAGCACATAGGTTGTCTGAAAATATCCATTGGAATAGTGTTGGGTTTAGACAATGACTACTCAAAGAGGATCTATTTTGAGTTGCTGCCCTTTCAGCTGTTCCCTTTCTGTTCCTTTTCACACTGTTCTAACAGAGGAGGTTCTTTAAATAGTTCAGAATTCTAAAATTGTCAGGCATCAGCTTTTTTCTTCAAAAATATTTAGATATCTTTTACTTGAGCTGTGGGAGTACTTAGGATTCAATCAGTTTCTAATCCTAGAAGTTGCAGAAGGGTTCAGAAGGCTGCAGAGTAGCAAAAGCAAAATTTATGTATATGTTGGAATAATCAGAGTTCATCCATTTTTCCTGTTAAAGCTTTTTGAGGGGAAAACTGCTGTGCAGCATGATTTGTTTACTTGGTCTCTTCTTGTGTGTTTAGAAAGAAGACAAGATCCTATAAACTCTACATCCTTTAATCTTGGCCTTCTTAACTGAAACTAGTTCAGTGATGAGGGAAACCTAGTGTACAAGACAAGCAGCTGCTTTTCCTGTTTTGGTATGAATTCTGCAAACCTGCAGTTTTCTCTCTGTAGTGGATTTTGCACTAATTTTATAAGTTTGCCATTGATTACCCTTTAAAGAAGGGAAGAAGGTAGTCCAGATGCAGAGAACAACCTGTGATACTGGGCTTATTCTAGACTAAGATATGCAGGAGTCTGGTATTTAGTTGACATAGTCTGCAGTTGTATAAAGTCTGTATGGCTTAATACGAAGAATGAAAAATGCCTGAACTTTATTTTGAAGCATACACCTTTAAAAACATTTTATTCCCCAGTCGCACTTCAGTAATGAAGTGCTTGGCTGGTCTACAAGTACTGCCTCCCACTCATTAAGTACCTTGGAAAAGTGAAAATTTGTGTAAAACTGCAGAAATTGGTGTGTGGGTTTCTTGTAAGTATTTGCTTCTGTTGCTAAATGGATGTGGATTATTTAATCTGGCTTGTCTGGTGTGAACAGGTGAGGTACAGAACTGAACGTGCTTCTTACTGTCCTAAAGCACATAGGTTTCTAATGTTTGGGTATAATCTCTGTGATGAAATTTCTTGGGAAGTGTTTTTGATTAGTAAAAATAAAAAATTCTAGAAATACAGTTTTCAAACATGGATGAAATTTCTTTGAGGTATATGGTCTGTTTTGGACGCTAATTTTTGCCTTTATCTTACAGGTTATGTTTGAGACGTACCAGTTTTCTGGGGTGTATGTAGCCATCCAGGCTGTTCTTACTCTGTATGCTCAAGGTAGGAAAAAATAACCTAAAATCTCTTTAGTTTACAAATGTGTTATTTAGCCAAAGTACTAATATGACATCACTAGGTCTTGGGCTTAATTCCATGCTGTTCTCTAAGGAAGCTCGGCTCTGACTGACAGGCTTGCCTTTTTTTTGAGGAACTATTTATAGGTACCACTGTCAGTGTTATTTTCATGAATAAATGCTGAAACCTGGTTTCTCATAACTTACTGTTTCAGGGTGTAATTGTTTTGCCTTTGGCATCAAGTGTTAATGGCTTACTTTGGAATTTCTGAAAAAGGAAGAATTTCTTACCATGAGTAAGAGAGTAATTTCAAGAAGGTGACCATGTGACTTTTGCACTGTTTTGATGAGGAAAAAAAAAAAGTTGAGTCTTTCACTGTAGATAAACTAGATTGGAATGGTGTCCTTAGCCTGAGCAGAAAATTATGGATTGACTGAATTCAATGGAAATTCTATCGTCAACTGCAATTCATTTAGGATTTTAAGAAGTTACACAAGCACATCAGTTCTAATACCCCGACTCCTTGCATCTGTTTGTTGGTGACTTGGTGTATTTGGCTGTCACATAGCAGGACATAAATATCTGTGTCCATTAACATGTCACTGTAGTGTCTATGTCCAAGACCAAAAGCAGTGGGGTACTGGAAACGTGGTCTGCTATGCAAGTCATTAAAGCTACTTGAACCAGAAACCACTTTTATGAGCCTGAATATTAATTTTATTTGCTGCAATCTGTGCTATTACATTTTTTTCCTCTTGTTTTTTCTTTGTTTTGATTCCTTATAAATATTTAATTGACTGACATCTGCAGTCTTAAATTCTGCTGTAATTGTACATGTACCTCACTGTGTAGTGCTCAATTACTTTGTGAAAAACAGAATGTGAGACAACTCAGAGCAGTCTGCTGTGTTTCTGCATACCATCATCTAAAACGAAGCTGAAGGCCTTCTGAGATACAAAAATCAAGGGACATGTAAATCAAACGTTTGCATTTGAAATTTTTTTTTAAAAAGCCCTTTAAAACATCCTACTTATTTATATTACTTCAAAGATTAAAGTAGTGGCAGAAGTTATATAGGGATGTGCCTCAGTTCAGTGCACCACACTTCTAAGATCTCCCCTTAAAATGTTTTCTTGCTTTACGTAGCTTGTGAGAAACTATAAAACTGTTTTCTGGTCTACTTTCACCATTGATTTTTGCCTCTTAAGTACAGAAACTTCTTTTCCTACATGTTAATGATATCTCTTTTGTATACCTTAGAATTTAATAGTTTGTGGTAAACTTTTTTCAGGAGAGTTGTTTTTTTTAGTCTATGACAGTGGATCTGATTCAGTCTAAGGCGACTTCTGTGAGGAAATACTAGGCGTGTGATATATTGTCCAAATATTGTCTACTTTATGAAAGTATTTTGTTTTTTGAATACCAGTCAAAATCAACAAGTCCTAAGAATTTAACAAGGTAAACTTGAATATCCAGGTTTCTTCATATTTGAGAAATTAATATAAGGCTGCACAACTGAATCTATGGAGGAATTTGTGCCCCAATAAGCATTTAATGAGCATAGCTACTCCCTTTAATTAGAGTGCAATTTAAGATATCAAAATACCAGATAAAATTGTGAGCGGTAGAGTTCTAAACATCTAGGTAAAAGTAGAGGTAATACTTAAAAAAAAACCCATATATATTAAAGCATTTGTTACTATGAAAACCTAAGGTTCAAAATCCACTGATGACTGAGGGAAGGGAGGTTGTGTCAGATTACAATGAAAAATCCTATCTTAAACTCACTCTACTTATGAAAGTGCTACTAGAAGTTGTACTTCCCTCCGTTCTTTTAGGTTTGTTGACTGGTGTTGTTGTGGACTCTGGGGATGGTGTGACTCACATTTGCCCAGTTTATGAAGGTTTCTCTCTCCCTCACCTCACAAGACGGTTAGATATCGCTGGGAGGGATATCACTAGGTACCTCATTAAGGTAAGCTGGGAAGAGTGTTTCAAGGATGAGGCTGGTATCTTTGGTATGTTGGTTCAAGTCAAAGTCCCTTGATAGCAAGAAACTATGTTTTCCTTTTATTATTCATGTTAATTACATAAAGAACTCCTGTATTCTCTGTATTACTTCAATCTATTCTTACTGTGTTTCCTCATCTAAGTCACATGTAGTGATACTGATGTTACTCAGAGACCTCACATTTTCTTAGTGGCAGTCAGAAGGGAATTTATTCCTTATTTGGGAAGGCAAAACTTGAAAGTTGGCTTTCTCGATACCTAAAGTGAAAGCTAAATGGTATTCTCTCAGTTCTACTCATCTACTTACAGAAAGACTTTCTTACTAGTGTGAAAATAGTGTAGTGATTCTTCCCTGTTTAGTAAATAAGATGTTTGATAGACAGTTCATTTGTTTGGGTGTTTTAAATATAAGTAACGTTCTAGATTGACAAATCTTATGGTTAAACTGGAATACAGGAATGTACTGAAGTGAAGCTCTAAAAATAAGAATTATTTTGGGTTTTTTTCATTTGCCTTTGTGCTGGTTATGCTGAAAGTTGTAACGATGAAGAAAATTTCCCATTTGGAGTAATGCTACTGCTTTTCTGTCATAATGGATGCACTGGGATGGATTTGTCTTAATACCCAAATTTACAGTTTAAAAAGGGAGATGAACAGGGACATGTGTTTAAATATACCCCTTCACTGAGAGATCTGGACTGTTTCTCTCATTTACTGCTAACCTGCTGTGCTCCCTGCAGCTCCTCTTGCTGCGAGGTTATGCTTTCAACCATTCTGCTGATTTTGAGACTGTTCGCATGATCAAGGAGAAGCTGTGTTATGTGGGATACAACATTGAGCAGGAGCAGAAGCTGGCACTAGAGACCACAGTTCTAGTTGAATCCTACACGGTAAGTGTCTCGAGACAGCTTTTTTTGTCCTTAAATTCCTAGGTTTAAATTCAGGTAGCATTTAGCTTTGATCGCTTCACAATTTTTCTTGGCAGTAGCTCACCTCCCAGCCTGTAGAATCAGATTAATTGATTCCAGGAAAATCTTTTACAGCCTTTTTTATTTTCAGATTTTCTGTAAGACTTTGTACTCATTTTTGTCATTGTAGATAGTTGAAGTTTGGGTATTATAGTACAGGAATTTGTAGAGAAAGTGGATTTACTCTAGCATATAAAATTGTTTCAGCTTCATCCATGCAATAGTGAGACATGAGACTGATACCTCGTGTCAGAAAAGGTAGACTTGCTCTTAGTGGAAACTTTGTGATCACAGTTGGAAGAATTTGCAGAAAAACATTATTCTTTCTGTAAGATAATTTTTAAAATTGATGTTAGGATTTGGTATTGCAAAGAGATGTTTGGTAAGTCACTATGGTTGTGTCCGGTCCCTGATGTCTCAAAGTGAATTGCAGAGTGATTAAAGAATTTGTATATTCTTTCAGTACTACTGAACGACTTCTTGCAGTGCTGCCAATTATCAACAATTTCCTGTGTTAAAACATTTGGGAGCAATGTAGGTCATTTCCTCTTGGTTTTTTTTTTTTACTATTCAAGTGGCTAAAAGTAGTCTTTTCAATGGTGTTGTTTCTTCCCTAGCTCCCGGATGGCAGGATTATCAAAGTTGGTGGAGAACGGTTTGAGGCACCAGAGGCTCTCTTCCAGCCTCACTTAATCAATGTCGAAGGGGTTGGTGTGGCTGAATTGCTGTTCAACACCATCCAGGCAGCTGACATTGATACCAGGTAAGAGCAAAATGTTTAAAATCCTCAGTCTGGGTGCAGGGGTGGTGCAAAAACTGTGTTCAAAGTAACAACTTTTGCTTTAGACACTGATGTGTGCTCCTGGGGGAGGGTGTGTGCTGGGAGTGGGGCTCAGGCTGAGCTCTTGAAGCTTAACAGGTTGTCTGGAAACTATTTTGGTAAGAAAGGGCGAAGAAAAATCTTGAAAGTACAGTGGTTTTTTATTTCTGCTTTCTGGGAAAGCATGAGCAAGTCTGGTGAACTTGTGCAGTCTGTCTTTGTGTAGTGAGTGACTGTTGTAAGATTTGTATTTACTCCCCTGTCTGTACAGGTACCTACCGTAAGTACAGAGTAAGCTATACAACACTACAAAGACTATGTTTTTTTGGGTCAGGTCTGAATTCTACAAGCACATTGTGCTGTCTGGAGGGTCCACCATGTATCCCGGGCTGCCTTCACGACTGGAGCGGGAACTGAAACAGCTCTACCTGGAACGAGTTCTGAAAGGAGATGTGGAAAAGCTCTCGGTGGGTATCGGGTGGCTGCTGCAGCCGGGGGGAGCAGAGGCTTCCCCTGAATGCCCACTAGAGGGAACCAAGTGGTCAGAAATGACGGAGGCTGCGGGCAGCCCTCCGTGCAGCTCACAGAATCGCTCCCTCTCGTCCTCACACCCCTGCGTTTGCTTTGTATATATTTGCAATAAAGTCACCTTCTAGACCCTGCTAATAGCAAGTGATTTCTGAAGTCCTGGGTTGGTTTGAATGTAAAATAGGCTGATAAATGGCATGACACAAATTGTAACATCGGTTAAACAAAGCTAAGGAGTTTCTGTGCCTTAAAGTTGTCATTGAGCAAAATTTTTTTCTTCTAATCAGAGAAAGTTTTGGTTCACGCTACAAGTGAAATACTCAAAACCGAGAGGCTAGAGTTCTAACACACTTTCAGGTGGAGTAAGTTTCCCTTTTCCATTGGTTACTGTGATAAGCAGGCAACAGCCACACACATTACAGGGCTAACAGTGTGTTGTACTGAGAACTCCTTTGAGTGGAGTTTCTAATGGTGAACTGAATTGAACTTCCCTGGTTCTTAATGTGCTGTCCTCTGAAGATCGTCTGTGGCAATATGGAACGACTCAACTGTACAGAATGTTTTACGTCTGAGACAATATCTCACTCATAGCTTTGTACTCATTTTTGCTCTTTAAGATAGAGCTTCAGCACTGAAGAATTTAAGGGAATATTAATTAGTTAAGCTGGTCTAGATTGTGTAAATTGGGATAATTCTAAAATATTCATGATTTGATGATCTGTTAACTTCTGATAATTTTAGCCATCAAAGATTAGAAATTATGTCACTCTTTACAGTGTTCCTGAATGCAAAGATTAGGTCTTTAATTTTCTGTCAGTATTCTGACTCCTGGGCTTTTTGTCATTATGCTCAAGGTACAATTTTTGGGTAAGTGTCAATAGCTGTGTCTGATTTCCAGTACGAAGTCGTTATTCTACTTGGGTTGCGCAAGCTGGAAGCTCACACAGAGTGCCCTATGCTAACATTTCAGTTTTTTAGTTGCATTTTTCTCACTTGACAGTTTGCCCCTCATTGTTCTGGTGGAAAGCCCAGTTTTATTTTGCAAGGCTTTGTTTCAAGAATCCTAGTAACAGTTTCTTTTCTTTTTCTCAGAAATTTAAGATCCGAATTGAAGATCCCCCTCGTCGGAAGCACATGGTGTTTCTGGGGGGCGCAGTTCTAGCAGACATCATGAAAGACAAAGACAACTTCTGGATGACCCGACAAGAATACCAAGAAAAGGGAGTGCGTGTGCTGGAGAAGCTTGGTGTGACTGTTCGATAAATCCCAAAGCTTGTTCCCATCACATGTCTAAAGCTTTTTTCTTTCATTGCCAATCTCTGAACTCACTCAGCTACATGCTATGGAAGGGCCTGTCTGTGGCCTTTTGACCCAAACGTCAGGTTTTGTTCTGGTTTCTTGGGGTAGCTTTTGTTAAATGTTTCTTAATGTGGCTAAATTTGACTATTAAATTTGACCACTTCCCTGCAAACAAAACAGAGCAAGAGCAGCCTGTCTACTTCATTGTTCCCTCCCAGTAGGCAATTGGGTAATTCTGGTAGGCTCTTTCTTCTGGGTTTATTGCTGTAGTCCTGCTAGCTTTTGTCTCTAGTTCACAAGGGGTTGTGTGCCTTTTTTAGCATAAGAAAACCTTTAAACAAGAGTTTTTGCTATTGGATCATTGTGGTGGTTATCTTTGCATCTTTATGCCTCTCTCTACATTAAGTTTGGTTTTTTTTCTTTCCTGCAATTAGGAATTTTGATTAAACATGGTTAAAAACTAGTTGAAGTACTGGAATGGCTTTAACACACTGTTTCGATGTAATGTGGTTTCATACGCACTGCTGCCTAAACTGGCTTCTGAGGTGGTTTGTCCTTAAAGGTGGTGGTGGGGCCTTCAGACTGTATTTCTCTTAAGTGGGAATGTACAGTTGCCATGAATGGAGAAACACCTGATGTTCTGGCAAATGTACATTTGTGGCCTTAGGTGTCTTTTTTCCTGGAGAGAGGAGATAGGTTTGAACTGTGTTGCTTTTTTGTTAAGGGACAGCTGGGGGGGGGGTCAGCCTGACCAAAAATGCCTCTTTTTGTAACTAAATTTTGGTACCATGTTGTCTCAGCATAGGAAGCAAGAATGTTAAATTAGCTATTCTGTAATTGTTGAAGGAACTTATATATGCTGAGACAGGAGCCTCTAAACTTACTGAGATGTAATACTTTCAGAAATGCTTGTGAAAACTCTAACTATAGATATTAAAACCCCCAGAACTAAGTTTTAAAAAGTCTGATGTTTAAAGTGCTTGTATGTACATCAGAAGCACTTCCATTAAACTTTACAAGTATATTAACCTAGTGCCAAGTAGTTACTGCAAATGAATATTTCAATGACCAGTGTTTATTGCAGCAAACAGATATTCATAAACAACCAGTGGCAGTAGGTTATAAAGAATGACTTATATTTGTTCCAGTTAAGAATAATATTGGAATATGAGATATTGGTTGGTAAATAGCCACAATTCATTTTATCCAGTCTTGATTTTTGGTACTTAACATGGGATGGGGAAGGAAGTGAAAACCGGTGATGAAAATGCTGTTTCCAGAAAGTACATTAAAGCTGAGTTGCTCTAAAAAATAGAAGTTGTCACTAGTAATTATCAGCCACCTTCTCTGAGTATAGTTGCCTGTATTTTTTTCCTATTAGCAGACTGGTAACTATCTTTGCAATAAAATCTGCCTTACATTAAGCATAGCAAAAACTGCTTGCATACAAATGCTAGCTAGACTTAGTTCTACTTTGCTTTCCATTGAAATATAATATTACTTCTTACTGGTTTTCGAAGCCTACCATAACATTTAAGCATAAGGAAGTCAAGATCTGCTTTTGACTTCCAAACCTTGGAATGTACGAGAGATGCTTTCATATACTTGCCATTTGTCTACATCTTTACATTAATAATTGACCCCAGGAACATGGAAACATTAAACTCCCTTGGATTCTTAAAATGCGCTTCCTTTCTAAATTGAGCAGACAGCTTCCTTTGGCTGAGCAAGCCAAAGGGGCAGAAACCATGTCTGCATTTCTTTAATAACAAGACAGCCACTATAGTATTGCTAGTAATGACCATTTAATTATAGGTGGGTGGGGTTTTTTGCAGCTATATTTACTCTTAACTTGAACAATATGAATTTACAGGCATGCCGGTCGTGCCTCAGTGCATGCACTTAAGCAGTTACTAGATTTTTGGGGACATGAATGTAAGGGGTACTCTGAATTCCTGTAGTCTTCTAAACATTTAATACACAAGACTTAAAAATGCTGTGGGCTTGCTTTAGAGCTATGATTTCTCATGTGACTGTCTCTGGGCTTTTCAGACAGTGTTGGGAATCATGGAAATAAACCAAAGAATGACTTAAAAACTTTTTTTAAATGACAATCTGTCATGTGATTTTTCAAATCTAGACCTTGACCCTGCAACCCCTTTTCTAAACCATCTTCTCCCCTGTCCATTGGCTTCAGTGAGGTATGTGCATGTTTGAGTAAAGGTTTTGGAATCTGGCCCTTTCACTAGAGAACTTCACAGCACCATGAGTAATAAATGTCAGTTGATTGTGCAGAATCTTGGGTTTCCATGGAAACCATGTATATATTAAAAAAAGCATCTAGCGTTTTAAATTAACTGTGATCATGGATTCAGAGGAACACATTCGTAATCCAGATACTGAATGGGGTGTTCCAGTTGTGCTCAGTGTGGTTCTCCATGTATGTGTTTGCACACACAGGAGTGTTGTGTGTGTTCTCTCAGCTGACAGCTTCAATACTGCTATGAAAGCAATCTGGTTTTAAAGTTTTTTTGAAGACCAAATAACTTGAATTGTATTTGCAAAATGCTTCAGCTCCTATAAAATTAGAATAGAAGATGCCGCATCAGTTGTAAGTTTTTTGGGAACAACCTATTTTTAATGTTAAGCTGCTTCAAACCCTCCCCTCCCCCAGTGTTCTAGGATGTTAACCAATGTAACACAGATGGCTTTTTATACAGTTCTGAATAATGTTAACACACAACACTGGTTGAGACCATGAATGGAAATAAACATCTATTTAAGTTGACAGGTCTTTTCAATACAAAAATAAAATCAGATTTTTTTCAAAGTAGATTATGTTTGCTTTGTTTCCTTTGGGAAATCACAGTTCTGTCAGTTTTTCTCTAACTTAGCTTCCATCACAAAACTATCATGAGCTGCTTTTGCTGAGGAAATCTGACATGACAAAATAACACATTCTCTACTGCTTGCTGTCATACTCCATTCTTTAGCCAATACTCCACTCCCTCCATCCTGGTTTCTTTCAGAAGAAAATAGAATTCTTATCCTTGGACAGGAATCCTTTTCTAGTTCAACCTCCATACTGCCAAATAGAAGAGCCCTCAACTTGTATTGACCTCAGCATCCTTGGCTAAGCTCAGAAGCCACATGATGGTGCCCTGCTTAGGAAAAGTCTCCTTGGCATTGTGAATTCATGTGCTATTTCACCTGCATCCTTTACTTCAACTGCTAGAAAAAGTGTATGTGGGGCTGACCTGTAGCATTTGGAAGGACTTGAGTGGATTAGTGACTGGTCCACCACTCATGATACATTTGTCTGGCTTTTGAAATTAGCTCAACCAGCTTCTTCCCCCAGCTCAGTGCAGGTGCTGTACTGGAGGGGAATATTCCCCAGGCATCTTGTTCCTGGTAGGATAATGGGTTTGGATTTCTTGGAGGGAACCACTATGTGCAGTTTGCTCTGGATGCATCTGCCTGTGGCTGGGTCAAACATTTGCCTTCTTATGAGATGCAGATAGACAGGATTTTAATAGGCAAAAGAAATAAAGCCACCCTTAACCCTAAATCTGTGTTCCATCACTGTGCATTCTTGGGAAAAAAATAAATACATCTGGCTATACCTCTGCAGAGTACTAATTCATGGTCCCTGCTCTTCCCCTTGGCTTGTTTTGCCTGACATGGCTTTTGTGTGCAAAGGACTAAATACAGCTCAGTTGACATTTGCTAGTCAACTTTTTCAATAGTGAATTCCTCCCTGTGGGCACTTCAACTATTTTCCACAAACAAGTGTCATTAGCTGTTTCAATACTGTGAAAGATCTAGTTTCGAGGGGTTTTTTTTGGTTGTTGTTTGGATGGTTGTTGGTTGATTTTTTTTTATTTTGGAGTGTGTTTTTTGGTTGGTTTCGTTGTTTTTTTAACTTTTTTGCAATCCAAGTCTATCTGTTTCTGTGTTCTACTTGTGTGGAGAATGGTATTAGAAAAAATTGATTTGGACTTTATCAGCAAGTATTCAAGCTAAAATTTTGCTTTATTTTGGTCCTGCTTTGTCATGCTTGTTCCTTCCTGATGGGTTGGTTTGTTGTCCTGGTGGTGTAAGTCTGCCACTTTGCCATTATAGGCCTCAAGAAAAAGAACTTCCATTCAGAACAAGCTGCTAATTTTGCTTCTTCACTGCATTACAACATTAAAATAGCTCTTTAATAACATCCTCCATGGAAATTGCTTACCTTTCTGTAAGCTGGTGCTGCAGCCCATTGTTCCAACTAGCAACTGCACAAAACAAGATTTCTGTGCACATCTGCTTATTGCCCAAACAACTGGAGAAGAGCTTCTTGCCTTCCTTGTGCCTCATGCAGGATTCTGTTGTGGTGCTGATGGAAAAAGGAGAAATTGAGGGAGGAGAGGCAGCGTGGAGTTTTGTTTCTCAATTGGTTTGTTTGGGTTTCGTTTTATTTTTTTTCCCCTTTGAAAGCAATTCCTTAACATTGAAGATTAGGGAAACAATTTCTATTCTGGGTCATGAGTAAAGCATATTAAGAGTCTTAGCAGAGACTTGGGATGATACTAAGGGCCATATTCCAGCCACAGAACTCATGTTCCTTCATGTACCTTTAAAAAAATTATTATTAAAAAAAAAAAAAAAGTCTCTGTTCCCCAAAGCCTAGGAGTAGTAATTAAATTGTAGCTGCAGGAATAATGACAGATATGGGCCCCTTGCCTACACCTTTTCATCTCCGCACCCATCTCCAATCTGTTTTTTGTTTGCCCTAAAGCTTAAGTGGTTTCAAGATCCTCCTCTTGCATGCATGTTCTCTCCATGTGCCCATTTTAAATCTCTCCAGGTATTTTAACAAATTAATTAATTGCCAGTTGTTGGCCTCAACACAAGTAGATCCTGTAAGTCCTGACTCACATCAGGCACTTTTCTTAGCACAGCAGCGCTTCTGGGGGCTACACCAAATTGAAACCTTTGCATTGGGCAGTAACTTTCTGTTCTAAACCACTCTGTGTAACCCTGATTTTGGCTTTCCCTGCCAAAGCAGGAAAAGCAAGGGTGGCATTAACGGCATAAAAGGCAGTATTTTGGGAAGCACCCAACCACATAATCTCCTTGGGATATTTTAGGCTTTTCCTGTTGTAATGGGTATTGGCACAAATCATGTGGGACAAGACCAGTAAGAGCAGGTGGGATTTGTGTTAGCACCTGTAATAACTGGTAGATTTGTCCCCTCTAAAGTCTTCTTGTAAAAGAGGTATTAGGGCTTCTCATAGCATTACTGGGTAATAACCTGGAACACGAGCCTTTGAAACGTGGTCACTGCTGGAATCCACATAGTGCTATGTGAGAACAAAATGTGGTGATGATAATTGCTTATTATCTAATTATACAAGAACTTACAGCCCCAGAGGGTGAAAACTAATTAAATGGTTATCCACTCTTAAAATGGCAACAAAGAAATGAAGAAAATTCATTCTTTTGGCTCTTGTTCCATTTGTGTTAGCAAAGTCATGTGTTCCTTGAGAAGTGAATGAGACAGTCCAGGATGGGCAGAGTCCTCTCCCTCCTGCTGCAGGGACTGAGGCAGGAAGCTTGCTTTTCAGAGAGCAGTCTGCTTAGTCAAAAGTAACTCAGCTTCTGAGCTACAACTCAAAATGAAGGAGGATTCACTCACCCAGATCATCCAAGAAGGCAGCCAATGCTGGCCTTCAGAGCAGTATGGGTCACCTTTTACATTTGCTTGTGCCGAATTTTTAAGATGAGATATCTGGAGCACTTGGTCCCTTGGTGTGGATACAGTGTGCTGGGGGCAGGCCTTGGTTTTACGCTACGTTGAGGTATGCTGTCTCCACCTAGGAAAAGTAGCTACCTGTCAAAAAAAAAAAAAAAAAAAAAAAAAAAAAAGGAGGAAAAAAAAGAAAAAGGGGGTAGCATTTTTCTGTGATTCAAGACCCTGCAGCTTTTCCTCCAGCAGTAGTAGACCTCTGTAAAAACCCTTATCCTGCCAAATCCAACAATGATTAGCACCTTAGCCCTTAATTTTACTTTCCAAAAAGTACCAGACATCCCCTACCTCATCTTGAGCCATATGCTTTCCTTTGGAGCTCTCATTCCTGCTTCTTAGCATTCATATGCTACTGGTTCCCTGGTAAAACACCAACCCCCTCACTGCTTAAACCAGGGTACCCCAAATACAGGGGATGTGCCAGCCTTTCCAGAGCCAGTACTGCTGACCTGCTCTTCTTGGGTTGCTGGTGTGAGGTGAAGGCAGACAGCAGGCATGGCCCTCAGGACCACACACTTCAGCTTCTATCGCAGCGGTGCTCCGGCAAGCAACAGGTGCTGAGCTTCTGTGGGATTTGGAAATGCAGCATTCCCTTGCCTGTCCTGCCTATGTAACCCAACACTGCAGGCACTCTCAAAACACAGTCTGTAGGCTATAAAACACACCTGCATGGTCATGGTGCTCGCTGGTAGCTCGCAGCTCACACCTGGGACACTGTGGCAGACGCTGGCTTAGAGCTGTTGGCTTTGGAGTGAGCTACAAAGCCCAGATATCTACCCCACCAAAAAAGCCCCCTCTAGCATGACCACCAAACATGAAAAGTAGAATTTCTGCCCTTTCCACAGCCTGGGACCAATGATTTTAATCAGAGAAGCATAATTTGGATTAGGAATGAAAGTTCAGCCAGTGCAGCAACACCCAGGCAGTTTCTGGGGAGCAGCTGATGCGCTCTTGTCCACATTCTTGCAGTTACAGGGCTGTGTATGTTTCTGGGTTGCCATTGAATGCAGAGCTGTTAGCTGGATGTCTTACCTATTGAAGCTGGCTTTTTCCCTACTTTCCCGAAAAGCACAGTGTAAGTTTCTGCTGTTAAACACGGGGGGTACTAACTTGGGAGGTAGGTTGGTCCCTTGTAAATCAGAATGCTTGCTATTTCTGGAGGTTTTCTTAAGGAGTGGAGTGGGTCAGAAGGAAGTGACTCCTTATTTTTTTAATTACCCATCCCCCCTGACATTGTAACACAGTTGTTGCTTTCAAGAATATGCATGGTCTGTTTTCTTCAGACTATTGGCTCATCTGGTAAAATAATTAGCTGTTAGGCAGACAGAGGGAAAGGATCACATCTACACAAGACAGGAAGACTGGGACAGTAGAAAGGAGAAAAAAAATTCCCTGCTTGAATCACAGCTGCCCACCATGCATAGTAATAGTGCTTGCCAAGAATATTCAAATTGATTTAGGAAGAAAAGCTGAGGAAACCGTTTAACCCCAGCCTGCTTGGATCCGTGACAGTATCTCCATGGGCTACTCTGCTCCCACTCTGGGCTGAAAGAAAGGTTTTCAAGCTGCCGTTTTCCCCAAACAGCCTTCCTGTGTTCCCCTTCCTCTTTTGCAACTGGATCACAAAACAAAGACTAATTGCTGGGCATGAGGCTGTGAGCAGCTTTCCACACCAAGAAACTAACCAAAGGTGGGAACATTTATTTCATATTGATGGGATTAAGTTGTAATTGGTTCATGTGATTAAAACCAAGAGGCAGGCATGTTATTCGTGACTAATTTGGGGCAACGGGAACCTTTTTGCTGCCTGCTGTATACTCTGAATTAGGCCCCTTCTCAACAGAAGTGGTCAGCATGTGCATCATCTGCAAACAACCTCTTCAAGTGTTCCAAGCCAAAATCACTTGCTCAAGAGTTTCCGAGCACACAAGTCCTTTGCAGATCATTTGCAAGCAGTTGAGGGGGTTTTGCATCAAAAAATGAGTAGCAATAGTTCAGACATGTGAGTCATAGAGCAAATCCCTTTCCCTACTCAAATCAATCTACATCTGTAAGGATATACTAATTTAATTATTAAAAAACGGGGTATTTGTTTGTATTTGGAGTATTTGTTCTCAGAACCTGCTACCTCTGGGACCATCTTTTTTCTGAAGGAATCCCAGGCTCACTCCCAGCAATATCTTTGGGATAAATCCACAAAAAAAGATAAATGTAGAACTGCACAGAATCATATCCAAATAAAATAAAAGTGCTATAATGCAGGTGTTTCAATACTTGATTTCAGGTGCTGGTCTCACCTAAGCTGTGGGTGGGCTTTCCTTGCCAGCTGGAGCAGCCAACTCCACCAACTCCGCTCCATTAAGCCCCTCCAAATCTCTGCTCAGCTGCAACCTCCCTTATAACAGGAGGCCTTTGGCACATAAGCTTTTTTCCTGTTAAAACACAAGTTCCCTTGGTACCTAAATGTCTGCTGTGAGGTGAATGCAGATCTGTTGAGACCCTGACAGCACTGAGCAGCTATGTGCTGTGTCCATGCCTAAACCACAATCAGCAAAGCATTCTTCATAAAGCTTGCCTGTGGAGCCAGGTTGGAAGATGTGTGCACAAGATGTTTTTGGATCAGGTCTCTCACAAAAACAGCTGTGGGAGGAAATGGGCCCAGTAGTCAGACCACATTCACCATTAATATTCATTTATGCACAAATACTAACACAATCATAGATGACTTCTAAAGGAATGAGCCTAAATATCTCCAGGAAGAGACAGCTCTGTGCTCTGGACAAATGATTTAGAGGCCACTGAAAGGAAACCCAAACCCTCTTCCTCTGTTTCATGAGAAGGGCCTCTCTTGCAAAGAGTTCCTGCCTGTGCATCCTGATGAGGAGGAGACATCTTCTTGTATCACAGGATGAAGCACCGGGCTGGCTTCAAGGCGCCACAGTGGTGTCTTCAGCCTCTGCAATTTGCCAGGGTTTGGAAGCTCCTTGCCCACCGCTGACCAGCTCCTAGGGATACATCTCACAACCTCCCGCATGCACCAGCCTGGAAGAGATACCTGACAGCCCCTAGAACTGGCAGCTCCCCCAGGCTGCAGGAAAGCCACATCCTTGCATAGATTCAGATTTCCAGTTGCTCTGTAGCTCCTGCTGGAGACAGATGATCCTCCCCTCCTGCAGTACCAAAGCACTAAGCAGGAATTGGGTTTAAATGTGTGTTGCAGGAAGGCTCAGATACAGGAGTAAACATATCCAATAAGGACAGGCCGTACCTGTACTTAGGTGGATATGTTTGAGAGGACATGTTTAGTTTAAAAGGAGCAAAGAGGAGTAAAACAGAAGAGGGACAAGAGATGCCCAGGAATGGAGGGAGGGAAGGCAATTAAATGGTTACCACTGGCTTGCTAACCATAGTTACAGTCAAGACAACAGTGACAGAGACATTTGCTGGCCCTTGCTGGTGACCACGCAATCAAGCAAGGATGCACTACAGAGGTCATGGTTTGTCACCCCTTGTTCTGTGTGCAGTGACAGCCATCAATGTGCAAATATGTGGCACTTCTCCCAAGGTTTAGTGTACATCGGATGCTCGTCCCTGGCCAGACTCCTTCCAAAGTCAATGAAATAAACCCTGAATATGGTCAGAGAGGCATTGAAGAGAGCTCTAGGGGTCCAAGGAAGACTTTCACTAGTTATAGCATTGCATTTTTAGTTAAAGTACTTGATGCTTTAATGATTACTCCCTGTTGAAGCCAGCTATGTCACAGGGAATACAGTAAAGATGGAAGTTTGGGTTTTCCTCCAGGACACTGCTCCATTTTGAGGGGCAAAGCCTAGAAAACTGCACGAGAGGGAGGAGACACAGAAACCTTCCTTGCCAAGATTTGCTCAAGTTCCCTGCTCATGCAGAGAAGTTATTAAAGGGTAGGAAGTGTAAACACACTAACACCAGGAATACATTTTCTTTCAAACCAAATTCCTCTGTAAATCAATGTGAAGGAGCAAACACACAAGACCAAATCTAAAACCCCTGTCATTGCCTCATATAGACAGTTAAGCATCACCTTACACTGATGGTCCGTCCTTTTAATATCTGCAAGCACAGGGCAATGCCTGCCAACTTCAACGGAGATGTTCATGTGCACAACAGGCAGGATGAAGCTTTAAAACCACTGGTAGTTACACTTTTACTGCCAGAAGCAACATTTTAATCTAAGTTTTGGCTTCTGACAAAGGCTGTATTCTGAGGCACTCCAACATCTTTGCTCCATCTGAGTAATTGCAAATGCCTGTCTTTAATCTATTTTCAAGAATTGTTGGGTTTGTTGTTTTTTTTTAAGTACAGAAGAAAATGTTTCTGTGTGTACATTCATGGCAACAGAGCTACACAGAGACATAAACTAGTGGAAGGTCCATATGTTGGGGCAATATAATATGTAATGAGAACTGCTGCATTTTTGTAAAATGTAATGGGACAGATATGCAGCAGCTGTGGGTTACTCAAGAAGCAGCTAATTTAGCAAGCTGAATTCAAGGATATTTCCCAGATCTCCCAAACAATGAATAGCAGTGTTGTTTAAGATTACCATTATGCCTTACATCCTCCTTTGACTGGAAGCAGGGGGAGGAAGCCTCTATCTGTGCTTCTGGGGCAGAAGTACATGATTAGTGCATAGCTATCATACAAAGTCCCTGGGGAACAAGGGGGTCTGGACTTAAAGGAAGGAAGGAAATTGTGTAGGATAAACAAAAAAGAGCCTCAGAAAAGCAGTCGAGATGGGCAAGATGCTGAAAAATAGAGAAGAGAAATTAAAAAGAAAATATTGAAAGGAGTGACTTGAGTTCTAACTAATATTGAACTTTGAAACAAACACACCATCTTCTGAAACAGCATTAGAAATTCAGCAAGTTTGTATTTTTATATATTTAGCTTTGCTCTAAGGCAAGGTATTATTCATTTCAAATATACAAACAGCAGAAGTCTTAAGGCTTGATTGCCCTTAGATTTCACTTTTCCAGGGATTTTACGTACCCTCCCCCTATAAAATAAAGAAAGATACAGATAACCTGGACGGAGTCACCGCTCCATTTGGCTGTTCACTGAGCAGGTGAGGCTGGTATGCTCGGTTCTCCTAAGGTGGCCAGTTTGCCAGCAGCCCAGGTACCCTGCAGCCATCCCAGAGAGTCACAAATTGGCCCACAGCACAGTCCACTAGACCCAGCTGCCTCCAATCCCCACTGCAGCTGGAGCCAGGTGCCTCATATTGAAAAAGGAGATACATCAGTGGACCCACTCCGGGATCTGCTTATTTGTGTATTAAAACAGGTTATACATACTGCTTAAAAAAAAAAGAGATAAAAAAGAAAAAAGGGAGGAACAATTAAAAATGGGGCTGCTTCAAACTCTGGCTCCCTACAAGATCTTTATTTTTGGGAGGAAGGTCTCTGCAGTGACAGTGTCAATGGCAGTTTGCAGTCACCCTTCTGCAGATGGGAGGCAGAGAGGGAGGGTAAGGACCAACTAATCTGGAATAATTTGTGGGAGGTTTTACACATGTAAACAAAAGTGACCAGACCTTCAGCGAAGTAAGAGATTACCTGAATGAATTGACTTTCTAAAGGATTTTCATATATAGTAACTTGGTAGGAGTAGACTGCAAAGGACATTGTTGCATTAAGATATATTGCATTTATCTGTTTCCTGGATCTGAAATTAGAATTTCCTCTTGCTGTACTGTTGAGATAACCAAAGCCTCTGCCTCTCTATAAAAGGCTTGATTTCCACACAAATGGGATGAGCTTACACAACAGAAGTACGAGGAAAATCCACTTCTCCTGGCCAAGTTCATACCTCTGCTCCACTGGTGGAAATCAGGAGTAAATGCCTAAAGCTCCAAAACTTGGTGTGAACTCCTGGGGGTAGAGCAGAGCAGAGGCTCGTGCTTAAATGATGGAGTCATTCCCACAAGCCCAGCTTTAGAAATTTGTCCTAGCAACAGGCTCAAGCCAAACCTTTTGCTTAGTTACACAGAGAAAGGATTGCTCCTGGTGAAATGAATGTGAAAACCACTGAGTGGCTTATGTAATGTAGCATTGGGCCTCCAAAGTGTTTTATGGCAGAGGAGCATATCTGGAGTCAGCAAAAGGCTATCTTGGGCCAAGGACTTTGCTCTTCGCCATATAAGAGCTACACGTGTAAATCTGGGTGTAATTCTGCTCCTAGAGCCAGAGCTGAAGTGAAATAACACAGCTAAATTTTGGGAACTACCTGAAATAAATACATTTTAAAATAGATTTTTTTTTCTTCTTCAAACTTTTTGAGCAGACCCTTTGTATTTAGTGATACACGAACACCACTGCTCTCATATCAGAATGTGATTCCCAGAGCAATTCATTCCTGTGTGCAAGGACAAAAGCCCAGCCCATCAACAAGAGGAGCCGGAGTTTACTCAGGAGTCCATAGGAAACAGCTGTTGCTTTCAACCCAGCCTCTCCTTTATCTCCTTTATTGTTTATTCATGTCTCAGCTCAGACTAGCCGCTGTGAGCAGGTCAGGAGTCTGCAGTCCAAAAAGCTCCTCAGAAGCTGATGGAACTCAGCCCAGTGCCAGTAGGATGGAGGAGCTGGGTTTTATATTATTCAATTCCCAGGTGGTGACAGAGGTAAATTCCTGACTTCACTAGCCAATAGTGCAGACAACAGCCAGGCCTTTGCCCTGGATTTTTGCAGAGGGGGGCAAACATTCAGTGAGTTGCATGAAAGAAACCAAATGCAACAAGCCAAAAATGGAGCGTGCCTTTGGATATTTCTCTCCTTCTTTTCTGAGTTTGTTGACAATTCCTTTGTACTGGAAAGGATGTTTACTCCCCCTCTCTTCTGTAACGATGTAGTGAGTAGGACTGTGCTTACAAAGCTGCAAATGTTTATCTGTAAAGACTGTGCTGTGGTGTAACGGCATGCAGAAGTGGTCCAGAGCCCAAACAGACCGGGGTTATTTTCTACAGAGAAGCAAGGAGTGGTGACCCCAATACATTTGCTGGAAATTTGCTACCAGGCCGGGGGAAACATGGCAGTAATGAACCCAGTGTGAAGAACAGGAAAATAGAAGGCAAGGCTTCCACATCCTCCTTCTAACTGCCTTCATTTGTCTCTGTTTCCCAGTGAAAACGTGGGTGTAATTGTTCAGGCATAGCATGAAGCTTCAAAGACTCACAGGGGATAGAGCATAGCAGGAGGACAGCATGATGGTAGCAAGAAGTGACTTACTCTCCTCAGCAGGGAAAGAATTAGTGAGCTAGGAATCCAGGGATATCAGGACTTTAGTTCAAACTGGAAAGAACATTTCAGCTCACCAGATTGGCAAGAGACAGAGGGGCGACCCAGATCTCCTCTTGCAGAAAAGCTTTCCTGAGTCACAAACCATCCAGACCTGTACGTATCACTCACATGCTTCAAAGTGCTGTAAAACCCAAAGCAGTGTCCCCATGGGGAGAGAAACAGGAGTTTGCCATGTAGAAGGGGAGAAGAGAGGTGAATGCCTACTCATGACCAGACTTCTTTTCATTCAACTGCAGATGACAGTGTCACTTATTTTCACAACAGCTATTTAACACAAGGAAGCATAATGAATAGAGAACAGCAGATAAGGCATAAATTATACAGCTAACTCAAGAATATGGCTCCTACTCGACTTTAAAAGGCAGGCCAGATGTCTTCAGATACTGTCGACTGTGAGTCGGTGTCACAAAACCCTTTCAAGCTCAGCTAACTCAAGTCACAATGTGCACTTGATTTGCTTGGCTGAACGGGGAACTTCCCGGGCTGTGAGCAGGATCTACGCACAGCTGAAAATACGGTGGGAATGAGTCAGTTCCTTGGAGCTTGCGTGGGAGGCAAAGACAGAGCTGTGGGTGGCTTCAAAGTGTTAAACAGCCTTTTAAATTCAGGCCCAGTTTCTCAGAGGAATAAGGAAACAGAGATATTCACCCAGTCTGGATTTAGTTCCATGTCTTGGGTCAGTATTGAGAAAATTGCTCTCTGATAGTAACAGCCACTTCCCAGGCACGCAGATCCACTTGCTCCCAAGCCAGTTCAGCTTCAGATGTAATTCTGTGGAGTTTAACAGCAAAACAATTAGCCCTTCACTCACAGCAAGGCAGCAGCAGCTGGCCCTTCTCTCCTAGCATCTGCAGGCTGCCTCCTAGGCAAGGCAGAGCCCCACCAGCTCCAGGTCAGGCATTTATCTGTCCGTCTCTACTCCCTGCATCTCAACCCTTTTGCTCAAGCTGCTTGGCATAATAAGTCTTCCAACACAGCCATCTCGGGTACTGTGATGACAGAGAGCTACTTCAATCTTTCCAGCTCTGTATTGGCACGGAGTTTCACCATCCTGCAGTCTATCATTCCTCCTCTGGTGCCAAGAACTTTGGGATGCAGTCCTACCCACAACCGGTTTGCACATACAAGGGAAAGGGGGTGCTGTGGGTTAAATTACCTGCTGCATTGGAACTTCAGGCCCCATCCAATTACCTCCCGCCAACTGTTTGCCACTTAGCCTGGTTCTCCTATAGTGCAACTGGAGTCTGGTCAGCTCTAAAGAGGATTTATTGCTTTTACTGGATCAGGCTCACCCTTCCATTTAAGTGGATTAATGTGGGTTAGCTCTGCACAGCATTAGCCAAGTCAACAGAAAGTTCCCTACTACTGGCAATGTTGTTGTTTTTTCTCTGTCACGATGAATTTTTAATGGTCTTTTTGTGCAAGAGCAGCTTTGCAAAATCTTAGACTCCTGCTTTCCAACTTAGATGATTTGGCATGTGAAGAATGCAATGAATATTTAAACCTGTAGTTTGGCATAGCCTCCACAGAGCAGCTAGAAAACTAGTCCTGATCTTTTGGGAACTAACCAGCAACCATGCAAAACCCCAAGCCTGGAGGAACAGCACGGGGAGCTTATGAGGTTACATCAACCTTCGGTGCTCAACTAAAATCACTCTAACCCTACCATTCTTTCGATTCTTTTAATTAACCTCAGGATTCATATGGAGGAGCTGTACGTGGGTGGAGCTGTGGGTTATTTGATAGATGACTCAGATCGCTGTGCCGGTCATATTTTATTCACGTGAGAGTAACTGCTGAAGGCTGCTCTTTACCACTGGAACCAGGGTCCCCATCGCAGCAGACAATGTGCAACCATGTAGTAACAATCTCTGCCTGGAAGATCTTACCATCAAACCAGATTAGACAAAAGGGTCAAAAAGGAAGGGACCCCTCTTTTGCCGTCCTTGTATACATGGGTGAACCAGGGGCTCACACACACATTCAAGCAGCCACCAATTAAGAGTTTACTGTAACTTCTTTGTACGCAATTTAGCCCACGGCAAAATCAAGGCAAATCGACTTAGCTTTATTGGCTGTAAAAGGGCACCCGGTTCAGGCGCCACCACCAGAAATCCTCCATCATCCGCTCGAACACACAAGGATAGATGCTGGAATTCAGCCAAGACAATGTGGCTTTCATCTTTTACATGAAAGGGGGTTCCCTTTGACATTTTGAGGCCCACTTTTTTAAGAGCTGTTGTGCAAACTTCAGCTCACATGAGCTTGAACAATACGGCAGTGCATATGACCGAAACTTTCAAGGCAAGCAACGTTTCTGTGTGCCCTGCAGAGATGTATGTGGGAACAATCCCATTGGCTGAAACAACTCCAACAGGTATCGGTCTGCAACCACCAGCCATAAAAGATGGCAGTGGAAATAAATTTCTGACCTCGGTGTATGCTGAGCCATGGGTTTTGGCAGAGATCTTAGCATGGAATGATGCACATTTCTTCAGAAGTTGCTGTTGCTCCCTGTCCCAGTGTGGCCTTCTGGAAATCCCAGATCTAAATACTGGCAGTTCTGTGCTATTTAACTTGTGAAGCCATCCTGTAGCCAGTGGCCTTCTTCACACATGATTCTATTTAGAAGTCTCCATAGGCTGGTATGTCATTATCTCAGTGTGTTAATTGATTAAGTCTGGCCTATATACAGTCAGCTGGACTATTCCCTTTTGGGTTGTTATAATTAGCAAGGCCCAGACATTTTAAGCCTTTTGGAGCACAGGAATCTCTCTCATCATGCAAGTAGAAGTCCACGGAAATATCTTGGAATCACTGACTTTCCAGCTAAAATAATTTCACTTCATAGACAGAAAGATACTCATACTGATGCACAAGAAAGTGGTAAAAAAAGGTGAAAGCAGACTTCAATCTGACAACAACAAAAAAGAAAATCATCCACCTACAGCCTTTCAAAAATGCAGCCAACACTCGCAGCTGAATTAACAAAATGTGAAGCAGACCCTCTAGAAGCTAGAGTCAGACTGAAAAATCCCAGGGCATTACTTGACACATTTCTTTGCTCTGACTGGGAAAACATGTCACTTCCCTCCTAGATATCACTGGTATATGTTAAAACAAGTATTCCATATGCGATGAAATAAACAGGGCTTGGTTTCTAAAGGATGTGTCTGAGCACGACTGGCTGTTTAAGTGAGAGGTTTGGTGTGAAAGAAAAGTTGCTCTTGTGGGGTAGCTGTTTAGTGTCCAGCAGGGCATGACTGCCAGCTAAGTTTATCCACAGGTAAGGCACTTGTAACAAGGGTTTTCCCACAAGTGTCTAATCAGGGAGGAGCTCAGCAAGAGTACTAAGAGCTCTCTGTTTTACCCAGCTGTCTATTTATGAAGCCTGTAGGAAATTAGTATCTTCAAAACCTCAGTTTGGATTTCCATGGACATGTGGCTCAAGAAGCATTACTGGAGCAGGACAAGCAGAAGATTAATGGTGCAAATACAAATCTGTAAGAAACCAAGCCAAAGATGAATTTGTGTGTGTCTTTTTACTCCAAGCTGTAATTAAATTCAATGAGGCGCAGAGACTTAGGACCCACATCTTAGAAAGCCCTGTACCTACTATTTTCAGTGATCTGTGGCCTGGTTTCTGGAGATGCTGCTCATCTGTACTTCATGTTGAAGCAATTAAAATTCACTAAACAACCAAATTAGAACTCTCACATTAGGATCCAAACATCAAGCAGTGAGTTTCTGCATCAGAACCACTAAGTTTCTACTATTTGGCTCAACTGCTCAACTGGCCAAGCCTCGTATTAAGCAAATAAGGTCTTTGTGTTGTTTGTGACTAAGACAGAATAAATGACCCTTAAATAGATCATGATGGCAACTTAGGCTGCAGAATTTTCCTGTATTTCATTATAGGTTTTGGGAAAATGCATAGACCTTTGCACAAAGAAATAAAACACACAGAGGCATTCTGGTATTGTTCTGTGCATTATCCAGGCTCTTAGAAAAGTAGCTGTCAATGATTAGTGTCCTAACCATGCATTTTGAGGGTGATTATTCTTTACTGAAGTCAGCTGGAAGTTTGCCATTGACCTCAGTGGGGCCAATGTTTTACACCTACCAAACTTACGAGTTTCAGAAAAAATAAGACATTCAACACCTCTCAGAGCAAAGCCCATTGAGCCTAATTACAGACTTTACACCTTCCTGTTAGACACCCAGTTCAGCCTAGTTTACATTCACAGCTACAGCACAGCAGTAGAAAGTATACTGTGAATGTATCTGAATTCCAGAAAACAAATATTATAAATCCAGTTCTATGTCAGCAATATGACAAAGAAACAAACCAATAAATTTGCTGTCTTTTCACTACCCGCCTCATACCCTCAATCTATTTTGGGTCTTTGTTATACAGGAGGCTCCAGAGAAACTGTACAACAGTAAGAACACAGCATCATCCCAACAATAAGAAAATTATGGTTATAGGATCCAGAAAAGGGGATTAAATCTCTTGCCAGGAGAAAGATTTGGAGGAGGAGACACTATCATTTGCAAAATAGCTGCTATAGGGCCACAGCTCCTGAACATCGTCACATTTCAAGGGCAATCTGCATAAAAAAGTGGCTGGAAAAAACCCCTCAAACTGTCACTTCAGCACTTAGGCAAACCACCAGGGAAAATGGTAGAAGGGTTGTTATGCTATTTTAGAGAAATCAAATATATTTCAAATAAAAATTTGTTAGGGTCAATGAATAAACTCACATCACTCTTGCATTCAATTGGATTTTTTTTTAAGAGGCACATAAACTTTCCTGTTTGAGGGGATAAATCAATGACAAATTGTCTGATGTTGGGAAGAAATTTCCTCTGCTAGCAGATGATTCCAATACAGAGTTTCTTGTATTCTTTCCCTTTGAAGTATCTAGTACAGGCTGCGGTTAGAGACAGGATATCAGCCTGATGAACCCCAAAGACATTTTCTTGTAGCTCAAAGCTCAGATGGTCACAAACAGCAGTTGTTCTGGTTAGAAAAAAGTATCATGCATTTGCTCTAAGTTCAAAAGCTCTCTGCTCAGCACCTGGATTTGCTGCTCTTCGTGCCACATCTTTACAACCACTTCCTTCAGGAACTGGCCATAAAACATGCTCTGATGGTGACAGCTCTTAAAATGTTATGTATGTGAGTGGGTTTGAAAACACAGTTCTTTCAGAAGTGTTTCTTTGTTGCAGGACCTTTTGGTCATGAATGTTAGTACACAGGCATCCTTTCAGCCTTTTCTTTTTGGAATTTCAACCCAGTATCAGAAATAATTGCTGCCAGCTTGAAACACTGCAAGCTGTCAAAAATGAGTGAAAGGTGGGTGAGGGAATCTCCCCGCCAATTTGTCACTTTTTAACTCAAAATTGTTTACTCCTCGTAGATACTTTTTTTGGTGAAGGTCCAAGTAACGGAAATGTCCTGGTAATTGGGCATAGGAAAAAACAGTGGCAAGCTAAGGTGGTAAGTTTAAAACCAGTGATCTTAGTGTCCCACAAAGCCCTTCCTCAGCTATCAGCAGGACACTTTTTCCTTTCCAGGACCAGAAAGTGGCTCCCATTTCAAACAGCTCTTTAAAGACAGAACTGGGGAGATGATGCACTGAGGAAAGAAATCCCTTTTTATGGATGTAGACTGTCATTGTACCTAGTGTCCCTGAGGAGGACAAGGGAAGGAGAATGATGGAATATCCTCAGTTGGAAGGGACTCACAAAGATCATCAAAGCCCAACCCTGGCCCTGCACAGGACACCCCAACAATCACACCATGTGCCTGAGAATGTTGTCCAAATTCTTCTTGAACTGTCAGTCTCAGTGCTGTGACCACTTCCCTGAGGAGTGTGTTCCAGTGCCTGTCCACCCTCCGAATGAAGTAACTTTTCCTAACATTCAGCCTAAACCTTCCCTGAAACAGCTTCAGGCCATTCCCTTGGGCCCGTCACTGGTCACCACAGAGAAGAGATCAGTGTCTGCCCCTACACTTCCCCTCACGAGGAAGTTGTAGATTGCAACGTCTCCCCTCAGTCTCCTCCAGGCAGAACAAGAAGAACATGGGAAGTTCACCTCAGAGAACTGCCAGTCGAGGTACTTTGGGTGCCAAAACTTAAGATGCTGGCATCCAAACCCTTCAGATCCCAGGAGAGGAATCCTGGCTTCACTTTAGTGGGACTTTTGCCACTGACTTAAGTGCAGTTAGGATTTTACCTCAGGCAGAACCATCTCCAATTGTCTCCTACCTGTTGCTGGAAGGAGTCCATTTATTCAAAGTCTAGGGAAGCACAAATGCAGTAAATAGCATTGCATCGGTGATTAGCTGCTAGAGCTTTGAAATTAAATGCATGTGGTATTTTTTGCTACCTCTCTGGCACATTGCAGCCCTTCAAACCCCTCTGCAAAGACAGGGCTAAGTGTGAGGACTCTGCTCACCCTGCACCCTGCTCCAGGCCTGTGGCATTTCTGGCCACACATAGTGGAAGTACAACTATGTCTCAGCCCTGTGGCAGAAGCTGTATTTAAACTGCGGAACTGGCACTGTTGCAAAGGCTGCCTAGCTCCGGCCAAATGGCTTGCCGCAAACCCCTTCATTTCAGACAGATGAATAAACGCTTGCCAAAATGCCCCGTTTCCCCAGAGCCCAGTCAATGGTCCCTGAGCAACAGCGTCACTGACCATCCAGCATGTGACCCTCGAGCCACAGCAAAGCAGAAAAACTCTTCTGAGCAGAATATATCTCTCTGCTTCATCCTATTGCTATTTTGCTTGCTACTTGGAAGCCTTCTAATTTTTGTGGCTGGCTCAACCACTTAATAAGGTTCTGGGGTTTTGCTCAAGATGAGGATGTTCACTGAGATCTATTCACTAAGTGAACAGAGAAATCCTGAAGCGATCCCCAAGACTTAGGGTCACTGCACAGAAAACCCCATTCATTGTTGCCAAGCCACCAGGGTCAGCCATACAGCTGGAGTTTTACCTGTTTATTCAGTTATTTAAAGGGTAACTATCACTTCAGCTTTTAGATCGTGTTGGCAATTTCGGATTTCTGTTCCAAAAGGATATGCACATATATATGCATATGTGTATGTACATTTCCAGTTTGACAGTCTGAGCCACAGTGTAGGTCTGAATGCTCCACTCGAAGGCACAGACCATCCACCCTTCCTGCCAGGAATACATGGAAACTGCTGGGGGCGCTTCAGCTTGAACATCAGGCCCCATACCCATAAATTACTGTGACAATGGGAGCTTCCTTTTAGGTATCCCTACCAAAAATACATAAATAAATAAGATTGTATTTCTACTTACATTTTATGTCAAGGATGAACCATATATCCTGCATCTGCATTCAGTCCTAGATTCTTCTTCTTTTTTTTTTTTTTTTCCAGCTGTTCAGAGTTTTCTGAAATTAATTTATTGGGATCTGAATTTTGTAATGTTCAGACTCCTGAACAAAACCAGCAGAGTACTGCTTCTTTTGGCTGCCCACACCAAAATACTCTCTGCTGCAAGTTGTGGCCAGCACTTTTGCAAATTGTGGTTGAAAGTTATACTTTGTAACCTGGATCTTACCATTGTTCTCAGGAAGTTGTAAAGAGTAAGCACTTTTAAACTGAAATCACTTGAGTTCAGTTGTTCTGGAATTGGGCTTTTAAAGTTGGAAATTACCCTCTGGGGCACAAGGACGATAATGCTTCAAATTTTAGAAGTGTCTGAGCTTTTAGTTTCTGAATCAGGTCAGAGCTAAATATAGTCTGCATACTGGAAATCTCAGATCTGAAGACAGGGTACATTTGGAAACATATCGGACTTGATGCTTCAAGGATCTCACTGTATTGACAAGTTTCCTATCTCTGTTCTTTTCTATGACTGAGATGTCACATCAAGAGCTCTATCAGTTAATAAGATAACACTGGCACAGCACTGAAGTGGAGAAATTAAGAGTGTGAAAATCAGCAAAGTGCTTGCTCAAAGCAAGCACTATTGAAGCCTGATAGTAGTCCTGTCAGTTGCCTTAAAACAGATGTTGGCCAATTCAGTAGCTCATCGTGACATACCTCAGAAAATGCAAAAAAAGGAATGCCAGCTCATGTGACATTTTCTATATAATTAATAATAATTAAGTAATCTAGATAAGAATTAAGGCTATGTATGACTTGGCAGTGTCTTATCAATCCTGAAGTATGCATCAATTCTCACTCCCCCAGGCAATGATACTTACTCCTAACATCAGTGACTCCTTAGGTGATCATGTGAATTACAGTAAGTCTGAAAATCACTTTGTGCTTTCCTTGCCACCTCAGAGCACAGAACTGTGATGGCTCATGCAGAGAGATGTGATGTGTTACAGTCCTCACAAACCTTTCTCTTTACAACCACCCAGAGCGCTGCATGAGATCCCATCTCACATGATGTTAGGCAGCAGGCTTGGAATCTAGCAGAAGCCAAACCAAAGTCTGTCAACTCTTCCTAAATGAATTTACAAGTGGGGAATGAGGGAATGAGATGAATGGCATGGGATGGTTGTGCATTACTGCAGGGAAGCAACTAAAAATATTTGTGGGGATCTAAGTATACGACCCCAAAAATACACACATACTTTCCAGCATTTAAATATCTTGTCTCTGGGTGGAAGCCAAACATTTTTCTATTTATTTCCATGTATGTCACCAAAATTCTAAGGAATTTAATTGCCCAAATACAAGTGTTAAGAAAATTCCAATAGATTGAACATCCTGGAAAAGGACAAGATGTTAGGAGGATGTTAACTCACCTAACACGGCATGCTGAAGAAAGGAAAGCATCTCCTTGTTGCTCTCACAGAAAAAGGCTGCATTTGTTTTATACAAGCAGCCAAGTTCTCTCTGTGATAAGTACTGAGAACACATGCAATGATACCTCTTGTTTCCAGGCATCCTGACAGCTACTTCAAATTTGCATTTCTGAGGGGAATTAGCAGAGAAGAGAGATTTACACACCCCTGCCGGTGGTTTGCTTTGTGCTCCATGTAGCGAGGTTCCTGACAGAGCCCAAACTTCCCAATTAATCTCCAGAATGATAGGAGAAATGCCTTTGGATGAAGATGGTGGTGAACTTCTGCTCAGGATACTCCAGGCCAGACCGTCACAAAACCCCCACTTGTCTTTATGGAAGTCATTCAAACTCTTGGACTCACTTGTTTTCACAACAGGGCCAAGTCTGTTTTGCCTATTTAAATTACAAACTTCCCAAGCAGAGGGAGAAACATTTCCCACTGAGTGATTGAAGGAGGCCAGGTGAACTCCTCTCATGCCTCCTGCCCCTTGAAGGCAATGCTAGGCAGCTACATTCCTCAGAAATGCTTGTTACCTTGGTCCCTTGCAGAAGAACAGAGCTGGAGTGATCCACACTGGCTACCCCTTGTAGCTGCCCTCCACTCATTCTGCCATTCCTGACTTGATGCTGCTTCTATGAGGAGAGGCTTCTTAGAAGCATTTGTAGGCTTCCTGAGGGAGCAGTCAGGAAAATCCTCTCCTTACCCACTGACTCTTCGGTTTCACAAGCTACAAGGAGAAAAATTCATGCAGGTGGAACTGTGTCTGAACCCAAGGATGCTTCCCCATGAGAAAAGCCTAGGTGTGAAGTGGGTCAGCACAGTCCAGTTAAGCAGGGAAAGGAGAGGCCTGGAGAGCCATTTTCACCCTGACAATGGTAGCAGCACATTTGGTGTCAAGTCCCTGCTAGAAAATGCCAAGCTGCATTTGTCAGACCCTAAAACTCAGTCTGGGTGAGGACACTATTCTAAAATGTATTTTGTATTTACTAGTGAACTAGATTTTTTAATGATTTTATATGGTTGCAAGCTTACAGTATCTGTCCTCTCCAAACAGTCTCTGTGATTGCATCCTACCAAGAGGACAGTACCTGTCCCAGATGGACAGCAGGGATAAATTACGCTGCAGAAAGCTGGTTGATGTTCATGGTGCCTCCTGTCTTGGTGACACTTGTGTTTTCCACAGATCCAGTGTCCAAATGTAACATTTTCTGGTTCAGTTTAGAAATCTCTAGGCATAAACAACACCTTTGATTCATGGATGAAAGCAAGAGGACATTGCAGGGTGCAAGAAATGTGTTTCAGCCAGGCATTTTGTGGGACAAGCGAAATCCAAATGGCCAGGGAATAGGGATGGAGTCCTTCTCCATTAGTCAAGAGAGCGTGATGGACTGTGAGGAACATTTTGCAGTTTTGGTGTGGATGGAGCCAAACACCAACACAAACTGAATGATTTTGTGTGCAGTGAATTCCTGAACACAGCACCTGACCCACACTGAGCATTTCTCACGAGGGCTGCAAGCCTTTTTCAAAAACATGTAACACATGCATACCACTAATCATATAATAAATGTACACAGAAATCTTTGTTTATGTGAGCATATCACATTTCTAGGAATAAGTAAACACAAATATGAACAAATTAAGTGTGCTCTTTGCCTCTTCTCTTGCACACTGCTTGAGGCAGCTTCATTGTTCAGAAGCAAAACAAGCAGCAGCACATATAAAAGGAGCAACAGCTTGGTTATCACTTACCTATGGAAAAATAAACCTGGGCGCTGCTGTTGTGGTCGGTGTTGGCCTGACCAAGCCGCTGGAAATAATTATAAAAATTCAGATATACTCACTAGCTTTTCCCTGGTTTCCTCAGTTGATTGGTGGCAGCCTGTATCCATTTTAACTGGGTTATTCTCTTTCCATGCTAAACCTCTCCGAGCAGGGATGGCAGTGCCAGGCACCTTGGGCACCTCTCCTTCCCGCTGGCGGCAAACCTGCTCCGTGTGCCCTCAGGAACCCGGGCCGGCCCTCGCTCACTCGGCAGCCACAGCTGCGGCCTTTCCCCGCTGCCCCCTTCTCCTTGGAGCCCTGCTGAGATGAAACAAAGTAAAATAACAACAGCCCTGCGGCATCTCTCCGACCTCAGCCCCAAGCCGTGTGCGGGGTGAGGACTGAGGGAGAAGGGCAGGGAGGGCAGGAGGGAGCCGTGGCCGCTGCCATGGCCGCCACGGCCTGCTGGGGCACGGCGCCGCCAGGCCACATCCTCCCACCGAATGCGCCTGAAAAACACCTAAAAACCACCTGGGAAAGACCCACCCGATCCTCCCTTGCTGCGTCTGGATAAGAATGGCCCGTGCCCAAGGTGTAGCTGCCTTTGCCACCCAAAATTGTAAAATGAAGCAATTTTTTTCCTCAGAAAACCTGAGCTTCAGAGGTGCCCCCATTCCGTTTCCCCCTCATTTCCCAGCCACCTCAATAGCAATAAACAGCATCATTTTGACAATAAACGGTGTCATTTTGATATGATGTATTTATATTTACATGGTACATTTTAAAGCAATAGCTACACTGATCATACATATTAGAAACAATAAAAAAAGAAGTTAAGAACTAAAATGTACATCATACACTTGTATATATATTTTTTTTTACACAGAGGTAAAAAGGCTTATAAAAATCAATACAACAGGGTTTTAACTTTTAGTATATAGATACATAATGATGAGGCTTCAGGCACTTTAATTTGTTAACGTGAGCAATAGCTTGGAAAAAAAAACAAACAAAAAACCAAAACCTTTCCACAACAGGAAAAAAAATTGGTTAATGTTTTTGTTACCACAGATACAAAAATAAAATCTGAATAATTTCTCTCAAATGATTGATGTCAGTATTGCAAAGCTGACTGGGAGAATGCTACACACTGTTCAGCAGCAGTGTGGAAATTAAGGAGAAATATTTACAAAAAACCACCCATTTCTATCCTTGTGCCCTTACACCACTGCCATCACGAACCAAATAACCCACGCAGCAAAATCTACAAGTATTACAAAAACCCAAGAGAAGAGGGAGGAAGGAGGAGGAGAAGAAAAAAAATAAAAAAGAGGGATTTTTTTTTTTTAAACTTTTATTTTCAGACATACAGAAAGGCTTGGAGTATGTCTACTTTATTTAAATAAATAGGGGCACTTCAAGACCGGACAAAAAACTGTAAGATCTTTTTGTAGTGTTGTGCTTTATAGAGAGAAGATCTTACAGATGTTTGTTTACATGAAACAACTTTTGAGAACAGAAATAAAAGGAAAAGGTTGTTTCATTATTTTTTTACGAGGCTGGCTTGATATTTACTAGACACCATTGAGAGATTTGTCAACTGCTATTAGGCACAAAATATTTGTATTTCATTCAGCAAACCCAGACACATCACCCAGAGTGTAAAACTCCATCCCTTTTCCACTATCATTCATTTTTTTTCTCCAACCGAAAAAATCCCCAGTAACTGCTATGAATTAAACCTACCCAACTCTATAGTGTATAATAAGCACATTGCATACTTAATTCATGGTTGACTAAAAAGCTGTGATTAACTCTCAGAGGAACCGTTGGGACATTCCACCAAGAAAGAATGGCAAGCGTTCCTTTTACATTTATTTGGCAAATTAATTCTTAAAAAAAAAAAAAAATTCCTCTCTTTTAAGACTGATGTCAATGTGCAATAGAGGGAGGGAAAGGACATGCGCCCACTGGCAATTTACTGCAGAAAGAAATTATGGCAGGAACAGCAGTGCCAGTTTTGACAAGCCAATCCCTAGCTGCCTCAAAGTATTCAGATTGTACTATGCTAGTTAGAGCTCACTGCGCTAAATCTTTTTTTTATTTTTTAATAAAAATTATTTGGCTATTCCTTGTAATATATTAGAAAAATACTCTTTTTCCAAGCTAATTACAAGCCTTGTACACAAGACAACATGACATTAAAAAAAAATTAAAAAACAAAAAAATTAAAGTAATATTATCCTGCTGTATGCACCTTATGCATCCACTTGATAAACCTGGGTGGTGAACTGGGGAGGGGGAAAGCCAGGCAGACACCTCGGTCTGGCTCCTGCAAAGACTCACATGCTCCATCCCACACACAGGCTCACGGGAACACTGGCTGTGTGCGCATCGCGCTGAGACATGTGGAAGTATCTGGAGGATTGGGACCGCAGCTCGCAGACTGGAAGTGGTAGTTAACATCCTGGCTTTGGATTTTTAAATACCTGCTTAGATTGCTAAATGTTGTTACTACAGTGGATGCGAATGTTCTCATGCTCATGGATACAGATAACAAACACACACGATTTTCCATATAATCCACCACTTAATGCAGCATTTCCCCAGAATTGCCATAATAGTGCTTTTGACATTGCATTGTTAGTAATTCTTTGCATATCAACAATTTTCCTCATCTGGAATCTTAGTGTTTTATTCACAGATCACTATGTTGCTGGCTAATGAAGAAGTTCCCTTTCTTTTTGGGCAGAGCTCTGAAAACACAGCTTTATTTTTCCAATGTTATTTAGGGAAAAGAGAAAAGCCTAAAATGTAAGTTTCCCTTTCAAGTAGTGGTCTGAAATGATTACAGGTAAGGAGGACTACCAGATTCTCAATAGTTATGTGACTATGGTAACTGAGCCTTACTTTCTGTTCACAGAGCTTTATGAACAGAGAAATAATTTAAGATGTTTGCTGAAGGAAATGACGATGGACCCTAGAAGAGAAACTGCAGCTCAGATGGCTATTTTAGCTTTGGAATACAGAACAAAAAACCCAAGGAAAACCAGTGACAGAAATACTGTGTTGTGGTACAAGTTTGTTACTAGCACACCTTCTATACACACACAATAGCTTGACGGCAAGTTAAAATAATCTTCCAAGTGAGATTTCATTCACTACACCGCCCCATTTCTAGAAATGCCAAAGCTTGCTAACACACTGATGGTACCACACAAGCGGAGGCAAGACAGACACAACCTGGAGATGTTCTACAATCCACCACCATTTAAAGCAGTTCTTCTCTCAAACTCATTTTAAATGAAAATAAAACCCAAAAAAACATGTACAAGACAGTCTGTTTTGATTACAGATTAATAATACAAAAGTCTATGCTGTAGGTTAGTTAGTTAGAACAGCTGATGAGCAAATCAATGCAGTGTGAGCCCCAGATGACCCAATGTAAAGTGATCCAAACTGGTGGTTCTGGATGCTGTCGGGCACAGTGGCTGCATGAGAGTGACCTCAATGCTCCAAAACCAACGTGTTCCTTGAACTACAGGAAAAACGTAACACTTTGAATGCATCTGTAGTCATCCAGCAGCTTTGTGTTTTCCACCACAGCACCTGCACATGACCCCACAGTGGTAACAAGCCCGAAGCGGCAAGTAACAGCACATACATGGAGCAATGAAAGACAAGGCGATAAGGGCCATCCACCGGAGGCAAAACATTTCATCACTGGTGTCGCACGAGCAAGGATCTGTATAGTCTCCTTCTGGGTCGGACATACAGTGATAGAGCATAGTGTCTGCGCACCACATACAGCTCACTCGATGGATACAAGTCTTGACGCGGTCTGGAGCATCCTGGCATTGACCCCGCTTGTTCTCCTCGTGGTTGAACATGTCCCTGCAGTACACGCACCGCGACCTCTCACCATCTTCCTTCCGCCTGGGCTTGAATTTGACAGGTTGAGTCTTTATCACAGCACCCTTGGTATCTTCACCCAGGTCAAAGTCCGAGTTGTCTACGTAAGGATAAGTGTATTCGTGTTTTGAGGCCTCGCTTTTGGCAAAACGTACGTAGGAGTCCATGTCATCAGGATCAAAGTTCTTTCCTCGTGCTGGGGCATGGCGATAATCCTCATATCCAGTCATCCAAATCTTTTCCCGAGGATTGATGCGCACTATCTCCTCATCGTCGTCTGGAAAGTTGACGTGCCGGTAGGATCGTGGTACTGACTGTGGAAGTAGGAATGGAGATGAAGAGAGAGAAAAGATAAATAAGCTCACTTTGCTACTGGTAATCACAATCTCCTTGCTTTCTGAAGAGTCAATATTTAACAACTAGCCTTTCCTTCTTTATATGCCCTTCACTGTGATCCATCACAGAGTTTCAGCCTTTGGTTCAGGAGGGACTACAACTGTCACAGTCCTACACTGGCCTGTGTGCATGTGGTACAACACAACACATTTTGAACTAGTGTTACCCCTCCTCTCCCCTCCACTTCTTTATAATGGGAAGCCATTCAAACCTCATTGAGAAAGAAACAGGGAGAGCAGAATAAGGCGGTTATCTTTCAGGGACATTGAGGAAAACCAAACACCAGCCTTAGCTCTGGCAGACACAGACCTTTAGGTAAAACACAGGGAAGAAACCTTACTTGTTCTAGATGGTAGTGGTCAGAGCTGTAATGGTCGTGAAGGTGTCCACGAGTGCAAATTCTTCGATGTTCGCAGGATGCAGGAGAAGCCAGAGTTCGCACAGGCTGTTCCCTTTTCTGAGAGGAGTTGGAGGAGCTATCTGTAGCATTCTGTTTTAAATGCAAAGGGGGGAAAAAAATCGTCATATATTCAGCTGTTACCGCACAGGGCATTAAGAGATGTTTTGCCACTCACTGACTTCGTGCACACCTGCGATATTGGCAATGCCTGATGGCTGGAGGCTTCATGAAGTTTCCCATAAAATACTTGAAAGAGGCAGATCTGTTGCCAGGCCATAAAAGCTGTCGCCACACGCATGGAAAAGTAATATGCCATAGCCTGCCCGGGACACATTCACCAACACCACTTGTGTTTACTTGGCATGTTACTTGTTATCCTGGGCACAGCAGGAAGATGAGTGCTCACCAGGAGCTACCTCTGAAGAGCAAAGTTAAACCTTGGCAAATGATGCAATCCTGTAGGTCCTGCGGGCTCAGACAGAGCATCTGTGTGCCCAGGCTGTGCCCCACCAGTTATCCAGGCTACAGAAATACTGGCAATTTTGTTAACCTTTACACATTCTCCAAACACTTACTGAATTCCAGTTCATCACAGGCTACTTGAATAATCAGCTTTCCTTTAAAAACTTCAGGATTTTTTTTTCTCTTGTTTTGTCACGTTTTTGTCACTCACAATTAATGTGCAATGAATGTTACTTGTGTTTTTATACATTCCTGGCTCCCTGTGAGCACTTTCTTTCGGCTAATTAGTTACATCATTATACAACAATGATCACGAAAGGGTGAAATATCACACAATAACATGCTGTTGCCAATACCTGCTGCTTTTTAACATTCATATTTCTCCTCCTGCAGAAATACACAGTGGGGTAACAATCTCAGCCATCATCTCTCCATAGCCCTTCCTTGGTTAAAACTGTTGCCATACAATATTCAGGATTTTGCCCATTAATTCTATTTATAAGTTTTGGCCTTTTTCGTATTACCATGAATATCAATGGACAGTTGTTAAATGCACCAGCAAACCAAGAGCAGGAAAAAAGAGCCTCCATGCGCAACAAACAGAACAGCTGTAGCATTGCACGTGCCTAAAACATTGGTGCTTGAAATAAAAAAAATCTCCACCCCACCCCCTCTCAACTAACAAGATGTGCTGCAGCTATGAATCCACGGAAAAGGTTCCCGATTGCAACAATAGTCAGCTCAGACACAACCTCAAGAGCAGAGAATAATCGTATCAGTAGTAGTAGAAGACTGGTTTTACCTGAAAAACCTTCTCTCCTTGTCAAGAATGTACTCTCTAAATACTGTTTTCCAATGAATTGTACTAGACACATTTCTTGCTCCAAGAATACAAGAACTCTCACTGTGAATATTTGTTTATTCTGAAAACAACACTCTGCAAGACTCTGTCCAAAGGTGAGAACACCTTGAATCATTACAACACAAAAATAGATGTTGGTTTTCTTTAACTCCTATAGCATGGTACCATGGCAGCCAGCAGGACCCTTTGGCTTCACTGAATCCACAGCTGAGCCCTGCTGGGACAAGCCTTCTGTGGATACCGTCCGGAAACATCATGGGTGCTCATGGTCCAAACCATGCAGCCTGAGGAAATTACCCAGTGGGAGGTCATTGCACATACTGTTCTGCAACTGCCTCCCTGTCCTGGATGCAAATAAAAATCCCACCCAAACTGGATATAACTCCTTGATAATCTCAGCAGGGCAGCTGGGAGCTATAACCAGCCCTCCAAGCATTGTGCTATTTGCTGCCTCTCTGGGAAGGCGGCATTTCTGCAACAGGCAACTGGAAAAGAGCTTGTAGTGATTTTTATCTTGCCCGATTTGTATCTACCTTTGCTTTCCTCCACACCTTCTCCTTTAGACCCGTCAGGGCAACCGAGCCTCTCCTCCATGTGTGTTGACATGGCTACAAAACCTGTTTGCAGCATACCAGAGGCTGTGGTGCTGCTCTCTGCTTCCACCTTATTAAAAATTGCTGCATTTCCACATTCAATGTCCTCAGATTAGAGGGGCAGTTTGCCAACACAAATACTTACTCTAAGTGCTCAGAAAGGGGAAATCAAGCTATCCAAGACCAGGTCTCTGCTCACTCATCCATAAAGAAGCTCATGCTGACTCCTGGTTGGTGACACTAAAGGCAGCAGCTGGTTGCCAAATGCAGTGTCTGCAGGGTTACCTTGCTGAGCATCAGCTGGGATAAGCACTGGTACTTTCCAGCAAGGTCCCTCACTGAGGTTTCAAAATGACGTAGGGGAAGAGTGCCCTCAACACGAATGAATGCATGGTCTGAGGATTAATGGGAAAAAATGAGGTAGAAAATACCTGCCTCCCAAGCAGAAGGTCACCAATGAACCCCACAGGCTCCTCACCTGTGCTGGTGAGCATACTCATCAATGATGTGGAGAGAGAGATGAACAAGATTATAACACGGTTTCCTGATGAAACTTAACTTATTCAAGGGAGTCAAAATGAAAGCTGACCCTGAAAACTTGATTAAGAATCTCATAATGCTGAGAGACATTCAACATGCTGGATGTTAAAAAAAACCCAAACATAATTAACCCTGAAGTAAAACATGACATAAACACCTTGATCTGACACACAGAATGATGCCCTCTGAGCCAGTTATTGCTGCTCAGGAAAGAGGTCTTGGGATTAATACAGGCAGCTCTGTGACAGTGTCCACTTGGTGGCTCAGCAACAGGTTAAAAAAACCCATCAGCAACAAGGACAATCACCAAGGCACTTCATGTATCTGCTGTGCTTCCCCAAGCTGTCTGTGGTGCTGGCCCTCCTGCACCCTGGCCCAGTAAGGGTATTTCCACCATGGCAAGTTCACAGAGCCATGGCCAGGACCACAGAAGACATGGGATGGCTTCTCAACAACAAATAGCCTGGGTCTCTCCAGCCTGGGAAAGAGAATACGGAAGGGATCAAGAAGATGAGAAATCTACTGCATTTTGAGTGCCATAAGAATGGGAGCATGAAGGGATTATTCTTCTAGTATCCTTCAGAAAGGAAGATCACGAGGCATTCACTGGAACAGGCTCAAATAAGGTTCAGGCAGAAGGAGGTACTTCTGATGGTGCCCTCAGCTAAAATGCAGTTCAAGAAGCTAGGGGGAAACCCTCAGAAGAAAGTAAGTGACCAAGGATTAGAGGCATGATGATGCCTCAGGCCTTCGAAAGTGTACTGTTCTCTCAATGCCACTTCACTGGGACTGAACCCGGACTTGGTGACCGGTGAAAATCAGGCATGTTCTCAAAGAAGAGGCACACTCATCTTCAGCCAAGTGCCACTAAGAACAAATGATGGCAAGAGTTCATTAGTGAGGGAAGCAGGGAACGACTTCAGTCCCCCGCAACAAGATTGGGACTTGGTTGGAATTTTCTACCACCATCGTAGCAGGGAAAATTTTGGGGAGGGTGGTGAAGGGTGGAGACATGAGAGGTTTGCTGTAAGCCTTCTAAGTACAACATACTCACCTACAGGAACACATCTATAAAGGATATGGTCTCCAGAGCCAGGCTGTTTCACTGATGGAAAATCAGGTCCCAAACCACTGAGCCACTGGTCTCTCAGAGAAACACCCTCTTCTTCTAAAACCTGTTAAAACCAATCCATCTCCAGCATTTGGTTTCGAGGGGAAACTATTGAAAACATGCCCGGTAGTCACAAAAAAGAAAGGAACCCAAAACTAAAAGTTGTTGGAACAGGGAGTCCGATAAGAAACTGTTTCAACATGCCCTCAAATGCTCAATGATGAGACATTTGTGCTGCACATACCAGAACCTTCTGATTGTTATGGCGGTCACAAACTCTTGTGGTTTCACTGCTTGGATAACAAAATCATTAATCACGACTATAAGAGTCATTTTATAAAACCTGTGCAACACATTTCCTGTTGCAAGCAAGCTGCATGTATCTGAGCAAGCACATATACTGCATGCGTGGTATGGCTGCTTTAAGAAACAACACCAGGCTTCTACAGGCAAATGATGGCACTGTGGTAATTTAGAAAAAGAAAAACATGTCCTTGTTTCCCCCTCAGACTTTCAGAAGTGACTCATTAAATTAAAAAACCCTAGTCACTTGTAAAGAAGATTATGTTAATCATTTACTGCAGTTTATTTCTCATCGAAATGGATTTGTTACACAAGAAGGCTAATCAGATACCTAAGCAATAGGCATAGATGAGCATCTATGAAAAAAAGAAAAAAAGAAGCCTTCTCCTGCTTCTGGACTGGACTGATCACGTTGCCTCTAATGGCTTCACAGAATAGGTTCTGTCTGTTTTGTCTTCTTCAAAAAAGAAGAAAGATTCCTCTCAGAATTATTAAACAATACAATCTGCAGCAGCTTGTCAGAAATTGGTTGCCAGAGGGAAATTACAGAGCTCTGTCACTTAAAACTTCCAGAAGTGCTCTCCACCAGCTAAAGGATTTGCAAGTTTGCTGTCAAAAATAATTGTAGGTCAAGCAAGACGTGTTTTTTCTCTATAGAACTTTAGTGGTTGCACGGAGCAGGGGGGAACAGATGTATCATGATGTTGAACAATTAGCTTCGCAAGTAATGGTCCTGAAGGAATCAAAAACCCATGCCAGCCTGGCCTTTGCAAAGCACAAGCCAAGCTGCTCTCTGTTGCCCCACTCCATTTTGCCCATCTCCCACTGCCATGCAAGCCCACACACCACAACATCCAGATCCAAGGGGTTCTTGTGACACGCAGCATGGAAAAGCAAAACTAGGTGGGGCTCATGGTCTCATCCTTATAGAAGACATCCTTCTGCAACAGCTAATGGTCCTCGCAGTAGCTCCTGGGCTCACCTGGGGAAGCCTGGACATGTTGAAGAGCCCAGCGCCACCTCATCTTTTGAGAAGTCATCCCAACCATTCCCAGGACAAGAGCTCTGCACCAACTCATGGCTTGAGGATGAGCCTGGAAAAGTAACAGCCAGAGAGCTGCATCGTCCCGTGCCACAGCCTCACCACCTCTGGCCAAGACCTCTGCAATGGGCTCCCCACCGGCAGCCAGAGCCCTTGGTGTGCTCTGCCCAGGTGCAATCCCTCGGGAGCCCTGGCACAAGTCAGCTCTTCTTCACTTGACCCCTTCCTTTCACTGGAATACAGGGAGGCACAGCTGTGCTATCAGTATGGAAACGAAGAACGATAAAGCCAGCGAAACAGCGCCGCGAGTGATACTGAGCTCAGCGCCAGCCTGGGGCTTATCTGCACAGCTGCTGTTTAGGAACTGCACAAAGAGGAAGTTTGAGAGTTATTTCGGATGCATGGCGAAGAAACTTCCACCTTTCCAAAGAAATTAAGATAAAATATAGTCTCCCAGAACTCCCTCAGCTTAATCTTGCCAGACCAGAACAAGTCCTTCTGTTCTCCTCCAGCTATTTTTTTTTTTAAAGCCTAAAGAGATACAGCACTTCTGAGTTTCACAGAGAGTGGAATAGCACAAATCCTAATTTTAGTCTCAAAACACCTTTTTCTCTCTATTCAAGAAATTTAGAAAAGGGAACAGTTCACATTTTCCATCCACCTCTAAGTGTGCCTTGTATACTCAAGACAGCCCATTTCAAAGGGAGCTTAGATTATCCAAATATTAAGAAAAAGATTCAGTGTGAAAAATCTTTTAAGATTTGAGACTCCTGTCTCCTAAGCATGAGTTTTTAATTTGTCATGGCAAGACAAAGCCATGGAAGAAAATGCTTTTGTCAAATTTCTGTTTGTTTTCTATCACTGAAGACAAGACAGAAATTGTATTGCAGGAAATTGCTACCACACATTTTTTAAACATTTTGCCACTGTCATCCGCTGAGGATGGCTGGAGCTGAACCTAACTCTACTCTGCTGAGAGTCCAAAGGAAAAGCTTCATGTTAGATCATATTCCAGCTCAATTCAAAGACAAATTGGCTTTACAAAGCATTACAATAAGCATGGATTCAGACTTGTCCAATACCAGAACAGAACTTGAATTTCTCAAATGTTTGGACTGTTTTCTAGTCATCCCTTAAACAAATACCAATATGAAGTGCAGAAGGCTGGCTATTTTTTACTGCTACCTTTTTTTTATTTTAAGTTTTTGTGGTTATAGCTTTTAGTGCCAGAAAGATGCTGGTGGCTGTGCTGGCTGAAGTCAGCAAAACTTAAGGAACATTTACAAGAATTCGGTGCACAAGATCATCTCCATTAAACTCCTGCTAAATCCAACTCTGGCATCATCACACAGTTCTGCATGGACCACAGATGTGGCTTAACAGCTCACTTCAAGAAGGGAAAAGAATATATGAGACTCAGACACGGTAAATGATATGACAAACACTCAGATGTGGTAAGGGGGAAACCTCAGAGAGATTTTCTTGTTTCGCTACTTGCCTCATACAAGGCATCAGATATGCTTGCAAAAGCAGGCATTTAAAGAGATACAAAGAGAAATTTTGTCTGCAAAAGTCAGAGGAGGAGTGATGTAAGCCAATACCCCATTTTGCTCAGACTCAGACCTGGACCAGAGGCTCTGAGCAGGTCTAGGCAACATTTCCTTCCCATGACACCCCTCCCCCTTACTGCACCACTGGGCTAAAGCACCGTTTCAATGGAAAGGAAAGTCTTTGCATCAGGTACTTATAAGGGAAAACCAGAATGTTTTAAGGGGGAAAAGTCCCAAACCACAAGCCCAGCTTTAGGGCTGCTCCCCCAGGCAGCACAGCAATCCTACAGTACAGTGGTGAGAGCAGGGCGGCTCTGCCTGCCCACAAGGAGCTTGTGTCCTCATAGATGTGGAGAGCCTTTCCTTACCAGGACTCCCACACTTCCTTCTTCATTCCTGCAACTCCTCCGTGCTGTGGCCTGATTGGATTTCTCCATGCTGAGACAAGCTACACTGCTTCAACAGGATCTTTTTACTTAAACCTGGGACCTGTTTAAACTAATCAATTGCTTAAAACCGTCTAGGGATAGAGGATGGCCTTTCCTTTTTGCAGAGGCTCCATTAATCTGTTTATACCTCAAAAATGACATCCTGGTGCGGACTACAGCACTGTTGGGATGCTTCAGCATCCAACATTTGTGCTTGTACAGCTCTGCAAAGATTAGCAAAGCCTCCTTCCTGTAACAATATTATCCACATTACCACAGCTGTCCTCTGCTAAGGCCAAGAGAATGGCCACCATGGTCTGAACTGCGGAGGGGAGGTGATGGTCGCTGTTTCTCCCTCCCACCAGTCTCATCACCTGCTCTGTGGGCATGCGTGGGTGGAGGACCACAGGAATCCAGCCCAAAATAATTTTTGCATCAGCTCCCTGACCTCAGCTGACCATCCATGTGGTGGCACAGGAGGTACAGAGAGCGGAGGTGGGGGAGGCTGGAAGGTGAGCTCCTAATTTTCAGGTGCTGACAGGGAACTTAGCACATCCAATGCTGCCAAAAAGCATTCCTTTTACAAGATGGGTAAGGATGCTAGGAAAGAAAGGAGGAAAGTTCACAAGGGGGTGTTAAACACTGGACAGCTGAATGCAGCTGGGAACAGATGGCTCCATAAAACTCACCACTGAATCTCAACTCTTCTATACAGAAACTTTCAAGGAGGGGAGAAGGAAATAATATTAAGGGGGGAAGAAAAATGCTAATGAAAACTAAATTAGCCAAGTTGAAAGGATTGATGCACCTAATTCATCATTAATTTCTTTGCTGTGTACACTGCAGCCTCTAAATTCAGCAGTGCTCTTCCAATATAATACACCAGGTTACAAACAGAGGGAGAAAAAACTAACTTAAATACAAACTTCCCACAGCAGACTGGTATGATATTTTAAGAAGTCAGTTAGGGGTCATTTATTCATACAGTTATGAGCATCGACGATATTTTAGCTGGAATTTATCACCAAAATAGAATCCAACAGCTGATGCAAACTTTTAAAATACCCTCTTCATATGCACTGCAAATATGTCATGCTCTGCTTAAAAATGTAATGGTACTTATTTACTTCTTTCTGTCTTTCCTTCTCCTTTTGCAGAAAGAGCCAGAGACATTTGAACTGCTTCCTATAATCACTTCTGATTTAATTTTCATAAAGTATTTATGCGATACAAGGCAAGCAGACCCTTGACAAAACACATTAGACAGGTGAGGGAAGGTAACAGGGCTATTTAGATGCAGTTCTTTACAATGTATTTCTGTACTGGGCAGAGGTTCACTCTGAGCTCCCCAGACTCTTGTATTCTGTTGTTCATCCTCAGTTACTACCAAACACACACTGGGGGCAGAGGGGACATCACCTTGCAATATTTTGCCAGTCAGAAGTTTGTGATGTTTGCTTGTTTGTTTGTTTCTCTTTCAAAGGGTGGAAGGGTGACTCTGTCAACTTAAAGGAAAATCTTGAAGCCTCATATAAAAGCATGTTTCATTTCGAAGCTTCGCCAAACTCCTCCTTTTCTTTTCCAAACTCTCCAAAAAAAACAAACAAAAAAAACCCCAACCCCAACCATTTGAGAGGATCCAAAATTCAAGGGCATGCTCCAAGCAGCCTCAACTCTCTGTTTGTTTTGGTTTTTTTTCCCTTTTTCTACCTGTTACACAAGACAACAGACTGGAATCAGATTTGCCAGTATTTACACAGCAGGTGGGAATTACAGGCTCCTTCACGAAGAGCAAGGCAGTCGTTTGCCCCACAGTTCCAACTCAGCTCCCCTCCTATCACCGCCCAGACCGATGCTCCAGCTCAGCAGCAGGAACCAAATGCTTTCCCCCCCTCTCAATCCTGCAGAAAGGCCTGGGTCGAGCACAGCTTTGCCTGCTTGCTCCAGACCTGCATCCCTGCGGTCCCACAGGCACTGCCGGGTTATGTGCCAGGCGGCCATTCCCTAATCCTTTCTGCTGCAGTACAGGAAGTTGTCAATCATCACTCTGCCCCTGGCCAAGGTTGCCCCTGGCCAAGGCTGCCTCTTTCCAACAGTGTTTACACTCCGTGCAGGATCTGCTCTGCCTGTCACCTTCAAAGGCAGTGCCAACACACCCCAAATCCAGCTGTCCCTGGTGCCTCCTGCCGCGAGTGCCCTGGGACAAGGCATTTTGTTCCAACACAGCAGCCAGCGAGACTGCAGCTTACAAATATAGCTGTCTGCTGAAAGCCACTTCCTCAGGTTGAATATGCAAGTAATGGAAAAGGCTATTTTCTGCCTTTGTGCAATTTTCAAGCACCCTGAAGCCGAAAGAAAGGACTATACACTTCAAAGGCTGACTGCATAGCCCAGATTAAAGAGGGAATCTAATGGAAAGCTACAGTCCTATCAACCCTGTATTTTCAAGGTAAAAGCATACATTTGGCCATATCACACCCCCATCAACACCGCCTCAGCTATCCTGGCATCTCCTTCTTGTCTCAATTGAAGGATGAATTTCACAGTAGAAACATGAAAGAGGAAAATGACATAAATCCTAAACCAGACACAAGTGCAAGAACCACCTTACTTGTATCACCAGCATAGCAGAGGTCTTGCAGAAGGTGATGTATCCAGGGCCAGGGGTATGCAATGAATTTCAGGTGGCACATGAATACTGAGGGGGGTGGCAGAGGTTTTCTGCCTCCCGCTTAGCCCATCAGCTACAGTTTCCCTTGAGCCAGCACTTCTGCTTTTCCAGCCCTACAATGAGCTGGCTCCAGGAGCTAAACCACCGGAAAAGTATTCGCTTTCTTTTATAGGGCTTGTTTTTGGTTCACTTCCCCGGGTTGGCCCAGCACAGGGTCAGCTGTGCTAGGAAAAGGGGGATGGAGGAGCCTCTCTCTCTGCCTTGCTGAGGCTAAAGATGCATCAGCCAAGCTGTATCCCTTGGCTGTGGTTTCACATAGGTGCTAAAATAACTCCTGCAACCTCAAATCCTGCTCCCCCACATCAACTTCACTCTTGGCATGACTGTGCTGCAAAAGCAAGGTGGGGGAACAGAGCTGGTTGGAAAATAACTTGCTTTTCACAGGCATCTTGACTCAAATCGGGTGCCCCTTACATAATACCAAAGAAATGCCCTGGGAACCATGGCTGAACAAAAGCAAAAGTAAAAAAAAAAAAAAAAAAAAGAAAGAAAAAAAAAATTTGTTCCCCCTCTGTTTTACTGTATATTAAGAAAGGGCAATTTACTCTTGATTGTATTTTGTTTCTGACAGATTTGTGCCTTAAACACACAAATGCACGACAGCATTCAGCTCCAGATGAATTAAAAGGGAACACGCTCATAAACACCTTCACACTTTAACTCATCACATAGTTTAAGTGCATTACTACACAGCCAAATTATTTTTTCAGACGACAAACATGCAGCTAGTTGATAGCAAGCGTGAAATGGTGCTACAACAGACTCTGATCACAAATTCACCAGCTAGAAAGGCACCAGACAAGTCACCTTTGTACAAGGCAGGTTTGCTGGTGACCCTTTTCATCTCAAAGGCTCATGCTACAAGAAAACAAGGCCTTCAGTAATCTGAAGATTACTTAAATTAATGCAAGTCTGGTTATACATAAAAAAATTGATAGAGTATAAAACGTAAAGAGTTGGCACACTGAAATATGACATCATATCATTGTCCAAGCACAGGGAAAGGGCAAAATGGGTGTTGAGAAGGAGGGAAGGAGAGTAGGAGAGAAGGAAATCTCTTTTGAACTGCTGGGGCAGACTGAACAAAACTGAATACTTAACTGGTGCACAAATTACAACGCAAGTTCTGGCAAGAGGCAGCTATAAGGAAACTTCCACCACAGCAAAAGATCAAATTTCCGTTTCCTGCAGGATATATCCCAATCCCACTGCACAACCAACTGTGTTTGTATGTGGGAATGGTACAGAGTCAAAAAATACACTACAAAAATGGTCTTGAGAGGAAGAATTGTGACAAGAGAAATTGCTTACCCTCAGCAAAGTAGCTCAACACATCCCAGTTGTTGCTATAATTAGCTACATAAAAACTACACTGCTGTGAGACTTAGAATACGTGATAGCAATATGGATACTCTGTTTAATAATTTGTTCTTCTTATTTGTAATTCACTTAGAGTGAAACAGCACCAAAGCAACTGAAATTCAGTGCATTTGGGAGTTGTGTTAAAATGCCAATTCCTGATCTGCAGTAAGAAAAGCATGCTTTACCTATCAGAGAATGACACAAAAGAAAAAAACAAAAACCATGATAAATACAACAAAGCAATACATAAATCATGCAAGACCCTTACTCCCCCTCCTTTCTTTTAAAGGGACAAAATAAAGCTTCAAATTTACCCCACGAATCTTTCTCCAATCAGCTCCCCTGAGCTCTTCACTTACATCTCATGAATCTGTTATATACACAGTAATAAATAGATTTTATGTTCTGTGTACCTCCACACCACAGTAATTTTCATATTTCCTTCTGTCCAAATGACAGGTTATGAGTAAGAGTAAGCAAGGACAATCTGTAGGCTGAAGTAGATCGTAATTGCCCCTACATTTTCTAAGGACTTAAGGAAAAGAGCAGCTGCCTTTCCAGATGATACCAGTGTTTCAGTGTCAATAGTATTAAATTATCAGTGAGTACAGCTTGCTTGTACTGGCAGAAAAAGCAAGAAAATAAATGGGTTAATTTCCAGCACCACTTGAAAGAAACAGGAGATCCTGAAAGAAAGGGAGAAATACAACACTAGAAAATAAACCTGACAGCCAGAGAAAAAACTTTCCACTTGACCTTCCCTACTGAAAATCTCTTTCAGCATTGGTATCCATTCCCATTGAGTGATGTGAATTTGTGTGGGCAAATTTAACCTGAAGGCAGGAAAAAAACTCCAAATAGATAAAAAGCAGCTAGCCTTAAAACAGCTGTGTAGTCAGGACCTTTTCACTGTTTTAGTGGCATCTCTCCTGACTTCTACCTGCAGCACACCAGCAGGAAGAATTCCATTGAAAACCTCTTGATTAATCCCAGGGATTAACGGGATGAAGAAAAAAAACCCAATTAAACCACAGATAAATCAGTGACTTCAGGCTCTGGGACTACTACCTTGGTAGCCAGCCTGTCTGCAGCAGCTCAAGGCAGCTTTCTTTGTGAGCAGAGGTGTGAAGAGCCAAAGCCATGCTCAGACACCGCAAGCACTGCCAAGGTGCTCAGGTGGGGCTGCGCTGACTGTTCAGGTGCTGGGCAGGGATGCCCAGAGCACTGTGCACAACTTGAGAGACCCAGCTGTATAAAAGAACATGACTAAATCTTGGGCCAGGTTCATTGGTCAAAGCTAGCAATAGCTATTTTTTGTTTGTTTGTTTTTGAGGGAGGGATTTGAGCCTGCTGGTTTTTCTGTGTGTGAATTTCTCTCTTCTTGGCAAGTACTTTTTTTTTACCCTTTAAAATCTGAATTAGAATAGCTGTGGCTTGCAATGCAAGCCCAAAATCCAGACATCAGAGGATGTGGCTAGCAGCAATGAACCCTTTGGCTGTTCACACAGAGCACAGCTGGCTGCTGGGCAGGAAGAAGTAAGGCCATCATGTCCTGTCACTCTAACAATCCCCTTGTCGCTCTGCTCAGCCTCACAGAGGTGGATTTGGTCGAGGTGACAACCCCACCATTCCCACAGAGAGCTCTGCCCCTCCAAAAGGCATTTTTCCTTTCTGCTCCTCAAGGACAGCATTAGGAAAAAGGAAATTGCAAGCTCTTGTGGTTCCTCAATCCCTGAGTACAACTTCTGACTGAAACACATCTTGCAATGCAGTGTTGTTCTACTCTCAGCAGCATCATTTTCCATAGACGGGTGGGATGAGATGCTCCAGCATCCCACAGAACTTAACCAACATATTCCAAAGTATTTGGACTGGGTTTCTACTGTCTACTTTAGAGAAAAAAAGCCACAGTTGTTCTTTAAAAGAACCATCTGAATGTGAAACGACCAAGCCAGCAAGAAAAATTAGATTTAGTGTTTATCTAGCTAACATAAATCTTATAAATTTTAATAGTGAGGCTGTAACATGCTTGAGGCCCAGATGGGAGATGAAAGTAGATAAAAGGTTTCAAGGAAAGGCAGCAGGGATAAATGTGTTTTTTTTAATTAGGGAAGCAGAAGAGAGGCAAGGGGGATTGTAATGCAAACATCTGCCCCAATATACACTGCTCTGGTGGAGAAGAGGTAATTGTGTCTGTCTCGGAAATGACTGTCAGCAGTGTCCAAGCCACATAACAAACTTCCTAAGTCAAACATCCCCAAGCACAGGAATCCATGTTCATGACAAGGAAAAGGCACAAGAGGCCCAGGATTGCTCCAAACACATGACCTGGTCATGAAAACATGAGCCTGAAGACTTCTGCTGAAGTCCAGAGAGAAAAGTGGTGGCAGCAAGATCTGTCCATATCACCTTAGCGAAGCAGGACAGTATTTTTGCTGTCTTGCAGTTGGGGAACCAAGAGAAGTAGGCTTTTAGCCAGGAGTCAACAAGAGAAGCAATGGACCGAGTGTATGCACCTTGAAACACAACTCTGTAGCTCAGCCATGCACCTCTACATCATACCTGCTCAACCTGCCAAACTCTGCAGGTCTCACTCTGAACAAAAACTAGGGTTAAAAAAATCTTACTGATTATATGAAATAGCTGTGATTTTAACATGCATATCAAACTTAGTAAGGTTGAGTTTTGCTGTTTTCTCCCTTACAATCCCCGTAAAGCAAAAGGACACTGCAGTAATTTTTAGTCACAAACCAGAACAAACATGGGAGCTGCTGCTCCTCCTGCCAGTGGGTGTCTTTTCTTTAGCGCTAAAGCAGGCACAAGGCTGCAGATTTATCTGAAAAACACATGAGTGGTGTTTCAGCTGAACTGGTCATAAGGTTTCAGAACAAACACCTCTGCTTTTTCAGATGGGATGCTAAAAGAGACCATTTCAGGCACTCTGCAGACTCTGGAAGACATTGACCTTTTTTCCTTGGAATCAATTCACATTTTTCACTTCATGGTCATGTGGGATTATTATCTGTAATTGAAAGTTGAAGTGTAGATTAGGGAAAAAATTTTGCACAAGAACTCAATTATATGGCAAATTCCGTGGCCGAGGAACGACAGAACACATTCAGTCTGTATTAAACCCTACTTCTGAAATGAATGTTAATTAAAGAGGGCTGAGGATGCAGGCTGGATGGATGAAGACAAACAGAACAATCTCAGCCCGTTACAATGACAGTGTATCCCCCAGTGGAGACAGAACGGATGGCCAGTCTTACTCAGATTGCATCTCTTGAGAGGACGATTTATAATGTACAAGACAGAAGAAATTTATTTGCGAACATATGGAAAACATTTATGGGCTCTTCTGAGGATCTGAAACTCAAGAAACAAAACTACATATTGTTAAAACTTCTAAATGGAGATTTCATTTTAGAAATAAGCGTTTTTCAACTCAAGCCTGTGACATTTAGTTCTATATACTTTTGTTTCGTGCCCCGTCAGATATGAATTTCAGAACAGGTTGCTCGCTGTAGGTCTAAGCCACAGGAAAAGTATTAGTTGGCAAAGTCCTGTTTTTAAAGACATAACCCATGCTTCAGGAAGATGGATGGGGAACATACGCCATAGGGATGGGGCAGGACACTGCTGCCCAAGTTATCATCTTGGCATTGCAAGTTACAGTCATGGGAGGAGATGAGGCTCCTGACACTGAGCAAATGCTCCCACAGCCACAGCTGCAAATAATCCAAAACCCCAAAAAGTCCACCTTCTGATACAAGAAAATGGTCCTCCTCTACAAGCCACGCAAGGTCACAGCCTGCAGGAGAGCTCTACCTCTGGGGCAAACCTTCTCTTCCCCTTGGAAGTAACTTGCTGGACGCCTGGAAGAGCTGCACACACAGGCTGAGGAATAAACGAAATGGATGATGAACCAGTGGCACACACAAAACTAGGCACATCCCATGGAGCAATACTGGAGCTAACAGGATCAGGGGCCTTATAAAAGGCCCGTGTCAATCAACAGCCAAGAGCCGTATCGGGGTCAGGGCTTGTATGTAATGAGTGGGGTTGTTCTAAAGCTGGGAGCATTACGTTGGTGCAAACATCTGTGCATGATGAGATCGGGGTGGCCGGCCACAGAGCAGCCTCAGAAATGTGAAGTTTTGGACCGCTGTGCTTGAACAGACTGAAACATCTTCATGAAGAGCAGGACCTCGGGCCAAATATTTGAGGCAGCAGTGCAGCAGCAATGGCTGAGATTTTCAGAGATGGGTAAATGACTGATTAAATGACTCAATCATGCAGATGCTTTTGAAATTCTGCCGCACGCAGTTAAGTTTATTCATGCATGTGTGGGAGAGGGGGAGGACTGTGAAGATTTTAATAACTACCTTAGGAAATAAAAAAGAACAAATGTACTTTCTCTTTAAAACAGAGAAAAAAACCCAACCAAACCCAAAACATCCACTGCTGTGGCTGGGCAAGAGTTTACAGAAAGTTGTAGAGAAGTTCTGTGGAAGGATGACCAAAGGACTATGATACACAAGTCAAAAACATGTGCAAAGAAAGAATGGAACAGAAGGGTAAAAATAAAACATTTCACAGCCCTATCAATTTCTTCCAGTTTTAAATTGCTCCATGCTTCAGCATGTTATTTCTGGCTTATGCAGACTTCATACTCCACCATAACCTACCAGATAAATAGGAAGTTGAGAGCTTTGAAGAGCTTAAGGACTGCAGGAAAAGGAAAGACTTCATCCCAGAAAAATGAAGCAGTATTGGGCAAGAAGATGTTCCCAAAGCCTTATGTTTGGAGTATGACAACACATCTGCCCTGGTGTCACATCTTGACACACAGTACCATGTGAGGTCCCACCACCAGTGAGGTCCCTCTTGCACTCTGGAGATCACAAAACCCTGCAGAGAACGCTGCCAGGCAGGGCACAACTCACCCCCAGGTCCCAACAAGATGCCGACACGGCTGAGATGTCCCTCCTTTCTAATGCTACTGAGCAGCTTGTTCCTCCTTCTCTGTCAGGCATCCTACTCATAAATATCTGCATGGCAGGGAGTCACCTGCCACCTCCCCAGGCTCAGGTAGGTGGGAAAAATCTCCTGCAGTTCTGGCTCTTCGTTTTGAACGCAGGAGTTTGAGTGATTTTGATGCAGCTGGAGCACCATTCATCCAACTTTTCCAGTGTAAAACAACACCTACTTAAAGGCTACAAATTCTTCCTGCTCGTAAAAAGCATTCTTTGAATTTAAAGATCAACACTTAGCCACAAGATTGAGCTTGTGGAGAAATTCAGGAGCACTCCCAGGTCCCTAAACATCAGCCAGTAGGATTTTAGCAAAAATATACTCTCCTATTTCCACAGGCTACTCATCACTGCTTAAAACATTGAGTATTCCAATGCGTAACCCAGCAAGAGCTGGCACACTCCCATCCAAGGAACATTTTGACAGTCACCCCCTTTCTGATGAGCACAGAAGAGCCACACACACATCAAGAGTGATTGTCCATCCCCAGCAGAGCACAGCTTGTCCAGTGAATTTGGGAACAAAGCAGCACGTATCAGTAGAAGACTCTGGCTCCACCGGTGCCTCCCCCTGGTCTGTCCCATCCCAGTGCCTATAAATCACTTCTGGCAGGTAGTTGGAGAGCAGCTGCTAATGATAGTTTTGCTGCAGAGTGCAGGAAGTCACCTTTAACCCTGCCTGCTGTTGTTTGTCTCCCTGAGTGTGACAAAAGGACAGATGCGGACAACATGCCAGCCGTTGGGAAGATCCGGTCAAAACTCAGCAGGGAATCTGACCTGGTCCCATGCTGGCAAAACATCACCCTCACAAAAACACCTTTTGGCTTTGGATGCTTCCTGGCACTCATTTTCAAGCAGCTTGATGCTTGCACTGATTTTTTCCTCCTTCATCCTAACAATTCAGGGAAGTATCTCAAAGAGAATTTTGAGTTTGCTGTTGCTGCACTGAGGCTATCCTGCTCTCCCTCCTCCTGCCATCCAGGCCCCAGGGGCAAGGACGCCATTTATAACATAACTAATGCAATTATATGTGTGCATAGGGGGTGAGCAAAAAGGTGAGCAAAAAACTTTATTGAGAAAAAAGTCTACAATGTGAGCAACTTGTTTTCAGCCCAAGGAATTGCCCTAATCAGATTCACAATTTCACCTGACAGGTTTTTTTACTTTTTAACTTCCCTTTAAAAGTGTGCAAGGTTAGTAGCTTTTGTCTCAGCAAAACTCCAAAACACATTTTAGACAACACCACGAATTAAACAGGACTGAGCTGTTGGCAGTTAAGTCTCTGCTGCTTAGACAGATGCCAGACTACTGTGCCTTCCTCCACCTGAAGAACACCTGTCTGAACTTTCTGTGTTTCATGTACAGGTGAAACACCTTTAAAGTTGGCTTTTGTTAACAACTGTGACTCAAAACCTTACTTCCATGAGTATGCACCTGAGTAGCAGTTGCCTTGCAAACTGCCTGAGTTTGCAGGGAGTTTCTCAAGGATAGAGAGAAGAATTGAGGTGTGTGCACCACTCAGTCTAAGCCATAAGAAACTTAAGGGTGATTATTTCTTCACTTCCAGCCCCTGACATCACCTGCTCTGACATGCTCTTCACACAGCGATGGGAGGTCAACAGGAGGCCTCACATTCTGCAGAGGATATACTTCCATCAAATAAAACACACCCAGTGGCCAAACATGATGGTGGCTGAAAGCCAACCCCGAGGCATAAAAAGAAAAACTGTTTCTAACTTTACCATATAAACCTGAACATAAAAGAGAGGGATCTTGGGTGACATGTACTTACAGTGAAGACATCATCATCGCCAACCTCGGCCTCGTTGTGAAGGGTGGACGAGGAAGTCGTAGATCCTAGAAAAAACCAAACCAATAGCTTTTTAAACACATGACATTTTCCATGAAACCTTTTTTTTTTCCTCTGAGGCTGTTAAACATTTGGATTCTCACAGGTTTTGTGTGTTGTAGACGTGCGAAAGAGTGGCTCAAACTACAGAAGAAGAACTCATCTGCTGGTAGCTGGGCTGGAGAGGTAAAACCTGAAAGTGTTTCTCGAAATGCAACTGTGTAGCTGTCAATACTAATTAACAAGTATAAAAGCAGTAGTTACCATTTTCAATAACAGAAGACTAATTTCTGAAGAATGGTAAAGCTATGTACTAATCAGTGCTCCAGGCTGATTCTCGGCTGTCAAGAAACCACGTATGAGTTTTTCTTCATTTATTCCCTAAATCTTGTGGGGGAGGGGGGAACCTTTAATATAAAAAAAAGAACCTCACTTTGACAATGAAGGGCTAGATTACGATTTTCGATTTTTCCTTTTAATTTTGGAAGTTGTTATATACTGTAAAGGTCTCATCACCTACTTCTCGGAGAATCACCTTGCCCCACGTAAATGAAACATTTGAAAGGAGCTGATACGTGTAAAGCCACAGACAAGAGAAAAATATTGGGGTGAAATTTTCATTAGGTACATTAGGCAATTTCCTGGAAAATTGGGAAAGCATACGAAAAAGCTTTCCTCACCACACAGGTGTTCCCTTGTGGAGCAGCTCGAGAGCCTGGTGAGCACCCACGTCACAGAAGGGCCTCAGGGAAGGTGGCACGCACCATCTTTGGACTTGACACCAAATTTATGTGTACCTAAAAAGGAGTGACTCCTCTCCCTATCCCTGTCCAAGATCCCAGACCCAATTCCTGGCTGGCTTCATCTACCCTAAGGCTGCCAAGGAGGGTGGGTGCAGCAAGAGGATCTGATGGGGGGAGAAGACCCAAGTCAAAGCTCTATTTTTTTGATGTAAGCCCACTGCTAGACTGATTATGGCTACATCACATCCCTGACCAACACAGCTGAACGGTTTGTACCGCCTTCATTCTGGAAATTTGTTAAAATAACGTGTTTTATATAATGCTATTGGCACCAGCCTTGGCTGCTCTCAGTTGCATCATCATGAAGATGTGCAGAGCTAAGTGTGAAAGCCCACTTAAAACTCTGAGTAATGTGGAAACAGTTGTGCCATTTGCTACATTAGCTTTAAAATAAAAAAAAACCTGATGCTCTATGGAGCTGCATAGGGCTCCTGTACTTGTGCCCCAAACTTCTGATGCTACAGGGAATGAACTATTGGTTAAATCTTCACAATAAAGCAGTGATTCTATGAAGTGAAATTCTGAATGCACACTTAGTTCTGCTTAATATTACCTCCTGAATGTGATCAAGTATGTGAACAAAAAATGAATGATAAATGAAATCTGCTGGCCGACGCTGTGTATGCATGAGCCAGTTATTGTTTTTCATTCAGAAAGCCTTACTTGGAAGTTAAGGAGGAACACATTCATGAGGATCAGCCTGTACTGTTAATGGGATAAATATAGATTTGCTGATTTTGAAGTATCTGAGATACAGCAGAACTTGATTTTAAATACCTCCACTTTAAAATGGACAAAGAAGAGCAAAACAGGAGTTGCCAAGTATCAGCATCTCCAAAATACTACTCAATACAGCCGAGTTATTATCTCCTTGAAACTCTGCACAATCCCATGCCACTTATAAAACATCACTTGATGACTCAAAATGCTTCACAGTTTTAGCAAGAAGAACAACACAGAAAATCTACCTGTAACTTCTCCATGTTAATAGCACAGAAAAAAGCAAATGAATTGAGAACATCCTTCCTCTAACTGGTGAGGTATTTACCAGCAAGGAGCCCTGGGGCATTAATTCTCTCCCAGTATCTACCAACTTCATGATAAAGCAAGGACAGGCCATCCACAACACTAAGATGTCTTATGGAGGTAATGTCCTCAAAAAGAATACACATCTGTACATACATCTGAGTTTGTATCCTCAAAAAATGTACCATCTGTATATAAAAATATCCTTGTCACACTGGAAGAGAAGGCAAAAGATTTTGGACTACTAAGTCCATGGGTAAAAAAAAAAAAATCAAGAAAAAAACTCATGAAGAATTGAATTTTGTTAAAATAAAGTACAATTTAATTATAGCTGTATTGTGATTGCCTGATTGCAACGAAATGTGAAAAGGAAAAATTTATGACAACTTCAAAGCACAGACAATTCAAACGCATTTTTTACAGAATTAAAAAAACAACACCCCAAAACACAACAAAGTCTTCAAGAACTACCATTCAACTAAGAGGATGCAGACAAAACTAATTACTGCAAAATAAAACCAAAAACAAACTGAAGCGTAATTCAACTCCAGGCAAGAATTCATTCTATGATTTAACAAAGACCCTGTGAGATGAGATTTAACTGCACATAAAGAGCCTGGGCTGTTTGAGTTGCCATCACCAACGTGAAACCCAAGCCTATCAAAAATGGCAGTGACAACAAACTTGATGATAAATAATGGGGAAAAATCGGGACAGATAGGATTGAAAAACTCTTGGAATGAAACACCTTATCTCCTCTCAGGAATGAGAAAATTTCATTCTTAAAAGCTGGGGCTTGCTCACTGTGGGAAAAGGGCCCCAGCTACACTTGGACACATGCACAAGAGACCTCCAAGCCCAAGAACTGATTTTAAATCCATCCCTCTTCCCAGCTCCCTGACTCAAACCCCCTGCCCACTCTTCCAAGGGTGGAAGTGTCCACCCCCACACTACCTTCGATGAGGTCCTCAATGGCTTTCCTCACTCCTCTGTCGAAGGCTCGAGCGTCAGCGGGGCTTTGAAAAGTGAGCCCAAACTTTCTGTTGTCAACTTTCCAGTGGTGGAAGGTGGGGTTTGCCTTCGTGTACACCAGGTCCTTCTTCACAAAGCACTCCAGCACCACCTGGGAGGGCACGAGCCCCAAAAGAGGAGCAAAGTCACTTTTCCCACCCTGAGGATAAAGTCAGCACGGTCTCAGGCCGGACCCAAAAGCAAGCCAAGCCATGCCACACGTAGGGGAACATCTTTCCCTACCAAAATGATGACTAATAAACACCAGACGCTGCAATTGTTCTCAAAACCATTGCACATTCATCTTTTGCTTGCGCTTTGAGCAGGCGCTCATTCCCTATCCCAGAAGCATGTTTTGGACCCAGCGTGGCACAGGTGAAGTCAGTGGGGGGCTCAGGTGGAAGGAGAGCCTTTTCCCTCAATAGTTTTGATCAAGAGAAATTTTATCTACCAGCAGCAGATTTAGGAGGTGCTGCAACACTTCCCTCACTGTTTTTAAATTGTTCACCCCCAGCCAGACACTCATCTCAAGTTTTGCTGTGCCAAAAACCATCTCTACACTGATGCTCAGGGACAAGAGGAATGGCTTGTCATGTCTTACTCCACCCCTCAAAACCATAAGCATGGCTCCCAAATAATGTCAAAAAAAGCATCTGAAGCAAGACAGCATTGCAAAAGACAAGCTAAAATTGAAAGAGCTTTAAAACACCAGTCTTTTTGAAAGCAAGATCATTTCTCACTCAAAGAATGCATTTTTTTAGCCTGTGGAAGGAGTGCTACTTTTAAGCTAGCCCGTATCTTCACAGGAATGCATTTCAGAAGAATCAAATACACAAAAATAAGATAACAAAGTATAACATTTAAAGTGGCCCATGGAAAAAGGCTTCATTAATTTGATTTATGCAGGGATAGAAGACAGCTCCTTTTTAGATAAACAGCTACCAGGAGAAACCGAGTGTGTCAATTCATAAGAGACAACTTGTCTTCATATTCTCACTCAGCTTGTTCAAACCTTGAACAGCACGCAGCATAAATAATTCATAGCCCTTTTAAAAGGCTTGCACTGCATTACTCAGTGCAATGTGACTGGCTTCATGGGCTCTTTACACTTCAATTCACTTCTCACTTACCCCCGCGCTAGGTCTAAGAAGAAAAAAAGAAAAAAACACAGGCCCTCTTTCATTCAAAGGGGATCTTTGCATGTAGATGTCAAAAATTTACATGCTCCTTCCAGGTGACATCACGCCAGCCTAGGTAGCAAAAGTTGGCAGTTCTAGATGGGGATGGGTTTGTTTTGTCCAATCTGGTATAATTTGCACATGCCTGTTTTTTAATGTTTTTTAAGAAAGAAAAACTCATGCAAGAACACAATAGCAACAGATTTGGGATAATTCTCATTATAAGAACAGACAAAAGTTGAATTAGGGTCTATTACCAGTTTGTCTTTCTGCCTTTCACCATGGATTAGAAATCCACTTCTTCCATTTCCCTCCGGGTACGTGACCTTGCAGACGCCAACTCTACTGAGACCGCCTCCTTCTTGTGGCAACCATCCCCCACTGGAGTCATCTCGGGTCATAACCACAGCTTTGACTCGCACAATATAGCTGTCACTGCAATGGCAACAAAACAAAAACAGAACCTTTTGTGAGCATCAGAGTCTCATCACAGCAGTTTTTATTGAGGGCGGTGTTTAGACAGCGCTAGGCTGACCCCAATGGAGAGTTTCTGCCCAGGATGGAAGTCCACCTCCTTCACAGATGGCCTGGAACACCCAAGCCACTGTAGGAAAGAGACCCACCAAACAGCAAGGAATGAACCCTTCCAGATGCCAACACACAGATAAAACAACACGCAGTCCCTGACACACTCTTTGCCTCATGCAGGTAGGGACAGGGACAAAGAGGGTGGGGTGAACCAGGCACCACCCCAAGGCCAATTCCCACATTGGGGCATCAGGTCTCCAAAGAGCTGGAAGAACAAACGGAGCTCAAATAACCCATGAACAAAGTGTTTCAAGACTTCTGTGATCAAATTCATGAAGTGGCCTTTGGAAGATGACACTCAAGACTCCTCCACATCTCGGACAGCTTTATGGGGAAAACCCCACAAATGTGGCTCCAGCTGGTACTTCAGATGACAGGAGATGGGAATCAGCTCAGCTCAGGTCACCAGGACCACACCATGTCCCTAAATTAGTTCCACAGCACTTCAAGGGGCTTTGAAAGGCAGAGCGTCAATAACCTCACAAGAAACTATTCTGGAAGCACCTAAGATTTGGGGTTAATCCAGCTGCCCACCACAAGAGTTCAGAAAAGCTCCCACAGTGGGAGACTCCGCTCCCCCAGGTCTCCTTCCATACTCCTTCCACAAAGCAGTCGCTCCATCACCTGCTGGGGACATCACCAGGTTCATTTGGAAGCAGAAAAACCCTTACACAATGCAAGTGAAAGCCACACACCTTGCATGGAACATGCACCAGACTGCAAGCCAAAACTGGCTGGCCCCAGCACAGAACTGCTGGGAAATACCCAAATTAGCTTCTCTGTCCTCGTGCTGACACTGCATCGGTGCTGCCCATCACACGCTGGACATTGATTAACACAGAGACGCTGAGGCCAGCGCTGATGGCTGTCATGCCCTCGCGGGGAGGTCACCACGGTGTGCTTGGATGTCAGCCACACACAGCCACGGCACTGTCGGCTGCAGAGCGGCTGGGGCACCCTAGGGTGCCCACAAAGCTGCTGCAGGGCACTCAAACCTGGGAACATCAAGAGGGGCGAAAAAAAGGGATGCACAAAGAAAAGTGCCCAGGGATTGTCCATCTCCAGGCCACCAGGTGACCTCACCAGAAGAAGGAAGAACACACAGCTTTGACAGAGGGTTCCACCAGGCAGCCTTTCAAAATGACAGGTATCATCCTTTATGGAAAGAAATTCCTCCCTGAGAAAAGCTCTGTATCCAGACATTTTCCCAGCATCCTGTACAACATGACACACAGCTTTCTTCATCCTGCACCAGGTAAAACTGCCACGTTTTCAGACATTATTTCTGCAGTACTTTTGTAATCTGGGTGCTAACACTTAAATTCCAAGCTTCCCTTTCTTTAACATGACCAGATTTAACATTTAAGCAAGCAGCCTCATAGCTCCTACCTGAAGGCAGTTTTGAGGACAAACCAAGGGAAGAAGCGAGCATCTTCTGGGACCAGTTTATCTCTTCTGCAGCTACCCAGATCTCACAATATACACACTGCAGTTTTCTCTTTGCAGCCTTTATTTTATGGATAGGCCAACTTTCTCACTGGACCTACACAGTCACAGCAGTGCACAGATGCTAGAAGTTCATCCCCTGCTGCTCCGAGTACTTTGCACTGGCTGATAAAAAGCTTTCCAACACAACTTAGATACATGGCCCACAGGGTCCCACAGCTGACAGGCAAAAGGCATTCACAGAACTGAGAAACTAAGTTTTTAAGAGTATTTTTGCTCGAGTCCTTAAAGCAGCTTCCTGGTACAGTAAACAGGGCAAGTGTGTCTATAAATAGATCCAGTTACCTTTTTATTTTTTAATGAAAACCTATTTCTAGATTTTACAGTGGCAACTTTAATCTCTTGACTTCCTGATACTCAGAAATAAGCAAAATACTTCAAGCTAATTTCCTACTGTGCAAAAACTGAGCTGCTTCCATCCAAGACAGTTTTTGTTTTCTTCTCTGTACCTTTCCCATATGGTCTATAAGGATTAGCAATTAGCAGATGAAATAAAAAGAAAGCCAACTACACATTTCTATGTCTTTCTACTATTCCCAAAGGATCCTTTCTGGACTTATTTTTAGCCCTCTTCTGAAGTCAGAGCTGCTCAATACGACCTTCCCTCCCATCATCCCACAAAAGTCATCCACAAAAACTGCTGCTTCTCCTTCCACACACTTGAAAACTGCCGCTGGCATTATAGCTTCCTGCAGGATTTACCATTCACTTTTATGGCAGCAGTTGGAGCCTTTGGCTGTCTGAAAAGTAATGTTGTCTTCAGTTCCTTTGCTGCAGAAACTGTCCACTTAAATGAAAATAAAGCAAGTAGCAGCTACTCGGTACTTTGTGATTCCTGCCAGTTATTTACACATTTCCACCACCTCTCAGTGAATTCTCTAGGCTCATAATTACATCTGAGTATTAGTGGATGCCTTTATGTTAAATTTAGGTACCCTGACTATCCCTGGCCATTATAATGACAATCTGGGGGGGCACAGAGCCACATGGTTTTCATCTTCATATCCACACCTATCCATGACCTGTGTCTCTTACAAACTGCCACCACATGCCGAGAGAACACCATTTAAATGGCAATCTTCCTATCCTGAAGAGCAACCTCCTTAAATGCACTAAGCCAGAAAATCTAGTTTCCATCCCCCTACCACAGCAAGACGACCTCTGTTCCCCTATTAGACAAGAGCCTTGTCCAGCAGAAGGGTTCACCTTTGGCAGGGCAAGCAGGGCTCTGGCTCCATTAACGTAATCCCTTGGCACGCTTTCCTGCACGATCAAAAGTCACCAGTGCCACTGGGCTCCCTGCAGAGTCCCGTCCCCACTCCCACTCTGCTCCAGCCACAGGCATACACTTCCCAAAGTGCAACCTGTGCCAAGGGACTTGGAAAAATGAAAGAAAACACATGAGGAAAGGAGGTAGTTAAGGGTTCTTAGGGCTTGACATCTTGGTTTAATCACTGGATTAGGACTCAGAAGCTGCACATTGAATTTCCAAGGCTACGCACAGCTTCCTCCAGTTTTCTATGCCGAAATCCTGCCTGCTGTTTCCATCCACAAGCCTAGAATAGGCAATGCTTCTTTCCCTCATGCCAGTGTTGATAAATACTTGGGAGGTACTCAAATATTTCAGTTCCATATAAGGACCTTGCTTCCTTAGTGTAAAAGCTGTTTATTTTCTTTGCTATTTAATTTTACGCGACTGCATCAAGGCTCTGCCTGGTCCCAAGTATTCCAAATCCTGAGGATCAAAGGAGTGATCTGCAAATCCCTTGTGTGTGTCAGTGATGAAACCTTGGTGCACTGGAGTAGATGAACAACCACACTGAAGTCTTCCACCTGCATTATTATCGTGGTAAAAGTGCAATTTGACTCATTCAGGAGAAATGGTTAATGAGGTTCATGAAAATATTTGGTCCATTACAATTAATGAGATACTGATAGGTAAGAATGAAACAGTTAGAGAAAACCCCACAGTAGCCTTGGCTCCCCTTGTTTTGTTGGATCCTTGAAACTACTAAAGACTGCTCTAATTGTTGGGTTTATGGCCTACACACTATGCGTTTCATGCAAATTGTTCTTAATTATGTTCTTAAATGCTATCTTAGCCCTACGGATTTGTCTTCAACAGCCTTAAAAACTTGGGAAGAAAGTATCTGAAGGCATTACCCAGCTGCATGGCAGCCAGCCAGCATGTTCCAGGGCTGCTCCAGGTTGTCTGCCTGCCCCACCCTGAGCAAAAAAAAACTAGAATGAACTAGGGGAGTAAAGGTAGTGCCAAAAAGCACGTATTGTTTTTATTGGAAGGAAAAGAGAACCCTTTAAAAATTATAGCTCGTGGGTGTGCATATGTATCTATAAAAGTATTTTAAAAAGAGTGTGTGCATGTATAATTGCTCTTCCAGAGGACAGAGAACTTTCCTAAACAAGAGGTGACTGAATGATTACCTCTGCCATCACTGAACCCTGGTTCCAGCACCTACAGTCCAACTCACTAAGCATTTGTGTGTCTAAGAGACAGGTGAAATTTAAGGCTGATAGAAGTGCTGTCCCCCAGCATGCACAAATGGGGCTGACATCATTCTGTGCGCTCGGACACGAGCCTCCAGCAACACCACTGGGGAACAAAGCCATGTGCCCCTTGTATGGCCGGTGAGGGTTTATGGCTGCATTCCTGCATCCGGGACTAAGCACCAAACAATTCTCTCCTTAGTCAAGGTTTTAATTTCATTACTGTCTTCGTAAAAGGACGGTCAAAGTAGACAACTCCCTTCCACCAGCTGCTCTTCTTTTCCACTTTACTTCCAAAGCAGCAACTGCAAATACTATCTGAAATATCTAAAAATCCCGTGGGGGGGTGGGAAAAAAAGTAGCCCAACCCACCACATTTACTGCCTTTTTTTTTTTTTTTTTGAGTCACATTTAGCGTCTAAAACACTTCCCAGACACCTTCCATAACTCAGTAATATTTTTTCCTCTAGCTAAGCTACTTGACCAAAAATGTAAGCTTATAAGCTTTCATGTTATTGCAGCCATGAGGCACTTTAGTATTTTCCTCCCTTCCCAACTCTGCAGCTTACAAGGCCAGGAAAGATTCAGGTCTCAGAAAAAAAGGTAATTGCATATAATGGGTTTCAACATTATGGACTTCTGTCTTTTAATGCACACATCGACATTCCCAAATCCCAGGTTTCAGGGAAGAGCCAAAAGGACAGCAGGAGACTGCTAATGCAACAGAAGCAGAGGTTAAGCTGTTCAGCTGAACCAGGCAAAATAACTATTCGGATCCAAGCAAATGTAACTTTACGATTACTGGGGCATAACCTGTCTGTGGCTGACCTGGATGTACTTCACAGTGCCAGGTATTTTTCCTGCCCCAGCAGCTCCAACAGCTGGAGTTAAAGCCATCCCATTCTGCCCAGGTGATTGCTGCAAGTTATGTTGTGAGGATCCTCTCTGCAATTCATCCCACAGCCAGAAAGCAGTGACATTTTGGTGGAAGACAAGAAAAGCTGCTATTTTTGGAGTCCCACTTCCTTGATCTGTTGGCTGGTTCATGAACTAGCTTCTAGCAAGGCTGACATATCTGCAGATTATAACCACCATTTTCTTCTTCAAGTCGTTAACTTACCAATTTCTTAGAAAGAAAACTTCTGAGTGCATGCAGCTACAGCAAAATAAAGTTGATATTTCCATACCATTTAGATTTCCAGCAGGTTTGAAAACTTTTTCATTAAGTATCAGCAAGAAAAAAAAAGGTATCTGTGTCTCTCTGGCCACATCAAAAGTTAGAATGGAACCAGAAGAAAACCACAGAAAACCTCCCGAAAGTTTTCCTAGCCCTCATCTCTGCATCACACCAGGAACAAAGAACCACTCTACCTGTAACCCAACTCTTGTATAACCCATTTGCAACCTGTGTTTTTCTTTCAAATCCAATACCACCAGAATAAAAGGGCATCTGGGAAATTTTAGTTTCTACAAAGTCAGAGCAAATACAAACAGCTCAGTCTCCACATTCCTTGCTCCAGAGATGCTCTAGAGCAGCCCCAAAGGCAAAATGAAGAGGGGTCAGGTCTCCACAGCCACTGCTCAGCAATCTTGGGTTTGCTTCCAGCGCTGCAGCGCATCCAAAAAGCCTCTATGGGAAAAACTGACAGCAGTTTTGTTTGGCTTGTTTTTTCTTTTTCCAGAAGAAAAAAGGACTTCTCAAAAAACCAAGACACCTGCAACAACCCAGCCACCCGCCTCCACAGCTCCCTTAAATGCCGAGGCAGTGAAGAACAAAGGAACCCTTTCACCAAAACGTTTGTTCAACATTTAAGGCTGATTTTATTGAGTTTACGAGAAACAGCTCTATCCTAACTAGCTCAAATGGGATTTCATAATCCCATAATTAGTTCCGATCCTTCCAGGAAGTGCATGAAAATTCATTCCTGAAATATATACATACATATATATATTTATAAAAATATACATATTATGTAGTCCTGCATGGACTAAATCCATTTTTTTTGGCCAGCATAACATCCCTTCCTGTGCCAGACTTGCCCACTGATCCCCACAAAGTGCTGTACACATGGGCAAAACCTCAAATGAACTGGAAGCAGCTTTTTAGGGAGAAAAGCTGGCTTGCAAGCATGCTGATGGGCAAGCAAAGAGCCACTGATGCAGCTCAAGTGCATGGAATTTAAGGTCTCTCCCCAGAAATTAGCTTATTGCACAGACAATACTGAATTAAAATGAAAGTCTAATGGCATTGGGGCAGATTAACTTATGACTTGTGCCTGTATTGAAGCATTTATGTAACATACTGTTGAAACTTTCTTAGAGCTATCAAAAGCCACAGAAAATCTTGTTATAAAAATACCCAAAACACTGACTTTTTTTTTTCTTTTCTAAAAGGCAGCTATGACATCACTGGGACATGTACACTAATGACAAAACTTTTAACAAGCAACTATTCAATGAAATCCCTTAAAAAAAAACTTTTCTTCAAATCCATTGAATAGATCAACTTTGCAATAAATGGTTATAGCAGCACATGATGGCATGTCTTGAAAATTTAGAAGGGGCAGCATAATACATTTGAATAGTTTGTCCTGCACCTCATGCAGTACAGGCAAGAGCTGCAACCTCAAGTCCTCTTGGATTTGTGCAAGAGTATGAAATATTAACAGATTACAAGGAAGCTAATTAGCACTATCATTTACAGTAATGAGTAATAAATTGTTGTTGCATGACAGACGGTATTTGTTTTATATCATGGGTAAGATAAGCAAAAAATCGCATAAAAGTTTAGGCAGCCAAACACGTAGATTCATAAGATCTGCATCCTGAATTGATTTCCCCCACCATAAAAAAAAGTCACAACCAAATTCTACCCTAACTTTTTTCTAACATCAACTGACCATAAGCACTTTGTTAGTGCTATCCTATGTTAGCTAATGAATACCAATATTTAGAAAAAAACCCCCCAGACAACCACAGAAACTGCATTCCATAAAAATGATTATGTCTGCACACAAACATATACAGAGTATTTATGTAAACTCAAAGTTTACAAAGAAAAGAAAAAAAATCGTTCACCCAAAGGAAGTTGAATTCTCCCCCACTCCCCTCCATTTTGATCAGTGGAGACTACAACTATATTTACCCCTTTGTAAACATCCTCAATGACACGTATGTTACAACTACGAAGAGTAGGTAACATTTTGCAAATATTAAAAACATAAAATTATTCTGTGACTCAATTCCAGCTGGGTCTGTATCAGAGGAGGGGTGAGGGACTAAGCAGGGTAACTGTGGTCTAAATCTAAAAGGTTTTCATCTTTTGCCAGATAAATGAAAATAAAAAAAAGAAAAGATGACATTCTTGGCTACATCAAAACCAGCATACACATTGCTTTTGCCTTCAACCTCTCTTTAAATCCCCTACTCCATCAAGTGTCCATGGACAGGGACACTAAGGGAAGCAGTTTCCCAGGCAGCATCTATTTTTCCTATTGGTATTTAAAGAGAGTGGATGCTAAACCATTAGTTCTGAAAAAAACTGATATGTAGCCATAAATGAAAGGCTGCGTTTCACAGAAGAATTCATCCATATTCACTGATAAATTATATGCTGATTTAGACAACATTCAGAAGGGCTGTGGGGGCAGATGGGGGAAGGAAGGCAGAGGAAAATAAAACCCAAGAGTAAAAAATATGGAATTATATGCAGCCAGAGCACACTTACCTGCTGAGGGATGCCATTTCCTCTACATTTTCCACCCTCAGTGCTCCGTTTGAGCACCATTGCCAGCGCCAATGTTACCCGTGTCCCAGCTGGCTGCGGCTTCCCCCCATGCGTGATTCAGTCTCCTTGAGGGATGTGCTGCATTGTGCAGTGACTCATCCCAGAGGTATTCTGCACATTACAGCCCCGGCCGGACCATTACTCATTGGCAATATCCTCCCGCCTCGGAAGAGCACAGGCACACACATCGACCAAAGATCCTTGCTTCCCCACCCTGCTTATAGGCTGGGGAAAAAATAAAATAATTATGATACGTCTGCCATAAACCGATGATGAGGGTATTCGGCAGCAGCTGATGGGGCGAACGTGCTGCTGAAAGGCTGCCCCGGCCCGGCAGGTGTGTCACCTGCGCACCCAGGGCTGCAAACAGGTCCAAAGTTGAATGCAGGTGTCATTTCCTCTGGTAGCCAGTCAGCACTTTATTCCCCAAAAGCTGCCAACGCAGCGCTGGGACCAAGGGTCTAAACAGCTTAACAGGCTTGGAGGAAGCACTCCAGCTTCCCAACGTGTCTGCCTCCATCGCAACTTCTAATGGGGTTTTGAATACTTCCAGTGGCCAACGAGTTGGTATCTCTAAGTATCAGCTACAGATCCTCATACACCCCACCTCTGCTGGCAGCCCACACAACTGAAGTGCCAACAGCGACATCCCGGTACACGAGTTTTGTTTCGGACACTTGGTCTCAAACGCTCCCTGGCTGCTCAGAAAGCTTCACAACTGCTGGAACTCCACGCTCAGCCAGGATGCTGCGTGTGTCCCCACAAGTTCTACGATGATCCCTAAACGTCCTCTCATTAAAGCAGAAATGTTGCTCAAGAAATGCCTCAGCACCAATAACAAGAATAAAAATTGTGACTCTGGGGCTCTGAAAGCAGCTTCTAAAAATACTTGCCCAGTTTCTGAACTAATCTATGCTGATGATTAGGCAGGAGGGGAGAAGAAAGCTAAGTGTTTCCAGGCTCAGCTGCTTCTGTCTGCCTTAAATCCAAGCAGTTTTAAGCCTGATTTGGGACAAAAATCCCTTTTTCCCCATGGTGGAGAATGGTGACCGAGGTGATGCTGCCTGCAAGCATCCTTTAGGAAGGCTGCATCCCCACTTTACAGACACTGACAACCTAGAATCACACGCGGTCCTGAAAACTTCATGCTTGGACTATGAAAATGCTGATCTTGAGACCAATGAGGCTTGAACCCAGCTTCAGTGAGCAGACACCAGTAACGGAGGATGTTGGGACATCAGAGGGGGTTGGACCTGATGGGCTTTAAAAAGGTTCCTTCCCATCCAAACTATTTTACGATTCTGTGACATTCCAAGCCACCAACATTTGTTCACTGCTTCTGCGCAGCACCCAGCGAGCACATGCGCTGGTCCAGCTGCAGGCACCTCTCTGCAGCTTGGCTGGATTTTGTAACGACAATGGAATCAGGCTACAGTCCAAAGCCATGATGAAGGCAACAGGCAGCATGTTAAGTTTGTTACAGAGGTATCAACTAACAGTTGCATTTACTGGATTTCAATATACAACACAAAGCGATCTTTAATTTAATGACCAAAGGGTAGTCTGTGTTGGTAGAAGTGCATTTGCAACCGGTGGGTTTACTCATTAGTCAGAGTATCATGCTGTGCAAGTAATTAAAAATAATAGGTGTGTTTCATTTCTTAAAAAAATTTCATTACACATCCCCAGTCCACATCTTATCCTATCCACATGTGCCAGAATTTGCCACCTCACTTTCCTCTTCAAGCACTGCAGCAACACTGCTTTTACCTTCAAATGCTCAATGCAGCACCCATCAGCTCCATCCTCGTCTGTCTCCAGCAAGAACTCAGCACACAAGTCCAAAGCAACATCAGCCAGAAAAATTCAAGAAAGCTGCCTGGCACTTTTTTCTTCAAGTCCAGTTGCTAAAGCTTTTCTCCCAAAGGACGGGGGAAGATTAAATTAGCCTCCCTGTGTAAGACAGAACTATCCTTGAATAACCTGTGTTGTAATCATGTCTTTTAAACAACATCTTGAGCAGTTTCATCTCCCCAAAACTTTCCTGTTCTCTCGCCTCCCTACTGGTCCGCAGACATCCTGCCACTGATCCTCCTAAAAACTCAAGGCTCAGCCTTGTGACTGTGAAAAAGTTCTTACAGATGAGCAACACAAACAGTTTCAGCATTACAAATGACATAGAAAAGCCATCACACTGTACAGGTAACACAATCTCACAGCTGTCGTGAGGCAGCTCTCAGCTCATGGAGCTGGGTTGTGCCTGGATAGTCTCTGCAAAGGTGCAGCTCTGCCCAGGGTTGGGGCAGGTGGGGACAAACACTGCCTGTGAAAATGGAAGATAGAAAAAAGCTCTCTGTTACAAATGTTACAGCATGCTCAATCCATAGGGATGGAAATAATGCCCTTTCCTTTTGTCTACATCCAGAAACTGTTGCTTCAGTCAGGAAGAACCACCAACTCATTCAGCTGGCTTCAAGCCCTGCTCCCAAGGTTTTTCTCCAAAGGGAGCAGATATCAAGTCACTGCATCAGCATCAACCAAATCACTCACTGGTTGGGTTCTCACCTTTGCACATGCTCTTTAACCTTAAGGCTAAGCTAACAAAGCTCAGCTCCAAGACTGGCAATCCTGCTGCACTTAAAAATTTTAAAAAGATTATTATTTTTCCCCTTAAATTCTGTGCAGTCCAGTAGATTGCACACCCATCCCTACTAATTTGGTGCTACAGTGAAATATCCTTCAAAACTTTAATGCAATTCCTAGTGTGAACCAGTGAGTGGCTGTGCCAACATGAACGTTTTCCCCATCTCCCAGCAAGATTCATGCTGCTACAGGGTCCTGCTATTAGAAATCTGAAGTAAACATTACAACTGGAGAGCCATCAAGGTGGTGGATATGCCTTTTGCTGCCTACCAGCCAACTGCAAGCATGGCTCAAGGAGCTGAGACTGTGGCTGGAGCAAGAGGAGCCCATTTTCACTGTAGCTGCTGGAGTACCTGTGGTGAGGAATATGAAATTCAGTCACCTCGTTAATAGCAGTGATGTCAGTGGACTGAAGTTCTGCAGCAAAACATTAACAGAGCACACTGGCACGTGGGAACGGGCACGGAGATGTCTCAGCACACAACTCCAGTGCAGTGTGAGGGGTTTGAGGATGTGCAGCCCCAGGTCCATTTGGGGAATACTGAAACTTGTTATGCCTCACCACCTGAGAACACCAGGCAACCTGCCTCAGGTGTACCATTCAAGATTAACCACAGCAGTATTACCTGAACACTGCTTGCTGTGCCTTGTAAGAGGTAAAGGTCACTTTACTCCATTTGTGTTTAAATTTAAAAAAACCCCAAACCCAAAATAGAACAAACAAAAAAACCCCTAACCAATCAAGACCCCCCCCTAAACAAACAACAAATCCCAACAAAAGATTTCATAGAGGTGGTCCGTGCAGTTTTATGGCCAGCACTTCAGAGACACCCATTGCACTTACGCTGTCCCTGTTGCCCACAAAGCCTTCTTGAATACTAGGTTCATTGTGTTGTAGAGAAGAGCAGGAAGTATGGCAAAAATAGGAAAAAAGGGCACAAAAAAGCAGATCCTTAGGAAGGACTTCAAACATTTTATGATATGCTTTAGGCTGCTGAACATTCTGGGAGCACTGAAATGCTCCTCCCTACATATGATTACCATGTTTTCCCTATTTTGAATGTCATTCTCACAGATGAATGGACCTTTGTACATATGTATGACAACAAAAAATGACCCCAGCATAGATGGGTATTTCCAGCCAGGATCTGGGTGGAGGCCATATGGATTTAATTTTCCTGCAGACAGATCAAAGGAAAGTGCCAAGAGCGTCTTACTTGACTCCAAATAAACATCCATGACCAGAAAAGATGTTACACAAATGACATGCACCGAGCTCCTCCACACCGGAAAAGCCTCATGTGCTTTTCTTCTAATGAAACCCTTCCTCCATGCCTCCTAATTGATACCTGGACAAACAGCTGCAATATACTCCAGGAAATCCAACCCTGTACTTTGCCTTACTTGTCTGACATGACCTCAGTCATCACAGGGCACACTGCAAACTTTCATTTTCATGATAGGAAACCGGTTTAAAAAACAAACTACTGAAAAACCAAGGCCTTGCTCCTCCCTTTCTTTTTGCACTTTAATACTTAGCTCAAAGTAGAGGTACTTGAATGTGAGTCGTGTAACCATTGCATCTTTGCCTTTCCTTTCTGTAGGATAAAATTATTTTACTGTGTGAGTACTCTCAGACTAGTTATGCACATCCTAAACCAGATGTATAATTTTGTGTCTTCTCCAGTTTTTTCCCTCTAGATTTCAAATAATCTTTACGGCTCTCTGGCACTACCTTTTGGAAAGTCCCAGTGCCACGACTCAATACTCCATGGTAAAACCACCTGCAAAAGCAGACCAAGGGGCAGGCACCAGGATATGATAACCTGTATTCACCTAACATTTCGAAAATGTAAATTCTAAAATTTCCCATAAAACCGTGCTGACCAGCTCCCAATCTGATGTTGACTGTGCTTCCTGTCAGCCAGCTCCCTGTTTTGCAGGAACTGACTTGAGCTAACCAGCTTAAATTTTCAGGATCACTCTGCTTCTCCTGTCAGTGTTAGTAAAACATTATCTTGCCCTTAAAATGCACCTTGTCCAGCTCTTCTTTTCAGTGCTCTTGGGAACAAGCTGCTATTTTACAGACTTAAAGGAAGATGGTTAATGCTTATTATTCCACTTTCATTTTAGTAATGTGGGAATTATTTTATTGCTTATTTATGACAGCAGTCCTCACAGTCTGCCTCCTTCAGAGCACAGAAACAGCACAGGGCAGGCCTCTCCTGCTGTAAAGGGTAGTGCAAGTGCCACCATGCCTGCCCTGGACCAGGACATCCAGCATTAACTATTTTCATTAGGGTATGCAGTGACAGAACAAGGGGGAATGGCTTTAAGATGAAAGAAGGCCAGTTTAGCTTAGATATTAAAAATAAATTCTTTATTCAGAGGGCAGTGAGGCACTGGCACAAATTGCCCAGAGAAGCTGTGGATACCCCATTCCTGAAGTATTCAAGATCAGGTTGGATGGGGCTTTGACCATCTGCTGGTCTAGCAGGAGATGTCCCTGCCCATCGCAGGGGCTTTGGAGCAAGATGAGTTTTAAGGTCCCTTCCAACCCAAACCGTTCTATGGTTCTGTAATTCTATTTCTTAGCTTACTGATTTTATTATTTAAGTCTTATAGCAGGGAGAGATTTCTCACCAGTACCTTTGGTTTCCTCTGGCCAACTGTGTGCATCTCCTAACTCCTACTTTGTTCTCCCTCCAGCCAGCTTTCCTGTTTACATTTCTGCTGTTGCTTCCCCGGCACAGCCGAAGGGCTTTGGGAAAAGGACAAACAAACAAGTGTTTCCTCAAGATGCTGGCAGCTACGTGCCTGAGCCTCTCTTCCTACCACTGTCCTTTGCCTGGTCACAACGCTGTCACATGCATTTAATGGCTTCCATTTCCTGTGCTCCGCTTTACTAGGCAGGATATTTTAAATGCTGGAAGATACGGTGGTGCCAAGTGCCTGCTGAATGTATCCCTGGCAAGAGGGATTTTGCTTGCACACAGCAGAGAAGTCAACCAGGGGAATCATCTTGGGGTCATCCTATATTCTCATTCTGGAAGGTAAGGATGAGCTGTTCAATGTGCTGCGTGTTCATGATCTCACACCAACTCCTTCCAAAAAGATTCAGTATAGGGACAGCTGGAGTCTTCTGACACACATAAAGGAGATCGAAGACTCCCATGGTCTTTCCTTTTAGCAGCAAAGATGGTGAAGGAGCTTCTCATCCTGTCCCCATCAGGGTTTTTGGTACACTCACTATTAGCTGGGAGCTCCCATCTCAAATCTTCTGGATTTATCAGGGAATAACCAGAACACAGGTGATGCCCCACCTAAGACCTAAGAAACTGCTAAGCAACAACTTATGCAAGTCTATTCATTTAACTGGCCACAGGACTGTTCAAAAACAACAAAAAATGAATACTGAACAGAAGCAACACTATCTTCTTGCAGAAGATTAGTGGGAAGAAAGCATGCACCTTTTCTTTTTGGGCAAAGTCCCCATCTATACCATACAGTGTCCACTTCCAATAAATTATTAAAGTATCTACAAGGGAAGAAGATATACCCTGATTTTTTTCCCTAACTTCACACTGGTTTTTCTCTGTCTCAAGCTGTGTAACAACCACTCTATGCATGTTCAGCAGATGATAATGAAACCGCAAGTGTTTATCTCAATCCAAAATGGCTTCTTTTTTTTCCTTCTCCTTAAACTCAGATCTAACTAGGGTTTTAATTCCAAGGACACAAAGTTGACAGGAGGTGCACGCTTACCTTTCAATGCTCCATCTACAAACTTTTTCTTTCCTTTAAGGCAGTTTCATCCAGCTACAAGTCTGACTTTAGGATTCATTTGCCTCTGCCACTATGTCCACTAATATCTTGGAGCAAGAGAAATTATAGCAGGGAAAAGCCTTGGTCCGAAAATGGGTCTCTGCTGCATTTGTGCAAAGGGAGGGCTGCTCTATGCCCAGCACTCCACTGTGATATTTTGGCTCCCAGACAAAAAAGCAGCGCAAGAGCAACATGTCAAGACTGCCCTGCAAGGTTGTCTTTTCCACTAGAAATTAATATACAGAGAAAACAGCAATCGCTTTCTGGCCTCCTAAGGGAGAGACATATGCACTCATTCCCCAAAAGCAAGATGAGTACAAACTTTGCTGAACAGTTCACACCGTGATGTGAAATCTCAAGCGGACAAGATGTCTGAAAAAACCCCAAACCTAAACCCAAGAAAACTCCCCAATGCCTCTCTGAGTCTGATAAAGAACTATTTCCAGCATTTATCTGCAAGGTGGGGCAAGGACCTGAAGCAGCTCCTTCATCCAGGGATGCCTTTTTATTAATGTTATTAATGTATATTCCTCCATGAGGAGGCTGGTGCCCAAGCTGTGCTTCCTCCAGCACGGGCACAACCCTGGGAGCTGTGAGGCCAATGCTGTGGGGACACTGTGGATAGCGACACAACCCAGCTCCCTGTGCCACAGAAACACGAGGCAGTGCCACAATCAGCTCTCAGTCACGGGCCCAGCTCCAAAGGATTCAGCAACGGAGCCAGATAACGACGGCTCTATTCGAAATAGAAAGCTGAGGTGGAAAGTCAGTTATTCATCCAAATCCAGTGCTCTCCCTTGGAAATGCATGGATAATGCATACCATTGATTTTAAGAGGGGAGAAATCACATTTCTCCTGTCTTCACCCTGTCCAGATGTGCTTGGGCTGCAATGAGTCCATGGAGGACTTGGGATTCAAGTCCCCATCCAATACACACAAGCATGCATGCTTTAGGAGGAATATACTTACACATTTAATGCATATATTTTAAAAAACTGTGTTGAGGTTAGCTAGAAGTAACAAAAGTTAGTAGTGTAGCAGCTGGAAAGATTGCTACCATCCCATTGTAAGAAGGCAATGCAAGATCTGGACGTGGAAAACAGGCACTTCCCTACTGACTAATGGCCAACGCTCACCTTGCTAAAGGATTAGGTGGAAATCAGTGGCTGTCTCAAGAGAAAGACTATGATGTAGCAGCATGCCTCTTCTGGAATTCCAGCTAACTCTCAGACAGGAGACCTCCAGATGCACTCACAACTAAGTAAATGAAGTTTAACTGAAACAATGCTTTGCCAAAACTAACACAAAGACAGTGACCTCTGGAATTTGGTGCTAAGGGCAGATGTCCTAAAGGATGCCATGAACGAAGTCATAGAAAAGGTGCTTTAACCCCTGGCACTGATTCATCTAGATTTTTTTTCTAGCAAAAAGCCTTATTACTGAGGGGAGAGTTTCCTATTATTTGCAGGAAAATTCAGAGGAGAACAAGTAGATACTAATTTGTTAAAAAGACAGATAAACATGTACAGGAAATACTTCTATGAAGGTCTTGATCCTCTGAAGATTAACAATCTACAGTACTGGAGACAAAACCATGACACTGAGGAAATAAGTGAACTATAAAAACAGGAAGAAGTGGAAGTTTATTTTTTTAATGTTATTTTGAGGGAATATTTGTTTTCCTGAAGCTCAAGATACCAGCAAAAGCCTCCATCTGCAGGTCACACTATTCTCTATAAAAGCAGCTGCAGTAAGTTTCCTCACCCAGGTCCCCAGAGCTGTCAGATGGGGAGGCCATCCTGCACATTACAGATCTGTTGCTTCCCTAACCAACACTGTTCAGTTTTCACCTCATCTAAAGCCATTATGAATTGATGCATAGACAATACTCTGTAGCTGACACCAATAAATCAAGTTATTTTGCTGTTGCATTTCCCCCACAGCCACAGGCGTTCCCTCCAGATTCCCTCCAGCATTTTGGTATATTTACTCTAACAATTTTAAGGTAGTACTTGTTGGAAATAAAGGGCTTCGCCACAAACAGAAAACTATAAAGAAAAGCTGTTCTGGACTCTTTCCTTCCCTAGGTTTTGTTCAAATGAAAATAAAACCACCACCGCTGTGAATGACAAGGATGCAGATGGGATGTGCTGAGGTCAACCACCGCTTCTGCAGCAACTTGGTGGCGCAACTATTTTCAGACCATCACAAGTCACCAAAGCTGAACAGACCCCATCACTTTGTCTGGAAGCACCAAACTTCGATTCTGTCTCAGAAACATCTTATGCTCACTCATGGCAGCATTACAGGGAGCCCTCAAACTCCTGTCACATCTTACACGTATCTTACTTAAATGAGTCAGGCTGAGGCACAGCACTGTCCAGGGGTCTTCTGCTATTAAAGGAGGTGGGGAGAGTAGGAGATAGGGATACCACATCAATTTGTCTTCACTGAGGATCTTTTCAAAGCAACTTCTCCATCTTTTTCCCACAAAAGCCTGCAAAAAATTTAGATAATTCCCACTGCAACCAATGCTACACACATGTACTCAATGCCAACCTAAAAGCAGAATAAAGCTCAAATCTGTCTGCAGAATTCCCAGGGCACGGAAAGCTATCAATGCAGAAAATAAGTTTAACTTAACCTGAAAAAAAGGTTTAAATATTTATGCTCCTAATATGTCCTCATCACTTCACTCTTCAGTACCATTTACAGCTGAATTATTTTTGTCCACTGAAAGTCATCCCTTTGAACTAGGGCATTCACTGTTTAGGAAATAAAATTAAATTTCCACATTAGTTAGCGGATGTTAGTTGACTATTGGGGGGAAACGACCTATGTTAAAAAAAGGCAAGTGAAATACCACCAGCCCCCCTTTCCACTTGGATTTGACCCCCACCAAAACTGCAACAATGATGCAGATGTTATTTGTGTGGTTACTGCATACAAATACATAAGTATCTATATATTGGAACAAATATTAAGCAGTTGCTCTTTGTCTGACACACAATGCACCAAGCCACGTGCCTTCTGGTTTCGTATCAGGTAGGACAGAGACTGCCTTGTAACAGTATAGTCATCAGTGGGTACCTCCCTTTTGCCAATTCACCTTTCCACATGATTACTTACATTTAAATCCTGCTGAACTGCTGCAAATTCAACAGGCCAGTTGTTACCTTTGCTACCTTTTGGGTTTGTCTCCCCCACATGTGCTCATGTACCAGGGTTTTATGGGACCACATGTTCTACACTGCCTTGTAGCTCCTCCTGTTAACTGCTGGTATTGGTAATTAAACAACCACATCAGTTACACGCAGAAATTGGAGGAATAATAATAATAATAATCATAATCATAATAATAACAACAACAACAACAAACAGAGCCCAGGAGTGCCAGCTGCCAGGAAATCACTATCAGGAGCACCGTCGAAGTCCATGCTCTCTGGTTAATTAAGCACTTGAGGTGGTGGTAAGGAGCTGCACCCATACACAGCGCTTGCCAAGGCTTCCTGTGCTTTGCACCCTGAAATGTCACCCAGACATTCTGACTTCACCCCCTCTTTGCTACAGATGAAGATGAAGGAACGAGCCACAAAAAACCCTGTGCAATGCCTCCATCAAAGTAACAAAATTTGACTCCTGCCATTGAGGCAGATCATCAGGAGAGAGCCAACTATCAAAACACAACGTTTTTGCTCTACCGTCTTCCAATACCCAAGAGATACTTTCAGAAGTCATGCACTGGCTCTTCAAGTCCCATTCTTCAAAGCATACAAAAATAGCATGAAGTAACAGCAAAGCACAATAAAATGATGGGTGCCTCATCTGGCTTCTGAGCTCTGGCAGCTCTGGTGACAGGACACAGTGACCAGGACAGTTGTAAGCCAGATGATGCTGAAAGCGTAGGACCTTTGTTCTGGGACATCTCGTGGCTTCTTCGCTTTGAACAGTCCTGGCTACACGGGGCATTTTTGCCTTACACATTAAACCAACCAACGTTTGAGATCCATCAGTTCTTGGTATGCCAGTGGCATTAGAAATAAAATCACCGCCACCACAACAACAACAACAATAAAATTCAAGCAGCTTCAAAAATCATCATGGCACTTACAGCCCCTGGACTCTCCTGCCAACAAGGTAGCAATGGGGAAGGCTGAGCTCTGGTGCCAGGGACCCCAGATACCCATCATGCCGATCATGACCAGCTGTTGCCAGTACGGAGGATGGTACAGGCACTATTTCAAAAATCCCACTCCTGGATAGCGCCTGGGACTTCCTCGTAACCCTCAGCCAAGCATGTGACATTGCAAGCTCCAAGAGGCTCCTCACTGAAACCCTGCTGTGGAACAAGCACAGACAGCTCTGATGAGCCCAGCGGTGCTCACACCATCTCCAAATAGATGGTTTTATTAACTTCAACCTGCATCCATGGGCTGCTGAAGGTGCTACATCCCATTCAGATTTGTAGGGATAAAATTAAGCTTTTCCTTTGATAGGGAGTAATTTTTGCTCAATGCCACAATGCTTGTTCGGGCAGGCTCTCTATTCACCTGGGGCAAGCATGCTCTTCAAGCTTAATTAGATCATATCCCTAGCTAAAAGACTTAATAGTTAATTGAAACTTCATGCCAACCTATGGTCTGCTGTGCATGTCTCTCATGCCTGGTGTAATGGAAGTCCAAGGGTGGGAGAGCAATGTGGGGTGGGGAGAAGGTTTAATTTTAGCCAAAAGGAAGAACACACTCAGCACACATTGCCTAGTTAAACAAAAATGAAATAAAAATCCACTCTGCCACAATCCTGCTCCATGACATGAGCTGACTAATATATGCGTGACCCATAAGGCAGAAGAGTGCTGAATGTCAAAAAGTGTTCACAAAACTAGAGGTACAACCGTGGACAACACAAGCCAAGAGTGCTGTGCTATGCAATGTGGGGAGACAGCCTGCACAAGTCTTGAAGCGGCCAACAAGGCACTCTTGACAAAAATAAGGCTTCTCCTGCAGAGGGGAAGTTATCACATAGAGAAGGAAGGATCTTTTTTAAGCACAGAAGAGGTTAGTGTATTTAACATCTTAATTAGATCATGAATGACAAAGCCACAGTGCTGCAAGAGAAGTTCTTGTATTTAAAATGTTCCAAAATAAAATGAATATGCAGGGACTAGATTTTAGCCTTTTAGGTTATTTCCTTCCCCCATATTTAAGGTCTAGTTTTCAGAATAAGTTAAATATAAAACAGCAAGAACACACACAAGCTGTAAACAAGCACAAACCTTTCAACTTTGCTTTATTCAATTAAGTGAAGAAACTCATTCATGTTCCCTATAATGCAGCACCTTCCAACAAGCCACGCTTTGCCCTCTCTCCAGTCATATGTTGCTTCCTGGGTTTCAAAGACTTCCCTTTGGTGTCAAGGGAGTGTTTAAATCCCCTTTAGGAATTATACAGCAAGAGATGCCCAAAACAGGTGCTCAGCAAAGGACAATCCCATTGAAGCCATCCAAGGAAAACCCTCCTTGGTTTTCTGCCACCTCACTAACTTAGAGATCTCTAAGGACAGCTCTGCCAATCTACAGGTCAGACCTCCCTGGACCTTATAGATACACCTTCGAGAACAAGATTGTAAGCTTTTCAAGTGTTTCGCTGTCCAGAATTTGAAGTTGAACATCAAGTCAGCAAAATACTCCAAAGGGGTTACTTATTTCACCAATAAAGACTTATTTTCAAGTGTCTTGAAATGCATGACATAACAGGAAAATTTACCTATGGATAAAAAAATAAAAAAATCAACAAACTTTTCTGCATTTTCTGTATGAGATCTTGAGGAAAGGTTTAGGCGCTGGACAGTTTTCTCCTAACACAACACCATTTCTGTAAAACACAGCCCAGTTCCCTTCATTGTTTGCTCTGCACTGTGGACTTCCATGCCACATGTCCCTGCTCTCCAACCACTGCCATCCGTCATGCTTCAGTTGCCTCTCCCTGGCTATTTACTTAAGGCTGGGTACGGCCAGGAATTCCTTCGTGTAACAAAATGTACAAACATGCTTTCATGTGGGGCATTTCGATGCTGGAGAGTGCTCTCAAGGAGTTTCCCTTTTCTGTCCTGAGGAGCTGCCTTTACTCAGAAGTTTGGAGAGCAGCAGAAGTTTCTTGCTGACAGAAGTCACATGAAGTAGAGGAAAGGAGCTCAACATTTATTTCATCCACCTAAGGAAACGAGAGCTTAAAAGAGTGCAGAATCCAGAACATAAGACATGATAAGGCTTAACAGGTAAGGAAAATAGCCAGGTACTCTCTATCTGGTAAGGAATGCACCTCTGAACAATAAGCCAAGGAAGACTCATGCCATCTAACACTGGAAGACACCATCTGCAGACACAAAGAAGATTCACTTCTGGTCTAAGAAAAATAGTCACCACCTCCTTGTGCCCTCTGTAGCAAAGGGTGACTCAGCTGGCCCAAATTCACATCGTGGCAGTTAATAAAACCATAAACTGAAATTATTCAGTACAATGAGTACTTTTTCTGCTGACTCATCAGTAATTAAGATAAATTTATCTGCCATTCCATTCTTGCTTCCTCTCTGCCCACTGCTCTCATTACACACAGGGATGTTTACTTCGATATGCACTGAAAAATAAATCCTGAGCTAACCACACTCAGAAGTAACATCACTAGCTATTTACCAAGCATTTTTTAATGCATGCTAAGATTTGGAGAATCACTTTCATATAAAGATGAGAGAGGATGTGAAGGATCTGTCTTTGACGCTCGGTTCTCAACTGAAGGAGAGTCAATGTTGACCATTTCAAGAAACAACCCAAACCACAGCCATGATCTCTGCACCCACCAGCAGCAGCTTTCAGCTAGATCCCTGGAGCCCACTGAGTTCTTTACAGCATTAATCACAATGAGTAGCATATGTTATATATATATCGTCTCTAACTGTCCCATAGACAACTGGTCAGAGACAACAGATCCAGACACCTCTTGCAAAGCAGTTGGGTTTTCCCATCCTTGCTTAGAGGGCAGGGGTTTCTTCAATGCTGGAAAAAGGTAGCATCTGGCTGTTTAAAACACCCATACCACGAGCAGGTGTAGACAGGGCTCACTACTTGTGACCCAAGGTAAAAGATGATCTGAAGAATGTCCAACCAGGGATGCACGTTTTCAGTCCCACCTCTACCATTTGTACCCCAAGCACAGAAATCATGAAGAAAACTTTTTCCTTCTGGAAGTATGTACAGGCAAGCACTACTTGCAGAGAGTATTTTCAGGAAGGTACCAGACTCATGTAGAACCACAAAACCTGGTAAATGGTTTCATGAGAAATCATTCCTCCCATTCCTGCAGCAGAGAGCAAGCAAAAGAGGGAAACAGTCTAATAATATTTAAATGCCTTTTCTTTCTGTATATGAAATTTGCACAAAAGGTATGCCTTTTAAAATCTTAACATTTAAGTGCTGGAACAAAGGACATATTTTCTCCTCTATATCACCTTACTCCAAATCAACACAGAAACTTTAGTTACATTCACAATCCAAAGAGAACAGATTAGCAAAAGCACCCTGTGATTTTATTGCTTCAATCACTGCAGAACGTGAAGTGCATTTGGCCAACAGAGGCAAACTCAAAGCAATAAAGTGCTCTCCTGCTCACTGCTATTCCCGTTTTTAGTTTTGTTTAAGTCAGCACTGAGAACGCAAATCAGGCTTCCAACTCTCAACTCCTATAATCGCACGAGATACGCAGCACTGACTTGAGAAGTTTATATATTTTCTCTTTAAAACATGAATGGGAAAGTGTACACAAACACCCTTCCTTCCCATAAGAAGGGCTGTTTGTTTTTTTATTCGACCTTATGAAAGGTTGGGGAAGCTATTCCACCAATACTCCGATAAAGGTAGCCCACGCTTCCTTAGGGATATAGCAAAAGGAAGGAAAAAAAAACAAACCCCACCAAAACACCCCCACCAGCAACAAATCTGCTAGATGTATTATTTAATGACTTCTGTACAGAACAGTAAATTTTATCAACAAATTCACCCAGTCTACAGTTCACCCAGAGCTTTTCTGAACTAGAAAATACAGGGTACACGGATGTAGAAGCAGCAAGCACTGCAGAATTGCAGAGCTCCTCACCAAACCAAGATAAAAATGCCTCAGATGGGGGCTTTTTGTATTTAAATTTACGGATCTTCAGGACCACTATTTCTAAAATAGTCCACATGGCTGCTAGCTCTAGGGAACAGTTGCTTTTGCTGCTTACGGGGATTTGGAAGGAAGAGGGGAGCTTTTCTGCATGCACTGGAAATTTTATTTCAGGACTCTTGTTTAAAGGCACGCATGCAGAACCAAACCAAATGAATGGTTGGTGGCAGACTTTGTTAAGCTGTAATTTCTTTCATTCATAGGCTGCGATCCTCAACTACTCACTGGGTGAGAACCAGCACAGCTGAGGTCATTGGCACACCAACCACTATCTCCAAACCTAAAAACTGGGAGACCCTGGCTAGATCCTGGTCTCTGGGCACATAATTATTCCTAGGACCCAGTAATAAGCCTGGGAGAGAAGCAGGAAGATTTTTAATGTGCAAGCACAGGAGAGAAGTTAGGTAAAAACATCACAGTAAGGCAAGCACACATTTTACCGTCGTCCAGCCCAGCATCATGAAAGATGGCCACAGCAATCCCAGGATCAACAAACTCTTCTGGAGTTATAAAGTAAATCCCATATAATAACTCCAAAATAAGCCTATTTGTGTCTCCCCTTTATCTGCTGTCTGCTAACCATCTCTACACATACCACATTCCTATAATCATAACTCTGACGTGGGGAAAGACCATCTTCCCCCATGCACACATCAAGTTGAATGGATAAAATCCCTCACCTTCCCCCTGACTCTGCCCATCCGCACAACTCTGAGTTTGGAAGGATTTTAACCAAAAATGGTCACTTATCCAGACAGACTGACCTGGGAAGGCTTAGGACTTTTGGATAAGGGTGAGGGAAACACAGACCTTAATAACGGATAAAAGCACAAACAAACCTGATAAACAGCTAAAAAAAAAAAAAAAGTTGGTATTTATCATGTAACTTGTTTTAGGAACTACTGTAAAAAGGCACATCACGGACCTGATAAGATCTTCCAAACCAGTGGAGTTTATGTATACATAGGCACAAGGGGAAATGGTTTATTTGGGCTTTAAGGTTCTTCCTGTAAGATGCGGTGTTTATAAAGGGTATTTCTAGAACTTCCTGAGTGCATTTGTGAGATCGTGCTCTCTGTGCGCCTCCAGCTCCCTCTCCACACCAGCCTGCCCCTCTCCCATCAATACCCCTTTCATTTTTTCATTTTATTTATTGTTTTTAACCAATCTGGTTAACTCTTCCCTCAGACAACAAGCAGAAGCTCATCTCCAGCACTGCTTAGTAATTTTCCAGCCATTCAATACACTCATGAAGTATTACTATACCAAAATGCCAAATGCTTGCACAGAAAAAAAAAATGGAAGTTTTTCTCTTAAGCAGCTCTAGTGGCTTAATTTAACTGCAACCTTTTATTCTTGCTTTTAAAACAGAAAACAAGCTCTGCACTTAGTTTTTCTTTCTAGTTCAACTAAACACCAGGTGCCTTTATAAAAACACAAGGTCATTCAAGCAATGCAAGTACCAGAATTACTATTTTACAGAAATCTATACAATTTCCTTACCCTTTTTATCTTTACAGCCACCAAACTGCATACATACAGCAACAACATGTAAAGCAATGATGGGCTGCAACCAGCTTAACACTTTCTATACCAAGTTTCAGTCAAGGATGAATTATGTTAGCAGCATTATAAATCTCTAGTGAGAAAGTTTTTGCTGTAATTTCACCAACGTTTAAAATAAAAAAGGACACTGCTGAAGTATCTGTGGCTTTTCTGTCATTTACACACACACACGTTAAATACATGGAGCATAACAAGCTCCTGAAACACAGAGATTTACACTGAGGTCTAACAGGGGTGTCTGTACCTTGGCCCTCCATTGCCACAAAGGCAAGCAGGGCTTTTAATGCAACCTAAAAAATTAAAATAAAAGCTTGAAAAAGGAATCAGCAGTAAGGAATCGGGCACCTTGGGTTTAAGGAAATGTGGCTGCGTTGTCAAAATTGTGGAGAAAATGGCAGAAGTCAGGTTTAGGCCTGGCCCCCACTTTTAGCAACATGCCCTCCCATGCAGCTCTTCCACAGCCAACCTGGCAGCAGAGGAGGGTGAACTTCCCAGCTCCTCAACATCATCAGGACCCACTGCACAGGGTATCTAAGGCAAAATTAGGCATTCACCACCCCACTGAACCACTGGACTTCTGACCTCAAACCCTCACCCACACAGTACAGACAAATGATGGCGAGGTGCAAAGATCCAAGCATCACAGTAATCACACAAATAAATGAAACAGAAGTAACTGAACAAAAACTAAGCTGCACATCCAAAAATCTCCAAGCACTCTTTAAATTAACCCAGGTAACACGTTCAGATCTCTACAAAATTTGTAAGAACGAGACAGTTTGTAAATAACTGCAACCCCAGAGCCAGATCCCGGCAGCAGCAGCCAGCTCTGCTGATGCCTCCCAGCAGCTCTTTTATGGCAGCCCTTGGATCACTGGAAAACAAAAGAAGTAGCCCTCCGTATTAAAACCTGGATACTTTTCCCCTTCTCAGCACTTGAGGTTTTGCAAGGATGGCATGCTGTGCTGAGCCGCTCAGAACGCTGCTCACTACCAAGGCAAGATCCCAGCTATTGTCCCACCCCTTGCCTCGCTCTGTCCCAACTTGAGGCAAAGCACATGCTTCCCTCTGTGCTGCAACTTGAAGCATTAGTTAGTAACCTTCCATCAGCTCCGGGGCATACCTTTCCACTCGTAAAACCAGGTAAACAGCCAGCACGCCTCCCAAGCACTTGGAAGCCCAGGTGGGAGTGTTTGGACATGTCAGTGAAGAAATGCAGTGAGCAGGGGTAAGCTGAGCTCTCTGCTTTCAGTGATGGGGGGTGAACACGATGGGTATCTTTTTGGGCAGCATCCCCCTCAAAACAGGGACCTGCTCAAGGTGCTATGGGTTAGGAGTTGTAACAGCTGCAGAGAAAAGGTGCTGCCAATATTTAAAGGGAGAAAACAAGATATACACAAGGCGATGGGAGATCCTTCTTTCACCTCATGTCTGTCGCCCAGAAAAATGCTTTCCACCACCAGTTTGGGAATTAATAATAAAAAGCGTAAATGGTCTAGAGACTCAAACAAAAAAAGCGTATTACACAGGTATGCTTTAGCTCAGATACTAATTGTTGCTAGTGGTGTCAACTAATCCTAAACATGGACTTAATTCCTGTAAAACCACATCATTTAAGAAATGTTGTCTTTCCGCAGGTGAGGGGAGGACCAGGAAGTAGCTGGTAGGTGAACTGTGGTGCTGCAACAGGCTCCAGTGTTTAGGGAAGAAGTTTTATGATTTCCCACAGTGTTTTGAAACTCTGCTGTACAAATGCCTTCTGTGTATTTCAAATATTGCAATGGAAACTAATCTCGCTCCCAACTACTCAAACAGGCAAGCGATGCTCAACATTTTAACATACAGGAGGGAAGCTGCCACTTTTAACTAGCAAGAAAAGAAGTAATGGGACTATCCAAACAGGATGTACATATAATGCAGTTAAAAAACCCAACAACCAAGGTGTTTCCAGACCTCCTCGGACTTGAGTGCATGTGCAGAACATGCTCCTATCCTTGCACGGCAGCGCAGGTCCTTACAAGCAAGGAGATGTGTTTCCCATACGCAGGATCAAAAGACACTATCAGGTTTTACAACACATCTCCCAGCCCCATCAGCGCCAGTCTGGCAAAGAGCAGCAGCAGAGGTGGAATGGTGACCAACTCAAACTCCTATTAAAAAAGAGGGGAAGCGGTTACTCTCAACAAGAAACAAACACTTTTGCTCCTAGCGAAAGATGTACACAGGTAATGAGTCCTAGCATTACTTTTGAAGGCCATTTATTGTTCAAGTAGTTCACTGAAGGCACTATTTCCGGCTTGCATTTTGCTTCATATCTGTAGTACCTCGGACAAAAAGCCCTAGCTAGCAAAGAACGAGATCCATCACCATGGCAGTCTTCAGGTCATGAAACGCTTTTCTCCTTGCCAGGCACTGCTGTCAAAATCCAAGCACTTCGGGAAACTCTGTAATCCCGCTTTTGAAAACACCACAGATAGGGAAATCAACTTCTGTTGTTAGAAAGTCCTGTGACCCCTCCTCCCCACGCCTGCCAGTAAGAAGTTTCCTTCCTAGCTGGAATAGCCATCAGCAATACTCAGCTGATAGACTCAAGATCTCTCCTCTGATTACAGCACATGTAGGAGTTGAGAACAAAGTGTGTGTGTGGGGGGGAACACAACAAAACCCCAAAACATAGTCCTTGAAGTATGAGCTGCAGGCCAAAAAAGTCAAAGAACAAAGTTATTCAAAGAGCGTAAGAACAAGCAGGCTGGAGACAAAAACAGTAATTTGGGTTAAATCTCACTTTAGACTTACTGCAACAGGTAGAACCCGCTGGATGTTGGCAGAAAGGTCTCCAAAAGCCTTGAAAGAGAGCTTTGTAATAGTGCTTTTGATAAAACACCTTACTTTAAGGTGAAGCATCTACTTCTACTGCATGGGGTAGACTCCATTGGCTACATCAGGTGCATGTTACAGTGAACACCTTCCCCTGATGTGAGGAGAAAATACTGCCACAAGGGTTTGGCTGCAGCATGAGTCGTGCTGACAGCAGAAGTCCTGCTTCCAGACAAGTGTGACACATGAAGGAACAGAAATAAAATAGGCAAGAGGTAAAATAATACCCTCAAGACCGCAGGGAAAAGGAAACAGAGACAGAAAATGAGACGGAGTGAAGACATCCTCCTGGACTTTGAGATGATGTCCACCTGCCCACACAACATTTGTCTTGACATCAAGATGGAGAAGAAAAAAGAGGTTGGGAGCACCAAGACCGATGGTGATAAACCTCCCAAAACTGCTGTGCTGGTGGGCAGAAGTGCAGTGTTTGGGCACTGCTTTGCAATTCTTGCTGCATCAGCAGGGCTTGCCCCTCACCCCAGCTCCATTCGGCAGCCCCCTGCCCTCCACTCACCCAGCAGTGGGGGCCAGCAGTTGGTTTTCCTTGCCTTGAAAGGAACCAAATCCTGAGAAACCATGAGCAAACCTGGTCTTTGCTCCCAAGAGCTGATGCAAAACCCAAGGTGAGGGTCAGACACAGAGAGAAGGCAGCCAGCACAGCCCAGCTGCATTTCTCTGCAGCTTGAGAGGGTCAGGTTTACAGTACTGAGCAAGCACCAGAAAAATAAATGATTAAAGGGAATTTGACAAGGAAAGGGGGTGGACGTGGGTAGAGAAACGGGAAGGAAGGAAAACTCAGAAGATCTTGGCAGAAAACCAATAGGTAAGAAAAGAAACAACCAAAAAAAAAAAAAAAAAAAAAAAAGAAAGAAAGAAAGAAAGAAAGGAAAGGAAAGGAAAAAAAGAAAAAAGAAAAAAAAGAAATCATTAGAAACCATCAGCTGAGTTTACCCATGACCGAACTGGAAAGAAATGGCCAGTGCAAGCAAGATGCTCGGAGATGATGCCCTGCTTGCTGCCAGGCTTGAAGCAGACCCCTCTTTCCAGTGCTGGGATTTAAGTGACAACAGCTTCTTACTTGCTTTTGGTAGTCTACAGAAATGGGGACCTGCTGCAGTTCCCACCTCCTGTCAATCAACTCCACAGTCTATTTGTGCCTTTTTTAGTCAACTGACCTTTTCTATTTTACTTCTTTTTGAATTTCTACACTGCTTAGAAGCCTAAGTCCTCCAAAAAATCAAATGCTCCACTTAGCAAACAGGGCATATATCAAAACCGGAGCTGTACTTTTAGTTTCACTGATCTCTGTGCCCTCTCCACCCCTGCACAGCTCTTGTAAGAAAGATCACCTTGTGCTGTTAAAAAGGGGGGGAAAAAAAGGAAAAATAAAAAAGCCACATTTTTTCAATGAATTTGTTGTAGGGGGCAGCTCCTATGTCCACTCTGCTGGAGGGAAGGAAATTGAATTTATTGATTCCTCAAGCATGCCAGAGTGTGTAAGAACGAAAAGGAAGGGATTGAAACCAATAGTTAAGTTATGTCTCACTCCTGAGCTCCTATTTTCCAGCCTGGTCCAGAAGAAGGAGGACAACTACCATCATCTCCCTGCAATTTGGTGGCCGACAGGAAACAATTTTGTGGTTTAAATCCAGCTAACAGCAAACCAAGCCCATGTTAAGAGCGAGCCTTGCCACACAACGTACTTTTGTTTGCAGCCTCAGGATTTAATTAAACAGGTAGATAAAACCTATCTTTTAACCCACGCTCCAGGGTGTGCCTTGGTGAGATAAAAAACAGGCTGCAAAACCAGGTCAAAGATGATTCCATTGCTGGTGCAGCATTTGCGCCGCACTCAAATTCCATCCCACCACCACCATCCCACCACACCCCTCAAGGAGGGGAGCTGCACCAAAACCCCTCACTTTCTGGCCCAAAGGCAGGTTATTTTGGCTTCTCCTTTTTAAGGCAGAATCTGGGTTATCCAAGGGCTGCCCGGGGCCATAGCGTGGACTAACATGCTGAGAAACTCAAAATCCAGCTCCCTTCCACTTGTGGCAACCCTCTTCCCACAGGTTTCCCTTCCAGTTGTCTGACCAAACACCCTCTCCATACAACTTCCACCTACAACTTCTTTTCAAGGCATTTCCAAAACAGAAGTAGAAAGAGTAGAAAGGGTAAATTCCTTCTTTCTTTTCCCCCCTTCTTCATCTGACAGATCTATTATTCCCTTACAAATAACAATTTCTTCCTGAGACCAAACAAAGCAGCTACTTACATGTCTTATTTTAAACGGGCATGTTGTCAGGCCAAGAAATAAAGTTATATTTTGGCAATCCTTCATTTCCTGTCCTATTTGCGAGCCATAATGTCATAACACACAGTGTGTCCCATGCCTTCCTCCCTGACTGAAACTTGCAGCAAAATAATTTAGCTGAACTAGCTGCCTTTGATACCTACAGAAGAACCATCAGAACTGGGCAAAAATGTAGTGAAAATGAAGGCGGGGGAAAACATCTTTTTCAGCACAAAGGGCAAACTGCAATATTGATGGACTCAGTATTCAGAGCAAACATCGTTTGTGTCTCCTCAGTGATGGAGAGAAGTGAGATTTTGGAACCAGTAAAAGACCCAACAAGAACGAGTTATTTTAATTTTCTTTCCCTATACCGGGAAAAATGCATCGGTGTGATCTCACGCCACATTCTGCTGCCCCAGGCATCACCACGGCAACCCTACACATATCCCACTTAACCCAGCCTGTTAAAAACCTCCGGGGGACCAGTCCCACTTGCAAACACTTGGCAGGCGTGCTCCCAGCTCGCTGGAATAAATCAAGCGTGCGCTGGAGCGGCAGGGACACTCCCGGGACACAGCTTGGCCAGGGCATCGCGGCTCCATCCCAAGCAGCAAAAGGCTGCGGACCAACACTTCCTCGTTCTCTGACCTTTTCCATTTAATTACTTCCTGTGACTTTCTTGGAACCACGCATCGGAACGAGCGGGCGGCAGCCTCCGGGCATAACCGAGTCACTTTAAGGGTCCAGCTCCCTTCTCCTCCTCACACGTGGGGGAGACACGGGCAGCCCATCCGGGACGGGGTCGGAAAGGGTGGCCCAGAGCCGCCCATCTTTCGGGCAGCGCTGCCCAAAATCCCCCCACTGCTTACGCCCAAACAAACACCGCAGCTTCGAGCCTCTGATTTATTACCTGGCATGGCCATTCTCCCCCCACCCTGCAACGTGCAAGGCGGCACGGGCTGAGCGAGGGGGAAGGAGGGAAGCAGAAATGAAGGCTGAGATGCAGAAAGAGGCACTCGCTTGGCAATGACAAATTGACCTCTAAGAATCGATCCGAAATGGTGCAGTTGTAAAGGGACCGATGAGTTTCCAGCATCCTAAGCCCTATTTTTTGCCCTCCTCGGTTTTATAAATTGTCTCAAAACTCAAAGTCTTATCGAGCCGTTTTCAGAAAACGATAAAAAAAACAAAAAATGCAAAAAAAAAAGGGGGGGGAACTCCTTGTTATTTACTTGAAGAGGGTTATTTTAAAAGGCATCCTGACAGTGGTCCTTTTTTTTGTAATCTGGCTGTTAACATTTGCTCACAGTGCACTCAGTGAAACAAGAATAGCTATGCAAATTAAAGCCAGATATCTAGGGCAAATAGCACGCTATACTACCATTGTTCTGACAGCTTGAGAAAACTTATCAGGAGAGCCTGTCCTTATTTCTTTTAACACCATATATATTGGAGAAAAAAAAAAATCAAATCACTTCACCCACCAGTGAAATGAAAAAACAACCCATGAGTCACCGGCTTCAGCAGCGCTATCAATCAATGCAGGGCTGGAAGCGAGGAGCTTACGGAGGAAACCATGGCTTACCTAAAACACCTCGCCATGCCCTACAAAGCCCAGGCCTGCACTAAACTCCGACAAGCCCAACTATGGCCTCCAGGAGAGCCACTTGGGATGTACACAGAGGGAAGGACCATGAGGCATCACTGACCCTGAAAAGTCAACACATTCAGATGCCAACAAAACAGCTATGGGGGGCCTGGGAATGGGTTGGGCTCCCATGTGGTCACCAGCACTGCCACCTCCAAGGATTGAAGCACTGTGTTGCTGGGTGGACAGGTGACGCCAGGAGTGGTGGCGTGACTCAAGAGCTTCCACACACATGAAAACCATTAGGTGAAGCCTCTGTCAGCACGGCAGTGCAGCGGCACGTGGAAGAAGAATTCACTCCAAAACAAACTGCAGCCTACAATTAAGCATAAAAAACCCCAGCAAAGCGTCAGAGCCAAGTTCTCAGTGTTTTACACCAACACTCACCTCTGCACCGAGCCCTGCAGGAAAACACATTTGGAGCAATATCTTGCCTCAAGATGAAGGCTGGTGAGTGCCAGATTTTTATCCACTCTGTAGGTTAGGTTAGGCCCCATGTTCTCAAACCCAGAGACAGGGACCCACTTCTCTTCCTATTGTCCAATTTACCAAGGTAAAAAAAAAACCAAACCAAATGAACAACCAGCAGGTTTTTATTGGAAATGAGTTGGCCACATTTTTCCAGCCTGTTAGGTCAGGGCAATCTGCATGTGAGAAACTCAACTACTTCTTTTTTTGGTGGGGTTTTTTTTTGGTTTTGGTTTGGTTTTTTTTGTTGCAAGAACCTTACCAACTTCAAAATAACCACAATTTCAGAAACTACATATAAACATGTATTTATAGTCTCTTCATTAAGAGCTTCCAAAATAACAATTCCTCTCAACACGCACATTGGGGGCAGAAGCCATTTCCTTCGCCACTCATATTTCTCCAGTAAATCGCCCTAAAACAAGGTTATCACGATGAAGGTGTAAGTGTGGCACATGCCACCAATTATGACTTTTTCGGACCTCAAAACCAAGCCAAAAAGTTGCACAATTTTGACGCTGCTTTATAAACCCTGCAAGGAGTCGTTTTAAAGCACAGTACATCCTATGGCGCTTGGCACCAACCCAGTCCTGCACGCCAGTGAGTCATTCCTCTCGACTGTCAAAACCCCGAAGGAGATAGCCAGGAACAGCCCTTGGGCCAGCACGGCGTGAAAGAGCCCTTCCTGCCATTCCGCTGCAATAGCTTTAGGTTTTATTTTGGGGAAGAAAGCATTAAAAAAGGGAAAAGGGCACCGTCGGGCATTTTGAAAGGCCCGGTGCGGTCTCTCGGGGGCTTCATTAGCGGGGAGGTGGCGGGAGGGTTGCGAGGCGGGGGTGGGCGGCGGGGGGTGACGGTGAATGGGGAGGCCGCCGGTGACCGGGTTTATGAATGCGGCGTCATGTGACGGCGGCGGTGGCCGCCCTCCTATTCACAAAACGGCGGCGGCCGGGGCGGGGATCCACGACGTCGTGTGTCCCCCCCCCGGCTCCGCTTCCCGACCCCCCCCCGGGCCCGGGGCTGCGGGGCGGGGGCGCGCAGCGCTCACCCCCCCCTTCCCCGCCGCTTCCGCCTCCCACTGCCCCCGCCGGGCGCCCCGAGCCCCTCGGCCGGGGCGGGGAGCGGCGGCGGCGCGGGGCTGCACCCCGAGCCCGCGGTGCCCCGGGGCCCCGCACCCCGGCGGGGCCGCGCCGCCCTCCCGGGGGTTTTTATGAATGAAAGGGCCGTATGCAAATGAGCGCGGCCCGGGGGGAGCGCGAAATGGCGGATGCGCGGGCGGGCGGCGCGCACACGAACGCGCGTGTCCGCGTCCCTCTGTCCGCCCGCGGCCGGTCGGTCGGTCCGCCCGTGCACGGGCTGCGGGGGCGAGCGACTCGCACCGGTTCCCGCCGGGGCAACAAAGGCTGCTCCCGCTTCCATGCTCCCGCTTCCGTCCCCCCGCCCGTCCGCCGCCCCCGGCCCCGCTCACTCGTCAGGGTAGGCTTCCTCGGTCATCTTCTCCCCGTCTAGGCTCATCCCTCGCCGCGGGCGGCCGGGCTGCGCCTCCGCATCTTCCCGAGCTTCACATGGCGAGGAAGGCCGCGCCGCGGCGGGCCGGGGCTGGCGGCCGCGCCGGGCCCGACGGCGCGGGAGCGCGGGCGGCGGCGGGGGGGGGAGAAGGGGGGGACTACGGCCGCGCTCGTCGCCGGGCGGCGGCGGCCGGGGGCGGAGGAGGAGAGGCGGCGGTCAGCGCGCCGCGGGGGCGCGGCGGGGCGCGGCGGCGGCGGCGGCGGCGCGGGGTCCGGGCCCGGGGGAGCGGCGCAGCGCCCGGGGGCAGGCGGCGGCGCCGGGCCAGCCCCATGGCCGCGCTCACGCCATGGCGGGGCGCCGCGGGGGGCGGCGGAGCGGGCAGGGAGGGACAGAGCGGGGAGCCCCGGCAGGAAGCGGCGGCGCTGCCGCGGCCGCCGGGAGCGGGCAGGGCAGCGCCGGACCCGGGCGGGAGGAGGGAAGGGAGGAGGGAGGGAGCCGCAGCGGCGGCGGCGGCGGGGAAGGAGGAGACGCGGCCGGCAGTGGCGCCGCCCCGGCCCGGCCCCCCGAGCCCCCGCGGCGCAGCGCAGCGCCCGGGGTGCGGTCCCGCCGCGTTCGCCTCCGCCCGCCGGCGCCGCCCCCCGCGCCGCAGCCCCCGCGCCCCGCCCGCCGCCCGGCGCTGCTCTCGGCCGGGCCGGAGCGGAGGGGCCCGCCCCGCTGCGGCGTGTGCGGTACGGCCCGGCCCGGCCCGGCCCGGCCCGGCCCGGCGCGCCGCGTCCAGCCTCACCCGGCCCCGCTCAGCCCTGCGCCGCCCGACCCTGCAAGACCTGGCTCAGCCCTGCCAGGCCGCGCTCAAAATCACAGAATCCGTTGGGTTGGGAAAGACCTCTGAGATCGTCGAGTTCTACCTATGACCGAACACCACCGTGTCAGTCGGACCATGGCACTGAGTGCCACATCCAGTCTTTCCTTAAACATCTCCAGGGACAGTGACTCCAGCACCTCCCTGGCCAGCCCATTCCAATGTCTAATGACCCTTTCTGTGAAGAAATTCCACCTAACGTCCAACCTAAACCTCTGCTGGCGCAGCTTAAGAGTTTGTCCTCTTGTCCCTGTTGACTGGGAGAAGAAGCCAACCCCAACCTGGCCACGCCCTCCTTTCAGGGAGTTGTAGAGAGTGATAAGGTCACCCCTGAGCCTCCTTTTTTCAGGCTGAACAACTCCAGCTCCCTCAGCAGCTCCTCATGAGACTTTTGCTCCACACCCTTCACTAACTTTGTTGCCCTTTTCTGGACATCTTGGCTCACCTTGACCTGACCTCTCACAGCCTGGCTGGGTTCAGCTCAGCCTGGCTCAGCTTGGCTCTGTTTGGCCCAGGGCAGCCTGGCTCAGCGCAGGGTCCCCAAAGCTCCTCATTGTGTCTGATGAGACCCATAGGAAGCGTTTCCATACCATGATGCTGTGTGTCCAGTGAGTGGTCTGGCACTTGGTCTGTAGAAGAAACCCAAGGAGCCAATGTTGCCCCCACACCAGCATGTCCCAAGGTTCAGGTGCTTTTTTCTCACCACCCTTCTGTTCTTCCCACTCTGGTTGCCCCCTACAAGAGTTCAAATCGCCCCTTAGAGCCACATTCAGAATTGCTGTGGGGTGCACGCTGGCATGCTGGTGACATCGTACAGCTTTTCTTGTAGGTCAGTTCAAATGCTTTTTGCTGCAATGAACAGTGCCATAACTGTAAACACTCTCCCAACTTGTGTTCGTAGCTACACCATGACATGTGCCCCTGGGACTTGCTTAGTCCACAGAGGAGGGGTAACAGGAGCCAACTATTGAAAAGAAAGTTTGGCCCATAAAGCTGAGTAACCAGCTGTACGTTTTGGTTTTGCTTCCTCCATCAGGTCCTCTGTCATCAGGCAATCCTGGGAGAAGAAATGTGTCTGTACCACCTAAGCACATCACCTTGCCCTCCAGCTTTTGCAGGCCCCTCCACTACAGCATCCTTTCCCCATTGCAGGTATGGAGATGTGCCATCTCTGCTCTCATTGCATAGGGATATTCAGTCTCGATATGGCTGCAGTTCCTAAGGGAGCCACATACTGATTTATCTTTCAAGTCTAGTCTATGGGATTTAGTCTTGAAGGGGCCTTCAGATTTTGGTGTGGAAATTGTGTTTCTGCTCTGCTGGCTTTCAGGTTCTAAGTGCTGTAAATTTTCTTTTCAGGAGCAGAAATGGAAACTTGGAGAAAAATCTGTGGACTGTTAGTAATGAGATGGAGGCAAGAGCTGATGAAAGCTTTGAGGTCTTCTTTATAGGCAGTCACCCCCAGGGAGAAGCAGCATGTTCTTTGGAAAATCTGCAGCTTTGTGGCACAATATTATAGTAACGCTCCTGTCACTGCTAGAGGTTCGGCCATAACACCAGATAATGTGTGAGTGCAAACCTGCTGCCCTCTGCTTGGCAGACTGTGGGTGCTCTTTAGCAATGCTGCCTTATCCCCTACCCCCTTCCCACCCAATCCTTTGCAAAGCACAGTTTGTCACCCCCTCGGCTGTGCTAATGCATCCCCCGCTGAGGAGTGACACTGCTGGATCTGCTAAATGGTCCCAGCTAATAATACCCCCCAATACCTCTTTCTTTTGGAAAGTTATTCAAGGATCCAGCTTGCAGAATGGCATGATAAACATCTTGGCAAAGCTGAGCTGGCAGCAAAAGGAAGTGTCAGGGCAGGAGTAAGCGGTTGGGGGCAACGAAGTGGCAGGAACGTCTTCAGCTGCTGTACAATAAAAGACCAGATGTAATGATTTGACACATTTCCACCCATCCTATGTCTTTTTTTTTTTTTCCCAAAGGATGCTGAGATTGCACAGACCTCTAACATCCTCAAAATATTTCATGCCAAAAATTTCTGTGATTAGCAGGAACATTGATGTGCCTGAAGTGGGGAGCGTGGCATTTAGCAGTTGGTTACTACAGAAGCAGAATATGGGGAGAGTTATAGCCATGTAAAAAACCCAGGGCACAATCATGTAATTAAAAGGCCATTATAATGGTTATACCACTGAGAAAGACTGGGTATTAATCACTGTCTGATTAATGCTTGAGAGCTTGTCTGTGTGATCTGGATGTATTTTTATGTGTTTATGTTGTGTGTGCGCATATTTACCCCGATGGTGAGAAGCAAATGTGTCTGAGGCTGGGAAGCTGAAGTTTTACTTGATCTAGCTTCTTGAGTAATTTCCTGTGGATTTGCAAGATCTCTTATTTGATCTCTGCTTTCACTGTCCTGCTAATTTGCAAGCTGCTAAGTGATTTATTCTCTTAATAATTTCTTACTCACTGCACAACCCTCTTATTATTACTTTCACGGAAGTATTGAATTTTATTTTTCTAATACTCAGGTTACTGTGCCGGTTCTTCCAAGTAGCGCGTTCAGGCTGACTGACTTTTCTGAATGAAAGGGCTCTCTCTCAGAGGTGTGATTTCTCTTTGTGCATTATGTTGTTTGTATACAGAGCTTCTGCTTAGACACAGAATAGCCCTTCCCTGTGATGCGATTGTTACGGTACCTAGAATTAATTAGCCTTCGGTGGCAGAGCTTCAAGGGAGCAGCTCCTGCATACTAACGATTTGCTTGCTATGACTGTCCTGTGTTTTATATTCAAAAGAAACATTTATTTTGCAGAATAACATGTCAGCCATTGCAAAGAACCTTGTTTCTGCTTGGATTGGAATAAACTTCCTGAGTGCTGTTACACCTTTAGCTAGCACTTATTTAGGGTGAGAACCACTGGAATTTGAAGTGTCAAAGTTTAGCATGGCATTTACTGCAGCCTTGCAACGTAGCCTCCTACCATTCACTTACTCTTACTGAAAAACCTTTCAGCCTTTGAGCTGAAACCTTCCACACTGTTGATTTCGGAACCTAAATATGAATGCTGGTACCCTGTTGACTGTGCTGAATTCAATGATTTTTCCACTGACTCACTTGGTGATTTTGAATGAGTGAGGAGTGGAAGTCAGCAGTCCTGAATCATGCCATTCTCCAGACAATTACCCCCCTCCCCAATAATTCTTTTGAGCAGTAATAGTATTTTAAAAGCAATGATTACATTTGTGTTTTGCCCCATCATAATTGCTCAGAATTTAAGAGCTGGAGAAACAATCTGCAACATTTGCAATCAAAGTGAAGTCTTTCAGAGCTGACACTTTTTGGGAGGTCACAGAGTTTGAAAATACTAAGGTTTTTTTCAGCAGGAGTGGGATTTCAGCATGTGGTTTGGAGAATTGTTGGGATCCTTTCAGGCACGTGCCAGGGGAAGAGGATGTGGAGAGCTCCTTGCAGTCTTCCCAGGATGTCCTTTTGGAGGCTGGTAAGACCAGAGCAGGCAAGCAGAAAGGACCCTTGCTGCCAGATGGGCTGACTATCCCACTGTTTTCTCAATGTTTTGGTTTTTGTAATCCTGTGTTTTACTAGGACAGAAAGTGGCAACAAAATTTAAGCAATCTCTGTGTTGTTGCCTGTATGGCTTTTCTGGACACCACGGGATTGACTTGGGCAACAGCAGTGAATGTGCTGATGGCTGGGAAGGCATTGACCAGTGCATGCAGTCAGCCATGAGTCAGTCCTATGGGACAAATCTGGTGTCATTCGTAGCTGTGTTCATCAAACCTTGTGCTCTCCTTCATCCTCTCCCAAAATAAAAGTGAAGTCGATTGAAATGGGGAGATGGCAAGGAAAAGCAGTGTTTTCAAAACCATTGCTTTCCTACTGGCCACTCTGTTGCCCTCTTAATATTCAGCAGTAAGTGATTTATAGCCCCCCTGACATGATGGTTTGGTGTTTCCTTTGTGTGCATAACTTCCTTTTGATATAAAGGGATGATAACAAACCTAAGTTGTAGTCTCACAAGCACATGACACATTGTGGTGCAGATAGCAGGAAAATGCTCTAATCTTGAGTTCTGCACTTCAGCCTTCCCACCCCCAAATTCCACCCTGGTGAGAGGGTGGCATTAGCAGGTTTAGTGAGACAGCACTGTTGGTGGGGGTGATTGCTTCATACGAAGTGGTGCAGGATCATGGTTTTGGGAGTCCCACTAGAGTGGAGTCCCTGGCATGGACTCAGCAAGAGATGGGTGCACAGCTGCTCCTTGAACTTTTTGCATACCTTTTTGTACTGAATGCTTGGAAGGAAAAACTGCTACAAAACCTCCACTTATTGCTGTCAGTTCTGCAGCGGTGCTTTGCTTCTGCGCGTTCCCGACTCAGCGTGCCCTGGCTCATCAAATTGAAAAAGAAGTGTGCAGGAACTTTGCAAGTTCACTGCAAGCTCAGGATTAGTCCTAAAGCCAGGCTACTTTTGGCAAGCGGGAAGGGCTGCTCTTCTCTTGAGATGCCTTTCCACCCTTGAGAGGTTTCTGCATTTTTGATACAGCTGTTCCTAGGGCCTCATGGGAGCTGAACTAACAGGTGCCACATAATCTGGTTTTACTTCAGGGAGCACAAAAGTGGATGGATCTGGGAAAAACACTGGAGCTGTGCACACACCTTTTCCTCCCCTCCTTGGGGGTTATTGAATTAGGTTTGAACCTTTAAGTGTATTTCAGAAAGTTGCCTTCTGATAGCCAAACTTCACTTGGGTGTTCCCCCCTTTCTCTCACAGCTATTGTGAGACCATCCCTTCTGAACACCCACGTCCCCTTTATTGCAAAGCTCTTTGATCAGCCTCAGCAGGTGACATGATGAACAGTTGACTGACTACTTTGGCAAAACCAGTTTTTGTGGCTTGACCTCCTTTTCTCACCTGGTGTCTTGCTATGAGTACAGGGTCCTATTCAGTGTCTGAGCAGTTATAATTGCAGGTTTACCCAGTCCAGACCTGGCTGTGGGAGAAACCCCCACACAGGTATCAATCAGGAAAGGCTTCTGGAGTTAAATTAAGCTTTTGAAATATGGAAATGCTGACATGGCTGGGTCAGATGTTTAATGGTGTATGGCAGACAGGGGAAATGAGTTGTATGTACCCTGCCTGTATCCTCCTTAGCCCAACCCTTGGCTTCAGGGCTGCTCGGTGACACTGGCCCACGCAGTCTTTTGCAGATGCTTGGCCATATTTAATTTCAAAGGGTGCCAGTCCACCCTCTTCTCCAGGCAGATATTTTTCCTTGTGTCAACATCCTCATAACAACTCCAGCTAGGCAAATATAGCACATGGCTTATGAGTGTCCTGGAAGGACTCAGTGGTGGAGAATTAGACCTAAAGAAGGTTCATGGTTAACCCCATGCACCACCGAATAGTTTGGGATAAGTTGCAGCACATGATGAAGAAGCTGGGAGGAGAGTTTAATGGTCCTGCAGAGAGAACTGCTCCTTAGACAGCCATCCTGCAAGATGTTCCCAAGGATTCCCATGGAAAATAATCCTGTGCTCCTTTTATGTTCTGGTAATCGCACGTATTATGCTTCCCTGCCCAACTCTAAGGAGAAAAGTAATCAAGTTAGTCACTCCACACAAAACTTTTTGGGACTGTACATATACTCCAGTATGGATTCCAGCTCCATCTAGAAGGAAATGAAGACTCACAGCTCTGCTCTGTGTGTGGTTGTTAACAGAAGCTGCCATTTGCAGGTACTGGGTACAAGGCCCTCCAGGTGTTCACTGCCAGCTGCATCCCCAGCAGTGTTTGCTGCCAGGCTTAACAAAGCCCAGAAATGCAAGCCCAGTTTCTGAGAGCTTCACACCTGCAAGTCCAAAAGCACGGGCTTGATCCTGCTCACAGAACTCCATTGTTTAAGACAGTAGACTCTCCAGGCTCTTAGAGGAAAAAGAAAGGGCTGGTTATTGCTGGATGCATGTTCTGACCTTAAAAGCTGAGAGTAAAAACAATCCAAGATATGGGGCGTGCTGAAGTGGCAGCTGAAAGGCTTTTTTTGTTCCTTCTGCAGTTAATGCCATCGTGCTAAAATTGCAAGTGGGTAGGAGTGGGGGTTAATTTAAGGTTTAGTGGGACCAAGATGAATTGTTGAGAAAACAGCAAGTGGACGACATTCTGAAAAATAAGTTTCACTTCCATAATCAAGAGTACTTGACTTAAGTTGCAGAGACTGTGAAGGAAACCTCCAGATCCATGGCAGGTACACATTTGCCTTTGATTCTGTTTTTCTCTGCAAGTCTAGAAACCCCAGCATTTACACTTAAATGGATGTGCTGTAAGCTATGTTTGGGAAAAGAATTTCATCCCCTCCTGCACGTACTTTTACACATGATAATTATTTGACTGCAGCTTTACAAAGTATGGCTGGAGGGATGGTTTGAAAGGGAGGAGTTACATGGCTCTGATGATAACTGCCTGATTCAGCCCCTCTGAAGGCAGTGGCAGCAGGATCAGATGATCCAGAAGAGATATTTTATTTTAAATAGCCATTACAGAACTTCAGTGACTTATATGGTAAATTCCTGCCTCCTAATTTCACACATTGGAGAACATATGAGTATGCTGGAACCGTGGATGTCTTCAGGGTCACATGTTCAGTGTAGACATGAATATCTGCATTTTATCACCATTTTTTAAAAAACCCAACAGGGAGCTAGAGAGCTTATGAAGATGATATTTTAGTGAATGATGTTTTTTTTTTTTTAAATGCTATCAGTTTCATCTTCATCAAACATATCACAGAGTCTGGGCTCTTCCTTTATTTTTTGCTTTCTGCTTCTTCTCTCCCACCTGATCTGTTTCTTCCATACAATAGGAGTTGTAGTCTAAAACTCATTGAGGGGTGAAAGAACTGCTCTATAACCACATGGTCTGGATGCAATACCTGGCATATAACTGCTTCTCCTTGTGCCAAAGACATTGCCACACTACCAGTATTTAATTTGTTACTGCACAAAATGCTCTGGATAGCTGTGACATTGAAGCACTTTTATAAATTGGTTCCTGCTCAGCCCTAAAGAGATTTGGGTCTTCTCTTTGACGTTTTTCAGTCTAAGAAAGTAACAAATGGGAAAGCTCTCCCACAAGACTTGATCAAAGTCCTGTGAGATGGCAGTCTCAATTTTGGCCTCTCTCCAGCTTGCAGGCAAAGGGGGACAAGTCTTTGTCTTCCTGAAAGAAACATGGATGGCTGTCTTCTTTAAAATCCTGAGAGGGTGGAAAGCAGAGGTGATTTCCATCTTCCTGTGGCAAGATCAATTCTATCCCCTCTGCAGATGGACCTCGCCTAGTAACAGGATGAGCAAGGCACCTTTTGAGAAAGGTCACCAGAGCCTGTTGCCTTGTGCTTTCTAAAGAATGCTAACATTGGTAAGGACTTCGTGCCACTACCATACAGCTGTCACCAAAATCACAGCCAGAGCTTTCTTTGATCATAACGTCTCCTATAGCAGGAAGCTGTGGAAGTTCTGCAGTAACTTTGCTGCACAGAACTACCCCAAAAGGGGTTTTGACCTTTTAACAATGGCACTTCATTATACAGTAGTTTCTTATATTGATTTTTCAAGTATTGGGGTGGAGATAATCCCCGAGAAACATGAGGTCTTGAAAAAGAAATTTAAAATACATGCCATGACTTTTGATTTAGCTAGAGTATCTGTGTAATCGTGTCCTATCTTATATGCTAATTTTCATTTGTATGCTTTACAGTTGTTTGTAGGGGTGGAGGAGTATTGGTCTTCCACTGCGGCAGAAGGAACCACAGCCCAAGGAGACAGCTGGGTGTCAGGAAGAGGACTTGAACTCAGCAGCATTTGAGAGTCATTTAAGACAGAAAAACAACATCCACTCGAGTTGAATTCCCTGTGGTTGTTTATGAGTGTCTAGTTGCTTGTCTGGGAGTGGTGTACAAATCACCTGAGACCCTCCATTCCTCTGTAACTTACTATCAGAAAGGACAGAAATAAATTCTAACATATTCATGAGACATACCAGAATTACTGCAAACTTTGAAGAATTTTGGAGAAAAGTTAAATGCTTCAAGCCTAAATAGCACACTGCTAATTTTCTTCTTATAGTTTGTATCATCATGGGTTAAAATGAAATGCTGCTGTGTAGGTGCCCCATCAAACTGAACATGGTTGTACTCCTTTGCCTCGTGTGGTCTGACTAAAAGTGCTTCAGTGTGCATTTCCACCCTAGGAAAATCCTTTATGCCCTGATTTCCAAGTTCAAAAATAACTTTCTAAGATGAAACATGTTTTTCATCCTTTAAAGAAGTGTTTTCACCTACAAATACTTCTTGCTGCCTAAACAAGAGCCCTTTCCTTTGCACTTGTGCCAACATGCAACTTGGATAAAGAACTAAACTTAGATTCTTAGTTATAATGTTTCCACCGACCTTTTTTGGTTTTGTTTTTTTTTAATAATGACTGTAAGACATGTGCCGTCTCTCTTCTGAATTTTAATCTTTCTAATGAAGGTGTGTTTGAAGAAGGCACACCCTTCAGAAGATGTTTTGTGGTATCATATTTGTGCCTTTAGTGCTGAGGACCAGCTGCCTTTTCAATTTTAAATGCACTTTTCAGGGTCTTACATCACAGAGGCCTAAATTAAAACATGCTTACCATAAAGGGGTGCAGCGCATGCATTCATCCTGGAAATTGCACTGCGACATGAAAGATACCCAAACACTGCATGTAATTTTGAAGATGAGCAAGGCTTGGCCTTTCAGATGTCCCATGTGAGGGAAGCGCACCCACGTCCCGCAAAATTGTAAGCTTCTGAATCATGGAAGTCGGATCTTAAAGCCTCTAATTCCCACTGAATTGGAGATGTTTGACGATGTGTGTGACTGTGAAAATTAAGCCCAGTGCTGGATCTGGGGTGGCTGACTGCCTGGTGGATGTCAGCCTGTGCAGAAAGCCCTGTGGTCCGGCACCCAACACGACCCAGGGAGATGCAGAACTCAGGGATGGGGTGGCTCTCATTTTCTGCCTCCCAACTCCTCCTCCATGTGTTATTCAGGCTCAAGTATCAGGACCTGGTAGCTCCCCATGCCGTGAAAATTTTGCTTAGTGATTTGCAGGCTTAGACGGGCTGGTCATACCCTGCGTAAAGGATTATTTGATTAGCTCTAGATGTCTTTCTCCAAATTAAGGTATTGGAGAAAATTTTTTTCTCTCTGGTATGGTGGTATACACCAGGAGTAAGACCACTGCACCTTTATTTTGGACATATATACCATGATGAGACCAGCAGCTGGTCTTTAACATTGCTCCCTGCAACTATGGACACCTTGCCACAGGCTGTGCACCCTTGCAGAACCAGAGACTTCCTTTTGGGGTTCACATGCATTTAATGCCAAATTCTTTCTCCACATCCACAGCTCCCAAACAGTAGCCTCAGAGAGCCATTGGCTTCATTAGACTGCAGGTGTTACAAAGGGAACCCCCAAACTCCAGTCAGGGTGAGACTTCCCTTCCTGCCTCTTTTCAATGTCAGTCTTCACTTGTAACTGTTCAGGGGAAAGACATTTTTCCAATCTCTTTCAAGTATCAGCTGTTGGCAATCCCTCTCCTGGAGTGCTGTGGTTTGAGAGTATCCTGGGCGAACTTTGGAGGTGCAAGGCTCTCCTGTGTCTAGACATTGCAGTAAATGTTGTTATTTGGACTCCTGTGGGGTTACTGGGCTCGACACAAATGTCCTAGCCGAGCTTACAAGGAAGAGGAGCTATGGGAATATTTGCCACCAGAAGACACTGTCTCCTTTGATATTTTTGTCTGTAAAACAATGGCTTACAGAGAGTTTTTAACTGGAAGGTGTTGTTGGCTTCTTTCCTTTTCATTTTTTGACTTTTGTTTCCTGTAGGAGGGTCTCTGGAATTCCTTAATGTTGTCATCGAGTCCTAGGGATTTCCCTCTTTAGTTGTGCTACATCTCCCAGGTTGCCAGAAATGCAAAATTGCTGAGGGAAGACATTTCTTTTTAAACTGGAAGCCGTGAATACAAGAGCTGCTTCTCCCAAAGGAAATGTTGGCTTTACTTCCGTGTCCCCAAATCAATCTTACATCTTTGCTTTGTGCTCAGGTATTTCCACTTGAGAGTTCCCAGTTTCCTATAAATTCTTACTTACTCTCTTGCTGAGTCTGTGGAACAAGATACTAAATCCATCCTATTTGGAAAAAAATAAAGAAAGAACAATAAAATCCTAATTGAAACATTTTGCTGAAAAATGTCACAGCATAGTGATTTTTGAAACAAAAGCCAAAGAAATACTTTTTGCTTTTCTAAACTAGGAAAAGAAATGCATGTGTATACTCATTCAGTTGGAATGGAATTGGAAAAGCTTTGTCTCCTATGCAATGCCGGCTTCAGGAAAAGGAGAGCCTGGCTTTGTCTTCTCATGTACATTTGTGTGACTTTGTTGTCAGTATTGTAGAGTCAGTCTTGGGAAGTTTTGCTGTGATGTTAAGGAGATGGCTGCAATTCCAGGCACTAAGGTGGCTCCTTTGGAAACGCTGAAATGTGGCTGCCTGCTCTTGGATGCCCATGAACTCCTCTAAAACCTCTAAAACTACAGGAACTCTGCACCCCACTTCTTTCTGACTCAGGACAACCAGATGTCCAAGGCCTGGGTCCATTCTAGAGTCCTAAAAAGCATCTTTGGGTTATTGTTTTGTCCAATTTTTTTTTTCTGCATATGGTTTTTCTCCCAGCAAGCTTCATCTGCAGTGACCTGATCTTCTTCCATGCCAAGAAGACAGGAGTCTCCCATGCAGGAGACTTGTGCCTCACTGACATCACCACCCTCCCCAACTCATCCTCGCTTCACTGCTCCTTTCTCTCTTCAGAGTCATCACCCAACTAAGAGCCTTGTAACTTTGGTGCATTTACACCCCTGCTCTCCCAGATCTCAGGGGATAAATTCCCTGTCAATAACCCAGAGGGATCATTTCTGTGTGTGCAGTGACTTTAGGGTACATCCCTCAGAACCTCAATCCAGACAGGATTCCCTGGCCAAAACCCAGACACCACATTCCACTCCACCGTGTGAAAATGGCCACAACAACACCACAGAGCAGTGGTGAAGCCTTCAGTGTTTGTGGAGATGGTGTAAAGCACCCAAACCTTTACTTCAGATTTTCAAGGGGTGCAAAATACATGGATGTGTCTGTCAGTGGGACTTCCAGAAGGACTGAATGTCACTGGGATCCCCACTACGAAAAGCTGCCCTAAGGTCGGTGACACAGGATTTCTGCAAGCTGGTGCTGATCTTGTAGACAGATCTCCTGGGGAGGAAAAGTCAGACACACACACACAGGTACAGTGAGCATAGCTGTCTGTTGTGGGGCTCTAAGGAACTGCCGGAAACCCACGGAGGAAGATGCAAAAAAAACCCCAAAAAACCCAAAAAACAAAAAGAAAGAAAAGGGGAAAGGCGGGGAGGGAAGAAGCTGTTTTTTTCAAGGCTTGGCTGCCCTTGCAAGCAGAGTAACATCACAAAAGAGACACATGTGTTAGGCAGGTTTAGACCATTAAATCCTTTTGGTGTTCTGTAGATGGTGAAGTTGAGGGAAAGAAACTTTGCTGCACACCAGTGCAGTGGTTAACGTGATGTTTTCAGGAGAGTTCACTCATGAGTAGGCACAGCAGCTTGCTGTGCTGATAAATCTTATTTCTGCTCCGGAGTAGGGTAAACTGAGCCATGGGAGCAAATGAACTTGCCAAAGCCACAGACCAAATGTGATAGAGGTAGAAAGATTAAATATGAACAGATTGCCCTTACCCTGCCTGCTTTGCACACTTATGTCAAGGCAGTATCTGCACTGAGCATTTTAGAAGCTCCTGAAATTCTGAAGTCAGAATGTTGACTCACTTCTTATGTAGGAGTTAAAGATGGAGTAAAAATGAGGCACTTGAGGACTCAGTTTGGCCTGAAGGAGCAGAGGTTTGTTGCTTGCTCCCTGCCTGCCTTGTGTGTTAGGAAGGCACAAAGCAGAGAATATAACCTCTGAAAGACCTGGGAAAATAATAGCTGTCTCAGTTCAGGGGCTGAGCTGGAAAATGGAGAGAAAAAGAACTAGATTGGGTCAAAGTAAAAGAAATGGTAGTTTTCCCTTTTTTCCCTATTATTATTATTATTATTATTATTATTATTATTATTATTACTATTTAGCTTGTTTTTGCTTGGGGGAAATGAGAAAAACCCCAATATGTTATTTTGGGTCAACCCGAATTACATTTTGAATGTAATACTTTGTTTTGAGTTTGGTTACTCCTCTTGTTTCTTACACTTTCTTTTATTTCAGGTCTTTTGAGTGGAAAATGCCACTTCAAAATAGCAAATCAATGGGTTGTGTTCAAGAGGCAGTGAAATAAAATGCTGTGGTGACATTTTCAAAACAAACCATTTCTTTCAAGAAATGTAGATATGTATGTATTTCCTCCATAAATTTTGGGTACAGTTGAAAATGTTTGCCATGTTTCATTCATTTTAGAAACTCCAAAACTGCATGGTTTGGGTTTGTCTTTCTTTTTCCTAGGTATTTCAGTGTTTTTTTGTTTTTTTTTTTTTTTTTGTTTTTTTGTTTGGTTGGTTGGTTTTTTTGTTTGTTTGGTTTTTTTTGTTTGTTTGGTTTTTTTTGGGTTTTTTTTGGTCGGGATTTTTTGTGGGGGGGGGGTTTTTTTTTTTTTTCTTTTGGGCTTTTTTTTTGTTTGTTTGTTTTTTTCCTTATTCAACTCCTGTTGAAGCTTCTGCAGAAACAATAAAAGAGAGACGTGTAACCTGAGGCACGGGAGATTTCAGGGCACAGGACAGGGCTCACAACAGCACCTGGGGCAGAGACCAGTCTATGGCTGAAGGCAAAAGCATGACCAGTGCTCTCTTATTTCTCAGCAAAGCTACTGAAGAGGCAGCAGTGAGGAAAGAGTTGAGACAGCAGGGGATGAATGTGTACAGCTTTACAGCACTCGGTTTTAAGTGGCTGTGCCACTGGAGAGGGCTGGTTTTCCATCAACCAGATCACCGTCCCAAGTCTTGCATCCTAGCTTTTCTCAGTTTGCTGGCAGGCCCTAGAAAGGCAGATGTGTCAGGTCATGGGAGGGGTGTTGGGCGCTAGTTTTATTCTTGTGCATCCCATCCCCAGTGGGGGATCTGCAGGGCTCTCTCCTTCAGTGGGTTTGCCCACAGATGTGGAGGCGCTCTTGCAGCTGCTACCCCTCTGCTCTAGATGCTCTAGATGTGGGCTTGCTTGTTCTTCAGGCAGGCTCAGGATGTATGGAGGAGCAAAATGTACTCACTCCAGATAAGAGAAGTGATGTTGATAGGCATGAGGGAAGCAACCCAAGCAACCAACTGAAGCAGAATGTGGTTGGCAGCTCAAGTGTTTGCCTGACTGGTTAGCACTCTTGGGCAGGGTCAGGTGGGAGCTGGTCCAGGGGTACTGCACTGCACTACAATGTCCAGTGGACAGTCAGGTCCTAGAGCTTCTCTTTCCAGCCATATCATCCACCGTGAAGGCAGTAGCCCTTTAAAACCAGATGTAGGGCAACTGGTAGCTTCGATGACAGGCATTGCCTTCCCAACCAAGAAATAATGCTGTGTGCTTTGACTTGTAGGGGAGAGACATTCTGAATTCAAGGCATTTTAAGTTAGAAACCCCTTTTTCTGATTTTCCCAGAGCTGGCCATCTGTGGCCTTCTGTGTTTGCTCCATCATAAGATGCTTTGTAATGAAGTGGTGGGGTCTCAGCAGGCCTTATTCTGTCACTGGAACAATGGAGCACAGACTTTCTTTATATCCTGAAGGGCATCAAATAATAAGAACAAGAAAAGTTGTCCAGCTGTGCCTCAGCTGGACTAGTTTTCTCTTTTCATTTTCTCAGTCAGCCTTAGTAGACAGTGTGGCTGCCTAACTCACTTGTCTTCTGAGGAGGATACTTAAAATGTAAATAGAAAACTTGTTTTAAGAAATGGCATATGCCTAGCATGAAGAAGTAAGAATTATCCCTGCTAGAATAACGTTCCTTTCATTGGGATTGTATTAGGGAGGAATTCGGTCTGCTCCTTGACAGCTCCGTGCACAAGCTGGCCGTTGTTATTAAAATCTAGAAACTCATTCCTAACCTTAGTCACCTCAGGTGATTTGCACTTGAAAAGATCACATAGACTGGTAAATTTGGGAAGGATACATAAAGGAATAGCAAAACAAACTGCCTTCTGGCTGGCGAGCACTGGGGTTACTCAGATTTCTTGGCAATGCTGGCCTATTCACTAATTCAGTTTAACTCCCTGCAAAGTCTATGCAGAGGTGAAGAATTGCAGGCAAAACCCGCTGGCTGGTCCCCCAGCTCAGAAGACTGCCCAAAGGTGGCTGTCATGGCTCAAGGTGTCCCAGAGAAGGGAGCAAAAGCATTTGGCTCTCCCCACCAGTGGGAGATGTGCCTGTGAATGTGCAAGCAGATGTTTGCTGCTCACAGCCTCTTTCCAGTTGCTTGTCACAGAAAGGTGAAAATGGACCTGATAAGTGGATTAAAGAGGAGATATTGAAGAGAGCAGGTCAAGGGACCTGTGGGGGCTGGCGGTGGGAGTGACTCGACCAGCATAGCTGCAGCTGGAGGAGGATGTGCAGCTCCACCCATATCCTCCCGCTGGGAAAAGACTGCCTGGGAAGCAAAGCCCAGCTCAGCAGGGACCTGGGAAAAAGGGGGCTACGAAACAGTTTGCCTGCATCTATTGAAGCAAAGCAAGCAGGCTGCATGGAGAACGACTCATATGCTAAGCCCATCATACTTGCTGTCATATTTTTGGTTGTTTTTTTGTTGTCAAAACCACTACAGAGAGCAGCACATTTCCAGGAGCTTGGCTCCAGCAAGCAAACTTCCCTGTGGCTTCCTGCCGGCTTGGGGAGGATTCGTGGCTGGGATGCGTTACCTCTTCTGTGCCAACTCGACTGGAGCCATGTCTCAAGATGGTTCTTTGATACCCTGTACAAAGGAGTGTTCCTTGTGGTGTTTTTGTCATGAAATAATATGTTTCTGCAAAGTTTAGTCTGATTAAAATACGAAGAATTAGGATGGGGGACTGGATATATGCAAAGTAGTATTTATGTATCTGTTTCTTTTGTTAATAGATGCTGCCAGTCCCACAAAAACTTAAGCATGCACTTAGTGTTCCCACTGGCTAATCCCATGAAAGTCTACTCCCAGTGTGTATTCAGGCACACAAGTACATCTGTATAAGGCATGGACTGCACAGCCCTAACACTGGTGCTGGCTTAGGGCTGTCAGTTGTGAATGTTCCCATGTCTGAAGTGTATCCTCAGACTCAGGGATGTCTGAACCCTCACTGTCTGGATCTACAAGGTGTTAAGAAGGACTTGGAAAATGGAAGATTGGAACGGAAAGGCAAGAAGTTACATTTAACGATGTGAAATAATGGTAGAAGCCAGGCACAGAATCATTAAATAATGGCTTTGGTTGTTCATTATTTACTTCAGCCTTCCTTCTGCCTCTGTGAAATGCTGACTCCTGTGCTGTCCATCTAGAAATGGCACAGTTGCCATCAGTTTTTCCAAATGGACCTTTTTGTTTAATATTTTGAAAGCAGGCCTTGACATATCCACAAGTATCAATGTTAGGCAGAGGGAGAGAAAGCTCCAAGATAATGCAGTGTGTACATGTAGTAAGGCATTATTATTGCTCAGTAAAATGGGTGAATAACCCTCAGCGCCACAACAGTGTTCAACATGCAACAACTTACCACCTTTGATACAAGACCACCAAAATTTTGGTCTGCAATCTGATAAAAAGCCAACTAGACCAAACCAGCAAAGAGATTAAAAGCAAAACAAACAATTAAAGGAAATGGAGGGGCAAAAACTCCAACAAATTAAAAATTACAGACTAGAATTTGAATTGTATAACACATTTTATGCTAAAAACCCTCACCATATATGCCAGTATTGCTTTGAAGGCAGATCCATTGCTCATACAAGACTGGAGTGACACCAGTCTGTAAGTACTACTGTGCAATTATGGGATCTCTAGAGCACCCATGATTGTGAGTTGTTCCTTCTTATAAGGACTCTGTAGGCTTGGATACTTGGGAAGATGTGCTGGGTTTGGTTTTTGCTGTAACCTGAAGCAAAAGTCAGCTTGAGGCTGCCAGATTGTGCCTGGTTTCAGATCAAACCTCTGTGAAAGTAGTGAATTGAGTAGGGTTTCCACTCAAAACCATAAATCGGTCTTGATTTGCTTGAAACTTTGCCCGGATTTTTTTTTTCTTTTTCCAAAACTTGGCCTGTGTTCTAGCTTTGTAACAAAGCCTAAAACAAACATCTCTGGGTTTTGGGTTTAGTTGAGAAAGTTTAACACAGAAACCATTTTCCTCCAGGGGGAAGTGGGGATCCTGGCCTGTGTGCTAAGGCTGAGCTTTGTTTTTTATTCTTTTGAGAGTGACAGTGACAGCTTGTATTTTCTACCTTGAAAGCAGCTGGAGAAGAGGCTTTGGCTCAACATCTGATCTGAAGGACAGAACAGAGGAGAGTGACCATCATGTCCCTGCTTGGATCTCCAGCCTGGTTTTCCCATCCCTGTTAGCTACAGGGAGTACAGTAATGCAGAGAAGCCCTGCTGTCTCGCTGTGATGCCACTTAACTCAGACCAGAGCACCTCTGAATCAAGGTCAGCATTTGCTACTATGGAGGCCAAAGACAACAGAAGGACAGATTTTTGCCTGGTACATGGTAAGACCAGCAACTGGGAACCATGCCACTCCAAGAGCAGGAGCTGTCAGAAATTGCAGCTTCCAGGTCATGCTGAATTCCCATCTCACTGGGAGTGAGGCTTGTTGTGTAAGAAAGCAAGATACCATCCATTAATTGCTGGCAGCATTTTGTCTTTCTGAGAGATAGAAGCTTCTGATTTCTCTTGTGTTTCTCCCAGCAAGCTGTGCCTCACATTTTGTAAAGAAAGATCAAGCTGGCATTGCTCCCCTTGCTCTGGTCTGCAGGAAGGAATCCAGGACTCCAGCATTTTCCCATTAGTCTAGTGCATCGTGTATTGTGAAACAGGGATTTTTTAAAATTGTTTTTTAGTCCAGATTACTAATGTCCCCAAGGTCAAAGACTACAGGGGTTACCATTCACCATGCTAAAAAGTTCCTGCTCTCTCTGATGAGCACAGATACACCGTGGTCCTCACAGCTTTTGATCCAGTGGCCTGAATGCCAACACCAGAGCCCTCTTGGTGTGCCTGGCTATAATCACAGGAAGCTCATTCATTACGCAAGTCCTGAAGATATGGAAGTCTTGCTAATCAGTTTGGATGGGAGGGGTAAATTAATCATTTCGTTTTACACTTGTTGATAGAGCAATTCATTCTGTCATGAGAAAATTTGGAAGTGTGGGAAAGTTTCAGTAAACTGTGAGTAAAACCTGGGATTTCAATCAGATGTTGTGGTTGAGCTTTGCTGCTGCTTTTGTCTTTAATCTTATTTTTCCTGTCTCCTCACAGCAGGGCCTTTTCCAGGGCTAAGGCATGCTTGCCAAAGTTGTCCTTTTGAGATAACTGGGATGGTAGGTAACTTTTCATCCAGGGAATGGACCAATGACATAGGGAAATGCATCTGCTGTCCCCACTCAAGGGAGCAGATGAGATCCTGGAGAAAAATGCTTAAGGCAGTACAGCTACTGTTATCTCCAGTCATTAGCAGCAAAAGCAGATTAGGGACCTCCCATGCTCTCCTCAGAAAGTAAGAAAGGAGTGTCCTGAGAAGTTGGGACAAATTCTTTCTGCCTCTGCCTGTCCCATTGGGCACTGAAGAACTTTCCTTACTTGCTGCTACGGAAGGATCCAAAATAACACTCCTTTGGCTGCTGCCCTGGCTCTCTTCATGAGAATGGGGGAAGTAGTGTGCATCTTCAGTACTCTGTGTCCTTCTCCTGGCAGTGCCTCACTCCTGCAGGGATATTTTAGCCTCTCCAGAGGCAGCTGCTGAAATATTGTTGAGCGTAGCATTGAGCACTGGAAAATAAGGAGAACTGAAGCTGGGGGTTTTTTTGTTTGTTTTGGTTTGTTATGGTTTGGTTTTTTTGCTTCATCAGGCTTTAAGCTGTTAGTTCTAACAATAACATCTCAAATCATAGTTCAATAATACCACTATGTGTTTTAGGGATATTGATGTTATGGTGGTTTTAGATGCTTGCCTATGTCCTACCAATTTTGGTGGGGTATGTACACAAAGGGCCTTCATGTTACTCCATAGCACCTGAGGTCTAAAACCAGGGATCATTAAAAAAATGTTACATGTTAAATCCATTTAAACATCCTACATCATCTAGATACAGCAGTTGTCACATAAATGAACAGTACCTCTGCGTGGCTGTTGTATTAGAAGAACTTGGTATTTATTTTGCCTGATTGCTTACCTGTCTGCTGCAATCTCCTTGTGCTAAGTACAGACCTCTGTAAAGCTCCTTACACTGGCTCTGTGGTAGGGTGGGACTGGATGTTATTTAAATTAGGACAAGGAGGGGGAAAAAGAGCAATTAAGGTATCCTGTGATCACAGAATCACCTTTCACTTGCACCAGTGGGAGATAAAACTCATTAGTTAACTGGAAGGGCTGAAACCCCAATGCTGCAAAAGACAGAACTGTGTGCTACAAGAGTTTTCAGTTTGCCAGCCTTGCATGAGTGTGGCTGCACTTTCAATTTACAAAACACAGCTACTTTTGTTTTCATTAAGTTAGTACAGATGTGAAATGGTCTCTTAGACCTTTTCTCCTCAAAGAAGCAGTGCTGCTTTATCTGTGTTGAGGCAGTGAAAATGTTATATGCTACCAACCCAGCTGTGCACTATGTTAGTTTATGGAGCTGACAAAGGGGTTTTAAGTTAATGCAACTGATTTGGGACTGCTCTGTTACAGAGCTGACCTCTACCTTCGCGTTGATGGCAGGCAGCAGACACTGGCACCCTCCAAGGAACTTGGTACTTAGGTGTCTTTAAGCTGATGTAAGTGCTGCTTCTCACTCAGGTTGTACTGGTATGGTATTTGGGTATTTATAGTTAAAGCTGTCATTGGGCAAAACATCACCCTGGGCCTGCAGAGGCCTTGCCAAATCAGGTAGTACCAGCTGGACTGAGCTTGAAGTAAAATGATGAAATGTTGGCTACATGCAAATGCCTGTGGCTTGGGTGTTGGTAGCTCTGCTGCTTGCCAGGACCTATTGCTGGAAGGCAGTAGCCACAGCTGCTCCTTTGACAGTCAGTGGCCCAAACCTGTATTGATTGTGGCAAACCTGCTGGTTTCTGCTCTTGCTCTGGTTCCTCAATGCAGCTTCTGTTCTTCAGTTCCTGCTCTCTTTCTGGGAAGCTCAAGTCATAAAGACAGACCCTACTCTGGCTTTTACCTATGCAGTTATGGCCCCAAAACAAAGTGATTCTTTGCTGCTATAATTGTACCTATGCAACATTATTACTGACAAAATGTTGTAGTTCAGCCTTCCCTACCTCCTCATAGCACTGCCACCCAAATCTCTGAGTTGGTAAACAAATGGCAAAGTTACTGAAGAGAGCTTGAGCTGATCTAATGGCAGATTGCTGCTGGAAAAGGGAAGCATATCCCCTCTTTCTCTGTGCACTCCCTTTCTGCCCTCAACTGTGACTGTTCTGCTCCCCCCTTTGTGCCAGTCCTCAGCCTGTTTGGGATCTTCCACTTGAAAGCACCGAACCACGGGCTTGATAAAAATGAAACCTAAAGTGAAAAAAAACCCAACTAAGTCCACACACTCACAAAAAGGAAATTTTGGGACCACACTGATCAGAAGAGAGTGGAGTCCAGTGCAAGGGATGGGACAGAATGCAGAATGAAAATGGGATGTTCAGTGAGAAAAGAAATGGGAATAAGGAAAGAAATGAGAAGAATGAGGAAGAGGAGAGCAATGAGCTGTTATTTAAGCCCGTCCGTTACATGGAACCTCACTTTCTTCCTGTAACCCAAATCTCAAGGCAGGAGACCTGTCCTCTACCTTGTGTCTTTGGCAGAAACCTTTGCCATTTTTTTGCAAATGGGTTTGGCAGCAGCAGCAATATCCACAGCACCCACCAATGTGCAGAACACAGGACGCACATGACAATTCAGGATACCCTTCTCTGGATATTGGGTTGAAGCTGTTGGTCTTAGCTTACTGAGCACTGCTGTTGGACACATGCATGTACAATGACCTGGGAAGAAGCAAGGAGTTAAACTCTGTGGCAGGGAGGAAGTGAGCTGAAATGAATATAAGAAACACTGTTTTCAGGCTGCAAGACATGTAATGACTAACCTGAACAAAAACTCTCTATCCCAGAAAGGTGTTAATTATATGTCTTGTCTTTCTGGATATGTGTGAACAGGGTCTCTTTGCCCACTGGGAAAAATAGGTGTAATTATTATTTAGTTGGAAAGAGAGGAAGCCCAGCTGCCTTTAATGCACAGGATCAAATGAAGGCCAATGAAGAGTATGCACACACGGCCAGCACTCTGTGGCTTAGTGTAACCTACAGAGTTTGCCAGTGTAATTCTAGGGTGTGGAAAGAAATGAACTCCCCCACTGCTGGCAAGGTGCTGGTGTAGACAGAGCTGTGCTGACAAATGAGTGTTTCTGACAGTTTAGCATGTCTGGGTACGTTGGTGGCGTTGCCGTAGGCTGAAATTCCCTCTGGTGGCACAGGCCGTGTCTCTGTTAGGGGATTCAACCCACACCCATCTGCAGCAGTAGTACAGGCAAGGACAGTTTCACTTATTTTGCTGTTGTTGTTGTTGTTGTTAGTGCAAGATACCTTCTAGCCCAGGACAACGATGTTCATGCATTGGTTTGCTGATGTTCTAGGCGTATTACGGAGTACAGCACGTGTTTGGAACAGTAGAGCTCTGTGTTTCAGGCTCTGGCTAGGGAGAGTCATGGTGGAATGAAGTCTCTGAGGCTGAAGCAGGAAAGTACTTATGCCAGAAAGTGATGCAGAACTGCTCAAGTCTGCTAGAAGAGGGCAGGGGGCTGCATCACGAGGCTCTTGTAGAGACAGAGGACAGCTCACTTGAGCCTGTGTATAAGACACCTTCTGTCCTATCACTCCGGAGCTAATTAGAAGATAAATCTCAAAAGTCACCATAAGACTGTCCAGGTCGGGCCTGATACTGCTCTGTTTCAAGCAGTATCTGTTCAATTCCCCAGTATAGGACATCCCCTCTGCAGAACAATCCTGTGCACAAAGCTGCCCAGCTCTGCTCCCTGTCACAAACCTTGAATGCTGCTCATCACCTCTTCAGTAGGCTTTTGCTATAGTGTACTCCTCTGGCTTGCTCATTTGATCCTTTACTTAGGGAAACACAGGATTTTCCCCATCCTCACTGAGCATGTAAAGTGTGGACCGTTTTGTCAACATCCATGCTGGCTTTGATTTCAAGAGTTGACTGTCATCAAGCACCAGTCACCAGGGAGCTTTCTGCTAGGTATGGTCCAGACAACTGCTTGGACTGATCTCGCTAATGACTTATGTGCAGCTGTAGAAGAACATGGAAACTTTCTTTGCCAGAATGCTAGAGGAATTTCGAGGTTTAACCCTCCATGGATTATCCTGAGCTTTGAATGTGAATAAAAGGCATCTTGTGGTAAATGTGATTAATTTCATTAGGAGGGAAAAGGTAAGAAAGTTAGCATTAAATTTATTCAAAAGTACAGACAGTGTTGGTTGGAAAAAAGCATAGAGACCACCTTATGGATAACTTAAACAACCACAGATAACCAAAATCTGAGAATGCAAACATAGAGCACAGACCTTTCTGCTACCTCCTCGAAATATAAGGACTGGGCAAAGAGGTGCTTTAACCAAAGTTTCTTTCCCTCTGCTAAAAGCATGCTTTTCCTGAAGAGGTGCCATGCATAAAAAAGAAATCATGCTAAAGGCGTAATTCTGTTTTCCAAGTCAATGTTTCATTTGCCTCCTCTTAGAATATACTTTTCTTTGCTTATGATCTTGGCATGGCTGTACATATTTTCTATTCTCTTCAGGGGTGGTTTGCTTTGTTGTCATAGCAATGCCTTCTAACTCCTGCACTCACCAGTTTCTTTTCAGGTTCCTGCAGGCTGCAACCAGTCCCTCATTGTGATGATCACATCTCCGAACAGCTTTAACGCCTCTTTTTTTATCTCCTAACTATAGGCATATTCAGTAGCACGATTCCAAAGAATTCTGGCCTAAACAGGTTTTCAGCTTGAAGTTGAAAAAAAAAAAGACAGAAAAGGCAATAACATTGTTTGTATCTCTTTGGGGCTTTCATTGTTCTGATGATGATCTAATATTTCAACATTTTTATTCATTCATCTTCTTAGTTTTTCTTGGATGTAAGCTATAATTGTATTGGTGGTCTGGCTATTGGAGATGAGATGCACCAGGCTGGAGAGGTCCTTGTTGACTGGAAGCTGGCTATTGTCCCAATTTTCAAGAAGTGCAAGAAGGATGATCTTGGAAACTACAGGCCTGTCAGTCTCACTTCAGTGCCTGGCAAACTATGGAGAAGATTATTGAGGGAGGTACTAAAGAACACCTGAAGGACAATGCATTCCTTGGTGTCAGCCAACACGGCTTCATGACAGGAGAGTCCTGTTAATCAGACCTGATTTCCTTTTCTGACAGGGTAACCCACCCAGCTGATCAAGGGAAGAGAGTTGATATAACCTTTTTGGATTTCGGTAAAGCTTTTGATACCATTTCTCACAAAATGTCCAGCACACAGCAGGATAAACACATCCTCACAGGTTGGGCACAAAGGGTTACAGTGAACGGGGTGACATCAGACTGGTCACCTGTCACTAGTGGGCTTCTGCAGGGCTTCATCCTCGGCCCTGTGCTCTTCAACATCTCCATAAATTACCTGGATGCAGGACTGGGAGGGATACTAAGTAAATTTGCAGATGACACAAAATTGGGATGAGCTGTTAACTTCCTCCAAGGCAGGGAGATGCTGCAGAGAGACCTCAACAAATGAGAGAACTGGGCAATCACCATCCATATGATGTTCAACAAGGGCAAATGCCAGATTCTGCACCTGGGATGGGCAGCCCTGCATGTACAGACTGGGGAATGAGAGGCTGGAGAGCAGCGCTGAGGGAAGGGACCTGGGGATCCTGGTTGATGGCGAGTTGGATGTGGGCCAGCAGTGCCCTGGAGCCAGGAGGGCCACCCATGTCCTGGGGGGCATCAGGCACAGCATCACCAGCTGGGCAAGGGAGGGGTTTGTCCCACTCTGCTCTGCACTGGGGTGGCCTCACCTCGAGTGCTGGGGGCAGTTTTGGACACTGCAATATAAGAAAGAGTGTCCAAAGTAGGGCTACGAAAATAGTGAAGAGTCTGGAGGGAAGCCATATGAGGAGTGGCTGAGGTCCCTTGTTTTGTTCAGCCTGAAGAAGAGGAGACTGAGGGGAGATCTCAATTTGTAGATTGCAATCTACAAATTCCTTGCGAGGGGCAGCGGAGGGACAGTGCCAATGACAGGACCCAAGGGAACAGTATGAAGCCAAGTTGGGCAAAATTTAGGTTGGATATTAGAAAAAGGTTCTTCACCCAAAGGGTTGAGTATTAGAACAGGCTCCCTGGGGAACTGGTCACAGCACTAACCCTGTGTGAGTTCAAGACACGTTTGGATGATTCTCTTAGGCACGTGGTGTGATTCTTGGTATTGTCCTGTGCAGGGCAAGGAGTTGAAATTTGATGATCCTTGTGAGCCTGTTCCAACTCAGGATATTCTGTGATTCCATTATTTTGTGATCAAAGTGGCTTTAGGACTGTTTTTCCTTAGGTTCTGATCACAATGGTAATATGAGGCTGAGACCAGGCCTGCTCAAACAAAATTGTCCCTTTTCCTATGCAGTCTCACTCAACGTCTTTCCTTATGCAAAGCTCCACTTTTAAACACTCATCTCCTCCCCCTGTGTCCAGCTTCACCCTGAGTGGCTGGTGAGGCAAAGCTCTGCAGACAGTCACTGCTGAGCCAGGCAAGAAAGAGTTAAAGCTACAGGAGTGAGGGAGGCTGAATGAATTCCTTAAACTCCCTTCTGTCATCCAAAACGTTCATTTACTATGAAGCAGATGTTGGGAATTGCTGGGCATGGGCAAAGTGGGATGGGGTAAGAAGACAAGTCTGCCCTCAACCTTTGTGCCCAGCATTGCTATGGGCTTCTCTGTGCTTGAACAAGTCAACCCCTCCATCCTGCACACCAGTACCCCCTGCCAAAAGAGAAAACACTTTTTACATGTTCAAGTGGGAGGGAAAAATCTTTCCAAGCCCCTCCAGACTTATATGCCACATGGAAGGGATGATAACAGACACTAGTATAGAGAGCACAGACTTTCCTTGTTCTTTCTGCTGTTCATGGGAGACCAGAGTAGGGAGAACTGTGGGTTTGAAGGCACTGCTCAGCACCTGCCCTGAACTAAGGCAGGGGTGCTACTGTGAGCAATGTACCTAGATTTAAGCTGAAGTCTGACCTCCTGGTGTTACCCCTCCAGAGTGTTGTGCAGCTGCTGGTTCTATATGCATATAGAACCAGCATATCACCCTTTTCAATAGGATGGGGTGATTCCACCATCTTCCACTGCACAGCTCCCCCTCATTTCCTTGATGTGTATTTGCAAGGATACATGAAGCTCCCAAAGTAGCTGGCCAAAGGAGCCATAGCATATATGCTCACCCCCAAATATTTTCTTGAGACAGATTATTACAGGCTTGCATTCCACCCTCACCGCACAAAATACAAATCACAGAACAGAGATGGCTCCTGCTCCAAAGAGCTTTGTTCATTGCACAGTGGCTGTGTGAGGTTGCTGGCTAATATTTTGTTGCTGTTGGAATTAGTTTCAATATGAATCAATACAATTTTTTTAGCACAGTAGGCGCATATTCTATACAATTGAAAGCAATTTCAAAGGAACTTGTGCTTTAATCAAACTCCTCTTGGGTTTCAGTTCCAGAGACCATCAGGAAGGATCATTGGTTTTTTTGCTGTCTTTGTAAACATTATATTTAGTTTGGATTGTTGTTGTTGTTTTTAAATCAAAGATGTTATTTATTTTTTTTAATTTTTTTTTCCCCAAAGTAGGAATATTTATCTTTGAATCCTCCAACAGCTTTGGAATGCAGCCTCCACACAGACTTTAATAGCAAAACCCACTTCTTCTGACTCAGGGACCATTTGATGAAATGTCTAGAGAAGCAAAAAGCAGCAACAAAAAAAGCTTTACACAGATGCTTCCCTGTGACTAACAGAACGTCCACCCAAAGCAGAGAGAGTATAAGTACGTTTGTCATATGTGGGTGTATTTTTCCCATACATTCATTTTTAAAGCTATGCAGTTAGAGCACTATAAAATTATAGTTTTACAAATAAGCATTATTTGACCGTCACTGGGCTGAGCTGATGACTCACTCTGTGGCCTCCATGCAAGTAATTTGATTTTCTTGTTCCTCAGTAAAACTACGTGGGAAACAGGCTGAAAAAAGAAAAAAAGACAAACCCAGAAAGCATTCCGACAGTATGTTCCCTGCCTAAGCTTTGTGTGTTGACTGGAAACACAACATTTGAAATAAGAACTTTACAGCTGCTGGCTTGGTGTCTGTGCCCAGCCCTGTAGGAATTGTGGGTGGCCAATGTCTCTGAAAAGCATGCACTAAATATGGGTTGTGGTGTCTGACCTATTCTAAAACATTAGCAGTAGAAGACTTGCAGGCAGCTGCCAATATCATTATTGTGTCCCACCAATCTCATTGTAGTGTCCCATTGTCATTGTGGTGTGAGCTGGGTCTTTTAGCAACATAAATGTACTGTCTCCAGAAGCACTGGGAAACATTGGTCTTACAATACAGAGCTTGCAGGCTTCGGTGTGTCTGCCCTCGTGGGCCGTGGTTTACCTTGTGGTTTACCTTCTGGTACTAGATTTCAGTTTTACCTGAAAGCTACATGTTTGCACATAAACACCTTTTATAAACTCTTAAAAAAATTAGAATAGTCTCATTATGTCTAGAAAGCAGCATAATTGTATAGTGTTTCCAGGGCCCAAACTATTAATAATCCAATCCATGCAGTATTACCAGCATTTTGAACACTTCCTTGTTGTTCAAAAGTTGTGGGGCAAATCTCAAAGAATTACCAGGTTGATTTGGTTTTAAAGACCCAGCGTCTGCTGGCCAAATCTGGGTGCCCTGTCTACATTTTCTTTAAAGCACATTTATGTCAGGTTTTTGAAGTCTTCTTTGCAGAGGATGGCAAGAAGGAGAAAATAACTTTCTTTAGTGACACTGAGGACTGTATGCAATCTCCTGTTTCTAGGAGCTGGGGCTTAAAGGGTGAAGCTCGGAAAGGCCTGTTGGTTTTGCTTCTGTCTTTGTTTTACATATGTTTCTAGTTTATTTTCCTGTTGCTATTCATTGCTTTTTCAGTTTGCTTTCATTATGCTTTTCCCTCAGTTTCCACCTAAGGGGCCTTGATCTATTTTAAAGAGGACACAACAGTTATCTTAAAAAGAAATCTCATTAACTTTATTTTGACTCCTTTCTGGTTGCCAGTTATGTGAAGCCCTCTTCCCAACCTGCTGTCTCGTGTAATTGCTGCCTAGGAACAGCAATGTTAAGCTCTCCATACTTACAGAAGAGACTTATGAGGTGCCAACTCTGAAGCATCTATACCATACCTTGAAGGCACAAGCTTGCTTCAGAGCTGACTCATGACTGACAAACCAAATCTACTGGATTTAAGTGCCACAGCCAAAGAAATAATTGCCCTTGCTAATTTGGATTGCCTGTCCATCAGATGCTGGCAGGGCTGGAGAGTTGGTCTTGCTCCTATCTGTCTTTAGGCCAAGTTCAAGCTCTGTCATTTAGACGATGTGTCTGCTGAGGGTAGGACAATAATGCCAAGTGAGCAAAGCCAGAATTTCCCTATGCAGCTGTCCTGCTGGCAGGATTATCTTGCTGGTCAGCCCCTGATGCTGTAGCTGTCCTTGTCCTTGCTCATTGTGGTCAGCTGCCTGGGACAAGACAGGAATGTGGGATGTAGGATGTGTGAGATCTGCAAAAGGATCTGTGTGATGGACAAGCCTGCCAAGCAATGGAGCTATGAAGCAATAGTGAAATCAGCCCCAGGAGGGTGACTCCCCTCTCTTCAGTGGATGTAAGTCGCTCAAGCTGAGTCAGAGTCCCAGCCGTTTGAAAGGATGTGGGGCTGGAATGAAATATAGCAACAATTAACAAAAGCAAATCTACTGAATAAGAGCTTTCTCCATTTCATTTTTCCTTATGGATGTCATTGATTCATCGCTCTAGCTGTCCTGGCTCCCAGCCAGGATGAAAAGGGCATAATATAGGTTGTCTGGAGGCAGTGGCTATGAATGATAAGGAATATTCCGTTCAGTACTTTGTAGAGGAAACCTTCTTGTATGTATCCTACCCAAATTGCTTATGTGGAACAGCAAAATGTATCACGGGGAAAGAATCGTGCCTGTTTGGATTGCTGTGCTATTTGAAGGTGGCTATTATCAAGTGGGTAGTATCAGTCACGGCGAGTAGTTGTTCTGGGAGCAGATGATGCATTGAAAGCTGCTTCCTATGCATCTTTATCCCATGCCTCTGCACACACAACCCTTTAAATACAGCTTCACGCAGTGACTTGCACAGCCCCACAGCACCTTCTGTTCCACCATCATATGAGTCCCACCTGCTTTCCTATGCCACAGTGCCAGCTGGCCAGGCAGCAGACACCGGCAGTGGGAAAGCTTCAGTAACCAATGTGGACGCTGGCTGGTGTGTGCTTACTGCTGGGTCATCTCATCAGCCAAATGGGTGACTCTGGAGCTACAGTCTTTCCTGAAACAAGGGCACTCATTTGGGTATCTCTTCTCAGCTCAGTGCTGATTCTCATTAGGCTTGGTGAGGTTGCAAAGATATTATTTTCCTACCTCTCTGCCAAATTTAGCTGGAATTGGCCAACAGGTTTAAAAGCATTTGAATGGAGGAGGAGGGTGGGAAAGGAGAGGAAAACAGACAGAAGGATCACATAAGCCTCATTTCAGCAGGCTAAAAAAAAAAAAAAAAGAGAGCTTAGCATCTAGTTATTACATTTCTTTGATTTGGTTTCAATACTTGAATACAAAGAGACCTGGTTTTTATCCAGACCAGTAAATAAACAGGTGTCATCACTGCTTGAGAGATGGTTTTTCTGTTACCTGTGTGAGTGAAAGGAAGAAGGAAAAAATCTTGATGCGTATATATTTGGAAGGGGAAAGTGGAGGGGTAGAAGAGATTAAGAGCAAACAGAGGGGGCAATGGTGATCACATAAAGTTAAAATAATTTTCACCATGGTAACAAAAGATAAACTCCCCTAGAATGCACTTGGACCTACGAAACCAATGTAAGCAAAGATAGCATTGAAGTGTATCTTGTTCAGAACATAATTCATGGCAGCTCCAATGAAATTCTTAATGAAGTATGATATTTTCCCCTTAAAAATCACCTTTTGAAGATGGAAGCTGTTAAACTCTTTTAATAGTCACTTCTAGTGTTTGCCAGCAAAATCTGATCCAGGAAGTCAATTAGAAAGAATTCTCCTGTGTGCCAGGTTTAATTATCTCCTTGTTGTGCATTGAATCACTATGTAACTCTACTCTTTAACTTCCTGAACAGAGTTTAAGATTGTTAAATCTTATTTTCTAGAGGTATCAAACAAATATTGGAATGTACAAAGCTAGTATCATTGCATCTATCTTGTAAAGGAAGGGGGTTTTATGAATTTAAGCAGATCCTTAGGGAAAACTTTCCCCCTCAGCAGTTATGTTTTGCTGGTGAATACAATCATGTGTAAGCAGAATCTTTGCTTGGCTCTTGTATGGAAGAAGCTACTTACGAAAAAGCAGTGAATCTAAACCCTAGACTGTGTGTGTGTCTAACTACTCTAAGTCAGCTGTCTAAAAGGAAATGGTCAAACTCTTGTCAACCATTAGGAAAGAATTTGTTTGCCAGATGTTCATAATAATCCTGTGAGTATAAAAAATGGGGAAATCCGACTCCTTACTGAGGACCAGGGCTTGCCACTCCTGTTTCATTGACAGCAGCAGGACTCCTCATGTCACAGAGGGCAAATATTTTTGTGAGAGCAGATTCCTGCTCTGAACCCTCCCTATGTCATTTACATACGTGCCATCGTTTCAGGATAGCTCAGAGGCTGCTGTAGGTGACCTCTTTCTCCCACACACTTATGGTCACGTATGTGTAAGCTCTCAGTCTCAGAACCCGAATACCAGTGTGTGTGGTCTGGGCTGGATCTAGACTTTATGTGTGGCTGGGACAGGAGATGTCCTTCTAGATCACCACAACATCTTTAGAGAGAGGTTAGTGGTACATTTGGAAAGGGTCATTAGGCTTGGGAAACCACGGGAGTGTGACAGCCTAGAAGGACACTCATTCTTTTCTCGACCCTGCTGGATTTATGGAAAGATAATACTGCTGTTTCTTTAATGGAGTTGTCCATCGGGCTTCAAGGAACATCCACAGACTGAGCTCAGCCCACTAACTCAGACTGCTTGGGCCAGGCTGTCTGACTATGCCTGGAGTAGGCAGCACTTAGATAAGGTGATCCCACCTACAGAGTCGGGAAGGTGATAACCCTCCAGCAGATGGGAGCTGACAAGTAAGTGGGAGGTGGACACAACTCCCAGCAGAGCAGCTGTTGCCTTCCCAGCCAGGTCTTTTAGATCCAACTTTCACCTGCCATCCAAGGGTCAATTGAAAAGGAACAGGGGCTGCTGAGCCTTGCAAGAGACCCATTTTAGGATGAAATGTTCGCATTCCCAGTTGGTTAGAGCATGGTGCCAATAATGCCAAGGTCATGGGTTTGGTGCCCATATGGACCATTCACTTAAGAGCTGGACTTGATGATCCTTCTGGGTCCTTTCCAACTCAGAATATTTTGTGATTTCTGTGATTTAGTCTCTTTTGGAGGGATGCTCGGCCCATATGGGGGATTCAGTAGAGATGGTAACTTTACCTAGAGTCACGGTAAGATGCTGCTGCACTCTCCTAGCAACAGGAAATACCGGGAATCCCCTTAGACTGCTGGATTTGGGAATTTTTCACTGCACAGAGGATACACTGAAAAATAAGTTGGGCAAAAGGACACTGGCATCACAGGAACAGAGCAGAATGAACTAGATGTGGAGCTGGTGAGGTGTTCTCCACGGCTCAGTTTTGGTGCCAGTCCTGTTTAGTTAGTATTTTTATTGACAACCTGAAAGGGCGCCCTAGCAAGGCAGGGGTTGGTCTCTTCTCCCAGGTAACAAGTGACAGGATGAAAGGAGCTCAAGTTGTGCTAGTGGAGGTTTAGATTAGATATTAGGAAAAAATTCTTCACCAAAAAGGTTGTCAAGCACTTGCACAGGTTGCCCAGGGAAGTGGCATAGTCAGCACCCCTGGGAGTATTGCAGATGTGACACTTGGGGACATGGTATACAGTGGTGGACTTGACAGTATTAATGGTTCGACTTGATGACGTTAGAGGCATTTTCCAACCAAAACGACTCTATGATTCCATGAAGTCGTGTATCTGCGGGGCGGGGAACCGGCCGCCACCTCCCCTTCGGCCATGGCCGGCCGCGGCCGTCGAGCTGCTCCGCGACATGGCGGCCGCGGCCCTGCGCGCGTTCCTGCGCCAGCCGCCGGCAGGCGGAACCCAGCAGCTCCCAGGCGGCCTCGGAGAGCCGTCCCCCCGCCGCTCTGGGCTCTCCCCGTTCTGGACTCTCTCGGCTCTCGCCGCGGGCGCGGTGGCGGCCCCGGCCCCGGCCCCGCGGGGGTCTCCGGCGGCCCTGGCCCGGCCCGGCCCTACCTGAGGGGAGGGCGACATCTTGTGGCGCTTGGCGCGGCCGTCGGGGCGGCCCGGGTCGGGCTAGGGCTGAGGGTTGAGGGCGGAGGGCGGAGGGCTGAGGGCCCGCCCGCCATCGTGGCTCGCGCCCCTGCCTCTGCCTAAGGAGTTTTCTTCGGTGACTCCCCACAGGTGACTGTGAGCCGCTGGTGGAAATCACAGAATCACGAGGTTGGAAGAGACCTTCAAAATTAAGTCCAACTGTAAATGCAGCACCACCATAATAACCCCTAAACTGTATCCCCAAGTACCACATCTGGATGCCTCTTGAATATTTCCAAAGACAGTCACTCCACCACCTCCCCAAGCAACTTGTTCCAATGCCAAATCACTCTTTCAGTGAAAATGTTTAGTATCTAATCTGACCCTCCCCTGGCACAACTTAAGGCCATTTCCTCTCATCCTTTCACTTGAGACATTGCAGAAGAGACCAACCCCCACCTCACTACAACTATAAGGTTACCCCTGAACCTCCTTTTTGCTCTGGCTAAACAACTCCTGTTTCCTCAGCTGCTCCTCTTAGGACTTATTTTCCTGACCCTTCACCAGGTACTTTGCCCTTTTCTGATTTCTTTCCAGCACCACAATGTCCTTCCTGAATTGAGGGGACACGGTGTGGCCTCACTAGTGCTGAGTACAGCAGGGCAATCACTGCCCTGGTCCTGCTGGCCACACTGTTCCTGATACAGGCCAGGATGCTATCGGCCTTTTCTGGCCACCTGAGCACATTTCTGGCTCATATTCATCTGCTTGTCAACCGCACCCCCAAGTCCCTTTATCTTGAGCAGCTCTCAAACCACTCTTCCCCCAGCCTGTCTTGCCGGATGGGGTTGTTGCGACCCAAGTGCAGGGCCCAGCACTTGGCCTTGTTGAAGCTCATCCAGCCATTCTCAGCCCCTCCATCCAGCCTATGCAGAGCCTTCCTGCCCTCCAGCAGATCAACGCTCCCACCCAACACGGTGTCCTGTGCAAACTTACTTACTCAACCCAAATCATCAATAAAGATGTTGAACAGGACCATGTACAATACTTAGCCCGGGGGAGCAGCAATATTGAGTCCTGGGAGTTGTTTCACTCAGGTCTAGTGTGAAATCACCCTAGCTTTTCAGAAGTGGCCTCTGTTGCATCCTACTGCCTTTAGTTGCGTTAGGAAGAGTTATTTGTGGCTGACTGTCTTTAAGTGTTGTTGCATCCCACCAGGTTTCCACGTGGATTCTCACAAAACCACAATGTGAGGGCCCATGTGTAAACAGATTAGTTATCAACTGTTGTTCCAGTTGTGCATGTGATAGATGTAATGCTAAGGGGACCTGACGGTGGCCTGGGGATTAAGAAATTTTGTTTATATTCCTCTTTCCACTACTTGGTTGTAAAATGACCTTGGATAAATCCTACCACCTTATAAGGCCTTGGCTTTCCCATCTGTAATGTTAATAGCACTCCCTTCCAAAGCACTTCAAGACCTTTCAAAGAGAATAATAGTATTTCTCTTTACTAAATTGTTCCATGGCCTAAGAAGCCTTATTTGAAAACAACTGTTTCCTACTGGTTCTTTAAGAATTTCAACAAATTAATTAATTAATTTTCGAAGATGATTGTTTTCCTTTTTGTTTCAATGCTGAGATTGAAACATCAATCCCATTTTCTTTCAAGGGGTCGGGGTGGTTTGCTATTATATGTATTTTCAGTTTACTAAGATGGATAAATAGGAAGATGGCTCATTCTGATATAGGATTGCAGGCAGAGTTTTACTGGTTATGAATTAATACTGAACAGAAATATTTTAAATATTTCTGGGTTTGTGTGTGTATGTAGAAATAGTTGTTTTACAAACAGTTGTGTGTCAGAGTCCATCACCATTCCAAATAGCACTGCTTCCTGTGAAATATAATCACTTGCTTTCTTCATCTAGATATTGTTATGTAATAAAATGAGTGCCTAAGGCAGGAGATCTGTCCTGCAACGTGCTGTAGGCAGCAGTACTTCCCACCAAAAACAGTGAGAGCTGCAAGGCTGATGCTTGTGGGCAGCCTGCTGTCTTCGTTTGATAGACAGGTGTCTGCTTAGGAAGGTGGGAACCTTCCTTAGGACAGAGAATGTGAATCCCCTTCCCTCCAAATTATTATAACTTTAGAATCAAGGGCTCTCAGGCAAAGGTATGGGAAAAGGAATAAGAGTTTTTTTTTACTAGTATCTATAATGAGGTAAACAATCAGTAACAAAAAAACAGTAAACAAAACAAAAAAAACTCGGTGGCAAATGTCCCCGAACTGTCAGGCACTTTCCCGGTTGGTGCAGTCACGGTCACGGCCAGCAGGGGCGCTGTTGGGCTCCTAGACCAGCAGGGCAGGTGCGATGATTCCCGGGAAGCTGCAGATGGCGCTGTGGCGCGAGGTTGGATCTGTGTCACGCACGTAATGGCCGACGGGCTGGAGCAGGGTGGAGCGCAGATGGACAAAGCGCAGCAAAGGGATGGAACGGCCAGGTGGGCTCACCTGAGCCAGCCAGCAGAGGAGGCAGTACGAGTTCCGCAGCTGTGGCAGGCAAGGCGTGGGGTGGCAGCAGGCAGGGCGAGGAGCGGCAGCAGGCAGGGCGAGGAGCGGCAGCAGGCGAGGGGTCTCGTTCTGCTGCAGCGCAGCTGGGAAATACGCCCTCCCGGAGGGTAGAAGGGACCGGGATCCCGTCCTCCCCCGTCCCAAGTGAGAACTCACCCAACAGGTAGAGAGAAAAACCAGTGCAAAACCGGGCCTTTTCTGCAATTGTAGCCAAAAAGAAAACAGAGCCGCCTTTTTCCCCCTGCTCTCTCCTCCAAGAGCCCCGAGGGAGTGAGTGAGTGAGTGAGTGAGTGTCCCCTTATCAAATCTTGCCATCTCTTGTTCCTCTGCCTGGCCAGCGAAAAGGCTTTGTCTCCTTTGTGAGCGTAGATGGCCCTTAAGTACCGGTCATTAGTTGCTTAGCAACAGAATGGGAAAAATTCCACTTGCCCCCCCCCAACCTTCCACATTATCCACCCCGAATTTTTTCCATTCCAACATATTACATTGAACTTAAGCCTTTAAACTATATACATACAAGCATTACTCTGATTATATACATACAGATATGGATACAGGCACAATGTTATGGGCAGTTCAACCCCAACTGAGGTCCCCCTGAGGTATGCATCGTGTCTCTCCATCCTCTTGCATCACCCACCAGGTACACCCTGGTCCCTGAGCGAAGACAACCCCACGGGTGGGTCTATCTTTGCTCAAGGCAGAATTAATCCAAACAGTTTTCCCCAGCATGCCTCTCATTTGCACCACTGGAACCTTATCCCCGTCTGCTGTTTGCAAGGGTTCAGATTGGGCAGGGCCAGCCCTGTTGGTGGAGCCTCGGGTGTTAACTAGCCAGGTGGCCTTGGCTAAATGCTGTTCCCAATTTTTGAAAGTCCCCCCACCTAGAGCCTTCAAGGTGGTTTTTAGCAGGCCGTTGCATTGCTCTACTTTACCAGCAGCAGGTGCGTGATAAGGAATGTGGTACACCCACTCAATGCCATGTTCCTTAGCCCAGGTGTTTATGAGGCTATTTTTGAAATGAGTCCCGTTGTCCGACTCAATTCTCTCAGGGGTACCATGCCTCCAAAGGACTTGCCTTTCAAGGCCCAGGATGGTGTTACGGGCAGTGGCATGAGGCACAGGGTAGGTCTCCAGCCACCCAGTGGTGGCCTCTACCATTGTGAGCACGTAGCGCTTGCCGTGGCGGGTTTGAGGCAGTGTGATGTAATCGATCTGCCAGGCCTCCCCATACTTGTATTTGGTCCATCTTCCCCCATACCACAGGGGTTTCACCCGCTTGGCTTGCTTGATGGCAGCGCATGTCTCACAGTTATGGATCACCTGGGAGATACAGTCCATAGTTAGATCCACCCCTCGGTCTCGTGCCCACTTATAGGTGGCATCTCTGCCCTGATGGCCTGAGGCATCATGGGCCCATCGGGCTAGGAACAACTCTCCTTTGTGCTGCCAATCTAAATCTACCTGTGACACCTCTATTTTTGCAGCCTGATCTACTTGTTCATTGTTTTGGTGTTCCTCATTAGCTCGGCTCTTGGGGACATGGGCATCTACATGACGGACTTTCACAGGTAGCTTCTCTACCCGACTGGCAATGTCTCGCCATTCGTCCGCAGCCCAGATTGGTCTTCCTCTACGTTGCCAGTTGGCCTTTTTCCACCTTTCCAACCAACCCCACAGAGCATTGGCTACCATCCATGAATCGGTGTACAGGTATAGCTTTGGCCACTTCTCTCTTTCAGCAAGGTCCAGGGCCAGCTGAACGGCTTTGAGTTCGGCAAGTTGGCTTGATCCACCTTCTCCTTCAGTAGCTTCTGCGACCTGCCGTGTGGGGCTCCATACAGCTGCTTTCCATTTTCGGTTTGCCCCCACAATACGACAGGAACCATCAGTGAAGAGAGCGTAGCACGTTTCATCTTGTGGCAGTTGGTTGTACGGTGGAGCTTCCTCAGCGCGAGTCACCTGTTCCTGCTCCTCTTCATCAGTGAGACCAAAGTTTTCACCTTCGGGCCAATTTGTAATTATTTCCAAGATCCCAGGGCGATTCGGGTTTCCAATACGGGCGCGCTGCGTGATGAGGGCAATCCATTTACTCCACGTGGCATCGGTGGCGTGGTGGGTAGAGGGAACCTTTCCCTTGAACATCCACCCCAGCACTGGTAGTCGGGGTGCGAGGAGAAGTTGTGCTTCTGTGCCAATAACTTCTGAAGCGGCTTGGACACCTTCATAGGCTGCCAGAATTTCCTTCTCTGTGGGAGTGTAGTTGGCTTCGGACCCTCTGTAGCTTCGGCTCCAGAATCCCAGTGGACGACCTCGAGTCTCACCAGGCACCTTCTGCCAAAGGCTCCAGGACAGACCATTGCCCCCGGCTGCAGAGTAGAGCACATTCTTCACTTCTGGTCCTGTCCTGACTGGGCCAAGGGCTACCGCATGAGCGATCTCCTGCTTGATCTGGGCGAAGGCTTGTTGTTGTTCAGGGCCCCAGTGGAAATCATTCTTCTTGCGTGTCACCAGGTAGAGAGGGCTCACAATCTGGCTGTACTCAGGGATGTGCATCCTCCAGAAGCCTATGGCGCCTAGGAAAGCTTGTGTCTCCTTCTTGTTGGTTGGTGGGGACATCGCTGTGATTTTATTGATGACCTCAGTGGGGATCTGACGCCGTCCATCTTGCCACTTCACCCCCAGGAACTGGATCTCTTTGGCAGGCCCCTTGACTTTGCTCCTTTTGATGGCGAGACCGGCTCCCAGAAGAATCTGGATGATTTTCTCTCCTTTCTCAAACACTTCTTCTGCTGTGCCCCCCCACACAATGATGTCATCGATGTATTGCAGATGTTCCGGAGCCTCACCCTTTTCCAGTGCAGCCTGGATCAGTCCATGGCAGATGGTGGGACTGTGTTTCCACCCCTGGGGCAGTCGGTTCCAGGTGTACTGCACGCCCCTCCAGGTGAAAGCAAACTGAGGCCTGCACTCTGCTGCCAGAGGAATGGAGAAAAATGCGTTCGCAATGTCAATAGTGGCATACCACTTTGCTGCTTTGGACTCCAGCTCATACTGGAGCTCCAGCATATCTGGCACGGCAGCGCTCAGCGGTGGAGTCACCTCGTTCAAAGCACGATAGTCCACAGTCAATCTCCAGTCTCCATCAGATCTGCGCACAGGCCAGATGGGGCTGTTGAAGGGTGAGTGGGCCTTGCTGACCACCCCTTGGCTCTCCAGCTCACGGATCAGCTTGTGGATGGGAATCACAGCATCTCGATTCGTTCGATACTGCCGGCGGTGCACTGTCGAGGTGGCAATTGGTACCCGTTGTTCCTCCTCCTTCAAGAGTCCAACTGCAGAAGGGTTCTCTGATAGTCCAGGCAAGGTGTTCAATTGCCTAACGCCCTCTGCCTCAACAGTAGCTATTCCAAAAGCCCACCTGAGTCCTTTCGGGTCTTTGAAATAGCCATTCCGGAGGAAATCTATGCCCAGAATACACGGGGCCTTTGGACCAGTCACGATGGGATGTTTCTGCCACTCCTTCCCAGTCAGGCTCACCTCGGCTTCCACCAGAGTTAACTCTTGTGATCCCCCCGTCACCCCAGCAATAGAAATGGGTTCTGCCCCAACATGTCCTGATGGCATTAGGGTACACTGCGCACCTGTATCAACCAATGCTTCATATTTTTGTGGCTCTGATGTACCAGGCCATCGAATCCACACAGTCCAAAAGACACGGTTTTCCCATGCCTCTACCTGGCTAGAGGCAGGGCCCCTCTAGCCCTGGTTATCATTCCCTTCCTGGGCATACATTCCACCGTCAAGGGAATCTGACACAACATCTTCCCTTCTGTTGTACTCAGCAGGTCGGCTACGGGAAGCTGAGGCTACCTTCGCTCTGGCAGAACCCCCTCGGCTAGCGTTGCCCTCCTTAAGCTGACGCACCCGTTCTGCCAGGACAGAAGTGGGCTTCCCATCCCACCTATTCATGTCTTCCCCGTGGTCATGCAGAAAGAACCACAACTCAGCTCGTGGGGTGTACCCTCTCTCTCTAGCTGGGGGACGTCGGGCTCTGGTGTTGGGGCCTGTGACTCTCACTGGTGCCACACTGTTTTTCCTCACCTCCTCCCTGATCTCCCTCATCTCTTCCTTCAACTCCTTAACCACAGCAGAGATCTGAGCCTGCATTGGGCCATTGATCACACTTGCATAATGCCTGAGCTTGTCAGCTACAGAGCTCACTGTCTCACGGTTGTCATCGGCATTAATTGTTGCAATGTAGGTGACATATTGGGTTGGCCCTAGACTTGCCAGGTTCCACAACATTTGCCCTGTGCACCTGACCTTGTCAGGATCATTTTCGTGCTGTCCGTCCCTCCCAAAAAGCACCTCCTGTACTGCCACTTCTCTCAGCCGTTGGATCGCTTCCTCAACGGTCTTCCAGGGCAATCTACGGTAGTTCTCCTGCATTCTGTCTTTGTGAACAAACCTCTCTCTTACACTCATTAAAAGCCTCTCCCAGAGAGAAATGGGTCCTGCCTCCCTCACGAACACCTTGTCAACACCCCCGTCCAGGGCCACGGATCCCAAATTCCTGGCCTCATTACCATCCAGCTGCACGCCTGGGCCCATGCGGTCCCAAACCCGAAGTAACCAGGTTGAGAAAGCCTCGCCCTTCCGCCGCACAATGTCATTGTGCAGAGTACGGATAGTGTCATACGACAGGGACTCGGTGATGATTATAGGCTCAGGCTCCCCTGCTGGTTGTGAGGGCCCTGGTTCCCCATCATCATTAACGGGGCGTACTGATTTGGTCTTATACTTCCTCCGCTGCACAGGGGCAACCGCTGCTGGCTGTGACTGCCCTTGAGGTTCAGCTGGAACCTGGACGGTTGTAATGTCCATGGATTCTGCTGCTGTATCATCCGACTCTTCCCCTGTGGGGCAAGAAGAGGGCTTCCCACCAGTTGAGGAAGTGTATTCCCTCAACACCTGACGCATCTTTTCCTCTATTACCTCCATCCAATTTGGTTGGCTCATTTCTGGGGCAGGCTGTTGGACAGGGTCAGGCCGTGTGGCAGGGTCAGGCTCAGGGACAGGGTCAGGTTTGGGGGTACTCTCAGGCTCTGGGACAGCCTCGGGCTCTGTAGCAACATCCCTAGTCCCTGTGGCAACATCCCTAGTTTCTGTGGCAACATCCCTAGTCCCTGTGGCAACATCCCTAGTTTCTGTGGCAACATCCCTAGTTTCTGTGGCAACATCCCTAGTTTCTGTGGCAACATCCCTAGTTTCTATGACAGCATCCCTAGTCTCCGTGGCGACATCCCTAGTCTCCGTGGCAACATCCCTAATCTCCGTGGCAACATCCCTAATCTCCGTGGCAACATCCCTAGTCCCTGTGGCAGCTGTTAGAGTGGTTACCCAGGGCAGTCTCCCCCTTTCTCGGGATGCAAAGAGGAATAGACCTATCAGCAATGCCAACCACTGTACGATGTCATTAGCATTTAGAGAGTATATGAACCCTCCAAGCCCTGGTAGGATAGGCCCAAAGAAAGGGGTGAAGGGTTGAGAAAAAATTCCCTCTGGTGTCATCTCCTCACAAAAGGTACCATTACCAAACAGACTCCAAAAACATGTACTCATGGTGTTAAAGCCCTGTAACCAAGTGCCCGCCGCCCAAAGGATGTGAAAAATCCATAAATTCCTCACCTTATTGACCCATTGTGAGAACTGGATAACAACCACCGCGACCTTAGTCATAGGACCCATGTTTAGACAGGGAGCTGCAAATGGGAAAAATGTGGCCACGAGCATGTGCCAGCCAAACCAAGGTATGTTAGACCACATGGTGCCACTAAATGAGGTTTCTATGTTCAGCACACTAAAAAATGGGTCTCCCAGAAACTGTTATTCCTTTTGCACCTTTTTCTCTCAATGCCCTCGAGCCCCACATTGGGCGCCAAAATCTGTCTTCGTTTGATAGACAGGTGTCTGCTTAGGAAGGTGGGAACCTTCCTTAGGACAGAGAATGTGAATCCCCTTCCCTCCAAATTATTATAACTTTAGAATCAAGGGCTCTCAGGCAAAGGTATGGGAAAAGGAATAAGAGTTTTTTTTTACTAGTATCTATAATGAGGTAAACAATCAGTAACAAAAAAACAGTAAACAAAACAAAAAAAACTCGGTGGCAAATGTCCCCGAACTGTCAGGCACTTTCCCGGTTGGTGCAGTCACGGTCACGGCCAGCAGGGGCGCTGTTGGGCTCCTAGACCAGCAGGGCAGGTGCGATGATTCCCGGGAAGCTGCAGATGGCGCTGTGGCGCGAGGTTGGATCTGTGTCACGCACGTAATGGCCGACGGGCTGGAGCAGGGTGGAGCGCAGATGGACAAAGCGCAGCAAAGGGATGGAACGGCCAGGTGGGCTCACCTGAGCCAGCCAGCAGAGGAGGCAGCACGAGTTCCGCAGCTGTGGCAGGCAAGGCGTGGGGTGGCAGCAGGCAGGGCGAGGAGCGGCAGCAGGCAGGGCGAGGAGCGGCAGCAGGCGAGGGGTCTCGTTCTGCTGCAGCGCAGCTGGGAAATACGCCCTCCCGGAGGGTAGAAGGGACCGGGATCCCGTCCTCCCCCGTCCCAAGTGAGAACTCACCCAACAGGTAGAGAGAAAAACCAGTGCAAAACCGGGCCTTTTCTGCAATTGTAGCCAAAAAGAAAACAGAGCCGCCTTTTTCCCCCTGCTCTCTCCTCCAAGAGCCCCGAGGGAGTGAGTGAGTGAGTGAGTGAGTGTCCCCTTATCAAATCTTGCCATCTCTTGTTCCTCTGCCTGGCCAGCGAAAAGGCTTTGTCTCCTTTGTGAGCGTAGATGGCCCTTAAGTACCGGTCATTAGTTGCTTAGCAACAGAATGGGAAAAATTCCACTTGCCCCCCCCCAACCTTCCACACCTGCTCTAGGTGACTGTACTTGAACAGAGAGGTTGGATGAGTTGACCTCCATAGGTCCCTAGTCACCTCAACCATTATGTGATTCTGTGACATCTCTGACAGTCAGGACATGGATTTGCTTGCCTTTTGTACTCTGGGGCTGAGAATATTAGTCTGGGAAAATAGGGCTGTCTTTGTGCTCTCCCCAGGCAGGTTACACTCAGGGAATTTGAGAATACCTGTGACTGACAGGGTGCAAGTTGCAAGCTTTGCTCCTGTCTCATCCTCAAAGAGCCACAGAGGCACACAGGGACTTCACAAAACTGCTAAGTTCATGTAATGTGTTCATCTTGTCCAGGCCCCATGGACCAGGAGGGAGTTGCTGCCGCAGAAAGGATTAATTTGCCTTACGAGGATCAAGGATGTGATTTGCCTTATGAGGATCAAGGCATGTGATAAAGTTTCCCAAAGAAGGAATAGTGTAGGAATGGTGGAAGGAATTTTCTCCTTGTTCCATCATCTGTGGACTATAACCTGCTGGCACATTCTTTGCAGCACCAATAGGACTCAGATCTTTGAGTCCGTCCACACTGTGCCCTCCTTTCACATCTCTCTGCCTCACACTTCCATGACTCAGCCCCTCATTCACCCCTGGTTTGTGAGAGGGAGTGCTGATCAGCAGGATCTATAAACCTACTCTCATTCCACCTGGAAATGTGGGTCTACCCGGGTCTCTGATCTTTAAGGAGACTTGCTCCTTCCTGATCATTTATTTGTTTTAATACATAGATTTGCAAGGGGGCTATTTTTGTATCGTGATTGTCACCCTGTGACACAGGTCCAGCCAGAAACATGCCCATGCCCTCTGAGGTCACACAGGAGAAAGAAAGAAGCAGAGAGGACCACAGAGGCGATGCTCACTGTAACAAAAAATTTCAAAACTGCTGATTCATAGAAAGGATCACAGCTGTCCCGTGGGACTGCCTCTCCCCACACTGTGGAATTAGTCTGCGAAACTCAGTGCTTCTAGATTACATTGGGACCAGAACTTTGCAAGAGACAGAGACAAAAAAATCCTCTTTTTCTGCTTAATTAGGATAACCAGTTTCATAATAGATTATGTGCAACCTGATTTTTGAATAAGATACAAAACCTGATGGAATAAAGGTGGAGTCCAAATACAAGGATGGGGAGCAGATTATTGTTTATTTCTAGCATCTTGTATCTTTCTCCAAGATGACTACCGCTGTCTGTTTCCCTAGCTGGAATTAGGTAGGATTTGGTACTAAAGTTCTTAGGTGGGACTGGGGTTTGGTTGTTCCAGTGTCTACATAAAAGGAGCTGGTATTGTCAGTCAATCAGCCAGTTCAGTCATAAGTCTCTCAGTAGTTACTGCTAATCATTAACACTGTCAATAATCAAAGAACTAACGGGCTTGAGGACACTCTTCTGCCTTTTGAATAGCTTTCTGTAGCAGCATCATGCAGCTTCTGGTCAGATAAGGGTTTGAGTGGAGAAAGTGGGCATTGGAGCATTTTGCTTTGCCCTGTGAAATGTTGGGTGACTGACCCCCAAAACAAGCATCCAGCAGCTGTGTGGTTTGCCCTGGGATGAAAACTGCTCTAAAAGCAGTGTTGCCATCATTAGCACATTTGATAGGGAGACTATGCTGAGCAAGACATTCCACTCTCCTTGTGAGAGGTTTTACTGGTATCCTCCAGGAGGTTATGAGTGCTCCAGTCTGTTGGTCTTTTACTCCCTTCTGCATCCTGTGTTAATGGGAATTTTCAGGGACTCCACAACTTCAGAAAGATGCTCTGTTCTCTCCTTTATAGCGAATGAGATGATTTTTCCTTAATTCTTCCCAGTCAGTCTGTCTCATTCATCTTGGGGGTTCTGGATCTATTCCCTTGACAGCTTCTTGCCAGACTGCTGTTTCTAAGAATGCTCTGCCTTCCTTGGGGTGTAGTCTTTTATTCCAACCACTGCTAATCAGTGCATACATATCTGCAGAACGTGAAGTAGCTGCTCAATGCATTAACTCCTTGGTGACTGGGTAAGTATGGTGCTGGAACTCAACATTCTGCTCCTTAAAGAATATGAGACTGTGGGACTTCCTATTTTCTTCAGGGTGGTCTCTCTGCAAAGGAAGCGCTTTGCTAAAGACTAAAAGAAAACCTGATTTTAAGGAATTGCCTGAGGAATATAAATTCCCATAGGAAAGAGTAGAACAAAATTTCAGTCTCTAGTCTCAGCTAGTGAGTTATTTTGGGGAAAATTAATTGACTACATGAATAATCATATATAGCCCAATAGAATAAAAATAGGAATCCTGCACATGGCTATTCTTCGTTCTGCTTCATGGTTGTTTTTTTCTTTGTGCTTAACAGGAAAACTTGAGCAAATCTAACAGGAGTGGCAGAGCTTAGCTTCATCACTGAGTGCATTTTAAGAAATGTGATTCCCTTAATTCCCAGACAGGGGTGTATGGGGCTGCATTCTGTCCTCCATTTTCTGTAGAAACTATCCCATCCAAAATCCTAGGATATTGTCACAGTGCAGGAAAATCTTCAGCTATTTCATACTGGCATTGCTACATCAAGATTCTTTTATGGCTGTTGACGATAAGGGCCATGATGATTGGTAATCAGCGTCTGACTTGGTTTGCTAATTTAATTATTATGATGGCTTTTGGAAGTTGTCCTTAGGTCCCTTAGGTATTTCTGTGTGATCATGTTTTTCTCCCCAGTGCAATTGTATCCTTGTGCTTTTTCTTTTCCTCTTGCCTTTGGTTTTTTAAGTGATATAAAAGCTCCACTGCCAAGAAGAACAAGAAAGATGAGAATTATTCTCCCTATTCTATAATGTCTGCTAGCAATTCTTGTGTGTATCATATCTCTCAGGAAACCACACTGAAACTTCTATAATAGTTTAAGGAGAAAAATATGCTGAAATTAGTCTTTCGTTGTCTGTATTAGATCAGGAAATAGATGACCTAAAATTTACATTTTAGCGAGAACAAATCGGTGGCTTTTCAGATCCTAAAGAAAGAGATAATACAGAGAATAATAGGAAGAAAACATGTGAGCTACTTTTGTCATTCAGAGTGTGTGTGTTTATAAACAGAACCAACCAGATGATACTGTTCCATATTGATGTGTGACTCTGTTAAGGCAGAAACAGAAGGCTTTCTTTCAACAGGGGAAAAACAAGTAAAAATTCCACAAAACCTGATACTGTGTGGAGAAGAAATTTTCAGGATCCAGAGAGTTTGGGGCGATAATGTGTGGTGATTAGGCAGGATGAAATACTCCCAAAAGATATTGCAGGAGGTCCCATATAAGTGCATCTCAACAGCTTTGTGCAGTTGTTTACAATTGATTTTGTAGTGGTGTGTATGCAGGGAAAAGAATAAAAAGGTTGGGCCCTGGGGAAGGTGCTCTTGTATATATATTTATAAACACACAAATGCATACACACACATACGTACACTTGCTGACATGTGAATGGGCATGTTTATGAAAGAACGTTGGCCTTCTCAAACTGCCAAAAGAGAAGTTTGCCACCATAATTGATGGAAATTGAGTGTCTTGGGCCAGGGTTGATAAAAAGTGCCTAAAGAGCAAGTGAGAGCTGGATTTCAGAAGTGCCTGTGTGTGTAATACCAAAATTTTATTTGCCTACATAACTCGGCAATTTGAAAGAATGCTGGGTACCTACATTATTTGGACTGTAGAAAATAACCATATTTTCCCCTGTCCTGGAAAATCTGCCATTGAATTCTGGTGCAAGAGTGGTAGAGGAAGCTTTGCACTGTTAGTACCCATACTGGGATGTTTTGTTTGTGCTTAACAGAGAAAGTTGAGTGAATCTCACAGGAATGGCAGACAGCAGCTGGCCATGACTGATTGTTGTGGCTGGTCTTGCCAACTCTCTGTGTGAATTCAGGAAAGGATACTTCCCTGTTGGCTTTGGAGCTCAAGGGTGGCACGAAAATGATACTGCAAGAGCTCCAACCTCTGTGAGCTTTTAGTTCCTTATCACCCTACTCAAGGAACTTGCTGTTTCTGCCTGAGACTTGCAACTTTGGGAGGAGTAATCCTGTATATCTTGGCAACAGTGACGACTTCCCCCGAGGTCTCAGTTATACAAGATCCTGTTGCTTCACACACAGAGTTGTCTGTGCTTGTGGAACAGTGTCAGGACTTGAGTGGTCTGTGGACTGTGGTCACTAGATGGCAACATGATCACACACAGAGGCACGTTTCCTATTGCCTTCCTTGGAGGACCCACTCTCTTGTGGAAGGATCGAGGACCGGAAGATTGCATTCAACTTCCTTGACACCTCCAAGCTTTCTAAGATGGTAGTCAGTGAGTACAGTCTTACAGGAGATGTCCTGTGTCAGACACAGCATCTGAAATTACTTCATATTGCTGAATTCCCAGTGTCTTCAAAGGGTCCCATCATTTGACTTTAGGGAGTTATAGTGAAAAAACACCCAAGTAAATTTTATTTTTCCTGGTGGTTCTTAATACAATATTGTTAAAACATATTTTTCAACTTTCTAAGTGTGTGCATGTCTGTTTGCACAGGAGTGCATTTATACAACAATTTTTACCTTGTGCCTAGATATTTAGAAGACCAGCCCCTCTGCACATCAAGGATGCAAGTTTCCTTTTAGCCTGTGGATAGTGCTTTGCCAAATTCTAGCATAGCTCAGTGGAAAGGAGGTCAGCAACCCTGGCACATCTCATTTTTGCTTGCAGGTCTGCTTTTCTACCAGAGTTGGAGCATCCTGTTTGCTGGAAGAGCTGCAGTCTCAGGTTCTGCTAAGTGGACATTATGAGTTGGCAATGGCCATTGCTAATGGTGGAAGTACGTAATCCACAGACTGACACAAAACTGCCATCACAATTATGCCAGGGTTTCCACAACAGCTAACAATTTTCATCTGCATTAATCTTCTTCCTGTCCTTTTCCGAGCTATGGGGTCAGCATACTTAACAACTGCAATGTTCAGAGGTAATGAAATTAATACATTGAGGCTCTTGAGATAACTCATGTCTTTATACATGATTAGCATTATTTCTTTGGCTGAAGGCATTGGTGCCTCTGTTTTAAGATGTGCTAGGATATTTATCAAATTTTTGGAGGACCACATACCTTGTAAATACTCTTAGACATGTCTCCACTTTCCAAAATAATGATCAAGGGAACGAACATTCATTAGCTATGGTTTACAGTAAGTGGATCACAAAATATTGGCAGGGCCTAGACATAAATGTGCCAGCTGACTTGGAAACTTTTGGTGGCTGAAGCTTTCAGAGTGATTGAAATTAATGGGAAATGATTTCCAGGGGCAGGACTCCTGTCTGAGTCTGTTATCAGCTGTAGAAGCAGTATCTTGCAAAGGTGAATTAGTCACCAAGTACAGATAACTTCTCTGTGCCAATACCCTACCATCAATCTGAAGTATTTTGTAAAGAAAAATGTCATCCTCATTGTGCAATGAACACACTGTTTTCTCTCTGCTAAGCTGTTTCCCTGAGACTTTTCTGCAACTTCAGTGTCCACAAAAGGCAAATTTGTGTGCCTGACCTTCAGTGGGGAGTGTAGGTAAAAACAGTTACTGCTTTCAAACTTCAGCAGGTGTATTACTCCAGGTATGTGAGAAATCTTTCAAGCCAACATTTCCTGGTACACTGCCCTCAACTCAAGACATCATCTTCATGTGCAGCCTGACAGAAAGGCCCTTCACAGAGGACAGACCCCCAGCCGTTTCACTCACTCGCTTTCAGCAATGCATTTATCCTCAACTGACACTTCTGGCACAGCTACTGAGAAACACAAGGGAGCATGAAGAAACGTAAGGGTATGTAAGAATGCTGCATCTACCTTCCTCCTTCCAGGAGGATGTCTTACTTCTGTGTTGCTGCAATGGTGGATTCATTCAAAGACTGTAATTCTCTTGCTCTCCTGACCAGCGTCTTCTGTTTCACCTTAAAAATTGTTTCCTGTGCCAGCCGTTCTTTGGGAGGAAGAGCTACCACCTGTAATCCAGCTGCTATAGCTAGCAAATGTACTGTTATTGCCTGTTCAAGTTATTTGATCTTTTTTTCTTCTGACATCTTCACTCTGATCCACCTTATTTTTCACTCCAGTTAACAATAATAGGAATTAGTAATGGAGAAATGAGCTCTTTACCCCTCATACTTTCTTGTGCCTCCCAGGCACAATACGAACTTGGTAATTCAGTTGGAACCTTGTGCAGGAGGGCAGAGTTAAAACCTGATCCAGAAGTTCCTATTTTTATTTTACTTTATTTTTTAACATTTCATTATAGCCCCATATGAGTATATGCCTGATAGAAAGCGTAAATGCAGAGCCAGATTTTCCTTGGAGGGCTCTATTCTGCACAAGGTGTTAAACAGCTGCACAACCACAATATCTGCCTGGAGAAGTCCCACTGCAATAAATGGAATTACCTGGATTGTGCAAATAAGAGCAGATTCTAGCCCCAAGGCTACATGCAGTTATTTTGATTTTTATTGCTGGCCAACAGATGAATACTCTTTCCCACAACAGCCTGCCAATAAAATAGTGCTGTTATTATGATTCTGGTGTTTTCCTGTCTTAATTAATTGAAATTGTTATTAAAATTCAGTGGTCATCCAGACAATGCCAAAGTATTTGGAAAGACTTTTTACCTCATTTTAATTGTCAGCGCTGTCCAAGGTATATGCCGTAAATGGGAAAAAATCGGATACCTTTTGTTTAAATTTCAAACTGGGCAACTTTGCCTGATGCTCAAAATAATTTTTTTTAAAATCATGGCTATTTATTTATGTCACGTATGGGTCTCAGAATTCATCATGTGTGCTGGTGAGACCTTCTCTAAAAGGAAATAGTAACATGTCATCTATATTTGCTAATTAATCTCTTTTTAGTTGGATTCAAAGCCTGATGATTCTCAGCTGTAAGGAAGTCTCTGTGACACAAACTCAGTATTTCTGGGTGTTGCATTTATTAAAGGAAGTGCTCACTAGACACAAAGAATGACTGCAGGAGCTTTTCCAAAGTAACTTAAGGAAAAATCATCAGTATTTTCTGTATTTATTCAGAAGAACACAACTGAGCACGCAAAAACATTGCTTTTTGTTTTCCTCTTGTGGTATCAGGTACATGCAGTGTAATGTGTGAGGGAAGAATACATATATTTTAAAGCTGAATGTTCAAGGGATAGTTTAGATTGTGCTGATTTTGGTGATATGAAAGCAGAAGAGCATCCTGGCCTCAAATGGGCTTGTTTCAGAAATGTGAGCATGAAGAAAATTGGGCCAGTGGTTTCAGCTAACTTCTTAACCTGTACTTCAGTGTTTGCATGCTTAGGTGTCTTTCCATTAAAATAGCAGGGATGCTCCAAGGTAAGCTAAATTCAGAATGCTGGGGGCTTTGTACTTTTTGGTAAGTCTGCATTTCATGGATAATAAGCTTTCCTGAGGCTTTCATTTTTTTGGCTGTGAAGGTGATTCATCCAAAAGGGAGCCCAGCAAGTACTGTGTGAAAATCAGCTTCAGAGCTCATTGGCGTTGGGCACTTCAGACAAGCTTTTCTTGTGTGAGGAGCTGATCTGCTTATGGCCTACACAGCTGTTGCTGACTCCCTGTGCTAATGTAAGAAAGGCACAGGTTTGGTGCTGACAGGCAGCAGGGGTGATGCTGAAGCTGCTGCCTTGGTTTCCCTGACTGGGGACTTGACAATTTCTCTGTCTTTGCAGAGGCTATGCGGAGTTGTTCAGTATTTGTAAAGCCATGTGGGGAGGCACATTCCCACCCTCTATCAGGCAGAGGAGCATTATGAGGCTCTCAGTCAGCCTAGGAGTCCTATGCAATGTGAGGAGGCTGAGCTATAAAGAGATACTCAGTTGGAGTGGAATGGGAGAGCTGTGAGGGTTCTGGAGACTGGGCCCTGTGTTTGAGGTGCAGCAGGATCCTGAGGTTACCGGGCAGCAGAAGCTGTTCTCTGAAGGGTGAGCAAAATGTTGTTAATTCCACTGGTTGTGTGGGAGCTGATGGGGATGTGCTTGGTGGTGGACAGTGGGGGGGCTGAGGAAGACACAGTGGATTTTATACCCTCAGGTACTCCAGGTGAAGCTATAGAGATTCTTGGGTGGATGAAACTATTCACAGGATGTTGTCAGAGTTCTTTGAGTGGCTATCTGGACGTGGGGCAAACTGAGCAGAGACATGGGGCATGTTGGCTCCGGTGCAGGAGAGAGAATTGTTATGTATCTTTGAAGAGTAGCTTGATGCCAGAAGTGGTGGCATTGTTGTTAAACAGCTCTTGAGCAGTTAGCTGAAAGAGCTGGTGCCTCTAGGAGTGAGACCACAGGCACAGACAGCCTGGTCCTGCATCACTGGGGCTGGAAAGTCTGATTCTGACTGTACTGTACCTGATCTATGTCTATGTACTGTTGCTTTGCTTGAGCTATCAATGATTTCAGTAGCTGGCTTGGGATGGGTGTTGTTGCAAGGGTTAGGAGGCCTGATGGATCTGAGCCGAATCTGTGTGGTCAGTTTGCTTGCTGTGTGCTCCTTGGTGTATCTCTTATTTTTCATATTATCTGGAGTTTGCCATTGCAGGTTGTTTGTTAGGAGAGGTATCCCTGTCCTTTGTTACTCTTGTTATAAATTATACTGTTTATTGCAATATGTAACTGTAAAGATGTACAATTGCACAATCTGTCTTCCTACTTTAAAATAGTAACCCTCTACCATTAAGCTGCTTAGAGAAAAACAAACATTTCATGGAAGATCTTTCCTAAGAAAGCTCAGTTATTTCTAAGATGTGTGTTCTTTTAAAGCTGTCAAGAGCTAGGGTAATATTAAATACATACAAACAAATGTGTAGTCGATTTGATACTTGAGTGGCTGGTTGTATACTAAAGCAATGCTATGAAATATATGCGTGGAAAGGCAAATTGACTTTGACATGTTAAACATGTTGGATAAAAGCTTATCGGGGCTGTAGAGAGTTCTGGTAATAGCAGTGGGTAGCATTATGAATAATCAGTCCTGTTTCTAGATAGCAGCTTCATTGTTAGGCAGAATAAATGATTTTGCTCTGAAATATACTGTTGCTGCACTTTGCTTCATCTCTTTCTCTCTCTCATTGATTGAAAGCTCTAGTGAATTTTGCTTGATTCCCCCACATGCTAAAAATTTACAATGGTATGAAAGTTATGAGAGAACACTTTTACTTAAAGGAAAGGTCAAAATGATAAATGAATTAATTGACAGGCAGATGAAAATAAGTCTTCTGGTCATCTGAAAAAATGATCTGCTATAAATGCAGCTGTAGTGGCTTTTAGCAAATGCCAAACTAATGTGAAAAAATGCCTTTGGGCTAACTTGCAGCTCTACAAACACACAATGCAGGCTCCAGCACTTGACTTCCTCTTACCTGAAGGGTAGAATATCTTCTCTTCAGAACGAGGTTGCCAGAGTTTGCAGGCCTTCTAGATTTCATTGCAAATTTAGGCTCTTGTTCTTCAATCCCATAGGATCTTCTGTGAACACCTTCGAAGTCATACACACCTGTAGGAGACTCTAAAACCCTGGAGTGCTTTTGTGTCATCCACTTCTTCCACTGCCTGTTGGTGGCAGTCACATCCCTGGGGTCCCAGGCTCTGGTTGCTTGGGCAAGGAAGGAATTTCCCAGATATCATGACCAAGCCAGGAAAATCAGTTTATCTTGCCTCTGTAACATGTCCCAGCCTGTAACAGGAGTTGGGGTGACTGAAGTCCATAGTCCATAGTCTTGGAAATGGCAAAGCTGGAACAGCCTCAGGGAAGAATGTTGGCGGATGGTGGGTAGGCAGGAAGGGGATTTATACTGGTGCCATTCCTGCTGCTGGAGTTTTTTTAGAAGTAATTTTGCAGAACCTTTCTACTTCTGCCTTTCTTTCTGGAGAGAGTATCCCAGTCTTAATGATCTATATGATACTGGGATACTGTCTCTACTACAGTTCTTTGCATTCTTTGGATAATCCTTGGAGGTTTTTTTAACTCTTTGGACAGAAAGAGTTGAGAAAACTGTCTCTGTTCCAGCTGAGAAGAAGATAGAAATTTCCTAATCCTTTCCATTGCAAGTCTTTCTTTTTTTCTGTCCACCAAATTTCAAATATTTCCTGGTTCTCGGTTTTTCTGCCTGTTCTCATGTCTGTTTTCTACTGTCTGCAAAGTCTGGCTTGTTTTTAGTTCTCTTTTCCTTATTGTTTGAAAACAAGACTGGACACAACCAAAATTCCCCCTGGCATCCCCTGAGACACATCCTCCCTGCTCTGTGCCTGTAATCCTTTGTTTATGGTATTTCAGCCAATTCTCGATTAAGGATCATGTGACAGTGTTTATATTCAAACTGAATGCAATTAATAAGTGTCAAGGCATCATGAAATGCTGTGTGAGTTGTGTGCTAAAAGACAAATGTTCTATATCTAGGCCTTCCCCTTCAGGCACTAATTAGATAATATATGTTTGAAAGGGTTGAGGCTGTCAGTCAAGCCATAGATCTGTAAATCCATGTTGAAATTCATATGGCAACACTCATCAAAACACTTAAACGTATGCTTAAGTTTCTTCTGTGTTCAATCAAGTACATAAGCATGTGCTTAAGATTTGGGTCTCCAGGCAGACCCATAGAGATTGATGAGGGAAATGTTTCTCATCTCTATGCACCAGATCTCCATCTCGCTACCAGGAAAACTGAAGCCTTCATTTACCAAGAGCAGTCATTCTGAAACTGACACTTCAGTAGATGTTTAGTGCACTTACTTTAAAGTACTGAGATTTTTAAAATAGTGCTTAGGAATGTAGTATCTTTTCTGTCTTCTAGATATAGTTAAGGTCCTTTAGGGCAAGCAATAGAACTCATCAACAAAACCTTATCAGTGCCTCTGTTTCACGTCCAGGAGTATTTGTGACAGTCTTTTCCATTGGCCCCTTAATAGTTCATCTTGAAGTCAGGGTGGTCTTTATTAAGTTTTAGTACATGGCCTTTTCAATCCCCTGAGCTGGAAAATGGGAAGCCCTAAGACATAGCATGGCCTGTGTCACTCAGACTTCTGACTCTGCAAATTTATAGAGGACTTCTCAATTCCCAGAAGAATTTGGGCATTTACCTGGGAGCAAAGTGTCAAAGGGCCTTTGGGTATTGCCTGTATGACAAGGAAAGGGCAGCCTTGTGGCACCTAAGAGCAAACCTATCTCTTGTAGGGGTAGTTAGGCTTCCTGATGCTCCTGGCTGGTTTAGATAGGCAGTCTCTGACACAGCTGTGTAGATGGTGGGCAGTTTGGTAAGGGTGCCCAGCTCTTTTGCAGATGCTGCCCTTTCATTGCTCCCAGAACAATGTCTTCCTGGATGTAACTGCCACCATCTCACATATATGTTTTTTGGGGTTTTTTTTTTTTTTTTTTTGGACCTGAAACCTCTTTTTCTTCAAAAAACTGCAGGCTATAAACAACCAACATTTTTCTGGAAGGGTAAGAAGTGCAATAGATTCAAACAGGTAGAGATAAATTTAGCTGTTCTAGAGGACAGAAATAGAAACCAGAGCCTGACTGGGACAAAGACTAAGGTTTCCCACAGAGCCAACGAATCACAGCTCTTGAAGAAAATGAAACTCTGAGTCCTGAGCAGTTCTGGGAAGTGGTATTAAGAATACCAGTTTGAACATGGTGACTGACATCTGGAACAGCTGTAATTCTATAAGCTAAGCTTATAAAATTATAACACAACCACTCTGAAATCTTACTGCCTGTTCTGCCAAGACTCACATGTGTCTCTAAAAAGCAGAATTAATACATTTAAAGGCAATGGCCACTTCTTGGCCTGCCAACACATCCTCGGCTACTGTTAGAATGAAGGCATAGGAATTTGCTTCTGCTTTCCAGTAGTTAGTGTTTCTGCCAAAGGATATTGGGCACCAAAAATGTGTAATGGCTAGAATTGAAAGCAAGTTTCAGATCTTCTTGCTAGTCCTTTCTAGGGACTGTCCATACTACCCCAAGGTGCTGGCATTTTAGTCCTGAAAAAATGAATGGTTTAAAGTCTGAGGGAGAGCATGTTTGCATCCTCCAGAAGTCCTTTACTAAAAACTACAAGAGGAAACTGCATTCATGTTATACAGTACTATGCTGTGACCAAGTCAGATTCAAAGTGCTGCCCAAGAGTTCAAGAAGCCATCAAGTGAGTCCAAAATGTAATTATGAAACAAGAAGACAAAATCCATAGCCAGGGTTTCAGAATGTGATGACAGGGAGGGCTGAGTTAGATTTGAGTGACCTCTAACACAAATTTGGGGTAAGTCAATGGTGACTGGTGGTGTAAAACCTAGTGGGTGATTCCACTTTTTGGTTTCTTGCCTGGCTGTTGTATACTGCTATGAGGAAGCGGAGTTTGACCCAAGGTATATTTTAGTCAAAATAAGCTTTTCTGAGAGCTCTGAGCAAGTCCTCAGGGGCATGCTTAGATTTGTGGTGTCTGCTAGTGCCCCAGCACGCTCAGAAGAGATGTTGTTTTGTTCAGTTGAGTGCTGTTAGCAACAGGGCTGGAGGGCAAACTACCAAAACCCTTATGGCTGGGAAATAGGCAGTCAACTGGCAAAGGCTTATGAATACGTGCGATTTTTAGCATTGGTTGAATCTGCTCTGTTTGGAGGCAGGCCTGTCTCATGTGATGGTGAGTAACCCAGTACAGTTTTCCTGGTAAGTGGCGACTCAATGCCAGCATTATGAATAATCCAGGGCAAAGCAAGGTCAGGTGTTCAGGTAACACAGGTGTTCTTAAATAATCCATGGACCATAAGTAGCTTTTGTGATTTCTCACCTTCTTCCCCTCCCCCTTATTTTTCTGTTGTGTTCATACAAGATCTCTCAGCTTCCAGGCGTATATCCTGGAAACTGAAAGAAGTCTTTTTTATCATGCACAAGTGGACTGTCAAAATGGATCAGCAAATTGTGTTCTCATAATCCTTACTCATACAGACATACATATTTCACAGCTTTTTGTTCCTGAGTGTTTGTAGGCAGGCTAACAGAAGATACTTTAACTAGTAAGCAACACTTAGGCTGTTTTATTTTCAACTTAGTATCTAGATCCGTACATCCTCCACAAAGAAGAGGTCACATGCAGGGAATCCCAGCCAAATGTCATCATTCCTGAAGTAACCTTGTTGCAACAAGTTGTGTCTTACTTAATCTATTCCATTGAGCCAACTCTTTTGTTCTGAGGAGATGGCATGTTCTTGCACTCAGTTGTTGACCTGGCTAACTTTTATCACATAGTTTATCTTGAGATTTTCTAATGAACACTATTCAAATAAATTGAACTCAACTAACTGTCAAGATAAATGAAAATAACTATGCTAATAAACTCATGGGGAAGGTGAGGTGATCATTCTGAGGCCTGACTAAAATTCTCTCTGCACTGAGTTGCTGAATTGAAGTTTTGAGGATGTCATCACATCTGAAAGGAGGGAAAAAACGTTGACATAATGCCTGACAGGAGGCATGTTGGAGGCCACCATTCTGTCAAAAACACACTGGAAAAATCATGTGTTCAGGGCCTAAACTTGATCTGAAAAGGTGGACTGACTGCTGAGGTGATGCATGCAAAGAAGAAACCCTTATTCTGTGTCCCCCACACCAAATTTCAAGATCAATTTTTAGAGGGTTTTATGTTTTCCTACTGCAAAACCTCTGCTCCGTGGTGGTTTGTCTTGGTCTCCTGAGCCCTCTCATGTCTTCACATTCTTCTCTCAACATGTATTTGGCTAATTCCGTCATTAAGCAAAAATCAGGGTTTGGGCAAAGTGAAAGACTGTAAAGTCATCTGTGGGAATGTGGGCTGAAATGAGCCAGAGAGATGCTTCTACTGCTTTCTTGCTTGTTTTCAGTGTGCTCAGCCTTTACAGAGTCTATAAGACCCAAAAGAAGTTACTGAGTTCTGAGAAGGAAATGTTGATTTGGGTTGAATTGCAATGGGAAATGGAGCTGCTGTACAGCAGAGGAGCTGGGGCAGAAAGAGAGGTTGCATCTTGATTTGAACAAATTCTTGAAATCCAAAATTTGTGGAACTTTTCTATTCCATAGGTGCTTTCTCTTCCTTTTCATCTTCTTCGCCTTCCTCCGTCCCTTACTTTTGTGCTATCTCATGAGTCAGAGTGGGTGTATCACATGTAATTAGTCTACATTGCTGTTCATGTTGGGACAGCTACCTTGCACAACTGTCTTTCATCAAGAAAAATCTGCCAACTGAACGACCTGCAGCACATTGCTGGGTGACCTATTCCACTTCAGAGACTGATGTGCAGTTTGATGCTTGTTGAATTTGGAAGTGTGACCACTGTAATTAGCAGGAAGTCTCTGGATCTGGATACAGCACATTAAATGCAGTTTGGCCCTTGGAAAAATCTGACCTTGCTAAATGAGATGGGTGGGGTGCAGAGATGAGATGGGCAGGAGAAGATGTGAGAGAGATGCATTTAATGCCACAGTCCTTGTCATGGGCTAAGGCTGGACATGCTTTTTTCAGAGGCTGCAAAAAGAATTGCTTGCAGCTATGTGACAAAGAAAGGTATGAGTTAAAACAGATTGACTTTCTTCCTCCAGCACACATGTGCTCCTTAAATACCAGGGGAGTACAAAGGGAGCAAGTCTTTAAAGAAAGATTTGTTCTATAGACTGCAAAGATGTGCGATTACTAGCAGTCGTACAATTTATGGCAGGCAAATGTGCACGTGGGGCTTTTATGATGTGCAAGTAAAGCAAAAAGATAGAGGGAAGGAAAAGGCATACTCTCCAAATGCCCGTCTTTTCTATCAACAAATGTTGCCTTAGAGGCAAAAGCTTGGGTGTTTCTTTTTCCCTTGGTGTTCTGTGTGCTTGTATTAGTCACACCCATTTATTTTTGGCATAATTCATGCACTATTTGAAACTTGGCAAGAGTAGGGATGTTATGGCCAACAGTCAGTCTTGCTTCAGGAGTTTCTATGAATATGAATGCCTGAAGTTCACATAAGCTTACTCTGTTGCTATAGCAACAGATTTGTTGTGAAATCCTTGTATTTTAAAGGCTAGATTCTGTAAATTAACTTCATCTCCATAGGATGTGTAATGCTAGTGATTTGTACATGTATTGTTTTCAGTGAAGTTGTAAATATTAAGGGAATGGGTGAATTCAAGGATTTAATGAAATTAGATTTAATCACAAACAATTCCAGCATTTAAGATCAAAGTAAACTAGTTTTGTGTGCCATCCAGAGAGGGGCTGAGTGCCCCCAGCTCAAGCAGAGTTCAGAAAGAGTTGAAGGTGCTGAATAACATAGCTCAAGGTCCTGCAGAATGGTGTCTTACATATAAATAGTGCAGCTCCTGCCGAGCCTCCGACACCTACAGGGATGTGATCAGTTTTAAAACAACACGATAGGAAGTGTCTCATAGAAGCAGAAGACTAAAAACCTGCTGAACATTTTTTTTTTTAAAGGAGAGTATTAAAATATGCTTTAGTTTTTCTGCTTGCTCAGGGATGTTTGAGTCTCAGTTGACAATGAGCCCTGTCCAGGCAAACCCCTGCACTGAAGTCCATATGTTCTGTGTGGAAACAAGGGTCATTGCAGGTTCAGGGTCTTACTGCGTCTTCATGAAGGGCCATCAAATACACATAATAAACTAACTTGGGAGTGAAGAGGAAGTAGGAGCTTTTTTTTTTTTTTCTTCTTGCTGTTTTCTTTCAGTGGACTAATCATGGTGTAATGCGTACTGTAATGTAACTGTAGTAAGTTCACAACCCCAACACCCGCCCCCTCCCCCCATACCTCCCTTCTCCCACAAATGGGCTTTCCAGAGAGGTGGGATCCTTTTTAAAGAGATAGTGGAGCCCAGTTTTCAGTTTGTAAGTCCTTAAGCCTCCCAGTGTTTGCAATTGTTGAAGTAAATGGAACCCCACACAGTGCGTAAAGGTAAACTTGTGTTTGAGCTTTTACAGGATCCAGGTCCAGAAATTACTTACACCAAGCATCTAAAAAGGGAAATGAATGCCAAATTAATGGCTTTCTTGCTCTTTGACTTGAGTGCCTTTGATATTTCAAGGGCTTAGAGGTTTATGGGATGCTGGGTCATTCCCATTCTGCTAGCGGGAGTGTACCATAGAAGGGGCAAGACTCTGCAGGCCAAATGACCTTTTAGCAGTAGCTTAAGGGGATAGCTCTCTTCATGGAAATGAGCTAACTGGCAAAATAGTACTTTTATACAATGCTGGTTTTGGTTAGACCAATACATAAAAGGATCTGAAACACAAAACTCTGATTTTGTGGTTGCAGTCTTTAAAGATTTAAAATGACCAAAATAATTTTAAGATTTGTTTCATCTTTACTTAAAAACGGCTCCCCCAATTCATGTCACGTTTCACTTTTTATGCTGATTTTGCAGCATAGATAAAGGATAAAGTAAAGTTGTGAGATTTTGGAGTAGGAAACAGAGTGCTGGTGGCAAGAGGATAGGCTTAAGAGTCTCTGAAAACTTTTTTTCTTTTTTGAAATACATCTTTGCTGAAGGTTGTGCAATAACTATGTACAATAAGCAATGTGCAGTCTTGCCAAAGCAATTATCTGATTTCCCTTTTAGAGTACTAAACAAACCTATTGGCAAATTCAACAGCAGCCCAAATTACCAATGACATTTTTTCAATGACAAGATGGTGGATTGGAATAATTTGTCATTTGTAAGGCTTGCAGCTTTTCTTACAATAAAGGATGGATATGCATTTTTAGGATAATCAGAAGCTTTCTAAGAACAAGATGGGCACCTGATAATTAAAGAAATATAGGAATGAAGCAAAGTATGTACAATTCTTAATTTATACAAAGAAAGATCCCTGAGCAATTTCACAGGGCACATTTGGAGTTAGAAAGGGAAATTGCAGATGAATTCTGATGGTTTTTGCACTGGTGGTTTTTCTCGTCAGCTCTGAGATCAGTAAATATGTATGTTGGTACTGCAGTGCTCCAGTGTAGTGCAGAGTTCAGAGCAGGCCTTAGGTACACACAGCCTGCTGGACTCACACTGGGACTCACTTCCCTTCTGTCCATTCCCCCCATGTGGTTAAGCTGTGACCCATCACCTGACACAGTTATACTTTCTGGGCTGGGTAAGTATCAGGCTCACTTCTCACCTGGCCCCTGCCTGTGAGGACTGTGCTACTGTACTAGGTCCATACTGCTTTGTTACATCTTCCCCATGGGAAAAAATCATAGAATTATAGAATAATAATAATGGAATGGTTAGGTTTGGAAGGGACCTTAAAGATCATCTCATTCCAGCCCCACTGCCATGGACAGGGACACCTTCCACCAGACCAGGTTGCTCAGAGCTCCATCCAGCCTGGTCTTGAACATGTCCAGGGAGGGGTAATCCAGAACTTCTTTGGGCAACTTATTCCAGTACCTCACCGCCCTCATAGTAAAGAATTTCTTCCTAATATCTAAACCTACTCTCAGTTTGATGCCATTTTGCCTTGTTCTGTCACTACATGCTTTTTAAAATATTTTCTCTCCATTTTTCTTGTAGACTCCCTTCAGATATTGGAAAGCCACACTTAGGTCACTCCAAAACCTTCTCTTTTCTAGGCAGTACAATCCCGATCCCAATCTCAATCACAATCCCAATCCTAATTCTCCCAACCTTTCCTTGTAGGAGAGGTGCTCCACCCTTATCACATTGATGATTTGCTCTGGACTGGTTCCAATAGGTCAATATCCTTCCTGTGCTGGGGACCTCTGAGCTCGAAGCAGCACTGCGGGTGGGGTCTCACGAGAGTGAAGCAGAGCAGCAGAATCCCCTCCCTCACCTGCTGCCCACAGTGCCTTGGATGCAGCCCAGGGCACATTTGGCTTTCTGGGCTGCCAGTGCACATGGCTGGGGCATGTCCAGCCTCTCATTCATCAGGATCCCCAAGTCCTTCTCCTCAAGGCTGCTTTCCAGCTGTCTATCCCCCAGCCTGGATTGGTACCAGGGGTTGCCCTGACCCAGGTGCAGCACCTTGCATGGGTCTTATTGAATCTCATGAGATTCCAGCGGGCCCGATGCTCGAGCTTGTTCAGGTCCCTATGACCCTCAGCTTGCAGATTTGCTGAGGGTGTCCTTGATCCCTTCGTCCATGCCATTAATGAAGATATTAAATCACATTGGTCCCAACATGGACCCCTGAGGGACATCACTTGTCACCAGTGTCCATCAGGACTCTGAGCTGTTTTCCACTACCCTCTGGATGCAATCATCCAGCCACTTGCTTATCCATCTAACAGTCCACTCATCAAATCCATCTCTCTCCATTTTAGAGAAAAGGATGCTGGGGGAGACCATGTCAAAGGCTTTACAGAAGTCCAGATAAATGACATCTGTAACCATTCCTTTGTCCACTGATGTAGTCAATTCATTATAGAAGTCTCTGTGTTGGTCAGGCAAGACTTGACCTTGGTGAAGCCGTGCTGGCTGTTCTGAATCACTTCCCTGTTCTCCATGTGCCTTAGCAGAGATTCTCAGAGGATCTATTCCATGATCTTCCCAGGCACAGGGGTGAAGCTGACAGGTTGGTAACTCCCAGGGTCCTCCTGTCTACCCTTTTTAAAGATAGGTACAATTTTCCCCTTTTCTGGTCACCAGGGATTTCACCTGTCTGCCACGGCTTTTCAAATGTCATGGAGAGTGGCTTGGCAACTACACCAGTCAATTCCTTCAGGACTCAGGAGCACATCTCATCGGGTTCCACAGATCCAATGATGTTTCCCTCCTTTTCTGTTTATGTTCAGTGAATCTGCACAGGAGACAATTCCCAGACAGAAACATCCCAGACAGTGCCAGAAAGATGGACAAAATGAGAGGATTTCAGCATTGCTCTTTCTAAGTGTTGTCCAGTTGCTGTGTTCTTAGTGCACAAACAAAACTGGAGCTTAAGAGGAGAGGTCTTATACAAGCCTGTCTTTAGTCTGCCTGGGGTTTAGCTACCTGCCTCTGGCTGCAGGAAGAAGGCAGTTTCTGAAACTTGGAGAGGCATTCCAAGGCATCCTTTGCAGTGCTTACTGCTTGTGAGGGCTGGCTGAGAGCTCTTCCTCACTGTGCATCCAGAGCAGGAGCATTTGCTTCTCTGAGTGAGTACCAGAGAGGATTAGCAGTTGAGCCCTTTGCTGGGACAGACTGTTCCACATTATGTTGTGTTTGTTAGATTTTCACAAAGGTGGAGAAACTGTGGGCTTTCCAAGGTGGGGATAATGGCCTTCCCTTGAAATGTCTTGCTGGGCAGCCTGACCACCCTCCCTCAAAGATGGCAAATGAGACTTCTGTCTCCCTTAAAGGAAACAAACACAATGAGGCTTCAGTACAGTGACAAATTACTATCAGGATCAGGAGGCAGGCAATACTCTGCATGTTATAATGTGGTGTAAGTAGCTCCACTGGCTCCTATCTCTGGCTTATTTTGACATTTTCTGGCAAAGCAACAGTGTGTTGCTCCTCCTTCTTCCCCTTTCCCATTATTTGTTTTGTATGTTTAATTGGCAAATTGGAGCAAGTGTGGAAGCTTGGATGGTTGTTTTGCCCAGAGCTTGGCTTTTTAACAAACAGCTGGCCCCAGCTCCAGATCCAGATAGTTTGTTCTGGACACTTGAAGGAAATGCATACTTTGCAAGTGGTCCACTGAATGTCACTATGATCCTCTGCAGAAATTCAGCTCTAATGAGGTTTGTCTGGCTGCAAGCAACATGAACAGAAAGCAGTTTGAAATTTTTTTATTTTTTTATTTTTTCCTTTCCAGTTTGGGATGCTGAGCTCATCTCTTATTCCAACTTAGTTTCTTAAGCACAGGGGTGCTCACTCCTTTGGATGACCAGGGAAGTAATATCCATTCAAAGGGCTTGTTAGATTTAGCTTGCTGGTTTCTTTTTATTTTGGGACAGAGAAAGTGACTCCATAGGAAGTGGAATCACCATAGGGCTGTAGTACTAGGGAAAGTACTGCTGGCTCACCTGTTTTAGGAGATGCTATGTCTGTAAAGAATAGTATTATACAGGACTTGCTGTCACTGGACTTCTGGTATTAACCCTCACTATACATAATTTTCCTCTGAGAGAGGGCTGAAAAGGCCTCACTAAGGTTTGCAAAAACAAAGAAGCTGGACAGTAAGAGGTACTGCATTCCCCTTGTGCTGCTGTCTGACTCACTGAGCAAGATGAAGCAGAGTACAAGGGGTAACTGAAAAGAAGTGATCAAGAGCAAATGGACTGCGAACACAATGCCCGTAATTAGTGAGACAAGTTGTTTTTTCTTTTCACATGGCTGTTATTGCTAATGAGATGAGTTATTTTCTCCACTTCTTGAACTGCAAGTTTTAAGGGGCAATAGAAGCAGCTAAAAAGTACTAATCAGTGAGCAAAGGGAGAGAGCTGTTGTTGCTCTTAGGTGGTAAAATCTTCTTTTCTTTCTGCTTTCAGACTTCCTGAATTGAATTCTGGGCTGATAGTGCTGGGACAGAAGAAGTGTGCTGGGAAACGGAGTCAACAACTGGAGAAGCATAGCCAAGGGTCAGCTCCCCATATGTGGTCTCTAAACACTGCAAGGACCTGGCTGCAAGAGTTGTGGAGTGAGGTGTGTCACCTGTGCAAATTCCACATAAAGCTGTTGAGGCTCCCAGTTAAGAAATGTGCCATCCCAGGTGTCCCTTAGCAAGGTACGTAGTTGTGCTGCTTGAAGGAGTGTCCTCTCTCAGATTCCCAACAGTTTGATACCTGTGGGCACAATGATAGGGGTCTAACTCCTTTCCTCACCATGTGCTGCCTGAAGTGTATGTGTGGTCACTGCCTGAACTGGTGTAAGTCCAAGCAAGCCCACTTAGATTTAGTCTTCACTGTTCAGTTAAGCAATTGTCAACAAGCTCACCCCTTCTAGCTAGGGTTATTTTTTACTAGGGCTTGCTGTTGGGTTATTTAGCCTGACTTGTTTAGAGCAGAACTTAACTGTTATATGACCTACCCACTCTTACTGTCTTCTCTCAGAGGTAGAAGGGTGTGCAGTAACTGAATTTGGTCTTCTGTGATCAGAAGAGGTTATATGAAAGCAGTAGCAGCTATACCCATTTTTCCTCTATAAAAATGTCAGCATTAAGGGTGTGTGTAGGTTTTACTTTTGTTAGTTTATGAAATAAATGCCACATCTAAAGTAATTAAATCAAGACAAAGGGTATCAAACAGGTTTGGGTATACTACATTTGATCATGTTGCCTGACCTGTGGTAAATATGCATGTTCAAGCGCTCAGTCCCTGAGCTGTACCTGGAACATAGTTAATTTCTGTTGCTGATAGTGAATCTAATTCAGATGAGTTGAAGTCCTCAGACTCCACATCTGTGTGTAATTACCATAGCCAAGCTGATGCTCAAGGTTTTGAAAGTGTGTCTGATGTCCGAGACTCCTCATCATACAAAAATTGGGATAAATCTGTGGCAGGCAAGCTGTCTTTTTGCTGTGCTTAATAGCGAACATTAAGTCCTGTCCTAATGGATACTGGTTGGTATCATTGGAGCATGGAGACAGCACACTACATCCCTTTGGAATTCTGGTTGTTGTTCTCCTGGAAGCGTGGAGAGCCATGGCCATAAAAACCATCTAGTCCCTGGTGCAGTTTGCAGAGCAAGGGTGTGCTTCTCATCTTTGTGGAACATTTCACTGTGCAAGGAGATGAATCCTGGTGACAACTCTCCCTCAGCCTATCCAATAATGCAGAAACCTGTTGCTAATCTAGAAGGACTGCTGGAAGAGTTTCTCTCGTGATTTCAAATTTCCTATTTGCCCAAGAGCAGAGTCCCTTCAAATTCTTCACTGGTGAAATCTAAGCCACAGTATGAGCAGGGAACTTTATCACTTGGAAATATAATGCGGGAGAAATCCATCTTGACCAGGTAATGAGTAGCCTGTGCTGTCAGGTTCTGCACACAACTTTACAAAATAGCACTTAAAATTCTTTACAACCTCAAGAAACCTTTACAAGCATCAACTAAACCTTTAAGTGCCCCCTTCTGTTGTGAGATACTAAAGTAGGTGGTATTATTCTACACATAAAACTAGGAAGATGACCTTCATGTAGTTAAATGGGTTAACTCCGGGCCACCCAATGCAGATACAAACCTTGATTCCTGCCTCTGTGTTTAACCACACCCTTAAAACTGGTATTTCAGCCTGCAGCTTGAAGCATGTCAGGGCTGCAGGTGAGAGACCATGGCTGCAGGGAACGTCAAAGCTCTGCAGGGGCCAGTTTGTAATAAAAAAACAGTCACAGTCCCATTAAACACCATCATGTCCTGGTTAGACCACTGGAAGCAAAGGTCTTCAGCCAAGCCTGTGTCCCTGATTTGAAGAAGTAAAAGCCTACAGTATCCTGCTATATAATAAGCCTCCAGCTGGACTCTAATTAGGCAAATGCTATTACATATCAGCCCAGAAATTTGGGCTCAGTGTGGATTCAGTTCTTTTCCCACAGAAGCCGGATGAAGTGACATCTCTGGTTTCAGGTTGGCTCTGTCTACGTCTTTTGGGGCTGAATCACAATTTCAGTCATTAGAAAACCCCTTTTTGACTGAAATGTTTCAGTGACACCATTTCTTCCTGTAATCAGTGTAAAATATAAGAGAAAAAAACCAACTTCAGCTCCTGATTAATTTTTTTGCCCCCCAGAGAATGGAGGAATCTGGGCACATCAGCTGTCTGGCCTGGAAGCAACTGGCAGTTTTTCAAATACACGGACGTCTTTCCAGTTTTCGAAGAAGCTGTGTGTGGGTTGGAAAGAGAGCAGACTGCCTCCGACTGATAGATGAGCTTCGGAAATTCTGCCCTTGTTTTTAGATACTTTCAAATATTTTGAGAACAATACTAAAATAAATGACTGACAAAACGATGATTACTCTTTTCAATATTTCCATGGTAGCACAATAAGGACAGCACATGAAGAAAGACCTGAAAGTTACATTATCATTATAGGAGCAGCAAAAGTGTCAACATTGATTTAAGAACAAAGTCACACAGACGATTTTATTTGTTCCTGATCCTCCTCTGTGATACTTCAGTCTGTTTACACAGTGTTACCCAGACTGACATTTCCTATGTCTGTCCAAATTAGTTTAATTTAAAATTGCAATGCATATTGAAGACAGAGAGTTACAGCTCATGTGCAGTAATCTTCCAGAAATTCACCATTGCTACTGATTAACTTTTATTAACACCACTAACTTCTGAATTCAGATAGAATGTTATTTCAGATCACATTAAACTGACGATGAGTGCAACATTTCTATTGTTTGGAGCTGACACAGATCCAGTGGAAAAATTATTCCCTGAGAGGTACAGATGGATTTTTCAGCAAATCAGAACACAAAATGCATTTGTTTTAGACTCAGTATTCTAGACCAAGAAAATACCCTGAACTGTGTCACATTGTCTTTTAAAAAGGTATGTTTCCAAAATCAGGGGGGAAAAGTATTCTGGTTAATAAATAAATCCTTTCAGCTTCAAAGAGTCCACTGTGGTAAGGATGAATGAAAACACAGAGTTTAGGAATATGAGGAAAGTGGTTTAAGTAACAAGACTGAATAGCAAAGCCCATCAAAGCCATTTAGGCATAAACCAACAGATTTAAAAAAGTGAGAGTTGAAGATTATTTAGCATGGTGTGGAGGCTTTGCAGAACCCATTTCAAATGAGGATGGAACAAAAGAATGAGCAATTGCAGCTTTAGGGGAGATTTATTTAAGTGGAAGGGAAAACACTTGCTCTCTGATACCAATTAACCAACAAGAGGACAGCGTCACAAGCCCCCGATATTAAAAATGTAAATCCCAAGCCCAAGGGTGCCTGAAATGCAGGTCATACAATTTGAGGAGAGAATGCATAAAGAGATAACGAGACTTGCATTCAGACCACATCGGCTGCCTGATTATCTCCTTGCCTTCTGCCTATTCTGCTGGCTTACAATAGGAGAGTGTCGGGAGAGAGGCGCAGGAGGCTCCATGGATGAACAGCATCACCTTGGAAAGTGGGCTGAAGTTGATCAACTGCGTGTCACAAAGGTTAGGAAAACAGAAGATCAAAACCTGATATGGTACTAGGAGGCAAACAGGTGAGGGAGAAGCAACGTAAAGGAACTGTGACACAGTTTTTGCACGCCACGACCCTGGGGCTTTGTGTGGGGCTTTAAATCAGTGGTTCCCAGCAGAGGGCATGACAGGAGTCTTTTGGATGCATTTGCTTACTCTCGCAAGGGGTCATGAACTCAGCTGAGACCATGACATGCAGAAACAGAGTTTCAGGGTGTCACGAGCAGCATGGGAATCCTGCTGCAGATGTGCAGTTTGCAACTCAAAGGACAGCATGAGCCAGATGGAGCACAAGGATTCTGGCTGGGAAACTTTGGACCAGCTGCTTGACAGGTTCAAGGGGGCTATGGACTCAAGTGGGACGGCTAGAAACTAAGTATCTTTATTAGTACTGATGCAATTAAGGGCCCAAGTTGTCCCCTGAGGATCTGCCTGAACTGAAAACCTGGATCTGGAATCTCACAGGCCTTAGGATTGATTCCAAGAGTCAGAATGGGCTATTTTGATAATACCAACTCATTTTCATGCTGTCAGGGCAAGAGGTGAGTGCTGATAGTAGATCAATTGAGTTTCTAGCACTAGGAGAATTGTATCCTTATTGCTCCAGGTCACCTGGGTTTAGTATTAAAGGTAAAAGGCTTTAAATGTACTTTCCATTGTTGATAGTAACAATCAGATGGTAGAGGAGAAGGGACAATATTGCAAACTCCAGAATATGGCCTCAAACACAAGACTCTACTGCTATAAAAGAACCCTGGATCATGGAAATGCTATTTTTAATGATTGTAGGTGTTTCTTTATTATATTAAGTAGACATGTTGCCACAAGATGCGGCTGCCTTTGATTTATGGTAAAGAGATTGTGTTAGGAATTAAATGAAAACTTGGAGGAAAATGAATCTAAATAAGAATAATTGAAGAGATTCATGGTTCATTTGCGCTTATATTCATCATAGCTATTGTCTGAAGAAATACACTTATTTAAAGTCAAATGACAGATTATAATTTACTAACTTTGTATTCATGACATCACTGTATTGTCTATTCCATAATCAGAAATGTTAAGCCTGAGCAGTTATTTTCGCAAAATACTATTATAGAGTTATAAATGTCATTAAAAAATAGACTGAGGTAGTGCCTTGTAACTTCAATCTGTGGATTAAGAAAATTACATGGAATAAAAGTGCTATTTAAAACCAAAGTCTTGGCACTATCTTTTCCATTACTGTTATGCAGTAAATAATTTATTTTGCACCTATTTTCCACGTGCTTTAGAGTATAATCTGTAATTTCTATTTTTTTCTTAACATTTTAAAAGTCTTCTTCTCTAGTTTTGGAGGAATATCATCCAAAGGCCATTGGGAAATGTTAGAAGTGGATTTACAGTGCTGCTGGGCAATCTGAAGTTTGTAAAAGCAGAAGCTGTAGTGGAAGAGGAAGAAGATACTTAGTATCAGAAAGCCTGACTGTGTAAAAAAAAAAAAAAAAAAAAAAAGGATATTTTTGCAGAGCCCATAGCCATCTGATTTCTAGGAGCATCATTTTTGCTGCGCTTGGACTTTGAGCAGATTTTATTCTGTATTCTAGGATACCATGTAAAAGCTCACCAGAACTAAGATCTCTGGTGTGTGAATCACACCCCTCTCCCACCAAAAGTCATTCTGTGCATGTGCATTAGCAGTGCATCTCAAGGACACCTTGACCACGTCAGAAATTGAAGCAGGTAGCTCAGCGAGCAGTTCAAGGAGGTGTGTTAGAAGAAAATCAGATATTTCAGCCTTGTTTCTTACATCCTCCCCAGCGTGATGGTGAGATGACAAAGGTTTGAGTGGCAGATCAAGTGTTTAATGCTCTCCGTTTAAGGCCAGTAGTTTACCTTTCTTTTCTGGAAGTGCTTCTCCTTTAGAAACATTTGAAGCGTTGTACATGCTGCTGACGGCTCAGGTTATTCTCCACAGTGGCCACTAGAGAGAGCGAGTGGCCAAGGTAATGCTTTGCTTAAGTACTGAAAAACCTTTGCGTTGAAAAGAACACAGCCATCCCCCGGAGCAGCCTGTCAAGCAACGTTAGATGGCCTGTCCATTTTTACATCTTTTCTCTTTCTTAATACAGAGGTGTGGCTTAGAGCCTTCATTCCAAATAACTAAATCTTCCTATTTCAATGACCAACGGTAAGCTATTGATATCAATACATACTTTTCCCTCTGTTGGAGCCATAATTTTTAGTTGTTGCAACGCTCTTATTACAGCCCATTGTTCCTGTGGGCAGAGCTCACAGTAACTCTTATCAGTCCAGCTGGAGAGATGTGAAGATTTTGCTAATGGTCTGCAATTTTCCCCAAAACATGGTGGAAGGAATGTCTATATTTCTGCCAGTGCTGGCTAACGTGTAAGTTTTTAAAGATTTCTGTAGTAGTTGCATTTGCTTGTGTTAGTACATATGTGATAAGCTATTGTTCACACTCAACACTGGACAAGGGTTAAAGGGGACTCCTTTCAGGAGGGCTGATATGGTTCAGAGGTGGACATTCTTGTTCTTACTGACAGGCCCCTAACTGAGAAGCTGAAGAAATGGGGTGAGAAGTTTAAGGGAAACCATCACTCATTGAGATCTTAACCTACACTTTAATACCCAGCTGGGATCTCTTCTTATCACAGAAACCACATTGTACAAATTATTTACCCTAGCAAATAGCCAGGCAGGCGTGCGAAGAATGGCTGTAGCACCACACAAGAGTGGGCTGTGAAACAAAGGAACTTGCCAGTGCCTGAGATCCTGTCTCAAAATTGTAATTGCTTAGGGAAAGTGATTCTCTACTTCATAAAATGTTATGTACTGCAAAGTGAGTGACTCATCAATATGGGGATATTACCACTAACTCTTAATGCAACTCTCCCCTCTAAAGGGCAGGAAAGCTGGGGCCTGATTCTGTTTCCATTAGAAATTATGAGAGTTTTGTAGATGATTTCAATGAAGGCTGAATCAGACCTTCGTTATTTTTATGGGCTAAATGTCCTATGCATTCAGTACTTATGCCGTTACAAAGACTTATGTTTGTAATAAGAGACATATTGCTTTGGATATAAATACAGCCACGAGTATCGAATAAAAAAAATAAATTAAGTACATTGAGCCAAATTTGTCCCTGTTTTCACTCCAAAAACTTAATAGAATTACACAAGGAATAGCACAGGAGTACAATAGCACTATAAGTAATTGGCAACAAAATAGGCTTTTAATTGCCCTAATCTAACCCCTTGTCCCTCACTCCCAAATTTGCTGATAACAAACATGAGTGTTCAGAAAACCAGCCAATCCTGTTGCTGTGAAGAGAGTACACTGCTCTGGCTAATATGATGTGATGATATGATTCCTTATGGGTCCTGATGCATGGGGAACCCCAAAACTTAGTTGTATATGTGCATATGTTTTAGAAGATTTTCCTGTCGTGTTTTGCGGTGTCCCACTTCCATTCCTACAGACTCTGAGCAGCACTGTTTTCCCTCACAAATATCTCTTGAAGTCCTGCAAGTGAGAAATTTAAGCATAATGAAACATGAAGATGAGGTTCACAGAGGACCTCACTTTAAAGACTTTAATTCCAGGGAGGGAAAGTCCCAAAGCTTACATGAACTGCTGAACAGAAAGTCTCTCAGTGCCCATGTGCAGGAAAAGCAGGACATAGAGATGTAGTAGAATGCGTGCCAGCTGAACATGGTCTGTGTGAGTCCGGGCAGAGAGTTGAGGGAAGGGGGACTGAGCTTGCCTGGTGTTTGTGAGGCTCTAGAGCACATCTGTCCCCAGTCCAACAATGAAATGTTCTCAGATCTTTTATCCTTAAACCTGAGTAGCCTATGGATTTGAGAATCAGGTGTGTCTCTGTTAATCTATTTTAATTTTGAATAGACCTTGCCACTGTCTGTGAGGAGGAATTGTTTTTAAAGCAAATTGCCTATGTTTTTTGCTGATCTCTAAAGAAAGTGTGTGTCAGGAATTTAAATTGTATATGTAAAATAAATCCTCATATGGGCCATGAAAGTTAAGGTGCGGAGGGAAGTTTCTGAAATTTAAAAAAACCGGTCTTATTTTGAGGGCACAGTGGAGTTTGGGTATGGCATCAATTCAGTTAAACTGCTGTCTGCTCTCCCTGGAGGAGAATGTTATGTCTCCATCCAGATACTGGCATATTGCTATTTTTATGCCAGCTATGCCAGAGTTACAAAGTTTTAGTCAAGCATGATGAGACATGACAGGGCACACTTTATTGAATAATAATGCCTGCCTAAGTGCATTTTCCAACTTCATTTAAATTCAATGCATTTGAAGTAAAGCAGCAATTCCAAAACATGGTTTTGTGTGTCAACAGCAATGGGTACCTCATTACTGTTTACATTATGCAAATGAAGGAACGAGAAGCAAAAAGTATTAATATTACAAAAAAACCTAACTACTGTGGAAATTAGTCCCCAGCAGAAACCATGATAACTTTTTATTTGCATGGAATTTTTTTCTTAGTGTTTTCTCTCCCTACTGTATTTTTAAAGCATTTATATTACTTAAAATGGATCTTTATACACTAGAGGTCTTTAGGAACCTGCAGGAGACGAAAGCCTGTAGCAGCCCTTCCGATGCTGACAGTTTAAACCTAAGAAGCTCTGACATTACTGGGAATCCTTTTGAAGTGCCTGCAGCTTGAGGAAAATCCATCTGTTCCAGAAAAGGAGACTTTTCAATTAAACAACATCTTCTTTTCGATCAAATATAGATTTTTAAAGACTTTTAAATTGGCTTTACACTGTTGGTATTAAGCAAGGACTGGATTTCACCTCTTGCCTTTCAGGGCCGGAGAGCCGAGCCCCTCTTGGGCTTTATGCCAGTTGGTTAGCAGACTGGAACCAGAGTGATGGGTTATTTCTTTTAATGGAGGAAAAGGAATTGGCAGCAGGAGTGAGCTTATTAAATTGTCTCGGTCTGCTTTTATTAATGCGTTTGTGGAGTCGGCAGGTAGACTCACAACTGAGAGAATTTCACCAGCAAAGCTGCCTCTTTCGAGCCTGGGCTCTCATGGTGACTCCAGGCTCCTGGCTGAGCTTAATGCACCTTTCTTCCTCCCAGGTGCAGAGGCCCTTTGGTTTTCTGACCCCAAATTTGATTTCTGTGTTCCAATTCACTTTTTTCTCTGTGTGTGTTTTTACTGTGTTGCAAAACCATTAATGTCTCTAGCGTAGGCAGCGGAGCCAACTCCTATCTTACGCATCCACTGTCGATTAAGGCACCATTTGAAAAGAGGCACCACACCTCTGAGGCACCGTTTTGTTGACATATCCATATCTGCCTTTAAGATATCTATGCAAATGTTACTGGAGAGGTACATTGAAATTGAGCTTCTTCTTCCTTGTATCTGAAGGACAGAAAGATTTTTCTGCGCATTGTCTCCCTGCAAATTACCTAAATTAAAAAAATAATTTTGCGGATGCCCATTTGTTCCCTGCTTCTTTGCTGTTATACTTGGCATTTTATTTCCCACCAAACCTCTTAAGGAGACAGTACCGGAAGACCTTTTCCTTAGTCTCTGTTCTGAAAGACCAAGCTCATGCATGATATGCAGCCAGAAAGGGAGGGAATAGAAGAAAGCTGGGTTTAGGATACTAGAATTAATGAACACGGTTTTTCTTTGCTGTTGTCCCTCTCTGCAGTAGTTTGAGGGTATTTGGCTTGGGATGTGCTATGCATTGTTTTAGTGGTTAGCTGTTGAACTGGATGGAGTGAGATTTAGTGAGTGTGTGAGTAGCAGCAGTGACAGAATGATCCATTGGGGCTGAGCAGTGATGCAGGTTACCCAGAAGGTCACTTGTTGTCTCAAGCCTCAGCTAACAGCATCACATAACAGGATTCTCTGGGAAGATCAGATTCTGTTTCTCCTGTGCTTTGTGCTTGGCTTCTTATCTCAGTGTCTCCTCTGGGAGAGCTCATCCCACAAATGCTCTACATCTAAAGAATTGCTCCTGAACTGAATGTGGAAGGCTTTTTACTGCCATGTTTCCTGCTGTGATCCCAGATGGTGTAAGTGGCTCCTTCAGCATTCTGGATAGTTTTGTAGTCTTATGAATAATTTTGAGAGCCTTCTATGAGGCACCAATAAATCATCTTGGGGATCTTTCATAACCATATACCCACCATATTTTCTCAATTATCCTTTATGTTTTGCCTTCCTTCCTATTGAAAGACCATTTTCCTAGCCCTTGGCTATGAACACCTCACCCTCCCAAGCTTTGGTTCACACACAGGAGCAGGCAGAGAAGAAAAAGGTGTGGAGAAATTCTAGTAAGCCATCTGTCCAGAACTGAGTCAGGATATTCTTGATTTGAAAAAGAATTTTTTCCTCCTGTTAGAAGGAGGTGAGGATCTCAGTTTTACACCAGATCTCAGTTTGAACAGGATCTGGTAGCACTGATGTATGCCCAGAGTACATCAGCAGGACACAACAGGCCAGGAACAGGACAGCACACAGTGCTCTTGCAGGAATTAAGAATATGCTGAATTAAGAACATACTCTATTCCTGGTTTCGTCTTAGCTGCAGACCTTGGCAGGATGGTTGTCAATGCACAGTTCCTGATATTTATTGCATCTGACTGCACGTCAATGAGCAGAGAACTTCCTGCTGTCCCCCTACCCCCACACATTTCTCCCTGTCCCCTGCCTTGATCCCTATCCCATGGGTTTGAAGCTCATCTCTGGAAGTAATTTTTTCTAGTGGGATGCTTGTCAGATCCTGTCAGCTACAAATTGCTCTACTGAAGGTGCAGAAATAGAAATCCTTACCTGTTACTTGTGGTGGTTTTTTTCCCTTTCTGAATCTCAGGACAATAATCTGCAGCAATTCTCCCAAAAACTCTCAGTGTGATTTAACATACTGGGTTTTTTTTTTAGGTCTTTTATCTGCACCATCTGCTGGCATCAGCTGATTTGGAAGGTGTGTTACTGCCTAGTGCATTGATAGCAATGGAATGTGCTCTTTAAAGTGGAAGACAGAGTGAAGTGAGGAGAAAGACAGGGAAACTTCATTATCACTGAAAGGGGGTTAATATTTTAAACAAGTTTCCGCTTAGGTTCTTTTGGTGCATATTCTGTGTCCTGCATGTATCTGGTCTTAGGACAAAAGAACTAAAAGAATTGTGATATCTACGGTTTATTTTTCCCCGGGGTGACTTTCAGCAGGGATATAACCTGATGCAGCATATTCATAAAGCCAGTTTGGGGATATGGGTGAGCATGGGGATATGGGTGAGCACAGAGGAGTCCACCAGAAATGTTTGCTTACAGCCAATGTACGCAAATTCAAAGCCTACCCTGAGCATTTACAGCACTCTGTGAAGTATCTGACACACCAAATGCATGTGCTAGACATCCCCAGCCTTTTGTTCTTGCACACAATTCTGGCAGGATAGCTGTCAATGCAGCTAGTATTTGTCTTACATGTGTAGATCCATAGCTGTGGAAAAAAAGTTACAATTGTCCTTGAGATAGATATTAAAAAAGGCAGACAAAAATGTCTTGAGTTAGACTCACTCACAATGGCATATTTCTTTTTGTAGGCTCTTATGATAAGTAAAAAATATAAAGAAAATTATTTAAAAACCCTTCTAAAGATATTACTTTCAGGTACTTCTGGTCTTCCTCCAAACAGGTTTACTCTGGATTTGGCTTTGCTTCTCTTCAGTTCACAGGTAACAGAGGCACATCTGATTCCGATTTTAAGGCCTAGAAACCCATTCATAGCTAAAAATGCATCTTTATTGACAAGGGACCAGCTCCAGCCCCTGTAGTGACTGTTGCTCACTTAATATTGCTGCTGTTGCGTCCAAAGCTTTGCAAGCAGCTGCGAGAGCTGAAAACAATCCAGATGTTTTTCCCAGTGTTAGAACTCTGCCTGCAAAAGGGATCATATACATTGTCCCTAAACTGCTAAAGGTAAAGCCAGATGAGTTTGTCACTGAATGACCAGTTTATTGGGTTAGCAAATGATAGTTGAAAATCAACCAGACTTCTCAGAAAGGCTCCTAGAGGAACAAATAATAAAGTTTCAATTTACTTTTGTAGCAATAGCTTTGTTGTTTTGGTGTACGGGTTAGGAAGGTACTACTAGAAGTTGTAAAGCCTAAACTGGCGGAGCCTGTTGCTCTTGTGCAACAGTTACTGTGGGGAGCTTGGGTACAAAGAAGTCTTCTGGAGTGCTAAGAGAAGGACAGAGTTATTTCTGTTTCTCCTTGAAAAGTAAGAAATCAACCACATAAAGAAAAGATGAAAGATTGGGCTTTTGATGAGCTCATTTGCAGAAATGCATCCATTAATCAAAGGACTGGACACCTCTCCTATGAGGACAGGATGAGAGATTTGGGGTTGTTCACCCTGGGAAGAGAAGGCTTTGGGGACACCTTGTTGTGGCCTTTCAATACTTGGAGGGGGTTTATGAGACAGATGGAGACAAACTTTTTAGTACGGACTTTTATCATGGGACAAGGGGTAATGATTTTAAAGAGGATAGATTTAGACTTGATATAAGGAAGAAATTTTTTATGATGATGGTGGTGAAACACTGAAGCAGGTTGTCTAGGGAGGTGATAGATGCCCCAATCCTGGAAACATTCAAACAAGTACCAGAATGTTTACAGCACAGACAACAGAAATCTGAAGAATTAGGCCCTTTAAAATTCATTGCACTCTTAACTAAACTGAACTCTAACACACATTTCGGATCACCTAGAAACCCAACCAATCTAAAAATCCCCCCTCAAGAGCACGAAGAGGAAAGTCTAAGCCCTCAAATCTTGTCCTTACTTGGTACAGGTGACCACATCACCTGGTCCAGCGTATTTCTGCTGTTCCTGCAGGAAGTGTTGCAGCTGCCACTTGCTGAAGCCAGGGACCAGCTCTGCATCTTCTTTATAGGCTGAGTCTGAAGGTTTCTCTCTAACAGTTCTTTCAGGTCTCCCCTTAACCAAGCCACCTGAGGTAAAATGCGCCAGCCCCCCAGCCCCTTTGCCCTTCACTTTTTGCATCCATAAAACCATACCAGAAGACACTTCAGAGCATTCTCCTAAACTTGTTTAATCAGCTAGAGAGAGGTTTATGGTGGAGGTAGAGCCAGGGAATTTTTGTGCACGCAACCATCACTGTTTTCAGATGTCGTGTTCACAGAGGATAACCCTACTGTAGGGAACCCAAACTCTGGAAATGGGGATAGATGCTCATTCCAGACACCCGACTTCAGAATGTAACAGTTTTCACCAGTTACTTGGAGGAATCAGTCTCTCTCTATTGCCTGTAGAAGCTGAGTAGAGAACTTTGTCTTCATGAACTTGAAACTAGTCTTTGCAGAGGCTCCAGCATCCCCCTCTTTTCTGGAAACAGCGTAGGTAGATAGACTGCCAGGTAGATAGACTGCAAGCTAAGCAGAGGGCAAAACCAACTCCATTGCACCTCCCCCTCATGGAAACCTACTGGCAGTCAGTACAATCTGTAGGAGAGGAAGAACTTGCACATAACAATGGCATGATGCACCCTTCTCCCATTTCCAAGTGAGTTGAAGCGTAGCCTGGGGTTGGTGCCTGCTCTGTAGACATAAAGCAGGCTTATAATGACGTGACAGTGGCAGGGATAATGGCAGTGAGACTCATGGCTGGTGAAACTGTTAGGAATTTTCAGCCATACGTAATGAGGGAGAAAAGAGAATCCTTCTTAGCAGTCTTGGAATAGCTGAAGAGCCATCAGAGCCCCAAGCCGCAGAGTGTGAAGTACAGGAGAGATGAAGGTACAGCTCTTGCTGTATTTTCTTAGTTTGTTTTGTTTCAGCTAACCATGTGGGCTGTGTGCTGGGAGAGTTATTTCTCTTGGATGAAATTCACCCTGAATAAGTGGGAGGAAAGAGATGTTGTTTTGAGAAATGAGAGCTAAGGATGAGGCGGAGGGATTTGCTCTCCATAACCCAGTCTGCCTGAGGGGCTAACCTAGGGCTCAGTCCTAGAGTAGGGATTATCTGTACAAGTGGAAGCACCTGCAGAGGGTTGGACCACAGATTTCTGGGAAGATGGTCCTTCCTCCTTGGTTTTTTGTTGTACACTCATGCTTGTGGAGAAGCTGAAAATGTTTCTCTGCCCATGAACTCGATCTACAAATTGTCTGTATATCCTTACCAATGCACATCAGATGAGTCAGGTGTCCAAGGCCCACCTATGGGTTAAATTTCTTTAGACTTCATCTATTCTACTCAGGTAAATATGGAAAGACTAAGAACAATGAAACACAATACACTTCAATGCACTGGTAATGGATGGAAACAATGTGCATGTATAAAACATATTTAGTAGATGCAGTGTCGTGTCTTTTATCCTTTCCCTTCTTGTATAATGGTGTTTGTGGTTACTTATTCAGCCATCACTGCAGTTTTTGCTTTGGAAATATAATCACTTACTAATGCAATTTATTGCCTTGTATATTTCTCTGCCAAGAACATTATCCCTTAAATAGAGGCTTTGTAATAATAACCTCTAATTTCCAAAACTTCGTTGTTAATTTCCGCAATTCCTACTTCACAAGAATTAAAACTCTAAGTTCTCCACAAGTCCCTAGATTTTTGCAGCTTAATGGCAGTAAATCCAATATTTTCTCCCTGGAGATTTTAGTCCTTTAAAGGGCATAAGTCCTTGTGTCACTGCTCAGTGCCATTTGAGGTGCACTGCTGAGAGCCCTGGAGCCCACTGTGGAGTCTTGCTAGTATTTATACTGCTCAAATGTTAGCACCCTGGGACCTAATCCTTCCCATGACAGCCAGTCACTGGCATCTCTGTGAGGCCCTTAAGTGTTTTGTGGCAGGACAGGAGCAGGACACCTCAGCAAGTGTTTATGTAGAGACCAGAGGGCTGAAGCAACCTGAGCAGTACTGGTCCACTGGATAATGTCACACCTCCCATACTGCTTGGGGAAACGGACAGAAACAGCTGCCCATTTACATTCTGCCATGGGCAGAACGTGGGTCTAACAAGCTTTCTTTTTTTCTGCTTAATTATCATATTTAGTTTTACAGATGGCATTTGGCAGCCTCATTCTCTCCTGAGCTGGCCTTGTTTCAGTGGGAGGCCTCCTGACCTGTCTATATGGTGCAGAACTTGTAAACCATTTGGAGATCCTTCTGTGTGAAAGGCACTTTATGATACAAACCAGGGTTTTCTAAGCTGTGGTGTGCACAAAGTCATTTATGCAGAGCAGCAGCTGCCATTACCCCATTTGTTACTTGCCACTACTGATGGTCATGGTGTGCAGCAACCCCTAAAAAGAACTCCTTATAAAGGACAAAAATCCCACATCAGAGTCTTTTTGTAAGCCATTGATGTTTTCCCTGGAGTATATTTTAGGTAAATACTGTAAAAAAAATGAAAACCACAGTGTAATCATTTGCTTCTTCAGTGCATCTCTTCTGGATCTGTGTTCTTTGCAACTGCTCCAAAAACTTGATTTTGTCCCAGTTTTATATATTGGTTACAACAGTAAAAGTTCTGTCTTTCTTTTAAAATGGCACAATCTACTGGTTCAGGGCAACTGCATGGATAGAGATGAGGTTAGTTCAGCTCATTTTTCCCCAGTAAGATTATAATTTGTTTCTCTACGCCATGAGTTATTAATCTTTCTAAAAAGTATTCCTTCTACTGTGTGAAAGGAAAAATAAAATGGAGCCAAAATATGCTGGATCATAGCAAAATTAATTGGAAATAATTTACTTTTAAATAAGTTGCATATGTGTTTCCCTGTTTAGTATTCACAATGTACAGCGGAGACGTTTCAGAAATGAACTCATTTTAAAAAGAGATAGATTTACACACACCACAATGAAAGCAGTCACTGGCAGCATTGTATACCATATCAAATCAGTGACTGTTGGTACATATTTGAAGTTAATTTGACACTGAAGTAAACAAATCAAAGTGTGTTTATAGAATAATTAGACCATATTCTCAGTATTGTGGCTACAAAATTTTGTCACTGCTATTGAAGTACTCTGTGGTTTTATTTGGTTTGTTTACAGAATTCCTTAGCAACACAAAGAAAACTGTCAGAATTACCTAAGTATAATTGTCATGGTAAAACCTGTCTTTGCATAATAGTCGCAGACCAGCTATATAAATCATAACCAGTGGTGTTGCTTAGTTTCATATTTATGATTCTGGAAGCATAAGCAGTTCTATTTGTGAGTTAAAAAGACTTTGAGGAAAAATTGTAAATATTTATTTTACCCAACTGAAAATAATAAAAAAACCCCAAACCAGCAATAAGCACAAACTTTTTGCCAATATTCTACGTATTTTTCTATAACATAGACACATAATACTTTTCTATAAATAGCATATTACCACATACATTTTTTTCATCTGGTGTTTTCCAGTCATATTATTGTGGGGTTTTGCATCCTTTAGGATCACGTGACTGGAAAGACAGAATGAAACTGATAGCAATATAAAGTTTTGTTTGCATCCAACCTCTTACTGCAAATGTGCATCTTACTGGGTTGAAGAAATGATAGAGAGTCTAGAGTACCCAAAAGCTAATAATATGCATTTTTTAGGTTTCTAAGTCAGGCAAAGAGACCATCTGTTATTTTCATTCTTCTCTTTTATGGTTCATGTTAGAGTTTGTCACTTTTGCCACATCTCTTGAGTGCAAGGCAGCTGCTATTTGTTAATTTGGGCCTTATCCTGCCAAATGTATGCATTAGTTTGGTTCAGCTTGGGAGTGCTTGGCTCTTCTCAGAAACAGTTCTCAGAATTATGAACTTACTTCTTCTCATGCATGCACAATAAAATAACAGTGCATGCAGATCTGGATGTGAAAGTAGGTGTTCCTTACCTGTATGGAAGGAGCAGCTGCTAAGAGGAACAGAATTAACAAAATAGAGGCAGAAGAGTAAAGAATTAGAGGTGATGTCTGAACCTTTTTGAAACCAATGGGGAGTTTGTCACTCACTTCAGTGGATTCACACCCACACCACAGAGTCTGCTCTGGGGAGGGCTGCCTACATTTACTGTATATCTTTGATCAGGATGCATTTTTGTCCTTTATTTTAGTGAAAGGATTCTCACAGTAAATATTTACTGGTGGGAGTTCCCCTAAAATGACATAATTCTCCAGTACATTACTTCAGAATCACATTCTGGAGTGCCTCAAGTGAAAAAGATATTCAGATATTGTTTTGTGTGCATGAGCAGGGAAGCTTTATTTGGAACACAAATTTACTTCCTGTGAATTTTCCCTCCCTCTGTGCCTGCCTTCTGTAGATCTGGGATCCCTATGTCCTGAGAGTCTATTTTGTTCAGCACTGGCCTTTCCACTCCAGAAAATGATGTACCCAGCTGTTTGCTCAGATTGCAGGGCTTCATATGTTGACAGTTCATGGTGCAACCTGGTGTCACAGTGGGACTAGACTTTCTGCAAGTAGCCAAAATCATTCCTATTCCTTCACAAATTATCCTTCTCACAATGGGGCTGAGCTCCAGGAGGCATCCCAGTGCACAGCAGTGGATGCAATGCCACAGTTTATACATTACAGGTCAGGTTCTTGTATACCCCAAAGCCCTTTCCCAGTTGCAGTCAGATGAGCATCCAGGTATCCAGCTGGTTGGTTTTGTGTCAGAGTTTCTCCCATCTGTATTCCTAGTAATGCAGCATCTGGAGCATAGCTTTGCTTTGCTTCCTCTCTTTCTAGGAGTGCTGGAAAGCACACGCCATGTAGTCTTCTTCTAGAGATCTAGGGTTACAGAGTGATAGGTGAGGACAGTAATTAACAAATTACTTAAGTGTCTTCCAAACCTTCCCCTTTTTTTGGAGAAGACATGCTATAAAACCAGAACTGGAATCTCCTGTGTTGTTTTCTTTGTTTATCAAGATTATATAAAAAAATCAATATCTAATTTTTCTATTATACTTTAGCACTGCATCTTCCTAGCCCTTCAGAATCATATCCTATTGATTCTACGTTTAATGACTTTGAAATTTTCAGTGATTTGTTTGTGGAGAATACTGTGCTTGATATAGATTTCCCCATGTTAGTTTAAACGCTAGTAGTATACTTGGTGAATTAATGAAATAAAAATAGCTTTGTCAATAAGCAAAAGTGAAGCCACTTCCAACATTTGCTCTGTAACCACTGCTTTCTGCAACTGCTGCCTACACAAAATTAGTTGGTGGGATTAAAGAATATATTCCTCTTTTATCCCATGTTTGAGTACTTGATCACAGAGGCATAGTTTAATCCAAACATCAATAGCATCTCATCAATTCAGTCAGATGCAGCTGTCAAAGTGGACTTTTGGTTTGTTTAGAGCTTTGAGATTTATCCTTTTTTAAGGTCATAGAATATTTTCTTTGATTTTTGATGCTGAAATCTTTCTTAATCTTCTAAACTTGAGAAACATCTGTTAAGATTTAATGGGGTGACTTTTGTCTTAAAATTGGAGTTTGTGTTGCAAATCTTTGGTTTGAAAAACAAGAGAAAAGTACAAGCATATATTCCTCAGCAGTTATAAGCTCTGCTTGGTCAGCAAGTGATTAAACTAGTTAAAATGGAGCAGCAGGCAGTGCAGTTATATTTAAGCAGTGTTTCAGCAGACTGTGATTTCAAATTTGTTTTGTTTCACACTGGCATTAGCCATTTCCCTTTACCATGGCACTTAGCTGAGGATCTGAGTAGCAGATTTGTGAGAGCTTTCAAATAATGAGACAGTGATGTAACTGAGCGATGCAGAAGCAGAAAGAAATTTAACCTGCATTCTTAAGCTTCGGAGATTTGGAGCACTTGGGAAGAATGTAGTAGTTAATATATTTGGAGATAAACGGCATCTAAAAATACATGCCCCTAAAAACATACAGACAGCTGTCACGTCTAATGCCTGAATATATTAGTCATTATCCTCATTAACAGATGCAAAATCATCCCTGTTTTCATAATGCAAGCGTTTCATATCAGGTAATTTGTAGTAATTTTTTATGGGGCTGAATTCTTCAGCTCCCATGTGAGTTGGTGTTTCGAAGCAAGATTCAACCGAGAATTGGAAGATCAAGTCCAGACATCTTTCCTGAGCCTTCTTACACTTTCTTACCTACTCCAGAATAAGATCATCTTTGCCAGGAATCTAGCACATTAATTTTTTAATTCGAAGCATAATATTGCCTCATCAGCTTTTTCTGTATCTGGTAGCCACGCATGTTTAATAAGTTTGATGTGAAGTCTTGTCTGCTGTCTTCCTCACTTTCATTTCAGCAGCAGTATTACCTGGATGAAAAACACAGGATGTGGCTTTCTGAATATAAATGCTCTTTCCTCTTTCTCAGCTCATAGAGAAGAACACGTTGTTCTGTAATTGCAGAGACAGCACTGGCACAACTTGTAAACCTCTGCAAAGTACTGCAGAGCTGCCATTCATAAGTACCAAGAGCTAAGTACAGCATGAAAAGCAGGAGGGCCTGCCAAGTTTCTTGCCACTTCCTCCTACTTCTGACAAGGTTTTCAATTAGCAGCTTGTAGGGGCCCAGCCTGTGGTCCTAGTTTCATGAAGTATGCATAACTTAAGTCCCCAGAAGAGACTGGAACTGCAGAGGGGAGGAAAATACATATAGATTTGTAATGTCATCTATTGGAAGAAAACTGTTTACTAACTGTGATTCGGGGAAGAGGAAAGAAAGAGAGGCATTGGGAAAAGGAAGAAATGACTAGAGTGGGTCTTGAAAGTGATGAAATCTCCCTGCATCTCTTTTGTTCAAAAACATAGGAGTCCAGCACATTTCCCCCCTGCAGCCCTTGTGTAGTCCTCATGTAAGGTGAACCTTAAACAGCAGCACCTTGAGGAAGATAGATGCATGTTCCAAATGAAGCTCCGTGTCCGCCTAAGTGCTCCACAGAACAGATATGTTAAATTAACACTGCTTTGTTACATTTGGCAATGTTTCCCAGAGTCTCTATTTAATGCCATCACTGCAAACGGAGGAATCCTCACATATCGGGCCAAATAATTAATAGGTTTGAGCCCTTGTACAGTCCTGTCTCGAGGTAGTAACCTGGGTCTCATAGCAGGGGAGGTCAGTTTGTGTGAAAGCAATTGTGTAATCGGAGTACAAATACACCCCTTGAAAATTGGTGCAAAAAAGCGGTGCTGCTGCACTCCTCTTTGGGTCCCTCCCAACTCAGCTTATTCTGTGATTCAGTGATTCAGATTTTGGTTTTAGCAATCCATGATGAGTCTGTGCATGGAGTACACTGTGGCAACACATCAGCAACCTGGTGAAAGCACAGATAACGCTAGGGAGGACCCCAAATGACAGCACAAGTCTTATGGCCAGGCAGGGAGGAAAAAAGCCCTCCTGAGTCCCTGTGGTCACAACAATGTCTTAAAACAGATGTCTATCTGTGAGCTCACATAAAAACAGAGTGAGGGAGTGTGGCCATGGCAGGCTGTCCTTTGGGAGCTGCTGCTCAGCATGACTAGAGTGGATTGTTTCCTCAAAGCCCAGGGTGGAACCACAAGTGGGTTCCTCTGTGTTCTGCCAGGATGATCCTGGTCCTTTACTAGCCAGTGTACATAGAAGTACAAAGGCTTATGGAAGACACATTTACCTTTCCTTCTTGTCTCCTTTTCTCTGCTAAGAGCCCCAGTGGGAACAGATAAGCTGATTTATGGCAAGTGTATACACAGCTGCAGTGGAAGCCTTGAAGCAAAACAGGAATAACACGGCTACAGTGCTGAAAGTGCCAAGAAAGATATGAACTGTGTGGACAAGAACTTACATCTGTGACATGTGGGTGTGGCTGCCATTGTGAAAATTGGCTTAATCCCCAGTGGTGCAGCAACCACAGCTAAGCCTTTGCCCATGCCCTGGCATGAGACCCACTAGACAACTTCATTCAAGCCGAACCATCTGCAACCTGATTTAGTGAAAGATGGCAGGGAGTTTGGACTAGGTGACCTCTAAAGGTCCCCACCAGCTCAAGACATTCCATTCTGTATATTCAATTAGAAAAAGAAAAAAAAAATCAGCCCTGAGGGCTATGAATAGTCTTCCTCTTTACTGATTTTAAGAAGCCAGCCATATCTGGTTTCCATGTATCCAGGGTAAAGGGGAGAGAGAATGGATCCTCCACAGGGCAATTCAGAGCATCTCTCCTCCTGTGTGAAGCTGGGCTCTGGAGGAGAATGCTTCACACAGAGAGCTCAGTGAGGTGCTCAGCAGGTTTCCTTGGGTGTGGAAATGGGGTTTGGAACACTGGGCTCCCTGTGTCCCAGGGACACACGGCCACCCCGCTTACAGAGGGCAAGTTTTGGAGAGGTGCTCCAAAGGGAACAGTATGGCTCAGCGATAAGTTTGTAAGTGCTTTCCCTGTAGCCCTCTAGTAAAAGGAGGAGATGTGAATTTCATACATGAAAGGAAAAGTATCACATTTTCCCCAAATTCTTCAGGAAATGACTCTCATATACAACCCCAGAATTTGGCTGCCTTACAGAGACAGAGTGTCATTTGCATGCCATTACCAGGCTGTAAAAGGCTCATGGTGACTGCCTACTATACATTTGCAATCTTTAGGGATCCTATGAGGGTCACCCCTGAGGTCAGGTTTGTTTAGTCTGTTCCATAACGGTGTAAAGTGGACTTGAATGTGTACTCTGCTCAAATAATACACAATCTGATTGATACTTAAACATCAGTAAGTGTTGTATATATGTTGCAGTTTCTAATGTTCCAGGCAGAGGCAAACCATGTATTTGCTAACAAATTGATTCTACAAACAACCTGATGTGCCTTTGAAAAGTGAGTCAAAATAAGGAATGAAGTGGATGCTTGAAATTATAATAAGAAAATCTTCATTTTTTTCTTTCCTTGAGAAAAGTTCTGGGGTTTTTTGTTTGCTTTTTTTTTTTTTTTAATCTTCTCTGAGCCTTCCCTGTATTAGGAATCCTTCCTCCTGTTTACTTTTAATTCACTCACCATCCATTCACTGATTGCCTTGCAATTCAAAAGCCAGGTTCCTTATGTTGCATTGTTCAAAGATGGCTTAATTAAAAATAGATAACATCTTCTCTTTTGTGCCTAATAAGCATTGTGCTGATTGGCTTCATAGAGGCCTGGATGATATTTTAGCCCTTTACAGCTCTTTCAAAAGGAATAATAAAAAGAAAGGGAGGGGAAAAAAGCAATGTGAAATCTTTTTCATCCTTAATATGTCATAATTTAGTAGGCAAGAATTATTACTCAACACAGGCTTAGGAGAATAAAGAGGGAGTAGAGAAAAGCTGATATATGAGTGACTTTGCTCTATCTCTTAATTTTTAAAATAGTGGAAAAGTATAATCTGTTGTGAAGACTTGGCTCACCCAATTTTTCTAATGCTTCTCTTTCAACAAGACTTTCTTGATGAAAATATAAATAAAAAGTGACATAAAATTATACAGCTCAGCACAAGACTAGTTGAGGCAAAATGTTCTTATTGCTATTTTTATGGCTACACGATAAAGTTATAACCAATTAGTTATTAAGTTTTCTCCTTTTTTAATCCTTTGTCATGCACACATGCTCAGAAAGGTATTCCCTCTCTCTCATACTTTGTTAATTTATGGCTCAATAATATCTCTGTGATACTACATTTAATTTGATTCTTTCTCACATTAAGAAGTTTAATTGTTTTGCTCAATTTAGTGAAGAAGTTGTTAATAGAGAACAAATACAAAAGCATGACTCTTCAGAAGTAAATTGTAGTTCTGGGTTAAACCCAGTCAGCATCCACCAACAGTTCCGACTTTTATTTTTTTTTTTTTAAGCAGCAGTAATAGAAAATTATCTGTGCTGTATTCCAGCAAAGCTGCCTACTGTGCTTTGGGAAGGGCTGTTTGCAGGTGCACAGAAGTGATGCTTCCTCTGCGGCGAGCAGGATGATCAGCACTGGCTGTGGCAGCCAGCTGGGGATCTCCCTTTCTCAGTAGGGGCCCAAGGTTTGCTCTCCATCGGCTGCTCCTGGCCAGTCCCAGCTGGCCAGAGCCCACCCTGCGGGGCATAAGAACCCTCAGGAGGAGCAGCAGCCTTATTTTTGAACGGAGGTTTCAGGTACTGCTGTATTGAGGAGGTTTGTGCCTCTGACCCAGAGGCATTACTGCGGTGCTGATGGACCGAGTGAGCCCTTCCTGGGACTGCTGTGCTGTGGTGGGACTGTACTTAACAAGGAAGATGCTTTCTGTAAAGGTAACTCAGCTGCCTCTGAGCTCTGTGATGTCCTGCAGTGCAGACACATTCCCTGGGAGAGGCTCTAATGGAGCAGAAGGTGAGCAGAATTATGGTCAAGGCCTGCTTAGAGACAATCTAAGATAATATGGCAATTTTCTTGTCCTCTTGCAACCCCTTTTTGTCCTCTTCACCACCTAAAAACTGTCATCCAAAGAGGCAGACCCCTTTTAATCAGCCCTAGCTAGGTTCAGTTCTGGTTAGCTCCACCCCTGATTTTTGCCTTTCTGTCTGTTTCGGGACACAGCGCTTTGTAGCCTTTATTCTTCTTAGGATCTGGTTCAGGAGGAGGAGGTTTGATTTGACTCTGAGCTGGCAAATTCTACTTTTCAGTAACTTTCAAAGCATTCCTGCAGAGAGCGATGACATGGGGAGTCCCCTTGCCAAAATGTAATCATGCAGAAAATGCAAAATTGAGATCACCATATAGATTATTTTATAATGTGGTCACATGAGAGCACATGGCATAGAAGCCAGAAACTGAACAGTCAGTGCAACAAACTCTGGATTGTTGTAATTTGATTCACGTCAGGGAATTGTGTTAGCTTTTTGGCTGTGGTCTTCATGTTCTGTTTGGAAATGTATGATGTCATTGTACCAAGCAAATCACAGCAAAAGGCTGCTTGTATTTATGTTGGCTAAAGGTTTAACCGAGTGTACATGGCAAGCTTAATTTATTGCTACTTTAACTTTGTTTAGTCACTGAAGGGCTTTATTTATGCTGGTAAATTCAAATAGTGGCTAACATTGACCACACAGCTAAAGAAATGGCAAGAGTCGTTATCACTAAATCACTTTGTTGCTGAGTTCCCTTTATTAAGCAGGGGAGAAAAAAATTTGAATCCCTGGACATTCAATAGCAAATATGGTGGTAAAAGAGAGTGATTAATTGAGATATCAGTTGCTTTCCTTAGGAAACTAAATTTCTGTAACCTACTATGGCAAAGCAAGAATGAAAATAAAACTCAAGCATCATCTAAACTGCTGAATTAATTGAAAGCATATTAAAAAGTTTTATAGGTTCTCTATAAAGTAAAATAAATAGCAAGAAAGCTATATTCTTTATGCAAACATTTTTCATTACAGTACGTGTCGGTCCCTTGGTGAGAGCTCATTAACTTTTTAAAAATTACCTTTAATGGGCTACTCATTATCATCACCATCAAATGCTTCGCTTGTCCGACATTCTAGCATTTAGAGAAGATTAAAGCCAAAATTACCCTCTAGATACAGGGCATATTCAACTACCCAGGAAAAAAAATAAAATCATTCTGTAAAGTCATGGCTTATAAGCAATGAAAATTAGGAATGTTGAAAGCAGCCTTTTTTTAAAGCTCAGAAATGTGTCTCAGTGTGGTAGCTGTGGTTTTCAGCAATATAAAAAAAAATGAAAAGGTTCCTCATTTTCAAGTCTCTCATTGAAAAGCTATTTGGTTAAACATAATTGTGAAACAGGCACCTTGAAGCCTGGTCTCCGGGGCTTGGGCATATCCTTGTTTGGCTGTTGTTTTGCTAGGAGACTTGAACAAGTCACTTCTTCCTTTGCCTGAATTAAAACCTGTGGGTATTGAGATCTCATTTGCCAAGGACTGCAAACTTCTGCATGAAAGCTGCTTTAGGAGATAACTGCTTCATTGTTACTCATCCTGCAAGAACTCTGCTTGATCTTAAAACCACTCTAAGCAGGAGCAGAAGCAGCACAAGATCCGAATTTTTAGCTTGTTTAAATTGGCTCAAGCTTCTCTATTTCAGTGGAAATTCACTCATTTGCACCAGCAGGGAAATTGGTGTCCTCTCTGTTTTTTTTTCTAAGGGTGTTTGAGGAGAGTGTAAATTCAATCGTGTTGATTAAGAATTACAGACAACCTGGCATGTTTTGATTTATTGGGGACTGCAGTGCTCAAATGTGCTTGTTGTGATGAACAGCCAGGTTCATCAAGGTTGCTTTAGCAAGGAAACCTCAAAAGCATTTCTGTGATGGCAACTTCACTTACTCCTCTGAAGAGGCAAACAATATATAAGCAGGGCTCAGTCTTAAGCTGGATGAACTCTTTTTACTGTGAGGGAGCTGGCTGATCCATGGGTTTGGACCTCCCTTTGCCTTTCCTTTCCCTGGGTTATCCGGACACAGCAGCAGTTTACCTGTGTCACCAATACTCAGAGGTGCTCTTGGGCTGTGGTACCAAGCAGGCTGAGGAAATGGCACCACCCTTGAGCAGATGAGGTGAGGTTCTTTGGCTTAAGCATGCTATGGTGCCTTGCTGTACTCTTCCTGGTTTCGGGGAGACATCCCAAGGACCCTTCCTCTGTCAGTAAAGGGGTATGGTTACTGTTAAAGTCATCCACTGCTGCACCTTTTCATCTATTTCCTACAAGAATCTCAGTTTATTTTTCAAAGCTATTGAACTACAAATTGTAGTGCTGCAATATACAGCCAGGTTTAACTGGGTTTAACTGGGATAAATTCTTCCTTGATTGGGATTTGGTTAGAGTCCTGTATCAACAGTCCTTTGTTTAAAATTAAGGCATTCTGAAATTGTCTGGTCTACTCACAATGCCCTTTTCAGCCCTTCAGCTGATGAGATTCTCCAGATATCTCTCTTCTGGCACTTTATGTCTGATGGAGGAGGTATCTGAAGATAGGTGAAAAGCTGCAGACAGCCTGGTGCAAAATAAAAGAAGCTTTGGAACATCTCAATCAACGGAGCTGGAGCGTTCTCCAGATATTCTGGACATATTGCTGGTAAGGTTAATAAACTGAGATTATCCAAAGCTTGCCCCCAAGAATATGACATATATGCATGCCCCTGTTATTTCTCACCTATTTAGGCCTGTAAGTTGTGTCATTGCACATACATTGGTAGGTCCTCATGGCAGATTCACATGTTGATCAGAGCTCTGAAGCATTGTCCAGCCAGTGTTTCTTTACAGCCTACTATTTATTTGGTAATATACAGGCCAGCTGGATAATTTTTGAAAAGCAGAAAAACATGTAATTTTTAACATGCTAGTACATTCTCTTGCTGCTGTATCTTTGCCGCACTTGGAAATGAAGACAGTGTAATTACCTAACAATTATCTTGTCAGCTTGTAGCAGAACGCAAAATTTGGATTGAGGTAGGGAATGAGAGTGCATCTAAACACTGGGCTGTAGTGCTATGGTGTTCATTTACTTTCCACACTGATTTTGGGGCTGGGTAATGAGGTAGATGTGTGTGGATAAGGCCCTGAGTGGTTGCCCAGAGCACAGGAGATTTGTTGGCCATGTAAAAACTCTGTGTACCTACACAGGCTGCAGCGGGGGGGACAGACTTCCTGCACTGTGTGGAATGGGGTGGCCACTACCAGCATTTTCAGGTAGTTTGACAGCCATGGAAGGTGGGATGGGACCATGTTTTTGCCTGGTGGAAGAAGGGTCAGTCTCTTTTCCAGGGGGAGACTGAGGCAGCATGCCTCTAAGTGTATGCCCAGACTGTCCATCCCTCTTCTCTGTCAGTTCTAGTTATGTTGAAAGGTGAAGAGGTGACAGTAGTACATGAAGAAGAGCTCCCATTTTTCAGCCCTTCATTTTTGGTTCTTGCCTGTAGATATCTGCTGGAGGCTCCCTTAAATACAGGGATGCCAGCTGAGATAAATTATGGTTATTTGCCATTGTAGACAGCCATGTTAAACTGATTTGTACGTATTTGGAGAGGAAACGGTGCTTACAGGGTTTAAATCTCAGTAATGTGAAGCATCATTCCTTTCAGAATATGCTTCGCAGCAAACTTTTGACTGGTAAATGTTCTCCTCCTGTCTGTCAGGAAATACTCGTCCCTTTCCTGATGGGAAGGGCTCTGGGAATGTGACAGTCCTAAGCTCACACAATAGTACTTCTACAACCACCATGGCCAGAAATTCCAGCTGTTCTGCACTGGTGAAACATAGCCACAAAGCAGGCTTAGTTTTTACTCTGATCAGTTTACAGCTTTTCCCCTTCTGGCTTTGCATAGCTCGAGAGACATCTTAGCAAGTATGCCAGTCAACACAGAGAGGAACATAAGAAGTGACTTTCAGCTGACAGACTCTGATGGGCCCTGATCAGGTATCAATACTCTTGAAGACTTTTTGGGACAAATGCTGTTTCTGTCAATGCAACTCTTTAACACTTTGGCATTTCAAGGCCTAAGCCTACTGTCTTTAGTCGGTAGTGTGGGATTTTAGAGATTAGAAAGCATCATATTATGAGTTGCTAAGTGGTTTGTATTTCAAAGTCAGCTGCAAGTTGAGATATATCTTGGCAGAAGCATGCAGTAAATGAGACAGTCTTTCAAATACAATCCCGGCTGCCTGCTGCAAAGGACTTATCATTCTGGTAGAGGCAGTCACGTTGCACTTCTGAATGCTTTTCATGGCTAGAGGGTATAAAAGTAGTCCAGGAGGTGCTGAGATGTTCTTGACAATCTCAGTATTTCTTTTCGATTTTTTTGTTTGTTTGTTTCATGCACTGTGGTGAATATTGCACCGAATCAGTTTTGGCTTTGCACTGTTTCTTAGGGATTAAACATTATTCTTCACTATTATACGTATTCTTGAGGCCTTGACCTTTCATATTGCTGTGAATACTGTGGCCATTTGCAAGGCTTTGTGTATAATTGCTAAGAAAAGAGTGAAGGATGTTAGGTGCTGTTTTCACTGGCTGAAAAGAAATCACTTAGTTGTGTTCTTAGAACAGGAATAGTATATTGCCCTTCATCCAGTCCATGGCTGGAAGCCTCAGGTTCACAAGCTGTGGAAGAAAGTCAGTGAAAGACAGAGAGCGGTGGAAAAATATTATGCACACCATACAACCCTCCTGCACTGCCCAGCACCAGAGAGGTCGGTGTGGACTGTGTGTAAACTGTGGTGAAAGCTAAGCGAGCTTAAAGTGGGAAGTGAGGAGGAAAGGTTAAGGCTATTAGCTATCTAGTAACTTTCATTCTTTTTCATTTCTTTAGTCACTGATTAGAAATTTGAATTAATTTGCAGTAACTTAAGTCAAACCCCCCTAGTGAAGGCTGTCTTGCTAACAGCAGGAAGTGTACCCAGAACAGTAGTTGTTGGAAAATGCAGGCCTGGCATGATCTGGGGTTGGAATAATTTGAGTGTCTCTGAGGCCCAGCAGGGAACCTCGGTTCTGGTATTGGACATTTGGGCTTTAGGTGTTTCAGCTGTTCTATCTTGGAGGGGTAGTAGGTGTGAACATTGAGTAAGTGAGTGGGAAATAGAGTTTGAAGGTACCTGAACAAGGTCCTTAGGGTTGGGAAGATAAATAGGAAAGGATGTGTGTCAGCTTTCTCACAGTCTGAACATATGTACTCTTCACAAACTTCAACCCTTGTCCCGGTGGGCTAGATTATATTGGGTGATACTATAAGAATCTGAATTCATGCATTTAGAAGCTTCACTTCCTGCTCCTGCAACAGATCCAAGCCACAACATGTACACCCTTTGCCCCTGTGGACTGCATTATTTGGGTTAACATATGCTGAGCACTTGCTGCAAATTTAATACCTTTTCCTTGCAAAACACAAAGCTAAGAATACAATAGATTTTTTTCATTTATTTACTATTTTCTAGCATACAAAGCAGATGATGACAACGGTACAAGTAAAGATCACCAGCAGTGTTGGAGGTTCCAATAGGTTCATGACTCAAATAGCTGTAAGGTGTAAAATGTGTGGTGAGGAGTGTTCTCTTGACACAGCACAGGTATTTCTCAACCTGGGCAATAAAATGGTGCAGCAAATGGCTCAACTGTTCTGGACATTGCTCCACATCCTGAACAATGTTAACTGAGTCTTCTGTTTTCCCTGTTTCTGCAATTCCTTAACTGCCAGTTTTGGTGGGCTTTCTGCCCCACTTTGTCCTTGCCTGTGGTGTTTCCCTCCGTGTGACACCTCTGACACCTCTCCCTCTGTGTGTCTCTTTCTCTTGTGCCTGCTGCTTGCTTGTAAATAACTCTGTGATGGGGCACTGTGGGCTCCTTTGAGGGCCTGTCCTTTTGGGATGCCATGGGCATTTACAGCAGCTTCAGAGGCAGCTGCCACCTGCACAGAGCAGTTCACAGCCCTCCTGAAGCCTGCCACAGGTGTCCAGGGCGGCACTCATGGGACCATCAGGCGCTCATGCAAGCGCCAGCTGAGTGCTCATGCAGGAGTAAGTTGGGTGCTTGTGAGCCGTGCCACCATGCGTGAAATGGCCAGGTTCCCACGCATGGATTCACTGATCACGTGTGACCTGAATGTGCAGCCTCGTGTGAGCGAATGGGGCTTCTTCAACCAATTGGATGCCCATGTGTGAGCTAATTGGGTGCTTGAGCATGAATTAATTGTGCCTCCATGCAGGGATTAATTGGATAATCAAGTGCCAATTCGCAGGACACTCATGCATGAGCTAACTGGGCGCTCATGCACGAACTACTTGTGTGGTCTGGCGTAAATTAATTTGGCACTTGGACATGAATTAGTTGTGCACCCACGTTTGAGTTCATTGGGTGCTTGAGGATGAACTGATTGGGCCCTCATGCATGAACTGATAGATTGCTCAGGTGTGAATTATTTGAGTGCCCATGCATGAACTGGATGGGCACTCATGCACATATTGATTGGGTGCTCATGCATGAGCTTATGGAGCACTCAAATAGGAACTAGCTGGGCATCCCAGCGTGACTTCATGGGTCACTCATGCATGAATGCAGTGCCCCCTGCAATATATGCCCTGAGGATCATAATAATACATGTTCAGGCAGAGTATAATCCCTACAGTCTGATTCATACAGATGGGGCTGGAACTTAGTGAAGAGTAGGTGTAGTCAGACTGTGATAAGCTTGACCCCAATAATCTGGTCCACTAAATCAAGGGGTAGAGCTTGTAATAGATGAAAATTCAGACTGTGATGATGACAATAACGCCTGTAGTTTAGCTCCCTAGGGTGGGGGTAGAATTTTACTAAGTGCATATGCACTTGGCTATGATATTAACCCCTTGCAGTCTGGTCCACCAGTTCAAAGGGTAGAGTTTGTGATGGGTAAGGTGTTCTCACTGTGTAGGAGTGGCACTTGAGGACATGATTTAGTGGTGGACTTGATAGTGTTGGTAAATGGTTGGACTCAATGATTTTAAGCATATTTTTTAACCTAAATGTTATGTGATGTGATTTGTGGGGGAAGGAACAAGATTTTAAAGAGCATTGCTGCAATGCTAATCCCTACTGTTCTGTTCTGCAGGGAGGAAGGATGACTTTATAATTGCTGTACATTAAGCTTGTGAAGATGTTGAAAGTAGAGATAGCAATGTTTGCATGTTGAAACGTCTCTACAATGTGCATGCTGCAGAGGCAAGGGGTGGAAGGTATTGAGATTAAACTGTAGGGTTTACTATGTTTGTGCATGGGCACCTAATGAACTCATGCATGAGTGCCAGTTCAGTCCATGCATGGTATGGGTGCCTAATTAACTCATGCATGATCACCCTATTAGTTCACGCCTGATCACACAATTACTTCACGCATGGGTGCCCAATTAGTGCACACTTTATTGCTCAAATAGTTCGCGCATGAGCGCCCAATTAGTTCATGCTTGAGAGCCCAATCAAGTCACACTTGAGAGCCCAATTAGATCTGGATGAGCACCCAATTTACTCATGCATGAATGCTCAATTAGTACACGCAAGAGCACCCGATGAGTTCATCCCCCAAATGCACCACGAGTTTTCCCCGGTGCCACACTGGACACACCTGGCAAGGTTTGGCATCCAGGGGTTCCGGCATAATCCGTGTGGGAGGTGGCTGTGAGCTGCCCTGTTCAGGTGGCAGCTGTCTCTGAAACTGAAATGCTATCCCAAAATGCCAGGCCCTCAGAGGACCCCACAGTGCAGACAGCATGGGGAGATGCTGGAGGGCACATGTGATCAGGAAGGTGGCAGAGAAGACAAGTACCAAGAGGATGCTCCATACCCAAGGGAGCACGCCTGAATCACTGCAGCCTACAGACAGCACACACTGGGGCAAGGAGACTCTGAATGTGGCCATGGGTGACCCACGCCTGCAGAGTGGCAGTGGGAAGCCAGAGGGGTGGAAGAGACCTGGTGAGACACATGGCAGACAGAAGAGACTTCGTGTACACAGCCCCAACCTCCTGCATTGCCCACTGGATAAATGAGGTGATTGGGGCAAACCACGTGTAACTTGGGGTGCAAATAAGAGGAGCTGAGTTTAGGAAGGTATGTTTAGCTTAAGAGCCTAGGAAATGGGGAGAGAAGGTGCTTTATTAAGTGCTTAATTTCTTGTATCGTATTCTCTCTCAATACCTGAGCCTGATTAGAAAGGAATGTGTGTTAACTTCCTAAGAAAAGTTCCTCCAGTAGAGGTGGTTTTGTGCACTACAGTTATTAGTGGAGAAGGCAGGCAACACCCCAGTCTGACATGGCCTGGAACTACAATAATTTAAGTGACTTCGAGGCTCAGGAAGGCGTATTGATCGTGATATTGGGAATTTGGGTTGTGGTGTGTGTCCTTCAAGTCTGGAGGGGTACGTGCAAACTGTGTGTAAGCAGGTAGGAGGAAATGGAGAGTTCAAGGCTGAGGGAACAAGGTCCTGAGAGATGGGAAGGTGTCTGGGACAAGATAACATGGGATCAGCTTTGACCCCCTGCCCCAGTGGCTCAGAGCCAGGGATTCAAGAGTGCCATCCACGAAGAGTCTGTGTGCCTGGGAAATTCCAGGAAAGCTGCTGTGCAGTGGGATGTGGAGGGACTGCTGCATCCTCTAAACAGATCTTCAGAGAACCCAGAAGCATGTGGCAGACCCGGGGAGCTGAGCAGAAGATTTCTTATTTTAAAATAAAAGAAGCCTGCTAAAAGAAGTGTTAACAAGCGCTCAGCGCAGAGGGGAGGCTCTTGTTCATTATGAGCAGCGCTTGTAGTGCTGTGCTGGGCAAAGTGAGCACCACACAGTGCTTATTCCCACTGCCTGCTCCACGGGCTAAGAGTGGAGTTTGTAACTGTGATGATGTCAAAAGTAGAGTTTATAATAGACTGATGTTGAAACTGTTCCTATGTGCTTTTCACAGAGGCGAAGGGTGGAATGCACAGGGCAGAAATTGCAGGGTTTTCTGCATTCACATGTGCACGCCCAACTTGTTCACGCATGAGTGCCCAGTGAGATCGCGCCTGAGTGCCCCATCAGCTCTTGCTTGGGTACACAATTAGCTCCTGCTTGCACGCTCAGTTAATTCATGCATCGGTGCCCAATCAATTCATGCATGAGAACCCAATTTCTTCATGCTTGCATGCCCAATTAATTTTTGCATGAGTGCCCAATTATGTTATGCATGAGTGCCCAATTAATTAGATAAGAGTTCAGAGAAGTGCCACTGCTGAGAACCCTGAAACTGAAGCCAGATGCAAATTAAACCACACCCCTTAAAGGACCCCTGGACAAATTAATCTAGGCTGGAAGCCAGTCCTGTGGTTTGTATTGAAAAGAAATGAAAACCAGCTCTCGTTCTACACCTGGGTATAATTAATAGAACTTTAACTTGGATCCTTTTTTAGGACCCAGAAAGCAGCTGTGTGGGATGCTGGCTTTCTCCACTCAGAGTTCTGGCCTTTCTGTTGCCATATGAGGTTTTTGTTTTGTTTTGTGCACTCATCATTAAAATGTAATTTCCCATCATATAGCTTCCTCAGCCAGCATGAAATGTCCATGGAAACAAAGATATTTTAAATGAAAGGGCAAAGTTAAACCAGCAGAAAAATTCAAGAACACAGGGCAGTTCCCACCCTATTTCAGTAGGAAGGAGCAGTGATGCATTCTTACCTCCAGTGGATACTGCAGAAGATTGTGCATTAGCAATGCTGGGGCACTGGTCTTTAGAAAATGAAATTGTTTTTGTTAGTGAAGACCTAGAGGAAGCGAATACAAAAGTCTTTTGTATTATTACTTAGGCTGTGTTATCCTTTTGCTTTTCATTTTTCATGACTTTTGTGATGATGACAGTTCCATCACCTAATTTCCATTTCTTGGAGAGCTCTGTTTTCCCAGCATTGTGCTCTCTCTGCTGGATGGTATAGTTCCTCAGCTAATGTCAGAGCAGTGAAATCGCCTGTGGAGGTCAGAGCAGCAGCTGATAACAGCCCTGTCCCCCCGGCCAGCAGATGTCTGCTTTTGGAGCTGGGAGGACTAAAGAGGGTGTTTTCTTCTGTTTTTAAACTCAACCTGTAGATGTTTCTGAATAGACTTTCCTTATCTTGGTAATGTCCTTATAGAAGGTTTAACTAATATCTGCAGGTTGCGTGTAGCAGTAACATGAAAGCGTTTTACCAGCTCACACCTTTTGAATCTATTTTTCCTTAGAAATGGGCCAAACCTTGTTGTGTCACATATGGCCAGACTGCAGCTTTGGACCCCAAAAACTTCAAGCCTGGGACAGAAACCAAGCAGCTATCATTCTAATTTGACTGGAAAATGAACAGGAGACCATAAGCTTGTCAATCTGCCAGTTTTTTACTTGGTCTTTAATATATAATACCAGATACATGCAGAGGATTATGTATTTGGGCTACATAATTCTGTGGCTTTTTTACTGATTTTTGAATAATTCTTTTTAAAAGTGGAAGCCACTCTCTGTTCCATCTGTGGTACCTGTTTTAGTAAAACAAACACCCTGACATGGCTCACTTGTCACTGGTTTCAACATTTGGATCATATAACTTTGTTTTTTTCCCCCAATCCTAGAGAAACTGTTATTGATTTTTTTTTATGGGAGGCCAAGGGGAAAAAAAAGGCAAAAAATATCGGACACGCTTGGGCATCTCCTGATGTGATTTAATATTCTGGTTTCTCCACCTCAAATTGAAAGAATGACAAGATAGAGCTGTTTGGGCTTGAAGATGCGGAGGGTAAATCTCCCTTGGGGCCCAGTTCTCCCGTTCCTATTTAGCTTGAGCTCTCTGGGTGGTGGCCCTGATTTAGAGCATACTTAGCAGGTGCAACACGACTGGAATGAGGCAACATAACAACAAGCTATGTAGGAGTAGAGAAGAGCCAGTGTTTTAAAAATGAGGCACAAAATGGGTTATTGCACACAGAACAAAGTAGAGGCGTTTGCAGACTCCACAAGTCTTTTGGAAAGTGTTTCTGGTATCACTTCTATTTAATTTTAATCCGGAAGCAAAGGGATATATTTGTGTTCCTTCCCAAGTGGAGGGTGCCCACTTAAGCTGTCACAGGCCTCCTTTGAAGCATTTACTCCCAGCATGACCTAATTGTAGCTCTGGTGATGCAGACCTAGGGATGGTGTTGAATTTAAAGCTCAGCAGCATCAGTTCAGATGCTGGGAGAGAGCAGGGAGGAAAAGCTCTTACTCTTGTGCAGGGCCAGGAGGGCTCTGTGCACTGCTCATGCTGTGTCTGGCAGATAACCAAGAAGATTCCCATCAGACTGCCACAGCTGCGCTGCCCTCTTGGGCATGGAGTTAGTGCAAGCATAACTACATGGAAGGAAAATATATTAACTAAATATGATGGATTCCAAGGCATCTTTTCATCTTGGGCTGATATGCCTTTGCTGCCTAAATATTAATGTTGCAATGTAGTGACTGGGTGGCAAAATATTCTGCTGCCCACACGTTGAACTGTGAGGTCTTAGGAGAGAGTGTGGGAAGAAAAAAACAAGAGGGAATAGTCTATTACAATTTCAGATAGTAAAAAATTTATTGTACCTTTTACACTTTGCAGGCGATGCAAGTAATTTTAAGTTGGACCGTGCAAACTGCTGCCTCCTGAAGACAGGTGTGGTATTGGTGTGGTGTTTGGATATACCTTCTCCAAGAAGGATGAAAGAACAAACTGATGTTCAGTTTGATTCCATAGTTAGTTCTCTCCCTGCCCCCCAAAGTTAAACAAGAATGGAGGATATGTAGGTGTTAGAAGCATTCCCTCTGCCTTTTGCTCTAGCTCTTCTTTCTGTGGTGACTTAGGATGCAGATGAGCTGGCTTCTGAACACTAAAGAAAATTAGAAAATATTTGCAACCTGTGGTCGCAGAGAAGAGACCGAATTTCAGAGGTCTGAGAACTTATTTTCCTCAACCAATGTGTGACCTTTAAACTTTGCTGTAGCAGAGATTGGTTTTGCCTTCAGCAATTTTTCTTTTCTTCTGCCTCAGTCTTGCTGGAGTTTACAAGGGATAGTAGTGGAGCAGACAGGCTGGTCCATGAAACCCTCCTTTCTGTCTTGTGCTCTTTCCTGTGAGTAGCAGTGAGAGACAACCGACTCAGAACTCAGAGACCTGGGCACAGACCTCTTGTAGGAGTTCATCTGGCTAGGTTAGAGTTTATCTGACACAGCCCAAGGTCAGCTCCTTCACTGATAAGAGCTCTTGTGAAGAAAGCTGGAAGTGACGTCCTGCCCCTCCTTTCCTTTGGGAACTGCTTTTAAGCTGTGGTTTTAATGGTGGCCCTTCCCTTGCTCCATCACAGCTGTGTCTGTGATGGTCTGGGGCTGACACAGCTCTGACCCAGACCTGGGCCTGCTGATTGGCATTCCTGGCTTGACATCAGATGTGCCCCAGTGCTGCAGATTTGCTGTGTGATCACTGGACAATGTCTGACTGATCACTGCCCCTTGCCCTTGTCTTGACCTGGAGCTGCCGATTTCTGCCCCGACTCTGTTGGTGCTGTAACCTTCTTTATTAGCCCTCTTTGTTCCCAGCTCCCTGTCCCTTGCAGAATCCCCTGCCCTCGCTGCTCCCCTGACAGCAAAAGTGGGGAGCTGTGCTAAAGCTTCAGCTTAAAAATGGTTCCCAAGGGAAATGAGGGGCAGGTCCTTGCTTCTGGCTTTCTTCACAGCAGCTCTTATCAGTGATGGAGCTGATCTTGAACTCATCCAGCTAAACTGTTTGCTTAGCCAACTAAATCCTAGGAGAGGGATGTATTCTGGGTCATGAGAAGATTCTCATACCTGGCTGAGCACCAGCGCTCCCCTCTGTCTTCTCTAGCACATTGTGGCTGCATGGCTCAGATACACTTGCAAGACTGCATGTTCAATAATCCTGCTCCCCTGGTCTTTCACAGCTGCGTGTTCCCTGCTCCCTGTCCAACATTATATACAGCTCTTCCTGTTACTAGGATTTTTGTGGTCCCAGAGCCCCTCTTGCTCTTGTTTCAGTCCTTATTGGAAAGTTTAACAAGCAATATAACACACTTTTAACTTTAATAACCCAGTCGTCATGTGCTGCCAGAGAGATCCCAATGAATTCCAACCCCCCAGGCCTGTGAAATGCCTCCCAACCTGTGCCCCACTTGTGTGTGATTTGGTGAGCGTGACCCTGCTGACGTGGGAAGTGCTGTGCCCTGAATCTTCTAGGGCTTGAAGCACCATCTCTTGCAGGAGGCTCATGCCTGGAATGTTTGTCTTCTGCTTCAGCACTGAAGCTGTGCTGAAGACTGTTTTGGTCACTGTTTTTTGCAGGGGAGGGAAGGGACAGATAACCACCAGCTTTTTGGTGTAATCTGTGTCTGGGTTAGGTGTAGTGGTGCCTGGGGATGGGCAGTTCCTCTAACAAGTACAAAGATCACCTCAGCCTGTTTTTTGTTTGATGTTGCAAATCTGACACTATTCTCTTGAGACCACCTATTAGCCCAGAAAAATAGCAACTGTCCTTATTTTTTAGTGGATACTGCATCAAATGGGTGTTATTCAGGTTGATAGAATTATTGGTTCCAGTATCAGTGATACCTTATTTCTCCTTTCTTGCTTTGTTGATGTATTTACCTGACAGTTAAGTCAGTTTTAAGTCAGTTTTTGTCTCTTGTGGGGAAGGGCACAAGTTCAGTTAGAGGAGGGGTGTAAGTCCAAACAGTGTATGTGAGGAAAGTAGATTTATTCTCACTTCTGTGGATTGGAAATGAACAGAACATGAATAGGATAGTTTCATCTCTCTTCTTCTTCCCTTTCCACCGCATCTCCTTAATGCTACTCTTGGTTATACTCCTTCATGCCTCATTTTTCTTAATCATAACAGTTGTTTTATCATATCCTAATGTATTTTCTGAGCCTCTGCAAGACAAGGAGATGACATTTTCCTTCCAAGACTTTTTTAATGTGCATTTTTAGGCATTCGAGACTGGCTGAAAAGAGAGTTTGTCAGCCCTGTTAAGGCACAGTTTGAGACGAATCGCAAAATGCAAAAGGATTGTTGAATTTGTACCAACAATTCTTTTGGGTTTTGAATCTTAATTTAGGAGTAGACAAGCCCGGTGGAGAGACTGGTGGTGACATACTGAGTATTTGGAAGTGAAGAGGGGAGGACAGGGACATGGAGGTGGGGAGTTAGTCTGTAAGGCAGGCCTAGTTAAAGTAGTTTTAAATGAATTAGGGACAGCTGGGGTAAATTAGTCTGCACTGAGCTCCACACAACCACATCTGCAGCAGCACCTAAGCTGGGGAGTTCTATAGCTAACTCAGGTACCCCTGCACTACAGACATACCCCGAGGTAAAGAGAATATAAATAGGGTTGGAAGGCTAGGGAGAGAGCAAGCAGCCAATCTGCAGAGGGCAGAGGAGTTGGGATCAAACTGCTGCCGGTGCTTTGAAAGTCATGAAAAGCCAAAGCTTTATTTCGCTCACACAGGCACTACTCCTCTGGGCTTCGGGGAGAAAGCGTCTGAGAGGCTCTCAAAGTACGTGTGCAGAGCCAGCCTTGTTGTGCTGAAAAACAAGCTCTGATTAACCGTGCACGAGGCAGGAATTTTGCATTGCCACTAAAGCAATGAAAAGTCCCGAAAGATTTCCATGACATTAATTTTAGTTCATTTGAGATAATCCATGTAGGGCTTAAATAATACATGAGATTTATGCCATCAAAGATATGCAGTGTATCTCAGCCTTAGTAAAAAGAAATTTGCCTTGTTGACACCAACCAGGCAAACCAGCAGACAGGACAGAACTAGTTTTTCATCAGAGTATCGCTGCCTGTTTCTTCTCCTGGCTTTCATCTCTCACTCCCTTTCTTTCCCGCCTCCCATTTTTTTGTTGATTGGTGTCACCTCACATGCTTAGGATGTCTGCCTGTCTGCTCGGAGTGTGAACACATTCCTCAGAATGCTGATTTGTTCGTTTCACGCCAGTGTCAAAATGACTTATTAAATTCGGCACCTCCTGATACTTGGTGCCTGATGTGTTGCTATCCAAACATTAAATGACAATAAGCATATGCAGCCGCTGGGCCTAGCAAACTCATTTACTTTGATAAAAATGTCATGGCAATATGCTTTAAATCACTGTCCTTTTCATCATTGTTAATTGCTAGCTGTAGACCTCTTTCCTGTGCTTAGTGCAAGTGTTAGGATGCTGCTCCTACTAGCCTGATTAAACATTTTTTTTTCCTAACTGTGGAAATCTCTTTCTGTGGCAGTGTTATTTCATCAAGAGATGGATTTTGCTCTTAATTAGCCAACATGCCACCAGGGATACTTCAGTCATGGGTGTGAAAAAGCCTCCAGCAAAAGATTGTTCTCTGGGATTAAAAAAAAAAATGTATCAGTGACTTGGGGATAATTGGCAGCTTCGGTGACGCTACGTTGGCTGTAGCAGTGACAATATGCTCTGGTGTAATATCAGTACCTGCTTCTGTCTGCTTTCCAGTTGGCTCACTGCAGACTCAACGAGAGCAGTTCTGTGTATAACAATGGATGGCATTGAATGCTGGGGGTGGGGAACCATTCCCCACATTTTTTGCTGTCACTGGTGAGCTGCGCAGCTTTCACAAGGCATTGTCAGCACAGGTTTTGTGTTCTCTTCAGGAGAAATGCACCTTCTTCTCTACCCATCCACGATGGTTTGAACTTGATGCTGTTTGAAATTGAATGTATCTGTTAATTTCTTGCTACTAGTCATATGCTTAATTTGGACTTTCGCTTTCTTTTTGTCTTTAGGAGCTAGATGCTTCTGTGATCAGAAAGGTTTGACCTACTGAATTCCTGGTGATATTTTTCCCAAAATAGTAGGAAAAAGATCTTTAAAAACAAACACACAAAAATAATTGAATCCTCCTGTTTCCAGAGAATTAAGGTTCTTTGTTGTGATAAGGTTATTTACTATGAGGGAATAGAATTTTAGACATCTTTGTGAGGACACCCATTTCACACTCCAGGTATGACTCTTAGGTAAACTGTCTCAGATCTTGATCAGAAATAGTATCTGAAAGACTGATTCAGCCCAGTTGAATTTAAAACAAAAATCTATCGTGCATAGAAATAAGAATTTTATTAGTAAAAGATCATTATGCTTTATAAACAAGTTCTAAAAAGGGGGGCAATTGTGGGGGGGGGGGAAGGAAATCCATCCGGCTTAAGGGGTGGAAGTATGAGTGTGTGTAAGTCACATTGTGCTGCTGCCTGAGCCTATTTTAGCATTTGCAGACTCAACCTAAATTCCTTCAAGAAATCAAACCCAATCAGTCTCATTTGGTATATACGTGCTCAATCCAAAGCTTGCTGAAATCCATGACAAGTTTTGGGATGTGATTCTAATTGTCTCGAAGGACTTCCAGTTGCTTAATACATTTTCTAAAGAGAGATGGATACAATTTCATCAGTCGAAGATGTTCTTTTCCAAATGGAATGAACTCTAACACATCCTTCACACTGTAAGCCTGTCAAGTCGTAGTAGAAAGATATGTGATCAGGCATTTGGAGGTGCCTGCCTTGTAGAAGTGAAACAGAGGTTGCTGCTCTGGTGTCAAATGAAATGAAGAGATAGTTGGACTTCGCAGGGTCTATCTTCTCTAGATAAAAGGCCAGTGACCTTTTCACATCAAGCCTGGAGAGAAGGGTCTGGTTAAGGGTGATATGCAAAAGTGTTGGCAAGAGGGCTGGTTCATTAGGGCTGAATCTCCTTTCTCTCACCTTAGGGAAGTAATTTAAGATGTGTCTGTCACATTGCTGTATCCTCACAGGGGTGGTGGATCATTCTTTAAAAGCAGAAACACAAAGAGAAACAGTCTGAAATGTTGAAGTAATACCTTTCATTTAGAGAAATGTGGAGTATTTTTCCTTTGAGCTTTTGAATATTGTGAAGTGTTTTAATTTCAAAACTATCTGCCCATAAAAAGGACTTAATCAGAAACCAAATCAGAATAGTTTTAGCGGACTACAAAATTTTGTCTTGAGCAGAAATACTGGAAGTTATATTTTGATACTTCTTTTCCTTTGGTTAGGTGCCAAAGAATTAAAAAGTACTGTCATTTCCCTTCCCGTCCTCAATCCAGTCACCAAATAAAAGACCGTGTTTACATTATTGCTAATAGGAAGCCAGTTTTCTATAAACGTTTTTGAATGATACCCCACCAGACAATGCTGGCTATAGACCAATCATGTAGACCCTTCTGGATGCTTAAGAAAAGCTTGAATTACTTCCTAACAAAGATATGAGGTTGCATTTGTGTACATTGTACAGTAATTACTTACCCCTGGAGTGGCAGAAACGAACCTCTCATGCTTGTCAACCATTGCAAACATCTTTAACTATCTTTCTATAGGTAGTTTGTCCATGCCAACAGGCATTTATCAGTAAGTCTTTCCACTTGTGTGTGCAAAATTTGGTTTGTAGTATGAATAAAGCATTGGGTGTTACAATGCAAAGTAATTTTGTTCAATTTTTTCACCAGTCAGTGTCGGCCTTGATTACTCCACTAGACTTGCATGGTGTGTGGGCAGGAGAGTGGAATTTGCTGAGAGGTCACCTCTGTGCACCTGATACAGCAGTATTACTTACACCTGAAGTGGCAGGAGAGAGCCACTCAGCATCAGTTTCTCTCATGTGCTAGTAATCCATTGTGGATTACTATCGAGATCAGCTTGGGAAGGTAATGCGATTTTAACACTCCAGCAAAGGGTAGGGAAGGAAGGGAGACAGAAAAAAACTTCAGGCAGCAGTTGACATCTATCCTGTGATGAGAACAGTGAGTATTTTTCAAGTTCATGAAAAAATCTTGTAACAGGGTAGAAAAAGCATGACAAAGGTCTGAAAGACAATAACAAAATAGGACTTTGCAGAAGAGAAATTAATGTTTCTGGTGATAAAGAAGATTTTTGGTGGTTATTTTTTTATTTGTTTATGTGTCATTTAGGTAGCATATTAATTCAAACAATGCTTTATTTTTAGTATTTCACAGCCCAGCCTGGGAAGTAACTGAATACACTTGCTTGGAGAAAGGATAGAAGGTTCAGAGAAGACATCCAAGTCTGGTAGGATACTGGGATGTGGGTGCTTTTGGAAAGGCTATAGTTATCAGAGTCCTGGGGTTAAACCAGTCCTGACTGTTGATTAAAAGACCCTGCCTTGTTTATTGAAGAAATTTAAAATAAGCTTGTTTTTGTTTCTTCTCTGGTGTGCAATGGCAAGGCAGTGTTGAAAGTATTTTGTGTTGGTACAAAAATACACAGGGGGCTGATGATCACTTTTAGGTTCCCCTACTACTTCCATAGTTTTTGATTTTATTCTTCTCATTAATCAAACTGTTTGGATGTGATATTTGAGTTGATGGAGGCATGTATAATAGTGGAGTGAAAATACTCATATCAAAGAAGACACTGAAAAGATGTGGAAATTGGGCAGAGTCTGGTTTTCCTAGTTAGAATAAGAATCCCTCAAATAAACAGGCAGAAAATTGTTCTCATCTCCGGTGCCTGTGAGTCTGTTAAAGTCAAGTGGAACCAACAGAGCTACTCAGTGCCCCTGTATTTAACAGTGGTGCCATTCAGACAACAGACAGAAACTCTTGAAACTCTTCTGCATACTCATATGCATATGTTTGGAAAGAATTCCTCACTTTAGCAGAACCATTATTAGAAAAATACCCCTAACAATTTGTTAGTGATGTTGAAAATAACATAACTACACCCCTTTGCACTGTATATTACTTTAGCTGAGAATACTTTTGAATAGAAAGGGATCTCAGGAAAGCTTTCCCAATCAAAGAAAGCAGAGAGACAGTTGGTGGGCACCAAAGAGAACAGTTTGGTGGTTTGTTTGTGGTGAGTGGTAAAGAGTTAAGTGAAACTGGAAAACTGTTGGTTTGTGGCATTGCTGCTGTGCGCTGTATTCTGGTTAAAATCTGTTGTCACAGCTTTATCATCCATGTAATCAGGTGTGATATTGGCTCTGTGTAGCCCCTCCCACCTGCTTTCTCCCAGTTTACTCTGGGAAGAAGAGAGTAGTAGGAGAAAGAAAGGGAACAGAAGCGTTTACTTGGTCTGAAGTGCTGTTATAAGGACATCTATGGGCCTCTTATTTCATACGGTTTCATTCTGTAAATGCCACTTGAACTAAAATATTCCCTTTCATCTTTCTGACAGAAATATGATACAGTAATTCTTTGTGAAAATGTAGATGATATGCTGCAGTAGTTACAGTGAGTTAGGATTAAGTGCCAAATGCCTACTCTTAAAGGCTTAATTAAAGACACAATAGCTCTGGGAGGTCATTATTGTAATTACAGCGCTGCCTATATTGTTGTAACCAAGTACATGGTTGTAGTGTCATGTTATCTCTACATAGCATCCTGGTTTGATGAGGCAGCTATTGCATACATTCCATGGACTGTGATTTGCATGAGCTTTTTGCTAGTCTGTTTAAGCTTGAAAATCTGATTCAGGGCTCAGTTTATTTTTACAGTTTTATATGGGTGCAATTCCATTAAATTAAGTGTGACCACCTTAATTTTTTTTTACCTCTATGTGCCATAGGAAAATTAGGCTTTCTGGCTTTGGTTACAATCTGTAGAAATTAAGGAAAGGGCTGAAACATGACATTTGTCCTAATGTTCTCTGTGTATACAGAGATTAAGAAGAAATAATGGTTTTTGTCCTAACTTAATCGACAGATAATTCAAAGAGTAGATCCACAACAGAGGAAACCAATGGGTCTGTGTGAAATTAAATCTTGATGCTATAGAATGCAACAATCATTTCCAGCAGTGTATTTGAGGGCTGTCTGACATACTTGCCTTTCCTAGAGGTGAGATTCTCCCCTACAGTGTCTTCTCAGTCTTATGATAAAGCCTTCAAGTAGTATGGCTGTTGCTGCTTACCATGAGAGGGAACTCCACAGTTGACTGATCCTGTACCTGGAGGTATTTTAATTTGAGTATTTGGGAAGGGGATTGCAGTGATAGTAAACAAAGCAAGGTTAAAGAAAGTGTGGGTACTACACTGAGTGGAGTGAGGGCAAGACAGATCTCAGGGAGCTCTATCTTGCAACAGTAGGCTTGTGTGGGCTGCTGAAATGATAGCTTGGTTTGTGGGATGAAATCCAAGTCAGCTTGGATCACAGTGGAAAGGAGTTGGAATTCCTTTATTGAGATGTCTTCTCTGAGAGGACTGAAAAAAAGATTAAACCATGTAGCCAGCCATTCCATTGCCTTCTCTAAATGCTGATGTTTAATTTAGAAAATTTTTTGTTGTTTTTTGAAATATCTCTGCGTATTGAAGCAGGGCCTGCAAAATGGAATGCGATCAACAGGAGAGGTGGAATTAGCCCAGAAGACTGATGTCTTTTCTTTGGGAGGTGGGAGGCTGAACTTCAGATCACCTCATGTAAAAGTCGCTATTTGAATGCTTCCAGCATGTGGCAGTATCCTGTCTTTGAGGTTATTGTCAAAGAGTTGGTCACATCTCTTATTTTCCTTGGCTTATATTGCAAGCGCCCAACAACACAAACAAAAGCTCTTTTTATATTTTATCTAAGGGTAGGATTTGCCTCATTTCAGCTATCTTAAAAATGTAGCTTGTTGTTGAGAATAAATCACACACGGATTTATTTTTATTCATTTTATCCATTTGTACAGCTTGTACAGGTTCTAGTCTCATTATTTTAACTCCTTCGTTCCCATACCACTTCTGTGTTTGTATTAATTAATAACTATCCTCATAATATCATACCCATAGATTAATGTAATAACCCTGGATCTGAGCTGTATAGCATGAGGATTATGTGTTTTGTGCTCTCTGCTGGGATATTGTCTGCTACAAAATATTGGCTTGGCTTGTGTGCATGCACTGGCATTGCCTTTCCAACACTCCCTTTTCTATTGCTTTAGCTGAGATGGTCTTATTAGTCTTTCTTGGGTTTCTTCTCTCCATGACACAGGCCATTTTTTTCCCTCCAAAGTCTTCAGCCTTACCTTGTCATCAAGGGGTAACAAGGTTTCTGACAAAGATCCACAGTAAGATAGATATAAAATAAACATTTGCTTTTTCAAGAGATTTTTGAATTCATTGGACTGTGTTCCTCTACTGGAAATAACTCTTTTGATAATGTCTTTTTTCCCCCTGTGCTGCTTTATTTCAGGGATAAATCCATTCCTCAGTAAGAGTGGGAAGGTACTAAATTTTTGTGAAAGACAGGTTTGTTAAGCTTGAAATAATGGTATCTATCAAAAGAGGGGTGCTGGAAGAATTATAAATTCCTCTAATCAGCCTAGCTGAATCTGATGCTGAGCTCTGTATATCTGAATTCAGGAGTAAATTTTAGCTGTGGTGTCCATTCAGGACATATCACTTTTAATGAGACTGCTGTGCAAGGAATTAAAGTTATGTGCCAGTGCTGGTAGGAAAGCCGTCTGTATGTGTTGTGATAGGAGGCTGGCAGAGAAAATTTGGATGTTTTTTCCCAGTTGTTTTTTTCTTCCCCTCTCCTTATCTTTTCTCATGTCTTCTGTGTGAGAAGTAGGTGAACAGACAGGAACTCTGAGCTTAAACAGAAACTCTTGAGGTCATTCTCATACCATTAGTTTATTACTACCCCTGACAATTAGACTATTGATGTTATTGGGCTGTGCTAAAATTAAGTGATGGGCTTAAGAGTACAGTTTGTTCAATCAGAGAGCAGCCTGTTCAGAGAACAGAAGAACACAGTTGCATCCCTCTACTAAGTCTCTACTTTTACGTGGAGTGATCATTTTTACAGAAATGCTGAAGCTCTGTGGGCTTTCAGCTCACAGCCTCTCCTGCCAGTGCTGTCAGGCTCTCCAAGGCTGAGCTGGCTGTGCCCTGGCAAGCAGAGCAGTGGGAGAGGGGTCACCATTGGCAGTGGTGTTTAATTTGAGCCTGGGAAGTATTGCTCACTCTGGCAATGCTTGGAAACTTGGGAAAAAGGTCTCATCTGTTCCACAAGTTATTTTGATTTTGATTTTATTTTTCTTTTGTTTTTTTAGTATCTCTGAGTATTAAAACAATCCCTTCCCTCCCTGATCCCTTCCCTGATTTTTCTTTCTTCTTCTCTCTGTCTTTTGGTTTTTTTGCTTTAATGAAACTTTCAAGGCTTTTCAGTTTCTAAAAATTAGGGAGGGTGGGAGGTGGGATTCCTTTACTTTTGTTAGTTGTTGGAGGCAAAAAGAGATGAAGGAGGAGGAAAAGAGGAAAACAAGCTAGAAGATGTAGATGTAAATAATATTTGTTTTTAATAAGGGAAGTGCTGTCCCAAATCCCCATTAAGTGTGCTTTTTGTGGGTATGTACTTCTTTAAGAAAAGAAAAAATTATTCATTGAAAGAAACAAAGTTGGGAGAGCACTGAATAGCTCTAATTGAGTGCTCCACTTGATTGCTGACATATGTTTGGGAGAACGAAGCACATGCTCCTTGCTGGCCAGGACAGCTTCTCTGATGTTAGCCAAAATCCAACGGGGCTAGTATTGTCCCTTGCTATTTTCACAACCGGGGAATAGGAATAGGCCAAAAGAGAACACCTGAGCTCTAAATATGATGGCTGTGTTTGCTGCACATATGCAAACATATGAACCCTAATGACATAGATATGACTCTCATGATTGGCTCCTGGCAGTTTTTCAAAATGTGGGGGGAACACCAGTAGATGATCTAAAAGCTGTAGAAAAGGATACTTCATTCCTGTTCTTTATAGTGACTCCAGTTGTAAGTATCTGGTAGGTACTGCTGATATGTGCCAGGAGTCTTCTATTGGATATAGTGCTTTTATATTCTCACAAAATTCTTAAGAAAACCCCCTCTGTGTTCTTATGCTGGCACTGTATAAAAGCCAGGGCAGACCTTATCACTTTCTGTTCTCTGTGATGCTTTTTAGGTCACATTGCATTACTCTGCTTGGCAGAATAGGCAAGTTCGTTGGGAAGCAAGAATGAGTATTCAGCTGGTGGTATTCCCATGCTGCAATTTTTTTATCATTCAGATATTGCCTCGAAATACAGTTTTTGCCGATTGCCTAAGTCTAAATTCTTCTTGTGACTTTTCCACCTGGTTGAATTCAGACTTTGCCATTTTCTGGATTGGTTTATGGGTTTCATGACACATAAATCACAGGTTGCATTGAGGAAACGTATTTTGGTCTTTGATATTTGTAAGGCAAAAAATATGTCTGGGTGTTAGCCTTGGAAATATTTTTTTCCCTCTTTTTAGAAATACTCCCCTTGTTTTTGGAATTCTCTGAGTAAACAGACTGGGAACTCACAGTAGTTTGAGTGCATCCAAGATCCAGCTTTGTTTGAAGCCATAATGAGCCTGATTGAAAGACTTTTTTGGTGCTAAAAATGTAGGCATTTTTGCCTGAATTCACTGAGCAAAGCTGATTGAGAAGTTAGCTGTCATTTCAACCTCATATGTGTATCAGATGCTAGAGGAGAACAAAGTTGACATTCCCACAGAAGAGAGCTCCGGGGAGACCTCAAGGAAGTGTTGCCAAATACCAGGCTCCTTCACTGAATGCTTCCACTCTGCCTCGTGAATCCAGAGCATAACATTTGGATGCAGAAACACTTGTCTCATGAATAAAAAACCCAAGTTTCTTCTAGAGTATTTACTCAAGGCGATGGCCTTTGAATTCCAAGTGCGTTGTGTGTTTATATTCATGCTCTGTCCCCCGGATCTCCAGCTGCATGTAAAGTCTTCCAGAGAGGGTGAGAATCTGAATTTCTGGAGAAATTACTTGCAGGGGAAGTAAATTCTGTCCTCCAGATACTTCACCAGTGTCTGCTCCCACTTAGTACAACTCAGTTGCTCCAATTGCTCAAATCTAAGTACAGATTTAAAAATAAAAAGAATAGGTAAAAACAATCAATGTGTAGTCTAATAGTAATACTATAAGTTACTATTGCTAATACCATTAGTGTGCATTAGAGAACTATGAAATTCCAGATATGCAAAATCAGGAGCTTCCTATGCAAATGAAAGGCAATTGGAGCTGGGCCATATGTTACCAAAGCTGATGCAAAATAGGTATCATTAGGTAGATGTGCACTTGATTCCTCTGTTGGGTGACTTTTTTCTTGTTTTCCTCATCAGAGAACTTTCCTAAGTGTGTTGACCAGGCCAAACCATTCCATTACCCTGATGGGGCTGTGTCAGCTGCTTTACTTCCTCTTTCAAGCTCCTCCTTCTTCACTGCTATTGCCCCTGACTTTTCTGTGGCCCAGCCATTCAGGTCCTCAGTGCTCTGGCTGCAACCTGAGCTGTTCTCAATGTCTGTAGAAGCACTGAGGGGGCCAGTTTTTCCCTTCTTGCCTCTGGCTCCATAGTGTTTTGGTACAATTAATTTTGCTTTTAAGTAGTTTCACTGTTTCTTCTCATATCATCTCTTTGTCTAGTTATTTCTCCAGTGCCTGCCATGCTGTTTTCATCAGAAGGATGTTTCTTCCAGAAATGCTAACCTTTGGACTCCTCTTCTTTCAAGTCTCATGTCTAGCTCAGCGCTCCATCCATCCAAATCCGTTATGGTTTCCCTGGAAGTTTTCTTTTTTTCTTTTTCCTCTAAGTTTTTCCTGTGCAAACACACACTTAGGTTTGTTACACATTCCGTGTGGTGGCATCTTAACCTTCCTAATTTTATCTGCTATTTCCAAGTAGCAAACTCCACAGTACTGCCTTCACACAGACTCTCAGGCTACCAGTGATCTCTCCTGCATTCTTTCTAAAACTCATTGTAGATCTAGACTTTCTCTGGTAAAGCATGAAAACGGACTAGTGTTGGCAAGTGTTTTGGTGGGGTGTGCAGTTGTGGGAAAATGTTATGTGACTATGCAGGGCTCTGACCCAGTTATATAATTTTTAGTGCTATCTTCTTGTGGAAACACAGAATTTTAACTGTGCTTTGGAGAAAAGCTACTTTGTGCTTGATATGTCTTCTTACACCTCTGTTATTTGCTGTCAAAATAAGTACTGGGACTATTGGGCAGTCAGTTTTCAGAGTATGGTACATGAAATTGTTTTATATGGCAAAATAAAAGCTAACCCCTGATTTCGCTTATCCCACCATTCTGCCCAAATGCTCATTATTGGACTTTTTCAACTATACCAAAAATTGTCCTGTGTGTGAAGAGTTGTTTCTGAAAAATCAGGATATTGCAATTTACCTGTCAGGGATAAGTGACAGGGTTTAATGAATTCCAACACAAAAATTCCTAGGGTGGTTGTACTAACATCAAGTTGCTTTAAAAGGACTATTTTCCTCTACAGGGATTTCGGTAAAGAGACAATGTTTATTTTTTCAGTGGAAAATTGATTGTAACTAAGAGGATACTTGGCTTGAAAGTGGGGAATTATCATATCATATGATTAAATGAAAGCTTACCTTGTTATAAGGTAACTAGACATATCCCAATAGAATTGAGACAATGTTTGATTAAGCCAGATTTTCCTACTTTAAATTCAGGGAACAAATTAAAGAATAATTGAGATCCTTTTCAGATCTTTTATAAGCTGAATATATAAAGCTGCAGCTCCAGGTGGCAAAGCAATTAGCTGATGAATAAAATCAACCACACTGTCATTCGTCAGATGTTTAAATTCTATAAGCCAGATAAATTAATGTGTTCCTTAAGCCAAATAAACGGTCACGCTCTTCATGTTACCACTGAGTTCCCCTGGGAATGGGCTTGGGAACATTGATAGAAAATCTAGGAACTGTCTCATCAGAAGGGTCGTAATTAAGTGTCCTGGTTTTGCATGTCTGAAATAAATGTTCCCTTTCATTGAAAAGACGACTGTGATGATGTTCTGTGCTTTATCAAATGGGAGGATAAGAGTGGAAGGATAAGGATTTGAGTCTGAAGATTTGTGCCTCTCATGCTGGAGATGGGGTTTTGGCCTCTGAGCTCCTGGTTAAGGACTGGGAATGGCGCAGCTGTAGCAGTTACATTTTCTTATGCTAGTGCTCAGTTTGGCTTTTGAATTAATATTGGGGCAATCGAGTGAGACTTATTAACCTGAAAGGACCTATTTATCTATCAGCAGCTGTACTGGAACTGTGTTTTTTAACTTTAGGTTTTTTTATGGTTGAATTTAAAATGTGGGATTGTACTGTAAAAGTCTTTCTCTTTGTGCTGAGGAGTCTCTCTCAAATGGTTATGTGGCTGCTCAGGCTGTTTGATCATCAGTGTACCGCTAACAGAGGCATAACCTGAGCCCAATTTAAAGTCTGTAATACTTTAAATTAAAAATTGGCTGGCAGAAATTGCCTCTTTCTTTCCAGACCTGCTGTCATAGATGGTTTTGCAAACATTTAAGCTCTACAGCTTTGGTAAGAGGAAGGAGGTGGACTATACTGCTAATGATGACCCCCTAGACAGAGAAAATGCAAACTCTTGTTTATTTTGGTGTTTGTCTCCATCATTACAAACCTTGGTATGTTCTTCAGGTGATTAGTAAAACAAGTACCAAGTGATGGTTGGGTAAAGGCAGTTTTACGCTGCAGAGTTACTCACCTTCAGTGAAATACTCCTCAGAGTGATAACTCAGGATTGGTGTGCCTGTCTGTAACAGTGTCAGGACACTTGACACCTGGTTTGGGACATGAACTGATGTTTGGTGTGTATGTGTGCTTTCCCTGCGGATTTTTGTATTTTATGACCTGCCAACTGGTTTGTAACTAACAGTGAATACCACTGTTTCCTTAAAACTTTTCCTTATTCTCTTCTTAAAAAAAAAAAAAAAAAAAAAAAATTAAAAACTGTAAAAAAAGAATGCTTTGAAATGGAATATATATTCTATTCCAAATTCTTCAATTTGGCTCAAACAGTGATTTTTTTTTTTTTTAACCGAATGCTCTTCCTTTTATGTAGCCTCAGTTAGTTTTCGAATGCTTCTGATTTTCAGACATTTAGAAACAAGAAATAATGGAAGAGTTATTCTCTGCCTAGGATTTAAGAAAACCTGGAAATGCACTACTGAGTGCATAACTGCATGACGAAGCAGCTGTCATAAATAACTTGAGGCAGAATGGTGGCTGTTTGAAGGCCATTGAGACCCAGCAGTGGAAGCAGAGAGGAAACTGACTTTGATTTGATCTTTCATATCTGTTTAATGGACTCCGGTTCCCTTAGAGTAAGCAAAGGTCATTAATCCACATTTGAAATTGTGTTTTTTAACCTCTATTTAAACATCTAGTCCTCCAGGCAACTAAAAGTATCTGTAGGAGGTATTTATTTTGAGAACAGTGAGATGTTGGCAATCAGTGTAGAACAGCAAATGTTGTCAGACTTTATTTATGGGTGCATTTCACGGAAATTTGGTAGAAATTTCAGTGAACTTGTCAGTTCAGCATCTGCTTTTTGCAGCTCAGAGTGACACTCAAGTCTGAGAACTTGCAGTGGAAACATTTATCTCCTGTGACAGGAGAAAAGGGACACTAAAAACACTTGGGCTGGGTCTGCAAAAGGAGTCATAAGCAGAAAATCCTGCAGAAAATCTCTTGATGCGGAGATTACTTGAGCAGTCGACTTTCTTTGGGGGCATTTTATAAAGAATCATTTATTCTGAGGCCTTCTGCTCACAATGCTTTATACCCAGTGGTTTGCTGTGCAGGCTTTTGTGTGCACCAGAAGTCTTTCTATGAAATGACTTTCTGGAGAGACAGTTCAATTTCTGCGTTCTTGGGAATTTTTTTCCTTTTTCCTTATTTTTTTTTCCCCTGGAACTTTTTGAGGACTAAAAGGGAAGATGAAGTAGGTTTTTGGAGCAGCATGCATTGTTTTGAATTTCTGATCAACTGAGAAAGTAGGAAAAACTCTCAAATCAAGCAATTTTTGGTGCTCACCCCAGAGAAGTGAGTTTCCTTGGGAAACAGTTTCACCAGCCTGCCCATGACATCTGAGAAAACTAAGGAAGAGACATCTTGTGGCATAGAAGCTCTGAGGAATGGGGTTTTGCGACTGCTCTGTCATTGTGGCAGCAGTTTAATGTGTCCTGTACTCACCAGCAGGGAGATGAGCAGGAATGAGGATGTATAATGCTGATAATGTGGTTAGATGTTAGTGTCTGAAAATAGAACTTACAGACCATCATTGTTTAATAAATAAACACCCAACAGGTGATTTCAGTGACCAACAGCACTGAAGTGGCTATATCACGAGAAAGATGCATGACCAGGAAACAGTTCTGTAGATAAGAGCAGCAAGAAACTCCTTCTAGTCATGAAAAGTGACTGAGTGATGTCTGAGGGAGCCATTACACTGCTTAATTTTTACGTATCTGTGTCATAATTTTACCTGTCTCCTCAAGACAGCTCTGACCATCATAGCCCTCCTACCTCAGGCCACTTCCCTTTGATTTCTGCACACGCTGCTCTGGCACCTTTGTAGCTGCTGAGATATTTCATTTCCTGTAGTTGGGACTGACTGTGGTGCTAAGATTAGACCTGGGCATCAGTGTGAATCAGTCTGTGCCCCAGAACCTGAAATAGTTAGAAAGGGAAGGGAAGGGGGAAATGGTGTGGTGACTCAGTTTCCCAAGAGGAAGTAGGGAATGGGAGGCATAGAGTGGCCCTTTCTGATTGCCCTGCCCCTATTGTAATTTCACAAACTAAAAATGCATCTGAAGTGCTGATCTTTATTGAGCTTTCCTGACAGCATGTACCTGGGACTGATGTTCATATTACTTTATGAATAGTGACATGAGCTTGACCGTCTTTTGAATATAAAGCTGAGATTTTATTTCTAGTTTTGCCATCTAGGGTAAACTGAGAACATTTACTGTGAATAATGGTAGCCGCAGAGGAAGGCCTTTACCAAGTACCTCTCTTTATATTCAGTTTGGGTTGTATGTGAAAGGTGTTGTCTTATTTGCAGGTTTTAAAGGAAATTTTTTTGGCAGAAACCTTAGCTATACTTTTAAGTAGATGAGAATAACACAAACCATGGTCATCATCTCAGCATAGATAATCACTGCAAATAACAAATCCGTGGTTTTAAAATTGGCACAAATATGAAAACATTTGGCCGAATGTAAACAATCCCCTCTCACAGGACTTCCTGAATTCAAGATAAAAGCATAAAAGAGTTTTCCTCCCATCACAGGAGAGCAGTTACACAAAAAAGATGGCTTTGAATTTCTTGTTCGTAACAAGTGAGTGGAAACTCTTTGTTTGCCCAGTGTGGCTGGGTACAGTTATGGATTTGTGGGTTTGAGGGGAAAATGGATGATAGCCCTCATATTTATTTATTTTTCACATCTGCTCTCAGTCAATTGAATGATATTTATTAAAAAATATTTTCAAGGCATGCCTAACTCAAAGCTTCTGTCTTCTTGCATACATGTTAGTTGAGATCATGCTCTTGCTTAACACTTAAGTAGTTTAAGTAGTTTGCTGAATCAGAGCTTCATTGTCTTTACAAAAAGAACTGGAATTGGAGAATCCAGTTTCTTCTCTTATACTATTAAGGAGCTGTGAAATGTTTTGGTGCTGCTATAAAATTTGACTTTACAGGTCAATAGCCTACTTACAAGCTTGCAGTACTCACTTGCCTTTCCCTTGGAGATATGCTAAACTAAGAAAATGTAAAATTTTGTATGGTGTACACTAAAAATATGATCTTCCTGTATTTTTCTCTTCATTTGCCTCCCATCTCCCTCACACTCTCTGTAATATTCAGTTGTCTGTGAAGGAAATGATAAATGTTTGGCTTGCATGCAATTTGAGGTTGCACATAGCCAAAATCTGTTATCCTTTCCCCAAATGAATAACCCAAAGACTGAAGAGTTTTCCCACACTTTACAAAAATGCATATTTTAAGCAGTATTTTAATGACATTTTTGAGGCCAATTTAAGCCCCAAATGAAGATGCTTTTTTTTTTCTTTATTCTGCTCTGTGGAAGTATTCTGCTACTGGAAAACAATTTAACAGAAGCTGAAGTGCAGCTGCTACCAACTGAGTATTAAAAAGTTGCAAGAAAACAAGGTCCTGTGTTATCATATTAATAATATATTAGCATATACGTGTCTATCCTACAGGACAGAGTGATGTACAACATGAGCGGAGGTACAAATGGCATTGCGGCGGACCAAGGAGTCACAGCTCACAAGTAGCACAGCAAAGCAAGAACCTCAGAGTAGTCTTCTGTTCTTCTTTACTGTATCTTCTGAGGTTTCTATTCCTCTTTGTGTTGTGTGCCATTTTTATATATATATCCTCTTTGCTTATTCCATGATTAAAAGTGTGTCTGTGTGCCACAGGAATGATGCAGAAGACTGCAGCTATGATATATTGAGTTATGTGGTGTTACAGTGTTTTGCATATTGCATCCAAGGGCAGAGTTCCACAGCTGGTGGATTGTGGGCTTAGGCACAGTTCCTGTTTACCTCCTCTGAGGTACCTCCGCTGCTTCATAGCCCACTTTGTGTCCTTGTTTTCAGGAAGAATACCATAGAAAGTTTAGTAGAAAACCATCAGCCCAATGCAGCCTAAATTTGTTTAGCTTCAGCATAGCTTTTCAGCAGATTATTATTAATGGGTAAATTTGAGAGACCTAAACAATAGTTTTAAACTATTTTTAGGCATTTCAAGCAATTTCTACCTTGACTACCCTTGCTCTTCTTTTTTTTTTTTAAAGAAAAGGCAAAGAGCTCCAATACTGAGATTTAATAAGTATGAAATAGATAGTTATGACAATTTTGGCACAGGGAAGAAAGGAGTAACTTCAGAAATGCTGATTTATGTTGACCTGTGTGACAGCCACTACATGTCAGCGTTTTTCTGTCAGAGGCTGATGAAGGCTCTATTTCTTCACCGTGGGTTTTGCTCCTGGAGTTGGAATGACCTGCTTCCTTAAGGTGCTGCCCACAAAAGAGGGTGCAAGCGTGTCTCTTGACAAAAAATGTGCACAAAGCTTTTGGAATGGACAGCTGAGAGATTTATGTGCTCATCTGAGAGGTCTGAAAGGCACATGGAAGTGCACTGCAGTTAAATACTAGCTTTTGTGGACTTGGCTATTTGGCAGTGCTGTCACAAAGGTTACCGAGTATTGCAGGGGACTCCTTCTCTCAGGTCTAGGTACAGCTCTAGGTTTGTCTCTGCTTAAGCCTCTGCTTAAGCCTCTGCTTGCCACTGGCTTTTGCAGATGCAGAAGGATACAAAGCCACTTCCTTGCAATCCGGTGGAAAGTTTGGTGACAGTGATTCCAGAGGGAATGAAGGGATGCAGCTGTTTCTATGTGCTTTGTGGGCATATTGCACTTAAAAGGAAAATATCTCTTCTCCAGCTCTGTGCCAGTCAGCACACAGCTGAACCCAGGGAGAAGAGCAGCTGGGCTGTCCCAACAGGACATGTGGCCTTCTGGTGGTTCTGTACCTCACCCTGCTGCCCTGATTTCCTGTTCCACTCCTTGATGTGTCTTGTCAGTAATGTAGGGCCCTGGGTATCAAGACTGAAATTTGGCACGAGGAACAGAGGTAGTCGCCAAATGATGAGTGCGTGCAGTTCCCATATAACATCCTCCTTATCCTACTCACTAAACTGTGTAACAAATAATCTGGGGTGGCAATGGGATTAACACATTTGACCCTTAATGGCTCTGAAGGAATAATTGTGATGTCTTGGGTCAATAACTGTGTGAACTAAGGAGGATTTGCTTGATGCACCATAACATCTTCTTCAGAGCCGTTCATCCCTTTTGAAGGTCTATGAACTATTTGAACTTTTAAGTCTGTGTTCATTATGCTCTATGAACTATTTGAACTTTTAAGTCTGTGTTCATTATGCTCTGTCCTCTCTGTGCGTGTGGTTAAGGCCTGGTAAGCATTAAAAGTAAACTCTCCAGAACGCTGACAGATCCTCTGATTCAGTTCTGAGATACCGCATTTCTGTCTGATTCACAAATATCGTTTTTAATTGAAATGAGGCCTGCAAGCAATCCGAGATGATACAGTAACAGGCTCTGGGATAGCTGTTACTTCCACAATCCAACAGGAATTTCTGTTCCTTCTTTCCTTCATGCTGAACTCGTCTGCTCTGTTTATATGATCTGTCAGCCTGATGGTTTTCCGTAGAAAGGGAAAAGGGGGAGTTGGGTAGAATTGGCTTTTGAGGTTTCTTCTGTAAAGCTTGTTTCTATATGGAATTATTTCTTTTAGGTCTCTTTCACTCATCCCACCTCTTCTGTCTGCGTGTCCCCCAGATAAGACTAAATAGCTCCTGAGTTTGGCTTTGAGGCAGACAAGCTTTTCTGATGAAACAGGTCAAAAAATACTTTTACTCTGAAAAATAATAGCTGTTTTCACAGTCTATTTGCTGATATAATTTGGGTATGAAGGGACAATTTACATCAATGGGAAAAGAATTGAATTAAATTTAATCCGCTGAATTAAAATTAGCTGTGTAATAATCAAAGGAAAATGTCATCTCTTTACAGGAAATGCTACTGGTCTTAACACACATTTGAAGACCAGGCCTATCCAGCATACAATTATTTCTCTGGTCGTTTTTCTGTTGTGATTGGTGTTGTGGTTCGAATTCCAGAATACCTGTATCTGTCACTTCATTTAATGTCATTGTGTAGTATGGATTAAATACATTGCAAATGAAGGATCTGATCCTGGCAATGCTTTCTGCTGGGGTGGTGTTTAGTCATCAAAAGCATTTGACTTCTCAGACTTCTCAGGAGAGGAATATTTGCATTCTTACTAAAAGTACTTGCTGCATTTGGGATTGAATCCTTGCAGGCATCATTCCCACTGTCTGATGTGCAAGAATGGCAGCCAAATGGCAAACAGTGCCTGACAGAGACCAATGTCACCACCATTCTTGGGGTGGTCCTGTGCAGGGCCAGGAGTTGGATTTTGATCCTTGTGGGTCCCTTCCAGCTCAGGGTATTTTATGGTTCTGTGGCTCTTGGTGCCGGTGTGCAGCATTTCTCTCAGAAACTGCTGCTTCCTCGCTGCAGCCCCTGTGACATGGGTCTCTATCCTGCAGGTGGAGCAGCCCAGACATCTCATTTTGGTGTCTGAGGAGACCTTCTCAGCAGGTGCAGAGTTCTTCCTTTAGTTTCGATGTGAAATGTTTCACCACGTGCTAATAACCTAGTGTTCAGTTACTCAAGGGAACTTTGTATTGGCACTGATATTAGAGTGGACTTAAAAAAACCCAAAAACCCCTCTGCCTGAAATTTGTCACTGTCATTTTCTACTTTTTCAGGCATCAGGAGAGTGCATAGTGCCATCTAAGAAACATATGAAGGGCCTGATTATACAAGCGGGGGATGAGGAGTTTCTCTGTCGAACAGAGTAATTTCTGTTTTCCTCAGAAGCCACACGGGAGCAGTGTGGTCCAGCCTTTGAGAAAGGAACTGCTAGTCTTTCCTCTGATGACTGAACTTATCTGTCAGAGGATGTCTCAGTCTGAGATATAAGAACACAAAACTGATGACAAGTAAAATATTTCACGGAATATCCATCTTTCACTTTGCAAATACTCCTTTGTGAGAAATCAGATTGTCAGTAAGGGCTACTCAGAATACTTACTAGATTGAATGAAATAAAGAATAAAGGCTGTATTTTGTGCTGTTGCAGTCTGTGATTGGATAAAATGAAGTGAAAAAGAAGAAAAAACTCCATCTTACCATTTTTATGAGTCCATTATCTATAATAAACTCATAAACGGAAGATACCAATATTCCATTTCATATTTCTGACAAGATGTAGTTACCAAGAAATGGGGGAAAAAAAAACAACTTGAGAAAATTCTTCAGGAGCCTTCTGGGTGAAGGCATAGGTGCAAATGTTTAAATGTTACAGGCTTTGTCTATACTTATTTTGAAATTATTTGAGAATACCTGTGCAGACTTTGTGTTAAGAACTTTGCTTGTCAAAGGTGTGCACTGGATCCTTTCTGAAAGATCAGGTAGGTGTAAGTACAGCACAGAGGAAAAGGTCTTTGTAGTACCTGGTACTCTTAGGAAAAGAGAAGCAAAAGGTTGCAGTTGCATTAAGCCCCATCATATGGGGTCACAAGATGGGAGCACCATAATGTGCTCTATGGGACGCTCCATTGCTAGATCCAGAAGCAGTGATTGTTTGCCTGAGGCTTGTTACAGAGAATGAAAGACCTCTCCTGTCCAGCCAGCCCTGGGGCTAATCCTTTTCTGTCTCTGTAGGTGTTGGCCTAGAGGGACTCAATGCTTAAACTCCTGGCAACACAGACCTTTCAGAAAAACCAGCCTATAAGCCAGAAATACAGTGCAGAAGACAGACTGATAGCTGCTGCTGCTCTATTCCTGGCTAGGGGGAGGACAAATGAGAGCACTGGTCAAAGATGGCTTTCAATGGAAGACCTTGGGACCAAATGTCAGGTCTGAGGAGGTGTGCAGGCATTCGCTGGTTTAGAGTCTTAGGGAACGTTATGGAGAGAATCATGTTGGCATCAAATTTGATTTCCACCCTGATGAAATTTCAGAGGCTTAGAGTATGTTTCTGTGTCTAGACTTAGACCCTTTCATCTTGTTACTTGTTCCTCAAAGCCTGGAACAATAGCATGGAGTGCCTGTGGGCTGTCAGGCTGGTCGAGGGAGGGATTGTCCTGCTCTGCTTTGCACTGGGGCAGCCTCACCTCGAGTGCTGGGGGCAGTTTGGGGCACCGAAATTTAAGAAAGATATAAAGCTGCTAGTGACAACCTAAAAGGGAGATATGAGGATGGTAAAGGGCCTTGAGAGGAATCCATATGAGGAGTGGCTGAGGTCACTTGGTTTGGTCAGCCTGGAGGAGACTGAGGGGAGACCTCAGTGGGGTCTACAACTTCCTTTTGAGAGGAAGAGGAGAGGTCGCCACTGATCCATTCTCTGTTGTGACCATTAATAGGATCCCAGGGGACAGCATGAAACTAAGTTGGGGGAGGTTTAGGTTGAATATTAGAAAAAGTTTCTTCATCCAGAGAGTGGTTGGGCACTGGAACAGGATCTCCAGGGAGGTGGTCACAGCACCAACCCTGAGAGAGTTCAAGAAGTGTTTGGAAAATGCTCTTGTGCACATTGTGTGACTCTTGGGGTGTCCTGTGCAGGGCCAGGAGCTGGACTCAATGATCCTGATGGGTCCTTTCCACCTGAGGATATTCTTTGATTATATGAGTGAAATTCATGTTTAGCTACTCTTATCTGTGCCTCATCTGGATCACCTGATCTCAAGTACTTGGCAAATATCAAAACTGACATAAATGAACACTTTATTCTTGCTGTATTTGCCTCCTCCCAAAAGCAGTGAACAAGGTCAATGATTTTTACTGACACGAGTAGTTTTATTTCAATGGTTCTTAGTCCCTCTTTGTTTATGTGTAGAAAGGAAGATCTCCTATTGTTTAGATATGACTGCTAAGGTCACTTTTTGGGTTGGTTGCATTTAGTTGAAGTTAAAAAGGGCTGAGAAATCTGCTGTTTGGTATTTTCCATAAAGCCCCACCTCCTGGAGTCAAACGTCGAGATGTTTTGTTTTGGATATCCCCTTTAGTCCAAAAAAGGGTGAGGGTTTTGCCTTCCATTGATTTGGGGATAAGGTGCAGAAAACTCTTAGAAAAATAACTGTTTACTAGTGAGACTTAAAAAAATGGAAAGCAAATCAAGAACTGTCAGTCCTCTTAGAGCCTGACCCCCTCCAGGATGACATTGCAAACATCATGTCCTCTGACCACAGCATGAAATAACACTTGTCAAAGCACTAGACCCCAATTGAGTAGTTTCACTGGGGGCTGGTTAAATTCCGATGTGCAAAGTACATTAGGGAGTTTGCAGTATCTCTTCCTGTTTCTAAAACTTGGAAGAAATACCAGTATATTTCTGAAAAAAGCAACCAAATACAATCATTGTCTTTGCAAAAGGAGCAATGGTGGCATACTAAAGAGTTAGAATAGTGACAATTCTAAATCTGGAGACTCTGAACAGGATTCTAAAGCAGAAGATGCAGCATTCAGCGTTCTCCTTCTGCAGGAGAATCTTTAAAGAAGGTGACTCTAGGGCATCCTGGTGCTGCCCCTCTTCAGTAAAGGTCTTGGGCAAAAGACTGTCCTGAAACGGGATGCTGTGATTAATATTTGGAATACCTGGTTGCAATAACTTTACCTGTGTTACTCAGGAGTGCTACCTGGAAGAGGGGTTTGGCTTGCCTGCAATTTTTTTTTCTTTTTCCTTTAAAATCAATTCTTTAATTGCCTTTTTTCCCCCCTGTACTATTTCAAAGTGCATCTGTGGCAGAACAACAATCCCAGCAGCCTGACACTTGAAGAAAGCAGTGCAAGTTGCATTATGCTGACAAGATTTTGCTGCTGGACAGATATTCTGTGGTTCAAAAACTCCCTGTTAGTTTGACTCTAATTACAAACGGAGCAGACTCTCAAAGCATATAACAAGATCACTGGCAGACAGCAAGAGTTTCTTCAAGGAAAGGAGCCTCTGTCATTTCAAAAGCACAATATTCTCTTAAGAATGATAAAAAAAAAGATACGATCAATGAGAATACACAGGAGATATGATGTTTCATTAAACGTAGATTACAGTGATCTTTGTCACCTTACTTTTAAAAAGCAAGGCAGGGAATCACCACACAGTAATTTAATAGAGTGAAATTCTTAGTGCGTGACCTCATCTGCTCATTTTTGGGGTAAAGCTCAAGTTAGCGGGGCAGTTGCTCGTGTGGGACCACACTATTTTTCCATTCTAATTTCCAAGTATTGCACCAGTGTCAAAGGCAAAGAAACTTGTCCAGGATTAATAAGATCTCCATTAATATCCTTCCATACAAAAATATCTCAGTCAAGTTTTAATTAAATGAAAACCCGTTAGATAATTTATAAAGAATATGGAAGATGTGCAAAACATGTGACTTGTTATTTTAAGGGTTGAATCTTCACTTTGAAACTGGCATAAATCCACCAAAAATCAATGGAGGTATCTAGATTTACACCAGCTGAAAGGATCTGTTCTCAATTTTACTCACAGTTTTTATGGCTTTTTTTCCATCCTGGAAACAAATGTTGAAAAATAATATATTGCAGTGTTATTAGGCTGCTTCTATCTCAGTCATCATCAAGAAAATAGCTGCATAACCACACATGATGCAGGTGTGATAATCAAAGGTGAGGAGGGAGAGGTGCCTGTGTGCACTTTATTAATTCTGATTGTGACTCTGCAGTCTCAGTGCGTGGTTGAATATCACACTACGAGCAACATGCACAGTTTGAGCAGGATATGGCCAGTGTAGCTTCCTGAGCAGGGGGTCTGGCTCTCATTCAAGTGGGATCCCTTGTGGACAGTGGGAGAGCTGAAGGCAAGGGAAATCAATCCAGCTGAATCTGCTGGCGGAAAAGGTGTTTGGAGCTGTGAAACTTCCTCAGAAGCGGAGGCAAAGGCATCGAGCACTAATGGTGCGTTTTGGGCTTCAAAGGTTGTGGGAGAAGGGGAAGGGATCTCGGAGGCACATGCAGAGATGAAGAGATTGTGGGCAGGAAGGAGGAATTGGAGGGGTGGGCTTTGGTAACAGCTTTGGTGTCAGTCTAAGACTGGCTAAGCAAGAAGGGAGCTGGCTGGAGAGGGAGTCAGACACAGACTGTGGGAGTCACAGAAGACAACATGCATAAGGGAAGAGGCTCTTGAAGTGAGATGACTTTGACCAATGCCTGAACGGTGCTAGAGGCACAGGAATACGTATAGGTGTGAATTGCTTTGCCAGAGTCTCCAGACAGAGCGGAGAGGCACGTGGCTCTCGCAGCCATTACAAATGAGCGTGTCTAACTCACTTGGGCTGCACATTCCTCAGGAGGACAGCTGTTCAGCTGGAGCGTCTGTGAGTGGGGCTGGAAAAGAGTGTGGTGCCCCTACTAATGGGACTCCAGGGGTGTGAGGAGCAGAAAGTAGCTGGACTTCAGGGCCCCGTGTCTTTTACAGGATAACAGATGCCTGTCCACAGAGCGCTTCAGAGAGGCCGCAGAAAGAACATTTGTTGCAGCCAGCTCAGATGAAGGGAAGTGAAAAGCACACTGGGCTGTGTGGGATGGGGCCAAAGTGCAGCAGCCTCAAAGGAACTTAGAAGTGAAAGTCTTCCAAGGCTGTGTGGGAAATGATCAGCTATGGTTCAGGGAATGGACAAAGACATGAGAAATCTGTGTTTAGTTTAAACCAGTTCCCGGTTTAGTTCCTTTTGAACAAATCACTCCATTCTGTCTGTGATGTGTTTCTCAATCTGCATCCTGAAGGTAAGTTCTTTTCTCCTGCCTTGTTACTTAGATTGCAAGCTCTTTTTTTACCTTTACAATGGGTGCAACATCCCATGGTTCCTCAGCTGATCCCTCAGTCTTACTGTCATACAAATCATTAATACCAATTATTGAGGGTCAGCTGCAACGTCAACTGCAGGGAATAAGCCTTTGGAACAGGTACTTCTGTGTTGGACCTGCCTTGCAATCTTTCTAATCCTGAACTGATTTATGGCCCCCTCAATGCTGGTCCAACATACTGGAAAAGGAGAAGGATCCATCGTGTTTGTGGGTCGCCTGCTTTTCTTGCATAGGAGTAGACTCTTTACAGGAAAGGATTCGAGAATGAACTGACAGAGTAATAAAGACCTTTGAAATGCTTGATTTCTTGTGTTTGTTTCACCAAAACAGCAGGTATCTTCCTAAATATAAATTGCAGCTGAAACTTGGTCTCCTTCTCTCTTTTCAAATCTGTCTGTTTAGATCACACTGTTTCAAGAATCAGCAGATGAGTGTTGGATACTGGAGAAATGTATTCAAAACACAATGGCAAGACATATGTCTTGTCATGGGAAAATTCTTCATATAATTTCATTTTAGAGGTAAAATGGGACTCATGAGGATCCTGAGGATCCATGAGAGGTAGGACCCCTGGCTTCCCACATTTTAATTAAAGTTTATTTCCAGGAGTAGGAAGCCTAGCTGGAAACTACCAACAGCACGCAGTTGTGTTGCTGCCCTTAGTGAAGTCTGCTGAGACAAATAGCATTTCTCAGTAGTGTGTCATTTATTCAGTCTTTTTACTCCTGGACTCGTACAGTCCTCTCTAGCATATCATGGTCTATTTCAGCAGGTATTTTCTTCTGTTAGATACCTATATTAAGCTGCTTCTAAAATAATCCTCTTGGTGTAGAAATTAGTAGAATTCCTTGGTATGAGTAAGTGAAATCTGGTAGTACAAGGTTTAATGACTGAGTGGATCTCTTTACATAGATTTCCCTGTGTGTGCAAGTGCACACGTGAAAATCACACTTTTACATGGCTGAAATCTTCAATGTACTTAATAAATGGGGAAAATATGTAATCCTTTATTTTCATCAGTGGCTTCATCTGAAACAGATCACCATTAGTTTTATGACTTTAATTGTATTGAGATGCCTATTATTATAACCTATTGTTTTATCACATTAGTCCATTAACCTGTGGGTCATGGAACAGGAGTGGAAAGCCTGTTCTTCCTTCTAGCCCAAATAATTTAAATATAGTGGTCATTGAAATTTTCAGGTTTCTCAAATCACTGGAGTCTAATGTGAAGCTTTTTGCTCTGGAATTTCAGAGGCTATGAAAACATGACTCCCAAACCTTCTGTTAGCCTGTTTTTTTTTGTTTTTTTTTTTTTTGTTTTGAAACATTCCAAGTGGCAAAAGAGCCTCAGAAACTACATTTGGTGCTGAGTATCCATGGCCACATGGCTTTGATCTGGGTAGAATGCTTATGAGGGGCTGCATTTTTTTGCTTAGGATTCATAGCACGTTACCATTAATCAAATTTTCTGACAGGGCTCTATGAGGAGTCTGATACATGCTCTGCTTTTTAAAATGTGCATCTGGCACACTCCTGTCGTGGCCCAAGATGTGGCTGCTTCTCTGGCAGCCCTACATGGAAAGGCTTTGGGCATCACCAGTCACAAAGGCAATCTAAGTGACAAGATAAGCGATGGGCCAGCTAAACAGAAGTTTTTGTCAGCTTCCTAGAAATATTGCAACATTTGCAACCGGAACTAGAGATTTGTGATGCTTATTTTTCACTCTGGGTAAACTGTAGCTTAGAGACTCCAGCTTCCTATCTGGATTGTAAGGAGCTAGGATTTAAAATGGAGAGGAGCGTACAGGGAAAGACTTTCCCTCTTTAATTCTATCTGCATCTTGAGAGCGTCTTAATTTTCTGAAGCTCCAAAGTAGCTTTTTGCTCAATCAGCTGCTGACAGTAGCTACTTGCAGTTATGACTAATGTAGCAGGGCACAGCCCAGCACGGGCAACTTGGCAGGACTCTGGCATTTCAAATGCTTTGATTGCTCTCCCCCCTTCTCTGTCATGCACCTCTTGAATGTTGAGTTAATAGAAATGCCTGCCCTGCTGGGAATACCTGGAGGCTACAAGGGCTGGCTATGGGTCTGTGGTGGGTGTTTGAACTGGGAAATACAGCCCGGGGCATTGTCACATCTGGTCATACAAGAGCATCTCCCGCCTTTGTGCTATGGCTGTGAAAAGGTTGAGTGGGCTTTGACGAGGGTAAAGCTATTGATAACGCAGCTCCTGCAAACCAGGCTGTGTAGTTGGGGGGAAAGAGCACTCCCCAGCTGGGAAGCTGTTGGGATCTCACAAACAGGGGATGGCTTGCTGCAAGTTAGCAGCAGTGCTGTGGAGAGCGCTTGGGGTTAGGCACGCAGTGTTAAAGGTCTGAGGGAGGAAGGGGGCAAATGTAGTTGTGATTTGTCATTGCCCTGTTTCATCCCTGACAGCTGCCTGGGGATCATGTCAGCCCCCTACAACAAGGTGGAGCAGCTTGAACAATTCTAGCCTGTTCTTTCCTTCACAATTGTCCTTTTCCATGAAGCAGCACTTTTGACCCTTTCATATCCCAGAGCTGTACAAAAGGGATATCCCCAGTTTTGTCCTACTGGTTCAACACTTCAAAATCCTTCCAAAAGTTTTGATTTCTTTGTATTGTACTAGAATATTTGATAGCAACAATTTATTTTAAACATAGACATTTCATCTTGATTATGGGGGTCATCTGAATATTGCCCCGCACCTTTCTTGGTGTCAGTATAAATCTCTTTTTACTTTGTTTTCTTAGATACTCAGAAAAGCTATAACTGAATAAGCTTAAAGCAAACTAAGGCTGTTCCAAAGCAGAGGTACTACAATAAGGCTATATTTATTCTGAAGTTTCTTTGGACCTGATGAGTTAATGCCATCAACCTTGACTGCCATTCTAATCAGGATGAAGCCAGAAATGGCTATAATCATAGTGTTTGACCATCCTCCTTGAAATTTTCTAAAGCCCTGCTCTAAAGTTGTAGGGAAGGGAATATTGAGAGGCTGCCTAAGAGGATTTATAAACCCTCCTGAGCCTATTCTTTCTTTTTGCTCTTTTATTTCAAAGCCATGGCATTTGCCTTTCTATTTTTTTTCCAGGTCAGAATAAGTATTTCTTTCTCTATACCAGACATCTTAACACAACTTCAGCATTTAGAGGCCAGTCCTGTGTTTGCCGAAGCCACTGATTTCTAGGTATGTAGAAGGGAGCCCTTCATGCCTGTCTTTGACTTCTCTGCTCTGAACTTAACTCTTTAAACACAGTGTTCAAACTTCAGTCTGAGTTATCCAGCCACTATTTGCTCAAGGCACTTACCTCATCATCAAGGGATTTTACACCTCTCAGTCTAGGAATTTTTATGCCTCCAGCACTTTGTTTGAAGGGAGGAGGCAGTGTTATCTCTGTAGTGGACAGGGAGAGTGTGTGACTTGCCCAATGCTCTTCACATGCTCAGTGACCAGGACGAGTGGAGTCCCTGTGACTGTCCCCATCCTTGACTGCTCTTCCACTCCGTGCCCTGTACTTGTGGGAATACATATTTCGAGGAGGTGCCTTTGTGTCTTGATAGAAGTGAGCTTTTTTTTCCCAGCAATATGAGAAACTGGCCTTCCAATGTACCCTTGTGAAATTCCATCATTCTAGCATATTGGATAATTTGGGTAATTTGCATTGAATGCTACTGTTGAGGAAAGAAAGTTAATCTGTTGTCATTGAGAATATTACAGTATTGCACACATGATGAGGGAAAAAAAGACTGGTGGTAAATAATGAAGCCACCTGGTAGGAAAAGTATGAAACAGAATATTCATTTTTCTTCAATGGGAATAACAGATGACAAAAGTGAGGCTTTCTTCAGATTGTTTGTTTACAGAAAATTCATATCCACTGAGACTGTATGTTAAATTCACTCTCTGATGTTACTGTTTGCCGGATGCATGTGGCCACTAGAGTATGTTCTTATGATCTTACCATTTATTTACCTTGATACAAAACTCCAATTACTGTCAGAGATGCTTCTTGTTAAATATGGTAAGATCTCTGGCTTCTAAGAGAGTGAATATGTATTCTTTACTCTGGGGCCACACTGAGCATGATGTTAAGGAACAAAAATACTGGGGACTTTGGTGCAAATTAGTTAAGTATCTAAAGATAACAGTGCAATGAAAATAGTTTGAAGGAGTTTGGGCTTTAGAGACAGATGAAATTTGGAAGAGAAAATAATACAGTTCCATGTTTGTCTTTCTGTTTAGGAAGATTTTTCAAAGCATTGGTTTTTCTTTTACATAGATGTAAAGTCTAGTGCTTCCAGAAGCTGAGGACCTATCACTTTTATTAGTGTTAATTCTTAATAATTTAGCAAATGTCCAGAGTAGTTGTTGCTATGGTCCCTGTAGACACATGGAGTACTTGGAAGCTTTATGTTGGAAACATCCCCAGCTTTTAGTTGTCATTGTGATCTGAGGAGAAAATAAAGGGAACTCTAAGATGAGAGGTGAAGAAATACAAATAGAAAGTTTTTTAGGGCAAAAGTCATATAAGCCCAGTTGTGGGGTGGACTTGACCACTTTGTGTCATTGTCCCCATGTGAGCCATTAAATCACATCCCTCAGTGGTAGTCCGAGCGGAAAATCTTGCTGGCAACCCAGAATGCCTTTCTTTAAATCCTGACTGCTAATGGCAAATTATTTCTGGAAGGACTTTTTACTGTTGAAATATGTTCTAGACTCCAGGAACTTCAGTATCTGAAAAACTGTGAGTTGGCTTAAGAGTAGTGACTGAAGATAATCAGACACTGAGGTCAGCGGGAGTTGGAGATATACAAATATCTGCATAATTGGTTTGGTGTTATTTTTGTTTGTTCGTTTTTGGTTTTGGGGTTTTTTTGTTTGTTTGTTTTTTTTTGTTTTTGTTTTTGATAACTCGGAGATGGTTCAGAGTATCCCAAATTCCAAACTCAGTAATTGTCATGGTTTTATGAAACCAGGACAATAATAGGCAAAGAAAGAATATTTAGAAGGAAGGATCAGTAAAAGAGAAATATAACTTGACCAAAAGTATTTTGTTTCTTTGGATCAATTACTCTTCATGACTAATTTCTCAAACAAAAGAAATTATCTTGGTCTGCTGTATAGCATCTTCAGAGTCTCTATGGTGTTCCACAGGCAATTCTTAATTTAAAATGTTAAGGAGGCAGCTACTAGAACTGTAATGTGGAGTGGAACTGGTAAGAGAGAAAGCAGTTATACTAAAAGAAATATTCCTTTGCTGAAAGCAAGTTACTAAAGGAAGGTCTCATGAGTGAGTTTTGGCACTGGATTTGGTTGAAGATTTTTCTTTAATGATGCTGACATCATTAAAATTGGAGCATGCTTGCACTGATAGGGAAAAATGAGATGCACTGACAATACGGAAGAGGCCTTAAATCTCCCATGGGAAAATTAAGATAACACTGAGAAAGCAAGTGAAAGAAATTAAATGCACTAGTGAAAAATGTAAAGCTACCCTCATAAATATCCTATTTCCATTGAAAACTCATAATTTAGAAGTATGTAAGTAGGAGGGAGACTGGAATGTAGTATTTGCTATGAGATGATTGAAATATGTGAAGTATCTCCATAAATGGTGTTCTCAGATGAGGAAAAGATCTACCCTGTGTAAATGTTCCCATGTGCTAATACGAGCAAACTGTATTCAAGAAGAGGAATTTGGAGAGGGGTTTCTAGGATACCCTGGGTTTATCTCCTGTGGGAGTATAATTTGTTTCCCCTAGAGAAAAACAAGGCTGATATTGTTCTAAAATCACGAGCAAAAGGCAGGAAAATGTTATGTATGAGGCGAGAGCTGAAAAAATATCACCATGAAACAAGCCTGGAAGAACTCAAAAATATGAGTTTAAATACCCAATGGAAGGTGAGCAGAGATAGAATGCATTTAGTCTGAAAAGCAGAAGGTGGTTGCTAGGAATGGAAAAGGCCTTTTCCCTGAAGCAACTTTAGCAAGAGCAGGATGTTCTTTCTTGGCTCTGTGCATGCTTCATGGCTTCCAATACCATCTTTAAGGATGAAAATTCTTATGTCCATGTATCCCAAACTTTGAAAACAGTGTAGTGCTTTCATCTTTTTAGCTAAAAAGCTAATAAATAGCTAACTCCCATTCCATCTGGTTGTTGCAGGTGTCTTGAATCCTTCTTCTGGAATGATGTAATCCAAAATGATGACATTTATGTTCATGAGTGGTCTAGTCCGTTTTTGGCTATTGGCTAATGTTTTATGGTCATTTTGTGCTCATTTATGGTCCTGTGGCTGCGTCAACTGTTCCTGTTACCACTACTGGTTTTAAAGCTGCCTTTTTTACTATAAAGTTATACGAAGATTTTTGAGCTGATGCTTTTTATTCTTTAAAAAAAAAAAAACCTCCAAGAAAGCTGGAACAGTTGTAATGGGTAATTTAATTTTGTTCATCTTTCCAGCAATCCTCTTTGTTCTTTTTCTTCTTTTTTTTTTGGTCTCATGTCGTCTTACTCAGCATCTTCCTTAAATGTCTGGCGGAGTTTGTGTGACAACTAGACCCCCAACAACTTGCTGTTGCACATCATCTTTGTACCAAAGGCAATTGAGTCCCTCTCCAACTTTCTGCCTTGCCTGGGAAAGATCAGTACCTGGATGAAGGCCAGTCGGCTGTAACTGAACCCCTTCCACAAGAGATAAAAATGCCCGGGAATTCATCCATCCACAGAGCAAAAATGCAAGATTTGCTGGCTTTCCCACAATTAGCCAAGCTGCCATTGGTGGGTGAAGAGAGAGAAACTTTTACGCTTAGTGCAAAGAGTGATAGTTTCCTGGATAATGTGATGATAAACACAGCATTGATACCTAGAGCTGGAATTTTTGTAAAGAGCATCATTTTGGCTTCTACCTATCCAGGCAATGGGAGAAGCTGTGTAGATTTCTGTGGAAGCAGAGATTGAGTAACTTCTGAGTTATTTTGAAAAATTCCAGTCAAGGTTGAAACAAACACTGAGATTTTGTTCAAAGTTTTTTTCTTAGGTATTCAAAGAGTAGAAAAAGATTTTTTCTAAGTGGTGAATGAAGTAGTTCTGTAAGATGACAGGGAAGAAAAATGCCAAATTGTTTCTAATAATAATTAAAGCAGTTGCTAAGCTTTACTGATTTATTTTGTTAGGCTGAGCTGTATTAGTGCATTTGTTTTATTTATCACAGAATATTGTAATAACAATATCAAAAGAATTTACAGTGGGGTATGCTACTTTACTTTCATCAAAAAAAGTTACAGCAGATGCTTTGAATTTACTGCAGATGGTGGCAAATATTTGCCTTATTATAAAGTTACACTACTAGAGTGTCATGGTTGTTATTTAGTAAATCAGCTTATGATTCAGGTGGTAATATCTATTAGCTGTGGCTGGCAAGGCTCAAGTGAAATAGAAAATAAACCAAATACTCAGCCAGTTTTTGCTCTTGGAGCACATGTTTTTTCATTGGAGAAACAAGATTTTTTTTCTTTTTTGGTTAACTCTCTCATATCCCCCTTTCCTACTTGATTGTGAGAATTCCTGTAGCCCTGCAGGACTCAGAAGCAAGGCTTCAGCATGAGCAGGATGTGCCCCCATTGGGGTTCAAGGGGTGATGTTTGACAAGACCCTCACTGAATCCAGTGCTGCCTTCTGCTTCCAGCCAGTATCTGTATGGGTTTGTCTAGGGCAGGAGCACTGAGCCTGCTTGGGAGGCTGAACCACACAACACATTTTTTTTTCCTCAGGAGCTCAATAGAACTGAACTTTCCTCCTGAGCTGTAGTGTGAGGTAGGGGATGCAGGCACCTGCGCATGAGAGTTTGATATAAATGGATTTGAAGTAGAGGTGCAGGGATGTGACCTTGTCCCTTGGGATCAAGAAGGGGATGGGCTTGGGGGAGACCTATCACTATACTCTCAGAAGAAATTGCATTTTGGTTGCCAGTGCCCCAAGTGCACCATCAGGCACCATCACCATGGGCATACACCAGACTCCCTTCCCAGGTAAGTTATTTAAGCTCTATCCCTCTCTGAGCTGAGCTTTTTTAAAGGAGAATTTGTCTCCAGTTCAGCTGCAGCCTTGTCCCGCTCTGGCTGTGGATACCCTTGGTTTGGGGGCTGACTTGTTCTCTTGGGCCTGTCTTGTCACCATGGCTGTCCCTGGTGACCCTTGGGCTACATCTTAGCTGCCCTCAGCAGGTCTGATCCTGGCTCTGACTTGTGCTCCCAGCCTGACTTTGGTCCTGCTCCTCTCCCCGAGCTCTGAGGTGACCCAGGATGCCATCCTAGGACTGCCTTACCCACCTTGCCAAGGTGGGCTGGGGCTGGGTTTCTGCTGGTAGGGCTTCAGCCGTGGGATTCTCCTCGGGTCCTGGCTCCCTGTCCCTTGGGGAGAAGCTTCCCCATGTGGTGCTCTGGTGTGAGCCCCACTAGTCCAGCTCGTTAAAAATATCAGGTGTGTCTGTGCCCTTCTGCGTCTGCGGAGTGAGCATAAAATAGGAAATATTAATGAGGTACCTTCACACGTTTTCCTCCATCTTTTCCTTTTTCCCCTCCCAAGGAATGTGGGAGGAAGCCAAACATGAAGTAAGTTGCCTTTATTCTGTGTTATCAGCAGTGCTGCTGCACCTGGAGCTGAGCTTAGCCACATGAAAGGACATCGCTGCATCCTGTGCGAAGTGACGCGAGTGCCAGCTCATGAGGTAATTCCGAGCGGGTTGGGAGCAGGAAGCACAGGGCCTCTTCTCAGATATCTCACTCCCTGGGCAGACTCTAGAGGTTTGAACAGCTCAGATAAGTAGCTAAAGTTTTTCATGCTTTTATCCCAGCCGGTTGGAACATATAAATCTCTTGAGTACAGAAGGCATGAAAGATCTGCTTGAGGTCATTGAGTTTGTCCCCTGAAAGATGTGATGGTTTTCCTAGGTGAGAGGTGCATTCACACAGCCCAAGGATCAATAAAAGATTTGCTCCTTATGGAGCTTGATATCATAACTGTTGAAAATCACAAAATCTTTTAATTCAGACACTTCAACAAGGTAAAAATTGTCTTCGCCAGTTTGATCTGATGTGTGAGATAGCTGATAGTTTTTGGTGTGCCAGAATAGGTGTTAGAAAACAGAGGGAGTAAGAGGAGACTAAAATATGTTTGGGATAAGATCAGAGAAAATACTCCTACTTTAAATTAATAACTGCATAATTTGAAATATTGGAACACTTGCAGCCATTTGCTGAACTCCTTTTGGGAGTAAGGGGGTGTGTAAGAGTTAATCCAGTTCCACAAAAGGTAATCTTGTTATGAGTTAATGCTAGCAATTTCTAGGTTAATGGATATCCACAAGGAATTGTCCAATGTTTATGCTATCTAATGCGTGTCTACATTGTGAGGGGAGTGGGATTCACTACTCTTGCATATTTTTTAACAGAACAATTGCCATTAAAAAAATGTATACTTTAGAGAGTTTTAATTATGTTAATTACCCCATATTTTGTTAATAACATTTTCTTTTGAAGATGCCCATTAGAGGTTTTAAAGTGTTAATTTACTAGAAAATCAAATGAGAACGCTGTTTGAAATTTCCTTTTAAATTAACTTTACTTACTTTTATGTCCTAATTAATTGGAGATAATAGTATTGATGGAAATATTACAGAACTAGGAATTAGTGCTTAGATATTTTACTTAATATTGAGACTTTAATCTTAGTGCAATGTATCTTTAGTTCGAATCAACTTACAGCCTTTGCATTTAATTTACTGATGCGTTTTGATCAAAACATCTAAATGGGAACATTGACTCAAAGTGAAACTACCCTAACAGATATCTCTCTGATACTGTTGAACTCCCTCTGAGTAACAGGTTCCCCCCACAGCAGCTGTAATCTCTACTGGAAAAAGTGTTGAAGGATTTTTTAGTATTTCAGCATTACCTCATCACATATTAGGTAATACACAGCAATCCCACTTAAAACAAACTTTCCATAGTGTTTGCAAATCAGTCTAGGATGTGTAATTCCCTTCAAGTTTGACTGCTCTAGTGCCTGGTCCCACAAAAGCCATGGAATTTGCCTATTGCATAGATCTTTATGTTGATGCAGAGATGAGTTGTATTGATATGGCTGTTTCTCTGCAGTAAAAGGGATGACATTTCTATGTGTCATGGTTTTTGTATCAACAGAATTGCATTAATAGTAGGAGATACACTGGAAAAATATGTAAAAAACCCTTACTATCTAAGCAGTTATTCCTGCAGTATTGGTGTGGGGATCAGACCTCAGGGGATGCTCTAATCCAGCTGAATGAAATAGCAATTCTGCCCTCATACAAGGGAGTCAGGCTTTCCTGGTGTCCTAACCCAGCCTGAAGGGACTTGGCAGGGTTTTGTGGGCTTTTTCACACAGTTCAGTGCAAAACGGAGAGGCAGCGGTGGTGCACTCCTGCTCAGCACACACACACACACACACACACACACACACACACTACTGGGGGGATGCCCAGCAGGAGAATTCTGCAGGTTTTTGTGAAGTTCATGCTTCCTGTATCATGAATGTCAATAGCATCTGTTTGTTGACTGTCTCTAGATTCCCTCACAAAAGAGTCATTCTACAATGCTTAGCCTTAATGTAATTTGTTCCTCTAAAGTCCGTGCCTGACAGTCTTATACAGGGGTAGAATTGATCTGAATCCCCGGAAAACCCATTCCACATTTCCTATTCTGCATGTATCGCTACATTTTTGCCATTGCAGGAAACCTCGTGTACTGATAGTTGGGCTTGTGGTTTGAAAAGCTGTTGCACCCATGCGATGCCTGACAGGCTGAAGAAGGTCCAAGCAGAGCAATATGATGGGTTGGTGGCCAAAAGGGGGGCACTTGTATAAGCAGAGCAAGCTATGTAAACCAAATATCCAATTTGCTCAGAAGGGGTAATTTGAGTTACTTTAAAATAGTTAGCTTTTATGGTCAATTGGGTACTGCCACATTACTAGTAATAAGCCATAAATCTATTTGGTATAATATGAAATCATTTTTTAAGACTCTCAGACTAAATTTTCAGGTGAAAAGGAGAAATTGAAATTTATAATCCATAGACTTTTTTTTGTGTAATTGTTATTAATAAATTAGCAAGAAAGAGGCAGCAGATGGAATGAATTGTTGTAGTTCATTAATTTTATGATGGCTTTCTTTGCATGAGCCAATTACATCTGTCATTGTATCTCTAAACTGCAGTGGTGCCCAAAGGAAAGGGCACATAGACAGGGACAAATCACTGAGGGAATTTCCTGCTTTCTGAGATCGCCAGAGAAAATTCCCTCTCTGTTCTTACTAATAGCTTTGGTGGAGATATCAGGTCCCAAAAGCTGTTGCAAATGTGATTCTTAATCCTACCGTCAAAGTCTGGGTGAAGAGGTGATTAGTCTTGTTGAGTGTACACAAAACTGGAATCTTCGGTCTGAAATAAACTCATGATACTGATTACAATTTCCTGGTTTGATCTCAGTGTGCCTTCAGGTTCCTAGGATGTGTTCAGGAATGCTTTCCAATGATTCCATGCTGCAAGTTGCAGAAATAAGTGTCTGTGTGCTTAAGGACAATAGGAAGGGAAATTATGCTTGTGGTGCCTGTGGCTCAGGAAAGCTTCCTTTATATATGGCACTGTGACCTCTTTAATTAGAAAGCAATCTGCTATCTCCTGAGCCCCTCTGTAGTAATACACTGATAAAGTTTCGTGTGGAATATGGGTTGATTTGCTTTACCTCAACTTGGAGATAGTGGCTGTTTTTCTGTCAGACGTATGCTTCGCTTAATGACTGTAGTTTATTACCCAGTAGGTCATATCCTGTATATATTTTAAGAACAAACACCTCTGAGATTGTGACTTGGTGGAAGGAGGTGACATGTGTCATTGCTCTTGTTTTCACTACAGCCTTGTGGAAAAACTAATTACCTTTTCATCTTGGTAAATTCAGAGGTCAGTTTACCACTACTGTATCACAACATGACAGGGAACATGGGTAATTAGGTAGGCTGTGTAACCTGGATATTCCATGGATCTCATTACATCTTATTTAGAAGGGCTATAATTTGATTGGTGGAAAATTAAGGCATCTCCTCATGGGTCATTTTATCTTTCTGCAATAATAATTCTTGGCTTGATTAAAAATTGATCCAGTGTCTTAAAGTGAATTTATTATTGCTGCAATCTATCACCCACAGACAGATAATCTGGTTCCCATCTTTATCTGATTTGAAAAATCTGTCACTTATTATGTGTTGTTTTTTTCCCAATCATTTAAATTGATGGTTTGCTGAGGCAAGGCGTGCTACCATACGCTTCTTGGAGAAAGCATGTATGAGACTTTCAGCCAGTATTTTTTACTGCAAAGGATCTGATACTGTGTCAAGTATTGATTGGAACTGTGTCATGGCATCATTTTCTCTGGGGGGAAAAAAAAAATCAAGCAGAAGTTCTGGATGCAGAGCAGTAAGAAGGACAGACAAGTCATACTGCTGGAGAAGATGGTCTGTGTGTTCCAAGTGCCTGGGTGAATTCCTGCAGTGTGTGCTGCAGCTCCTGCTGAAAGCAGATCTTAAATTGGTCAGGTTATGTAGAGGCTGGTCCCAACTTGCTGGCTTTAGGGAGTCCTGAAACCACCCTAGCCATGGAGCTGTGTGCCCAAAACCTGAACTGCTCAGACAAAAAACCAGAAAAAGCAAAGGTTAGATGCATGAGCGGGCTCACCAGAATCACAGTTTTAGGAAATATTTTTCCCTCCATTGTCTGCTTGAGCTTTGATATATCTCCTTCAGGCTTCAGATTTCATCTAATTTGGTCATGCAAAAGCAGAGTGTGAAATTCTTATCAGGGAAGAGGGATCTCCAAATCATTTAAAAAACATCCTAGTTGAAGAAATGTTGCAGTAAGCATTGCACTAAAAATACTAGAAGGATTTGACACATATTCATCTCTAAAAACAACTTTTATAAACCAGATGTAGTTGTTGGAAAAACACTGTATTTGTGGTATAAGCATTGGAGAATCACCATGGTTCCTAGGCATTTTAACATATTTTCTTTGCAGTTTTCCAAAATATTTTAAAAACCAGGATCATATTTGCTCCTGTCCAGAACCCTAGCAGATCCAGTGTATCTATACCTCTGCTTGTAAGTGAACACTGGCAACTATTACGTATGGTCTGATTCCTGCAGCTACCCTGGAGAAAAAAGATGAAAGAAGATTGTGCAGCCAGCTGGTCAAGGGGTGGGTGTGTGAAAGAAGGAATGATTATTAACAGTCCTGCTGAATGGCTTTAGACTGAGGCAAAAATGCAAAAAGATGGAGGCACACAATTTTGGGTTGAATTTCCTGAAGCAGAATAGAGCCCAGGGCAGGTTTTTCTCTAAGCCAATTTCCTATTATTTAAATATAGTGGTTCTTATCAGATAAACAGACGCAGTTCAGCTCTGGAAGTTTGTGTAGTTTGGTATAGAGGATCACCTATAAATCTAGACTGAAAACAAATACTAGAAAATAAGTGATGTAATAAACCTTTGGTTATGGAAGAGAAGCTGGCTGGCATTCTACACTTCGGGTAGTTAATGGGAATTTTGCTGCTGACTTTTGTATGGCTGAAATTTTACTTTGTGCATGCTCTAAAATGTGTTCTTTCTAGCCTAGAATAGGTTGACTCCTGCCAGACCTATCCAATCAGAGTAACCCAGCACTGATTTTTTATAAAACTTTTTTTTTTGGTCAAAACAAAGGACTAAATGACTGCCAAATTAGCATAATATAAAAGAAAATCATTCTGTTCCTCCAAACCAGCTTTCAGGGCACTCTACCCTTTCTTGGAGGGAACAAGTTTTTTGTTTTTTTTTTAAATTTAGACTTTTCAAACGGCATCTGCAAAATTGAATCAGTTCTGTAGTGTTGAACAAGCATAGCTGGCTCCCTTTCCCAGCTTGCAAAAGAATATGTGTAACCTGTGACTCTGGAGACTAATCAGAACAAGACATGGTATTCTCAGAAGTGAGGGAAATAACCTTTGTAAATTAAATTTGCCTGCTTAGGGTCATTTACTGCATTTGTTCAGTCTCGATGTCCTGTTTCAGTTTGGGAAGGGGCTGCTCAGAAATGTGTTCTTCGTGAATTTTATTGATGCTTTGTGAGATCCCGTAATCCAGAGATGTGCAGTCTTTGGAAGGGAATTGTGACAGGTTGTTCTTTTCTCTGTTTTGAGATGAAGCTTGAGGCTGGGACCCCAGGGCAGGCCAGGAGACAGTCCTTCACTGAGAAGCATTTTGCTGTGCCCCAGGTCTCAGAGCAATACCTTGCCTTTGAGGAGAGCAGTGGCTCCTGGAATTCAGAAGCAGGAGCCTCGGGGTGGTCAGAGCTGCCTCTCCACAGTGTCCATTTTGCATTAATCCTGCTCCCAGCTCTGGGTTCTTTCATGAAGTGTTTGAAGTCTGCCTCCAACTTCAGCCTCCAACTCCAGCCAAACTACTGACCTTTGGCTCAGGTAATGACTGATAGCAAGGGAGAAAGGTGTCAGAAGAAGGCGCTTCCAGTTGCATGATCCCTCATTGATTGGCTCTTGTCATGCCTCCTCAGCCACTGTTGATATGATCTTGCTGCTGTTAATACTTCCCCCAGAGACCACGTGTTCATTGCTTATTGCTTGTCCATATTCCCTGTAATTAGAACTGACTACAGGGTTGGAATGCAGATAAAAGCAATAAGGTGTTACTTTCTCTGTAGCACATCACCAGCAATATGTGAAAAGCCATCCGGATGGGCGAAGCTGTGTGTCATCTTCAAACAGGAGAGATCAAGCTTGTAGACACGGAGTGGATTTCCCCTCTTGCATTTCACTGAGGGTAGCAATAACAGGTGCTGTTTCTTTGGTCTTCTTAAACCCAAATTGCAGTCTAAGATAGGCTTAAATTTCATAATTAAACAGGACGTTTCTAGAAGCAGAGGATTTTTACACATACTAATAGATTTGTATTTGGGCTAAAAAGTGCCTAAAAGTCCTGAACATCCATAGTAAGTGGAATATTGTGTTATTTTAATATGGATTCACTATCTCCACCCAGGAAATAACACCAGCAGAAAATAGGGCCAAGAACACAGTAGGAGTAAGGATAAATAAGTAAATCAGAACTGTATAAAAGTATTTTGTGTCCAAATCAACATTACAATCCGCGTTGCAAGATCAGGCTGCAGATCTGTGCCTCCTATTTAATTATTAATGAACTTTTCTGCTGCCAACTTATTAAAGAAGGGTTTTTTGCACTTCATATAATTTGGACGAAATTTGGATTTTTCTGACATGTAATGCAAGTATGTGTCTGTAGCTAAAGAGTCTTGTGCCAACACCTGAGATTCCCAAGGCAGAGTTGACATGCTTAAAGGCTCTTCTCAGTCACCTCTTGCCCTGCAGGCTGCTCAAGGCCTTGTTCCAATGGACCAGCAACCTGGGTTTAGGGTGCTGCAGTGGAGTTCTGCCTGTGGTGGTTAAAAACAAGTTTTACATTGGAAATCATAAAATCACATTTTGTTAAGTACAGGTTTTCATGTGAGCTTCTCTTGGAATTCCTTTCCTCGGCGAAGGTAATGCTGGCTTAAATCTTCCTGTTGTGTAAAAATGCTTGTGCTCATTTCTAAGCAAATGTACAGTGCTGTTCTCGGTGCGCAGGCTTGCCTCGTGGGTGTGGGCACTCGGAACAAGTCAAAAGGCTTTGGTGGAAGATTGCTGTGCCCACACTCTCCTGAACACAGCATCAGTTACTCAGCTTCCTAAAATCACCTGCAGGCTCTTGGGCAGTTGCTTTAGAAGGTGCTGGTCTGTATTTTCACTTTCCTCCTCCCTATCTTGTGATTTCCTCACTAAAGAAATACGCAAAACCATCCATCTTCTGTCTTGTCTAGTTAGATGAGCCTTCTCAATCATCGTCGGGTCACTTGTCCTGTCCATTTCTTCTCACAAGTGACAAACAAGGCAAGGTTCCAGCTATATTCACCACCAGCAGTGATACCAATGGAGAAGGGAGAGAGGAAAATGGTTTACAGGGTGTTAAGGCAAATGATAGCACTGAACACTGTGCTGTATCTGAAACCAAATGGCTCTTTCCCCCTACCCTTCCCTTTACTTATAAATTCTCTTCTTCCCTTTATTTATAATTGTTTTCCAAGTGCAAGAAGTAATTACCACATTGTGCAGTTTCATTTACTCATCCTGCACACAAAAAAGTATTTCCTGTGCTCAGAGTATCAAACTGCAGTAAAATCCAGTAATCTTATGTACAAACAAAGTGATCCAAGTGCAGATAGACTGTGTGTCAGAGGCTGTGTATGCTCCCAGCTCTCCTGTTGGAGCAGAGGAAATTCCACTGGGGCATTGGGAAAGTTAACATTTTTTCATGCAATATTGAATACTGGGAGAGGCACCATACTATCACTAAAATGAAGTTAGTGCTGGTGGTCTCAAGTTATTTAATATATCGTATATAAGGTTGGTTGTTTTTGTCTTTTTGTTTTTGTTTTTTTTTTTTTTTTTTCTTAGAGGGAGGCAGGGAGGAAGGAAAAGGAACACTTCATTAATTAGAAAATGAATCATGGGAATTTATAACCTGTAATTTCACGTGAACATACAGTGATTTTTTTGAGGAACAGCTATTATAACCCCCATACAACCAACCTGAAATTCCAAAATAATACCTGCTGTATCAGCAGATATTCTGAGGAGTCTGATACACAAAAGGAGAAACTCTGCATCTTCAGCTCTTCAGAAGCATCTCCTTAGCACAGTACACCACCTGATGTGTCTTGCTGTGATCCTTTGAAGCCTTTGTAGGTGTTTTCTGGGATCCTTCTGGGATGCATATAAACTAGTAAACAATGATTTTGTGTAAATATACCTTCTTTCCAAGTGTTGTACGAGATGGAATGTATTCTTGTTGGAGAGACATTCAACTTGTCCATATTTGTTGTGGGTTTTTTCCTTTCCCAGATGGTTCTTCAAAAATAATTTTGTTATGAAAACGTAAGTCAAACAGGAGTGCAGGGTGTTAGGATGTACTAGGCACCTGGGCTGTGCAGGAGGCATGAGTGGGGGGGTTCAGAGTCTCTCTCCTTGTCAGTTTAAGCCCTGCCTCTTCTATGACATTTGCCTCTAGTAAATGAATGTACTTTTGTGGTACTTCAGAAAGTGCACCTCAACTCTATAAGCAGAAGTGGAAAACTATGAAAGAGATGACAGAAGAGAATTCTGTTGATCACCTGGTCTGACCTCCTCCTGAAAACCTTGGATTAGCTCTTCCAGGACCCTGTCAAACTGAGTCTTGACCGTTTCCAGCAAGGGAGATTCCACCACCTCTCAGGGCAACCATATTTCAATGTGTAGTTGTTCTTACAGTGAACAGTACATATGTATTAGTAGAGAATTTGTCCTGGAGCAATTTTGTTCTCTGCATAGAATTTGGTGTGCTCTTTGTCACTGTGACTGAAGGGCCATTTTATGAACCACTTAAATCTATTTGAAGAGGAGTATGTATGTTATAAATTAACACACATATTGGAAACGCACATTTTAAACAAATATTCAGGAAATCTTTGAGAATGAAAATAGCCTTGACTATGATTTGAAGTTATATCCAGGCCAGCAAAATGGCTTATTCCTAAAGCATCCAAGTTCAGTTTCATTTACTAACCACGGCGATGATGAAATGATATTGCCTCCCATGTTACAAAGCTTTGATTCACCTGTTGATAGAACTAGAAATATTAACACTGTTTTGTGGCTCTTCCTTCCTTAGCACAATGCAGACTCATTTTGTGTACACGCTCTCCTATCAAAGGCATCCTGACAGTTGTTAAATCTGGTCTTCTTTATTGCTTTGAGTTAAGAGACATAGGCAACGATGAAAAGAATAGACGGAAAGTTGAGCATTCAGGGAGAGAAATGAAAACCATTCTGGGGAACAGAGGCTGCAGAATGGGAGACTCATGGCAGCATGGAAGAGATTTGTCTGAGGGGACAGGCAATAAAACCACGTAAGAAAAGTGTGGGGAGTGGGGCAGAAGAAGAAATGGACAAAAGCGACTGTAAATTGATTCCTTGGCTTCCTGCAGATGTGCAATCCAAATGATTAACTACAAAATCTGTGATTTGATAGATCTGGTGCAATAGAAGAAAGATCACATCCTACTAATGAAGAAATTCATTGTTTGATTAATCCTTTTTTTTTTTTCCTTTGTAAGTTTTGATTTTTTTTCTAAGTACATCACTGCCACACTCAATGTCTGCAGGACTAGGTAATTTTGAATGTATAACCCTTGCCATTGCAAGGTACTGGAAAGCACAGTGTCTTTCTAGTCATAATGTTCCCTTTTGTCAGTAAATTTCTGAAAGGCTGATGGGATTGCATCAACTGTATGAGAACCATAAAACCTGATTTAAAAATATATCTGGAAGAAGTAGTTGTCTAGAATGAGATGACATTTGGTCAAAATACCGCAGGAATAGCGAAGTATAACAGCTTATGTTCTAGACCTTTATAAATGAGGGTATGCTCCATCATATTGTAAAAGGGGGGGCACACTAGGGTATTTTTGAACCGTGCAACAACTGTCAGGGTTTCTGCCTTCCCTGGGAAGTGAAGAAGAAAATGTATTTCTGTTCTCCCTGAGCAGAAATGGATGACTACTCAGTTAGAGATGTGCTATTATTCTCCCCCTGATTTTCCCAAGGAAACCAGGTATTTAATAATTGTCTTCATACAGGTACTGACTCTGGCTGGTAGGAAACAAATGAGCCCTTCACATGAGCCCTGCCTCAGAATTCTGCTTAAGCTCATGACTGAATTTCTGGGTTGGATTTCACAGGAGTTTCCATTTGGTGCTGATCAACAGCATAACTGAGCACCTCTCCGCAGTGAATTAAGCTACTTGTTCAGCATTTCTTCCTAAAGGAGAGAAGAGATGATATGAAATATAGACACAGAGCCATGGGAGTGTCATTAATTTTTGGTTTGGCTTTTTTTTTTTGTTTGTGGAAAGCAGTGAAATTTCCTCTTGCTTTTTGAGGCTGCTTATTCCCCAGGGAGTATCTGAGAATAAGAGTCTTGTATTTATTGTAGAAAGTCTTGCTTGCACCAGAGAAGTTCTTAACTAAAGAAGTCATCTTTGATATTTTTTCCCACACAACTATTTTGTGCTTTTGGTGCCAAGTACACGTGGCAGTGAGTGCCCTGTCATTCATGAGAGTAGTGCAAAGCAAGGCTGCTTGGATGGACTCTCCAGACCAGTATTTCTGACTCAAGGCTGGAGCTTGGTGCGCTGGTTTCTCCAGTGTGTTTAAAGCATCAGGTCATTGCATTGCTATGAAATCAATGTCTCAAATTTATTTATGAATAGCTTTGCATTGTCTGTTTTGCAGAAGAGGATTTCATGGGAATAAACTTACCTGAATTGCTGGAGTCACACAGCAGCTTGTATCCATAATGGAAATACAAAACGGTTTTGGGCAATCTGATGCCCAACTTTCTGACCTTTGGCTTCAGATTTATTTGGACTCAGCTTGTCATGCAGTTGTAGTTTCCTATTCAAGCTATGATTTGAGTGACTCCCCTCCCCCAGCCTTAATGAAGATGTTTACCAGAGTTGCATCTGTCTGGTGTGACTTGCAGACTTGGTTTTGTGGAGGAAGGCCCAAGGCTGGCCTGCCAGAGGTGAGATAAATTGGGACTGAAATCCCCTGGGAGAGCCTGAGGTGCGAAAGCTGTTTTGCTATGACTAGCTCTCATCAGTAATGATAACCCCTCAATTTTGTGCCACCTAAATTCACCCAAAATTATATGCTAAATATAAATATTCATTTTATAAATATGCATGTTAATTAAATATACATTTATTTTAAATGCATGTGTTAATTATACATGTTACATCAGATCACAATTAAGTCAATAGAAATTGGAGATTTGCATATAATCATCCTTGTATACTAATCAGTTGTCAGTCTAGAAAGCCATTTTCTGCATCTAGACAGAACATAGACCTTGGTCCACTGATCAGTTCAAAGATTGTGTAGCAACGTCAGTTCTTTTGTTTTTATGGATTTTCTTCCTAGAAAAGAACAGGCAGCAATGTGATGACTCCTTTTCAATGCATAAAGAATGCTCAATAGTTTCTTCATGTTCTGTACTACTGCTTCCAGGAGCACTGTGGAGTTCAGATTTTGACTGAATGTGGTTAGTCCTCTGTGTCAAAACCGTGGTAAACCTGCCTCAGTAATTTCTTTTGATGTGGGATGCAAATTCTCTTTGAGTAACACACGTTGTTTTTCTGGTGTGCTACTTAAATTTAACTTTGCCTGACCCTAGATATTCTGGGAAAAATACGAGTAGTTTCCCATGATTGGATAGTTATGGTCATATTGCCTTCTCTTACCTGTTGATTTCTGCAGGGTGAGAGTTTTGGATGCATATTTGGATGCATACTATATTCAAAGCCATGACTTTGGTTTCATATCAATGTGGATATAACTGGGAGCTTGCCCCGTTCCAATACAAATATGTAAAGAGCCCTGAGAAAACACTTGAGGGCTGAACTGTTCAGAATGGAGAGTTACCTTGAGATTCTGTTTATCTGAAGCATTTCTCTAATGGAAGCAGGTGAATTTAGAGGTCAGCTTTGCTTGACTCTATTCGCTGGTACCAAAACTCACCAAGGCAATTGGTGCAACCAAGGCCATCCCCCTGGGCAATGCACTTCAGGCAGCACACTGCAAAGTGCCATCCAACCCAAAGGAATCGAGTGCGTGGGCAAGTGCTCTGGGGAAGGAAGTTCTTCCTGAATTGGGATTTGGGGATCAGAGAGAGCATTCAGCTCCTGATGGCTTTGGCAGTGGGGTGCTAGGTTATTTGGGAATAAGGACCCCATCCAGAGAAGCAGTTAAAGACTTGTTTTGAGGACTGCCAAGGAATTTGGTTCGTGGAAGGAAGTATAGCCTTAAGTCAAGGCTGCTTTTGTGTCAGAACAGTCTTCTGGGGGGAATATGAGAAAGTGTTGTGCTGCTTTCCCCCTCAGCATTCTCCCCACATTCCCAAACCCTTGGTTCAGTGTCCCAAATGGGACTGTGGTCAGTGCAGTGTCTCTCACTGTGGGCTGTCACTAAGTCTTCTTGACTTTTCCTCCAGAGCTTTAAATTCAGTTTTCCATAGAAACGTTATCATTATAGCATGTTATTCACCCCGAATAGTTTTCAGGTTAAAACCCATCAAGGTATTAAAACAAACCCTGTGAAAAATAGCTGTTTCATCAGTCATTTTAATCTTTAAAATATTTGCTTCAGGTATCCAGGACACCGTTGATTGCTTGTTGTATTATGTAAATCTAAAGAATAAAATAGGTCACTCTTCAAATTGTCTTCTTGTAAGGATGTAATTAAGCTGCATTAACACAATTACTGTATTTTAAGTATCTACTGATTTTTAAAAAACAATGTAGTTTTAGTTTTGATGGTGGTGTAATTTCTTATTTATTATGTTTTAATTAGAAACAGTGGTAATAGGATTAAAGCCAATTGCATGGTAATTTGAGATAACTATTGAAATTCTGAAGTAATATAGTTAGTCTACAGTACTGTAGTAGTAGAAGGGGGATAGAGAAAGAAAAACTACTGATTATGCAGATCAAAAATTCTGGTAAATAGGAATCCTGAACCAGATGCCTCTGAACTCTGCTGTGTTTGGGTCTGACTTTCACCCCCATTAAAAGAAGGGTGAGTTTTGTCTTAACTTTAGGAATCCTAGAGTTTTTGTAGATGCTGGGAAGGTTGACTCTAGTTTTGATGCCAGTGGTGTGATTTTTGTCTCAGTGTTGTCCTCAAAGTCTGAATTTTGGCTTTCTGCAAATGTAAGAATTAAGATGAACTGAAAAACTCAAGGAGTAGAAGATATACTCACCTTTCAGAAAGTGGTGGGTAGAAAATGGCTACCTTGGCACGTCCAAAGGATTAGGAAGAATAAGAGAAAAAGCAAGAAAGCACACTTGTGTTGAAACATTGTTCAGGATAGACAACAGCAATGTGGCAGTAGAAGGTTAGGGAACAAATAGAAAATTTGATAGAAATAGAAATTTTTATAGAAATCAAGTCAATTTTGGCCTTCTGAGGGTCAGTCAAATCCATGATCTTCATGTGTATGATGGCATGAAAATGAGCTTCCCAGTCTCTGTTCCACTCTAATTCCCAATACTATTGTAAATTTCTATGTCTAATATTAGACCCTTTTTTCTCTGTCCTAAAACCTGAAGCTTTGGACAATGGATGATTTCTTCAGAATCAGCTCTTCAGCTATAAGCATTGCTTGTAAGACGTCCTCCCTTTGGACAATTAGAGTACATCTGTAAATATTGCTCACATTTGCACAAGATTAGTCTCATAGCTTGGGTTAGTAAGTTTGATTTTAGAGAGGGAAATGCAGTACGTAAAAATTACCAAGGTCCATCCATCATGGTGCTGGAGCTGCAAAGGAATTTTACTCAAGTGCAGTGAAAGGGGATTAGAACAACTGTAACCTGGCCAAAGAGAAGGCTGAAAAGGCCAAGTTGAAAGGGAGCTGCTTGACTGGAGGGAGCCTGTGAGGGGCTGACCTCAGGGATGGAATTTTAGACCTGGTCATGTTTAATGTTTTCTTCAGAAGTCATAGGGACCAAACTGTTGAAACTTACTCTTGAAATTTGCCGACGATGCAAAGATAAAGATGAACATCTCACCATAAAGAAGTGGACGACCTTGTCACTGAGGAGGGAGAGAAATGGGATAATATTGTTGCATTAAATTTTAAGTCACGAGTGTAAGAAGTAGAAACAATTTCTGCCACAAGCAGGAGAATGCTGCTTTTGGACGTAACGGTTGAACCAGACCTACCTGTGTTAAATGTTAACCTGATCACAAATTTCTGGCCATTATTAATTACTGTGGGTAACACAGGCCTCAGATATGTAATGGAATTTTTGCAGTGGGAAAAACATGGGTTAAATTTTTTGTAAATACTGTTCACCATTTTGGTCATCCATGTTCAAGAATGAAGAACATGGGAACACATGCAGAGAGGTGAAGGAGAAGTAGAATCTTCCTTTTACGAGGGAAGGCTACAATCGCCTACACATTTTGTCCATTTAAAATCAAGGACATCTGACCTTTAGATAGCAAATAGGGAAAATACTCAGGATAAGGAAAGAACTATTTATGACAAAGGACAATAAGTATTAAGAATAAACTTAATAGTCTGGGAGTACCATTTTTACCTCTGTGATCCGCCATGAAGTCTTCATGAAACCTTTGCTTACCATGGAGCTCTGGTGGGTGAAATATCTTTTGAAATTTCCAGTTTCCTTGAGGCTGCTCTGAGGAGGCTGCTGTGAGGAGCCAGCAGTCTTCTCTGTCCACTTCTAGGGACTAGACTTGTGGATGGCGCTGTCTCCTTGGAGCCCATTACCCTCTCTACAAGCACCCACAAAGGGATTAAGTCACACACAAAACTGGAAGCAGCACCTGGAATTGAATTTGGCATTCCAACAGAGCAGTGTCGTTCCCCCCAGCCTGACCTGTCAGCTGGCGTGAGGACAGGAGAGTCTCACCTGGTCACTGTGATGACCTCTGGAACAGAAGAAGAAATTCTCTTCCCAGAGAGCCATTACCTCAAGCATTTGCAGGATGAGCAGTAAAGACAGGATTTAAGAGAAGCAAAACCTCACTACTGCTAGTCTGTCAATTTTACCCAATTTGCACTCATGAATACAGATTTTTTTTTCTTCTTGCTTCACAGGTGCACCCCTGCTGCACCAGGCATCTTATTCAAGGCTGCTGTGAAAATGTGACTGCCAGGGTAAGATGTTACAGTTAAATAGTATATCTATATTTTACAAGATACATAATGCTCATATCTGCAGATATTCACTTATAATAATTATATACAGAATTATACACATGTATTTACATTAAAAATATCAGGTTAACCAACTGTCCTTTAAATGTTTTGCTGTTTTTGTCCTCTCTTTTCCTGTCTTTCATTCCAAACATCCCCAGGACTCCAAGATAACATTTTTAAAATAAATGTTGGACCTTTAAGTAAAACTTCTTTTCTGTGTAAGGGAAGGTATTGTGACTCCTAAAGCCTTAACACTAATCATTCACTGCTCCTTCCTGGAATATAAACTAACTCTGTTTATTAATCTGAAATAAACAGCAGTAACATCTTTGGCACCATTGAAGAAATGAATGCTGTACACTTTATTTTAAATGTAGTGAGTGGAAATTTTACTGTTGGTGCTTACCTAACCAGTTCAGGTGAATAATTTAGGCATAAAGATGTGAAATAATTTGTGGAGTTTTTTTTCTCCATTTTGATTTTACTTAATGAATATGCCTCATAAATTTTTATCCAGATACAGAGCGAGATATATTTTGTTTAAACTTGTATTCCAGGCATGTCTGTGGAGGTACCAAGTACCCCGAAATCATCTGGCATCTGTGGGAGTTGCAAGAATTCAGTGCTGAGCAGAAAATCAGGCTCTTTGTGTTTTGAGAATGCTAATCCATTGTTAGGGTTTCCTTTTAAACGGAAAATAAACACAATGTGTGTTCTGTTAACTTAGACAGGTGCTAGAGCCGACAGCTCGAGGTTTAAGGGCAAGGGTCAAGCAATCAAAAGTGGTCCTCTCTTGCACAGATCATCAAACAGGGAGTGCATCAATGGGCTCAGTGGCCAAGGCTGGAAATTAATCAGCTCAGCCCTCGGTGTTTAGCCATGCTGATTATATACTGGCAAAGTGAGCAGGAGCTGACAGGCCAGGGGAGCTAACGTAATAGGAGTGTGTTCCCAACAAAGGCAGGCAAGAAAGATCAATTTGCAATATTCTTTTCTGTACTCATGCAACAAAGCAGAAACATGAAAGCTGAACATTAAGGGATGCTCCCTATGAACTGGACAAATCAATAAACATCAGTGGTAAGGGGAGAAAAAAAAGTTTCTTGTTCTGTTGTGTACCCTGAGGCCGCATCTGTCTTTGTGAAGTGCTGAGTAGCAGTGGCCTCTGTCATGTTTCTTTTCACCTACATGGTGTCATCTGCTTCAGTCTCAAGGTGAATGCTGGTTTGCACAATCAGAGCGAGTGTTTAAGGAAATTATTCCATCTCTTTGGGAAGAGATGGTGGGAAACAACAATGCAGAAGCTTCAGTGGCTGCTCGATACACAGAGCTCCATTACTACATCAGAGCTGGGGGTAGAAACTGGGATTCAGTGCTTGCACCTGGAGAAAGGTTTCAATAGTTTCAAAGCTTTCAGTTCTGAACGCTTGAATAAGTTCCAGTTGCTTTCATAGGGAGTACCAGATGCAAAACCTGGTTTGATGTATAGGAGTTTGCCTTTTCCTGGAAAATGTATTCCCACAATCAGTAGTTGGAATAATGTTAGGGAAGAAATAGAGAGAGATGGATCCAGTTTGGGGACATAAATAAATAGTTCTAGCAGCATTTGGAAAGGCAACCACAACTGAAAAGAAAAATGTTTATTGCAGCCGCAGCCACAGCCAAATCTGGTGTTCAGCCAGTTATTTTATCATCTTAAATATTTGTCTGTGACAGCCAAGCCTGTAAATGAAAGTATTTCCAGCAGTGTAACAGCTTTGTACTGACCGCTTTTACCTGTATGTGGAATATCTTTTCGATGTACATTCAATGCTGTTGGTAAAAGAATAGTTTTCTTTTGGCTTCCCGCTGTCTTTGGTGGAGGAGTCCTCACTGTCTTGGCATTTTACTTTTTAAAAGCAAATTGAGTAGGATGCTAAAGCACAGGTTCAAGCCTGTGACTCCCCCCTTTACAATGAAGCCTGCACTTTACAGGGTGTGAATAGGCTGTTACCTGCTGGCAGGGAACTGGGGTGCAGGTGGGGTTTGTCAGCCTGGGCACAGTCTCCCTCCACCCAAACAGGAGAGCAGATCTGGTCTGAGGATAGCACCCATGGTGGGATCCAGCACAGACCCTGGTGCTGGCAGTGGTAGCTGTGAAGTACATTGCTGGTAAATGACAATAAACTGTGAAACACTTTGGACTCAGGAAGGTATTTGTGTTTGTCAGCAATTTTATTGAGTTAGTGTGTTATTTAAGAACAGTTTCCCCCCATTTGCAAGAGGGGTAAGTCAGCCTGGCAGGTCCAGCCAGCAGGAATGTGGAGTGTGCCCTTTTAGGACAAACCCCCAAACCCAGCAGATGCTAAGAAGCATTGATCCCTCCTGCAAACAGGCTGTTTACTTGCAGAGCCAAAGCAGGTCATCATCAAGTTATATGTGATAGGAGATGTTGTATGCCGTGGCTAACGCATGGGTGAGGAGGAGACTTCTTTTTGGCTGATTGTTTTTTGGCAGATTTACAGGGTGAATAAATTCAAAACAGGATATGATAAGCCACTAGTGTCTGTCTCTTATCCATGATCAAGAAATCCAGCAAAGGGGATGTGGGAGGAGTGGGAATCGTTTCAGAAGCCAAACTTGTGCCTTGGAGTAGTGTCTGGTGAAGTATTAGAGAGTCAAGGAAACATGCCTGATACTTGTGAAAAGTAAATTGGTGGAAGTTTTGTAGAATAGATCATCTTTATGTAACCAATGCAGCTGTGTACGAAACTCTGCCTCTGGTAACCTGGTAAATGACAAAAGTTGTGTGATTGCTGTGTCCCCTGAGGGAGCCCTGGGCTTCCTGAGTGTTTCTGGGGAGACTGAGAAGAAACAATGACCTAGGAGAGGAGTGAGTCTTGAAAATGATACGTCAATGAATGTTGGGAAGGGTTTACTGAGAGAGGTGCAGGGGCTGGTGGTGTCTTTTTGTCATGCTGCTGATCTGTTTATCATCAGCAATGCTTAATCACAATGCTCTAGGGCTTCTCAGTATTGTAAATGATTGCTTTTGCACTGCTCACTGTGCTTGAGGTTCACATGGACTTCATACACAGAAAAATCCTTATTTTGTAACCTCTTTTGCTTCCCTGCAATGACATTGCACGAACCTGAGGGCTTTGGAGTAATCAGGGGACTACTGAGGACTTAAAATATTTACATTTTTCTAACGACAAAGTTTGTTTAAAGAACATTACATTAAGATGTTAGAAATCATACAAAATGTGCATTTCCCAGGAAACAAATCAGCCTAGGGCGTTGATTCTGGTTAGAGAATTGAAGTGTGGAATTTGTTATTTGTTTCTCTTGAGCATTCAATTTTGTGCCACCTGACTTGGTGTGTGTGCTGATTATATTTCTCAGGATAGCACACAGCGATAGTTTCGTGACATTTGTTGAGGGAGAATGCGTTCAAAGGTTAGATGGCTCAACTGATATCCACCTCTGTGAGCAGAAAGCACGCAAGAGGCTTATTGGTAGAAGGATATTTCTGCTAAAATAATGAGGAATGGAATAGTTAAGACAAAAAAAAAACCCTGTCATCTTCAAGGTTCTAAGTGTCTGGAATTGAAAACCAGAGCCATACGTGCTCTTCTTCAGGGTCCTATTCACAATGAGAGTGGTAGACATTTTCTGTATTTAAATAAAATAAGCTTTCCAGATATGGTAGATTCAGGAGTTCTGTTTATCTATCCAACTTGATGAAAGCTGGCCAGAGGAAAATAAAAATAACACAAATGTTACAGTTTTAATTTGGATAAGCTAAAAAGTTCTTAGTCCCTTATGAACATAGGCATTGAAAACTTAATGTCACCTGGGTGGACTTGAAAATGTTGCCTTGTCTTTTCAAATAATATTGACAAGAAAATCTTGTCTATTGACAAGAACATTTTAGATGTGCATGTTGTTAAAAACGGAACAGGAGTAATAGCTGATCTCTTTGACCTAACAAAAGTGCTCAGAATTTTTAAACAGATGAATGTTATCAACTGTTTCCACTGTGCAACAGCCACAGCCTACCAAACAATCTATTTTTGACCATTGGGCATACTATAATTTCATTATTTAATTTCAATTAAAAATTGCTGGTTTATCCTTTGGAAGTGCTATTCCGTTGTTGGCAAATGTCTAGAGGTTTGTAGATTTTTTGGTTGTTGTAATGGTTTGGAATTGAGATTAAATTTGAGGAAGGTATGTTAGTGACTACAGAGTAGAGAGAGGGTATGGAAACAAATGTGAGGAAAGGGACTAAAAGTCAGGGGTCTCTTCTATCTGAGTTCATCATGCTCAATCCTTTTTTTCCTTTCCTGGAGTAGCATCCTGCCTAATTTCTCCTAAATTAAATATGGAAAAGAAATGATTGCAGGAGGAAATACCTCAAAGGGTATGGATGGCTACCTGCCTCCTCCAAAGGGCAGAGCTGGGGCTGGGCACTCTGTCCCCTCTGTATGTGGATGCTTTTTTTCTCCTTTTTGTTCTCTGATGTAGACTTAAAGTGTGCCATGTGTTTTGAAAATCCTATGGAACATAAGCTTCTTTCTGAACACACCTTATTTTCTTAAGTTGCAGTGTGTGTAGGTTTTATTTGTTGAGTTTTTTGCCTCTCAGAGTTAAAGTCGGATAAATGTTGCTCCTTGCATTCTGGAGAATGCTGTAACATTGGCATTTGGCCATCAAGAAATGCTTTGTGAGTGTTTTTGTTGAGCCTTCCTTCCAGGTCTTCTGAATAAACCAGTGCTAAATGCTGAAATACCAACAAAAGTTGGAAAACAAACCTGATCTAGCTGATGTTAAATGACAGTCTCTTTCTTTTCCAGATTTTCTTAATTGCTTGTAGTTGATCTTCCTGTATCCTGTCTTTTAAAACTGCTGTTTTGAGGATTGTTACAACTGCATGTCAACAGGGACCATCAAATCTTGTTGCTATTCCAGGCTCTGTCTCTGAAATGCTCAGAGCAGACTTTATCTTCACTTGAGCATTCCCCAGAAGTTCTAGCTTTCAGAATCCATTTTTTCTTAATATTTTAGGATGTACTTTGGGTTATATCTGAGATATACCTGCATTCTGTTCCTTTCTATTCTATTGTGTTAGCTTTCTTAAGGAAAGTTGTGGCTGGTTTATGGTATGATAGGCAAACTTTACATATGATTATACTGGCTCTTCTGACTTCAGGAATGTGAGGACTCTGGACAAAATCTGGATGATTTTTCTCTTTGGTTTCTGGTAAGTAAAACTACAGTTTAGAGCTCTTTAAAAAAATCAAATTCTTAGAAACAATTATTTTCATTCTGCATGTGAATGAAAACACAGATGGAAAGTGAAAGGAGATTCATAGGAAAAGCTTGAGTTATTTTGTTTTGATTTATTTCTTAAAATGAAAAGTTGAATCAAAACTTTTCAGATTCCAGCATTTTGATATCACAGAAAAACTAAAAACAAACAAACAAAGAAAAAACCAAACCAAACCAACACATTAATTTTTTTTCCCTACTGAAAACATAAAGTCAGCAGCTTTGCGCAGTAGTGTTTAAAAGCTGCATTTTTTCAGTGGGTTCTGGACTCTGGGACTTGGTTTTCTTGGGGCTGCTCTGTGGGGTGGCTCCTTCTGCCCTGGTTATTCTGATCTCTGCCTTTGGAAATTGCTCAGAGGTAATAGTTACTTTTCCTGTCACTATTGCCAGACCTTATCAGTCCTGCTGGCTAGCTGCTTATTATTGAAATAAGCAAAAGTCTGCTCTGTCATCTACTAGCTGCCAAATATCATTCACAAGTAATTTTTTCTACTGCAAGATGGACATGAAACACCTGCTAATTTCAGGCTGGTTGGTAAATCCCTTTGGACCCTTTACAGGAGGCTACACACAGGCTGCTCCTTCAGCTCCCATTCAAAATATGGGAGCATTTTCAAAAGTTGACAGTGATTTCTCTTTGACCTACATCCACACTTAGTGACCCAACTTATGGGACTGCAAAGGGAACTTCATTTTCCAGGATCTCTGTGGATCCCTCTCTGAAGCTCATCCCTGTGATCCTCTCATGTCCTACGTTGTGTTTAAAAATACTTTTGTATTAAGCAATGAAGATGCTAGGGTGGCATGCTTTTAAAAAATAAAAGCAGACTGTTTTTTAAGTAGCATGGCAATTACCATGCCAGTTGCTGCTGGTGGCTCAAAATCTCTCCAAATTTGAAGGAGCCTTGTCTGCTGTTGATGCTCCTGCTGAGGCTACAGTGGTTATCTGCTCTGATTCAATGGTATAACCAATATCTGTGAACTCTCTGAGGACATTCTTGGCAGCTGCAGGACCTAACTACCACGTCTTAGAATATTTTTTAGGCATTTGGTGCTATGGCTGGTTTTTCAGGTTGCTCCCCAGCTAACGAACACATTTCTGGTTTGACACAGCTGACAGCTGGCTGCGCTGGTGGCTAAAGAGCTGCCTCTGGGGCTGTCTCACAGTGAGGTTAATGATGGACTAGATGAGTTCCCTGCATTTCCTATACATCATTTACCTGGAACTGTGCTCTTCACTGCGCTCTTCCATGATGACAAGAGACCTCACCAAATTGCCATATTTACTGAATGGTGCAGCTATTCCTCTGGGCCAAATTTGGGTTTATTTACTGGGTTTGTTTGTTTGTTTGCTTGTTTGAAGTAGTGACAAAAGGAGCAAAAAATCTCTTCTCTGAAAATGCACTGTTTTAATAAAGGCAAGGGCTGTCAAACATCCATTTTGGGCTGGACTCATACTTGTCAACTGTCTGAGCATCCCTTTTCTCTCTCAAGTTATTATGATCCACAAAGGAGTGTTTGTACTTCAGTGTGCTTTTGGTTTTCTTGCTTCCTCCCTACAGGGCTTCTGGAGGCCATGACTAATGATGGGTTTGTGAAGCTTCTATGTAGATCCCATGTCTGTAAGAGCCTCACACGTGGAGGTTTAATAGCTATTTTTCTTGTGATACTTCATTTGTGGTCAGCTGTGCAAGGTGTAGAGCAATCATAATGTTGATATGTGGTGCTGATGTTTCAAACAGAGCCACAGGAAAATAATTATTATATTTGGGGAGGACAGCACTAAAGGGATTCTTTTTCCCTTAAAGATTTTCCTTCTTTCTGAGATAGTTGAAATAGTTAAGCCATTTTAAAAACAAATTCCCATCCTCCCTGATTTAAGATCTATTCCTGCAGTATGTATTGAGTGGGGGAGATACTGTAGCATTTTTATGAGGAGATAAAATATTGGCTTAATGATAATTTGGCAAAGTTTCAAGATATCTGAGAAGACTTCCTGGAAATTAAAAACAACTCAAATGTAAGAGAAAATTAAGCTAGTGACCCCAAGTACAAAAGGGGAAGAGCTCAGACATCCATTCTTCCCTGCTCCTTGATTTATTCTGTGTTTTTTCTTTTCTTCTTTTTTTTTTTTTTAAAATCCCCTTTTGCTAATTATCTCCCCTTGACCCTGGCTGCTCTCATTACAGGGTGGAGGGATAGTTTGGTGTAAATTTGCTCTTCCCATATCTGCACATCTATAATTTTCCAGGGATTTTGTTTTTTCAGGATAGTGAAACTTGTTGTGAATATTTTCAAATCAAGCAAGTGATTGCCAAACCATGTGGCCAAACCATGTTTCTGCTTGCAATGTGAGGGTTGAGGAGAGAGATACTAGGTTATTTGAGAAAATTAAATTCTTCCCTATGGCTGAGCCATTTGCACCATTTTTCTACAAGAAAATGTGTAAATATATGGAGGTGTGCAGGATGTCATAGAGACTATTTTTGTCTTCCTATTGCTGCTGCCTATATATGGTTCATCTGAGCGGACTTCTCCATGCTATTCCCTCTTAGGGACCTGAGCTGATCCTCTTAGCCATCCTCAGATGAAGACCTGATTTTCAGGATCTGTACAAATCTTTACTCAGTTGGAAAATGCAGAATCAAACCCACTAGACCTCTTGTAGCATAAGGAATAATTCCTTCTTATCTATGGAGCTGCTGACCTCACTGCTGGGAAAAGTGGAAGGTATGGTAATTGGAGAGAAGTCTCTTGATTTGGTTTTTCAGGAGGGTGGAAAGAGGTTTTGACATTTGAACATGCGGAGCTAGACACGCCATTGACGTGTTCCATTTAATCACATCAGCCAGATAGTGATAACCTTTGATTCCTGCACAGCAGACTTTCCATGAGAACTGGCTGAGCAGAGCCTGAACATCTGATTTTAATCCATTGTATGATTTAGCCTTTTAGAAAATTGCTGCTTTGGAACGCCTCATTCTGTTCTCTTCCCCGTAATTCTGGAGAAGGCTGGACTGGGATGGAGCATATGACACAGAAGCTTGTGAAAGCTGAGAAAGCAAGGGAAGGGATATCAAGAAATAGGAATGAGAGTAACATTTGGTGGTGGTGTTGAAATGAGTGTTTGGGAAAATCTTCCAGCCTTTACAGCTACAGGACACTGTGGATGTCACACGAATGTAATGGATGCTCAAATGTAAGTATGCAGTCAACCTGAAGCAGCAGCTCTTGGGGGTGTGCCCCACTGCGTTCGTTTTAGCTCTGAAATCCACTGTTGCTCATCCAAGTGATTCGCTGTGGTATGGAGCATGGAGAGGGCTCATGTGCTGTGATTGGAGCCTAGAGTAGTTTTAACTTTATCTTGGGAAAGGCAGCTGGTCCTATGGAAAGCTCTGGAAATGCTGGTCCCTGCAGGTCAGAGCCATGTTGTGTAATACATCAGCCTGAGGTCTACTGCCATCATCTGTAAATCCCACAGATGTCAGTGGTTCAAGTGCTGATGGAGTCCAGCCTTTTAAAGCAGTCATTCGCAGCCTTGACCCTGGTCCCTGATAAAAGTCAGCGCTGCCTTTCAGGTTTCCTTCATTTATTTATTTATTTTATTTCCATGCTAAGCCCTTAAAAGCAGAGGTTCAAACCTTGCACTCTGACCTGTTGTTACTTGCTGTTCCCATTCTTAGCCTCTTAGCTCATGTTCTGCCTGTCATCTGTGTGCTCCAGAACCTCTTTTGTAAAGTGCTGTAATTACCTCACAGAGCCTGCGGAGTCAGTTTCTTGTCAAAGCTCAAGTTGAGAAACTTTTCTTTTTTTTTCATTTAGATGCAAATTACAGAAACTTATTAGTCAGACTCTTAGTCCTCCCTCTTCTTCATTTCTCTGTCTTTGCACTGGATATTTTATTTTCTTTCATGTTCTTTTAGAACAATTCCATGCCTTCTCAGGGTATGTCTCACTACTACTCTGGCTTGAAGAACAGAGGTCACTGAGAAGAAGAGGATGCTGCCCACTGCTTTGACAGCAAAATGTTTCTGGACAGGATGCTCTGGATAGGCCAGCTGTGTCTGCTCCAAGACTTGAGCTCTTTGTAGGGAGGCAGTGATAGAATGTTAGTGGAAATCTTTAGGAATAAATAGGCTTTGGTCCAAGCCAGCTGAAATGTAAAGGAAGGTTCAGAAAATCTACATTAGAACTGGGCAAGAAAGGTAAGATTTCATGGTGAATCCTCCCAGATATCTGGGTATTTGTGCCCACCAGCCACTTGGAGAGATGCCAAGAACTGATTATGTCCAACACTCCATTGTTGACATCACCAAAATCTCTGCAGAGGCTGTTGGAATATTTCCTCCAGTAAACAGTTCCTCCCTTACTGAACTTGAGTTAAGGGATAAACTGAGCTGATGGTTCAGTTGCCAAGATAAGCCACCTAGCCTGGATTTTGTGCCTGATTTCTTGCCACCAGTCCATCTCTAGGATCATAAGATCTCAAAATTTTGGGAACATTTTCTCCCTTTAAAACAAGGATACCAGCATGCCCAGCCTCAAAAAGATATGCCAGTCTACATTCTATCTTTATATTCTTATGTTTACAATGAACTGAACAAAGGGGTGAGCTGAGGAAGAGGAGGAAATTCTAAAGATATTAGTGCAATTTCAAGGTCTGGTTGGCTGTCTCTCTTTCACTCAAGGTTTTTTTTCACTCAAGGAAATTGTTCAGAGAACTAACTTGATGTCTGTGAATTGGCAAGGTCTGTGGAATTTTAGATAATCTCTAAAAATATGTGTCAGCTACATAAAAAATTCTTGCTTGTGGGATTCAAGTAATTAGGATATAAGTAATTAGTAATTAAGGAATTAAATAACATCGTGAGATTTCAAAAACTCTTTGGGGAGGCTGACTGATGTTTCTGAGTGTATTTTGTTTGTTATACTCTTGTTTTGCAGTGTGTAGGTCAAATATTATTTGTGAGCATTGAGTAGGGGGCAGAAGGTTTGCTCTGGGTGTGCTGAACATGTTCCTTATCAGCACTCACTGATGGTCTGTGTGCTCGTGTTTCACATGATGTGCTTCCCCTTGCAGCTCTCAATCCTTTTAAGGCTCTTCTCTCATTTAGCGGCAGGGATAAAGCATTCAAATGTTCTTTTCCTGCCCTTCCATTGCAAAAGGACAATTTCCTTCAAAAGCAGAAAGACTCAACTTCCTTGACCTGATGTGTCAGGGAACCTCGAATGCCTGGCAGCTACCAAAAATTTAGTTTTGTGTTCGTGTTGCTGGCTCTGAGCTGTGGGTCTCCGGAGAGCTGCTCTGCTGGCCCTGCTGGGGATGCAAGTAGGCCATTCCCAAAAAGTGAACAGAACTTCCTCTCACCTTGAAAAGGAGTGGGGAGGTGAGGCCATATACAGTTTTAGAGACTTGAGTATCACCTGCTGATACTATTTAATTAGAAGGGAAGAGAATATGACTGAGTTGCTTTTTTTTTTTTTTTTTTTTTTTTTTTTTTTTTTTTTTTTTTTTAAATTGCAGCACGGTAGATATTCAAGACAACTGTCAGAGATTCCATCAGAGGGAAAATGACAGTAGGGAAAAAAGCTAGAAGGAGGTAGACTTTTTCTCACTGGACTCCCTATGAATTATATTCTTGACAGGAATGTACATTACGCATACATGCAGTATAGCTTTGTACCCAGAAATTCACACTAGGGACTTAGGATTTCAAAGACTTTGGACATTTATCTGTTGTAAATGTAATTGTATCTAGAAGTAAATAAGACTCTGCAATTTATAGGCACTTTAATCTTGCACTATTTATGGACACAGGATTGCTTAGAATAATGCTGCCTTATTTTATACTGATGGCATTGTATTTTCACCACTGTAGTAAGGGTTATTTCAGCTGTGAGCCTTTCTCAGAGTCTGTGTGTTTCTAGAGGGTTATAAACTGGCTCGTGTTGTCTCTGAAGCAACATGAACTCTCAAGCTTGGAAGAACGTAGTTAAAAATTTAAGATCCATCAGCGTACCAAATATTTATGCTTATGGATAAATATAGAGGGTTCTTTCCAAACATGGGTGGGTGTGCTTGTATGAATGTTCTGAAGAGAGAGTTAAAATTAACAGCAGTTTATCTGATTCTGCTGTTTGTTATGTAAGGAGAGAGAGTGTGCACTCAGAACGAAACAGAGAAACTTCTAAATTCAGAGAAAGTTGCTGTAAATAGACCCAAAGCCCTTCCTTCTTCTGGGAACTGGTCCATACGCAGTGCTATTCTCTCTCACCAGAGCAAGGTGGATGTGTTATTGCCCAGCTGGATTAATTTCTGGCAGGCTGTTAGATTTCAGGAGAGCACCCGCAGGTGTAATATTTTAGTAAGAAAGAGGGTTTAAATTTCTATTGCAGAAAAGGGCTGGTAGAAGCAATGTTAACACAAGACAGAGTGTACCTCCTTTCTAATTCTAATATGCTGGCTTTTAATCAGCAGTGGTTTGACGTCTGCTGCTGAATAACAGTGAAAGAAGAGAGTTGCAGAATCAGGGCCCAAGTTTCTTAGCTATTGTGTCTTGGGACAAAAGAGACACGTCAGGTCACTTTAGAGTAAACAGTGGGGTTGGAAAGTGAGGTGAAATGGAGAAAATGTTTTGGATCTTCATCAATCCACGGAAAAATCTCAGCTGTGGAGTCAGCAGTAAAGACGTTTGCACCTAACTTTAGCCCTTTTATCCTTCCTGCTGTTCTGGCGCAGCTGCATTTGGATGTACCACAGAAGCTTTTTTCAAATGTGGAGCTTGTGCAAGTCTCTCAGATTTTTCTACTTACTTTCTACTATTGCTGCTTCTTATTCCCTTAAAAAATAACCTTCCCTAGTCCACAATACACAGATATATGTGTGTATATATGTATCCACACCAGCTCCCTATTTGCAAAGACAATGTTCACACTCTAATCTGCTGATATCTAGGCAGGTCAATTTATAATTGTCTCTAAGTGCTTACTCCTGCAAGTGGGAGCATTGTTTATCTGCTGCTCGGTGAGAGTCACAGATTCTTCCGAAGCATCATAGAAAATCAAATAAATTACTTCAAATTTTATCCTTACTGGAAAAATGTACATTGATTAGTGTAAGTGAGGAGCCAATACATCCATGTCAGCAAGTAATAGCTTCTGGGAAGTAATTTTTTTAACCAAATAGGTGAACAAACCCTGTAAATGGTGACCAGCAAACAACCAAATTCCCTTGTACTTCAATATCAACAAGGATACTATCAATTCTCCTGCTGTTCATTTTTACCATTTCTATTATCCTGTGTTGTGCTGTCCTTGCCTGAGAATGTGGTAGTTCATTGTGTCAGATATTCTTGCTTTTCAGTAAAAGTAAATAGATTTTTGATTTAGGATAATTTATGTTTAGCAATAGAAGGGACTGTTTTATTTTCTCCTTCTCATTAGTTACAGTTTGTTAAGGTATTTGCATTTGAAGAAGAACTTTTTCCTCTCTCTTCACATCCTCCTGCTTGTTCAGGCACTTGAGTGCCTTCTCATTTGAAAAAGCTTCCTTTAAAAAAAAAAAAAAAAGTCTTAAAGGCTAATAATCCCCCAAATTACAATTATCAGTATTTATCAAAGTAAAACATGGTGTCATGCTGCATTTGATACAAAAGCATCCAGCTGAATATTCTATTAGACAGGTCTTGTGAAGTTAAAAAGAGGACCGGGTTGAGTTATCTCACCATGGGAGGAAAAAAGGCATGCACAATCAGATATTTAACACTTCTTTGCAATTATGGGAATTTTTATTCTCTCCCTAGTAGGGAACATAGCATTTTACTGCAGTGTTTCAAATTTGCCTCCAATGGTATCTGATAGAAGTGCTTTTATCCCCTGAAGATACAGTACAAAATACAAATCATCATTGGTTTTATCTCAGCTGGAGCTGCCTATTTTCTAAATGAGTTTACTCTGTGCTACTGCCCATCAGGCACATTTTTCATCCTTCATCCCCACTCTTTTACTATAGCTGGGTTTAAGTCCTTTCTTCTGTCCTTTGTTCCTTCAGCTCAGCGAAGTAAACAGCAGGATTGATCTTACACTGCATTTTGGTATTGTTCCAACTGCTCATCAATAGACATGGGCTGGGAATGCACTGACTGGAAAAGAAGGGCAAGATTGAAATTCACTTTTTGTTCTTTGTGCCTTTTAGTGTGCAGCGGAATGTCCCTAATCTGAAAGCTGCTACACTGACTGCCTATCAACATGCAAATTAATCATCAAGTGACGAGTCCCATATTCACTCGAAGTAAAAGTCTTTAAAGGTATCTGTGCAAAAAAAAAAAAAAAAAAAAAAAAAGGGAAGGAAGTAAAAAAAGCCTTTTTTTGTTTGTTTTTCTAATGCAATTGCTGGTGACTGGTATCGGGAAAAAATATTACGGGGTTTGAATCTACTCCCTTGTTTAGTCACAAACCTAATGCTTTGGAAGCATCTAGGTAGGGAGGGGTATCTTTTGGCATCCTTGTAAGCAAGACAACTTAAACTAAAGATTACCTGAGGTTAGCAGCAAAGAAAAGGGGGCATTGCAAACAAAAGCAGTATTATGACTGCAAATTATTTGTACCTACTTCCTCGAGGAAAGGCACTAGAAATAAACTTACAAATGCTGAATGCCATCGTTTCTCATTTTTTTTGAGCACACAATGTTTCCACTTGTAACTTTTCCCTGGGGTCCTGAAGGATTATAATTGAATTCGGGGCTGTAGCAGGAATATACAGTACTACTCTGTTTTAATATCCATTGACTTTTATATGGCAGTTTGATAAAATGTTTGAATGCAGGAAAAATGTAGGTATTCTTTATGGAAGACTAAACAGCTGGCAGAGAATAACTGAGGGCTGGAGAAGAGCTGACTTACACGTATGAGAGCCATTCTAGTGTGCTTATCTGACTGTTGAAGAGCAGTATTTCAGACAAGGTTTCACTTTCCATCATTGCTGGACTGATGTGTCTATAAATACATTGCGCAAGAAATGGCACCAACTGTGTCCCTAACTGAAGAAGTTTAATTAATTATCATAGCACTGAATGTATTTCATCTTCCTATTCTTACTAGATCTGCAGGACTTATTCTTCATCCTTGCCTGTGTGATTAGAGTCCCGACCACAGAGCTATATGTATTCTGAAATCTTGAAAACTTTATTTATTTATCTGCCTTGCCTACTATATGATCTGAATATCTATCTGCATCTTAGAAACAGAAAGGAGGAAGAAATAAGAAAAGATTGCATGCTGGTCTCACACCAGAGACGCACCCACATCCAAAGTTGCTCATAATTTTTGTGTTAGCTTACATTTCTTTCAGCCTTCTTGTTCTGCGCCCAGGGGTAAAGTATCCTTTGCTATGTAGATAGGGTTGTAATTTTCATTCTTTCTTGGAGGCAAAAATGCTTCCTCCTTGTCTATCTCTGGAGGAATCTTTCAGAAAAGGGGAAAGAAGAAAAGAAAGAGAGGGGAAAAACAGAATGTTTAATGCTGAGCTGGGTCTGAGCTGCGAAGTGCATGTAACAGTCCCAAACCTCCTACAGTCAGGGGATGAGCACTCTGCTTTGTGCCAGGGTGCGTGGTTTTGGGCTTATGGAGAGCCCCACGAGGGGAGGGAGCAGTGTTGCACGAGATGGAGGTGTGAGCAGGGAGGCCAAATCCAGGGACAGGAATTGAAGTCCCAGCCTGGACACGGGCGTGAAGGGTTGTGTGTGTGTCCCTATAATAATCTGCTGATAGCTGGGGCTCTGCCTGCAGGCTCTGAGCTCACCTCTGCCTTCCCACTGTTGCCTGGGCTTGCTGTCCCCTGCTGCATGGAAGCAGTGGTGGGTGCAGAGGTAGATTTACACCGGGGCAGCAGGAAGGGTGTTCTCACAACTAACCTACTGTTGGCACCCCTTGGCAGTGACTTCCAAGCCAGCTGAGAGCCTGGCTGCAGGGGCTGGGGGCTCTGCCTCGGCACTCACTGCAGGGCAAGACAGGGCTGGGGGAGAAAAAAATCAGAGTACATCAAGGAGAGTCTCTCTGCAGCTTTGGGGCCAAAAGAGTTAGTGCCTTTTAAAAATATAAAAGAGATTTCTTCTTACACAGGACAAGAGTAAAAGCTCCTGAAGTTTTCCATGGGAACAAATTCTAGTGGTTTTAATTTGGAAAGCAGTGGCATGTTATGCCTTTGTTCTGTTTTAGGGGTCATTGTTTTTTTTTTTTTTGTTTTTTTTTTTTTTTTTTTTTTTGTTTTTAATTTTTTTTTTTTTTTTAATTTTTAATTTTGTTTTGTTGTTTTGGTTGTTGTTGTTCGTTGTTTTTCTTACATGAAGGGGAGTGGCCAGCTCTCTCTGACCTACCACCAGCTCAAACCAGCAAAGTTTGCACAGTTTGCAGTGTCTGTTTTAAGCTGAAAGTGGCTATCTTCATCCTCCCTATCCCACTCTGTCCTTTGGCTGGGCAGTAGCCGATCTGGGATCCCAGCCTCCTTACCAGCTGTCAGCAGGTACTGTAACATCCACATGCAATGAGGAAAGCTCCTGCCTCTATGGGGATGTGTGGGCAGTGGAGCTGCATCCCAGCTCCCCCTGGTCCAGTGCCCCACGGCCAGAGGGCACGTGGGCGCTGCCCCGAGGAGCTGAAGCTCTTCTCAGCTGGAAGTCACCTTCCACGCAGGGCACCAGGCTCTTGACTCTCAGAAAGGGCACAGGCTCAGTTTGCAAGCTGCCAAGCCATGTGATATCTGTACAGACACGAACACTGGCGTGTGCTGATTTTCCTCTTGGGGGGGTTTCAGGCAAGGCTTTGGCTGCAGTAGCATGTCTGTAAACTGCTGACATGCTGGTGAGGAAGCCGTAAGCAGTAGCTTAACCAGGATCTGGATCTAGGCTTGTTGGTCCAACAATTGAGGTTAGAAATGGGCCTTGGTCAAGGCTCTGACTAGTCCTTCCCAGCAAGGATGTGCTCTCTGTTGAGAGAAAGCTTATTGAACAAGGTTGGCAGGACAACAGAGTGCTGACATGTCCATTAAAATTAGTGAGATGTCCTTCCCTCTGCTTATGCTGCTGGCCTGATCCTTGTGAGCTGACTTTGTCAAGAGCACCATAGGGATAGGCAAATCAGTGCTGCATATTAAGAAAGGTGTCACATAAAGCCAGAAGTCTTACCAGGTCATTGCCTATGTGCTGTTTTGGTTTCCTTTAAGCATGTGGGTTGTGGTCTAGGAATGGAACTTCCCAATTTAATGCTCGCACTGAGACTCTCTAAACCATGAGCCACTTGCTCCCTCCCACACTTCTTCCCTCTGCAGAGGGATGGAAAGGAGAATTGGAGGCACAAAATGTGAAGATCATGGATTGAGATAAGAAGAGTTTACTAGAAACAGCAGTGAGATAAAATAATCAGCAATGGTACTAATGACAGAGGGTACAAGAAAGAGGTGAATGAGTGACAAGGAAACCTTCTGACAACAGAGAACACCCAATTGCACCCTCTCCATGCTATGCCAACTCGAAGAAGCCCCTTCTTCCTGGAAGAGGCTCCCTTTCCCCCAGCCCTGGCAATGACCTGGGGTGGTATAGAATAACCTCTGGGTCCTGGCCATTCCCTCTCCTAGTTACTGCAAAAACTAACCCTGACCTGGCTGGAACCAGGACAATATGTTGGACCAGGAGAGGGGCAGGTAAATTACTAAACCCATCCCCAGACAGGAGTGGTGGGAGTAAAGAGCAGTAGTTTTACTGTCTGCTACTCTTTCCTGGATGTTTGAGTGAAACAATGACGTTAGATGGCTTGCAGTACCTGGCCTCAGGGCATTGTCCCTAAGCCTGCCTGGGTATATACTTTCTTAAGCAACTGCAGGCATTTTTCACTTACTTGTGCAGGGTCCTTGTTTCTGTAACCTCTGGGTTTTGTGCATGCCAGTGGCATGGAGTTTCCTGGCTTCTCTCCGAGATGCATTAACCCGGGAGTGCTCTCAGTCGTTACAGCTCAGCATGTGGGGATTGATTGCTGCGGCCTGTCCCGGAGCCAGTGTGGATGAAAGCAGGTTGAAGAGGGCAGTGCTGGCTTGTGAACGAGTACGGGTGACATTCTGGCTCTGTGACACCAAGCTTGTCCTGTGAGACGTGGTCTCTTGCTCTTTTGTATGATTTTGTGAGTGTTGCCACGCTACTTCTATGCAGAAAACCTGACTACAGGTATCCCTTCTCATGTTCCCTTCTCCCTGAGATTGACTTGGTGCTGAAGTAGTGTCAAGCAACAAACTATTACTAAGTACAAATAATAGTGAAAGAAAAATTATGCATGGTATACTACAATCATTGGAAGTAAATTATCAGAGCAGTTCCTGGAAATGGCTGTCCATTTTCTGAACTCTCCTAAGCATTTTGTCCCAGTGGAAGGTGCGACATGTGTATATATATGTGTACATGTACCCATATAGGGGTAAGTGTCATCCTGGCTCGATTCGTGCGTGTTTGTGTACTGGTCCTGTGATTTTCCTTCTGCAGTTTTACAGGTGGTTGGGAACTTTTTCTCCTCTTATCTGCATGTGCTGCCCATCGATTTTCCTGGGGAATTGGGCAGTGACGGTGAGGGTTCAGCATCTTTGGATATCAGGGCAGGAAGGGAATCCTCCTCAGTTGCTGACTTGCTGAAGCTGGTCATGTGCTGAGTCCATAAGTTTTGCTTTTCACCTTGATTGACTTCAGAGGTCAGTACCTTGGGGCCAGACAATTGCCTGGGATGTCACACGCTGTTCCTGAAGCTCGTGGAAAACTTGATTTTACTGAAGCATTTCACTGATAGTAGCACAACTTTTTTTCAGTTAAAAAATGCTTTTCAGGTGCTTTTACAAGAGCAGGGCTTTTTAAAGCGATGTAGTGCTTTTTCTTTGCCTTTTAGGAAGCGCCCACTGTGCAGGCTCAGTGTTTGTGGAGTAGATTGGCCTGTACATGAATGCAGGAGGTCAAGTGCTAACGGGACCATGTGGAGCTGCATGCAGGTTCCCTGTGGCACTCGGCCCAGCTGGTCTTTAAGAGATGTTTTGGAAGACCTTGTAGCAAGTGAGAATGCAGCTGTGCTTGAACAGCACAGGCAGGTAAGCCCAGTGTCCACAGCTTAGGTGTAGCTGCAAGTTTTCCAGCAGAACAGTGTGCTGGGTCAGCCAGTCGGCTGACATCAAAATGTTTCTGCAAAATGTGGCTTTTTATTGCCATCTTCCAGAGCTACGAGGACTGGGAGGCCTTCTTGGTTGTTCTGCCTGGTCCTGTGTGAGTGCCACACTGCATTGATACAGTCCAGAGTTTTGTTTTCGCATGTATGTGGGTTTTTTGTTTGTCTGGGTTTTGTTTTTAAATAATTATTTTTTCAGAACATTAGAGGCAGAATGGGGGAATCCTACAGCTGAACACAACTTAAAGGTGAAGGAATCTAGACAGATCCTCTGACTCTTCCACATTAGTATGAAAGGTTTGGTTATATTTAACTTCTGCTCATTGGAGTTATCCCTGGAGATGGCACAAACAGCCTTAAACGTTGTGGAGATCAGCCATTTAAAGGTCACCGTCTTCTTCAGCCTGTCACCTTTTCTGGGCCTCTAAGGCTGTCATTTCTCCTGGAACTTTCCAGTGTGTCTGGGATGAGATGGGCACCAGCCCCAGCCCAACATACAGCCTCAAAGGTGAGGACCAAGCATTCAGCTGTGGTGGTCTGCAGTGGTGAATTTAAAAAGCAGACAAAAATCTCTTGGCAAAACTAATTTTCTTCTAAAACTGTCCTCCATTACACTTTACCCCCTCATTTTTATAATGGAATGCACACAACAGTACGCATATTGACTTATGTTTTCAGTCAATATCAAGATTTATTGTCCCCTGAGTTAAATGAATCACAATATTGACCTCATTGTAAGCCAATACTGGCTTAATGTATTTTTTTAAAGTATTTTGTATTCATTTTTAGTAATAGGGCCCATACAGTAGTCTATAATATTCATTTGTATTCCCCTTCTTGCTCTTTCCCCTCTTTTTTTTTATTTCCTCGTCTGTCTCTGTTGATGGCTATCACAGCAGTAGACACTGGATTCATTTAACGAATGAGAAATAAAGATGTCCAATAGATGGGGTACCTCTATTATAGAGACGGAATGAGTCATTTCCACAATCAGCTTGCCTTTAGCTTGGGCCAGGACAAACAAGGCACAGTGCCTCTAGCAGGCACTGATAGAGAAACAATAGCTAAGAGTTGCTTGTATCTTACCACTTCTTCCTTTCCTTCTTTTTCTTTCTCTCTTTTTTTCCCTTTCTTTTTCTTTCCTTTTCTTTCTGCATTTAAATTTTTCACAGGAGGGGAAAAACCCAGTATTTCTTTAATATTGAATTCCATTTATCTCCATAAATTGGTTATGGTATACGATCTAAAGGACTCAGCTGTTTTTAAAATAGGTTTATTCCTTTTCCTTTAAGATTATTTCAGATTATTTCCACACAGTATAGGCGAGTTATAAGAAGACTCATTTTGCAGACTTCAGTGAGAGCTGCACATTTGCAGTGCATCATTTCAGATGTGGAATGTTGAACAAAGAAATTAAATTTATATGTATCACCTAAATTATTTCAGATTCATGGTTCAGCAAAGAGTTCAGATCCTAATCAAATATGTAGTTTGCATGGGCACTACACCTTTTCTCAATAATAATATGGCAGTTCTATTTACAATGCTTGACTAGACTTTGTAATAATGCTTTTACTGAAATTTACCTTTTGTTTTTTCTGCTGCAGTCTTGGCTGCCCATTAGACATGTGCACTCTTAGAGCAAAGATAATGATTGCAAGTAACTTTTCTTGAAAGAAGGGGTGAGAGAGAATGAAATCAGGGCTCCTGTCAAATATTCCTACCTCTCAGACTTTTCCAGTGACTACTCAAATACATGCTGATATATGGGCAAGTAGATCTGTATTCTGTGTTAAAATGAACAGCTTGAATATCAAGGTCATGAGAAATTATGTAAAAAGCTGCCTCGCTAGAATTTCCCCAGCTATCACCTCATCAACATCCACTGCCTCTACTGCAGCATGAAGGAGAAAAACCACAAGTAGAAGATGTAGAGGAGAAGAAAGGGGTGGAAGAAGAGGAATAATACGTTATTGGAGCTGTGCCCAGGGTGGGAAAAGGTGAAGGAGCATACTTCTTTCATGTGCTGGTCCTTGCCAAGGAGGGAGGAAACCCTGAAATGCACTTTTTTTTTCTCTGGCCTGTGCATCAATCCATTAACAGACTTCAGAGTGTTCTACAAGGTGATCCCCTGTAAATTAAGAATGTAGAGGCAAGTAATAAGCAATCTTTCCCCATTTTGTTTTTGCAGTGGACTGCAGCTTCCCCACTTCCCCTGAGCAGAGCTTGAATCTGTGAGTATTTGGGTGACTGTCCCAATTTTGGGTGACTGTCCAGTGGAATATAAGCAGCCCCACTGGAATGGTACTGAGCTAGAGCTGGGCCACAAAAGGCTGCACGTTGTTCTTGCCTGAGCTTTACTGACATGCAGTGTGTGTTCTAGAACTGAGATTTTTAGACAGCACGGGAAAAATGTATGTTTCCGTATTCTTGAGGTATTGCTACCGGTGGATGCAGATGGCTTTTTCCTGTGTCCCAGCATAAAACATCTGCAGAGATGGGCGTGCAAACACTCCAACCTGGATGAGCAAATCAGCCACGTGTGTTCTCCTGAACAACATTTCCCTTATGGGCATGTGGATTCATAGATGTGCCCCCCGGAAAAGGCCAACTGGAGTCCTTCCAGGGCCTTTGAGCAAGACCCAGATCTTCACTTAGCCCACATTCACATGAGCCAAGGCTGTCAGGGTGGTGCCTGAAGCATCCTTAGGTTGGGGATTACTGCTGGAGTTGTGAGTGTGTATGCTCTTGAGAGATCTGGGGTGCTGGAGAAACCCTAGGCAACATAAGAATTACTTTTGGTTTTGTTTTTCTGCACTGAGGATTGTTGTGCTCAATGGTTCAGTGCTGAATTCAGAGGTCAAATCCTGTAACTGATGTTCTGTTGGGCTCTTTTTTTGTTTTTTTTTTTTTTTTTTTTTTTTTTTTTAATGACAAAGGAAAAAAATCCTGCTTTGGAAACAGCATTGTGCCTTATCTTGGTCCATTATTCAGAGTAGGTTTAGATTGTCCTTTTCAGTGGTTTTCACTGGTATTACACACCTCCAAGCCTGCTTCATGCCCTGATGGTGGTGGTTGTATTTTTTTAAAGATCTGTAATTTTGTTTGCTATTTGGGACATGCTTTCTGTGTGCATCTGAAGATCTGAAAAAAAAGGACAAAATTGTTTCCTAATATAGGAGTTTCTTGCATCTCCAGTCCTCGTTAGGAGGAAGTGGGAAACCCAGAGGGGAAAACATTCTCCCCCAAAAGCAGTCTTTACCTTCCTCTCAGACTTTCATGGCTTTAACTTTTTCTTTTTTTTCTGTAGAGTTGCTTGTCTAAAATTCTTATTCTGACGCTGTGGGTACTGTAACACCACTGCTTCTGGGGAATTTTGATGCTGAAAATAGGCGGCTAGGGAACACATGAGAAATTGTTATTTGTAAGGCTTGCCATATTGCCATTTCAGGATTTTTCTTGTTTGAAGAGCTCCAACTCCCTGAGCAGCTACTCTTTCTTTTGCATGCATTCTTTTTGAGGACTGAGTAATTCAGCAAACTGCCAAAGGATGATGTTTTGCCCTCTAAATCCTTCCACTCTTCCAGAAATACAGCTTCCTTTCTCCTTGGTTGAGTGAATGAAGACTGAGAGAGGAAGTAGGCACAAATGAGATATGAAGTTCCTCTGTTTGTTTCTAGTGTTTTATTTTGTTCAGGAAAGAAACCACAAAGTCTCCAGAAATAAGAAAATTGAACAGAAGACTTACATAGGAAGGGCGAAAGGAATTACTTGAAGATGACTGCCCCACCTTCTGTATCGGGGGTGAGATGCCAGCTGTGTAAATCTTTTGTCTGAATTTCCAAATTTCAGAGGTAGGAAGGAATTCTTCCTCTTCCTCCTAGCTTAAAAACTGCAAGGTGAAAATATAAATACAAGTTTATAATTAGATTTTAAACATTTCCTTCTGAGTCCTGACATTCCTAAGCTGCTTGAGCAGTGAAGGGTTTCGTTGAAGGAAAGGAAAAACAGAAACAAGTGGGAAGCTCGAATACTCAAGCAAAGAGTGAGCAGTGATGATGCTAACAGAGAAGCTGTGAAGAAGAACACCGGGGAGGCCATAGAGAATTTGGATTGTGTATCCTACAGCAAAGAGAGTAGATCTCTGTTAGCTATACATTAATTGGTGCAGGAATGAAGTTAGATGCCAAAAACGGCAAAATGCTGAGCTTGTAAATGCAGTTTTGTGTCCAGAGGTGCGTCTTTGAAAAATCCTTGGCTTGTTCAAACTTTGATCTCATTGATCAGATGTTAGCACCAGGTAATTAAATGATAAAATAGAAAGTCCAATAAAAGCTCCTTTTTTTTTTTTCTTAATGATGATGAACTTAACATTCTCAATAGCTGTTTTCAGGCAGAAGAATTACCTTTGATATTTGGTCAATAGTGCATTTGCTTATTAATAGAGTGAATGATTTAAAATTTAACAAATGACCATTCAGATATTTATGAGTAGGCATGGTAATGTAATGTAGTTCTAATACAGTGCTTAATTTATTTTAAAAAGTAACTTTCTCCTACTTTGTAATGGTTCCTGATAGATGTTGCTTTACTGGGGAAGGAATGGCAAAAGAAATAAAGTGGTTACAGCCACATTGCCTGCTTGGTCTGGCATAAAATGCTTTTTCGGTTTTTTTTTTTTTTTTGTACTATACCACCACCCATGTACTGGGGGGGGAAACCTAATTTTTAATCTCAAGAAGGGATTTGTAGAGAGGTAACTAACAGGAGGCAAAACCAGGCAAAACCATTAGTTCTTCTAGGTATGGGATTCAGCAGAATAAAAACACTGTGACTTTTGGGAATGCGGAATCGAAGTGAGTTCAAAAAGGCAAATACCAGTTCCCCACAGACTGAGGTAAGCTTTGGGGGGTTACTGGGCAGCTGATGGCAAGGTGAGAGGGGAGGGGCTCCAAGGTTCTGGGTGGTGGTGCAAGGGCATACAAAGCTCTCTGCAATTTTGAGATACTGAGCAGTGCTGGTTCATCCCTCTTTCACGCGTGTTGGAGGTTTGCTGGAAACAAATGCTCAGGAAGCGCTCAGGAGCATCCTGTGCAGCAGAGGTAGGAGTGCAAGGCGGTAGAAGTAATAGGAAGGAGTTAAGTGAAAAGCTTTCTCGGTGGAGGTGCCAGGCTGAACAGAGCTCTGACACAAGGTGTGAGTCTGTTAAAGGAGATAACGCCACGGGAGCTGGGTCATACCAAAAAGCATAATTCCCTCCGTTGCCCTGTCAGTGCTGAGTCCTGGTTCCCCTCGGTGTCTCTGCTCTGACCTTTAGAAGCCCCAGGATGGGCTTTCCCCTCCTGCAGAACATGACCGACCCTTTCAGCGAGGACCGTGGAAGGAGTTAAGGATGAGAGTTCAGCCCGAAGCTCAGTTTCCTGGCTTATATTGGTTGTTGCCAAAATCTTAATGTTGTTTTAATGCATTTTTGTGTTTGTGAATCCATTTTCCAGAGCTGCCGATTGCACACACTAACCCTTTTTATGTGACTAAAAGCCAGCTGTAGTATCCTTGAAGAATCAAATGCTCTCATAGCTCTGGAAATTGCTCTGGGTGTGCATGCGTGTTTATTTGTGCGTCAGCTCTTTTAATCTTTCTACTGAAAACCTAATATACTATAACCGGGACATTTTCAAAAAAGAGAACACTTCAAAACAATTCTAAATATAAATTAAATCCATTTCCAAATGGCTTGTTAAAAAATCCAGATGGTTTACATTTATTATATAATTTTTTTTGTTTTATCACCTTGCAAAATTTTACAGCATAAAATCTTATTTAATGCGAGGGCATTTTAAGCAGCAATATTAGACAGCTGTATGTGCGTCACACTAAGAGATTTTTACAGGATATTAAAGTTGGTTCTGATGTAACCTGGTGTTTGGAGCAGCATAGATTAGGCATTTTCCATGTTTGTATATTTCTTTTAAGCAGATGCTTTTTTTATTTTTTTTTTTTCCCCTCCCAAAATCACATTTTTGTTCTTGATTCCAATTTGTTCTCAAGGTGTAAGGAAATTCAGGCCAGACTGATTGAGAAACTGCTCTCTGAGCTTGTGTGAATAACCAAGCATGGCCCAGATATTATCTCAGCTGAAATTAGGGGTAATTATACTCTATAGCAATTTATATACATAGTTAAAATAAATAACAAAGCACAGTGTTCATATTCTGGTGATTAATTTTTTTCCCCCAAGTTCTGTTTGCCTTTACAATTTTTCCATTGCAATCAACATGAGAATATTGCTGGGTAGCAGCAGCACCTGAATAAGTGCCAGCCTGTTTTTTTTTTTTTCTCAGCCTCCAACAGGCACAAGCAGGTTTAATGTTAACCCAACTCAACTCCAGCTCCTCTGCTGGTTCTCACACCCTCTAGGTCAGAGCTAAATCCCCTATTAATTAAACAGAAATTATATCTGAAATAAATCACTTGGTGCAAGAAACCCACGGTGGAATTTTTTGAAAGATGTTTGCAATAATTAAACATTCTGTGACTGGTGACATTTTAAATAACTCTTAAAATACCAACCTATGATGATATTTAAAATAGGCTCTTCAGTGGAAAGGCAGTGATCCCATTGGGCAAATAAGATAAACCACATCATCATATAAGAAGGGGAAAAAAAAATTGTCCAACAACAGAAAAAATCTCCCAAATATTTTCATATGGCAAGAGTCTTGAAAGTGCTTGGAAGATACAGGTTGGGGGTGATTCTGAGGATGCTTGTGAAGGAAGAGCTGATAAACTTTGAGTGTCTGTGAACTCCATCCTGGGTTGTTGAAGGGTGTGCGGCAGGTTCCCTAGATCATGGGCACTGGTGTAGGAACAGATGGGGTCATGGATTTTGGCTGGTCTTTTAGGGTTTTGCTGTCTGTTTGTCACCTTCTGTACTGCACCTTTCCTCCTGACCTGGCAATTTCAGGGGCATTTTGTGCAATCAGGCGGAAGCCGGAGGATTTCGTCAGTGTCCCCAGGCAATGTGCCACTTGGTCTGACGGGAGCTCACAGCAGTGTTGCTGCACACTTGCACAGGCTTGCCTCACCCTGTGCCCACTGGCTTTGGAAAACATACAAACAAAATAATTCCTCACCACCACCAAAAAAATCCCTCCCTGAGTATTCGGGGGGAAATAAATAGTGAGTCTTGCCTGCATGCAGGAAGAGAGGAGGTGAGGGAATGGTGGTGTAGGAGGAGAAGAAACTGTGTACCTTGTTGGTGGTGACTGGTCTTTGTGGCCAGCTGGAACACTTCCGTGCAATGCCTCTTGCAGGCTGGAGAGAGGGAGAGGTTTGGGTGTCTTGCCAGGCTGAGGATAGTGCAGGCGAATTAGCTTTTGCACTTTGTGCTCATGGCCTGGGTGACCGTGGCCACCAGCTGGGAGCAGGGAAAGGAGAGCAGCCATGCCCTCTGCCCTGAGAAGGTGGGGAGTTTGTCCAGAGCTGGCAGACCAAGAGACCCCTCCAGGCCTTTCTTTCCCCTGCCCTGCTCTGTGTGAGCTTTGCAGTCTCAAAGCAGGCAGGGGTGCCTTGAGGTTAAGTGCAAAACCAGGATGGGGATGAGAACAGTCTTCCTGCAGGAAGTGCAGGCATTTCACATGGGTCTACTGCTATACTTTCATTAAAGGTGCAATGGGTCATGTGGAAGTGGATTGTATCTATACAGTGGCTGAAGACTGTCACATAGTATAGCTGTACTCTCATTTCTTCAAGATGTCTCATGTCTGGCCTCTTTTCCAAGCAAGCTGTCACTGCTGCATATTCTCTTGGCTGCCTATTGCTCTCCAATCTATGTGGATCATGCCCTTCACTCGTAATCTCTGCCTAGAAAAGGACCCCGTGTGCAGCCTAACCTACTTTCTCAAGGAAAAGTCAGGAAAGCCTGTCTTGGTTTAGTCTTTTTTTTTTTAAAAACCAGCATTTTACATTCCACCTGGATTTTATAGCAGGCAATTTCAGCGAGAGGCACAGGGAACCAAGAGACTTGGCGTGTCTTTACTTGAGGAAAAATTGTCTTTCCTACTGCTGCAGCAGTCTGGCTCCATGTCTGGAGGTTCCCTGTGTCTTGCGAGAGCTTCTCTCCTGGCTGCTCGCAGGGAGTGCAGCCGAGGAGGGTGCATGGTCAAGGAACACGGGCATTGTGGTGCTCGTTTGGAGCACTTGTGTGGCACCTCAGTCCAATGGCTCGTACCTGCAGGCTGGATTTATGAGTATTTGGGAGAACAGAGCTATGCTTCTTCTACCAAACCCATGGCTTTGCCTGTCTAATCCCGTTTTCTCCTTGAACAATTAGTTTCTAAGATTGGGACAAATCTTTCTGGGGGAGGAAGAGGAGGAGTAAGCAAACACAACTGTCACTTGGAACAAGAATTAAGAAGATAAAATGTGAAGAAATGCTGACACAGGCTGATCTAACTGCTATGAAGCTGAGGCTCGGACTACAGAAACACCTGGACAGGTAAAATACAACAGTTCCTCTCTGTGCCGGTGAGTGCATGTCCTGCTCTGTCTAAGGCCTGAAGGTCTGGCACTCAATGGCGTGTGACTGAGGTTCCGATACTCCCCGACGGCCGTGGCTCCGCTGCTCCAAGCCTCTGATGGTCTGGGAGGGTTTCCAGGCTCCAGCTCTGCCGTCTAGATTGAAACCGAGCCGTGACGCCCCTCCTGCCAGGGAAGGTGGGCTGGGCACAGTCGGTGGCCTGCACCTATCGAAGTGGTTTCTTACTGCGTAGTAATTGGTACCGGCAGATACAAATTGATGCTTTTCGGTGGGAGCTGCACCCTGACTGACGGCGCGGTGGTTTATTTCTCGCCGTTATGGATTATTGGGGAAGCACTGGCTAGGCTTGCACTGCGAGCACCCCCAAGGCCGTGCCGGCGGAGAGCGGCGGGCCGCGGGCTCGGCGGGGCCGGGGCTCGAACCCGCGGCCCTTGCTCCGGGCTGCTGCGGCGGGTGGCCGGCAGAGGGCGCCGGGCCCCCAGGCACGGGGAGCGCAGCGGGGCTGCCACGGGGCCCCCCGGGACACCGCGCCCTGCGCCCCTTCCGCACCGCAGGGCAGGGGGAGAGGAAAGTAAAATCTAAAAAAATCTAGCGGGGAGGGAAAAAGAAAAAACCCCCAATTTTAGCTAGACCAAAGTTTTTCCCCGTGGAAGCGTCGCCCCCCCGCGAGGAGCGGCACGGGGAGCCGTCCCAGCACAGAGCCGTGGGATGCACAAAGCCATCCTCGCTGACGTTCACTAGGAGCCCACGCAGGGACCGCTCGCCATCCTATATATTCGTTGGACCAGGTTTTTGGCACGTTGGGGCGCTTTAAACTTGAGTGGGTTCATGTACAAATCAATTCGGAATTGGGAAACCATCACTTCCCTTATGTATACATCTCTCCTACTTTACCAGTTTTCCAGCTGGGAAGGCTGGCAGGCGGACGGCTTCAGAGGTGACTGCCAATGCTGATTCATGACCCAACCCACAAAGGATATTAGTATGGTACCATAAGAACATTTTCCCCTCAAGACAATGAATGTGTAATTTCTGTGATGCAAGTGGAGGTCAGTCTGATGCTGCTCTCTTGCCAGTAAGTTATACAATAAGTTTATAAGTGTACTTGTTGGACAGAGCCAAAACCTCAGAATCGCTTTCAGAGCCAGTTTTTTTACCCCATTTGGTTTACTGTGAGCCCCTGGTTTTTGGCCAGCTATAGTCATACTATAAATTAATTTTATTCTGCAATTTTAGATGGCACTGTAAGGTTTAAGAATATTTTTTCCAGTTGTCACGTTTCTAAATATGCTGTCTTTTTTTTGCCATATTCAATGCCAAAAAGCACAGCTTAGGAATGTAGCAGGAACACAGGAATTGCCACAACAGTCCATCTTGTCAGTCTCCTGTCTCTGTCGGCTGCTGGTGCCAGATGCAAATTCTTGAAGCAACTACGTAAAAGAAGTTCTCCTAAAATAAAAAATACTGAGGTGTGGTAGGAGAGTAGGAAAATAAGAGTTGTAGGAGAGACTGGGCATAAAGCCTTTTTATTTACTTTATTTATTTTTTCATTCCAGCTACCTACAGATTTGTTTTACAGAACTTTCAGCTGATTTTCATTTTTCCTTTTCTTGCTTGTTAGCCTTCAACGGTGCCACGTATGGGAGGCAGCAAAAACAGACCAGAGAGCTTCTTACTTTCTGTTTCAGGAGAAGGGAGCTTATTTTCTGTGTTAGGAGGGGATGTAAAAGGCTTCAAAAGATGCCAATGATTTGTCAAAGATTATGGGAAGATACAGCAGATCATTTAGCAGAGGCAACAGCGAGGATGCGTTGTTCAGCACAGTGCTGGGAAGCAGAATATGCTGAATATCTTTACAGCAAGTTCATCTAGCCTGTCTAATGGCTAGCTGTTGTTTGAAGTTCTTGCATGAAAGCACAGCACCGTGTGAGCACTAGAAAATTCAATGGTACAAGGGAGTTATTTAGCTTATGCCCCTGAGATTAATCACAGGCTCGGTAACTTAACTCCAGAGCGATCTCCTCCTGCAGTAATGTGACTTTCTCAGATAGCAGCTGAGCAGCCAAGGACTGGGCACTTTGCAAAAATCATAGCGTCAAATATTTTTGATGTGGAGTGGAATCCCCAGTTTCCGACGCTCAGCTTTGCAGCCAGCAGAGCAGCAGGACCTGCTCCCTGCCTCAGTTAATCCACCGGAAAACGGTGTTCCTTATCGCCCTTGGGAGCCCGCCGGGCTTCAGTGGTGACGAGGCACAGAAGGGAGAAAGCTGGAGCAGGTACAAATTTCGGGGACACTACTGTGAGTTGTGAACGCTCCTGCTGGTGGCTGTGGAATCATTTTGCGTGCTGCAAATCAGAGTGAAATATCCTCCAGGTGTTCGGTGTCGAGGATTGTGATCTGATCTTTTGGCAGGTTCGTTAGCTGGATGAAGGGGACTCTTACGGCATTTTCTGATGCTCTTGTGTGCAGGAAACTTACTGGAGACTTCAGATGAGCATTTGCTGTGAAAGCATACCGAAAATGCAGTGGATTAGAAGAGGCTTGTGTATAAAAGTTGCTAACCCTATGGTGGATCATATTCATAAAGGATTTTAGGGATCAACATATTCCTCTCTCAAGAATCTTTCCATCGTTACTGATAAGTGGACTGGATGAAGGACATCATTAATTTAAATGAATGTCTTGTGCTTATGTCTGAAGCTTATCTTCATTCACTGACAGGGAAAATAAATGCTTTTTTCTTCTCTTTATTGCAACTCTGTCTGGCATGGGACACCTACATTAATGGAGATATTTTTTCCATGCACATGTCCCCCCAAAACGTTGCCCTAAATGATCAAGAGGAGAAAAAAATAAAAAGGACATTCCACATACATAAAATATGTAATTAAAATGATGAATTATTGTAAGATAGAATATTAGCCTTTTGACATTTTAATCTGAGCAGGAGAGAATGAGAGAGTGCATTTGGAGCCGCTCAATTAAATTTAGAATTTTTTCCCCTCCATTGTTATGAATAAATAGAAAGATTCTGTAGCAGTCTGCGGAATTATTAATTGCAAGTACTGTAGAAGGTGCATGCACCGTATCATGAAATGGAGTATCATTGTTAGTGACTATATTTCTTGGTAATTAAGGCCCAGACTAATGATGCAAGTTTTCTTCAGCATGATTTTCATCTGATTATGAGGCTGCTTCATTAAGAGCACTCAGACTAACGAGCTGTAGCTGTAATAAAGTAATTTTCTGTCTTGTGCTCTGATTGATAAAGAGTTTCTATAGCTAAAAGGAATTGAAAATATAATTATAATTAGAAATGGTTGAATAAAGTTATTACAGGATTGCTGAAGGGTAGTGCAATTGACACCATAATGTTTTTTGGAAGTGTGCATCTTAAAATTAGACTTTATAAAAGGAAGGGGGGAAAAAAACAACCCGCAACCCCAAACCCTCTCTGCTAATAAATGGGCAGAATGTTGCTGCTTCCATAAAATGAACTGTTAGATTAAAGTAAAATGAGGTTTTCCCACATTGTTCAGAAGAAGGAAAACATATGCAGGAAGAATGCTGTTGCCTTTCTTCCCAGCATTCCTCTTAAGTGAAGTAAAGCTTATGAAAGTGCTTTTTACTCAATTTATAAAAATTTTCATGCTTCCATATGTTGCAAAAAAGATCTTTTTGATTAAGCTGATGTGTTTTGAAGCATACAGTATAATTTCAGTGTTTCTCTTTAAAAATGTGCAAAGGGTTATGTGAGTCTTTCATATGCATTTGCATACTGTGACCGGTGCTCTTTTAATACATGTTTTTGAACAGAGAGGTTTTCCTTTCTTTCTGTCTTTTTAATCTCCTAGTGTTGGCCAATATCAAAACATAACTTGGTCAAATACAAGGTCTTTCTTTTTTTCTCTAGGGGAAGAAAATCAACTTTTTATCCCAGAAACCTTATTCTTTTTTATGATGTTCTTATTATAAACAGCACAAACTCTGTTAGAGCAATCCTTTGTGCGTATGTCATAGGATATATATGCTGTATTGATAGAAAAAACTATAATAAGGGTTTTATTTAGAATTAGATGATGCACTTTAGTACTCAGAAGTTGTTTGACTTATTTAATTTGGAAGCTTTCTGTATTGCTGTATCTCCCTCTTTGGAAGTCATGCATATATTTTAAGGCTACAGTTATGCACATTTGGTTATGTAAATCTGTCCCATGCAGACTCCAAGGAACTTTATTGTATTGGATTGAAACAAACAGTAGATCATCTAGATGTATATTTATGCTAATTAACTTAAAGCCAGCATTTTGCATTGATTGCTCAGTCATAATGCTTTTCGGAAGATTTTTAGAATTTTTGAAAATCATTCTTAACACATTATATGGTGATAAAAGTGTGTTATTGGAATACCATTAGCAGGAATAAAAAAAGAGCAGAATTTTATTGGTTGTTCATTGAAAATGTTAGCTGTGATTAGTTACATAATCCTACATTAACCTGTAAATTAAAATTCCTTGGTGCAATTTGATGGCTGATTTAATTTTGTCTTTCTTTGTTTGCCGCAGGCTAATTCCATTATGAATTCTTTATACAGCCTTTTCCCTCAATGATTAGCAGCTTCTACTCAAGTTCTGATTACTATTGTACACTTAGCACTACATAAAGCTGGGGATTAATATTCCCCTGAAGAATTGTTGCTATGGATCTGCTCTATTCCTTCTAAGAGATGTTTCTGCAGCTTCAATTGTCCATAAATTATGATCTCTAGTGAATTATCAGTGGGAGTGAACTAAGCTTAACAAGCTGAAGAGAGCACTCTAGTTCTGAAAGAAAAAGGGAGAGAGAGATAAAAAGATTCTCAATTATTAATTGCAAGGTTTCCATAATAGAGAAGTTGTGATATTTTCCCTATCTTCATTCCTGTGAGCATGTAAGAAATCAGGGTGAGTCAGAAATACTGAAGTCCTAACCCCCTCCAGCACTTAGAGATAAAACCTACAGGAGGATCTTAATTATGTGGAGACAGAGGTGGAAAAACCAGCCCCGTCATCCTGGGATTTAAGTTTGTATTTTGGCTCTTCTCATTTCTATTGCGCCATGTCTGTCTTCCTGGTATAGTTTTCAGTCTGTCGATAGCACTGTTAGTAACCTGGCTCAACTGCCTTTAAAATATAGTTGGGATTAATAGCGGATTTAATTGCAGATGTCTGAGGAGCTTTCATATTAGGAGAGGTTTTATTAAGAGACAGCTATTCCAGTTCAAGTTTGTGAGCACTTTGCTATGCTCCCATATGTTCCCCTTTGTTAGGGCTTTAAAGTCATATTTCTCCTGCTGATTCATGGCTGTTTTCCTTCTCCTCCCTTGAAAAATCTGTCTTGAAGGCTGCGCTGCAGCGTTATTCTTTCTTGCCGGGTATGTTTGATTTTCCTAATTGAGATGATCATGTCCTTCTGCCTTCCAGCCCCAGCCAAGCCCCCTCTTGCTCCAACCTTAGGCTGCAGATTTTTGGGGTTAAAGAGAGCAGCAGCCATGACTTTGTGTGTGCCTCCTTTTCAGGGGTGTCCTCGGGGGGCACAAATCTGGCTCTGCAGCCACTGTGCCTGGCACTGCCAGGTCAGGGTGGCAGTGACCTGGCCTCACTGCCCAGCACATGCAGAGCTGCCTTGCCTTTACTCAGGGTACTGGATCAGAACATCTTTGGCTATTCCGTGCCAAAGGGAGCACAAATCTCTAGTTCAGTTAGACGGAAGGTGTGTATTAGGCTGTCTTGAGACCCTTAGGCATTTAAAAAAAAATTCTTTATGCTAAAATCACTGTTGGATTGCATCTGCTAAGCTACCTCATGCATTGTGGTATATTATCTGTAGTGGTAAATCATATTTAGTAACACAAAATATTAGAGGGACTGTGTAACTCTAGAAGTTACTGTACTTTCTTGAGGCCTGTCTGATGACCTCCCCTAGCCCAAAAGAGTTTTTTAGGTGCAGGCTCTGACAGTGTTTCAGACCTATTCCAAGAGAAACAAATAACTTTTAATCTGTGGCTAATAGAAGGTGTTTTTTCATCTTCCTTTTCAAAGCTCCACTTGATAATATTCAGCAAAATCAGTATATGTTTCAAATTAAAACCAGCAGCTGAGTCTAACTGGTGTTTTGTGCTTGGAGCTAGTGACAGCAAGAACAAAGGTGGGTTAGTTGGGTTACTGGATCTGAATTCTCTGGTCCGCTTAGTCCACTTTGTGCTGCCTGCTGAAACTGCTGGAGATGCCCATCAAACAATTCCCTGTGGAGCCACTGAGTTTCCTGTTGTCTCAGCCTGTAGCACAACCAACAGAATATGGTGTGTACAGAGGAGCCTGACTATCCCCAAATACTAGAGTTGGGGCTGGGCAAAACGAGGCTATGTTAGGGTGGTCCCTGTAGAAGGGTGAACTTCTTGATTTTTTTTGTTTCTTTCTCTCCTCTGTGTTCTCTGCAGTACTCAAAAACTCAGTGTAAGGGACAATTTGACCTTATAGTTTCCATTCAGTCTATCATAACCACTAACACGCTATTTTTGAAAAAGCTGATCTTTTTCCTCCCAAATCACTCTCTTGTCTTCATAGCCTCCTTTTTCCATGCCTTCCTCAATTAATTTGAGAGCTGTTGAAATTTTACTCCTTTTGCTAGGATTTTGACCTGCCTAGTGTTATTTGGTTGTTTTGGAGCTCTGTTGTGAAAAATAGCATCTCACATATTTGCCTCCTGATTTTAAATTTGCTACGTCTCCTTTCGATATCTACTTTCCACCCTGAAGATTACTGCCTTCCTACTTTGAGTGTCTACTCCTGTGGTCAGGAGCTGGTTTTCCTTCCTTGCTCCTTCTCTGTTCTGTTGGATTCTTTTCCAGGTGGGGCAATCAGAACTATCTGCAGTCCTCCAGACCTACATGTGTTGTGAGTTTGTCATAATCACATTTTCTTGGGTTTATTGGCATTTTACTGCCCAGTCACCTAACGCTGAACAAGTCCTTGTGGGCTTTGGGTGGGGCAGTCCTAATGTTTGCCCTCAGGTGGAGACAATGATCTTTCTGTTAGTCCTTCTATGTTGACAGCAAAGGCAAAAGCATGAATATGAAAAGTTCCTTCATGCGTTTGTTACTCCTGTTAATTGATGCTAAGGTTGTCATAGTAGAGGTCTTACCTTTAGCCTCATGCACAACCATGTCAGTGAGTTACTGACGTCAGGCTGTGGTGGCCATTACTTCTCCTTTTCTTTTAATTTGGCAATGGAAATCATCATTCTCCTGTCTTCTCTGTTTTCCAGCTGAGATCCTAGTTCTAGGATCATCTCTAGCATTCACCTTACACATCACTGATCAAATATCAAGGAAATAGTAATTGCTCTTGTTCCTTTTCAGGGCTGGGTCTAGCTGTGACTGAAGCTGGCTTTGCTTCAGTTTGAATTCAGTAAGATTTTTACTATGATTCAGATCAGTAGAATAGATGAAATCTTTGTCTGAGCTTGTTTTCAGTTCAAGTTTATTTCTCCAGCAGGGATAAACTCCCTGATTTCTCTGCTCAATCCTCTCTAGCCATCTCCATTTGAGTGCCTGATGCCTCTCCAATGTTATTACTGCCTCTCTCATCTCCCAAAAGTGCTGGCTTCTCTCTCTCTCTTCCCTGTCGTATTCAAGTGGACTAAAAGTGGTGAAAGAGGGCAGCAGAGATCCTTTTTAATAGTGTATCTGCCTCAGCTACAAAAAGGAGAGCTCCTAAAGCAGAGAGGTGTTCGTAGCAGCCTGGTGCAGGGCTGGGGATGATGCCAGTGGAACTCCAAGGGAGGAAGCGCGGCCATGGAGAATGGCGCAGCACAAGGCAGAGATGCTTGTGTGTGTCTGTGAAGCCAAGTCAGCACAAAGCTAGATCAGTCCTGAATAAAGGAAAGAGCTCAGAATTGTGCTGATGATAGAGCAAATGGGATGCAGCCCCAGAATGCTATAAACATTCAGGTCTAGATGGGTGTACCTATTCTACAGGTTTGCGAAACCAAACTGAGAACTGAAAATGATGTTTAGTGTTCTTTTCTAACCCAAAAGTTTCTCTGAATATGAAAGTAAGGATGACCTAAAAGGGGGGAAGTGTGAATAATGTTGGAGAGAAAGCAGTGAATCCCCTTGTCTCCTTCCCAGGGGGGTCTCCTCCAATTCCGTGGAATACAGGATCCATTAAAAATTGGGCTGGAAGGTGTCCCTTCTGTGTGCATGAAGATACAGCAATCCGGGTGGAATGGATGGATGCTTTCCTGCGGCACCTTTGCCCAACCCATTCTGAGGGGCCATCAGTGATGGAGGTTATGTGACTGCTCTTTCTTTTGTGGCAGTGCTTTGTGCTGTTTGCTGTAGTCCTTAGCTTTTATAGATGTGTCTTGAGCCTCCCAGAAACTTCATCCCATTGCTGCTCAGCTGAATCCGCTCTTGAAATGGATGCAGTGTTCCTGTTCCTACTGCTACTGAAGAGAGCAGGGGGGTTATTCTGGGTGTTTTGCATGCTCCATACCCTGTTTATCTCTTCCAGCATTATATTTTCTCTTTTCTCGACAGCAGAGCCACATTGACTCTGATCCAGTAACCCCTAAACATGTTTCTGGAGAACTGTTGATTAGCCACATGCTTCCTGTGTTTGAGCAGTTAAATACTCCAACATCACTTTTTACTTGTCCTGGTTTAATTTTGTCCTATTTTTCTCTGTCTGTTTCTTAGATTTATCAAGAGCATTTGAACCTTCCTCCTTCAACTATCTGCTAGTGTGAAATGTGCTAAACTTTGTACAAATGAATTTTTGCTCTTCCTTGATTGTAAGTGTGGCTGTCAAATCATAATTCTTATACCATGAGCAGCTAATATACATTGTTCTGTAGATCCCATTGTCCACGTAACCTTAAAGGAAAAATTTTGCTCCTTTGTTGGTGGCTTTACCTCTTCCTGCAGGAAATAAACCTGGAATTTCAGGGCCAGAGGACAATTTTTTGCATTTAATCTGTCTTGCCTAATTTGCTGTTTTATTTGTTTCTAAGTCAGATCATAATGGCACTGTGGCATTTTTCATTAACGGTGTATCATCCTGTCAGAAAATTTATGTGACAGTGAAAAGTGACTCCCTGGAAAACTTTATCTACACCCTTGAATGTTTTTGAGTTTAGAGGTTTACTTCACCTCCACTCCCCTCCTGTCCTCCTTTCTAGCAATGTCAATACTCTATGAGAGATCTACACAGCAGAGGTGCTCCTTGCAAGTTTCTGGTTGAGCACCAAAAAATATTTAAGCAATATGAAACAGGAGCCAGTGCATTTCTGAGGAATCCTTGTACATTTCCCACAGAAGTTAAGGGCAGCAGCCCCCAAACATCTCAGTGCCCGAGAAGGGCACAGACTTGCTGTACTGAAGAATGGTAATAGAGACAAGAAAATGAGAGGATAGAGGCAGCCTAGACAAGGAGATTTACTGAGTGTTGTAGAAATAAATACACTGCCAACAGCTTGTCACATGCTCCATTCACGCATTTACTGAACTCTGCAGAAATAGATGTGTTTAATCAAAGAACTGGAACTTTTTAAGATCTGTTGGCAAGTGAACCTCTGCCAGATTTGTTTTCTGGACATAAAGCTATGTCTGTAGCAGGGTGGAAAATATTCCTTGATTCAAAGATTTACAGTAAGCATGAATTTACCAGTCAGGTAGATATTACACCATGTTTTCACATGTGTAATCCAAAGATTATCTGTCTGAAAATGAAACTTCTAAACTTTGATTCTTAAATTTTGTGGGCCTTATAAATGACCTATTTGGCATAGAGATGTTTAGTCCTACTGTATCTCTTTCTCCATAGCTGGTTTACCCCAGGGGTGAGAAATTCTTTTTGTGGAATAGTAGTTTTAAATGAGAGTGGCTGATTGGGAGTGCATGAAAATATGATAATTCTCAAGTTATTGCCTTTCCTTAATTTTTATATTCAGTGGCTCCCACACCGCTCTGCAGCAGCTCTGATGACCGAAGACCTAAATTCTGATTGCTGTGGACTTGGTGCTAACTTTCATTGATGAAAATAGGCTCAGGGCCAAAAGTTCTGTGTGAATATTTGCAGTTCCTGTTAACCTCAGCAGTGTATAGCACACATTAAAATTACTTCTGGGACCTTCACCATCTTTCCTATTAAATTGCTTATGTGTAATCTGGTCACTAGTGGTGTTCCCCAGGGCTCAGTATTGGGCCCAGTCCTGTTTAATATCTTTTTCAATGAACTTGATGAGGGGTTTGAGAACACCATCAGTCAATTTGTGGATGACACCCGGTTTGGTGGGAGTGTTGATTTGCTGGAGGGCAGGAGGGCTCTGCAGAGGGACCTGGATCCATGGGCTTAGTCCAGTTGTATGACCTTCAGCAAGGCCAAGTACCAGGTCCTACTCTTTGGCCACAACAACTCCCTGCAGCACTGCAGGCTGGAGGAAAAGGGGCTGGAAAGTGGCCCAGTGGAAAAGGAGTTGGGGGTGCTTGGTTCACAGCAGCTGAACCTGAGCCAGGGTGTGCCCAGGGGGCAAGAAGGCCAATGGCACCTGGTCTGTATCAGCAATAGTGTGGCCAGTGGGACCAGGGCAGTGATTCTTCCCCTGTACTTGGCACTGGTGAGGCCACACCTCGAGTCCCGTGTCCAGTTCTGGGCCCCCCAATTCAGGAACTGCTGGAGCAAGTCCAGAGGCAACAAGGCTGGTGAAGGGTCTGGGTGGTAAGTCCTAGAGGGAGCAGCTGAGGGAGCTGGGGGGTTTAGTCTGGGGAAAAGGTGGCCCAGGGTTGAGCTCATCTCTCACTACAACTCCCTGAAAGGAGGCTGTGGCCAGGCAGAGGTCAGGCTCTTCTCCCAGGCAGCCATGACAGGACAAGAGCACATAGTCTCAAGCTGCTCCAAGGTGGGGTTCAAGCTGGACATTAGGAGAAATTTCTTCACAGAAAGGGTTTTTAAACATCAGAATGGACTGCCCAAGGAATTGGTGAAGTTACTGTCCCTGGAGGTGTTCAAGAAATGACTGGACATGACAGTGCTATGGTCTAGTTCACAAGGTGGTGATCAGAAGTTGGACTTGATCTCAGAGGTCTTTTCCAACCTAAATGATTCTGTGGTTCTGTTTAATGGCTCCCGATTAAATGTTAATATCCTCTGCTCCTTTTTATTGGGTATTGTTCACCATCTATTATCTTTCTCCAGTTTTCAGCTTTCTGTCCCTATATTTTCATATTTTAAGATAAACTAAGTAATGATCAGAATCTCCATGGACATACCTGCAGAATAAAAGCCGCTGTACTTCTTCAGACCAAAGGTTCAGCAAATCCAACATCCTCTTCCTGTTGATAGTTGTAAATGGATGCACGGAGAAGATTAAGTGTGTAAGTGTTAAGATAAATGTGTTCTTACCAATTGTCTCCTAATCCTCTAGTACTTTCCAATCAAAGGATTTCCTGATCAATGTGTTGTATGTACACATGGAGTTTTCACCTTGAACCACTGAAAATATTGTGTAGCCCCAGCATCCTTTGTTAAGAAGTTCTCCAGATGGCTCTTCATACAACAGAGTTGTTAGGCCCCCTTTGGTGTGTTTTGAATTTTGCTTCCACAAGCTTTATTTGATGATCCTTTGCTCTAGTATTAGAAGATTTGGTTAACAGTCCTTCCCTTCTCTCCTCTTGAGGTTATGTGCTGTTGTTTAGGCTCTTACCACACCCAAAATAATTTCTCTTGCCAGATTGAAGTGTCACAGCCTATTTTGTTTTCCATAGAAACATTATTCAATGTGTAAGTGTGTGTGGATGAAACTTAGCTTTCTGCCTGTGTCGGATGGCAGATGCCTGAGCCATGTACGGAGGCTGTCAAAAAGGAGGTGGCTGAATACAAGTTTCATTCATTCTAGTGCCAGTCAACTCCAAGCAGCTAATTCCTGGAATGAGTGAAGTGTTTGTTGTTCTGTCCCTTAACACCGTCATAGGGTTTGTTGTAGACCAGTTGTCCTGCAGAGAAGCTGAGTATTTTGTTTCTGTTGTGTTCCTGCTCTGAGCTGGTGTAGAGGAATGAATCATGGACAGTCAGCTCTTGGGCTGATATAAATCAGCACAGCCCTGTTGGTTTCACAAAAGCAGTACAGCTGGGTTAGCCAAGTCTTTTGATGTGTATGGGAACTGCTTAGTTTCCTATCATAAACGTGGTTAAGTGTGTGCCTGACTTTAAGCATCTTCCAAAGAACAGTGTTGAAAAAGAGTTGTTGTAATAAACCTTCTCTACAATACTATATTCCTCCTCTGATGTTTCAGTATATGCAGTAGTCAAAATGTTTGCACATGGGTTATTATTATTTTAACCCCCAGTGAACTTGTCTCCCCAGCAGGAGCTCAGATATACAAGATAAAGTTAATTGGGCTCCCTTTCAAATGGAGAATTTAGACCTCCTTCCGGCTTTTCAGGTAAAGGAACGTGTTTTGGACTGTTGTTATCTCTCCGTTCTCCCTTGAGCTATGCTAAGTCAAATACTGTAAGCTGATAAACATTATTCTAACATTGGTAACACTTGTATAAACTCTAGTGCCGTTCCCTTCTTAACACCTCCCACTTCCTTGCATCCGTGTAAATTCTTTGCCCCAGCATGGTGCACAAAGGTCCAATACGGATCGTGTAACATACCCAATACAATGAACGCTTTCTTTCCATCTTTGCCTGACTCTGGAACTCTTTTGCTTTCCTTCTGTTCAGCACTGAAACCCAGGCCAGCTTGCCAGTGATTTATTGGGTATTCAGGGTTTCCAGTGATTTACATTTTCCATCTTCCCTTGAAGGCATTCGTGCTGCTTCAGGAGGATGTGGTATTTGACTTTAATGTAAAGTATTCTTTGCAGTGATTTGACTTCTGCATTCAATAGTCTTACCTTCTTCGTAGGAGTTTTAAAAGCAGTACTACTAGCTGGATTTGGGCTTGAGAAAGAATAAAAGGAAAGTTTCTATTTGCAGGCATATGAAAACCGTAATGGTTGTGGTTTGGTTTTTCTTTACTCTGGAAAGAGGAAGAAATCTTGGTTTGACTGACCCTGATGAATTCATTTGGAGTATAAAATGAAGTCCATGTTTCCTAGGTATTCAATTAATTGGAAGGTGCTCCTTCTCTTCTGCTCAAGGTCTAGGCAACAAGTAGAACTCTTCTATATATAATCATTAGTGAAGGATCAGCCTTTCTTTTTGGGAGCATTTCTGGGAATATTTATGAAGAGATGGCATCCTTTGGTTGAAAAGTAAGACCAGACCATTCCTTTTTCTCCCCCTGCCCCCTGTTAATTTCCAGGTTAGTTGAATGACAGTTGCCATTTAGCCTTCGGTTCAGGGAACCTGAAGATAAAACCTTACTTGTTTTAAGGGATTCACCAGCAACTTCTAAGTCTTGTCTTTCATCTTGTCTGGTGCTTCAGGCAGTCAAATGCCACAAGTAAACTCCCCACCCTAAGAACTGCTGCCTTCCTAGGAACACAAATTAGGGCTTCCTGCTGTAGCAATTAAAATCATTTCAGTTCTCCAGGTATCTGGGTGTCTGCAGGGCACACCTCCCCTTTGTCTGGAAGGTCCGACTGACCCCGGCATTTTTATCTCTGGGGGAAGTAACATGGGCTGCAGGAGACGTGACTGAGGCTGTGCTTCCCTTTCCCTTCTGCTGAGGTGTATCTTGCCTACAGGCACTGCATACACAGTTGGAGAATGATTTATACATCCCCTGAGAGTGTAAGAGACCAAAATGACAGCTACAGCAGAAAGTTTCGACCCTCCCGAGATGCTGGCAGCCTCGTGGAACTGACTGTCCTCCCAGGCTTTCTCCCTTTGTGCCTGGAATCTCCCAAGCACCGATTGGTTGGTCTCTGCTCCAGACACAAGTTAGAAAGAAGTCACATCTCTCAAGTGTGACAACTGCTGCCCTGGGTGAGACTGTAAGGCCAGGTTAGCTGCTGGTGGACCTCGTCTTGTAGTCCAGAGTGGTTCAGTCTCTTTTTTTCTGTAGTACTGTTGATAAGCTCATGAACATGGAGCAGCAGGGGTAGCAGGAGCAGGAAAAAAGGGCAAAGGTGGAAGTTAGTACCGTGGAGTAGTGTTGTCCCACAGTGGCATTTGCTTTTATTGTGAATCCAAGAGCACTGAAATGAAACCACAGGAGAACGTGATTCTTGCTCCATGATGGTCCACCTGCTGCAGTTCCACTGGCTTTCTCCATGCTCATGGCTCAAGCAAATGAAAAGATCTCTTAGGGTGTAATGTCAGTTTGTTTTATTTAGCTCTGACATCCTCGGGCTCAAAGTGAATATCTAAAATCCATCAGACAGGATCACTTGTAATATCTTTGAATAAAGCTGTTGAACTTAAGCTTCTGTAAAACCTATAAAGCAGTTTGTCTTTCTTTTAATATCATTGTTGCATGCTGTAATTTTAATTGCAATATTCTTTCTTGTGAGGCTTTTAAGGATTACTTCTTGAAAGGTGTTGGAAAGGTGAGAATGACAATTAAATCTTATCTCAAGCGTAATTTTATGGTTATATTGTACTATTCCCCAGAAGTATGGTTTTGAAATTGTTGTGGGCTGTAAGCGAATCTCTGGGGCATAGCTGAGAAGAAAGTGCTAAAACATGACTTTTTAGCCCAATTATTTTTATGTCTGCATTGGAATGAATTTTCAGCTTCTGGAGCTTTTTTGATCATTTCACTAGTGTCATTAAGCAATTATAGTAAAAGAAGTAGTCCTGTCCTTAAATATGCTATGTTTGTCACAAATTGTTGGAAACTAGAGAGCTAAAAGCATTTTGTCTGAATTCCCAGAACCAAAACTGCATGTGTGTACAAATGCAGACTTGCACAGGCATCTGAAATGTCCCATGCAGTGACTTCAGTCCTGAGCATGACTTATTCTTTCTTGGTGTTCCATGTTAGAATTATTTTATTTTTCAGACAACATTATTCTCATCTATCCCAAAAGAGAAATGGAAATCCAGTTTTGTGGTTATTGAAATTATTTGCAAGTCTGGATGAAATTCAAATGTTAGTTTGGTCTGAGTAAAAGGACAAAATCTTGGGAAGTGTAAAGAAATTGTTTTAATATCAATCAAAAGGAAACTTTCATTTTTTTAATAACATTTTTCATTCTTAAAGAATATATTGTTTTTAAAATACTTTTGGTGCAATATGACACTTTCATTCTACCCCCCAGAAAGATTTTCTTATTTATTCATTTTTGCTGAGAAAAATTTGGTTTCTGGTCATCCTGAGCCTATGCATTTTAAAACTTTCTTTCATATTCATGTAGCTGTACTTAAATTTGCAAGGTTGAATCGTGGGGATAATTGAATGAAAGGGAGAGTCGGAGGACATTGCCTCTGCAGAAGCTTCTCACAGCATGGAGCTTCCTTCAGATAAGGCAGTTTGTTAGTTCATGCCTGTAACCAGCAGGACCTTGAGCCAAATCTACCTTGAAGCCCATCCACCCCGTGGTCCTGACAGCGTCACTTCTTTGTGGGTGACCTCTTCAAACCAAAGTCAGCACTCATGACCAAGCTCGAGCTTTTTTTTTTTTTTTTTTAAATTTTTTTTTTAATTTTTTTTTTTTTATTTAGTTTTTTTTTTTTTTTAAATGTGCAATCTGCAGGGGCAACTTTAAAGCTGAGGTTAAAAGGATGACTGAGCCCAGCAAAGGCATCTGCAGCGCTTGAGCAGAATGAGACTTTTGTAGAGGGATTGCCAACAGGAGATTCTCTGTCTCGCTGTGAAGGAACTGTCCAGGAACTAGCAGAGATGGATGGTAAATCTCAGATCCTGATCCTAGAAATGATCATAGCTTACTGGATTCAGAGCTTACTGGTTGCAGAGTCAGGTCTGGGTGTCATTTCTCTGAGAGCCAGGAGGAAACTGCTTTTTGAGATGATTCTGGTTGCATACGCTGGAAGGGTTTGGTGTATGTACCTTCTTGTGAGGTCAGCCTGAGCAAGTCCCAGGTAGAAATACATTTGGAGACGCCAAACCCCAGGAATTATTCCTACACTGCTAAGCATGCTTTGCACAAAGAACAGGAAACAAACTGAATGCTTCTGCTAATAATATTTAAGCCTGCATAATATTACGTTTTCATCAAAAGCTCATGTGGAATGTAATTTATTCTAACTTTTTTCCTTTTCTCCTTTGTATTTTAGACAGTTCTAAGATTATACTTACTGTCAAAGTGCTTTACAAATCTAGGCAGTTTTAAATTACTTTTTTCTAAAGGGATTTTTGAAAATTTTTATGGCTAACTCATATTTTTTAAAACTTGCTAATGAAATCTAGGTCTAGACAGGAGTTGATTTTGTAGATGCTAGGCCATATTTCTTTCTCCCTCTTTGCAATCTCACAATTGAATGACTTCTTCCTGACATTAACGGGAGTTGCACATTCATAAGGAGAAAAGAGCACATTCCCACCCTCTTGCTTTAAAATGTATCCAGGAGATAATATGAAAGGCTTTATAGTCCTAATGATTTTTTTTCCCTAATGTTTATTTTAAAAAGTGTTCCTCTGCAGGGGGTTGATCCAAAGCCCATTGAAGTCAGTGGGAATTTTTCCATAGAATTCAATGAAGTTTGGATCTGGTCCTTAGATAGCTCCGGGAGGTAGCCTGCTCATTTTTTGCAGCTGTCCTTGGGGGTGTTGGAGGAGAGCTGCTGCACTGGCAAGTCCATTCAGTGTGGAGCATGCTATTGATTATAAAGCATAACTCCTGCAAAATTTCAGCTGGAAGGGAGTGGGAGGTTCCACATAATAATCAATAGCACAATATGAGACTGTATCAAGGAACTGGCTTTTTAACAAACACTTTTAAAACAACAAAGAAGATGAGATGGTTTTCATTTAAAGGGCAAACTGCCCTTTATTCTTGGGATTCCAGGCAGATTAGCCCTGGTATGTCCTCAAATGCTGTACTGAACATATTCATGATGCTTTCTGTTCCCTTTGCAAAAGCAGCACATGGAACACTTGCCTTTCTAAATGCACTGGTTAAGTTGCACCTTCTCATTTGCTTTGTAAAGCTGCTCAGTATCTTGTGAGAAATACTCTGGCAAAAGCCAGAAACAATATAGTTCAGACATAAGCAAACTGAAGAAGGTGACCTGTACAGTCACTGCTTCTTCCAGTTCTATATTTGCCCAGTGTCTAGTGGCATGAGAATCCTCTGAGACACCATTTTCACATCTGTACCACTGCTTATTTGTTCAATGTTTACTTAAGTGTGCTAATGAAGGGAGACTCATAAGGGCAAGTACTGCATGTGTACTGTTAGAGAGTATTAAGGAAAAAATCCTAATTCAGACCCAATGTTAATTTTGAAAGAGAAGCTTGGGCTCATTCTGTTCATGGCAGCTCCCATACACATTCCAGTCAAGGCAAACCTCTGTAAGATTTTGCAGGGAGCAGCTGGATGCAGAGATTTACCAGCTGTGCATAGCCAGATCTCTGTGCCTGCAAGGTGTCCCATGGATTTTTGCCTGGTAGGTGCTGCTCAGGTTCAGCACCAGGTATGTAGCTGGGGGGAGAAGATGGACGGTGTCTTTGTACAAATGTACTCTTGCCTCTTATCCCAAGTGTTAAATGAGCAGTTTGGTTGTGGTGCCATTGAAAGTAAAATGATAATTAGTCAAACACAGTGGTGACTCCATGCAACACAGGGTGGAAAAACCCCCTTGTTTTACTCTGCACTACTTGTTTCGTACTGAAATGTAATCACACACTGCTATGGATCTTCTCCCTTTTCCACTATCCATGAAAATATGAAACTAAGGCTCCCAAATACCTGGATCGTGATGTTAAGGTGACATGGGAATTTAAGGGTAAACAGGAGGTAGAAGGCAAATACTCAATGGTGATAAACTTCTTGAAATCAATTATATAAAACATAATAGTCAGACAAGGCCATAGTTCAGTTCCACATGGTGCAGCTGCTTGTCTCGGGCAGCAGGAGATAGTGTGTGAGCAGGCATCTCCTGTTCAGGTTGTCCTAACCTACACCAGTTTGTTGTGATGGAGTTTTCTGAAGTGCTAGCCTTTATTTAAAGCTCACCAGCAGGGAGCTTTTGTCCCTTTGTGTCCTCGTAACTTTTCCATGCCTTCTTTGGCTGTTAGAGTTGTTGGTGTCCTGGGGGCAGGGCTACCAAGGTGAGAGTCTCCCTTTCATCTAATACCACTTCCTTTGAAGTTCGTTTGGCATCCCTCAATTCAGGGCTGGAAAAGACTGACCATCCTGGTCATCATCTTCCTGACAAAATTTTATCTCTTTTTCCAAATGTGCAAGTGTCAGGAGAGTGGGAACTGGAAGGGCCAAGTTTAACACCTTTATATGTAGGCTTGTTCTGAAACAAAGACATTATTTTGAAATATTAATGATTCTATTTACAGAAATCTGTAGTAACTATATTTTTTAACTTGGACTTTTGTACTAAAGGAGTTTCCTTTAACTTAAAACACATTTGTTTTTGAAATTTAGGTCTGGGGCGTTTATTTAGCTTTGACTGAGAAACTGTTAAATTCCTTATTACTGTCATTTTGTTCTCATCGGATAGAAAGATTGTCCCAATTTTTTAATGTTCTTATTTGTCACAGCAACATTATATACAATAGATTTGTTTGTATCTGTTTTGTATTTCTGCTTCTTAAGTCACCCAGCCTTCCATAACAATGTTCAAAACATTGTTTCTCCTTCTCTCCCTCTCTATCTGTCTTGGGTTGAAACTGAATAGAGCTGATTAATGGTTGTGGGGATGAGGGGGGATAGGAGCAGGGACCGTGTGAAATCTCTAATTACTTTAGCCCTTTTCACATAAAATTTGGAAAAAAAAATAGAGTAATTCCCAAATGCAAAATGTAGAAAGCCATTGGCTCAAAAACAGAAAAGCTGCCTGCAGGACTCTGGGAGAATGATGCAGGAGACTGGCTTGGCCTGGTGCTCCACCAGCGGAGTGGTGGGGTGGTCCTAGGTGGTAAAATACTTGAGTAAACGCTTTTTGGGGAACTTGTGGTGTTCCTGCTGGTCACTTACTGATTGACATTTATTTATGAGAGATTGGTTTGGTCCTTGGGGCAGAGGAATACAGGTAGATAAGCACAGGTTCTGGAGTGCATTCTGTGTATTCTGGGGTAAGGTATTCCCCAGTGAAGAGAGGGTGGGTGCTGCAGTACTCCTGAAGGCCTTGTGCACCTCTTGCAACTATTCCCTGCAGCTGAAAGGACACCTGCATTGTGCTTTTTTCCTTGATGCATGGTTTTAACATCTACATTGTCAGTCTGAACTTTGTGTGCATGACATACCGTATTTATTGTGTGCCTGCACAAGTATATAATATATAGTGTCTGTATGTAATAGACATGCAGTATGTTTTGGATTTAGCTTTTCCCTTAATTTGTTTCTTTATCACATGTAGCTCTCTGTTCTTGTATGTGCTTGGCAGAGTTGACTGTTTTTATTTCCAGGAGATCAGTCTTCCACCATGACTGTGAGGTGTGAAGGATCAGTGCTCTCACTTGTGTTTAAATGGATTTAGGGAGCCAGTTGGCACTGACCATTCTAGAAGTGTGATAAATATTTACTTATACCTATAGATACATTTAAATCTCACTCCTCAGACCCTTTCCCCCCTCTGTTGAAGACATAAATGCTTTTTCTTTTTTCATCAGTAGTTCTACAAAAGAAGGAAATTTATATTTAATGAGGGCCTGTCTCCTGGTGTTTACAAATTCCTCTGTGACTAGACTACTGCACTAGCACATAGAGACATTTATACTCTAATAGGATTTACCTTTACAAATATCTGAAAACCTTTTAAAGCAGAGATTAAATTGTTTAGCTCAATATTTAATCTGTTACTTCCTCTTTAAAGATGCCCAGTGGAATTTGTCATACACTGAGCTGATAACACGTAATATTGATCAGTCATAAACATAAAACAGAGAAATCTCAGGAAGTCTTCTGCAATCCTTTTCTTTTTAATTAAATTTTGATCTGAACTGCTTTTGATTAATTTTCTTATTTGTAAGTATGTGAATTCTGGGGGCCAGCAAGTTTCTTAAGTTGCCTGGCATTGGTCTCTGGTGAGTGGCTTAGCTCAGGAACAGTATGATTGCATTTTTATGGTTTTCAGATATTTAATAGCTTCTTCCTGTCATTTTCTGAATGAGTGAATAAGGTTTAGCCCTCTGGGAGCCAGCACAGCATCAGAGAGTGGAGAAAATGACTCGAATCTGTGTACTTGACTGATTGCCTTAGTCTTAATTGTTCTCTTAATTAGCTGCAGTAGCAACTGCATCTGGGGAGAGATCACGGTATTGGTAAACAGCTCCACCTTGGAGCCCTGTGTAATGCCTTTTGGAAACATGACAATGAGCTCTGCATCTCCGCTGAGACACAAACCTGCCAAATCTTCTGCCCCTGAAGTCTTTGGTCTCCTTGTGTGATCTGTCATTCTCGTCTCTGAGATGCAGGCCCCCAACTGTTTGTTCTTAAACAAATTAAGCTTTAATATGCCCAAAGCCAGCTTTATTGGGCAGAATAAGGGAAGAGGAAAACAAAAGAGTGTCGATAGAGGGTTGTTCAGACAACTTGAGGTGTTATCCAGATTAGAAGTGGGAGACAGATGTGCTTTAGGGAGTCAAGGCAGGCTTGAAATGTTTTATGGTGGGAAACCCAGGCAAACTGAGGTCAGAGAAGATGTCTTGTGTCAAAGCAGCCTTTTTCCTGTGGGGGTCGGCTCGAGCCTTCAGTGAGAGCTGCTGGCACAATCCAGCCACGGCCTCCAAAGGGAGCTATTTGGCACGTCTGTGGAATGAAAAATATTGGGTGGTGGTGGAACTGCCCACCAGTCCAGCTTTGTTTCCCATACGCTCAGTGACTCTCTGAACTATACTCTGGGACTTGCAGTGAGAGGTGTGAGGTTTAAGGTTTAAGATTTGGTTCTTTTAATCTCTACTTCAGCTTTGTAATGTAGTCTTGCTACAGCAGAGAACATGCAATAATAGACACGGCGGATCACTAGAGCTGGTGGGTTTTAAGGATATCTGCTAATTCTTAGGTGCTTTCATGGCTGAATAGATGGCCCAAGATTTAGACTGAGATTAAACTGGGTTTTATTCATCACTGCATCCACACCGCGAGTGCCCATTAAAGTGCCTATGGCATTCCATGCAACAGGGCACTGGCGGTAGGAAGTGTGAATTAATGGGATTTTTAGGTTTGACTGAGGTAGGTTTGGTTTGGATGCAGATAATGACCAAAAATGTTCTGCTATTTTTAAATAAATTGTTATATCTTTAATCCTGCAAGCAAACAAACTTACTATAGTATTGCAATATTCCCTTTTCAATAAACAGCATATTCCTTTTTGTGTGCCTATCCAAACAAAGAGAATACTGATGGATTGTTTGGTTTTGGTGCTGCCAAAAGGAAATGGATGGGAAGGCATGAAAAGGTTTGTTGCTGTGACTCAACTGGCTTTCAAAAGGCCTAATTTTAGACTAATGAGAATCTTTTTTTTAAGGGCCATCAGAGCCAGAAGTTGGGTGTTTTCTACCTCTCACAGAGGTTTAGCTCAAAGCATCATTTGTTGTGTTGCTAAAACTCAAACCTGTTTATTAGCAAGATTATACTTAGTCTGCACAGTTCACCTGATCCCTAACTAGCAACAATTTGTGATTATTTTGCGTTGTAGGTGTTGGATTTAGAACACTTCTCCTGCAGGAATATTTTAGATATCCTTCCTCTGGAAGCTTTTCTGTGCTTAGATATCCTTCACAACTCTAAATCTTCTACTGAACCCCTTATTGAACTTTCAGCTGTGGAAAAAGGCAGGTTCAGGTGAATGATGTGCAGATAATGTGCATGGGATAAAAAAAAGACTGTTTAGTGAGGTTTGTAGTAGTTAATTCTGAAATAAGTAGTGAAGATAAAACTATATTTTATTATATTAAGGGCAATAACATTCTGTAGGGAACTGTGGGTGCTGGAATCCAGTATCAGCAGTGGTTAAAGTTTTATGTCAAATCAACTTATCCTATGAAACAAGCAGAAATTAAATCTAGCAAATTCAAGCTGTTTATTCTAAGTGTCAGACTTTACTCTTTTCAAATTTCTGTGGAAAACTGAAAGGGCAAAACAGATATTTAAAAAAAAATTTGAAGTGAGAAAATGAATGCATTCATTGTAACTGAAGCAAGTATCCTTCTTGCTGTTCTGCAAGCAGCATAAGCATGAAAACCATTTGCAGCTGCAAGAGAGAGATGTGAGGTGAGAGAGCATTCAACAGGGCATTAGAATTTGGAGGAATGTGACTCTAAATGGCTCATCCTTTCCTTGTTACTGCTTAGCCCTTCTGGTCAAACATAAGACAGATGTGAAGGCGAGTGGTAGGCACTGAGAGAAGAAATAAAGTGGATTCTGTATCAGAGCTCTGAGATGAAGTTTCGTTAGATAGGATGTGTAAAATAGAGGTGAATAAAACGTCAAATTCTCTTTTTTATTAAAAAAAAATTTTTTTTTTAAAGTGCTTTCTCCCAATACAGCACCCAGTTATTTCTATGTGTGTTCACTCTTGGAAGACACTTATGTCAGCTCATTCTCTCATGGTGACTAATGATAATATTAATACTCTGCTGTTCAAACCAAACCTAAACCCTCAGAGCCAGTGAGTATATTATTACCACCATTGTACTAGTATGAATCCAGAATTACCCCTGCTGATTTCAGTAAAATTAGCAATTCTTGGAGAAACTTGTAACAAGATCTGAATGTGATCTAATGTAAATACCATTTAAAAAAACCGTAGTTAAAAGCCACGGGTAACTGAGTAATGTGTTCTAAGGGCCAAAGATAATTAGCAGCAATATACCTAAAACTCTGTTTTCTAATTTTTGCTGCCAAACTGAGATTGCAGTTTGGTTTGCATTTGTCCTACAATGTTTTAGGCTAGCTTGGGCAAAATCTGCTTTAAATTTCTTATTCCCGGGTGGGTGAAGGTGGCTTGGAAATAGACACTTGTGCTCATTAGAAGTTTTTTTAATAAAGTGAGATTAAGAAATAGTTTGCTGGGGATTTCTTGTTGCTTCATTAGCTGTGCCTTTCTCACATCTCTATCTCAAGATGCCCCATTTTGTTAAAGAGGATGGTTCAGAAAAGGTTTGTCTGCTCTGTGAAGCAAAAGCTGTCTATGCCTGCCTCATTTCCTGGTTTCCCCAAGCCCCTCCTGGATGTGCTTGTCTGTGCTGCTGATGGAGAATTATGCTATGAAATCCCCACAGTGTTTGGAAACCTCAAGCGCCATAATCATCCAAAAATAAATTAACAGTCAACCCTTGATTATTGGGAATGCCTGATATGTCATGAGCATAGCCATAGATTCTTTCCCTGCCTGTGGTCTGGGAGCAGCAGAGCTGTGTTTTGTGGGTTTCTGTGCTGGCCTGGTGTAGCTTTGGGGTGTGATCAGGGATCCCCATATGCCACAGTCAGCAACATCACAGATGTTCTTTCTCTGTTGGGTGCTCATTGTATGTACCAAATAATGGATCATGCAGTTTACCCTGTTCTTTTTCTGGATTATTTCCTACTATGTTATTACCCAACATATTGAGAGTTCAGTGTAGCTTAGAGTGGTATTTCTAAACCAGTCTAGTAATCATAAATGTTAGCTGTAAAGGCAGAAGGTGTAGGTTTATCAAGAAGGGAAGTTAAAAGCTGTTGTTTGTGATCCTGTTTTATAAACAAGATGCTCATTCCTAGAAGTCAAAGTCCCTTAATCTGGTTTTCAAGCTTTCTATTTGCTGTTCATCTTAAACCCTGATCAGCCCAGTATGTTTATTCTCCAGCCCGGAGAAGTTATCTTCTTTACAAACTTGGGCAACTGAGGCAAAATGAGATCAAATGAGCTCAAAGTTGCCAAGTTCACCCAGAGGGCCTTGGGGGGCAGGGAATGCTTTGGAGGGCATGCTAAGCAAATCCATACAAAACACCTCCTTCCTATCCTAGCTTTTAAAGAGAATGAAAAGATGATCTTATTCTCAAATCTGTTTTGCATTTGTTTCTGTGAGTAAGGGCTACAATTATATGCAGTTATAGTCAGATTCTCTCAGGGAGTCCATTAATTGCAGGTATCTGAAATTCCTCTCATGTATCAATGTACTTCTAAAATACCCAAAATTTCACTTTATGATGAAATAGATTTGGATTAGATTATAGTTTGAATGACCTCAATATCTTTCTGTCATGTACTTGACTACTTCTAATAAAACTATAAGTAGTGGGTACGTTTTAATTTACACCATTGCAATAGAATTAGGCAGATTTTTGATTAATCTTCATAGTGATTAACTAAAAAAGAAAGATTCAGATCTGAGTGAATAGTTGAATCAAAATGAATAATTTATTCAATAAATTGTTTGTGCAGATTGCAGAATTCTCTGATTTATTTGCTGTAGGAAGTTGCTCACAAAGTTCTTCAATTAATAATTCATTGTTTGAAGATTGTTCATAAATACTTGGGTTTGTACGCTTGTGATTTGCAATTCATATTTTATAATTGTTAGTCTTTTTTAGCCTGCTGTCTGGTTGGACAATCAGGTTTCCTGATTAATGAATGTAACTTGTGAATACTGCAATTCTATATTGATGTAGACGTAGAGATGATTTTTTTTAATTGTATTGTTTTGTTTGGTTGGTTTTTTACTTAAAATATGGTATTTCCAATATTTGATTACTAGTGCTACTCATGTCCAAGAATCAAAGTTTGGATTTGAATGCCTACTCATACACTCAATTTCCATGTGTATATTACACTGAGAAAGGATGATACAAAAGGTCAGTCAAATCAAACGCCAAAATGACAGCAAAGGCAGCCAAAAAATTAGTAAATCTGGTTCGTTGCATTGAAATGCATAACCATGGACAGGCTCCCCCCACCTGCCACTGGCCCTTCAGCTCTACAAGAATCATAGTCAGGTCAGCACAAAAGTCTTTATTTTTCATTAATTCACAGGCTGATAACAAAGGTGACCGAGGTTTTGCTTAATGCTTAGAAATGAAAATGTACTTGGAACACTTTGGTTTTGTGGTGACCTTTATGTGTCTGGAGATGAAAATCTGGCATCACTGAAGCTAGCAGCAATCATCATGATTTTGGGGGGTTTTTGGGTTTAAGAGTAAGGACTGATTATCAAGGCAGCGTAATAGTTAAATTTATGTAATCTGCACAACCTGGATTCTGAGAATCTAAAGTTTTTTACTCAAATACTGATTAATACAAATTTTTGTAATGTATGCTTAATGCCAATGCCTGGCAAAGCTTTGCCAATGGGAGCTTACGGAGTAGGATTTCCTTTGACTATGACAGACCGAATCTCCTGGGTCTTTGAATTTGCCCCCAAAAAGTCTCAGTTATGGTGATGTTGATCAGAAGCCAGAATGTTTTCCTGAGATTTGGTAGCAGGAAGGGGTGTATTAAAAATTGTCCTAGGTGTTTGGAAAACATCTCCATGAATTTGGGCATAAAAGACTTCTCACAATGGTTCGGATTAGCTTTCTACTGAACCAGAAGAAAAGACATAACATCTTTTTTACATCCAAATTTTAATCCCTGGTCGAATACTATTAATTTTAGATAAGAATGAGTTAACCCACTAATGTCAATCTTCTTTATTTTGTCAAGAACTGATTTAACCCACATAACAATTACATAAACAACTGTCCATGCTGGGCAGATTCCATCTTTGATTCCATTCTTGACTGAAGGTGCATTTGGGATACAATGGCCCAGAACTGTTCACTGTAAATATTCCTGCAATTCTGAACATTACTTTTTTCTTTTTCCTGCTGACTCTCCTTTGTATTATCTTTGGAAGGGAATAATGTCAAAAGGCTTTAAAATGTATATATATTATTTTAGTGATTATGTTATCAAAACCCCTCTGGGATATCCTTGCTTCTCTCTCCTTAACACGCTACTTCCCCAGGTCCCCCTCCCCCTGCTCTCTGGTGTTTTCTCTGAGAGAACAAAGTAAAAATTAAATAATAGTTGACATCATTTGGTTGGACTTGTGCTCAGATTCTCTCTATTATTCATGTGATCTTTCTTATTACTTTTCTTTTTCATTCACCGTTATATTTTATTTACTTTAATGAGCTGGATGCTGGGCTTCAGCCTGGGACTGGAGAGAGACCTGGCATGATTTCAAACTATTGTTTCACTGTGGTTGAGATTAACGTCATCAGGATTTTCCTCTCTGTTATTTATTAAATCTTTTTTTCTCTCTCTCCCTCCCTCTCTCATGTGTGAAGAGTACCTTGGTGATGGTCATGAAATAGAATCTGCATAAAAACAGTGAATACAGGTTTGGAGTCTTTCATTCCCACCTTTGTTTATGGAGACAATGTTAAGTGTAGCAGATCTCAAATTTTATTTGTTTCTCTTTTCAAATCTGAGTTGGATTTTAGCAGAGGAAATATGTACATATAAATTGGACTTGCTTAAGTTCCCTAAATTCTCATTTTATGCAGAAATTTCTGGTCAGCAACACCTCTTTGCAGAGGTAGCCCTCACTAATAAGCCAGTATATATGTGTGGTGTTAGTAAAATAGTGACAGAGGACAATTAATGGCCTCCGTATCTCAGCTGCAAAGGGCAGAATGGAGTTGAATTGCCTTTGCGAATCCCATCTGCAAAACAAATGTGCCTTTTGGTCAGTTTTTGGAGCTAAGTATGCACCTAGGGCTGTAGTCAGGTGGCTTAGATCCTCCCACCTGCCTTTTGCTGTCTCTAAGCTCTCAGACATACCTATCCGGGAGGAAATGTTTAATCCACTTTTAGACAATATTGGCTATTGTGGTTTTTTTCCGCCTAAAAGTATAATTTTGGAGAATGAAATATTTAAGCCTATATTTTTGGAATTCAAGGGATAATTTTTGTCTGAAAGCAACGTTATCAGTGTGTCTGGCAAGGTGAAGCATCTCATTTTTTCTGGACAGCCATGAAAATGAAGATGGTTTATACCTGGGAGTTCAGAAAATATTTGAGTTTCACTTGTTCTGGAGGTAGACTAGATATTAACAGCAAAGAGGCACACAGGTTGAATGCAATAGCTGAAACAAGGGTTCTTTCCTCACAGGGTCCTCTGCCTGTGCATGCCTCTTTTGAAAGGTACCTGTCTGTGTTGGCTTTTTCTATTTACTAGGCAGGATTTACTGCATCAGGAGTCTTCAGCACTGGAATAAAAGGACAAGCTGGCAATGTAATGAAGTCTACGGCACAGTTTCTCAGAAGTGGTTTTTTTTTTTCTTTTTCTTTTTTTTTTTTTTTTTTTTGTTTTTTTTTTTTTTTGGGGTCAGGTTTTTTTTTTTCTTTTTTTTTTTTAAGGCTGTTTATCACATAAGATTCTTAGGTGGGTTCCAACATTCCCAAGTTGTTTAAATCAAGGCTGTTTTGTCTCTGTTTTCAAAGAACTTGGTTCCTAGGGAATCTACTTGAGCCCATTCAGGGGCATTGAAATGCATCCCCTTTTTCTGTTGAACTACCTTGCTATCTGAAGTTTCAGTCATTGTGGAAGAGTATTTTTGATTTTGTTTGTATTTCCACAGAGTTAGTCTTTATCCTTAACCCCCCTTGACCTGGGAAGGCATTTGTATTGATCCTAACATGTGGGTCTCAGACTATGAAACTTAGGAGCTCAAAGCTGACCTTTGAATGTCTGGTGAATCCATCCTCATTTGTTTTAGCGCAAGCAGGGACCTGGATGTCTGTTCCCATTTATCCTTTGGAATCACCTATTTTTCTCCAGCCACCACATCTGGGATAGATAATCTTTAAACTCTTCCCTTCACTGAAAGAACTCCCTGGGTTTACCAGTCCTGTGGAATAACATGAATTGCAGATCTTCCAGTTAAAGGTGGATTGAGCTGGGGCTGCATTGAGAAGGCACCAACCCCAAAAGAGCTCTGACTCTTTTAGAAAATTCAGTCTAATGCATGGATCTCTAGAAAGCATCTCAGAAGAACTCTTTTGAAGGGCTCTTTTGAAAGGGATAACTCAATGGAAGATCTGTCAGTCGAGGCTTTCCTTTGTGAAAACTCCTTTGCAATGTGATTCCACAAATGTTGCTTCTGCTCTCAATGTTAGTATAGAATAACTCCCTCTGATTTTTGGGTGTGGAATTGCAGGTAAGGTGATCCATAACAATTGATCTATACTGCAGCTGGACCAAATTTGCTACTCTGGAAGCAACTCAAGATGCAGCCTGAAAGATTCTGCCTTCAAAAGACACAGATAAAGGCAACGTAATGATATTTGTGTTTTGTTAAATATACATTAACTTGGGCTTGGCACAGTGGAGTTTTCAGGTCTTAATGGCTCTGCTTTATTCTGACTAAATTTGCTGGTGTCTTATGGGCACCTTCAGTAACACCTTGAGCAAACCAGGCCATGCACCAGAGCGGTCCATGCCATGAGCATCTCAAGTTGTCACAAGGGAGGTCTCCCAAATACTGCCCTGGGGATGAAGCTCCTTGTTGCCGCAGCTCAGTGGAAGCCAGAAAGACTCATGTAACACTTTTGGCTGTGGCACATGAGGGAAGCTGACACCCAAAAGATGGCACAAGGAAATGGAACAGCATGCAATGGCCAAAAGAGTGCCATTTTTTGCCATTAATTAATTTAATATAAATGGTTCAGGGGAGCAACTGCATTAGTTGTAGTACTAGTTCATAAAAAAATGCCATTTGTGCAGTAACACTCTTTGTGGATAACAGCCCATGTTTCTGGCTTACCCTTGCAACTCATTTTCCAAACAAAGTTGAAACCTAACTAATATGGTATTGAGTCTCTTGCTGTTTCAGTTTGTCAGACTTTCCAATAAAAGGCCTCTTTATGATGGCTTCGTGCTTTTGGTATGTGTCAGAAATTGTTCTATGCATATACATTACGAAATTAGGATTTAATTTTTGTTGTGTAGCCATAAAAAATTAGATTATATAATTATTATGTTTTCCTTTCTTATCTTTTATATTTTTAATATAATTTTTGAGGATGCCACAGGGCACTCCTGCTGTGAATTAGCTGCAATAAACTCTCTTAAACAGATAAACATCAAAGAGCAGTAATGTTTTAAAATGAAGCAACCTGCATTCAAAATCTGATTGCTTTATGTGGTAGATCTTGAATGCTTCAGCTGCTAAAACTGGATGGGGTTTCTCAAGGGCACAGAGGAGTTGCATTAGTGGGATTTTAATGCAACAGGGATCATTTGAGTAGAGTTGCTAGCAAAATCCATTTGTTTTCATAGAAACAGGCTTCTTTTTTTTTGTTTTTCTTTCTTATGGAGGATATCAAGATGTGAAAAAATTCTCTGCTACCAGGAATCCTACAGCTATATTTAAGCAGTTCTTATTGAAGGGTTTCCACAAAGTCTTGTGGGCTTCACAGTGAATTCTTGTGAATAATTGGTTATCTGCAAACTTTGGTAGGAATAGTAATAAAATAATTTCTTTTAAATTAGTTTAGAGGATTTTCTGTATGGATTTTCATGTTGAACCTAGAGCTGCTACTAGAACTGAAGTACCAAGCCTAGACTCTGTTGAAGTGCTGTCGATGTGACAAAAGGTTGCAAATTTGGATTGCCTGCATTTCTGGACGTCTTCTTCTTGTAGCTGGGGCACTCCACCTTCTGAGGCTAAGGCTGCTTGGAAAAGGCACCTCCTAATGGTAATGTGAATACAGGATCAGAAAAGCAGGCACCCACGCTGCCCCAAAAATACTCTGTGAAAGTTGGTAAGACCTCACACATAGACTGTAGGGATATTCAGGGTCTTACCATCAAGGGCAATGTTCGCCCTGAGCTCCTCAAGATTCTTCAGTTTTCAACATGTCCTTGGTAACAGTTGTGCTTTGCAGGTGCAAAGGTAAAAATATTTATGTTTGGGTACACAGCTGCATTTGATTGCTCTATGCTTTTGATGCTACTTTAGCTCTGTTGCCTCTTTCATATAATTTTCTGATGATCTGGGGTCCTGAAACAATGGTAGATAAATTGGTATTTTGTTTAGTTTTAGCTTGAAATAGATATGAGGCTGGGGCAAAACCAGAGCTGAATAAAGCTCCCTATTTCTTTCTTTTCTTCTTAAAGCAAAACCTGTGCTGAAAGATCCAACCTCCCTGATACAGTAATTACAGGGTGCTATCCTTAGTGATGTTAAATAGCTCCCTTTAGAGTATCTGTTTGATCTTGAGCTGTGAATTCCCATTCTCTCGTGGGTGTAACTGTAAACAAGAGGATTAACATTGCTTCAGTGATGTTTTGCTTAAGTGAATCAAAGTTGAAAGGGTGTCTTGAATATCTGTAGAAAGCTTTGTGTGTTGCAGGGTTCCTGTTCTATATATATGCACAGTGCACCTTTCATGGTAAACTCCAGTGCTGCTTTAAACTTTGAGTTAATTTTAAGCTTTTTATATTTTTTTGTTGTTTTTGTGGAGCATTTTGAGTGGGATGCTCTGTCTCTGTGGTAGTGGGTGACCCCAAAGAGGCTGTGAAGTTCCAGTCTATTATATCTATCCTTTCAGGTACTTAATTTTTTCGAGACCTATCATGGAGAACAGGATTCTCACCATAAGATATTTGCCAGATTTTACATTTTCCTATAGTGCAGTGATGGCAAATAGTTACTACACCAGGAATGTAGGTCCACAGGAGAGTGGAAGTCCTAAACCAGTCTTCTATTGGTGCTTGGAATGCAAGGGGGGGGTTTTACGGCATTCCATGGCTTGGTGCCAGTGTGGGTTGTCCATCATATCCATAAGACTCCTCATATGTTGTTACTAACCCAGTGCAGGAGTCTGAAAAGGAAAAAGGAAATGGGAAGAAAAGAGCATGAATACTTTCAGTTCAGTCCCTACCTGTCACAAGCTGGGAGAAGGAGAGGAAGGAGCAGCATCCCCAGAAACTTGTCCTTCCTCTGAAGGGCTCCCCCCACTGCTCACCCACCCTTCAGCAGCCAAAATCTACTGTGAGAGTTCCCTCTGCACTTGTGTTTTTTCATCAGGACTTTAATTAGAAAGTACAGTCCTCCTCCCTTCCCCCAGTTATCCAAGGAAGAGCCCAATATAATGATTTCTTTTTTTTTAACCTTAACTCAGCCAGATTCTTACTGTGCATGACACCTCTCTGTGACATGATTGATGCATCGAGGGTTTCCCTGTTATCTCCTACCTTCATCTGATATGGCACTCAGAGCTTGTCGGTGTCAGAAGTTACATCTGCCTCTTTAGTTGCGGCAGGAGCCCAAATCGTGTCTCTTGGATGGGACTCCTCCATGATTCCTTTCCAGGTTGTCAGTTAAGTCTGTTGTTTTCATTTCAGCACACCTGGTTGCTCTGATCCGAAGGAGACACTCTGCTCTGCTTGGAAGCAACACTTTCAGGAGGACAACGGCAAATTATGCCGAACCTGTTTTCCTGCCTGAATCCTGCGGAGGAAGAAGAATTCACGTTCACATGCTATTAGTTGTTTCAAGGTTATTTAAGAAACCACCACTGGTGAACTAGCAGGGGATCTTTCCTTTGGTGACCTCTGCCAGAGCAGCTGATTGGTGTGCCCCAGCTGCAGGCCATCATTTTCTTGGGAAAGTTTTAAGAGTGTCAGAAAAATGACTATCTTCTTTCCTAGCCCTTACTGACGTGTATGGGCTTTGCTGGCCTTTCCAGCTCCAGTGTGGGAGGGGTTGTTTGTTCTCCTTTTAAATGTTATCCTGCCATCCTCCTTTTTTAACAATGCTGTATATACATGAAGACTTGCTGCGTATTCAGTGTGGCACATGGATGGAGTGGATGCTTTGAACTGCTTTTTCAACAATGGATTCTGCTTGACTGATAATGAAACCATGGGATAGACCTCAGGGAGGTGAGTCATATGTTAATTTGTTTTTGATGTTTCCTTGGTATGTTAAAAGCTGTGATCTTTCAGAAAAATCTCCTATTTTATTATAATTTTTTTTTTTAAAGCTACTTCCTGGGGCCATGGCAGATGCTCTTTTGGAATGGCACCCAATGAGTTGCTCCAATGTAGTTCAGTGCTTGGTTGGCATTCTACTATTGTGTGAATATTTTTGGTACTTCTTTTACCGCAAAGATATTTTATTAAGAGTGGCACATTGTTATACACATGTGGTGCTATGGAGCTCCAGAATATGCATGGGACATAATGTTGAGCTGCAGAAACACAATAGCAATGAGTCACTGAAATCCCTTGTTGGTCACAAGAGTTTGAACAACTTCAGTGATAATCTTTTGAGACAATGTACAACTCCAGTGGTATTTGCTATCTGCTCTGTGGTCTCCCTCAGTTAGCTGCTTGATTGGCTTGGCTTTGTGGGTGTCCTAATCATGTTGGCACAGTCACTTTGATTAACAGAGACATGCAACTTGGAAATCTCTGGGCTTGCACCGACCTCAATAAAGTTGTGTGCTTTTTCTCTTTCCAGATTTCAGAAGCTTCCTGAGGGCACAAGAAATGTTTTGCACAGCTTTCCATGATGGTCGGTGAATATCAAAATGTGGGGTTCAGAGGAGTCCATCTGCTTCTCCGCAAATTGGTGGCTCAGAAAGAGTAAACAAATTTAAAAAAAAATTAAAAAAAAAGAAGGGAGAAACACAGTATTCTTAAATCTGTAGGGTTTTTTTTTCATGGCCTTTCCAATAGGTCCCAGGTCACTTTAAGCATCAGCTTTAGTCCTTTCTTTGGTAAGACAAGAGAGTAGTCTCATCAGCATGACTTCATTTGTGCCTAATCTGGCCAATCTACAGTATGTTTCTAGATGTCATGCTGAATGCTCTCTTGATCTTAATTTATTTTTTGTACTGCTCTGTCTTCTGAGAGAGTGGGCTTGATTTTACAGCCAGGTAAACAGCTTTGCAGGTCCTTTGTCAAAATGAGGCAATGCTTAATTCCTATTATTCCTCAAACCAGAAGAAATAGAATTTAGTATCTCATATTAACTTAAGCAAACAGGGGATATGAAATCCATGTGGTTTTACTAGTGGTTATTCCTCTGCAAGTTAGTTCTCAGCCGTATTCCTCGGTCTTCTACTGGTGTTTTTAAAGGAAATACAATATTTTCAGTGGCCATCATCTACTGCAACGTGGTCCTTGGATTACCATCTCCAACACTGATGGTAAGGATGTCTTCTAAGACAGCTCAGTCAAGCCAGAAGGGTGTTTAACTTAGATATTGTGAAAGGCAAAGTGTCCAGTGCTGAAATTTGAAATAAAATGAGATTTCAGAGGGAGACATCCCCATCTACCCACAGACATATATTTTTTAAATATGCTTTATATGGGGTAGTGCTCCCAGCTGTTGAAAATGTTGTTTTAACAACAGAGAGTTTGTAGATCCCTGCAGTTACATTTAAGGTAGTTTCCAGGACCCGTTTGAGTGGTCTCTTTGTTTCCAAAAACCTGAAGCTTGTTTCTTGGAGCCCTCTCTCCTCCTTAACTCAGGTCTGCCTTGTCTCACAGGGGTTACCAGGTCACATATGCATTTCAGGGGAGTCATCCTTCAAACTTTAAAACCTTCCCTTCTCTTCTCTGTGATGTTGTTGTTAGGAGTCAAACCTCATGCTTCCATTTCTCATTGAAGAAAATGTTACTTAAAATATACCACAACACCTGCTTCCTTGACCCACTTTGCCTTGAGCCCTTTTCTAAAGGTTTTTATTTTTTTCATAGTGGTAAAGAAATGAGGGATCCTGAGGTCACTGTGCCATGTGGGACATCAACTGAATGTGCCAAAGAATGTGACTATGAGTCTGCTCACAAGTGAGTATTTTCCTGGTGTTGAAATGTCACCCATTTACAGTTATCGTCCCATTCCTCAATCATTTTTTAGGTCTTTAAAAAATTCTCATTCTTTAATTGGAACTTGTAGTAATAACCTGTTCTTGTCCAAAGTAAATTTACTAGTGATTGCTTTGAATCATTCTAGGAATAGGATCTGCATTTTGAATCTGACAGGAAAAAAAAGGGAATCACTTTTTTAGCCTGCTTTACCTCATTAGGTAAAAGCCCATTTCATTCTGTCTTTTTCTGTGTCCTCCTCCTTTTCTCTCTTCATTCACAAGAACATTTGGACTAATAGACATATGTAATTTTTAAATCACTTTGGTTTTTATTGTTATAGGAGCTGCTGTCTTGTCATGCGTATTAATTTGACACTGTTAATCCTATACAAACACATTTTTCCGACTTCTTAGGAATGCAAGTCTTTTAAGTATATAAATGTAAACGGAGTTTGTTAGCCTGATAGTGTAGTGCGTAAGTCATTATTTCACTTGAATCTCCTTAGTCACTGCTTATTACATATGACCCCTGCTTTTGTGTTCTAAATTATTTGAGCTGGGAAAAGTTAAGTACACAGTAGCTGTGAAAATTATCTTGTTTTCAGCTAAAAGCTGTTTTTTTACTTCTCCTTGAGTACTCTGATTGTAGAATGAGGCACCTACGTACTTTGAAGGGTTAGGGTTAGGGTTAGGGTTAGGGTTAGGGTAAGACTATAGAAGAATGTAAAACACTTGAATAGCATGGTTAGAGAAGATACATAGGCATCTGTATGAGAAGATGATTGTTTCTTTAAGAAAATATCAGAAAAGGGGGAGAGGTGGAGTTTTCCATTGTTTTGTTTCTACATGTTTTCAAAATGAACGCTAAAACAACAAGAATTGTAAAAACAGTATTAGAATCGGTGGTGGTGGTACTTGATGTCCTCATGCTTCTCTGCCTTCTTCTTCCTGCTTAAGTTAATGGAGAATATGCCTTGGTAAGAGGAGCATTGGGGAACTCCTGGAATGCTTCAGAGCAGAAACCCAGTGAGGATGCTCCCTTCTACTCTGGGCAGGAGCCTGTCTGCTACAAGGAAAAAAAAAAAAAAGCCTGGGGGAATCTAGATTCAGAACATTTTGTATGTCACTTTTGTCAGCTGAAGCTGGAATTACCCCTTATTTTAACAGAGGATATTCTTCTGTTACTTTGGCTGGGACTCGAGTGTGCAGTTTTGTCTCAGTGTCACGCTACTGCAGATGCCAGATGGGAAAAGAGGCCTTCAAATGGAGTTGAAAATACTGCAACCAAAACACTGGACAGCTTGGGCTGCTGAAAACCTTTTGCATGAAGCCCTGGCTCCCTTAAAGTAGCTGGCAGTGTTCCCATCGAGTTCAGTACACCCAGGATTTTGCCTTATATATATTTATTCTGATTTATGAAAAGCTCAGTCGTCGTGGTATCTAGGCACTGAGATACGGTATTTAGTTACAAACAATCATTTTAAGAGTGATGCCAAAATCTACACATGCATTAGACTTGGAGATTAAAGAACATGGAGCTTTGGTTGCATGTCCTTCTCCAGTTGTAATTATTCTTCATTCTAAACACTGCAGACCTCCGTGCTTTTGGGCACAGAGGGGCTCCAGACTGAGACAAATCAGAAAGATTATGTGATATAGTAAATAGCTATAAATTAATGGATCTTACTGAGGTGCCAATAACTACCTCGGTTTCCCTGTCAGCCCAAGGAATTGATAATTCCTCAGATTTTAGCCAGCTATTGCTGGGAAGGATTTTAGTCTTCTGCATTTTTAAAACAAAACTGTTTACCTTGCAGTAACTTGTACAGCACTATGTGCTCTCCACTCTGTTGCATTACAGTAACTTGCTGCAGAGGAAAGCTGGTTGAGTTCAACTGCAATCTATCCCAAGGAAAGAGTATCCAGAGCAGCTGGTTTCATTTATATATTTTATTTCTGAAGCTCATGAGCATTCCAGTGAGAGATGGTATAATTGGTTTAAATCAAATTATGAAACACTATACTTTTTATTCTAAAATCCACTTTTCTGGCATTCAGTTCTGTAATGTATCACTCACAGGTAATGCTTGTTGAAGTTAAAGAGCCTGAAAAATACTCCGTCTTGCAGTCCATTGCTACATGCTCTTGCCTTGGAGCTGAAGTCAAAGTTTCTGTTCGTAAGAGAATCATCGTATCGTTAAGGAATTGAGGATCCATTGCTTTAGGTGAGATACAAAACCTTGTTCCTTGAATTTCTTGGTAATAGAAGTGTTCCTAGGTTTTTGGAGGAACATCTTGGTTCAGTGTTTTTTTCCAGCTGATATAAATGTACACAGAGCAAATACATGGCAAGCAGAACAGAGCTGTTTTTAGAAAGTGATAACGTTGGACATTCATTGCAGCACAGGATAACCTGCATTTTAAGAGGTTCAAAATATTCAGTGTTCAATTGTTCACTCAATTTTCTAAGTGTTTGCTGAGGTTGAAGACCTTGTTAGTGTGTTAAAATCTTTCCAGAGTGTTTGTTTTCCCTGATAACTTCTGAACTGGCCAATTTAAACCAGATTTTACGGAGGTTATGAAATTCCTGTAAATTTTCTGAAAAAATTTTGGCTAAGCAGAAAGAAGAGGGAACAACTGGTGCTACCAGTAAATGGAAAGGCTGCAGCTGGAGCTCAGCCTCTCGCTGCTTGGGTTTGGCCACCCAGCTTGGCTGGCTGGGAGAAGCACAGAGGTGTGGTGCACGTGTGCAGCTCTGATCTAGGGCCAGCAGATACCTGCCCATGCAGGGCCACGGAGGAAGGCTCAGCTGTGAGTGGGTAGATGTGTGTGCAGAGGAAATGTGTCCTCTATAAGCAGCACAACAAAGGGACAAAGGCGCTGGAGAGCATCCAGGAAAGGGCAGCAAAGCTGTGGAAGGGTCTGCAGCACAGTTCTCATTAGGAGCAGCTGAGGCAGCTGGGTTTGTTAGGCCTAGAAAAAAAAGGAGGCTGAGGGGAGAACTTATCACTGTCTACAGCTCCTGAAGGGAGGGTGTAGCCAGGTGGGGGTCAGCCTCCTCTCCAAGGTAATAAGTGATAGGATGAGAGGAAATGTCCTCAAGTTGTGCCAGGGGAGGTTTAGACTGAACATTAGGAAAAAAATTCTCATGGAAAGGGTTATAAAGCACTGGAACAGGCTTCCCAGGGAAGTGGTACCCATCCCTGGAAATGTTCAAAAAATGACTGGATGTGGCACTTGAGGACAAGGTTTAATGGTGAGCATGGTGATGGTTCTGGATTGATGGTTGAACCTGATGATCTTAGACGTCTTTTCCCACCGTAACAATTCTGTGATTCTACGTGAACCTTGCCCAAATGCCAACGTGATGACACACCTCAGAGATCTCTGTAACCTCGCTATTTCCACGGGCTGGTTTGAAGCAGCTGCTGGAGGATGGCTGGGGACGTATGCCCTGACCTCACTGGCGCTGTACTGCTGCACACAAGCACGCTGGAGTCAGCCGTGACTCCCAGCCTGGGTTAAGATGCAGGACAGCAGGTTGGGAGGTGATATTGCAGCCTGAGAAACTATTGTACCTAGAGGCAAATTGCTTCGTTAGGAGGTGGGCGTTACTGGCTTTAGGGAGGCAGTCATTATGAAACGCCATGACGACGGATTTGTATTTATTTACTGGCAGCCACTCAAATTGAATGTGTATCTCTGAGCAGTGTCAAGTTTCAGAAGTGCTGGTGCTTTTCCATGGAGTCTGAGTGCTGGCTGGTGTATGTGGACATGGTCATGGTTCTGTGTTTTGCGCTTCTGTCCATTGCTCTTTGCAGGGCCTGTGGGTTTGGGATGTTTGTTAACTCCGATGGACTGGTGAATAAGCGGGAGATTCCAGCTCTGAAAAGCATTTTGCTAAAAGCTATTGAAGCAAATTCTTCATGTACTGAGCTTACCCAAAGCTTGATGCAGGATGAAGGCCTTTTCAGTGTTTCTCCTCTTTTTATTTTCCCTTCCGGTAGGAGTTTTTCTGCCAGGCTATGTCCTCTGTGAGCCAAACTTGTGTTACATTTCTCAGGTGCTCGGTTTAACTGTGTTTGGGAACCACACAGGAAACTTTTGCTTAGCCCTCTAAGAGGAGTCCCTATCAGTGACGATGTACCCAGATTTCCTTCACAGCCCCTCCGATGATGTTGGAGAAAGCATTTATCCTGGACAAGATAGCTCTCCGCTTCTGTAACACAAATCTGTGCTTATTCTGGGGGACCTTTCAAATAAGTTTCTTGATGGTCAATATTTATAGTAGTTATTCCTCTCTGCTTAGGAATAGACTGAGAGACCTCCTTTAAATAAGGTCTATAGATATAAATAATCCATTCTGATCGCTGCTTATACCGTCACTAGTTGGATTTGAACCTGCTTCCAGTTAAATATCTGATTGCCAATTCTTTGAGCTGTCTCTCAAAATCAGCGAAGTGGCATCATAAATGAAGTATAAAATGTATCATTCCAGTGGTTTACAGCAAGCCCACAGTGCAGCTCAGTTGGTTGATGGGCCATCTCTGTTTATGTCAGCTGTTAAGAACTCATGCACACAGCCACTCTAAGTACTGATGCCATCAAATGTGGTCAACACAGACCGTTCAGCCTGCAAAAGTGAGCCAGAAGAGGCATTAAAATGCTTAGTCTATTACATACTTCCTTATTTTTGTCATTTTGACATTTATGTGTTGTATCATTGAGGCTTTTGAGAAAGAAGACCCAGTTCCTGAAGCAAACTGAACTGAGATGTTCAGTTTATAATGCCACAGCCGTCTGGTTTGCATTTAATTCCAATTGACCACCTGCATGCTGTTAACCTCTGGAAGGTTACTGTGATCACAGTTGTTGTTGTTTATTTAAAAGTTTTGTGGCTCAAGGAAAATATTAGTAATCAGTTACTTAACCTACACTGTTTACTGATCTCATTGAACTTGCAGATGCAGCTTTACTGGCCAGTGAAAACTGGGAGTCGTCTGGTGCCAGTAATAGCTTGCACTTATTTTTCAGACAGGAATAGGTTGAGCAATTAAAAGAATTTTATTTTTTTTTTCATAAATATGCTCTTTGTCTGTTGGCTATTTGTCTTGAATGTCAAAATTCAAAATATAACATAGAGCATGTGGAAGGTAGCTCTAAATGAGCCAAACTTTCACAGAGGCATGCTTGAGTTGTGGGTGCTGCTGGTTACATATGCAAACCCCCAGAGCTGCGTGTGAAAACGTACAGGAATTGCAGAGGCAATTCAAATGAATAAGACAGATATGTTCATATTAATGTTCTCTGACCAGAAGTGCTTAAATTGCTGTAATGAAGCATTTTACTAAATGACGGTGTTCAAAAATTAGGAATTGCTTCTTAGAAAGTACCAGCTTTTTTTTTAAAATATGCTTGTTGCCAACACCCACCCAGGCCTTTGAACAGAGGCCCTGTTGCTCCTTCAAACCTCTCCTCTCCTCCAACAACAGCAAAATGCCAGGACTTGGTGACTTTTAAACTGTGACTTCAGCTGCACCAATATTCCTCCAAGAGCTTAGCACAAGATCATAGAGTGGATAGTCTCCAAATAGATGATGAGTGTTTGGTTTTATTGCAAGCATCACCTAACCTTTCAATTTGAGGATGCTTCGTTGGCATGGGCTACTGGAAAAGCTTTTTCAGGTAGGACTGATTTGGTGTCCAGGGAGTAAGGGGAGAGAGTTAATTTCTGCATTCAAAGTTTTGAATTTCAGTAACAAATCAAAGGCCAAAAGGGGTTTGGTCTAAGATAGTAAACATGTATTCTGGCTCCAAATCTGTTTCTCTGATGAACCTGGGTTTATCTGTCACCCTGGTTGTCCCTGACCACAGTGTGCTAGGCTAACTACTTGGACTGCAATTCTAATTTCTAAAAGAAAGGGAATTCGATTTCCAGTTGAAATTCAGGAACACTCAATGTAAACACGTTTTTCAAAGAGACTGTGTAGTTGAAAACCAAATTTTCCACCAAAAAACCATGAAGTAAAATTTTTTGCCAACCTCTCTTAACCTCTCTACTGCTTTATTTGGTTTTTGTTTGCTTGTGTGAGTGTCTGTGGGGACACTTGGGCATGTGGATTCAAATGAGCTGCTCAAATAGATTAAACAACTTTAAACCCCTCTGTGGTCTTTGGAAATGAATTAGATTAAAGTGAATTAGAGCTGTTTTAATTCTGAATGAGTGAGTCCACATGGGCTTAATATAGCTGTGTATAGAAACCTGCATTAAAATCACATCCCTAGTTAACTCAGATTGTTTCCCGTGTAGACAAACCCATCCCGTGTCTGTTTAGCAAGGACATGCAGAGCTTGCTTCATCTGTGACTCGCTCTATCCACAAGCAGAGGAGCTAAATCAGAAATGATTTTGTACTGGTGTAAATGGTTCCACAAACAATAGGTCGGTAATGCATCTGGCCTGGGATGTGTCCAGAGAAAGAAGCTGGGCCTGAATAGCTTTTAGCTCTCATCATTGAAATCAACAATGCTTGCCAGAAGAAAGCCTTCAGCATTAATTCCATAAGCTATAAATTATTACAGGGCTCTGATTCCTTGGAATGCAATTCAATAGATAGATGGCAGAGAAATATTATTAATGGATGGTTTACTACGTCCCTAACTGCACCGACTTCATGAGAATACATTATATTACTATCTGGAATAGCAATACTAGGGATTTATTAAAATGACTGAGGATTAGCTAGGATACCATGCTATATTGGAAACATAAAGTATTCTGCATCAAAGCATGTAATCTACATCTTTCCTTTTCATCCTTAATTTGATTATGAACTATTACCATGCTTTGCCATAAAATAGGAAAGTTGTACGTTTTGATGGTTTCTCAAATGCTGATTTTACTTTCTGCACAAATACTTTGTATCTTTTCAGCATAATTATTTAGCAGCCATTTCAGGTTAATTATTGTCATTAACAATATGAGTCCTATGAGGGAATATCAATTAAAATATGCACAGCTGAACTTTCAAATGAGTAAATAATTTAGTTTTTGAAAATGACTGGAAACAGCAGGGTAACAGTCAAAAGGGGAACAATTATTTTAATGCTTATTTGACAAATGAGTAATTTTTACAACAAATTAGTTTCCTATTGTAGCACCCCTACTGGTTACAAGAGAGAAACTGTTAACATGAGTTTTAAAAATAAAACCTGCTAAGATATGCATGCAAAGTTAAGGAAATAATTTGTATGAAGAAAAGGTGATTGCGATACACATTGTTAGCTGAAGAATGTTGCCATGGGAATCTAATTAGGGATATAAATCACCCAAAATTATGTTTATATATAGGGCTGGGTACATTAAAATCATATGCACAGTTATACATCCATTTCATTCTTCTCTGTCAAATATTGAAGATAGACCCTCATTGCTCTTCATTCCTGACCCCAGTAAATCCAGCAATTGAAACTTAATAATTTGTGGAACTACTTATCGCAGTAGCAATGGCAAGAAAAGTTAACAGATGAAGCATGGAATTCCAGGTGTAAATATATGATTTCACTCATTTGCATAACAAAAAGGAATGTAGAAAAACTTTGCAAGGTGATTGAGTTTTGTCCCTGTTTTGGGGAAAGTTTTAACATACGCATTGACTTTTTAGCAATGCCGTCATGGTTGTTTATGCACTTATTTGGGAGGGGCAGGGTGAAAAATTAAGAGAAAGTGTGTAGAAACCAGAGCTACTGAAAATGTTTGTGTTTTTTTCAAAGCACTGAGAAGGTTTCTCAAGGATTTCTGTACCAGTTAAAACAGAGGGGGAATTTCGGCAAAGGTGTTTTTTGTCTTTCACTTATTTGCATGCTCGGTTTCATTTCTGATTTTCATGTTCAGCCTGATTACTGCCTGTAGTCAGCCCCAGTGCTGCTGATGGTTTCCCACAGCTACGATTTGGCATAAGTGGGTAGTTTATAGTGAAACAGTGATTACCAAAGACAATTCAGAATTTCTCTTAGGTTTCAGTGACTCTGTTTTTGTTAATCCCTCTACTGAGCATGTCAAACTGCGCTACTGAGTTGCACTGAGTGCTACTGAGACTTATGCCCAAAGGAGTTTCAGTGCAGGTGACCAAACCTTTTAATGATACTGGGACTTGCTGGACTGGGGAGTGCAAATTGGATAGCCCTGCCAGGGTAAGGAAAAGAAATTTAAGAAAAAAATGTGATGACAATGAAAATCTGAACTTGCCATTTCTTGGCAGGAGTGAGCAGTTGTTTCTACTCTCACTGACTGATCAAATTCAGTTTTAAACTTTGTTACCACCAAACATTTTGCACTCTGTCTGTTTTGGTCCAGAGGCACATTTTGGGACTTGATTCTAACACACTAGGAAGAAATCTTCCTTGTCCACATGGCCTTTCTGCCATAAGGGAATTTCAGTGCCCCCAGTGTGGTCACACTTTCTGTTGACATCCACAACTGAGCATGTAATTAAGGGTGTAGATTTAGTGCTGTCTCATTTGAAAAGCTGCTAGAATTGCAATGTCACTTTGACAGAGGTATTCCCTTACTGGGGGATATCTTCCACTTTTTTTGTTTTTTTTTTTTTTTTTAGTGATGTAATCAGACAAAGGGGAAGAACCATATCAGATGTTGAGAAACTTCATATTGTACTCTAGAGTGGCTAGGGCTGTTGAAGGCTGGAATCAAGGAATGACTATGAGCCAAGGAACAGTCTGTCTGATCTGTTAAGGAACCTTTCCAGTTTTTGTGTAAACATTTATTTCACAGTAGAGCCTCTTTAAGACAGTTTCACCTTTTTTATTTGTCCACTTCACCACGGCATTCTCTCATCCCACCTCAAGCCACCACACAGTTTCTCCCTGAAATCTCACAGCACAGAAATTCCATAGGAAAACACAATGATGTCATTTCAGTCAGACCATAATTTTCCAGCTGTTGGAAGAAGGCACATTGTGGTGTTTATTTCACTACTTATAAAGATTTGTGGCAAGGAGGGAAATACTTTACTTCCAAGATCATTGTTCAAGCAATTGAAACTGTTCGTCTGAAGCTTTGTGCCAAAGCAGGGGGAGGCAGAAGGGACAATGTGGGAGAGCAACTGTATGGCCTGTAGGTAACTGTGTGGATGAAGCCTCAGAGGAATTAAGGGATATTTTTCGTTGTTGTTCATATGGCAAGAAGGAAAGAGGCATGGAGTAGGCAGCTTTTCAGCATGTCTGTGCCAGTGGGAACTTTTGCAATTCCCATTGTTGGCTTTGCATTTGAGAAAGCTTCGTGTGGATCGAGCAAGCTCTCACCTGGCTGGTGTCAGGTTGTCTCTTACATCTATCGTGGACAAGCCTTTGTCCTGAGCTGCTGGCTCTGCTGCTGGCCACAGCTCTCTAGGTTGTGGAAATGACTTATTGTAACTGGTCAATGTGGATTTAAAAACCTCATGGCAAAGAGTTCCAGAGCCAGCTGGGACTGTCAGCAGCTTAGATTACACTGAAAAAAAAGACCATTGGATGTTGCTTAACAATACCCAAACCACCAAACAATCAGTCCTGAGCCCTGGAATATCTCCTCTGTTCAGAGTGACGAAGCTGCATCGTGCTGTATTAGTGGCCCAAGTGCTCCTCATGCTCTTCAAAAGCCCTTGCACATGTCACAGTCCAGAGACATGTCCTCTCATCTTTGGAGATGACCAAGTGTCCTCAGGCAAATGAACGGGGAGGAAGCGGTCTGGTATCTGAGAGACCTCACATACTTTGATACACTCATTTCCCATTAGTTTAGTAGCACAGTGGAAAGTGGGGTGGCTCTGACACATGAAACTTTGGGGACAGTCCCTCTCAGAACTTCAGTCAGGAAACGTAAGCTGAGCTCACCCTCTAGCTCATCTGAGAACTCCAGAAGGGCTGGATGCAATAACGAACAAAAGCCTTTTGGATGCTGCTGTTGCTCATTTTTTCACTGTGTGGGTCCATTAAAGCATTGCTGCCTTTTGGGAACTCAGCTGGAAGAAGAAAACAGGCCTGGAAAAAATAACTGCATTATGTGAGACCACTGGCTACTGCTGGAATTGTGTCAGTTTGTAACATGTTAGGCAGGTTCCCCATGCATCCGCTGTGAAGCTTCTGCTGACAGGACTTGAGCTCCAGCAATGAGAGCAGCCAACAACAGCAAAAAAAAGCTGTGGGCTCTTGGATCCTGTGTGATCCCAGAGTCTGTGGGCAGTGTAACTCAGTAGGAGACAAAATGAAACTGTTAAAATGCTCCCCTAATGTGCCCTGCAGCTTGTAAACACAATCACCTGTTCCAAGGGGTGATTTCCTAGGTGGAGGGAAGATGTGTAGGTGAGTGATAAACAAAATAGTTGCAGGTTTGATTTAGTCCCCAGATTTTTCATTATGGTCAATTCCACATAATTTAGCTTTGCTCTTTCTCTGCTCTACATGCCTTTTCCGTCATGCTTGGCACCACACTTCCCACTCAAAATGCCAGTTTAAGAGAATAAAAGCAGTCCAGCACAGAAATGTTTGCTAGCTGGACACACAGTAGCCACCCTTCACAGGCTATTGACGTATGTACAGAAGCAGAGAAGCTGAAGTTTGTCATTGATTTGGTCTAGAAATTGAAACAACCCCTTGAACTTGACATATAAATATAGTCACTTTAGCTTTTTACCCTGCTCCCCATTACCTCATTGTATTTTACCATGAAGGAAATATATGCTTTAATGTATTCTTTGTCAGATACAGTTCGAACCCTTATGTAAACTGCTTTTTCAGTCCTCTTCCCATGCAGACACATTCCCCAACAGACATTCCTCGGACATGCCAGTTAACGCTTTACTGCTTAGCAAATCTGTGGGATTAACACAATTACAGTAAAAGTGTGGGACAAAATAAATATTCCCCGAAGAACCTTTAGGAGGATTTTGCCATTTCTTGGTTAGTAAGAGATGATCCCTCAACAGACACCAGGCTGACCTTGCTTTCGTTTCTCTTATTTCATCTGTCCCAATGGAGCAAGAAAAATATATCACTGTATGGGTAGCAGGAGAATGAACGGTCTGGTATTATCTGTACTTTTTGATTCAGTCTGCAGGAAAAGCTGAGAGTCAGGGGAAGAATCAGGGAACTTTGTGTTCAGCCAAATTGCAAAGCCTTTGGTGTCTGGCCAGATTTACAAAACTTAATTGTACATTTGTATTGTGTGTTGCAATATCTCGGAGATTTGCAAAGTGGCTCTCGTGGATCTCTTTTGGGTACTTGGCCACTCCAGACGTTCCCACTAAACATGTGTACAGCTTCCATGCTCACAGTACAATGTCCAGGTCCCCACGGACACTGGCACGGTGGTCCCTTACCTGTTTAGTTATCTGGAGGGACACATAGAGAGAGGCTGAATTGCTCAGCTGGTCAGCCTGGAGCTGCTCTGAGGCATGATTTTCCCCAGGGTGTTTGCATCAACTCCTGCTTCCCCAGCAGCGAAGTTGCAGAAGTGGGTGGGAGCTGGTCATACCTGCCTCAGTGTTCTCTTCCAAAATGGCCTGAGGCAACTTTAGCTGTTTTAGTTGTTCATTGTTAGTATTTTCCTTTGGATCTTGTTGCAGTGGGTGGCAATGCTGCTTTTTCCTTGTAGAGGAACCACTGATATTTTTTTTTCCCATCACTCTTAACTGCTTGGTCTAGTTGAGTCATTCAAGCTTGGAAATCTCCTGTGAGTTTGGATCTGAATGTGACTGCATTGATCTGTGCTAGTGCCAATGCCTCTTTAGGGGATAGAGGGAGAGAGAAAAGGAAAAAATGAAGGCAAACATTGAATTTATAGCACTCCAGATGTCAGACAATTGAACATAAAAGTGCAGATGCCTTATAGTCAGACAGACTGCTCAAATGTATGCAAATGGGTGACAAGTTTATGTGAATATGGTTGAAAAAAAGGGAAAGCAAGGGAGAAATGCTTAAATAATCCTGTTCTTATTGCTGTAAGTCTTGGACATTGGGTTTTTGGAAGTCACGATTGTGGTGACCCAAAGAAAGCCAAAAAGCTGGTAAATGTGGCCAGCTGGGTAGACTTTGATTGGTCTTAATGTTCTTGGACACACCATTAAAGTAACATAAATACACACCTTCTAAGTTATGGGGCCTATTGATCAAGCTTTTCCTTGCACAGCAGTATTTTAGATTATTCTGCAAATCATCGTCATGGCTAGCTGTGAGAGATGGCTACAGTATCTTCAGTTAGGGTGGTGTAAATGTATGGATTTAAGTGAGAGCAGATGTACTTGCACGTACATTTCACATATTGTTTGGGGGTAACAAAACAATTCTCTCTGTCAAATGCACTTCCAACTTGTGAATTAATTATATCTGCCTTTCTGCAAACTGTTTAAGAGCAGCTGGTCTTCCTGGCATTTTTATTAGCATGCAAAGAAGCTTCTCCAAAGCATGGAATGCCAAAAGGAAAAGCCTCTGGCTAAGTTCTACCATGGATACACAGAGTTGAGTGGTGTCTGTCTGCAGCCAGGTGAAGGAAAGAGCCAATGGTCATCAGTCTAAGGCATGCCCCCGTGAGACCTTGATTAACTTTCTATGCCTTTTGGATATCGGATAAAAGCAACTTAAAATTATAGTTGTAGGCAGCCATAAAGTTGAGGAAAACTGATACAGTCTGGATAATCTGCTGCTAAACAGCTTGTGCGGGTCTGTGTCCAAACCTCATGTCTTTAAATAACATTTCAAGCCAACTAGCTTTTCTGGATTCCTTTGCTTAAAATGCAGACGGGATTTTTGGATGGCAAGTGCTATTAACGTTACTAAGCGTGGCTCGGGTGTGTTCTTTGTTCATTTTTGAAGGAAAAGACCTACCGTATCCATAGTCCCATGATGCAATACTAGAACCTTTTTAAAAGTTATTAAACAGGTTGTAAAATCCCCTTTAAAAATATGCTTTGATTTGTACAGTTTTTAGAAATGGCAAAGGACAAAACCACATCCTTACCCCCACTGAACTCCTGAACAACCCACCCCTCCCCTCCTCTCCCCTCCCTGCCAAAAGCCTTAATTTACAATGTCTTGGTTTTACTGTATAGAAAAGGTGAGAAAAACAATACAAGTTATACAGCACACTTGCAAATACCAGCTTATATGAGCTAACACTGGCAGTTAACATCTTAGATTTTTCTCAGCAATAAGCTACATCTGCAGAACTTATGAGTTGGGTTTTATAAAGTTCACAATTCAAAAATGTCTCCGTGCTAAAGGGCTTTGGCTTTCTAGCTCAGGGCAAATTTTATATGCTACAGTCTGTAACCATCTTTGTTTCTAGAGAAGTATATGCATGGATCATGGATTAAAACGTTTTACTACGTGCCATGTGGGTTTTATTATCTGAATAGATCATATCCTAAACAGGTCAACTGCCTCTGATTTAAACGCATGGAGAATGGGAAACAGTGTTTATTCATGCAGTGGGTTTATCCTGTGGTACTGCAGCTATTCTTCACTCCCAGCCACTTCCCAAAGGGGACAGCAGGATGCTGGGCATCCGAAATCAACAGCAAATCTAATCCCACTTCATTTCAATAGATGCAAGTGTTGGTAGAAAGAAATAAGTCTCAACAGTCATTGTGATGAGGCATTATATATGGCATTATAAGGGAGCTTGATGTGGTGTTCTCTCCTGTTCTTCCTATTTGCAAGATCATCTCTTTGACAAAAGCTTGTTTCTGGACCAAGAACCATAGTAGAGACCAATGAGACTGTGGTGTAACTGCACCCAAAAGACAGAAGGTCAGGCATTACTGGATACGCCAGGCACCTCTGCAGTTGCTAAAGTGCGTTGTGATTGTGTACAATGGAAAACACAAAAAGTCAGAGTATTCGGATATCAGAGGCGAAACATTAGAAGAATAAGTAGGTACAATATCTGTGAATGGGAGCAGTTGTCTCTGTGGGACAAAGCCAGGAGGGGTAGTGTTACTACTACATATTTATTGTTACAATTAGCTGCTATTAAATATGTTTCAGTATTGCATTATTGTTTTCAGTGAGACCAGACTATTATATATCTGTGCAACAATTTCCCAAGGGAAGTACGGGGAAGCTATTTACTGATTTGCTTAAATCTCTGTTGAACAAAGCAGTGGAAAATACTTTGTAGGAAATAATCATCCATTGGCAGGAGGCTGGAATAGGTTACATAATAGGGATCGTATTTCTGTGACAATGAATGATTCTGTTTATACAATATTCATTGCTGGTCATGTACCCTAAACTTTGCTTATTTTTGTCCATCCCAAAATGATAAGAAGATAAATTCAACTTATATTTTTGCCCAAGCATTCTAGAAAATAGTTCAGTGTTTCTTGTCTAAATTTGTGAGTGGCATTATCACCATGTGCACAAAGTCTTGCTTCTTCTGGAGACATACATGTTTTTCTGCACTGAATTCTTCACAGACTGTAGCATCTATCTTCAAACATGGAGAAGAGATAGGGTCTTGGGAGTTATGCACTGATCAGTGTAACCTTGATATCTCAAAAGGTATTAGACACTAGAACAAATTATTAAGCAGTCCATGTGTAAGCACCATCTAGATAAAAAGGTGATAAAAGAGAGTCAACACATATTCGTCAAGAGCAAATCATGTTAAACCAATCTAATTTCTTTCCTTCCCAGGGAAACCGGCTTAGTGGATAAGGTGAAAGTAGTAAATGTGATGCATCTTGACTTAAGCCAGGATTTTTGACACTATGAAAGATTATATGCTCTCATGTAAACTGGAGAAATTTGGCCTAGGTAACGGGAGGGCCTGATTCTTTGAAAACCCACGCTGAGAAAGCAGTTAGCAGTGATGCCCTGCTAAAAGGAGAATTCACTTTTGCTCTTGAAGAGGTGTAATTATGGGCCTGGATTCTGTCAATATTTTCATTTGTGGCTTGAATGATGGAATAGAAAGTGAACACGTAGCATTTAGACTGAGGATACAGAAGTGCTTTAGAACACAGGATTAGAAGGGCAAAGGAACATGATACATTGGGAAAAATGTATCAGGATGAAGGCACTCAGAATATGGAACTGCAAAGTAGTACTTGTCAGAGGATCTGTAGCCATGTGGGGACTGGGCAGCAGGAGAGAAAATGGAGCTTTGGTGCCTGGAAAGTGGAACGGGAATAAAAGATGAGATATTAAGAGAGCAACTCTTAGTGCGCAAGACATCTCTGTCCAGTGGTGAGATGTCAGCAGCTGGATTGCTGGACCTGTGTTTTTTCACTTCTTTTTAAAGTGATGCAGATGAGTGGGATGTAATCTAGAAGAATGACCCAAATGGTTTGAGACTTAGAAAATATGATCTGTGCTGAAAGATTGAAAGATTTGTGTGTGTCCATAGAAGGTATGTCTGAGGAAGGGTATAAGGCTTGTAGGCAACTGCTGTTAGAAAGGGGATGCAGATCTATCAGTCACCGTGGCTGTGGAGCGTAGGATTGCAAGCACTATATTTTCACACACGTTTAATAGAAGGCTCTCTGTCAAAACTAATCTGAACTCAGATTTAGCAGATCAGTGCTTTACTTGCTCAGGCATGTGGAAAGTGTATCACACACTTAGCTCTCAACAGTGCTGCTGACCCTGATCTGTGCTTGTTGCTCTCTCTGCCCAATTTGCCATCGTGTCTCTGTGTTTAATTTGATATCTGTAGGTGCTGTGTGTCTGTGGCCATACGTTCAGCTGTCAGTGTTTTCAAAGGGGTGGAGTTACCTAAGGTGTAGATTAAAGATGTGAAAATAAATTCAGAGATTGGCTTCACTGGTAGCAAATAAGGCTTTTGGTTGTTTAAAAAATATCTATATGGATAGGATTGTTAATCACTGGAATAGGTTACCTAGGGATGTTGCAGACTCTCTTCTGAATGTTTTAAGTTTGATGGACGTATGTCATGGCTGCAAATAAGCTTGATACTGCTTCTAGGTAAGAAGATAGACCAGATGCCCTTTCAAAATTCCTTTTAGTCTGATGTCTGTGTGATTTCTGTGACATAATGTTTAGCAACAATATTATATATATTATATTCCTGCAAAAAAAGCACAGAGCTGACGCAATCCAGGTGCTTTTGCTTTATGTTGAGAGATGAAAATGTAGGTATGCTTTCCTAAAAGCCTCAGGAAAATAAATGCCTGATTTGACTTTAAATATAAATGAACATGGTAAGAATGATATGCTGAATAATGACCCTGCAAAAAAAAAAAAAAAGAGAACAGAAAAAAACTAGTTCAGTTACTCAGTACTAACTATCACAGGGCATTGATTATCTATCATGTCTAGTTTGTGTGATAACGTAAGAATTTAAATTGTAGCCTCACCCAGAACAAACACAGATGCGTTTTCTCTAGGTGTTAATCTCCCAAAGGCCCTCAGTCTTGTAATGTAAACAGACCTTGGAGCCCCAGCGTGGTTCACTCTGTATCAAATAAGCTGTATTAATATCCTGGGTCAAAACTTCCTTCAGGCAGCCTGAGGGCAGCAGCCATCCAAATCCGTGTGCACTGACACCTTCCCAGCGACAAGCCTCTCAGTGCTGGACCCTTGATTTATGGCATATATGTTTTCTATTTGTGAGAAATGTAGTGTTTATTTGACACATGAGGCTTCTGATAACTCTGCTGTTGTTAAATTCCATCCTGCTTCTGCGGGGAATGCTTACCCTGCCCCCGAAAGCAAACTAAGGAGGGAATGAAGGGGAAGGTTGGAAGGAAATCTAACTGTGCGCCAAAAACACTGCTTTGAGAAAGGGCTCTGGAGTCACACCTTCTCATTCCAGCTCCCACTCTTTGTGTGTTCTCCATACTGGGGAAGCTCTACCTGGCAGTAGTGAAATTACTAAAACGTGGGTGTGAAACTGTTCCTTTTTTTTCCTCCTGATTCACTACCACACAGCCCCTGGCTCTTAAATTGGAGTATATGCTTACGAAATCCGTGATCTGGGGTGATCTGCTCCAGGTGCCCTCCAACTCTTCCAGCAAGGCTTCTTCCATTGCTGCCGTGCTGGCTGTAGGAATTATCTCAGGTGCTGTTGCAGACTATCTTGGGAGGGTGGCTGTCCTCTGGTGCCTTGCCTTGTCTGTGCTGCGAGTGGCCTCTCTGAAGGCAGAAAGGCAGAGGGCAGTCCTTGCCTTCTCTGCACAGGGCCTGAGAGGCTGCTAATACATGGCACATGTCCACGGAAAACAATAGCTGCATGAGAGATGGCTGCGTCCCATGGGTGGCCTTTCAGGAGCAGGGAGATTTTGAAAGAAAAATGCTGCTGTGCCCAACTTCCCTTGTGTACATGCTGCTACCAGAAGCTCCCCCTATGAATTCTTTTTCTTCAGAGCCGAAGCCAAATCCTGCTGCAGTCCATAACCAGAGGAGCATCCTACTGACTTCTACAAGAGACTTGTCTGAGGGTGGCATGAAATGGCTCCCAAGCAGCAAATCCTTCCAGCTCTCCTCTTGTGAATGCTGTGGATTAGCTCCACTGCTAGTCTGGAGTACAACCCCGCCCTCACCCATTGTTGGTTAACCCTTGGAGATTTGCTAATCCTAGCGGTGGCTCCTCTGTCCATGGCCATGGTGGCAAGATGGGGATTGTCGCAGGGTTCAGCACCAAATGTGAAGTGTTGAGGACTTTCTCTGTTTATCATATCAATTCCGTGTTGTTTTATCAAGTCTTTGCTCATAATACAGAGTGCTTGCAAGCCCTGAAAACACTCCAAGTCCTACCTAAAGATAATTTATATGAATTTTAAGGAAAATCCTTGAAAGATTTGATCCAAAGAAAAATTTGCCCTCATATTTTATGATTATTTTTGGCACTGCTTGTCTGACTTTGAGGTGTATGAAATGTCAGCTCTGGTCTCTCATGGCTTCAGTGAGGGACTCCAAGCATTTGGGAAGCAAGTTACTGTCTGTTAGGTTTCAGCTGGAATAATGTATTAAATTTTCAGACTAGGCTTTCTTCAAGCACAGTGTTGACAGCATGCTCAACTTGTAGCATTTGGAGTTAGATGGATATTTACCATTTAACAAAAATGGAAACAAGCAAAAACCTCAAAACAAAATACTTTTCTGACAGATTGGTAGTTACTGTTCTGGTGTGAGTGACTTTGCCCCTTCCTCAGTTGTCAGTGTTTTTTCCCTGGGACTTTAGCTATTACACCCCCAAAATTTCCAGCCTTCTAATTGCATGAAGGCATAAAAATATAAAAATAAGAACAAATAAAGGGCAAGAACCTGATGTGTTTTCAGTTGTACATTGCTCCTAATGAAAGTCATGTGTGCAAAAACCTCAGTGATTTTGTCCTGGCTTACTGAAATTAAGCAAGGAATGATACCTATTTATAATCCTGAGAGTTCTGCCAGTAATATATTTTATCACTATGGTTGCAAAAAAACCCAAATAACCACTAAGGAAGTATTTTTCACAAAAATGAATGAGCATGGAGGGTTCCATGGAAAGAGTCACTGCTCGTGGTGGAGTAGTGGGGAAACGTGAAGCAAGTGAGGAGAAGTAGTTAAAAGCAGTAAGGGACTTTACTTTTATTATGGTGCTGATATTTACTGTCCCCTTTCATTTCATCAGCTTGGTTTGCAATAACCTTCTGTCACTTACATAGGCTAGTTTTTCTACTGTAGTTTCAGCAGGGAAGAAAAGCAGGATATTTAAAATAATTTTGTTTGTTTGTAATTATAAAGCAAGTAACTTAATTTCTTTTTATTTTCTTGAATTGATTGCATTTAATAAATACAACAGAGCGCTTACCAAAGTGTTCTCAAAGTAATGTAAACCAAATGTACCATCCCACAAAGAAAGGACATCAAAATTGAATTTCTGAATGCTTTTATGTAGATTAATTTATTGTGGCTGAATGTAACCAGCCTCCATTTCTGCTGCCCCATTGTGTTCAGAGCTCACCATTAACTGCATAATATGGTCTCTAGGAGGGAGTGACCGGAACACCATAATGGTGATAGAGAAGAGCAAAGTAGGAATCTGTCCTCAAACTCTAATTCAAAAAATGCCTATTGCAGGCAATATGTTATGTGTGACAGGTCTGAAAAATATAATAGCAAGATTCAGACCTGGTGCTCATCCATTTCAGGGAGCATGCACAGAGCTCCTTGGTGGTGGCAGCTATTCTGGGAAGAGTTCTGCAAGCTGTTTGAAAAGTGAGACTCCAATCTTTACCGGGGCATTCAGGGTATGAGCACTACTCATCACCAGTGGTAACAAGCTTGAAGGTGTGGTGTTCAAATCCTGTTTGTCACACCTTCAAGGACTCCTCTAGATGAAATTTTCTTTACACTTGTCATCTTCTAAAAACAAAAAAAAAAGTGATTTATTCCTAGGGAGGGAAACTTTTAAAAGATATTTGTAGTGTAAAACCCATTTTTGTTTGTTTTTTTTTTCTTTTTCTTTTTTTGGTGCTGCACCTCTCTGTCTCTTGCAGATGTGAAGACCTGGTTTAGGTCTGACATCTTCCATAACCCCACATTAGTACTTGCCTGTCATATCAGGTGTGTAAAACTAGGCTGCCTATTATACAGTGAGCTGTGATTGAATCCTTTATTTATGACTTCTGCCCCACATTGCACTAATTAGAATGAAAATTAAGTGTTTCCTGGAAAGCTGCTGTTTACTTCTGCCATACTTTACATGTTTCATTAGTCTTAGGACCCTGACAGTCAACTTATGTCAATTTAACAAGTTATCAGTCAGCAGAGCTGCTGTAATTGTACGTACACATGCACGTAGGCATTGTGGGCTGCAACGGGATACAGACTTGGGTTTGCTCCAGCAAAAGGCATTTAAGGTATGTTATCTTGTCTTAGCTACTGGGCCTGGCTAATTAGAGGTAAGTTTTTTTCCAACAGCATAGCTTGATCTTGTGCATGAGCCTTTGATTTACACCAGTGCTTCTGAATTTGCCTTTGTAAGACATTTTTGACTGAGAACCTCAGTTTTCGCTAGAGAGTAGGTTATTTGGGCTCTACACTTGATAGTAACTGAACAGTCTGTATCCCTGAGTAGCAGGACATGAGAATCATAGAATGGTTTGGGTTGGTAGGGACCTTAAAGATCACCTAGTCCTAATCCTCCTGCCATGGACAGGGGTGCCACCCACTAGACTGGATCATTCAAAGCCCCATCCGACCTGGCCTTGAACACTTCCAAGGATGGTGCATCCACAAACCTCCCTGGGCAACCTATTCCACTGCTTCACCACTCTCTGAGTAATGGATTTCTTCCTAACATCTAATTTAAATCTGCTCTCTTCCAGTTTAAAAACACTGCCAGTTGTCCTGTCACTGTTTGCACATATAAAAAGTCCCTTTCCCTTCTTTCCATAAGCCTCCTCTTCTCCAGGCTGAACAACCCCAACTCACTCAGCCCGCCTCCATAAGAGTGGTTTTTCTATCCCTGTCCCTCTGATCATCTTCAGTGATCTCCTCTGAACTCAGTCCACATCCTTCTTGTGCTGAGGACCCTGTTAAATCCACCACATTGAGGTGGACTGCCACTGAACAGACCACAAATTACAGAGTTTTCTGCTTTAACCACGCAATCTAGCATTTCAGTCTGCATTTTCATGTATGTCCCTGTTTACCATCCTCTAGGACCTGACACTCACTTGAGTAAAGTGTCTCTCTAGGCCTGAGGCCATCTGCTGAGGTCTGGCAGTCTGGCTGAGCCTCTTGTGCAAGGCTCCCTCATCTTCCTGGCACAGACACATAGAACTTTGTGGTGACTGGTGTCCCGTGTGGAGCTTCTCTTGTCTCTGCTTTCCTATAAGGTGGTGGGTCTGGAGGGGAAGCCACATGAGGAGTGGCTGAGGTCACTTGGTGTGCTCAGCCTGGAGGAGACTGAGGAGAGACCTCGCATCAGTCTTCAGCTTCCTCGTGAAGGGAAGAGAAGGGGCAGGCACTGATCTCTGCTCTGTGGTGACAGTGACAGGACCCGAGGGAATGGCCTGAAGCTGAGTCAGGGGAGGTTTAGGTGAGATGTTAGGGAAAGGTTCTTCACCCAGAGGGTGGTTGGAACAGCTCCCCAGGGAAGTGATTGCAGCACCAAGCCTGAAAGAGTTCAAGAATTGTCTGGGCAATGTTCTTGTGCACATGATGTGATTCCTAGGGCCTCCTCTGCAGGGGCCAGGAGCTGGACTTTGAGGATCCTGATAGGTCCTCTCCTACTTGGGCTGTCCTATGATTCTATGACTCCATAGCTGTGCAAACTGCAGAGCTGAAAGATTACATTTTCTGGTTTGTAAAATATTGGGAATTATGTCACTTTGGAGGAAAATCTATTTTGAGGGCATGGTTTAAGAGTGAAAACGGTCGTGGTGCTGGGTTGATGGTTGGACTTGAGTATCTTAAAGGTCTTTTCCAACCTTAATGATGCTACAATTCAAAAATAACTGCTACTTTCTTAACCTTTCAAGGTGCTGTGATGAAAGACTTATCTCTGAATGTGTTTGAACCCCAGAGGAAGAATTTTCACGCAAGAAGGAGCTTATGCCAAAGTAATGAAGAATTTGGCCCCTGGCACCATTATTTTCCTCAGCTCCCACAGTGACAGAAGAGGGTGGAGGGAAGTAACCTATCCCATTTCTGTTTGAAAATATTTAGCTTGAGTGATGTGAAGATTTCAGTAGATCTGTGACAAGATCAAAGACTATAAATTATTTAACAGTGGTTCTACTTTTGTGGAATTATTTAAAGTATCATAATTGCAGCTCAGCTTCCCAGCCTTCATTTTCAAGTCTGGAATTCTGTTGGGAACTATCATAATCACTGAAGAGTATAATATTACGGGCTGGGTATAAAAATATCTTTTTAATGACTAGCAAATTAGTGAAATGTCTTGACCTAAATCTAGACCAAACAGAAGACAGTGTTTTTATGGAGGGGTAAGAAAGACTAAATTGTCACCACATTGTTATTCTTGTTAAATTCTCCACTACTTAAAATGTCAGTTGATTAGATAAAATTTGTAACACTGTGCATCAATGCAAGTGATGAAGGGCTGTGTGTTACATAGTATCTTGGCATTTCTGCACTTTTGTTTTCCTTTTAATGGTAGCATGCGCATTCTGTGACTGAAACTTGGAAAAATAAAGGCTATTCATTACTTTAGTACCCTGTGAACAATAGAGATCGTGAAAGGCATTGCAGGGAACTTCTCTGTGTGTTGGCTCTTCAAGAAGCAAGATGAGCCCTTGGAGGGTTTTCTCATAGGCTTCAAGTAATTGTTGTGTGCATGATCTGCCTGGCTAAACTCTTTTTTGTCTGACTTAAATAAGACCTAGAAGAGACAGGAATGTCTCACTCCATATCATGTGATTCATAGTGTTAACCAAGTCTCTGTTAATATAGAAACAGGAATTTATTCTCTAAATTCTGGTTTGTGAACGATTTAAAGGAAACTGAGCCCTTGTGTTCCTGTGTGCAATCAGTTTCAGTGGTAAAATCCTCAGTTTGATGAATTTTGGTCATAGAGTGAGGATACCATGCAGATCTCTGCACGTGAGGACTCTATTTCCAATTACATTTCCAATTTTTAACTGTTATTTGGGGCAGGTCACTGATCTTTCTGCTCTTTATTGCCCCTGAATCTAGCCAGAAGGGGTAATGCTGGTTTACATGGTAAGCATTATGGTGCTGCTGCTATTTGCAGTGCAGAGTCTCTGTAATGAGGGAGGGAAATGAGAGTGGTGGTGTGGACAGGCTGTCTGCATTTTGCCTTTGTGACAAAAGGTATTTCTGAGGCAGAGACCACCTTAGTGTCCTGTGTTCACAGAACTCCTTCTGCAATGAGGCTGCAGCGTGTAACTGAGCACCAAAATGAGCAATAGGAGCCCAGAAATAACACGAGGCAGGGACAGAGGTAGTCTCCGTTCCTACCATTCTCTCCACCTGGCCAGGGCCCACGGTGCTCCGCACTGCAAAGACAAATGACAAATTTGTTCAGCACCTGGCTACAATGAATGTGATTAGTCTTTAATTAATATTAATTAAAGCATGAAGCATGCATGAACATGAAGGAGATTCATAAATTAAATGGAAAAGACTGCTATCTTGAGACTTTGTATCCTGGAAGGACCTGTGTAGCAGGTTGGAAGCCATCTACAGCAAGGTTACACTCCGTACCTGCATGGATTGTGGATGCATGTCAGACGTGGAATGTCTCCCAGAAGACAAGCACAACGTGAACAATCGTTTTTACTGGTGAATGTCATCTGTTAGATATCAGCCTAATTTTCTCCAGTGACACAAAGCAGACTTCACCCTCGCTGTGCTGAGCATTTAGTTTGGCTGTGTGCAACCTAGGGCTCTGGCTCAGCTACTCTTTCAGGCTGCGTGTTGACATGCACTGGGGATCTGGAGTCTCCAAGGCGTTTAAGCAAGATTGTATCATGGTGCAGCCATTTCTTTCACTTCTCCCCACTGAATTACATCCTTCTACTCCTCGAAAATATGGTAGAAATATGTTGCTTGAAGAGTTTGCTCATTTTGTTACCATTCCTAGCTGTCTAGTTTTGTTGAAGTTGTGCTGACAGACCAGGAAGGGCTTAGAAAAGGACATTAGGGGAATGATCAGAGACCTGGAAACCCTACACACATAAGCTCAGTCTAGTTAGTTTATCCAACACCATGACCTAATGGTTCCTAGATGTACTTTGAATGAAGAGCTCTTTGATTCGTTCTTAGTTTTTTCCTGTCCCAGGAACAGGCTGGACAAAATGGGAAATGAGGAGTTTGGATATTTTAATTTTGTTTCCATTTTGTTTTGTTGGGTTTTTTTTTTTCCCCCTTAAATTATAAGAGTGATTAACCACTGCTTTCCTGGGTATGTGGTGAGGTCTTCATCACTTTCAGTCTTTTAAACTTAAGCTTTTCATTTCTGGAGTCAGGAGGGGGTTTTATGGCCTGTGGTTGCAGGAGCTGATGGTCAAGCAGACTTGATTCTTCCTATTGTACATGACTGGCTGTAGTGACCTTTCTGGTCCCCTCCAGCACAATCAGTGCTCCTAGGCCTGTGGTTTCCAAAAAAGACCCATCCTTTGATTTTCAAGAAGAATGAAAGTTTGAGTGAAGCAACCACTGACCTTAGATTTTCCAGTGTCCTTCCGCATGGACATAAATCTGCAGCTGTACAAACTCAGCTTGACAAGCGGTAGAAACTGTCTTCCAGTGAAGAAGCTCCAAACCCCTCTCTTTACCAGCAAGATTTTGCCAGGAAGTCTCTCGGTGAGACTAGGCTGTGTGTAAGCAGGCTTTGGAAAGCTTCCAGATATATTCCACCCTGTACACAAACTAGATAGTGCTGAAATCTCATCTACTGTGTGTCCTGGAATTACTGCTCATCCCTCTTTATAATAAATGAGCACTGTTTGGCTATAATCTTTCTAAGCTGTAATGCGCTGGCATCCTGGAGTGTGAGAGTCCTATCTTAGATGACTACACTCAAAACATACCCTAGGGACTGTTAGAGAAATTTATAATCGTCCCTTTAGAATCCCAGGATTAAATTCTAAGTGGCAAGCAAATAAATAAACAATGTTTCTCCCTAATGCCTATTTATTTACTGTAGATCAATGGAACATTCAAGGATGAAATTGGTTTTCTCAGAGGATTAAAGATATATTTAAAATAGGTTTTATTATGAGAATTAATAGTATGGATTCTGGAGGGGTGAAGGGTTAGTGTGAGCCAGGTTATCATAAAGTGTTCCATTCTGAAAGAAGTATTTAAGGGTAGGAGAAGAGAAATTAAGTTAAAGGACACCTAATTTTGGTTCATCAATTTGACATCCTGCTAAAAGAAATCTTTGAAATTGCCTGCTGTTGTTGGGAACTGGGCAAACAATGTGGAAATGCATTGACACATGACATGTGTGCCAACACGTGGGATTGTTGTACCTGTTCAGGGCAGGACCTGCTGTTTACCCTGTTTTCGTACCCTGTCCAGAAGAGCAGGTGACATCTGTGTGCACTAGAGGCAACTTCAGCAGCTGCAGATCCCAGCTGCTGGACTGCACCCCACTCCTACCTCCTCTGACCAAAGTACACCTGGGCATGGGACAGGTTCCTCCTGCTCTCAGACCAGCTGTGATAATTGATGCTGTTTTCCTTCTCTAGTTTTTGCTGGGCTCCTCTGAATTTGGAAGGATTCTTTTTATTCTGTATTGCCAAAAGGAAAAAGAACAGCAGCAGTGGATAGTCCAGGGCTGTTTAACAGAAGTGCAGAATGGTTTGGAGTGATGTGGATTGGGGCTTCTGCCACCTCATAAAAAAAAATAGAGCACTCTCTTTTCATCTTTGGAGAAAAATTCTCAAACAAAAACCATGAAAAAACAATGTTAGCAGCCACAGAATGAAAGAACAGTCAACGCAGTCTGTAAGAGCAGAGTTGTCAGACCACAACATCTGTAAGTTCCCAGGTGAACAAAAGACCTGTGAAATGAAAATCTAATATTGAAAATATATTGTGTTTGTATAGAACATTGTTTTCTTCCCTCTCTTTCTGGTTGTTGTTCTCCATGGTTTCTGAGCAAGTTGCAGTGTTCTCGAAGACTGACACTACTGCAGCTCTGTTGACCAAGACGTAGATATGAAGGAAGCCTCTACTGATGAGAGAATGAAGTGTACTCTGTACTGTACACATGGAATCTATAAAGGTGTGTGTAAATTCTCTAAGAGTCTTCTACACTCTGCATGCAGCTTCTGTACTCTTCCTTTTTTTAATACTGTTTTCCCTGCAGTGCCTGAATATTTCTTTTTTTAAAACATTTTTTATTTATTCCCATTTTTACTGCAAGCTTTATCCAAGCGGTTCGTTTCTCTGCTGTGATGGTGGTAACACCTGAATGTTTGACTTTCAGGGCTGTAAAATCCTCCTGTTGAAGCTGGGTCTATAGTATTGCTCTCTAGTGCACAGGCAGTGGAATTTGCACCTGGAATTCTTGTGCTTCCAAGGTAGAGGAGGGAGCCTGTTACTAAATTTCACATAGGCTGTAGCAACACATGAACATGGCAGGACATGGAGGAAAGTTCCTTTTGATTAATTTTTTGAGCACAGTCTTTTTTTTTTCTGAGTTAAAACTTGTGTTCCACAGGAGGCAATGATTCCTGCCAGGCTTCTGTGTGCTGCTCCAGCCAGGCAAAGCAAAAGAGTTAAATATTATTGGATCTCTGTGACTCACAGGCTTCATGTGGAAGAGAGGGGTGGCAGTGATTGAAGCAACTATGAAAAAGAATAACTGGAGCATTTGGTTAATGATGGCTGAAATCTGAAGAGGAAGGAGGATGAGAAATTTGAGTACTAGATAGTGAATAGGAGCCTGAAGGAATGTGGAAAATATGTACAGTGGCAAAAAGAGACACTGCAGAGGTCCATAAATGATGCAGGAAATTGCAAAGGCTAAGATACAGTTGGGGGACTGATTATATATATGCAATGGACTTAAAAATCCTTACAGGTGTCTGGAGAGGTTACGTGAAAAAGAAAATTTCTGTGATGGGACTAAAAGGCATTGTTAATTGATAACTATAGGTTCTGCTTTTAAAAGGCCATGAGAATTTTAAAAGATGGGAGGGATGATTGTGGGCTTTGCAAATGAACTCTGTGTGTCGGAGGGAGGTGAAATAAACCTCTACACTTTGTTTGAGGACTGGAGTTTTGGGGTTGTTGTCAGGGAAATACTTATGGCTGTAAATTGCATTTTTTAAAATTCCCTTTAATTTAAAAGCCCTTTGTCCCATTTGCTGCATTAGTCTTACAGTTCTTGCTTTAGGCTTATATTAAAAGTTGGCAGTCTCAGCTGGAGGAAAACTAGGGGATAGGTCAGATGCTAATTAATTTCATGCTAATTGTGCCATAATTTGAAATCCAGTGGATTAGTTTTCTGTGGGAGAGCTGAAATACATGGAAAGACAAAACTGAATAAGGATAATTAATCTCTGTAAAATTGCTTGGGATGCTCTAAGAAAAGAGGGTTTGTTGCTGCTTTTGTTTTTTGTTTGGAGTGTTTTAAAGGCGCCTGTGCTGTGGATTATATGGAAGATTCATTTCTGCTGAAAAACACCTTTCCGTTCCTGAAACACCCAAAAGAGATACCTCAGTGGCTGGCTAAGCTCTTGCTGAGAGTTCCCTCCTCGTAGGATGAGTGTTTGGATTTGGATAGAGCTCCTGTTGCCCCACCATGGGAGGGTGGTCCAGACCTTTGAGCTGAATGCCTCGGAGGGAGAAAACATTGCTTATTATGGTATCATGGAGTACTAGGTTGGAAGGGGACCTTGAGGATCGTCGGGCCCAAACTTTCTTGGCAAAAGCACAGTCTAGACTAGGTGGCCCACCACCCTGTCCAGCTGAATCTTAGAAGTTGTCTATTTATTTCTTTTCTAGAAGTAGACAAGGCTGGAATGGACAAGGGATGGATGCCAACCACTTCTCGCTCTCTGCATTTCCCTCCTGCCGAGTCTCCAGTGGCTGGTTGGAGAGCTTGACTCAGAGCCAGACTGGGGAGAGTAATTTACTGCTGGCCTCTAATGGCTATAAATTACTGCATGCCCTGGGGACTAGCAGTATAAAGGTAGAGCTGTGACTCAGAGGTGGGTCCCCATGCTCACCACCTCTAAGGTCCTCTTTCTTACCCACGGAGCACTAAGCTCTGACTGACGTAAAAAAATATGCCTCTGTGTTTCCAGGCTGGTCCCATACAAAATATCTCTGATTATTGGAGCTTTCTCCCTGCATATTGTCAGTCTACTAAAGTTCAACAACGTAAATCTGAACCATCAGGGAGCAGCGATTTCCCGAGAAATTGTCTCTTGTTCTGAAACCCAAGGAGCTCCAACTCAACAAGGAGGTGGGGGGGAGTGGAACAGGTTTCACCACCGAACTTTTGTTTTGCTTTCTGCTTTATGAACACCAAGCAGAAGTTCAAATAACATTACAAAGCAGAAGACTTTATGATTAATTATGCCTGGTACAGGTATAATTTAAACATATTGACTTGTCTGAAGTAAGTGCCAGACGGTGCAATAGGGGAGACAGGAAGTGGCTGGTGGAGATTGCTGAACCAAGCTGGAATAAGAAGGCAGGGAGAGGAAGCGCACCATCATTTAACCTTGCTTGGCAGCTCAGCAGAAAACTGATGCAATCGCTGATGGACACTGGTATCAAAGGGAGAAAAATCATGACAAATTCTTTGTGCTTTTAAAATTAATGTAAAGCTAATCAATAGCTTGACTTGGTGCAATATAAAAATGTAGTACTGGGACCTCCATTAAAATGATTTTTCTTTAAACCTATATTCTGGGATTGCTATTAGAGAGGCTTTAGAGATAATAATGGCAGTTAAAAGAGAGCTTTCCAATTCCCACCAGGTTGTTGCATTTCACAGCAACTAGTCTGTAGCTGTGCTGGGAACTAGGTAATGTCAGCCCTTGAAAGATTATGTTTTCTTTAGCGTTTTTTCTTTATGGACCAGTGGGTCCCTAGGAATATTTAAGATAGCACTTAAATGGGGTCAGGGATGGAGAGAAGAAGAAACCGTTTGACTGTACTAGACTCACTGTGCTAAAAGAGCTCCTGGCATGTTTTTTTCTCCCCCCCGCCTCTAGAAAACTGTGACCATATGTGAATCTGTGAGCCAAAGTTCAGAATCCAACCAGCTGCCTTAGGTTTCTGATAACAGATCATACTGTAGTGAGGGCTCTCTCATTTTTGATAACCCATGTGTCTAAAATAATAATGTATGTATTTTTCTCAACTTAGTGGGTGTGTTTTATCACCCTCTGAGCACATTCTTCACTCTCTCACTCAAGCTGGTCATAACTGTTTAATGGCTGTGCCTGTGCCATCTGTAAAAGTGTTACACGGATCGTCGCGGTCCTGCTCGGAGACGTCTATTCCTCCTAAATCGAGTCTCTGTGGGCGCCGGTCACACAGACTCCACAACTCAGCACTCCTGGAGCCGACTGGTAATTCATGCCTCCACAGTTCCATGGTGCTGGCTGTGCAGGAGCCAGAGGCAAGTCTTCTGCCCCACACATTTCTCCCTCCTCCTTTCCTGAAAAGTGCTGGATGTCGTGAAATGGCAGCTACACAACACTTTTGCACAAAGAGCAAATGCTGTGCAGTGAGGTGAAATTTGCATAGTGTAGGTTTGGAAATGGCCTTTTTGTGTCTATGCAGGGCATCATTCCAGGTGTTCCAGTTTTACTTTTCTTGTGTGAGTAACCTCTGCCCTGAGAGAACTGCAGTGTTTGCTGGACTTACCTTTACAAAATACGCAGTGGCTTGGTCAGCCCAGCCTCCTCTACCACCTCAAGAGAGATCGGAGCTTCCCCGTCATCTCAGATTAAATCTCAGCTTCCCTGTGCTGGTGTTCTGAGTCCTAGTGCTCCTGGAGAGTTTGCCAAGGCTGAATAATTTAATTTTTCAGAGGTTCTAGAGGAGATGATTTTGGGATTTGGAGTTCCTTGTTCTCAGCAGCTGTCACCAGTATCTGCATGGGTGAGATAAAGTTGCAAAATGTTTTGCTGTTGCATGCTGTCCTTCTCCTGAGCTGGCCCTGGGAGCTTTCTGATGGTAAGTTACAACTTCATCAGGAATGCTTATCTACTTCACTGCACTTCCTTTTTGACAGCAGTGGCCACAGATATGATTTCTCCATAAATCTGTTTCACCTTACTATGAATTGTTGCTTCTACTCAGGCCATGACATTGCTAACAACTCATTCCATGAGGCTGAAGCAAGTCTGAAGAACTGGAATACTCACCTTTTACTGCCTCAGTGTGACTCTTAAACAGGGCATAGGGTTTGCGATTCAACCATTATTTAGGGCTTTGTTTAGATAGATGGGGGCATGGGAATGAAGGGAACCTCCAAAGCTTAACATAAGCATCTGGATTGGATGGTAACGAAATTTCACTGTGGGAGACATTTTGAAGGCATTGAGATGGCATTGTGAGTTGTTTTGAAAGTTGCCAATTGTTGTCAGTATGTTGACAATTATTTTCAATTTGTTTTGTTTTGGTTTTTAATTGTGAAAATGTTCCCAGAAGCTTAGTAAATGAGGACATGTTCTTATAAATATTGAGCTAAAATGTAAAAGCTCACATGGCCAAGCTTTGCTTATGAAACCTACTTCTTGCAGTTGGTGTCATTTTGTCCCTGTAAGGCCTGTGTTCAGAAGTGCTGCCTCTAGTTGTAGGATGAGGGTATTTATCTCAGCCTACAGTGAGATAAAGCTTAGAACATGCGTCTTTTAAATTGGGCATGCGGCCTTGCAAATGGATTTAATCACACTCCGGCACATGGCTCTGTTTGTGGACATAGGATGCAGGAAAACAACAGTATATTCTGTATGATATTTATAAGCTCCATGGAAAACTGCAGAACCAAAAAACTGAGTCTTCAAAAATTAAGATCAGGACTGTGCTTGCAGAGGTGCTTTGTAATTAGTTTTTTTTCATCCCTTAGAGATTTTCTTTTTCAAAGGTGATGGAGAGTGTTGAAATTTCTGGTTGTCCATTGCATTCAAAAACATTTTGTGAAATACAACCTCGAGTGGCTCTAAGAGATTTCCTCCTCCTTTTGTGCATGGCCAGGATCAAAAGGAAGGGAATTCCTCATAGTAGATTAGTTAGCTATTCCCAGTAGTGTAGAGGGGACATGGGAGCTCTGGGTAACCATCCCAAAGCCAGTTTCTGAAAGCCAAGTGTGCACTGACAGGGCCAGAAACAAATAGAAGGTTTTTAGCTTCTTGATCGCATCTTTACACCATTCTAATGAAAAATGTGGAACTTGTAACCTTATGGTATTTACCTGCTAATAACATCTCTGTTCTTGCCTGTACAGTGAAAGATAAAATAATGAGCAATGAGTGGACTTGAATTCCATTTGATTTCTTGATGGCTCCAAGGAGCCCTCCAAATGAGTACTCCAAAAGAGTGCTGCTTAGAGAGTAAGTTATCCCTCACTGTGAACATGAGCGGCAGAATTTAGGTCTCTTGTTTCTGAAAACCAGTATTTCTAACTCTATGCATTTCAGTTCTGCAAACTGTTTTTCATGGACAGAGAAATGAAACTTTCAAGGATGGTAAGTTTTTGTTTTGCTGCTGATAAACCTGGTCGGGCAAATACTGTTTTAATGCAAAAATAACCTCTGCTGACTTGTGCAGAATAACACCTTGATTTATACCCATCCAAGATTCAAAGCATTCAAACTCATCTGTGGGTAGGAAATGCATTAAGGGAGGTTATTAGGAGTTCCTCTCCTTATGTGTTTTTCCATGTCTTCTGTGGTCCATCTGTGAAATGGAGCATAAGGAGGAAGCATAGGGAGTGGGAGATCTGCATAGTGAGAGGACAAAAACAATGAAACCTCAATGAATTGATGATGAAAGGAACGGAGACAAAAAGACTCCAAAGTGAGCTGTGGGTGAATTGGGGGTAAAGAAAGGAGAACACAGTGTCTGAATGCCCAGAGGTAAAGAAGGGGCCGCAGAACTGCTGGCCAGTTAAGCATAAATGAAGAAACTAATGAATGGGGAGAACAGCAATAAGGTGATGCAGTTTGCAGCATGCAGAATTAGAAACAGAGTTTGCAGACAGGAAAGGAATACATTTTGCCTGTTGTGTTTTTATTGAGTAGGCCCTTGTCCTACTTTCAGCTGGGCTACAGGTCATTTTCTTCTTAGCAGCCAGTACACGGCTGTATTTTGGATTTAGGATGAGAACCATGTTAATGCTCTGATTTTTTGGTTGTTGCTGAACATTGCTTGCCCTATGTCAATGACTTCTCAGTGTCTCATGCTCTGCTAGCAAGGAGGAGAACAAGCGAGGGATCATGGCCAGGACAGCTGACCAGACCTGGCCAAAAGGATATTCCACACCACAGAACATCATGCCCAGTGCATAAACTGGGGGAAATTGGCAGGGATGGGCTGATCACTGCCTGGGCTTTGGTCAGTGGGTGGTGAGAAACTGTGCTGTACATCACTTGCTTATCTTGTTTTTTTTCATCTCTCTATCTCCTTTGTTTATGACAACTATCACTGTTATTATTATTAGTGGTAACACTAGGTTTGGGGATTTTTTTAAACTTTGTTTCTATTATTAAACTGTTCTTATCTCAATGCACGAGTTTTCATTTTTTTTTCCTTTCCCTGATTCTCGTCCCCTTCCCAGTGGTGGGGGGAGTGAGCGAGCAGCTGCTTTGGGACTTAGTTGCAGGCTGGGGTTAAACCATGACAGCCTCTAATCTCTGAATGGTTTACCTGTCTTCTTAGTGGACCAACTGGAGAAATTGGGTGTGATTCAGAGTGAATGAGAGGCAGCATCTGGCTCTAAATTTGCTGTATTCCTTCTGCTTCATGTCAAGGCCACAGAATAAAGTTTTGTATTAGGGAAATTGGGACCTTCATTAAAAATGTATATCACGTTAGGTGATATATTACTCTTCCAAACCCTGGTCTCGAACATCCAAAAATAGCTTGCCATGGACATGTGAGGCAGGTCATAGACTCTGGTGAACAATATTTAGTGTTCCATGGGGATGGGGAGAAATGCTCTAATGAAATCGCCAGCCTTGAACTAGGCTGCTTTTCTTAGGTGGCTCCCGCAGACCTCAGTAAAAACGTGTCTGTGCAGGTTCAGCCAAGCTGCCTGTTGAATAGTTTGGCCAAATGCAGGAAGCAAGATCTTTGACCTTCTGCAGTGTCCTCATTGTAGACGCATGCATATAATTTCCAGTAATTTAACAGGAGCTTTAGTTTGAAAAAGATTTGGGTTTTATTACTTTCATTCATCATCATTAACTCATGCCATGTGGCGGAGAGGAGGGAATGACATATTTCCGCAATTAGATTCAGTATTTTGCATGAAAAAATGAGCTGTTACAGCAAATGCTGCTTTTGAAATAGGGACTAAAACCAATGGAAACAAAAGTTGTGATGTGTGCTTGGAAGACAAGAGTTAAAAAAGGATATTTTTACTATGAAGCCTTCTTTAAGTTGTGGTTAGAAATGATTTAACCTTCTAACCTGTTCCTACTGTGTACTTGGCCTATGTTCAAAAAATGTTTTCATCCAGTACCTTGATGCTCTTCTAATTTGTCTGTTACAAATGTGTTCTATTTCTGCTTGCTCTTAAAGGGTGCACTGGCCTCGTCTGCTGAAAGTACCTTTGTGTAGGGCTGCTTCAGCGTGCAGGGGGAGTGTGAAATTTCATTTGATTTTAAGTTTGTGTGGGTTTGCCTTGCTTGAATTTTGATTTAGCTGAGCCCAATAACTTAACACAAAACACAGGTAGGAAAATCATATTTCCCATGGTGCGGAATGCAAAAGGGATCAGTTCTTTGGAGAGGTTTCTTCTGGGCTGAGGTGCGCTTCAAGCGCTTTGCTACACGTTATTTTTTAACCCTTTGCTGAGCAAGAGCCTGATCCTGTTCTCCATGAAGCTGAATGGAAGCTTGCCATCAATTAAGATGAGAACAACATGGGTCCTGACGTAGGTAATGAAACCCAAAACCGGGAGAGCTTTATGTGATTGAATGTTCCTGCCAGCATTCCTCATGACTGTGTGTGTGACACATGCTCCCTTGATAATCTAATGAAGAATATGCGTAGACCCAAACATGTATTTTATTTTACAGAGCAGGCTGCATTTTTGGTAATTTGCCTTTTCTCCTTGTATGCATCTCATTCTTGTGGATGTTCACATGAGCCAGTACTCCTGATAGCTTTCTGCTTTCCTTCTTGGAATGTTGGTTTTCTTTTCTGCATGTTCAATTACATGTGCACATTCATCTATCATTAGTTCCTCTTCACTGGAGGATATTTTGTAGAGCTCTTTATGCAGCATTCGTAATACTCTCATCCGTGATTTGGATTTCTTACTGACAGCAAAAGTTCAATCCTTTTTCCTGCTGTTTTATTCATTTTATCTCTTTATCTAGATAAACTACTTGCAAGTTCTATAGTGGAAGTTTAGCAATTTGGTTGAATTTTTTCCTTCTAATTCAATTGTGCATTGAATTCTGTTCAAATTTATATTTATTTGTACTGGTTTTAAGGCATTTAAAGATCTAAGATCCTCATTTATCAAGATTTCTCTACTGATTGCCTTCTTACATTGTTGTCATAATTCTCACTGGATTATTTTTTGTTGTTGTTGCTCTTGCTCTTCTTTGGAAAAATGATTCTCATTGTTTGATTATGCTTGCCAGCTCATTTCTGTTTCAGGAGGAAAAAAATGATCCTTTGTGCTACCGCTCTCTATTACCTACGTTAGCAGTGAGAATGTGAGTCTAGCTGTGGGTGAGGGGGAGATGTGCAGGAGCAAACCACTGTCGTCCCTCCTTGCACCAGCTGCCCTCAAGACTGTTTTTGCTAGAATATCCACCATGAAAAAGACATCAAAAAGTCACCTAAACTCAGTTTGTGACATATTTTCTTGTGACCGCACCACAGGCATGAGAGGAAGAACTCAGACCTGGTTCGTTTTCTCTCCTGCATCTTTGGAAGAGCATCATGCCTGCCTGGGGCACTTAGGAGGGTCCACAGAGGACCCTCTCTGGGACCTCAGTTCTTACTCCTCATTTCAAACATACACAGAGGTCAGCACAAGACTATTGGAGTAAAAACTTTCTGGTTTGGATATATTTTCACAATGATATACTAAAATACAGTCTCTAACATTTGGCATAAGTGACGGAGAAGAAACTACACCAATAATTTATTTCTTTTACTAATAATTCATCTGGCTATTGATCTAGGTTGAGTTTGGCTCCAGCTCTGCCCTTTTTTTGTAAACAGGTTTTTCTTATCTTCATGAGTCAGGGTTTGACATTCCCAGTCTGTGCAATAAATTACACCTGTGACTTCAGTACCATGCTAATGCCTGGGATTTAGTGACAAAAGGAAGGAATTTGAGCTCGACTTTTCATCTTGGAAAGCTTTGTCTTTTCCATTACTATTCATTTCCACACTGAAGCTTCTTTCTTTCTACCCCCTTTAGTGCCTTTACAGAGAGAAGAGCACAGTGAAACAATTTCATTTCCCATCTTTGGAAATCTATGTTTTAGTCTACATTCTTAAGTTTTTTGGGTTAGGTTTTAATTAAATTCAAAGGTAAAGTGTGGAAGGGTCACAAGATTACTCATGTAAGAAATGTATCCGTAGAAGCAAATAGACTCACTACACTCAGAGAGATTATTAATATGAGGCGAATTTACTCAAGAAATTCTAGGATCAGGCCCATGATACGGAATTTGATTTAATTCACTCATACATAATGATTACCCACAGCTCTGAGCAGATGTAGTAATGATTACAATTACTTGCAGATCATTTTTTACTATGATTAAATCTGTACATTATATTATTCTTGAGGCAGCAGTTTTTAATATTCAGTTTGTTCCCCTCCCTCATCAACACGGATTGTATACAAGCTTAGAGGCAAATCCCCAGTTCAGCAATGAATAGCTTTTTGCCAGGAGCAAGTGTTGGTTTGGGTTGGAGTCCTTTGGTGTGTGCATTTAATGCTCCAAGTTCAGCTTTGGAGCATCAAAATTGTATATATATGTGTGTGTGTGTGTGTGTTTTCAAATGTACTCCAATTGTGAAGCCCCCCCAGCTTCACGAGAGAACTTTCAGAATAATGTTGAGTGTGCAAAGGAACTGTCACCTGTAATGTGTCTCACTGACCAAGACCTGGAGCGGTGAAGTGACCAGCAACCTGACCTAGGAGTCTGATTGCCCCTTAGGAGCTTTCAGCTGACTCAGGCTGGTTTTGCTGGGGCGAGCAGATTTCTGCATTCCACTCTTGGTTCTGCCCGAGTCTCTTTGCGTAAGCCTCGAGAAGTCTACAGACTGCCTTTTAATTTATTCTTCTGTGACATCAGGGTAGGAGTTAATTTGAGAGCAGAAAGAATTGAATTGTGTTAGGGAATGCTGAGGATATCAAAAGGTCTTGTGCTGGTGGGCATATGAGAGAACAGGTTTATTTGATCAGGGCATTTGCCAAATGTTTGTCATTCATGTGTGATATTTGTCTCATCTTTTAGATTAAGAACAACAAATATTGCAAATAGACCCAATGGAGATAAATATAACTGAACATTAAAAAGTCAGTTTATAAGCTTGATTTTTTTTTTTTTTTGTTCTATTTTTGGTTAAAAAAAATTATAATTGGAGGCGGGTTAGAGAAAAACAGAAAGGTATCATTGTCTGTGGACTGAAGATTTTCTAATTAAGAGAGCAAGTTTCATCAGCCATCTCCTCTCTGAATATTTCCATTCCAGTAAAATGAGACTTGCCCAAAAATACTCACCACTCTTGACTGTGGTTCTTTATCCACGTAGGGAGGATCACTGCATCAAAGGCATCTGTCATAGTTCTTGTCATCTGTGTTTGTTTCTGGATTTGTTTTTCTGATGAAAGCCATGACAAAACCTTTGATTATGATGAGGCAATTTTTTAAAGCAATGAATTGTGATTGGGAGGTGAAAAGTTGTTTGCCTATGGAATTTGTAACCAGTTGAGTGGCCAGGAAAGAACCTGTTAAGGAACATTTTGTTTCATTTTTGCTTCATGGCCAATAATCTTGGTTTCTAGTTTGCAGTAAGTTTTAGGCATGCTCTTGATTTCAGGAGATGACCTAAAAAAAAGTTCTGGAAATTTGCTACTCACAAATGCTTCGTGTTGCAGAAACCATAATTTTAAACCACTATATTGCCCTTAGGGCAATGTGATAAAGGAGCAGAAAGAGAAAAAAGAAAAGAATAAGACTGGTTCACAGTAAAATACCAAATTGTGGGTGTAGAAATCAATTCTTTGCATAAAGCAAAGAGCTGGAAGGAATGTCAGTACTCTTAACAATTAAATTTATCTTAATGATTAGCTGCAGTAACACTCAGGAGCAGTGGACTCTGCATTGATCACAAGAAAATGATGCATGTTGCTCGATGCGGATGATTGATGTTCCAGAGGACAAGTTGATGTCTTCAGATTGAGCAAAGCCCCCTGTGTTTTATAACTTGGCCTCTGGTCAGAAAGGGTTACTGTGATCTGCAGTGTCTCGAGCTGTGCTAATAGCAAGGTGGGTAAGGGTTTGATACTCAGGGTTTGGTTTTATAAAAAGTCATTGACCACTTTAAGGGACACTCTTAGCACTCTAGGCATAACTGCAAACCAGGAGGCCATTTGTCATAAAGATTATTACTAGGTGGTTAAGCACCTGAAAGGCTACCACTTGATGCAAGACCTTCCCTATAAAAGCTTGGCTATAGGTCGGTAATTTGCCAATATTCCTGGGTCAGGAGAAAGTGGCTTAAGATCAGAAATAATAATAGAACATTTTAAAGCTGACAGTACAATGCCAGAAGTGGGGGAAGTATTAATAATTTTCATGATAAAAAGACCCTATCAGGTTTAGGGGGAGGAAAAGAGTCACAAAGGAATCTAGCTGAAGATTCGAAGAGATACTTCAAAGGGCTTCATTAATATAAAAGGGAAGATTAGCCCAAGAACAAAAGAATAAGAGAGGAGTTTGCAGGTATAAAGCCGGCAGAAGAATTATAATAATGTCATACATGGGATATTTGAGTGAAAAGCTAAAGAGAAAATAAAACAAAGCTATCTTTAAATTTTTCAAACCAATAATGTCATTAAGGATATCCTCCAAAAGTTAAGATGAGGGTTTTTATGGAATGCTGCTGTAAAACTCAATTTTCACTTTGGAACACAAATGCAGTGCTGGCATGAGGAGGGATAAGAAAAGCAGCCACTTTCGTACACAACCTAGGGCCAAGTTCTTCAGTTCTTTGGGAATTTCACTGCTTTTGTGAGACAGCAGCAACTGAAATTTCTTCTTCTAGGGCTTAGAGTGTAGTCCAAGAGCTTAATAAAACAACGTGAAGGAAAGCTCATTTGCTTGACTTTGTATGCTAGTTCACATTTGAAACTAAGGAGCAAACAGTGCCATGAGATACCCATTGTGGCTCATGAATGGAAAATGAATTATGTTGTTCAAGTATCATGTTCACTTGCATATTTCCACGTTGCAAAACAATGGCTTACAAAATACTGCACGCAGCATGCCTATAATTTTGGGTTGGAGTTGAAGGGCAATTTAGTAATATTTTGCCCAGAGGCTTCAAGCAGCATTGACACAGTTTTGGCCCCTTGTGATGATCCCTTTTTGAAGACACAATAATGACCTGGTTTATGTCCCAGGGAACTTACAATCTAATTGAAGATCCAAGAATGCTGATGATAAACAGGATGGGAAAAACAGATGAAGGGAAAAGGAAAACATCCATTTACCTACTGGTAGCAGCAATACCTGTCCTCTTTACTGCTGTGCTTCCATTCAAGCTCTGTTCGACACCTGTGACATTCCTACTACAGCAACAAGGTGTATTAATTCGGACACTCTGCAATTTGGGTTGACTGAGCACTTCAGTTAGTCTGGGTGGCTATAATTTCTTTTGGATTGAGGGAAAAGCGTGTATCCGGCGTTCTGCTGCTCCTCGTGCTTGCACCTTAGTTTTCAGATGCTTTATTCCGTATCGTCGGAGAAGGGTGTAGGTAAGCTGTAGCCCAATGTGTTAAGGCTCTGCTGCTGTCACATCCTGGGTCACTGCCAGAGTGGCTGGTGGAGAGGGGCTCCTTGAGATGATGCCTGTCCTTGGATGGAGGAAAAGGTGTCTTCTTCTCAAGCTGCTGGGGGTCCAATGCAAAAGCTGGATCGTTTCTCCCAGGAGAAGGCAAAGCCTGTCCTGTCTGCAAAATTCAGGTTGACAAAATATCCTTCTGGACTAAATGAGTAGTTCTGTTGAGAAGACCCTGTTAATTGACTTCTTTTCCCAGCATGACCACATTTTTGGAGAGAGACACTTTTAAACCCACATGCATCTCATTGTCAGCTCTTGTAAATAAGTTTGAAATATTTTTCTCCATCAACATCCTGATTTCTGTGCAGACTCTTTTCATGTCTTGATTATTTTAGCCCACTGTTCACTGTTTGCAGAGGTACTGTATACACACTATTTTTAATTGACTATCCAAATGAATTACTGTTGCTTATTTGGTTACACTAAACCCTGTTCTGTTATCAAACAAATTTGCTGTCAAATGAAAGATCAATGTTATTATACTATGTCCCACTTCATGGATTAAAAAGGGTATTTATTCTAATCAAACTATCAAGAAAAGCACACAGAATGTTCTAAAAACGGGCAGCACTTATAGTCACAGCTGTTAACAAATGTGGTACATCTGATTTGAGATTAAGATACAAAGGAAGAGCAATTAGAATTCAATGAATTAAATAGGATCTGAGGACCAAGGTTACAATAAAAGACAATAGTTTTAAACATGCCTATAAGAGAAGGTAATTTAGTATGTATGACTTGAAAGCATAAAATCTTTCAATGACGCAGGTCTGGATCAACCATATAAAATGATGATGATGATGATGATTGCCATTATAAATGGTTCTGAGGATGGACATGTCTTATGTGCTTTTTTTGCTCTTGTGAGTAAATTCGTAGGTAAGAATTCCTCAAGATTAGAATGCATGGCTATCAATCATTTGTACTAAGCACAGACAGTCCTGCTCACCTGTCGCAGCAGAAAGAGCATTTTTTCCTTTTCTGAGCAAGCTGCAGTAAGATGCTTTCTTTTGTTGTGGAAATGTAGGCTTACTGTGCTACTGCTGAACTTTATTTTTCATTTGAATTGTAAGGAAACAGAAGATACTTGGTTTAAGTTGGTCCCACTGTACACCACCCAGAACTGTACATTCTCTTTAGGCTTTCTTAGCTTTACATACAGTCAGATAAGTTTTGGCTCCTTCTGTCTAATACTGTTTCCTCTAATGGTTGAAGAAATGGAACATTATACTACCTAATGTGTGGGGGTCACATTAATCACAGAAAATTCTTTTAACGTCTCAGAAGTAACTGTCAAACTGGACATACTGAATCTATTTAAACTAAAGCATGCCATTTTTTATCTACCGTGATCTTTAATTCACATAAAAGGGTCAAGAAAATGTGATTAAGTGACAGTTTTAAAATGTACTATAATATTAAACAGCTTGATTAAGTGACAACTATAAAATGTAATACAATATTAAGTATCTGGCTATGTCCCAAAAGAACTTTAAAGTATTTTGAATGGTTTGGGAATTCTCTAGCCCATCATGAGTTACAAAAGAGCATTTTTATTGAACATAAACAGGTGAACTCAGGAGAAAAACCAACAGATAATGTCTTGTCATGGTGCAAATAGTGTCAGTCCTGGCTTCGAATTAAAGTGACTGCCTTTCCAAATAAGATCCGAAGGAAACAAATAGGAATCCTTCTAATGATGCCGCCCTCATGAGCACACAGGAGCAAAGAACCCTCTCACTGAGGATGTACAGAGAATGGTCCAGTGGGTCAAATAAACATTTGTATGTTGTGTGGCTAAATAAAAAAATGCATTACTTGCTTTCCTAGCTTTCCAAGTCTGAAGTGTCTGTACCGTGATGTGCTTGTCGTCCTGGTGAGTAAAACTCTCAGAGATCTCCAGCAAATTCCTCTTTATCCTGTACTTTGTTAGGAGCCTGTGTGAGCCATTGGTCTTGAAAAAGAAAACTTGAAAAAAAAAAACTTCACATCCTTCAAAGGGTGCAGCTTGATCAGAATATGACCTTTGTGACTGTAAAAGGCACAGTCTTTGTAAGGAAAAGAAAGGTGATCAGTGAGGAGAATGTAATTTTTCAGTAGGTTTGTGTAGAGCCACATTAGTGGTTACGATGTTGGAGCAGCCAAGAGAAGATGTGTTGCTCAGCAGTTCACTCTCTGAAATGCGGAGTACTGAAAGCAGAGCTGGTGTGCAAAGCACCAAGAGATTTTGGGACCACCTTTGTGAGGACATGTCATCACCAATGCACGTCTGTGTGAGTATGTAGTTGCACTGTTTTAGAAATCTTTCTCTTCTTTCTCAGGGAGAATAGAGATAAACTGCATTTTTGTACTTTCTTAATCTCTGTGTTTGGTACTAGGTGTTGTATAGCTGTGACCAATGGTTTTAGGAGGTGGATTCCCTGCTGATCAATAGTTGCTAGATTATTAATGGATATATAAAGAAGTTTCTGTAAATAAAGTTTCTCTTTTCGCCATCTTGGGTTCTCCTGCCTGCTCCCTCTGCCAGCTTCTGCGAATCCCAGGAAATCTAAACCAACATGAGTATGAACAGGCTTGCATGAACTGGGGAATTCTGTTGTCTCACTCACCTCTTTGTACCACATATAGCTTTTAGTCGTCTCTTTTCAAACAGAAATTGATGGTTTCACATGTGTTCACTTGTGGGCTTAGCTCTGTTTGATATTTTGAATTCCCTTGGAATTTTAGTTTCACAGCTTTTTGCATGGTGAGGGTGGCAAATTTGCTACATTTAGGCACGGGCATTTTGAAATTCCAGTCTGTAATACATCTATTCATTGACTTTCATCTGTTATTGGTGTTTCCAGGGTTTCCTTTGAAGCATTCAGATAGGTCTGAAGCTCAGCAGTTCTCATGCTAAGATATTTGAAGCAGAGTTTGAGAGGAATGGGATGTATTGATAGGAAATGTCCACAAACAGGGTCATGTAGTTTGCTTATTAAACGCCATCTGATTCCAGGTTAATAGGAACTCCAGCCCCTCTGGTGAGCTTCTTTGCACGTGTCTAACGTGTGGTTCAGGGTACACAACCACTCATTCCTCCATGTGGATTCATATCCAGAACAAATACGAATGAGGAAAAACACTCCCATACTGTGCTGGTTCTGAGCAGTTCTGGAGATCTCAAGTCAGATTCTAAACCAATTTTAGCATACATTTTCCAATTTCTTCATGCTGAGCAGTGCCCTTTGCATTTGCACGGGGCCTGTGTGGAGAATGGGTACAGTTTTCCTTTAAATATTGTGAGGCGCTCTGGAGTTGCAGCAGTATCTGTCACAGATGAAAATACTATAACTCTGTTTCTTCGTAATCCATTCATTGGTTTATGGACCCCAGATCCTCAGGAGAGGGTCACAAATTCACATAATGTTCTTACATGCTGACCTTTGCATTTGGATCTCTGATGTAGCTGACAGATGTGCGAAATCCCATCTAGCCAGATATCTCCCTTCTGACTACGCAATCCTTGGAGATCGAGAACACACATTATTCCAGCTAAAGCCTTGAATCTAGGCTAATAACTTTCCCTCCTGATCTGCTGCTTTCTGATGCCATCCTGTGAATAAGGCTTCTTAAATATTATTCTTAGTAAATTTAGGGCAACATATAAACTTTTCCATTTCAGAAATGCAATAATTAAATGTCTTGTCAGCTCAGTAAGTGATAGAGCATAAATGAGAGTTAATGTGCCAGCCACTCTGCTGCAAAACCTTAAATACAAACTTTTATGTTGCTGATCTGAGAAGCAAAGGATTTGTCACAGCAGATGAGGTGTGAGATCTATCAAGACCTCTATGGCTTGTTTAGAAATGTCCAAAACCAGAGGCTCCAGAAAAGGGTCTAGGAAGTTAAAATTTTGGTCTCTGCCAGTCGGCTTGGGGTTTCAGTTTTAGAGTTTAACTGGTGTCCTTGTAAGAGGACACTCCAAGCTTTGTGCTGGCGTACCAGAAGCTCTGGCAGAGATGTTCCAATCTGTTGATTCTGCAGTAGGCACAGGACCTCTGGAGGTGCTCCTGGGTAGGGTAACTCCTCAAATGCTTGCAGTTCAACATGCCACAATTTATCTGTCAGAGACAAGGGGGTTGGCTTGCGTGGGCAGGAGTCACCCTGAACATCCACCACCTGCGCCGTAATGTTAGCAAGGGCGGATAATTGGAGAGGGATTGTTTCTGACCTTAAAATATTAATTTCCACGATGGAAAAACCAAACAGACCAAGAAGAACACAAAGAGATTTCAGCAACTACACTGCTTCTAAGTAAAAAAAAAAAAAGAAGACAGATTCTCTCCAGTTCTCCTTGAAGCATGAACCTGTACTTCAAGTGAGATGGATGGTTTATAAATGCTTGAACCAAATACACTAACAGGATATATATATTTTAATTTTGTAGGTAATATGCATGGCTATTAGAAAGTGCTGCAGTCACATTGGTGGTGTTCTGTGGGGTCTTTTCCATCGTCAGCTGATTACCTCTGAGGTGCTTTACCCACAGAGGGAGGAATTGGATTTCTGACATGCTGGCTCATTTTCACACAACTCTCTCCACCTCCACTGTCACTTGTGGAGATACAGGTGGTCCTGTAGAAGAGTAGCTGCTTGCTCCAGGACCCACTGGAGTTAGTCTCAGTATTTCAAGATAAATAAAGGTCCATCTAGGTGGCTCATTCTGGATTTTATGGCTGGCTAAGCAATTTCAGCTTGTGAAGAACAGCATCAAGCTAAAGAAAGAAGCCAGCAGAACACAGCTCTATTCAGGACTGGGTTTCCTGAGGCTTCCAAGGGAGGGTGAGGACAGGATCCATGTGTTGGGACCGACTCCCATTAGGTCAGATCCCACAAGGAATTACCGAGCTGCTCTGATTGTGGAGCATTGTGCACATTTCCGTGTGGGAAAGCAACCCAGCCTGTTTCTTTTGCAGCTGATGAGACGTTTGTTGGTAGCATATGCACAGCCTGGATGTTTGCTTTCATGATGAATCCAGGCAGTGAGTAAACACCTACCAAGTAATAGCCACCCCCACCTCCTTCCAATCAAATAGCTGTCACTTGGGTCTTGCATTTTTTTCTAGGCTAACTAGGATGATGTTGAAAAGATGAGCTCCTATCCTTGAGTAATTTTGAAGCAAATTGAAATCCATGCTGGGAACCTGATGTGCTTGCTTTAGCTGACTTGCTAGCAGCATGTAAATTATTTTAATTACAACTTGTGTTTGATGCTCTACAAGACTTGATCCTGCAATGCTGTAACAGTCCAAGGGCTTGAGAATTGCTTGCAGGGTGACACTTCCAGGTTTGTGTGAGCCTCTAAAACCGAACTGAGCTGGTGGCGCCTGACCAAAATCTTTTGAACTGTAGGGAAAAAACGTTCTATCAGCTTGGGTTTAGAGTGAGGGGTTTGTTTTGACTAAGTCCATCTTCTCCTCCAGTACTTTCCTGGTTTCTACTTCATGTATTCTGAGTTCAATGGATCTGATAAAATTTTTCCCAAATGTTCTTCCTCTGTGAATTGACTGTTTCAAATATGGGGGATATTTTTTCTGACTGGCTGCATAAGTCACCTGCTGGTGTTTCTATTCTGTCATTGGTTGTGTAGAAATATTCTTCCAAAGTAAATAATGGCATTTGCTTTAACATTTGTTTTCTGCAAATGCTTGTGCCAGGAAACCAGATTGTATGGTTGAAGTGAATGAATATTTTTATCTGCATTAGTCACCCAAATCTAATTTTAAATCTCTGAGGAAGAGAGATGTGGGAGTTTGCCTGATTTGTGCTAATCTTAGTTGAAGATGTGTGTTAGTGCTCCAAAGTCAGATCCTTTTAGAACCCTGCTTAATAATCAATAAATGAAAACATAGTTTGAAAATATTTTTACATTGGCAGTAACAAATTATGTTTAGTATATTTTTACTGTATTTCATTTCTTTTTACTTCTTTTGGGTGTTATTGGCCAAGGTTGCTGAAAAGACAGTGGTGGCTTTATTAAAATAATAGAGGCTGGGGTTTTCAAAGGGACCCAAGAAAGAAACCCCTCCCATTGAAATTCTGTGGAGTAACCTGTATTGTCAGGATCTTGCATTATAGTCTGTTTTGTGAACGCATTTTTGAGGCTGTGTTGTACTGCAGACATAAATATTTATAGCTGGGGCTCTGATCCTGCCTTTGCTTATGCATGTGTCTAACTTAAACACATGTGAGTATTCCCCTTGGCTCCAGTAGGGCTATTTGCATTCATAAAACTGAGGATACATCTGGTATTTTTTCATGGAATTGTTAATAATTCTACTGTGTGAAACTGCAGGTGCAGTTTTGTGACAGAATAAACTGTACCTCTGCCTGGGAAGATGAGGTTCTGTATCAATTGATGCTTCTATGACCTTCACTTTTATGCTCCCAGGACAGCAAACCTGACCTGCCCCACCTCCTCGGACACACCGACCATCTATTCATTCATTCCTATGAATTTTTTATAACTGCTGTCTTTGTAAGATACAAAGCAAAGAGACAGATGCAAAGTTGGCCATCAGTTTTCTAATGGAGCGAGAGCATAATTAATCAGAAATAACACCTAAGAATAACTGGTGCAGAAGGGTATTTCCCAGGGAGGTAACGTAGCCTCCTCAGGATGTAAGTCAACTTGTATTAATCACATGATAAGATTAGTGACAGTTTGCCTTTGCAACCTTCTAGATTTGTTAGCCAGCAACTTTCTAGCTAATTATTCAGGTCTGCGGGGTTTTTGATTTTTGATAAGGATGAATGGAATATTAGGCCAGAGATCAAAAGTCACTGAGTCAAACAGAAATGCTGGAAAACAATTCTGATGGTGATGAAAGACAAATTATTTGAATGGAGACAGGGACAGAGCATCGCCAGAACAGCAAGTGTTGTGTCCCCTTGACAGCTCTGACAGGATTATTAATGTACTGCAAGCAGGCATCAGGGCTGAGCCGGGGTGTGAAAACTGTGTCATGTTTACTGCCATTAGTGAATGGCACTAAATGGGGTCATAACTCTCACTTCAGACTCTTGCAAAAGATCTTTTTCGGAAGTTGCATGGCTGAGAATGGTCTCAAACCTGGAGCTGTTCTAATCTCTTTTTTGCTGGCTATGTGGTGTTGCCGTAAATAAACCCACGAATATGTTAGTGTGCTGATTTCATATTTTTTGTGCTCGGATATTGTGTCCAATGTCTGTGGCTGTCTTAGTCTTGGAGCAGTCTTGTGTTACTCATGGTTTGTCCCACAGTATTCCTAGCTGAGAGATAAAGAGATAAGGCAATAGGATGGACAATCACATCTTATCACATTTTGCTTTTTGTTATAACACCTTTTTCTCAGAAGATTTTTGTTATGGTTTTCACTGTTATTCACAGCTGTTAGCAAGTGCTTACAGGTAAATGTGTGTTTTGAGCTGTTTTTTGAAAACAAAGAAACAGAGAGCCTTAAGCACATGCTTGAGTGCTTTCCTGAATGCAGGCCTAAGACAGGTTTGATTAGAAAAAGATGATGCTTTGCCCACATATATAGTGGTGCTTTTGTTTCCTCCTGAACAGTAAGCTGGACATTTGGACTTGGTTCACTTGGTGCTAATGATACATGACCCTGCTGGCTGTGGTCTCAGCTGGCTTCCATTTTGGGTTTGCAATTTCCTCAGCGAATTTCATAATGGCTTTCTGAGTTGGTGACGAAATCTTACTTCTCTCTGTACCTATCAGAATGTGAGTGCTGGCCATGGAGAGATTGGCACATAAGGAGAGCTTGTGCCTTTTCCTGCAGGATGCGGGGGCACAAAGGACAACCTGGACATAGCTATGCTCTTGCACTTTTCTGATCTACTCCTCCTTAGGAGAACCCTCTCTTTTCCACTTTACTTTCTTGAAAAATCCCACATCTCCTTTGCTGTGTGCTCTTAGTTGTCCAGGAATCTTCTCCCTCTAGTTCCTTATCATGGAAAGTTGTAGAAGTGCTTTTGAATTTGGATTAACTTCCACGTCACAATGTGCAGGACACATTGGACAGTGTTCGCATGAGCCATGTCTTTGCCAATACAGGTAGGAACATTTTCTTGAGTGCTAGAGAATGCTAATTCTCAGGAAAAAAAATCTCTCCCCTATATTGAATCGGCTGTGCAGAAGAGAAGCTTTTTAACTGAAGTGTGTATTTTTCCCTGTTTAATGTGATCCAGGGATCTTGCTGGTTCTTCAGTTTATTGGGGGGTGGTGGGAGATTATTAGAGCCAGACCTGAATTTCTACTTTAGAACCTAAATTGTCAGGCCTTCTTAAAAACCCCTAAGATACTGACGTTGCACAAATTCTGCTTTTCTTTGGACAACTCTCTGTTCCTACCTTAAATAGGGAGTGTGTCTGCTTTTTGAATTACTACTGTAACCACCAAAGGAAGTTTTGTGTTCACATGCGAGCAGACCAGAACAAACAGGAGCCATGAGCCTTGTTGAGGCTACACTGATTTGCTCCAGTTGAAGGCTGGACAGACCTTCTGTCTCATTTTGAGAATCTCTTAGCTTTTCTTCTTTGACTCAGACCATGGATCTACCATCTGATTCTCTATATCTGAGCAAATTCTGATTCATGTTCGCTCTCTTCCCATTCCTCCTTTGCATCTGGTGCTTGCTGGAATAAACAGTTGATGAACTGTGGTACAATGAGTGTACAGATGTTCTCTCAGCATGCCAGCTGCACTGATGGTTCTCCTCTCCATAACTGTATATCTTGCACCTTTACTATACTTGAGATTACTCGTAGCTGTTGAGCCTGGTTTTATGTGGGAGAGCTCCTGTTGCGTAGCAGAGGTTCATGTCAGCTCCCTGGGATTTTTCTCCTTAGGTTAGCGGTGCTTCACAGATTTCTCTCTAAACACAGAATTCCTACAAGAGCATGAAACGTTTTGCAGAGCAGTGGGCATTAGGAAAATGGAAGAATTGAGGCTTTGAGTTAGTTCTTTATTTGCCCTCCACTTGTGTATGAAAACAGATGCCATCTGTGACATATACTTACAAAAATATTCACCATGTTAATACCCTAGTACTCGTTTTCACACCAAGATCTTCCAGGCTTCTTATACACAAAACCGCTAAGAACTAATTTACTCCTTAGAATTATTTGACAAGCTCATCACTTTTGCAATGATTTTCTTTAATTTTTTTTCAATGTAATTCCTCTCTGGATTTTTATACCACAAGAGGTAGCCAAAGATCAGGCATTAATTTCCACCCAAGAATGTTTGTTTATATCTTCCAGATAAATTAAAATATGATTCAGTGCATCATCAGGCTGTAAATTACAATACTAGGCAACGCTAATGGTTTTATAGGAGCCAGGACCAAAATTTATATGAAGACTGTTGATCTGTTTGGGAGTGTTATGTTAGGCTCATCAATTTTCCTTGGGCTGACCCAATAATTACCTTCATCAGGGCAAGGCTTGTACACCTTAAATTCCTGCTTGCTTTGTTAGTTTATACTCTAGCCTGGTTTTGCCAGCACTTCAAATACTGCTGTGTTTTGGGGGGGTGGGGGGGAATAACACAGTTTTGCTTAGATGAGACTTTTTAAGTCTCAGGGGTTCTTTTGAGGGGTGGGGGGCATGTGTGGGGGAATCCTAAAAAAAACACTCACATAAGGAATTTCATTTTAATGTGTTTCCATGCGATTACAATAGGATAGTCTAGTTCTCCTGAGCTATGTTAAATTTCACTGTTGTGCTGTTAAAGCACTGGAGGTGTTGTAGCCCAGACTGCTGGAGGTAGGTCGGGCTCCGCATGGCACACGGGTGTCACTGAATCTCAGGCCACTCTGTCCTAACCTTCCTGTTTCTGAACTTCTGATGTCCCGGTCCCTTTTGCCTGCCCTGTGCTGGAGTCACAGTTCCCACCTTTCCTTTGCATGGACACAGCTCCTTTGGGCACAGGCAAGGCACATATGGCAGGAGAGGCTAAGGAACTGCTTCATCCCTAGTTGCTGATGAGGGGCAGATCTTCATAGGACAGCTGATAGGTTTTACCCAGGTGGCTGAAAAAGGTTTCTCCATCTAAATAAGCAAACATTTGTCCTTTGTGGATGTTCACAATCATGCTTTTTAACAATTAATTGATTATTTTAATTAAAAAAATTCAGGACCATGTACGGTGGGGTTCTTTTAATATTTCCAGGGTTGGAGGTGGTGCAAATTTCTGCACAACCTGCTACTGTTTAAGCACTGTTATGGTAATAATGTTTTTACTACGTTTAAATGGAACTTTCTGTAATTCAAATTCTGCCTGTTGCCTCTTGAGCACCTCTGAGAAGAGACTGGCTCCATCTTCTTTACTGCCCCCCAAAATCCCCATCAGATATTTATGTATGTAGGTAAGATCCTGAACCCTCTCCAGCCTGTGCAACCCAAGCTGCCTCAGCCTCTTTCCATGAGGGATGCTTCAGTGCCTCAATCATTTTAGTTGCTCTTCACTGGATTTCCTCCTGTATGTCCCTGCTTGTCCTGTACTGGGGCAGCCAAATCCATTTCCTGAAATGTCTAAGTCAGTGTATGTAAATTAAAAACCACAAGTTGGAAAGACAGCCAGTCCTCTCCTTTCCAAATAAGGTGCCCTGTGTTTTCCTGAGGGTGTTCCCAGTGAAGAGATCATGAACACTGCTGCCTTCACTTGTCTGCAGTGAAGCACAGGAGTGTCCCTCCCTGCCTCTGCAGCAATGTTGGCTGCAGATTGAATGGCCTTTTTGAGTGTAATCGGAGTATGTTAGATATAAAAATGCTGGGCAGAGTGCAATGAAAGTGGAAAATTCTTGCTAACATAAAACCTGCTATATTGAAGCACAGATAGAGGTTAATGCAGGAAACACTGACTTGTCCTGTGTAGAGAATAAGACTAGAAAATTTTGGGGGCATCCACTTGAGTTAAGAGATATAAAATCATGGAGTCAATTTACATTCTGAGCATCCCTACATCCTGCTAAAAGCAATAGTTTTTTGCCTAAAAATAGCTGTAGAAGTTTTGCCAAATTAAGTCAGTTATCTCGGTGAAATTCACTGATGTGAGTTTCCAGTATTCTGCTTAGGGATGTCCTTAAATGCGTGAGGTTTCTGTGATGGTAAGGCCACCAACAATGGTGTTCTGTAAATGCTAAGCAGGCTCTTGCTAGCTGTGATTTTATTTATTTATTTATTTATTTATCTATTTATTTATTTAATTTTCTGATGAGCCATCAATACCTAATGGCACATAAAACTGTATTTGCCAATATTCAGCATGAGACCTGGCTGGCAGGTTAAAATGTTTTACCTTTATGGGAAGAGCAGACTTTATGGAAATCACTTGTCTTTAAGGGCCAGCTGAAACTGTTTGAATTCCATAACTTGCTTTGCATGGAGCAGGTGATATGCTAGTTAGATACATAAACCAGCGTGGCCTCCTCATGCCAGTAAGCTCTGCTGTGTAAATACTGTGAGTTTCCCCAAATATTGGTCAAAAGCATAGGGGAACAATCTGATGCAAAAATCTAGAAAGAGAAGAGAAAAAGACTAATTATTTCGAAGAGAGAAGGATGACTAATTGGCCAGGAAGCCAAAGCTGTTGGGAGAGCACAGTATTCACATGGGGACTGGTAGCATCATGGGCAGCAGCAAACTTTTCCTTATTGCTGCCCCCTCTGGTCTTTCATTGTTTGAAGTGGAAAGCTGCTGAGAGTCGATGAAGGCTCTGCAAAGTACATGTGGTGTCAAGTCTCCATGAACTCAGTGTGTCCTGTTATGTTAATCCTTGAGCTAAAGAGGCACATTGGAGCAGGAGAATCCCTTGGGTGTGAGATCCCTTTTAATTCAGGTCAAGACAAAGAGAAGAGCATCCCCTCGGTTTTTTTGAAGCCCTGCAAAGGGGAAACCTGGTGACTGGATATTTCTACTCAGCAAAGATGCACAGGGGCTGCCTGGATGTTTATGGGTTGACACATACCCAATTAGATGAAGTAGAAAAAATCAAGCAGAGCCTCAGCCCCCACTGTCCCAGAAGGGAAGTGTTTTTATAATGGTTTCTTTCACTCATTTACTGATACAAGCTCCTATCAGCTAATTCAGTTTGTATAGCTCTCCCCTTTCTCAGATGTTTCAGAGCATAGAATTGGTGGTCTCTTTGTCAGTTATTAAGGACAGGACTTAAAAGGAAAAATAATGTTTTTCATTTGGAAATTGTCTTTAATTCCATTTCCTGCAAAGTGTGGTGGAGGGGGGAGAGAGCCTTGAGCCTGCACTGTTGACTGGTTAGTGACCTTCAACAATTTACATAAGCTATTGCCTCACCTATGGAATGAGGATAATGATACTTTTAAGTCTACTTAAAAAAAATTGCACCAGGGCTAGATATCATTGAACTAATACTTTAGTACAAAGAACAAATCTTTAGTATAGCAGAAAATTTTCTGGAGACTTAGAAGTCAGCGGAGGAAAGTGAATCTTCAGAAATGTGTTACTTATAAAAATCTTTAAATTGAGACAACAGGGAAAAATTAGAATGCTCCTAACTTTCTTTTCCCCCCTCTTTTCTTCCCCCCACCCCCCAGTGTTTACTTTTCAACATGGTGTTGAATCGGGTTTTATTTTTCTCTGTAATTGGTTCAACCTCCAAGTTCTCAGGACTGCAGAAGTCTCTATTTATTCCAGAACAACTTTTTGCTCTGGAATTTTTGTTTTGAAGTCATAGAAATCTGTTGGTTCTTGTTACATGCTGGGAAAGCTTATTTGGCAAAAATCTATAACTTCAGCCAAACTTGAGATGACAACACTGGCGGTAAAGTTGTGACAAAAACTCCACAGAAACCAGACAATTCTGAGCTGATGTAGATATTCTCTTCTTATTCAGAGTGGCACATAAGAGACTTCATAGCAAAGGAATGTTGCTCAGATTCCAATCTGAGGCATCTGCTGATCACTCAACAGGTGGTGTTTGTACCAAATTTGAGAAGGGCCAGCTATCATTAGCCTGTTGTTAGCCTGGCAGTAGTTGTGTTTTCTTAAAATTCAAGCTTCTGAAGTCAAGATGTTATGTGAAAATCTTATCTTTCCTTAAATCATGAGGTCTTAAGGCTTTGGAGAGGACTTGAAAGTAAGAACCCAAAGACTCAAAAAAACCCCACAAGAAAGTAGAAAAAACATTGCTTTTTTTCCCCTTTTAAACAATGTCTTTAACAAGATACTCTTTGAACTATTGAGAAATCCAAATGATTATTTTTAATACTCAAGGCAATCTGTTTGGGAATCTGTGTGTATGTATGTGCCATCTCTTTGAAATCAATTATTTATTCCCTTCCTAACTTTGTGTTTGGTGTAAAGCCATCCTACCCTGCCAAGGGTGATGGGTATGTGTTTTCTCACTGAGATGTCCATCTCCACAAGTCAGCAGCAGGAATGATCTTTCTCAGTGTCTCCATTCCAATTCAGTCTCATGGGGAGATTCTGGACAAATTGTAACTTGCTCCTGTGAGTGCTGACTAGCTCTTGGCTCTGGTGAGAGCTGCTCTTGTGCTTCTTTTCTACTTCAAAGCAGCCCTTGAGGTGGCACAGTGCAAGATCACTATCACTACTGTGGAATATCATCCCAGAGTGACAATATCAGGTGCTGTGGGAAACCATACGAAAGCCAGTGAACTATTCCTTCTAATACTTGGACTTCTTTGAGCATGTCTGGGCTGCCAGCAGCAGATAGTCAGCTCCCCTGGAGACAGCATGGTTGAGTTACTCTCTCAGACAATACTCTTGGCGAAAGCTTGAGGAGCAGTATAGTTGGCTGTTAGGGGGATTCTTATTGTCTTAGGGAGATGATATGAGCTGCCTTGCCCAGGGATGTCAGGATAAAATCCTACACGCTGTCAGAATGCCTTTGGGGCAGTCCCCCTTCAGCTCTATTCCTTTCTCCTGTTGCCTGTAGCATCCCTCCCTGCCAAACTGCTGTGTCCAGTACACGAAGTTAAATGAGATGTCCTCACAGCAGCTTTTCCAGAGCCAAAGCATGCCCAAAATTACGTCTATAGCTGTTGATGCTTCATCACCTGCCTGAAAGGGACTGGAGATATTTCTTCAGTGTCTGGGAACATGAAAATATGCATGCCTGAGAAATACAGTAGGAGAACACATCCTGAAATCCCCAAGACCATTTGGGAAGCAACGCTGTTAGAATTGATCTGTAGAACAGTCACATTGAGTTGCATTTCGTAAACTGCGTCTGTAGAGTTTATTCAACATGCAGCTTGTGATGACATGGCTGGTTTTGGTAGGGCTTGGGCAGCCCTTCCAGCAGCAGCTGTCTCCATCCTCTTCCCACCTCAGTCTTGCGGTTGAGAGCAAACACTTCATTGCCAAATGTATTTTGCCTGCATCTTTGAAATACCTCTAGCTTTCCATAGTCTGAAATTGGCCTAACGTTCTGGCAGCAGGAAATAATGTGCCTAGTGAGCACTTCCTGATGGACACTGTATTTACAAAGCTAATCTCATTTCCTTCCACACCTTGTGTGGGTGATAAGATGCCCTTGTGTTTTTCAGTGTGCAGAAGAGCAGAAAGCCTATTCAGGAGTTTACCTTGCCCTTTCCTTTCTTCAGGCACCGATGCTGGTTACTTGTTACAGAGCAGCTCAAAAATAAACTCTTGCTACTCCATACCTGACTAATGGCAGAGTTTTTGTGCTCCCCACTAAGTGTATAAACACAGTGTTCCATGTCTGACTGAAATACGGGTGTTCATTGTCAGAAGGACACATTTTCAGTCGTAAGTTTTGAATCATCCCAGCTAACGGGGCTTTTCAGCAGGAAGGCTGTGCCTGTGGCAGGGATTGATGAGTCTGGAGTGGGTCCTCAGACTTGCAGACAGCTGTGAAGATATTGGGTAATATCAGTGGATGCTGTCCCCAAAGAAAGGAAAATTTAAGGGTAAGCACATTTATTCACCCCTGTTATTGGTTGGGATTATTTTTTTATTTGGTGGGGGTTTTGTTGTTGTTTTTGGTTGTGGGGTTTTTTTTGTTTTAGTTTAAGTTGGGTTTTTTTCAGAACTAAGCATTTCATTCCCTTACCTGCACTTCTAAAGTGGCATTTAGGTTGTGTTCAGACCTGGAGAAGCTGTCCCTGTATAGCTCACTTTCAGGATAGGTTTTCAATAGGTTTCACAAGAAGAACAAGATTTCCAATGCACTGGTGGGTGAGTTTTTGACGGGACTCAGCCAGCCAGGATGCTTAGCCTGGTGACTATCTGGGTGCTGTTTTATCTCCAAAAAGCGTGCCCCAGATTTTAGTAATATCCATAGAAAAGTTTGGAAAGAAGTTGATGGGTTGACTTCTGTTCCCCGCGCTGACTACATCCACGGGATGCAAAGCACTGAGTGAAGCACCTTCTGTGAGCCAGGGATTATGGAATATACAGATAGAGCTCTTCATTCTTAGTAGTTTTGAGTGAGATCATGTTTGACCTGCTGGAAAAAGAAATTCCTTTTTGGCTGTGCCAATTCTCCAGTATACATGAGGAGACTTCTTTTGCATGTTTTGCTTATGGGTGTCAAGCAGTGATGTGTCACTCCTTCATAAATGAATGTATATTACATCTTGCTGGTCATGGACAAGTGCCAGAAAATTGTGTCATTGGGCAAAAAGGGACAAGAGGATATTTCAGTGTGTCAGGATTCCTACTTTAGAAGATTTGTTGGGTTGTTTGCCGTGTTCAGCAAAGACCAAGCTTTCTCCTGAAGACCAATATTCCTGGAACCACCTGTGTCAGCACACAGCTGATGCATTGGGACAGATTCCCTCTGACCTGCCTATAAGGCAGCAAACCAAAATCCTCACAGTAGCACAGAAGTGAACATCCTTTCCCAGAGCAGTGCTTCATGCAGAACACACATGTGAACCCATGCATATGAGTTTTTTCATCCCTTTGTGGGGGGGAGTGGGCACGGGTGTGCATTAAATTTTTCTGTTGCATTTTGGATGTGCTGACTGGGTGAGTTCCTGGAGATGAGATGAATCACTAGGAGTGGTTGCAGCAAGTCAGCATTACACCCCCTCCTGCTGGGTTTTTATTTGACTAGTTTGCTGATCACAAGGCACCACCTTTTGCCTCTCTAAGAAAGCTGTGCAATACTGTCTTATTTTATCGTGCATTAAATGTATAGATTGTTTTATGAATCACTACTCGCTTCTCATTCATTTTCTCAACGAAGTATAAGCTGCAATACAACCTGTGAAATACTTTGCTGTTAACAAAATATAGCATATTTGTGAATGTGGTCTGGACTCCTTTTGTAACATACTGAGCCTCAATCTCATTTCCTTTGAAGCCCCTGGATTTTCATAGTCTGTAAGGATTAAAAAAAAATTTAAACCCCATGATGTAGGGAAATGGCTTGTGGTTTCTTTACAAATTAGTAAGCTCCAAGAAACATTGTATACTTCTTTTTGAAAGCATGTAGTAAAAAACAGAGGAATGCTCTGCTACGGTGATGACCACAGTGGAAGAAAGACTCTTTTTGTCTGTTTTGCTGCTGTAAAACTCTTGGGGCTAGTGCGTTCTTAGGCTGATACAGCGGCGTTGTTTCGGGTTCCCACTCACCGCCTAGAGCAGTGCCACATGGCTGGGTACAGAGTAAGCACTGCCTGTGGAGTTGGAACATGAATATGAAGCATGCTAATGCTAGTATCAATTAGACAGTGACCCAGAAATTCTTGGAAGAATGATTTTTCAGCTGTATCCTGTCTCCAGGGCTTACAACCCTAACGCCATCTCCTCGCTGACTCCTATGTAGAAAGCTGGAACAACTGCAGAGTGAGCCAGGGGAAGATGAGGGGAGACAGAGCTGAAATGCAGCTCCTGAGAGAAACAAATCATTCAGGCAAAGGCATAATGAAAGCTCTAGGATGAATAACGAAATAGCCATTTCAATTATGTGTGCCTAGGTTTGTGTTGGGTCCAAGTGTCGTCTGGGCAGATGTACTCGCAGTTTGCTTTCCATGATAAGTGCTGGATTTTTGAAAATATTTTAATGACATCTGAACATTTTACTAGGCCTCAAATTCTTGATAACTTTCCAGGTCATGCAGCCACCTTTGCATCATCTGGCCTCCCAACCTCTTCCATTCTTTCTGAGTCTTATGAAGAACATTAAGCTTGCAGATGCAATTATTGTATAATAAAGTATTGATTTCCTAAGGAACCCTTTAACATCTGCTTTCACAATTAGCATTTACAAGGCATCAAAAATTAACCATGTACAGCCTTACAAATTAATTACAAGGTCCTTCTATTTCTGAAAAAAATAACAGTGCCCAAGTGCTGAGAAGAGCTGAGCATCTTGTCTAGCTTCACAGAGTGCCAACATATGATAGGTCTAGATAGGACTAGTGAAAAAGCAATGTTAAAATGAAGTTTTTGTCTTTTCATATGGCGTTTGATAATTGCTTTTATTTATCCATTTCTCTCAGATACTTGGCATTTTTTTCCTACATGTCTCATAAATTTTTTTCCTCAGTAATTTCTATTTTCTGCAGCAGTGGCTCCTCTTGAGAGTAGCTCAGGTCAGCTTCAAGCATGAGAGCAAATAAGGCATTTTTTGCTCAATTAGATGCCTTCTCTTTTAGGGGTATAAATCTCAGAGGGATGCTGTGGCTCAGTTTTAGTCCCTCACAGGCGTAAACTCCCTGGCAGGTGTTGTCCGATCACAAGCCTTCCCTCTCTGAGTCTGTCCTTGCAGATGAACTCTACAAGAAAGAGTTTGGTGCCCCAATTTGGTGCTGAAGACCTATGGAGGGGCTTTTCTTCTCCAAGCAGAATGGTGCTTCTCAGCTGCTCTTTTAATGTGTATGGTCTTCAACTCTCCTTAGCTTGGGCTCTGAGTTCCTCAGCAACCTGCAGATCTGTTTCTCTCTGTGCCCACAAGTGCCCCACTCCGAGCAGGTTGTTCCCTGCTTCCCCCATAAGTTGGTGAGACACAGGAAAAATGTGTTTTATATGGTCCTTTTTCAGGCTGTCTTTGGACCCCTCACAAAACTCAATTGTGGTCTTTTTGGTCTAAAACTGAACCAGAGACAGACAGCAGTGCCTTCTTCCCTTCCCTCTGTTTCAAAGACCTGCTCAGCAGATTTCTCTTGTGTTGAACAGGACTGAGCTCCAAGGCCCAGAGTAACACAAGAAAAGACCCCATGAAGGGATGTTAGAGTGGTGAGGGGATTGACAAAATTTGAAGGAGGCTTGTTTGTGCTTGTTGGGCTAATAAAATCATGAGAGTGGGGAAAGAGGATATTTTTCATTTATTGGTAATTGGCTGAGTTTGACTCGTAGCAAAGGGAGGATGGTGAAGACTCTCAGGAGAGAGAAGTCAAGGCAATTAAATCACTATGTCTGAGCGGAGGGGGCTGGAAGGAATCCCTCCAAAAAACAATGTAGGGAAGAGAAACTCTGATAACCCAGAAAATACAAAATTTAAACTGCAAATATTGACTTCCAGGGAGTATCAGGCTGATAGTTGCCATAAAGCCTAAGCTCTGTTGACATTTTGTTCAATAGCCATCTCGTACCACCATCCCAGGGTATACAGATTTTGATTACGCTCAAATACTTTTTAGCACAGATTTATGCAAATTTTTGTCTTCCAGAATCGATTTTCAAAAAGAGATTTGAACAGGAGAAGTTGGGGAATATGCATCATTTGGAGAGCATTTTTCTATTTTTAGGAGCACAATTATGGTATCATTTCAGTTGAACAAAATCTTTGTATCATCCTTTATATCTGCTGATCAAGCCACTGCCTTTCACACAGATTTTTAGACTCTGTCTTCAGCTGCAACAGCTGTAAAAGTGGAAACATCAATGTCTGATGTCCTGCTTGTCTGGTCAGAAGTTTGTTTTCACGACCAGCCTACACTGTGCTATTCAAGTGTCAGCTCAGGTTTCAGACAAGTTTTCTGCGGCAGGTTGGTGTTATCTGCCGATATTCCAAAAAGGGAATACTGCTACCTCAGCCTTTTTCTGTTGGTTTGGCTGTGTGTGTTTCTTGTTGGATAGACACTGAGTAAAAGCCTCTGCATCGGGCTTTGATAAGTGACAGTGACAGAAAATATGCAAGAGTGCCAATCTACAGGTTCTCTTCCTGACACTTACACATAGCCTGTTTTTCCTGACAATTTTCCCAACAGGATTTGGGTCTCTGTTGGGTTCACAATCCATTTGGATCCTCAGAGTAGGTATTTTTCTGCCTGTTGTTATCCAGTGGCTCTTCCCTGCTGTGGTGAAGTCATGAAGCATATCTATGAAGGTATTGGAGTCTGCTGAAGTCAGATGCACTTGGAAGAGCCCCAGCATGCCAAGCATTCCCAAATGGAGATGTGTAGTGAGACCTGCACTTCTGTTGGCTCAGGGACCTCTGCTTGGAAGTGCTCAGTTTCTCTGAGCATGGATAAATGGTTCCCATTTATCATGGTTTGACACTGGCCAAACGCCAGGCACCCACCAAAGCTGCTCACACTCTCTCCCCTGCCACAGCTGGGCAGAAGAGGGAAAAATTAAATGAAGGGGTCATGAGTTGAGATAAGGACTGGGAGAAAACACTCCAAGGGCAAAACAGGCTCAACTTAGAAATATAAAGAAAATTTATTACCAACAGAGTCAGAGGAGGATAATGAGAAGGAAAAAGAAGCCCTTAAAGGCACCTTTTTACCCCAATCCCCCTCTCCTTCCCACTGACAGCACAGGGAGACAGGGCATGGGGTTTTGGTCAGTTTGTCACCGAGATCTTCTTCCACTGCTCATGGAGAAGAGTTGTTCCCCTGCTGTGCCGTGAGGTTCCTCTCATGGGAGACAGTTCTCCGTGAACTTCTCCAGTGTGGTTCCAACCTCACAAGCAGCAGTCCTCCCAAAACTGCTGCAATGTGAGCTCCTCCCAGGGGCAGAGAATCCTCCCAAAACTGGTGTGGCTTGGGCCACTCTTCCACAGGGTGCAGTCCTCCAAGGACAGGCTGCTCCAGCCTGAAAGGAAGGGCTCTCTCTCCACTGGGACTCCCTCTGGATCACAGCCTCCTCCGGGCATCCACCCGCTCCGCATGGGCACCTCCCATGGGCTGTGGGCGGATCTCTGCATCCCCTGGACCCCATGGGCTGCAAGGGGCACAGCTGCTCCACCATGGTTCTCACCATGGCCAGCAGAGGATTCTCAGCTCCAGCACCTGGAGCACCTCCTCCCCCTCCTTCTCCACTGACCTTGGTGTCTCCATGTTTTTTTCCCTCACATATCCCTTGCCTCACATATCCCTTGCCTCCTCCTCTTCTCTTGCTAGAAAAAACTGTGCCCCGCTTCGTTTTGATTTTCTTCTTAAATATGTTTTCACAGAGGCATTACCACCATCTCTAATTGGCCCAGCCTTGGCCAGCAGCATGTCCATCATCTTCAGAGCCATCAGGGATTGGCTCTGCTGGACATGGTGGAAGCTTCCAGCAGCTTCTCACAGAAGCCACTTCTGTGGCCCTCCCGCTACCAAAAACCAGGCTGTGCAAAACCAATGCACCATTTTAGATGAATGTTGAAAAGAGAATGTCCCAAAGGATATGATGTGCTGACCCTTTTACAAAGGCTGATCACACAGGCACGCTGTGGACAAGTTTCAAATCCATCCCCCATTCTTGTTTTACTGCTGCACAAGTTTCTGTCTCTAAATTTCTGTCTCCACTTCACCGTGCTTGGCTTGTGGCAGGGGAATAGGCAGGCACCTCCTCTGGATGAGAGCTGGCCATTCCTGGGTGAAAGGCAGGAACACTGACCTGTGCATGGTGAGTGACAACGCCCTCATTTGTGCTGCTGCTTCAAGCTGTTAGCAGGTATGGCTGTCAGGATTAACCCTGCATTCCTGAAAATTCCTTTTAATAAATCACTTGGAAGGTGACTGTGGGCAGGGTGCTCCTCCCTCCGGGCACAGGCAAAGCTCTCAGGGTGGTACAGTCAAGTTACTGCATTAAGAGCTGACTTTAGGATGGACACAAGCACACACATATATTTGTCTTATTTGGGGCGTGGAAAGAGGGATTACTTAGATTATCTGTTCAGGATTTTTTTCTTTTGAAAGGCCTTTGTCTGGAAGTACCAGAAAGGATGAGACAAACTGGTTGCCTTCACGGCCCAATGAGCAAAAAGAAAGCAGTGCTCCTGTTACCTGGAGACATTCAAGAAGGCAAGTGCAATTAGTCAGTAGATAATTAAGCTGTACATAATCAGAGTGCTGGAGACAAACCACCTTATTCCACAGATGTAGCAGAGCAGGAGAAACCCTTTTTTAGAAACTGCATTACCGGGAAGGGGGAGAAAGCAGAAACTGCTTGATCAACATTATTTGTACCATGTCCTCAGCAAACAGAAGCTCCATTGGGGCCTTTTCTTGCAGCCTTCCTCCTGGGAATGCTGCCAAGGGAGGGAATGTTTCAAAGCCTGTTGTCTTCACGCTGGTCTTGCTGAGGCAAAAGTTTCACTGATGGGAACAACTTGGAGGGGCTTGCTATTTTAGTCTAGTAAGACTAGGAGTGAGGGTGTTTAGGAAACAAGCGATGCCCAGGAGGACTGTCGATTGCTCTTGGATAGAGCAATCCTGTTCCAGGCTGTCCCAGTGCTTGGTGCAGGTCTCAGAGAGCTGTTCCTCAGGACCCCTCTGTTGCCCATGGCCAATCTTTGCCAAGCCTGCAGGGTGAGGTGCCCAAATGCAGTGGAGCTCAGCACTCAGCACTCACTCCCTCTGCCCAAGGAGCCCAGAGCTGTTTGTGTCAGGAAACCCGATGGGTCCGTCAGGCTGCTGGCTCTGTGGCAAGGCACACTTCACTTAACCTTCAGGAACATTTATAATTAATGCTTAATTGATTTCCATAATGCAAGATCAACACATTGGCCTCTTCCTGTACATCTCTTCTCACATGAACAGTCCTTACTAACCTTATTTTGTCTTTTCTGTGAGGTTTAACCTCAGGCAAGATTCTTGATGAACTTGCTGCCCATAAAAATATCCAAATGTTCCTAGCACAGATCAAATGCTGGCCTCAGGCCCCTTAGTGTTTCTTTTCCAGGAAGGGTGGCTTCTTTTTATCATAATGTTAGGAGTCTGTGTCTTTTCCAAGACTCAATTTTCTTTCTTGTCTCTGCCCTTCTGGGGAAAGGTCATATTCACTTCACTCTAGTTGCCAAATTTTGAAAACTCCATCTTAGAAAGGTGATCCTGTGGAGGATCACCTCTGACATTCTGTTCATGTCAATATTGAGGTTTTTTTCTCTTCTGTACATCTACAAGAGATTTACCCACTCTGGAACTGAGATTGGAATCTTGTCCCATTAAGGGACAATGCCTGTGCTAGATTATTTTCAGCAAAATTAGCCCAAATCAAGCTCTCCAAACCCCATACGAGAGGGGTTTTTCTGAACCCAACTAGAGTTTCCTCAAAAAATAGATGATCAAAGGAGTCCAATGGGTGCAGTGTCAGCCACCGTCCTTGACCGTCAGTGTGGGGAAGAGGGGAGGACTCCCCATCTGAAACGATGCTGTGGCTTTGCTTCGTATCTGTGAGAACAAATGCAGCAGGTGAAGGAACCTGGAGAAAGACATTCATATAAGTGATAGAAAGCAAACAGTCTTGCAGGGAAAAAGTCATAGCTATTCATGGTATCAGGGCAGTGGTCTCTATGGGTCTGTCTTTGCTATTTGGCACTTTGGAGGTGGCTTTATTCAGGGCACACCTTACAATGTGTGTCTTCAGAGCCTAGGTGCAAGATTGTACCATCAACATAGAAACAAAGTGTTGTCATTATCTCCAGCCTTTTAAAGCATGAGGTCTGAGGGCAGAAAACAAAGCCAGCAATGACCTCCACTGCTGTTTCACGTCCTCCTGGTCCAACCGTTTATTTTAGTTAAGCAAAAATCTGGTTGTTGTTGGGGTTTCTGTAGTTGTACCTAAACAACAGTACTTTTTACACACCTCTAACAGTTCAGCACCAAAGTTATGTGGTGTCTCCATGACTGTTTTCTTTTACTTCTGAGTTGAAGGAATTAGTAAAAAGGTCAGTTTAAGTTGACCATGTATTTTACATTTCGTGAGTTGCACTTTTATTTTCTCTTTTTCTTTTTACAAACCAGAATCAGGTGATACCCTTGGCCTTCTACCTAACACCTTTGCAGACAGGACAGACTTTGAGTGCCTGAGGAAAGAGCTGGCCTCCTAGAAATCATGAACAGAAGAGGAATCTACCATACTAAAAACCCACCAGTTTCTAGAGCAGGTAAAGGAGGAAGACTTTCAAACACACATGTGTGATGGAGAGAGGAGAAGCAAAACTCCTGACTTTGCTCTCAGTAGAGGAAGCATTTTCCAAGTCACAGTTAGAGTTCTTCTATACTATCTGCTGCTGTCAAGTACTTGGATAGTAATGACAAATAATGATGGATGCTGCTTCCTTGAGGTGGGAGAAGAAAAGTGTTGCAGGTGCTTTGGTAATTTCAAACATCAGTTAAATCTTAGTTTCAGTACAAGAGTGTAATTCGCTGAAGTCACAGACAGTTTTGTGTATATCAAGTGTGATTTGATAACTAAAAAGAACAGTTTTCCTATTGGTGCTTAAAGAGAACCATGAATTCTGCATTAAATGCTCTATTACTCTGTGTGAGCATGCAGGAACACATGGGAGCCTCAAGCAGGCATCAGGAATACGTACTGTGAGGTACTGAGGTATAGAAAGTGAAAATAAATTTTTTCCCAAAAGAAACTTGCGGTCCAAATATATCAGTTTTGAAAACTGGCATATGTATAAAGAAATTCCAAATAAATCTGCACAATAAAGAGAAAAAAGGGGCTACTGCAGACAATTAACTACAGGATCTGTGTGATAAATCTTTTATTTGAAATTTGCAATGTGTGTATTGAGTGGATCAAGATGAGCACGCTACTCTTATAGAAAACTTGTACATGTGAAACCTGTCATCTCTTATTAAAAGACAAATGACGTTTTGAGGCACTACATAAATAATGGAATCACATGGCCACCTGATCTTGGTTATTTCTTAGTGAAGGGTAAGACATTTCAAATGTTCCTTTATTCTGAATTGTAGAGCTGTAATTCTCCTGAACTGTCAGCACAAATTGAATACCTCTAAAGTCTTGGAATGAATTCTCAGTCTGTTTGAAGTCAGTGGGAGTGGTGTGCCTGGCTTAAAGAAGCAAAGGTTTTCAACTTCAGTGCCTGGGAAGGGGTGCCTCTGGCTCTTGTTTGCTAAAGGAGATGTCCAGTCACTCTCTGGAGAATAGAACTTCTATGTCTGTTTTCATCTGTTCATTAGTAAATTCCGCTAAAGCAAACACAAAAATTGAGTCTGATGTTCTTCGTTTGGATGACCTACCCAAGCTGGGCTTGGCCTTTAGGAGGGGATGCTTTGTGCCATGAATTGCAGAACTAATGAAACTGGATTTTCTTGTTATCCACATCTGCCATGCTGTTACGCTGCGATGACACCAGCCTGTGTGGCTGCACCTCTGGTTGCTGTTGGGTGTGTGTTTTCCTGGAGCTCTGTACACACAAGCCAGCAGGGGAGGGGACTCTGCTGCTTGGGTGACTGCTCCCAAGTGCATTTGTCACAGCTGAGCCTGCTGTTCTGTCAGGAGGCTGATTCAGGTGGTGATTCAGACCTTTCTCAACAATCCAACTGCTTTTCATGAAATCTATAGGAGCTTCCTAATCCCCGAAGTTTGTAGCCATCTAGCAAATCTGGTTGAAGCTGGACAAGAGATTTAGAAGGTATTGGTGGGATTGGCAGACAGCAGGAAGGCATCAGCTCTAGTTTGAAAAGGAATGTGGGGATAGCAAACTAGAAATGGCACAAATTGTTTCCTTTCCCTTTGTTGAAAACACCAGAGAATTCAGTAGGGATCATACAGGCATTGATTCAAAACATTGATTAAATGAGGTAGCCATTCTAAACAAGTTATTTAAGAGACAAGAATAATATTTCATGGAAACCTAGCATAGGTACTGTTAAAGGTATGAAAAGCAATCAGTCTCCTGTGCTCTGCAATAGGCAGCAAACAAAAACTTGCTTGAATTCACTCAGAATGGATTCTGTAGTACCTGTTTGTAATCCAGGTGGATGTCCACACCATTTTGTCAGAACTGACCACAGCTGGTCACTGAAGCCAACTGATTTGTACCTGGTGACACTCTGTGTGTTTTTGGTCCTCTGTCTTTCAGTGGTGGTCAAGGTCAGGGCTTTGGGAGAGACTCAGGAATTCATGGGATTTATCAAATGTGTAAAAGAGCATTTCTGCAGCTACTTAGCATGTCCTCCTGCCAGAGCTGGATGGGTCTGTGTCTCCATTTCTCACCTTTCCCCACTCATCTGGAGGGATGGGTGAAGCTGTTTCTTCCCAGAGCTGATAAAGGTTGTTTTGGGAATGATTTGCGCTAAAAAGTCAATCAATCTAAGCTGAATTTTAATGTGAGGAGAATGCTGTGAGTTCTAGGGCTGGAATTAAACCAAGATTTATAACGAACAGAGGGTTTGGGTATGATCAAAACAAATGAAACAGTTTGCATATCAAGTTTTATACTCAGTAAAGTTTTAAATGGCAGATTCAGTCTGATTATACAGGCATTATATTGTGGCTGAAAATTGCCTGTATGGAGAAATTTGCTCACAATCTTAATCATCCTGTGTTATATTCTGGTCTTACCTTATGGAGTTAAATTTTAAGTAAGACTGATTAATTTAGTGTAGATTTACATCTAAAAAGCAGAGATAAAATTCTCCCATATTTTCAGTATTGGCCTAAACTCTATCTCCCCACACCAATTATTGTCTTGACAAAGAAAACTCTTCTCTGTTATTCTGCCATTTGATGCAGATTTCATGTATCTCTCTGTGTCCTTCACCTCATTTTCTGACAGAAATGCTATTTGGAAACACAGTTTCTTCTTTCCTCATGTCTCTTAATGTTATTTTTTCTGCTTCTCTCATCCACTACTTACCTTTAGCTGTAGTATTTAAGGTAGAATTAAAAAATTAACATACAGGATATTCTAAAAGAGATCCAAGGACCCCTTTTACCCATCTATGCAGAACAAGATGAATTCAGCTGAATAATGATGTTGAGGAAGCCTGGTGGCTAAATCTAGGGAAGGAAATATGCAGCTACTCATTTTGGTGGATGGTAGAGGTTCACTCTTAGTTTGGCCCTCCAAAAAGGGCTTTGAGAGTCTGGATAAAGAAATCAGAAGTCTAGAACACTGTGATAACCTTCAACAGCAACACAACAGCAGGGGAAATCTGCGAGGAAAAAGAAATGGCATGAAATATTTCGGAGCAGATTTAAAACTAAGAGCATTCCTGCTGCTGTTCAGTCCTTCACATTGCCTTCTCCAGCTGATACGTATTCCACTGAATTTGTTTTATTCCCAAACTTACAGAATTCTGCAATGAGGCTTCCTGTGTACCGCATGCCAAAGGCAGATCGGTCCTCATGTTGTTCTCCATTAACTTCACGGTATTGAAAATATATAGGCATGTCAGGTTGATTTTTTCCAAGCATTTTCTTTAGAATAATGAGTTTCTTCTGTGTTTGCGTACTACTATGTCTTTGTTTACGTACGGTTTCTAAACATAACACCATAAAATTTTTTTTTCTTCACAAATCAATGCTATTGATGCTTTCTCTTTTCATTGTTTTTCCCTCCTATTTTACAGTGCTGTCAGCTGGCCAAAAAAAAAGACCTTGTGCATTGCAGCATGTTTCTCTCTTCATGTCTTGGTATGTTTGTCATTATTCCATAGTAAAGAGTTCATAAGTGCTGGCTTAATCTCTATTTATTAGTAGTACTTCCTATGGGCTAATTAATTCCATGTTTAAAAAACCAATGGTTAGTGATGATAAGCAAATCATTAGAGAAGGTACTTTTATATATACTGAATTCTTAAAGAGGAATTTCCCTGTTAGAAAAGGGAAATTAATCTCTTTTTTGCCCCCTTACTCTACCATGTCTTCAGAATTTCCAGAAATATTTATTGCGAGAACCTTATGGGGCCTGAACAGGGAAGAAGTTGAGACCCTTTCTCTGAACCAAGCTGTTTGCAGTTTCTCCATCATTGGGTAGTTTGTTTATTTTTTGCTATGTTATGGCTGGTTTCCAACATTTTATCCCTAATTTAGCACCAAAAGTGCACAGTGGGGCTGGCTTTCCCCAGGCTTTTGTGTGTGTTTTTGCAATGTTGGCATTGGTTTCCTCCCTTGTCTTATAGAACACTCAAGAAACAAATGCAGCTTGTCCAAAATACACGGATGATAACTACCCCAAACATACGTATTTTGATTGGATTCCCACATATGTTTTGGCAGGGTAAAGAGCTCATTTGGCTTCCTATATATTTAAGCAACGAGGGAAACTGAAGTTTCTCCCTTCTAGGCTGTGTTTTTATTTATTCATCATATTGTTCTTTCAACCCACATAAAGAAAGCCCAAGCACTATCACAACTGGCGACGATTAAAATCGGTGACTAATATCCTTGCTACAATAAACTTTACCAACCCCTAGCACCAGACATAAATAATACAAGAGGTCCTCTCATATTTTGAGGAACTGATATGAAAATTATTAAAATTGTTTCACAGTTAATGATACAAGGACCCAGTAACACTTAAGGACCTCCATACTAGGTTTGATTTGCAGCCAGCTGGAGCTTTTCCATGAAATCAATGTGGTTTAGACTATGCCCCAAAAAGAGGTAGGTAAAATTTTCTTATTCAGTTTGGACTTTTCCCCCCTTTTGAGCTCATTCTTAGCAGCTGAGCAAGAAACACTTGAAGGGGTAAATAACCACTTGAGTGGTTATGAGATGACATGGTTGCATTAACTCTGTGTTTGGAAAATTGTCTGTGTTCAGGTCTGTGCCTGGAGCCCTGGGCACAGTGCTCTGATCTTATGGGGGAGAATGAGTCAGCCTCTCACCATCAGCCAAATAACCTAATAATTGCAGCTCTCTGAACACTGAAGCACATCCAAAGCCTCAAATCAACCAAAAGGAGGTGCTAGGGGGACAGGTGAAAACAGCCTCAGGACTCTCATTATTTGAAATTATATTTTCTCCTACACGGAATGTGTGAATGGATGATACGAATCAAATGATTAAACCTTGGCCCTTGGATCTAAGCACTGTTCTCAGATTCGCTTGTGACCCAAAACAAAATCTGACTTAGGGAGGGGAAGTTAATGAACTTTATATAATCCAGGCAGGTGAGTTTAGCTGCTTATTTTGTTTGTTTGTTTTTCAAAACTAAGTTTTCTTTACAACAGTAAAATTCAGGCAAATGGTTCAAACTCTCAAACAGAAGTGTCACAACAGTCAGGTTTGTTGACTGTCTCCACCAGGTGTGAGGTTGGGTCCACGTTGCTGTTGGTGTTCAAATCAGCAGAGAATACAAATAAAGGATGAGGTTCTTCAAAGACTTTTTATTAGCAGTAGAGATAATAGTTACACTTGAATAAAAATTAAGACTCGATCTGGCACAATTTGGAGCTGACGCCAGTGAGATTTAGCAAATGGCCATGTTCCCAGGCTGCTCGGGGCATGATGTCTAGTGGCGTATGGAGATGAAGGATTGGAAACATTAAAATAGCCAAAAGAAACCCAGGAGGCAGTGGGAAAATAATGCGTGGTCCTTATAGCCTTGAGGACTCTCCAATAAAATGCTGGAGAGGAGCTATCTGAAGGACAAGAGGTTAGCTTCAGATGAGGCTTCTTAAGGTTTTCTTTTTTTTTTCTTTTCTTACAGTCAGATCTCATAATCTCATAATTTTAGTTCAGAGAAAGGTACCTTTTAACCCTGTGACTTAAAGGAAAATCTCGCTGAACATAAAGTGGAAAGGAATATATGCAAAGTCAGGATTATATATAATTGATACATATTATAAATACACAAATTCATGTAGCTTTACATTAATTTCAATAATTCATTTTCTACTCCCAATGAAAAAATTAGAGGGGAGATTCAAACCAATTTCTCTGTGTGAAGTCTGGAAAAGAGAAGTCTGGCAATTGGTAAAATATTGCCTTATTAAATTGGGGTTAAAACTCACTGACTTCAGGGAGTTGAGATTTCAGGATGAGAAGCAATGTTTTGATTTTAAAAAAGGTAATAATTAAAATAACTTTTGAAGCTTTATCTGTGAAAACAGGGGACAGCCATGAGGCTAAAAATATATCACATTAGGAGGTGATCTTTCTCTTATTTATCCAGGTATCTCTTTCTCTTATTTATCCAGATAAAATAATGTGATAAATAATATGAAATAAATATGAAGAAGCACCCACCTTCTGAAATGAGGCACAGTATCTTGTGAGACTTTCATTCTATGAAGGAAAGCAGAGCACCCCTAAAAATAACAACTGCGAAGGATATTAATGCACTTTCCTCTTCAGATTCCACACACATGAAATCTTTGTGCTGCTTAAGAAAGTGTTAACTGGTTCTATGCTTTAAACTTTGTTTTGGTTCTTTTATAACTGAAAGAATCTCCTTAAAGCTTTGAAGGGTCCCTTTGCTGTCGCTCGCTTCAGAGTAAAACATTTTCTAGGAAAAGAAGTTTTAGTCCGGGAGTGTGTTTTATATGAAACAGGACTTCAGTGAAGTTGCAAAAATTGGCTTATTTGTATAGTTTATAGGTAAAAGGCTAATGATTCCAAATAGCCGTGACTTTGGAGTCAGGCCCTAGAAATCACAGTACTAGTGGGCTTTAGAAGAGGAGTTTCAGTTCTTGTTGTGCATGTTACATTTGAATCTAATTTTCCTATTTTTTCTACGTGACCATTTTTGCTAGAAAGTGCCTTGTAGATTAAATAATCTCATAATCTGCATGAATCCAGGATCTTGTGCTTTAAGAAAGATAGCAGCACTCTTGAGACCTCAAACAAACAAAAATCCTGTGAAAATCCTCCTGCAGAACTGTTGATTAAAGGAATACTCACTTTGAAGTTCATCATATGTGTAGCCTGTGTGAGAATAAGGATAAAATGGGATTTTAACATTCAATAATGAATTGCTATTTGAGAAAAGAGTCACTTGACAAAACTATTTCATATTCATCATTAGGAATTAAATTCCCTGAACAAAGAACATTTGTTTCACGGTGTAATAAATAGCTACTGCAAAATATAAGGATTTGACTTAATGGGAACTGCACAGTTAAAATTGCCTTCAAGGAAAGTCCATGCACATGGACACTCAGAATCTTCAAGGACTCCTTTTCTCTCTTCAATTTGACCTTTTGCAGAGTGATACTGGGTAGTTTTCACCAATTTTCCCCCCATTAGAGAACTCTATATGCTCATACAAAAACCAAACACGACTTGAAAGGGAGATTTCCCTATTCTGCCCAGTTGAGCACTCAGAAAGCTTGCATGGGAGTGCAAAACACTTCTCATGGATATATTAAGTGCTACCATCTGTTTGAATTGTTTTGAAATGCCTTTTTGGGCCAAAGCCTGCCCTTGTGAGGATCCAGTTTAACATGAAAGTCTCAGCAGTTCCCTGAATGTGAATAAGGCAGCAAAACAGAGCCCTTTCATGCCTCCCAATCATGCCCTTTCATTTAGCTACAATAACTGAATCAGAATAGTAGCTCCAAAAATTGAGCCTGTGCTTGTCTTGATGACTCCTTATACTCACAAGTAGTTGCACTGATTTCAAGGGTTTTTCTCTCCACTGACTCTGATATTGCATTGGGCAACAGCAATGGGTCAAACACAGTTTGTGGGCAAACACAAAAACAGTGGCTTTCTTTCTTTTAACTTTGTAGTACTGTTTTCTTTCTTTTCCAGAGGCCTAAAAAAAAAGTAAAAATATGGAAGAAAAGCTTGTACAAAAACTGATTTGTGTTCTCTGGGATCTGTAAAAAGCTCCTTAGAATACGATATAAGGTGATATTATTACTGCCACACTTTAGAATTTCTGTCTGAGCTAACAAGTACATTTTGAATGAAATTATTTTGTCAACATTTAGAGCATTTGGCAATTACAATTCCTATCCGTTGTAAGCCAGACTTTATTTTTAGTCCTTAATATTGCATTAGTAATTTACAATTAGCAGATACACAGAAATAGCAAGTTAATTTTTCTCCTGAAGCACCACTTTCTTTTGTACATCAAATAGTCACTACTTCTTTATAAACTAATTTTTATACTGTAGGTTTGATTTTGATTTACATGTAAAAATCAGTGATTTTTTTTAATATTGTCTTTTCCTTTTTTTTCCCTCCTCTCTTATATTCCAAAGGAAGGAAACCCAAACCAATCCTGAAAGATAATGTGTAGCACACATTTGAAACTTTTTCCAGATACTGCTATTCTGAAATGAAGATTGTACTCTAATCAATTTCCTATATACACAAAGTATTACTTTCTTTTGTGATATATGCTGAACTGCTCTATCCTTAACTAAACGTTTGGTTTATCCCTATTTGTCTGGGTTTGTTTGCCATAGAAAAAGAGGGAAAATAGACCAAGAGAGGCAATTTCAAATATTTAGCATTCCTGGAAGTGTTATTCATCCCTTGCTGGACTCATGCAGTTGAAGCCACATGTGTTGGTTTCAGCTGGAGTAGAGTTAATTTTCTTCCCAGGGGCTGTTACAGGGCAGACTTTGGTAGAGAAACCTTCTTTTCCACCAGTGTTTGGAGTAAAGTAGCATTTCATCAGTCGTGTGTGTATGTGTGTGAAGGAGCTTGGATAAATTCTTAAGCTGCTCTGACACAGCTGTGTCTGAGCCCTCACCATTTACCTGCTTTTCCCCCTTTCTGAACTGCATTACAACATTTCATTTTCGTGCTCATTACTGAGGGTGTAATTTAACATATCCAAATATGATAGAGACTAACCAACAGTGTTTAAAGGAAGGAATGACTTGGAGAGGGGGAATGTGTTCTGGCATTGAATTAATTCTTTGACATTGAGTCTATTCTTGGATTTTTTTTGGGTGCAAAGTAAAAATAAAGATCTGCATCTTTGTTTACACTAGAAATACTGTGTCCTGACTTGCCACTCTGACAGCCTGGGGACCTTTAGAAGTCTGAAATCATGGAAAGTTCATCACCAAAGTTTGAAGGCTAAGATGCAGCAAACTGAACTGACCAGGCTGAGAGGTAACACAAGTGCTGGGATAAGTTCTGGAGCAGCAAGACAGGATAGTTTTTACACTGAGGAGGATGAAAAGAGACAAGGACAAAAGTCAACCAAGAGTTACCTGGACTGGAAGAGGAAGCTCAAGCAGCTCTTCAGTTTTAAACTAAATTGCTTCCCAGAGTCCTGTTCTTTACACTGAAGTGTAAATGTTGTTGCATCCATGATAAAAGTTTGTAGGTAGCAATAATATCTTTACCAGCTTTTCAACTTTCAGGTGCACAGCCTTATCTCTGGGCCACCAGCACCCAGAGGTGTTTTCTGTAGTCTGCAGAAGGATGTGAGTGCCTGACGGGGTGCTGGTCCAAGTGTACATGTCGGTCTGTTGAAACAGGTTGGTTTTGTCTCAGAACTTTGTTTTTCAGCTCACCCTTCCCTGCTCGTCACTGTTACAGCAGACAGCATCATGCTGGCCATCTCTGCGTGTGGCTCTGTATTTCCTGACATGGACTGAGGATGCAGGAGGTATTTTTGAGTTACCTGGAGGAAACCCATCTTGGGAGGTCTGTGCAGACTGAAGTGCTGAGGCTGTGCCTGTCCAGGATAATGTTTCCTTCACGGTATATGTTTCACTGGGCCAAAGTTACCATTCTGTAGCAAAAAGAGCAAGAATAGACTGGGACCACCAAGCAGAGGTCTGGGATGACTAAGGCTTTTGCCCAGGCAAGCCTGAGCAATGGCCTTCATGCACAGCAGACAAACTGCTGGCAAACATCTGAAGTTTCAGCTGAGAGATTGTGGTGTCAATGGGACCACCTGAGCCAGAGGCAGAGAATAGGAGGGTGGGTTTTGTTTGTTTATTTCCAGTCAACTTTCCTTGTCCAAGCAACATAAATACGCATATGTTTGATCCTTGCAAAAATAAATACAGGGCTATGTCTTACAATCCACGTGGGAAGTGGATCTGGTCCAGGATGTGGCAGTTTGTTATTAGACATGGTCTCTTCCTTGAGTGCTTGCAGCCAAAGCTCCTGTGCTGGCTGATCTCCAAAACTCTTTTTCCTTTCCCAGTCATAACCTTAGCCATAAATGGTGCAGGACTTGCCTCTTGCTTTGAAAGATGCTGCCTCATTTGTCTTTTGAGACTTTGCAAGCAAGAGTTGCAGCCCTAGCTTTCATTCGCTCCCAGTCCTGAAATAATTTCTGGATCTGGACCATCTCTTTTCAAGGTGATGATAAGGATGGGAGCTAGGACAGAGAAACTCGTGCATGGTGGGGATGGGAATTTGAGCCTGGGATGTCTGTTTTAGTTGGCAGATTATCATCTTGGACCTGCCTGCTTGTCTGCTCCAGCCAAGATCACTGCTGTCCAAACTGCAGTGCGAGATGTGCACCTTTTGACCGGCAGTGGGGCAGAATTCCCCAGCTCTCTCATGAAGAGATGCTCAGTTTTATTCAACCTGGGACCTTGGTTACTAAAATGCTCAACTGCTGCCAAATTACCATGCTTTTTTCATAAGAACGAAATAAAAAAAATTCTGCTGAATGAGACCTCATGTTGAGATCACTACACTGTGCCTTGCTTGAAACAAGATTATTTTTTCTTGGTGTGTGTACTGCAAGAAAATAGGAAGGAACGTCCCAGGGAGAAACACAACTTCAGCAACAGAAATTTTCCTTTCCTGGATCTGATCCCTAGGGATCAGTCACACCCTGCATCTGAAACCATCAGGGTTTTTACAGATCCATTGCCTTGTATCTGAAATCAAAATATTGTTGCAGATAGTCCCAGAAAAGATTTTGCCTGACTCATTTGACCAGATACAGTATATTCTCTAGTGCTTCTCACCCTGCTGAGATTTGCTAAAGTCTGTAAAGGAAGCAGAAGAAAGGACTTGCTTTTAAAATCATGCTGACTTCCTTCAAACCATCTGGGCTTATGGACCTCCAGAAGGCTGAGAATTTGTTTTATACAACCTACTTCCCTTCCCAGGTGGGCTTTAATAAACTCCTTCAGCTTTAGAGTCCAGCCCCACAGCTGAATTTCATTCCAGCTCCAGGTTTCTCTCTAGCTTGTATAAGGACCAGTCATGTGCACTCACCACCTCCTGGAGGGTGTTGAGCACTTCAAGTTGACTGGCAACCATCCCCAGCCCCTGGCCAATGTCATCCTGCTTGCATGAAAAATTCATCATGGGAGAAAGGCTCTGTTATGAAAACTGTTATTAGAGAAAACATTGCTTATTCTTAAATCTTAACCAGATTATGTAGGGTTTTGAATTTTCAGTAACAATAATTTTTCTGGTGTTCCCCATCAGGGAGCAAGGACTGCTGTCAGCTCTGCTGGCATTAACTCAGCTTTCATCTGCAGAGAGATTCTGGATTGAGAAGGAGAACTGAATTTTTATCTTAGTACTTTTGTTCCTCTACAGTTAAAACTGAAAAACGGGACAATTTGGGAGAACTCCAGTGTTTGAGTTTTTTGTTTGAAGCAGAGAAATTGTTTTCTTCCAATTCTAACATAGCCTGTGATGCTTAAATATTTTGTTAAAATTGTTGGTAATGTTTCTACTGTTTGAGCTGCCACACACTTTTTTGAGGCTTGAGTTATCTGAACTCCCTAATCGAAAAAAAAAGCAAACTTTAATTTCATTTCAACAGGGCACAAGCATATGGAGGATATATCAGCAATTAAGAAGGTGGAATTTCATATTCTTAACTCTGTGGGCACTTCACTAGAAAATTGTCTTTGATTATTTACGGGTTGTATGTTGTGGCGAGATTTACTGTGAGGGTTAAACTCTGTTATAAAGCCTGACCTCATTACATAAATTACTAATTCACAACACACCGGGCATGTTATCTGTTTGCTGGGTGGGAGCAGTTTGCTGAAAGCCCTCTTCAGCTCCTTTTGGTGGGAGCATGAAGCCACACTTGACACCTTGGCCTGGTTTGGAGCCCACATGCAATGGTCAGTGCCTGCCACCAACAGGAGCTGCATCCGCTTGGACTTGCTGCCAAATCCAGTTCCCACTCAGCTACCAAGGGTCACCATGGAGACTTTTTTTACTAGAACAGCTCATTTTAAATATTAGATTTCAGCCTTTGACCACACGTTGGGAGTTTACGGGTGCTGTTGCTTTAGAACATCTGCTTTTTCGTAGGAGAGGAAAAAACACTTCAGGAAAATTAAAAAGCCTAAATGATAGATTTGGCATTGCATGTTTGTCACAGTAGTATCCAGTTTCTTAGCAAAGAAGGGTCCATCTATAAATACTTCAATATTATTTAATAAATTATGGTGGATTTTAAAATATACTTAATAATAACATTACATGTTTCTGTGTTTAACAGGCATACACATAGTTTTAACAATATTTCCAAGTTATGTGCTTTGCAACAGCTTGTTATGGCTTCATCTGTTAGGCATTTAGTATGCATTCACTTTATTTATTTCTTCAGGAAAAAAGGAATTCTTTCTAGTAAGATGCAAAGGAACGTAGCTGCATCTAATGACCAGTTAACAGACAGGATCAACCATTTTAAGAAAGAAGTCAAAATATAAAGCTGTATTGACATATAGGCATAACTCACTAGGAGCAGGGCTTGTTTTTGCCACCTGCCCCCAAGCCCTGCTAGCAGCGTGCCTCTGGATAAGGTGGCTGTGCCCCTTCAGTCATCCTTAGCTGCTGTGTGAGGCTGGGCTGGGCTCCTGCTCTGACCAGGGTGATAGCCCAGCTTGGATGAAGAAATGGAGGAATAGCTGTGATCCGTGGTACCAGGAGTGGCTGGGACTGGCAAGTAATGCATTAAAATGAAGAAATTTTGTGTCAGGATGCAACCTATTTTGGTAAGTGATAGCTTTTCCAAAGCAGACCTCTGCCTTCCTCCCCTCCTACCAGGCAATGAAGGGAACAGTTCAGATCCATTTTGAGGAGGAGCAGCTGCTGGAAGGATTGCAATTATGTGTTTTCTGGTGAGGTCCACCACATGAATGTCAGGCACTGGCTGTCTTCAGCATCTGTTTGTTTCCAAGGAATTTGAGGGCGAAGCTCAGTCTTCTGTTATCAACAGGTAATGTGTCTTTATTGATATATTTATTATAAATATATAAATCTGATACTTATGAGAAGTTCTGTGCACATAGTGCTTAGAGAGAGCTCTGCCTGGGAGATCAATTTCTTGTTTTTTCTCTCAAAGCAGAGGCTCACAGTTGGGATCCATTGTTAGACCCAGGTGAAATCACTAATGCTTGTAGAGAAGGGAAAAATTAGGGACGTGATTGTCCCCCGGTACTCAACACTGGAGAGGCTGTCCCTCAGATCCGGTGTCCAGCTCTGGGCCTTTCACTTCTAGGAAGACACTGAGGTGCTGGAGCGTGTACAGAGAAGGGCAGCAAATATGGAGAAGGGTCTGGAGCACAAGTCTGATGGGGAGCAGCTGAGGCAGCTGGAGAAAGCTGGAGAAAAGGAGGCTTGATCAGGAGACCTGATCACTCTCCACAACTCCCTGGAGGACAGTGGAGCCAGGTGGGGGTCAGCCTCTTCTCCCGGGTAACCAGAGACAGGACAAGAGGAAATGGCATCAAGCTGCACTAAGGCAGGTTCAGGTTGGATATCAGGAAGAGTTTCTTCACTGAAACAGTTGTCAAGCATTGGAACAGACTGCCCAGGGAGGTGGTGGAGTCGCCATCCCTGGAAGTGTTCAAGAAATGACTGGACGTGGCACTTAGTGCCATGGTCTTGTTGACAAAGTGATCAGTCAAAGATTGCACTTGATGACCTTGGAGGTCTTTTCCAGCCTTCATGATTCTATGATTCTCTGAAAAGATGAAAATTCTTTCTGAATATTTAGGACAATAGGTCAGTTGCAGATTATTTTTTGCTGATATGTTTCCTTTGGGAGTCTGAAACTGCAAGGCATTTCATTCTGGTGATTAAATAGAGGAGACCAGCCAGTGACTCCCAGATCATGACAGACAGCAATTTCTCTTGCTTTTAATCCCACTGTGACTGGTGGGACTCCCAGTGCAATACGGAGGAGTTCTCCTGTGTGGAGCTACTGCTGACCAAGGCTTGCAGCACCTGAGCCATCTGTATCCTCCTCCAACAATCATCAGCTGTGCCATGAAGGTGGGGATATGCATCTGAGAACACTTAACCCAGGCATGTCCTGCACACTGGCAGGTCTCCGCCCCACCACAGCTGCTAAATAGGGAATTGGATCTTTCCATGGCCAGGCGTTAAGTGGGGAGGAAACCTGTGGCCAGTAGGAAGAAGACACAGAGAGACTCACTGGGTTTTTGACCAATTCTTTCCTCCCCAAATACTTCCACAAGTTGAACACTATTGACTAGACACCAAGACACCAAACAGTTAAGGCAGAGATTTTGGAGCATGGGTAACTGATACTGGCCTAGCAAGGCTGTTGTGTACAAAGCTCCGTGTTTAAGTGCCTGAATATGAAAGTTGGTGCCTTGCTTCAGGCGTTTGGTTCGCAAATGCTGGTGCTGGGTATTTGCCAGGAACAGAATTGGAATCTTTGACTTTGTGGTTTAACTCCTAGGCAGCATTTCTTCTCAGTGCACTGTATCCTGTGCTTATTTATACGGAGAACAAGCATGATACTCCCAGAGGGGAAATGATTTTTAGTGATGAATCAGAATATGTGGAATTTGGGACTCTTGCATTGGGCTTATTTCGGCTGCTGTTGAAGAACTGTTTTATTTTCTCCATTCATCCCTTTCTTGGTTAATGCCCTTTGGAAGAGAGCACTCTAGCACAGCTCCTTTTGCTGAGTTAAGGGATGACTTTAGGGTTTTTGAGCCAGAGAAGGTAACTGCCCAGCCTGGCTTAGGACCTCCTTGTGCAGAAGAGCAGAGCAGTTTCTGCTCTCTGGGGGATGGTTACCACCTTGCCATCCCAAAACAAAGTGTGTCAGCTGGTCTTCTTCATTTCTGAAGTGGCAAGGGACAGATAGGAATAGCTATATGGCAGGAAAGGGAAGGACTCCTCATGTCTTTGCCTCTCTTCCGATCTCCTTGGTTTTCACAATTTGGGGAGATGAAGAAAGGAATTAAATTTTACTTCTGGGAAATGACTCTTGTGCCTGGAATAGGTAGATGCCTAGCAGGGATGCACCTGGAAAATCATCTGTGAGAGCTCTGTGAATCTGGAGCATATTCAGAGCAGGCATATCTTGAGAGGACTTTGCTGGAGTAAGTGCCAAGAAAACATGACTGAGGTGAGGGTCCTCTACAGAGTTAGAAGTCCACCAAAAGGACAAACTGGCCAAATGGGAATGGGGGGAGGGGCAGCAACAGGCTTGATACAGGTAATCCTTCCCCAATGCTATAAGTTCTTGCTTCAGAACATATCATTGTGAGAACGTCTCCATTACATGGTTATTGCTTTTTTTTCTTCTATGCAGACAAATTGTTTTTCTCCCCCTCACTTCATTCTGGGAGATGGCTGAACTGTTTTAACTGAAACTTTCCCAAATAATTCAGCCCAGGACAGAGACATTGACTAGGAAAATATAATACCAAGCATAGAGAGTTTGGCAATGTCTTTGGTAAATGAAAGCCAGATTTCTTAATGGAAAGTGTCAGGCACCCTTAACCATAAGTAGCATTAAAGAGCAGCCTGTAATTATGCAAATGAAGAGGGGGCATCTCTGCCAACTGGTCCCATTTCCCAAACATTGCATTCACTTTTGAGAATCTGGAGTAGTTACATGATAGTTAACAAGGTGGTTATAAAATGAGATTTTGAATGTGGCATGAGCTGCCACTTACTGCAGTGAATAAAGTCTTTGTTGAAAAATGGTAGGTCAAATTCAGTCCCAGTGAGTCCTGGAGATCTGGGACTGTGAGGGGCTTCAGGAAGTTTGGCAAGGATTTTTCTACTTGTAGTAGAAACCAATGATCTTCTGACTGTCATAGTTTTTGAAAGCAAGGTAGGAGTTACAACTGTTGTGAGAGGCAAGTTTGATGAATGGAGATTAAAATGGGTAATCACTGCTGCTGGGATTGGAATTTTGCACTCTGTGCAATGAGCTGACTAGGAAATGCTTTCTTTTGTCTCTCCTATAAACATAATTTGACCTCTGGAGGGTTTCCTTCTCCTCTAAAGGAGTAGAAATTTGCCAGAGGTGGAAACAAGTAGTTCTAACGCAGATAGTGAGCTGAGAAGAGTGGTTCATATGTCTCATTTTTGAGCTCAAAATTAAGGAGCTAAGAAAAGCAGCAATGGTGTTCTTGCATTCTCTTTACGTTCTTAGGCTGTGGAATGAGGACTGTCAAGGTCCATTTAGACATTTCGGCTTAACTAGGTTTTCGTGATTCCCTTGTTCTCTTCTGCTCTCTTCCTTTGGCATATTTGGATGCATGAGATGTGGAAAAACTAATGCTATTTAGTTTGTTCCATGCTCCTGGGATCATCTCACTCAGGGTTTACAGAGCTGCTCGGAATAGATGCTCTGTAAACCCTCTGGGCCGCGTCTCACATGGCAGTCGGCCATGTACCGTGACACAGATGGTCCCTGCCAGTCTTTTTTTCTACAGAAGAAAGATGCCAGCATTAACTAATCCATAAAGCTCCTTCATGCTGGGCATCCACCCAGTTAGAGCGGTTTAAACCTCCATGGTGTCTTAAACGCTCTTGTTGACGTTGTTGCCTTGGTGCTCCATTTCCTCGCGGTGCTGACTCCAAGGCTTTATTGGAGCGCGGGTAGCTGGCTCAGCACCGGGCGATCGGCAGAGATCACAGCGGAGTTTTATGTTTGGAGTACAGTTTTTGCTTTGGGGAACAACCCGCTGCCATGGAAGGGCTTCTCTCAGATCTGCTCCTCTGGTTGTTTTTTTAGGATGCAATCCTTGCTAGTGAAACAAAGAGTATCTTTCTCAGCCATTTTCGGTCTAGGATATGGTGGTGAAGGCTGTGCAGTATTTTTTCAGCATAGCTAAGGCTAGGATATTGCCTTATGGCTTCTATCTGGAAGGAAAGCCAGCCAAAATCCTTTGGGAATAAGTGTCTTGTGGGGCAGTATCCCTGGACACGAGGCATTAGTACTCTGAGCTTGCTGAGGGTGGGCAGCAGCCAGAGCACTAAGCAAGTCAATCACTTGGATTTCTAGAGGGGAAAGATAGAAATTACTGAGCAATTATACGAGGTGGCAGATGACAAATAGAAATGCCTTTCTCTTAATTTTTCAGCAGATGATCTCATTTTACACCAGAACCTCAGCTGCTGTAGATCAGACTACTCCCTTGAAGCCTGTGCTGATTTGCACCTGCTACAGAGCTGGCAGTGGCATGCTTGATTTTAAAAAGAAAATAATTGTGGTTATAGTGTAAAATCAGCTTAGTTTTGGATTAGAGAAGCTTTCAGCATTTCAGTCACTCTGGAGGTTGCATGCACCACATGTTTGTGAAGTTGCAGGCTGACATACACCAATTTCTTTCCTGTCTTTCAGGTGAATCTGTATGTTCATCTGCTTCAGTGGCTGTTTTGGAAAATTCTCAGACTTCTCCCTAAGTGTTTTTCTGCATTATTTATTTTGAAAGCAGGGGTTTTAAAAAGGATACTTACCAGATCCATTTAGACCCATACCCTGTCCTTGAGTTTAACTCATTCAAGTCCCATTCTGTGATATCAGGCAGGAATATGAATGTTGTGAGATATTGGATACTGTTGTCTAATTAAGTTGTAGTTCAAAATCTGCCACAAGATCACATTTTTTTCCCCAGATTAGCACCCCCAAAAATTAGTTTATTATCTGGCACAGAAAATGTAGTAACAGCTCTGTATTCTGTGATCTTAAGGTAGCGTTTTGTCTTCCCTCTCCTCTCTCTTTGCCTGCCTTAAGCCATCATTTTTTTTTTTTTTCCTGCATGCAGCTGAGAAGTCAGAGATACTGCTAAGACCTCATCAGTTGTTCCTGGGGTGCAGGCATATGCACAGACAATACAGTCAGCACTTCATGCTGAGGGTTACTTACAACATCCCTATAATGCAGCTGATTTACATTGGCCCAGGGGAAGGGGCGAACTGGAATCACGAGGAGGTTCTTAAACTTAACCACATCTTGTTCAAGGCAGAGGAAAATATCCATACCATCTGATAGGAGAGTGGTGGCTCAACTCCTCCAGCTTTTTTAAGAAGGCAAAAACAATACACTGCATATTTACATGGAATCCACTTAAGGACATCTGTCATGCTGGAGATTAAACTAAATGTCTCTCCCCAGTTTAATGTTATGCCTTCAGGCAGTCTAAACCCAATAGATTTAGTTACTCTGCTCCAGATCCTAGATTACTAACACAGGCAGTTTTTATTCTCGCCCTTATTTTCCAGAAGCATAGAACCTTCACTTGTAAATTACTGGCTTTGTGTGGGTTTTCTAGGCCACTTCCACTTATGTTTTGGAGCCCGGCCCTATGCTGGATTTGTGGTTAGTGTATTTTACATTAACTTCTAGCAGCCTTGCTCTCCTTGCTTCTATCTCCATATGGTGCATTAGGCAAGTTATTGAGCTGATTTCCTTCCCTTCATTGTGACACACATCGTAGGAGCTACGTTTCTATCCATCACCTTTGATTCGGAAGTTTGCATTGCCTTTAGGACTTGAACTCCAACTACCACCAAAGAAAAAATTAAAAAAACCCCAAAAAACAAACAGCCAAAGAGCAGAGAGGAAAACACTGTTTGAATGCTGTTATGTTCATTTCTGGAAGAAGTTTGCTTTCCTTACTCAGGGAATTACTTTTGCTGTCCTGTTACCACTGAGTCTACTTGTGTGCTGTCTGCAGCAGGGAATAGTTGTGCTCAGCCTGCTTGCTTGTTTGCACACTGTGTGGCCTGAATGCTTGGGAAGCTTGGCCACAGCACCATTTGAAAATACATGCTAATTTGTGGAAGGAGAGAGGATTCCTTTGAAGGAGGAAGCTGCAGAGGTTTCCCCAGTGGAGGCATCACTTGGCCAGTTGAGTTTACAGCTGTAGATGTGTCTCCATTAACAAAATTGAAGGAAAACAAACAACAGACATTTAGGACACCTTCTGCAGGATGAAGTTTCCAATTCCCAGTTTTTACCAGTTGGTTACAAATAAGCGAGAATTGAATAGTAACTTCGTCACCAATGTCAAAATTCCCCCTGGCTTGAAGGAAAGGGCTTTTATCAGGAGCCTGTTGGCAGGTGTTTCACAGAGAGCAAAGGATTATCTCCTTTAACTTACTGTTTATAAAGTCAGCTTTACTCATTAGATGTAAAGTTCAGTATTCTGCCAGCAATTTCCACATTTGTGAGCTGAATGTCCCATCTTGTGGCAACTCCTGCATTCTACAGTGTTCAACTTGCCCATGTATTCTTAAGGCAATCCCAACAAGTGAGGCAAGCATGAATCCCCCTTCCTCTCACTGTTTATCCTTGATGTTTTTAAGATACCTTATGGTTGCAAATCCAACATATTATTTTGCAGTTTCTGTGCACGTTGCCAAGTCCACAAGACTTAGATCAGACACAATGGCCTCAGATCAGCCTTACCCAGTTAATTCTTTGACTTCAGTCATTAGTAATGACAGGTGAACATTCCTCATAACCTGTCTTCCAAGATGCTTCCAAAATGAACAGCCCCTGGTCACTGTTACAGCTGTGCCACATATACTGTCATTCTTTCCCCTTGCTGTCTGGTTAAACTATAAAACTTGAACCTCATCAGGCAAGCACAGAATTTGCTGGGGCTCTTAAAACACCTCGTTAGCTATATAAGGGCTTTCAAGGCTCTTAACAGATTTCTCCATTAAACTCATAAATTTCTCCATAAATTCCATTTTATATTTGAATCCTAGTCAGTACCACCAACTGTGGCATCATCAAGGAATAAATTAAGACTGTTAGGAGGCTCTCCTTGCCAGTCCTTCCTGTTAAAGCTCGGATGAACTGGCTTGCAGTAGGGCAGGTATGCACATCTCCATGCAGCACCTCCAGAGCCTCTCTCTTGCATTCTGGCTGCATTCAAGGGGTGCTGTTGCATTCTGTTGGTCTGGCTGTCCCCATGCATCCAAAGTGTCCTGTCCTCCCATCACTTTCCTGTGCAGTGCTGCTGTGTGGCTGATTATACTGCTGTCCAAAGCATATATGCATTAACCTCAAAATGGTTGAGCTGCACTGGATTTGAGTTCAAATTAAAAAAGCAGCAGCGAAGCTGTGCATGATGACTCTTCCTGAATGAGCACTCGGTAGCCACGCAAAACTAGAACACAGGGGGCAGGGGGAGTCTGTCCAGGGCAGAGAGCAGAGGAAAGGCTGCAGTTGTGAAAAGGCTGTCCGTGTGGTTTGTGCCAGAGTACCCTGGGCTATTGCCTTTTTGAAGGCTATAATCACAGACCTCTGCAGGGATGAGGACACATAATCCTGCACAAAGGATGAACAGGACAGAATTGCCCTGGGTCTGCAGGCCATTTACCTGGATGGTGGGTCCTTCTCTGCATCAGCTGTGTGTTGGATAGAAGGACAAAGACAGCCCACCTCTCACCTCTCAGTTGTTTATAAATTGCACAGAAACAAAGTTTAGTATGTTTAGCAAGAAGGAAACAGAAATGTAAGGCTAATGAGAGTGATGTCCCACTCACGGGTATCAGCCCACAGAGCTTGTGGGCTGCTTAGGGGAAGAATAAGGTATCTTTTAAGATATATGTCAGGACAGCTGCACTCAGCCCCCTCATCCTTTCCAGTCTGTTTTTTTGGTTCCACACTAACCTTTTAATATTCAAATCCCCCTGTGGCAAGACATCCCCCAGTTCAGTTCAGCTCCATTGCAGCACTGCAGCCCCAGGTGCCCCGACAGCTCCGAAGGATCTGTGGCTTTTTTGGGGGAGCTGTACTTCCGTGGAACTTACATTTCCCAGGTGTAACCAAGGGAAATTGTCTAACTTATAAGGACCTAGCTTTGAGAACAAAGGTAAGGTCTTTAGTTTGTAACTGGAAATGCTGAAGATGCTCAGCTAAGGATTTCAAAACTAAAAAGCTGTAACAAGAAGTCTGGATAACTAAAGAGGGATAATTCAGTTGTCCTGAATTAAGAGCAATGCAAACATGGTGCTACATCAGAAATGAGCTGTGTAAATACCTTGTGGGAATGGGGGTGGCCCTCAACGAATCCGCTTGTATGAACTGCAGAATTTATTCTGTGTGACACAAAAAGACACGGGCAGTATTTTAAAGAGGGAAAGAAAAAATTCAAGAGCTAGAGCCTGCATTTAAACTCAGCCTGCAGGAACAGTTTACATAACCAAAGCTGTGACTGTGTCATTAAGGTGGCCCCTCATGAGTTCATCCAGTTCTAATTATAAAGCCACATTATTACACTCTGTGGAAATATCAGATACAGACTACGAACCCAAGAGCAGTCCTAGAGTCTTCACAGTTAGGGATTTCCTTGCTCTGGAATTCCTAAGAGAATGAGTCAGATAAACAGAAAGGACCTGGCTCTGAATTAAACTGTAGCTCTCAAAGTTATGATGCTTTCATTTCTCTCTCCCTTTCCAACTGCTCTAGGGTTTTTTTTTTCCTTTGAGAAAGATTTAACTATACCAAAGAAGCACCATTTTCAAATTCCGACAGGTGATTCCAAAACCTTGTTAACAACAGCCTAGGTGTGGAGAGCACATGCTTTGTGCGAGGGGTCCAGATCACCGCTCGTTGCAAATCTGCAGAGCTTCTGTGAGTTTGGGAGTACTGCAGATTTGCACCAGCTGGGCGTGCAGACTTGCCTTTCCACCAGCACATATGCTAACCCTGGCAGAGAACTGAAGCCCAGATTGTGAACTGCTTCCTCACAAGGATGAGCAGCGACTCGTAAGCAGTTAAATTGACTTCACTGGGCCTCTTAGGTGAAGAGCTCCTTGCTGGGGAGAGTGCAGGGTTCACAATGCAGCCCTTAATTTTTATCCTGTAAATAGCTGCTGGGTTTGCTCAGTGCTGTGAATGATCATCGTTTTGCAATGGATGACCAGAGTGGATGATGAGATCTGAGACTAAAGGAATCGATACCTGCTAACACAAAATAGAGAAAGAAAAATTCCTTTTACCTCAATTCCATTACCTCCCTCTGAAGAGACGTTCCTTGAGCTACACAGCAGCAAAAGCAGATATGTGGTTCTATTTCACCAAGCCATCAGACATTATAAAAGTCAGTTATATAAACATTTGAAGCTGGTGACATTTGATTCCAGGGCTGTGTGAGCAGCCTCATTTACAGCAGAGTTTTCTAAACAGGCAATCCAGTTTTCCAGGTAATTAAAAATGTTTGCACAGGCTAGTAGATTTATCTTTTGAAACCATTTTAGCACTAGTGCTCTCCAGAGTGGTATCAGTTGACACAGTGCATAATCTAGAAGAGACTAATTGCTGCATGATTTCTAATTTTTCTGCAGTCATGTAAATGAGCTGGGGCCTGCACAGGTGGAGCCTATTAGAGTGAATGATTTTGCTCTCATGTTGTTATCTTCATTTGCTGTTGTCTTATCAACTCAGAGTAGGGAATCTGCTGTCATAAAAAGCAGGCAAGGGAACAATGTCTGACTGAAAAGTCTTGTTTCATTATTTTTTAATTCATACAGTACTACCTGCCTAATGCAGTTTTCTGATTATCATGAGAGGCAGCCAGTAATGCAGTTTTATTCAAATAAGGAAAGCAGTGCTTTAATTTAAGCTAAGAAATCATCCACATTTCTTACCAGGCAACAAGGATTGTGATTCAATAATACATGAATTTAATAATGCATAATGGTAGACTTTGCAGGTACTAAATAGCAAGATCAAAATGAATTAGTATGCTATGTTGTTCTAGGGGAGTCCATCTCCTTTGCGCATGTGTTCTTCCTCTGTCCCTGTTTTGCTTTTCCTTGAGCTATTTCCTTAAGAGATAGGATAAACAAATTGAGTTTTAGTTCCTGAAACCCTCATTACAGATCTCCTAAAACCCTTTTAGGCTGCATAGGAAAGACTAATAAAGTACTGCGTGCAGCTGTCCCATGCCATGCACAAACCCAGGTCTGCAGCCAGAAAGTCAAGTAATGCTGTTTTCCATGAAGAAAATCCTCAGGAGATCTGAGCAGTAGGACACTGCTGTGGGTTCTCTTAGAGGATCATCCCAAGATATAAGTGCTCTGCTAGTTACAAGTTTGGGGCTTGTTCCAAGCCTAAATAAACTCATGGCATTGTGCCATTGTTATCTGTTAATAGGAGAAGGTGTTCTCTTTCCTTGGGCTTCTACCCCAGCAGGTTTCCCATAACAATCACACTTTTATTGTGTGATGACACATGTAGCTCTACTCAATTTAAATTGATCTGCCTTGGGTATTCATAACACTACATGCAGGTTTCATGAGCCTTTTCAAGTCTCTAGATAATGGGGAGATGCAAGATGAGAGGAGAATCTGTATTTACATCTTCTAACTAGTGTGGCAGAGTCAGGACACTAATCCTTCAGGGCTTCCCCCTCCATCCTTTAACACCTGAACCTGGCAGGACTTCCTCCCTCTCATGGTTAGGATGGAATGCCGAAATGTGAGACACTGTCCTTCACCTCTGTTCATTAGGTACGGCCTCCAACAAGCTGGCTGCTCAAACAAACCTCCTGAGCATCTACTTGTTTCTGCTCCTTGAAAAAGGAGGCACAAGATCCTGGCCAAAATACAAAGTGAGGGCATACCTTCTCACTCAGATTCTCCTATTTTGTGGTCCTTGACTTCACGTAGCTTCGTTTAAGGGAGATTGCCCCGAGTTCCTCACCATCTCAATGCCTCTGTCTCACCCAGGTCACCTCTCAGAAAGGTCTGGGATTGCATTATTTTACATTTCTTTGACATACTTCAGTTCAGTGAGTCCTGCATTCCAGCTGGCAGGCTTCACTGGCAGCTGTCTTTGTTTTAGTCGAGAGGGACATTGTCACCACAGTCAGACATGAGCACCCAGACCTGAGCTCCTCTGGAGGGCAGGCAGCTCGAGAAAAGAGTTTTCTGTGAGAGCATATAAGCAAGTATGAAGCAAAGAGGAAAGACAAAAAGACAACCATGGTCCCCACTCTGCTCTCATGAAAAGGGTATGTAGATCTCAGTTAGTTTCCATTCTGCAGCCCTCAAAAATGTTTCCTCAGTGCAATCCCATTGGTTTAAATAGACTTATTCCTGATTCACACTGTCCTCATATGTTTATAATAAAAATTCTTACCAGTGCCATTAATACCCTGCAGATTATTCAAACTGAAATTGTTTTTTCAGAACAAATTCAACTTTCATCATTTATGCTTCTTGTACACCCCTTGCATTTCACTCATCACAAGCAATAAAAACTTACTGATCAGTTTCGTGTTTATTTACAATCCAATTAATTCCCTGGCACAATGACATCCTCTTTAGGTTCATGACATTGGAATGAATTGGTCTGATTTTTTTTTTAAAGCAACCTATTTCCATTGCTTCTTTTTCTTTTTTTTTTTTTTTAGTTGATCATCTCCTTTTATTGGCAGTTTAGGAAATAAAACATTTGTATTCCTTAATAGCATTCCTCCTAATTCTAAAATGCCTCTGGGAAAGCTCTGATTAACTGTACTACATTCAAATGTAGAATTATCTAATTACTGTTTCCATACCGAGAACTTCCAGAATACAGGATTATGCCGTTTTTAGCTCCTTTGTGTTTGGAGAGTGCTTCTGTATAATATCTGTGTGTACATGCTGCACAGGGAGGTGTGTAGGGCAGGGGGTACACATACAACAAATACACGGGTGAAGAACTACAAAAGGTGACATTCTGATCCTTTTCTATCTACACTCTTTTGCTTAATATTAGTTTTCTTTTCAGCAACAAATTTTGTTCATCCTCTGCGGACAGAAGCTTGCTTGAAGTTGTAAAATAGATTTCCTCTCACATTGTCCTGTTCAATAAACCTCTTGTTCATTTGTGGAATCTGTGGAAGCCTTCTCTGGGGACAAAGCTAGAATGTGGAATTCATTACGTATTGCCCAGTGCTCCATGCGAAGCACTCCTCTGGATTCCTTCAACACAAAAACGTGCTTTATACCATTGCAGGGGCTTTTGAGAATTTTGAAGTAAATCCAGCTCAGAGCTGGTATATCAATGGCAAATCCTCTTAGCTCTGGTTACAGGAGATCAGGATGTTATTTCAGCATTCATATTTGGGAGCTGTTCCATTAACACCTACAACAGTAGATGCGGATATATATTTGGCTGCTGTTTAGGAGGATCTGTTTGATGACTTATCCTGAAGACAGGGTTTCAAATTCTGTTCTTACTTGCAGCTATGTATCTCCATGGAGGTTGCTAGTTTAATATTTCCAGCATATTTCCACTTAGCTCAAAGGAGAAACTCACTGTCTTAAATCATTGACGCCATATCCTGTTAACATCCTCATATCCCTAAACTGTTCTTACTCAGAGGTGCAGTCTTTAGATGTGGATTTATTGCAGGGACTAGTCCTGCTCATTAGCACCAGCTCCTGCAGTGCCATGTGGTCCTTCTTCCTTCCCCAGGTAGCTCATGGCTTGTACCCCTGTCCTGTAACTTGTGGCCAGCTTACGGTCAGGCCAAGTATTCCTTTTTCTAGGGGAAGATGTGGGGAGGGTTTCGGAGCTACCATTCCCTCCTGTAGGAAGAAATGTTTTGTATAAAGTGTTTGCAGGGTGTCTTGTAAGCAAAGAGCTGCTCAGCTCTGTTGGGCTCGGAGACGTGGGCAGTGCAGGGGGTAACTTGGAAACCACCAAGGAAATGAACGGTACAAATAACATCAACAGAGACATGGCTCACGACTGAAGGGACTCAGAGAGATGGTTTTCCCTGGGAAACCCTGTTTAGAGGATTGTCAAAGCTGAATTATGTCAGTGCTGAAAATGGTATTTCATGTTTTCTCCTGGTGTGTTTGGAATGCAGGACAATTTTCCAGGCACTATAATTATAGCTCAGCAGTGAGTTTAAATAGATTAATACTTACCAATTTGTCATTCTTTCCCACTGCCACTGTCCCCCATCAGCTCATCTAAAAGCCTTGAAGGACATGGAAATTTTGGCTGATTTCAAAGCTGACTCACTGGTGGGGTACGAGTTCTGCCAGTGCATTGCTTGCTTTGGGTCTGCACTGATCTTTTCAAAGGTCTGTATTCTGGATAGCTCAGAGATGAGAAATACTTCTGTGTGTCCAAACCTCTTGTGGTATGCAGTGGTGGAAAGGGTTTCTACTAGGATGATATTTGCCCCAGTACAATATTGCAGGGCAGAAGAGGTGGTAGGGAATTAATATTGCTTGTGTGATTAACAATTTATGTAATTTAAGTGCTTCTTAAATTAAGGCATCTCTTTTTAAACACCAAAATAATATGTAGTTTAATTTAAGCTCTTATTTTCCTGGGGTTTTTTTGAGAAAAATTTCCTGTGTTTTATATCAGAATTTCCCTAATGAACTGACCTTCTGCCTTCATTGTCAGCTCATTCTTCTTCTTTAACCATGACTCTTCTGATATTTGATGTTTTGCATCTGCTTTCATTTTTCCCTTGATCTTGCAATTCCTGAAGGCACGCATTCAAAGAAAATCCTCAACTTTCCCTTAAAGAGATAGGCCTCCTCTCAGTGGAAAAAATCATGAAGATGTGGCCATTAGAGAGTATTACATCCATGAAGGCATAAAAAATTAGTTTTGAAACAGAGTATTTCAGTAAATCACTCATTCTCAGCTTATCCTATGATTTCTGGGTGACCGTCCTACGATTCTGAGATGCAGGAGGCCTCAAGTTTGGTTTCTTGTGTGTGTGTGTTGGGGGATGGACAGTGAAGCTGATCATTTTGAATGGGGTTAAGCACAAATGGTTTGAAGTTTTCTGGGTTTGTATTGTAAAGGAGCTTAATTAGTGTCATTAAAATGCAAAGGGTTGTTTCACTGAGCTTTGGAAGTGGGAGTTGTCATGAATTGTGCTTATTGCTGTAGGGCATTTGAGGTCAACACAAACATCCTTTGCTGCATGAACGTGGAGCCTCTTGTCCACAAATATTCCAGTGGAAATGGGAAAGGGAGCTCAGCCAGGGTGGGTGGAAGATGCCCTCATGGAGCAGCATGAGGCTGTTTCAATTCCCCAGGGTGGGGGAATGAGATGGATTTTGTGAAAGAGATCAGTTTGTCTACAAGGGAAAAAGTAACAGAGGAGAGGGTGGAAGAAGGGAAGGGATAAAGCAGAGGTGAAGATAGGCTGCAGTCAAACAGCTTTGGAGAAGGAAGGAGTATTTGGAGAATGTTTCTGCGTGTCCAGAAGCCTCTCTCTTGGCAGTGTCTACAGTTGCTCTGTGAGGTTTCTTCTGTGGATTTAGCCTTCTGGAGGAGGGGGACCCCATCCAGAGCTTGTTGGGCTTGGAGAGCAGTGGCTGTCTCTGGGACTTTTCTGAATCCATGGGGACAAGTAGGCTGTTTGTCTGGGTTTTGGTATTCACTTTCCTCCTAATACATGTTTCCTCTTCTCCTGGTATTTCCTTTCCTTTCTTTCGTTAATGTCTCAGCAGTGAAATGATGTGATCAGGAGCTACTCCTGTCTCAGATGCTCTGTGGGTACACCAGGAGTGCTCTGGAACAACTTTAAGGATAAAGCAGTCTGGGAGAAGGATGAGGCAGAGCATTATAAAATCAATGTTAGCAATCTTTTTAAAGGACAAAGTTGTACAATGTTTGAGTGACAAGATTCCTTCTTACAACACAAGTCTCCATTTTATAATTTGATCTCCAGATGGCTGTGATTATTCTCAATCTGGAAAAAGTATATTAAAGAAGATTTGGGGTTTTTAAATTGCATGTGATATGAATTCTCTTTTAATTGAAGCTATCAATTTTTTTTTTCATTTTGTTCAGCAATAAATTCAGTAGGGAGCAGTAGACCCTTCATACCAGAGAGGATTGATGTAATCTTCTCAACTTGTCAGCCTCATCATTTGGAAATGCAGGGCAACTTTTTTCTTTAAATATCCAGATAAAAAAGAAAAAGACTTGCTGAAGTTGGTTAGCACACAAACTCAATCCTGGGAGAATTACACAGCCCATGAGAAGGGGACTCTTTTGTACTGTATAGGAGCAGTTGCAGGAAGCCACGAATGCTGATGCATTGAGGCATGTGCTGGACAAGCAGAGACTCTCCTCTCCTGGTGTCAGGGGAGAGGAAGCTAAGGGAAGGAGGCTGGTCTGTTTTGAGGGGACAAAAAAACAACTAGAGTAATTGCTCTAAATCTAGAATTCCTGAATTCCTTTTATTTTCTAGTAAAGTAGACTATCTCTTGCTTCCTTTTTTTTTTTTTTTTTTTTTCTTGTGGCGGGGACTTGCTTGATTTTGGTGCCTCCTAGCTCTGTCTTCTTGGAAGACAAGAAGATGAGAGAATAAGAATAGCCCAGCTTTCTCTTGTTCCTCCTGTCAGCATCTGCTCTAAAAAGCCATCCAGAGGGTCCTTTCTTTTCTATCTGGCAGGTCACAAAGCTTCTTTGTGGCAAGGCAGGCCCAGTGTCCAGTGCTTACTGCTGTAACTTCGTATTTTATGTCCAATTTTTTATGGCTTGCATGCACCATGTTCTTCAGCCAGTGCCCCCAATGTAGGATGAACTTTTCTTAGTGAGGAAATTCTGTATCATCGCACATCACCCTTGTATCTAGGAGAAACAAGACTTTGGTTTTTTTGTTACATTTCGTCATTTCAGGTGGAAAGAAGGAGAAAAATCATGTTAAGCACATGTTCTTTCTGTAAGTGATAATGATGGTGGATTTTAACATCTCATCTACAAACTTCTCCTCTCTCAAGATGCCTCCTTTCTGATTAGACTGAATGTCAGAGCACCACATTTACTGTTTGTTAGGGCAGTACTACCCCCCAGACAGCTTCAGGAGTTATGCATAAGGGACTCAGAGGCAAAGATGCGTTTTTTGGGTTTTGCAAGAAGAGAAGGAATCCAGCCAGTCCTGTAGGTCATCAAGTCACTGGGAGCAGCATGACTGCAGGTCCAGGAGATAAAAATTTAGTTCCACAGCACAGAAACACATGGCTGCTCTTGCGACGGCAATGGATCTGCCTGGAAATGTAACAACTCGTAAGACATGTAACCGAAATTGTATTGTTCAAGAGTGGAACAAATTAATTAGGCTAAATGGAGACTTTGGCTGTCATTACTCCAGTGAGAAAATTCACAGGCTGCCTTCTTCCAACAGCTTTCCTCCTTCTGCCCACGTGGTCTGGGGTTTTCTGTGCCTTTTTTTCTCTTTGCCTCTTCATTCAAGTCTCTGTCCCCAGCCCCAACAGCTCAGGCACTCCTGCTTCTTCCCTGGATTTGGGACTAGCGCCCAGCAGTGAGGAGGAGCTGAAGTCGAGGATGTGCCTTTCCAACCTCCGTGACTACTCACAGAGTCACAGTTTCTCCTCCCCATTGAACTTAATCCCTCCTTTGAGCTCTTTTCAAGCGATTTTTGCTGTACTTATCTCTATTCCATCCCTGCAGTGAGAGGGATGCCATGAACAACCTGCAAATAAAGTGTTCCTGGAGTTGGGGGGAGACCCTCTCATCTGCTTTCAGGAGCAGAGCTGAGTTTCACTGCTGTGCTGACTGTGATTCTGATGATTTCCTCATGTTAAATTGCCAGGTAGTTGGAGGAATTTTGGCTGTGCTGCTTTTCAATTTTTATTTTTTTTTATTATTATTTTAAGTTTCTGACTCTTTTGCAAACAGGAATGTATCAAGGGAAGATGAAGGATGTGAAGAAGTAGCACCATTGAGATTAAAGGGACCAAATTTTACCAGCAACCACAGCAAATATCTGACTTGCTTAAGTGAAGCCAATTACTGTATTATTGCCTCCTTTTGCACTATGCACAGTAGGGATGTCACTGGATAATAGTTTGCATGTAGAGTTAATCACTTTGATGCATTTCTGACTGATCCCAGCAAATTATGTTTTGGTTCCACTATATTAAACACAAGAGCAGGGGATTATCATTAATAAATCTAAGGCACAGCATGCATAAATCTTGAATAAATCAAATATCAATTACATAGGCAGTATCTGCTGACATCTGCTTTCATCAAATAATATATTTGAAATAGATTTTATTCCACTTTGTTGGAGTCAAAGGGATGTTAGACTGGTGTGCAAAGACCCTTACTCCAAAGAGCTGGGTTATGTAGGAGTGCTACTGCTTGCTGAGCAACATAAAACAGTTCTTTTTTTTCTTTATTGCCTTTCATTTTTAGACATAAATAGCACATTGGTTTCATAGAGTAGTTCACACAGTAAAGGGAGGACTTGTATCTTTTGGGAGAACGCTCTTCTGTGTGTTCTCTTTTCAAGTACTTGATGAGGGTTGGATCTGTGGGGCTGCTGTGTGCTTGCAACCTTTTCATGCCATGGCTGGCTGGGTGGGGTGAATCCGGCCTGGGATTTCCCTGTGGGTTGTGACAGGTGGAAAGAAAGTTAGTTAATGCCCGATTTCAAGGGAATTACAGAAAGGGAGGATTAGGTGTGAGCAGAGCTCAGTGGCTGTGGGTGTTGGAAGGCCTGTGGGCAGGGTGAGTATTTATCTCGGAACACATCATCTCCCTGTCAGGGGCAGGTGGGTGTTTCTCTGGCTTGTGGGAACATGCAGAGCAGGAGTTCAAGGCATACATGAGGCGCGTCCTCCTCAGCTCTCCTTCCTCTTCCTGGCTGCAGAACCGACACCCTCTATTGTGTGCCCTCCCTGCCTCCCTGCCCTGGCTCGGGAGGCACAGGGACCGAGTCTGCACCTGCTTCTGCTCCTGCACTGCCCCAGGGCGAGGGAGGGCTCCTCGGGCTCCCTTCGATGGCTGAGCCACTCCTCCAGCAGGGCATGGAGCAAGGAAGGAATATGTTGTCATACCAGTGCAGTGCCTTCAAATATTTTGGCTTCTCCTTTACTCTTCTAATCAACTACCTCTTCACCTCATTTCCAGACTAATGGAGGCTGGGATGTGGCCAGTGATAGGACCTGAGGGAATGGCATAAAGCTGAGTCAGGGGAGGTTTAGGTTGGATATTAGGCACAGGTTCTTCCCCCAGAGGGTGGTTGGAACAGCTCCCCAGGGAAGGGGTCACAGCACCAACCCTGACAGAGCTCAAGAAGTGTTTGGATAACGCTCTCAGGCACAGGGTGTGATTGTTGGGATGTCCTGTGCAGGGCCAGGAGCTAGACTTGATGATCCTGATGGGTCACTTCCAACTCAGTGTTTTCTGTGACTCCGTGACTCTCAGAGCCCCATAACATGAGAGCACATTCTCCGATTGAAGAAAAAACCAAACAAGTTAAAATAAGTGTTCTACAAGCGCTTGCATTTCCAGATCTGCTCAGCCTGCTGAAGTCCCATGTTGGCCTTAGCTCCAACTTCAGAGGTTGGAAATGCTGCTTAATGCAGCCAGTGGATCTGCAAGTTTCATTTCATGGGCTCTCTGGATAGAAAAAAAGTAATCTGAAGACCTTGAGGATATACCAGACACTTCTCCAGGGTTTTCTGTAGTACAATTAAACTTATACACAGATGTTTTCAAATATGTGCATACACCAAATTAAGTTTGAGTACATGTAGGTGGATTTAGTTTTCTAATGTTGGTTCACCATTTGTACATTGTGCTTCTTCGTGAACAAAATTGTTTCTTTTCTGTCTGGACATCTGTTGAGTGTGTTAATTCTGAGAAAATGTGCAGATATCAAAATTATATTATGCGATCACCAAGCCAGAAGGAAAGTAATAGTTTTTCTCAGTTTTTTTTTTTTTTTTAAAGATCTGTCAGCCTCTAAATTAGTAATTTCAACAACTATAAAATTCCTTTAACTTATGTATTCACAGAAGTGAAAAAGTTTCTGTCCTATGGATTCATGTATTTAAATACAGTCTGCTTTCTCTTGTGCATAGTCCTGAAAGGCACTGGGAGCCTGGCCCAATTTGCAGCCAGTGCAAATCTTTACACGGATTCCTGCAGTAACACCACCAGGTCTGTGGACAACACAGCACTCGGAATGTGGAAAGTTAAGAAGTGTATGTGTGAAGAATTTGTAAGAGTACTGTCCCTAGGGAAATGTTTTGAAAATGTCTGACACTTGATATAATCTACTGCATTCCAAATGGAAAAAAAAAAAACCCACAAAAATCCATCTCTTTAGAAGCATTTTTCTGAGCCCCAGGGATGTCGTCTGGCAGAGATGGTCCAGCTGTATCCAGAGAGGGAGGGACTCCACTGCAACTAGGAAAAACAAATATGATAAAATAAAAAATGGCTCAACTGCTGCTTTTGTTTTGGTGGTGGGAATGTTTAAGGTGTTCAGCAAGTACATTTCAGGCTTGTGTTCAAGTCTGATTCCTGTCTTAAAAGAGAGTAAATTGCAATATAAAACTTTAAATTCTCTTCCCATCTACCTGGTATGATTTCCATTGCCTTCTGTGGACATTGTACTGGTGCATTTTGAGAGAGGTTCTTGTTCCCCTTTTCAATTTAGCAAGTCCCATTACTGCTGTCAGGTAAAATGATACGAATGTAGGGGTAACGGTGTGGATCCACAGTGGTGTAACCTTGTTTTATACTTGCCTTGTTGCAGAAGGATCTGTAGTTTGCTCAAGAATAGGAAATGTTCGTCTTTTGCCTGTCACTTCTTTTACATGTTTGGGTTTTTTTACAGCTTTAAAGAAAATTCAGAGTAAGAACTGGTTTGTAAGGCAGAGCTCTTCTGTAGGAGGAGAGGATCCAGAATGTTGAAACAGATGTTATTCTAACTCTGTAGCAAAACTGGGCCTGGCCCATGCCACTGTACAAGAGGATCTGTAGAGGTAGTTGTCTGTGGCTTTTTCTCTCACAGAGGTTTAAATCTTCTTGATTTGATGTGGGTGTTGTTGTGTGGCACCTTGTGTCTGCTGCATGTACACATGTGTATGTGTGCCAGGGGAAAGCAGATGCTGAGAGCAGGGAGGGATTTCACAGCCAACATTTGCAGCCAAATCACATTTCTGAGTGCAAGGAGAGCAGCAATTTAAATTTGATTTTTTTTCCTTTTTCTCTAAGGGAGGCATGTGAAGCACAAATTTGATCTCACTGTGTCATAACAACCTTGCCCACAAGTCAGGAAGGTGGCTTTCCATTTACATTTCATACAGTCTCTTCTTTAATTTGCTGAATTTTTTTGTCTAGCTGGAGTTTTGTCACCAGCCACAGGCTACCAGTCTGGCATGGATCGGAGTTTCAAGCTCAGTCATAATGTTAGAAGATCCAAAATAGGGGGAGGTGAAAGGAAAGGTGAAGGCAAGTACAAAATGCTGTTGCCAATTCCACAAGGCAGATGAGAGCAGCCAGAACTGCCACCAGGAGAGCATTGCCCACTGCTGCTGGGCTTCATGTCTCTGGGACAGGCTCACAACCGTGCCAAAGTGTAGAGATGTGGATAAGTAGATAGAACACGAGGAGATGCTGAATGTGGTGTTCCATACAGCCTGTCCTCGAGGCTCATCCCAGCCTCCCTGTCCCCATGTCAGCCCACGGGGATGCAGGCTTGACCTCCCCTTTGACACAAGTTCTGGGTCCACCGCTGCAGTTTTCAAGGATATGACAAAAGTAGCTCCTGGCTCGTCACGTGGAGCAGCTCAGTTTAAGGAGAAACCTTTCCTAACATGACACGTCCATAAGATTGTGTGGAATTTGAGTTGAAAGGAAAAGAAAATGAAATACACAGGGTTTATGTAAGATTGTGGGAGATTAAAAATACTGCCATTTCCCTGACCTTGTTTCTTTTTCTGAGAGTTTAATTGGTATCTGGCAATTATTTAAAGTGGCTAGCAACTGTAATGCAAGTATTTACAGTCATTAGCAACTCCTCATGTTGGAAAATAAGCCTATTGAGTATTAAATTAAGTCAGACTGCTTAATTAATACCATCTCATGGCTGTCCTAAAGAAATTTCCCTACTCTGCAGGTCTACATGGATGGCAAAGCATACACTCATAAACTGATCTGTGGGCTTTGAACCAAGCTGGCATGACATGTTACTGAAAGCAGTAAGATTTGTGTAGTGCAGGCACTTTGCAGGACCTTGCAAGGATGAATGTGGCAGGCTTCCCAGACCTTTTATATTTATTTATTTATATGTACAGACACATATATAATCTGCCTTTTAGTTAATTAGCTAACGTTTGTAAAGTGCTTTGAGGATTAAGTGCTATGTAAGTGCTAATTATTATTATTATTATCTCTCTGTATGTCTTAGTAGACAAGGTCAACCAAGAACACGCTGAAGAACATATCTGCTAATGAAGCCTGGATAGACTGTTTGCTCTTCATTTTCCTTCCCCGTCCCCCATCCCTGGGACAGAAATGGTGGCAGACAGTAGGAAGGACCTCCTTAATGATGCAGTTTGGGGAAACCCAGACTAGGTTGCCTGGGGAGCCCACTATGTTTCTGCTACTGGGCATTCTTAAGGACAGGATAGACAAACCTGTGTCAAGGAGGAGCTAAGCGTGGCTGGTCCTACCTCAAAGGACCAGAGTGTGCAGGGTGGTTACTGGGAGTCCCTCCAAGGCACAGGTTGTTGTGGCTGCCTTCTGCAGTCTGTCAGTTTGGTGCTGTCCTGGGTCCATGCAAGTCACAATGCCCATAAGCCAATCATGCAAGGCATGGGAAGGGTTGTAAAGAATTGGAACGGACTGCTCAGGGAAGTGGTGGAGTCACCACCCTTGGAAATATTTTTAAAAAGCGTGAATGTGGCATGGTGGTGGTGCTGGGTTGATGGTTGGACTTGATGATCTTAAAGGTGTTTTCCAACCTTAATGATTCTATGATTCTAAAATGTGCAGGTGTTTCTGGTCCAGCAGGAAAATGCACCACAGAGGTCTTGCTTGCAATCCTTTTAAAAAACCCACATGACGAGGTTGCACTGTTTCGCTGCCCATCTGTGGGGTGTTATCCCTCCCAGAGCCAAGTGGACAGAATTTCTGCCCATGGACCACCAGATCTTGCAGCCCATGCAGGACCACAAGTTGACTTTGCATTTGACACAGATTAATATTGTGCTTAGCACTGCTTTGCTTTGTTTGTGAGGGGCCAGAGAGAGGCCAAGTGCAGCCAAAGAGATCCTGTGCTGCCTGGCATGGATTGTTCCTCTGTGCCTTTACCTTTCACCAAGGGGAGAATTTTCCCGTTTTCTTATCTCCCTGTCTTGATACCGTGTGAGTGAGTGTTAGGTGCAATAAGAGTGATACAGTGTGTATACAGAGTGCCTTTCAGTCTTCTTTATGATGTGCAGACATTAAATAGCCCTCATAAAATCTTTTCAAGCAGAATGGATGTTTGTATTTAATACACACACATAAATACATTTAGAGAGGTCTCTCTGTATGTATCTGTCCCAAAGAAAGAAATAACAAACCAAGGAACTGAAAGGTTAAAAAGAAGCCCCAGAAACCACATCAGGCTCCATAATTTTTGGTCAGATGTTGTCCATGAGAACAGCAAAGCAAATCACATTTTTTTATTTCTAGGCATCTGACTAAGATTTAATTGCTCTAAAATGTTTAGTTCCACACTTGCACGAAGGTATGTCCATGGTAACATGGGTGTATGGTGCTGTCATTTGATGTGGTATTTGGTTAAGCATATCTTTAATTACTGGCAGGTAGTAACTGGCTCTCACAACTTCTGTTAGCCAAGATTGAACTATAACTCCTTCTTTACCAAAAGAAGAAGTATCTGATTTTGGCTTCATGGCATCCTTTTATTTATTTTTGTTAAACTTTTTTAAAAATATGGATAGGGGAAAGGAGGGATATTAGTTAAAACACTAGATGTGGTAACTATAAAGTACTCCTTTCACTTTAATATGATTTTCTTTCTTTTTCACTGCAGGAAATTTTTATAAACTCCATTTCAGCTTTAAAGTCTCTTAAAATTACTCTAAATGAATAGGATTAATGTTTTTGGGGGGAGAAAACAAACACAGTTGATGTAGACTGGAGTTACTACGTTCATTCTCGCAGCTGAAGTTCAAGCCTTCTTTCACAACAAAGCAAATGCAAGTGAAAGGGGAAAGGAAAGACGAGGGAATAGTCAGCACCAGAGATAGAAGCTGCTTTCTTTTGCTTACTGGCTGCTACGGTCTCTGCCCTGAGACCTGACAAACTCAGGTCTGCTGGATATTTTAAGACTTTGCATCTTACTCTGCATTTTGCTTGCAGTCACAGAAGCCGTTTTTTATGGAGTCATGCCTGGCACAGTGAAATCTTTCTTTATCCAAAGGACAGCAGAAGTCAGGTCAAAGAGGAGCAGAAGTAGAGGAGGGAAAAGGCAAGAGGGAGCCACCTGAGAAACACCATGCAAGGCTGATGTGGCTGGTGGTGCAGGATTTTTTCCCCTCTAACCTGCACGCTGATCCTGAAAGGGATGTGTATCAGTAAACTTCTCCTAACTAGAACACATTCCCTTAAATTAGGGAATTAATTAATTTAATTAGTCAAAGAAAGTTATGTTTAGTTATAACTTGTATTGTTTGTTTTCTGTATAACATGCATGTATGTATATGTATAAAAAAGTTAAATATATGTGTGCGTTACGCTTATATCATCATAGCTTTTTACTATATAATTATGAGTTATTACATAACTCAATTATAGTAATTATTCAAAAAATAATATATCATTATGTTATAATATGATTGAATTATTATATACAGGTGAATGTAGGAGCTCAGGAGAAATTTTGGGTGGCTGAGAGAAGGTTGGACATAAATGTGAATAAAGCTCAGTTGCTGAATTGAAGTCAATTAAGCCACCAAAGTGCAAAATGAACTTTCTCTTTTCTTTTTCTATAACTGTGCCTTTATTTTCAGGGTAGATAATTTGATTTCAAAACTCTTCTGATAAGTGCTCTCAGGTTACTTATCAGGACCATCATTGCAAAAAAAAATTACTTGTATCAGAAGGGTTACAATGAAAACAGAAAAGCACTGAGAAAGGTGGTGAATATACGGGATTATTAGCCCATAAAAGTGAAGCTTGGATGAACCTGATAATGGTCTGAATGGTGGGGAGCATGTTCCCAAGCAATGACTTTTTGTTGCTGTTCATACTACTGGAACTGGAGGGCACTCCCCGAAATAATTAGGCAGCAAGTTGAAATAGGTGAAAAGGAAGTTTTCCTCCCCCCTTGCTTCCCCAACACCCGCAGTGAGTGATTGTAGTGTGAAACTCCTTGTCACAGGATGTTGTAGAAGCCAACAGTATAAATGGGTTCAAGAAGGGATTAGACAAATTCATGGAGGAGAAGTCTACTGGGAGCTATTAAACATGATGGACCAGATACAACCTCTGGCTCAGGAAGTCCCCAAACTGCTGATTGTTGGAAATGGAGAGGTTATACCAGAGGAGGGATCACTGTAATTGCCATGCTGCTTATATTTGCTTCTGTGGCACCCAGCACTCCCCACTGGGGGAGAGGAGATACTGGGTTGGATCGGCCATCAGTGACTCAGAATGGCTCATCTATTTTTGTGCTCTTAATTGTTGTAAAATGAATGGGGAAGTTACCTCATTTTTCTCCTCCCTACAAGCTGAAATTCACTAGTGCCAAGAAATTCAGATTTCCAACTGCTTGGGCCACTCAGGACAGGCTCCTCAGAGCCAGGAACGACGCAGCGCAGCACATTATGTATAACATATTCCATACTGGCCTCTGTGACTGCCCGGGGCCAAGTGAGGCAAGCAGCCCAGATCAATGGCTGGAACCACATCTTCCCTCTGGGTACAAATGCCTATTTGCTTATGCGAGTAAAGATACTCAAGCAAAGTCGACTCCAAACTTGGGGCTGGAAACTGAGGAAGAAAAAAGCATATTGGTTGCTGTACTTCCTTCTCTGGAGCAGCTAGGAAGGGATTAAGCAGCAAGGTTGGCAGACGGAGGAAGCCTGAATATACAACACCAGCAGCTACTATTCTAAAAGCTGAGCAGAGAAGTTTGGAATTGGTGGTTTTTTTGCAGTATTGGCATTGTTTCATCTGTAGATGTAGAGGGGTGAAGGTAACCTACCGTAGATCCAGAGCCATGACCTAAGTCCTCGCTCCAGACTGGTGCAAGAGCTGATCTCACTCAGCCTGCCCTCTAAAGAGTAATGACTAGTTCACACTGAGCCGGGAGTTAAAACCACCTCATTTGCTTGCATAGCATTGACTTGGGAAACAAAAATGTGTTGGCCAAGGTGGATCTGGGTAGATTTTTGTCCAAATTGAAATTCGTGTTGAAGAGCTAAGAAAGGAGCTGAGCCTTGGCAGGTTGTCTGTCGGGCAGCACCCTCCAGGGTCTCAGGGGATGTGTCTTGGGCTGGGTGCTGTGTGATCAGGCTAAGTGATGGCGCAGGCTTCAGTGATTGCCCCAGGGAAGAACTTAAACCCTGGGGCCTGGACACAAACCAGCTGAAGTTGGAAGCAGTTTGGAGGCTAAGGTCTGCTTTTCAGCCCTCTCCTGTGCATGTGTGTTTACCAAAGTCATGCTCCCCTCCCCCTTCCTCTCCCCTGGCATTCCCTTTCCCTAATTTTTCATAAATGTTGCCACTGGGGATTTGTATATGAGAAAAAAACGAGGTGAAAAAAGAAAAGGGAGGAGGAGGAGGAGAGCTGTACCTCTTCTGCAAATGCAATAATTCAGATTGGGGAATGCGCTGTTAAAGTTTCTGCCTTGACGTGTGTATGTGAAACGTGGCCAAGTTATGGTTTCTGTGGGAATTGTACGTTTGAATTTTCTGCCTTTTGTGTGGTTAAATTCTCAACCACAACATTGCATTAAATAGTCAGGCTTTTTTTTATATTAGTTGTTGTACCCATAAAGCTTAATGTTTTGCTGCTTTCTGAAGGTGGGAGGGTATTTGTGTGTTTTTGTGCTAGGGCGATGACATGGCGGTTTACTTTAGATCGGAGTGCAGAGGATACGCTCGGATTTCTGCCAAAGCAAGAGGAGGGGGGAGGTGTTGGGAGCTCTTTCTAGTGAGAAGGGATGGCTCAGCAACAGGGGTGCACTGCCAGACCAACAGCAATTAGCCTGGGGGACAGGAACAGGCCTTGGGATTTCCTGTTGTGATACTGAAATTCATCTCTAAGTAAGCAGTTCCAAATTTGCTCCAACTGGTAGACCCCACCAGTTTTGTGTGCTCTTCCCTGCACATTCTCCCCTCCAGATATTTGCTCTGCAACCTCTGAGAACTGATATGACCGACCTTTGTAGGAAAACTGTCCAGTAAAAACCAGCTTCACCACGAGCATTAATTGCTGCTGGGGCTGAGACTCTCTGCAGAAACCAAGAGCTGATATGCTGTGAAGCTTTGGTTTGCTGTCAGCCCCTGTAGGAGCCTACAGAAGGTCAGAAGAAGCATGGGGGATGCTGGCACCACACCCATTCTGTATGACTGAGGCTGCCAGTGCTGGACATTTTAATGCCAGTGTAGATGAGGGCTGTGGTCCATTGAAATGTAAATTGAAAGGGTTTCACAAGAAGTGTTTCTATGCTGTGCCAGCAGTAGGCTGAAAGGTGAAGGCTTAAATTTGACTAATGTATTTTCTTTTAATCAGTGACCGGCAAAAGAAAATGAACGTTTACAGGTCCTGTGAAACCCATTAGCTTGGGCTGGGTTCATTATTGCAGCCCTGAGCAGTTTTAGGGAATTACAGGCATCAGAAATGGTCTCCCGTAGCACTGAGGGACGTCAGATAGGCTGGCAAAGGGAGGGTGCTTCTCTTCGCTTTTTTTTAGTTATGCTTTTATTAGATACTGTTTGCAAATTTGTTCTTTGGAAACACAGGTTCCAACTTCCTGTAGCCACCAAAAGCAGTTACACTTTTCAGATCCTGGTCTTGGTGGCAGTCAGGCAAAGTTTGGAACTTTGCTGGGCCTGTTGGAGGTGGAGATCTGAGGATAAATGGAAATCAAATCACCAAGGTGGTTTACTCTTTGTGGTGGCTTAAACCATCCTCTTCCAACCTGCTGAAGGTTATTATCTTCATGAAAGGTTATTATCTTCTACATGGAAGATGTTATCTTGCCTTTCATTCCTGCTTCACGTGCCTAGTGAGTCCTTCTCCACATGAACATCCCTGGTATTTTTTGCCTTGGTGTTCCCATATGCTCATTTCCAGCCAAGAAGAAATGATCTCACATTTGAAAGCTAAGGTTCTCCTTCTGACCTTCTCACTGTGTTTTGAACTTTCACGTTTTCTATGGGCACAACCTTCCAAACCAGACAGAGGTGGAATTTATTTGCTCTTCCTCCCACAAACAGCATTGGGGGGCTTTTGACACCCTGAGCCTGAACTGAAGTGGGTGAGGGCCATCCTGCGTGCGCATGTCAGTGTTTATCCCCACAGGATACGCTCGGGGCTCTGTTCTCAGGCCTAAGGGGTAGGTAAAAGGCAACTGGTTTTAAAACTCCTTTAGAAGAATGTAAATACATTTTCTATTTTGACCCATCAGGGCCTTGAGCAGCTTGTGATGTTTTAAAAAGGCAAATGTCCACTTTCCTTCACTGTCACCAGAACAAAATCCTGTTCAGTGGAGTGGGTGGGAGATTTTCCTTGCTGTTTAGAAGAGAGGGGCTTCAATCTGCATGTGTTCTGATAGAGACAGTCTGGGTACTCCCTTGGGTTTTCCCCCTTGACAGGATTTTCTGGCCTGTTGGAAAAAGTTTTCTACTCACTCTGCCTCTGACAGATCTAAGGGCACAGGCAAGGACGCTGTCAGCCGGGAAGCCAAGTTTATTGGTTTCCTATCCTGTGACTTGGTTACTTTCTGCCCTTTTTTGAAACAATTCTTTGGTTTTGAAAGCAAATGGTGGCTATAACATACTGAATTGGACACTAAATTTCTATTAATTCATAAAAACTAAAATAGAATCCATTAGGAGTAGTTTGGTATTGGTGTGAAAGGAGATGTAAATTATCTACTATCATGCTTGAAATGCGAAAGCTAATCATGTTTGGCATCAGGCCAGCTACCATTAAAGTAATTATTTTTAATCATCAGCTTTTGGTGACATGAATACTCATATTTGTTGATTTACTGTGGAAAGCACTTTACATTGTAAATAAAAAGCTGAGAAAATATACATTTTGTTTCAACGATAATAATAATTATTCAGATAAAAAGACATTTGCTTTTATGAAGCCAAAAGAGTCAGTTTCTGTCCCGCTGTCAGTTGATGTAATCAGCCTAATCTAATGCCTGTCATATTAAATGGGAAGTCCACCAGATGCAGGAGAGGTTTGGATCCTATTCCTGTGCGAACACTACATTTTTTATCCTTTAAAATTACCAATAGTGATTAATAACTGGAACCACTCCTGTTGAACACCTTTTCTGTTTAAGTTGACATATATTCAAGCAGAGGTGTCCTATGTGCAACCTATATTTTAAGATAAACCCTATAAAATATTGTAAATGGTCCACATGAAGTAGGTTAAAATTCCTAATTTTACCTTATTTTCTTTAGTTTTTCAGTGAGGCTGAGACTCCTAATTGCCTATACAAGTTCTCTAAGGGAAGATATAAGTGCCTTGCTTATTTGGGGCCACTGTAAATCATCTGTCTTCTGCAGGAATGAAATACCTTATAATATGCTGCCATTGCATGACAAAATATTTCTCTGAAATTTGGAAGTATGTAATAAGAGGACCAGCAATATATTCAGTAAACAGGATATGGATATGGATATGGATATGGATATAGTTATGACTGAAAGGCTGCATTTACCCCAGGGGTCCATCTCCCCAAAATATGTGTGTCTCTTTTGCAGAAAGTATGCCTTGATTTCACGGGCATAGAATCTTTTGGTATGGAAATATACAGTATTTAGGTAAAAATTACTTAATTAAGCAGTCAGAGAGCTCGAATTCAGCATGTAGTGACTGGACAGGCAGTGAGTATATGAAAGCAATTCAGGGAGGGGAAAGGGTTATTAGTGAGTAAAGCAAAAGCAGCACAAAATATCAAGTGTAGGGCTATTGGTGATCTTAAGCAAAGAGGGGCTGGTTCCTGGCTGTTAATTACAGTAGAATAAAAAGCTTATTACAGGGCGTGAGAGGGCGTGGGACTAGCGTGTGCTCCGAGTCTCAGAGGCAACTCCACCACATGCATCTTGACAGAATATTTTGCACAAGCCCAATTATAAAAGAACCAAGCAACACAGGCAAGCAAGAAAAGGAAAGCAAACAAAAGCTCATCTCTTGATTCTCTCCTTAGGTAAGCAGATCCAGCCAAACACAGGCTGATTCCAAAGCCTTGAGAGAACTGCCACGCCAGCTGAGCTGGCCACACGCAGGGTGGCTTGGAGGACCTGTGGGAGTGTTGGCTCGTGTTTCCTTGGCACCAGCAGCACCACCACTCAGCAATGCAGGTACTGATTTCGTCAGACTTCAAGTAACTTCCTTTTCCTCCAGTTTTTGACCACGTTACACATTGTGTTGTTGAGCGTAACATGACTTGGCAGAAGTTTGTCGTGTTCCTATGGAACAGGTTGTGCTCTGTGGAGGTTCTGTGTCCTTCTGGCCCCATTCAAGCTCCATTCCCAAAACTCGGACCTTCTGTGGGCCTCTCCTTCCTGCAGAGCATGGTCTGTACAACCAGCCCTTGCAGAGTGATGTCTGTTTTATCAAGAGCGAGGAGCTTCTGCCAGCCTGCTCTGGTGGGGGCATGTGATGCTACCGAATGGTCACCAAGGTACAGGTGCCTCTTCATACCTCCTCCTTCAGAGCACAGACCTGTGTGGAGGGCTTTTCACACAAACTGCTTTTAATACTGGCCCACAAGCTGGCCTAGGGCTTGAATTTGGGTCTTTCTAGCCTAAAAAGAGGGTACAAGTGCTTAAAAAAAAAAAAAAGCGTCAATTTGCCCACAGTCCTTCCTTGAAGAAACATGCACTGTGAGTGTTTTGGGTCATTTCTTAAAAGAATAAAAGCCCAACCAACCAAAAAAAGGTAAACACATTGTGGGAGGAAGTTTAAGAATGCTTAGCAAGTGGTTTAAAATAACTTAGGTCAAAAGTAGATATCAAAAATTAAAATATTGATTTAGTTGGCTGCAAAAATAAAACTCAGTTGGATTTTTCTGAAGGCCTAAATATAAATAGGTAATTGGGCCAGTGCTAAATGCTTCTCATTTTTGTGTATTTTAATTCTTTTTCCTTGACAAAGACATGAAAGGTGAAGACATACTCTTTTCTGAAAATGATTCAGTCTTATGTGAAACAATATGTAAATGCATACTTTACTAATATAACTTTGTAATACTTAGTAATTCTTTGGGAAAGAATTGACATTCTCAAGTCAAACAGTTCTTTAAATATTGTGTCTAATCCTGCAGGCAATTCCAATATCAGCTTAACTGACTTCTCATCAGAATTGTAAGGGAGAAAAAAGAAGTTCTGAAAATTTTTCACAAAACTTTTGGGGAGAAAAATCCTTTTTTGCAGTTTTTTTAATATTTGGCTTCATTCCAAAATGCATTGTCCATCAGTTTCAAATTTTTCCACCAACTGGGAAAAAAAGGGACTTAGAAATGTTCGTTTAAAAAAAATTACAATGCATATTACTTATTTAGTTTTTAGGGATTTGTTTTTACATCTTATATAATAATATAACTGTATATAATAATTGTGTGTAATTTCATGTAATTTATATAATTTAATATAATTATTTTATATAATACAGCATTCGAAAATATTGAGAAATAATTTGTTTTCAAAAAAGAAAATTTCAGATCTTTCACTTCAAAACACTCTACTCTTTTGAACAGTTCACCGTACTGTATTTTTTTTATATCTACAGGAACATTTGAACAAATATTGCATGCACTTGTTCAAGATTTTGATTGACTGTGCTATTATTCTCTCAAAGTTTTCTAGGCACCGTCCATTAATTTTTCAGCCCTTTGTTAAGCTTTCCGCACTCAGTTTTGCTTCCACAGCATTTTCCTCATCCCTTTTCTCCTCGACATCCCAGCAAAAAAAGCATCCTCATCCACGTCCTGGATTGCTGGACGAGGTACCAATTCCGTTTGTTTTATAGGATTTGCACCTGTCCTTCCCCTGGCCATTTGCAGAATGCTTTATTTATCGGGAAGGGCTCGGTCCGCGCTCCCTCGGGCGCTGCGCGGAGCGCTTGCTGCGCTCTCGGGCGCTGGGCTGTGTCCGCGCCCCGCTCCGCTCCTCGCCGTGCGGCTCCCATCTCTCCGGCTCTCGGTGTGGGTTACCTTCGCCGCTAGCTAGATGGTGCTAAAGAATTTGCGCTTGTCATCGCCGAGGAGACCATTCGGAGTGCAATCCTCCGCTCGCTTCCTGGGCTCGCAATCAGCAAGGAGCGCTTTTGCTTTGTGCTCAGCGCGGTGTGGGCTGCCGCCGGTGCTTGCGAGGAGCCTAAACCAGGGAGGGACCTGCTGCGGAGCACTTCATGGCTTAGGCCTCTCGGTTTTGATGACTTCAGTGCGCTGTGGATCAGCCCCAGGAGCCCTACGAACACTTTGACATAAAGGAGGTTTTGCCCGCAGAGGAATCCCTCCCTCTCCCGTGCCTGCTCCCGATCCTCTGGAGCAGCGATGGGCTTAAAGCAACAGGCGAGCGCTTTGCGTTTCACTCTTGCCCTGCCTGTCTTGAGAGAGGAAAGGCTTCCTCTGCTTTTCAGAGCTGAACGCTGCAGCAGTTGGGAAATTTTTGGAAGTGGAAAATTTAGAAAACAAACAAAAGCCAACACCACCCCTCCCAACTTGCAGTAAGTACTCTTGGAGCCCAGGTTTCCTTGCTGTTTGAGCGCTGCTGTTTTGGATTAACAGAGCCCTGGCTCTGATAAATACTAACAAAGTGTAACGAATGATCAAAGCTGCATTTACAACCCAATGAGCTTGAAATGATTGATCTGGATGACATAATAATGATAACCAGTGAGATGAGGCATGCAGGACTCTACCCCTCCAGGTACTGGGAGGAAAGAGCAGGTATTAAAAATGACTCCACTTCTTAGGTCATCAGGTTGTTCCCATTCTGATAAAAGTGCAAGACCCTTGGTTTCCCCCAAAAGAGCCCTGCAGCTGCTTTGGGCTGTTCATATCCTTTTGATAGTAAATCATTGTTTTGTGCAGATTAGAAAGTTTGACTGATTGTGGAGTAAGTAAGACCGAGTCATCCATGACCATTCCCTGTGCTTCTGGGGATCTAAGCCTCTTGCCTGTAGTTCAAAGCATGGTATAATCTCAAATGTTGTTCTTTACAAGGCCATAGCCACAGATGTGAAAGGATATGAATGTGTCTACGGCATGGATTTTGCCATCTGGAGGTTTCCTGTTATCCCCCAGAAGACTGGCTATAGAATTAATGACAAGACAATGTGGACAAACAATGACTGTAGCTGTGCTTTAGAGCTTAGCTGCTTCTGGTTCCATGATAACCTCTCCAACAGCAGCGTGTCTCCTTATAGCCTTCCAGAATCATGCTTTCAACAGACTTCCTTTCCTCCTACAAAACAGAAGGGGCTATCTATTGGCCTTAGACCTGGCAGATGAGAAAGAATTGAGCCTTCCTTGACGTGTTCATTTTTGTCTTTTTTTCTTCCTTTCAGTTTTCGATCACAAAGATTGTCCAGATATGCGGAATGTTCACATTCCTCAGCAGTTCTTAAAGATGACTCACCCTTCTATAAAATCAGTATAACCTGCTGTTTATTTCTAGCAGGTTGCTTTTTCCAGGTAGGAACAAAAGACTTTGGTACGCCCAAAGCCACCAGTTCAATGTTGTGGAAGACAGTCTATTTGTGCACACAGAAGATGCTCTCACAATGTAGTGAACATCTTTGCTCTACAGGTCTGATCCTGATGTGTCCCTTGCTCTGGATTTACGTACAGTAGGCGAGGATCCCTTTAGGGACAAGTCCTCTGCTGCTGCTGCACCATTAGCAGCCACCAACTACTTCTTCCTTTCCTTTTTTCTCACCAGAAAAGAAAATAAAAAATATGGCAGTCAGAATAAATTTGTTCATGCAGGGGCCAAGGAGCATTAGCATTTTAAGAATACTGTGCTGAATCCTCAGCAGCATGGAAGGAAAGAGTAACACCTTTGAGGTCAAGAGAATTTTTCTCGTTTATCGTCTGAGATTCTTTTTCAGTGTGATACTGAGAGCATATTCACAATACCTACACATACAGGAGGATTTCTCCAGATTTCCGATAAAGTTGACAAGGAGACAGTCAGTTGCTCTGGAAGGCAATTAGAAGATTTAAATACGAATCTGAACTGCTCTGTGGAAGAGACTGTCTTTTATTCTCCCCTTGCACTGCCATCCCTTTTCCCTTTACCCATCCCTGGACCACAAAGTCCCTGCCAGGTTAAGAACCTGAAGCAAGGTGTTTAAAATTTGGCCAGCTGAGTATCATCACCTGTCACCACTTTCAGCACTAACCCCAGCCATTCCTTCAGGAGATCCTCAAAGCCGCTCCATCTGTTTCTCTAACCTAAAACACCCCCCCACATTAGCAGTGACAGGTAGGACTGACAAGTATGTGGACAGGCATGAACGCTTTCCTAAGGATTTCTGAACTACGCCTAAGTCCTTTTACCCGAGCAGTGTTACCATATATGACAGCCGACCTCAGACTTGGTTCTCTGAGCAGTGAGTTCAATTAGCTTTAATACTTTCAACATTTAAATAGTTAACAGTAAGCAAAGCTCTTTAGAAGCATAGGGGGATGGCTACATGTGCGTCTGCTGAAGTTGTCAGGCAACGATGGAAAAAAAGAAAAAAAAATTTAAAAAATCTCTAATTGCTTCCAGACAATGCCTTTTGGATAGGGCTGCGACAGAGCAAGGGGAGCTCATGCTCTGACAGAGGGACTGCTCCCAGCCAGAGAGGAGTCGGCTGCAATGCTGACATCTCTCCAGTCCTGTCTGATGACCTTCTCAGTGCCCAGAACAACCAGGTTCTCCACATCTCTGCAATACCCCTGGCTAGCAAGAAGCTTGTGGAAAGTCAAATGTCCCGGGAAGTGAGCCAGCAGATCTAGGTCTACTGCTGTCTTTCTTCTTTCGTGGACTCGTCCTGCACTGACTCTCATTCTCCCTGCCAGTAAAATCTGAGATAAATCTGAGCTGTTGAGGGCTGGACTTCAGTAGCTAATTTGTTCAGTTCCTACAGTAGCAAGTGGCATCGTGTCATTGATATACAGATAAAATCCTGAATTTTTCAATGTCTCCTTAGCTAGTAGTATAGCCCTAACATAAATCTTCCTGCTTTGCTATCTTCCACTTTATTTTCTGGAGTTGGTTCACCTAGGTGTTGGCAGAAAATTGGATTCACATATTTTTTTGCTGCAATTGGAAAACAAAAGCAGAAGGGGCTGGGAGAGACGGCAGCAGAGAGCACTGAGGAAACTTCACTGGCTGCAAACAGCATTAACAATCAGTGCCAGAACCGAGGGAGGAGTAATAAGGTCATATATTCTGCGATGACAAGTGCGAGAGCTTCTACTTGAACTACCAGGACTCAGCTCAAGCAAGTCCTGCCACTAGTCCAGCCCCGGCTATGACAAACCATCCTCAAATGTGACTTTACAGGAGAGCTTAATTTCTGAAGAAGCACAGAAAAAAAATTAAGTGTCAGAAAATTAAGCTCTTACTAGATTCCTCAAAAGTGATTAAATGTTCTCCAAAGCCTCCACAAGGTTCTGTGCTACTACAGTCTTGCTATTTACTCTGCTTTGGCTCAGCCTTGGACAATTCTTTATCAGACTTTTCTGATATTTAAATGGTAGGCATTAGAAATGAAGACTTGAGCTTAGAGTATGGTGGCATGAAGTGGTAATATTGAGGTTATGTCTCTCTGGGAAAATCTGTATCGGTCCTTGTCAGTCCATAAGGAAGATGCTAATTTTGATAGTAATCCGGGTGACTGATTGTGTCCAGTGGATGCTGTCCTGTGCTGATGTCTTTTGCTATCTCAGATTTTTTAAAAAATCAAACTATGGAGTTGAAACCACTTAAATATTTTATTACAGAAAATGTAGGCTCAGCATGTAAGTTTAGCAGTCAAACTATATTTATGTCTGTGCACATATAGATGTTTTTACAGACCCAAGATTCTTTTTTTTATCCAAACTAATATAAGACTAAATAGTTGGATTGCAGTGGAATTGTTAAGGGTGTATATGAGCATCATTTTATATCAGGACTTATACAAGTCTCCAGTAAAGCTTGTGGTTTCTTGCAGTTGGAAAGATCAGAGACTGTAATAAAAGGAGTCCATAGAAATGGATGACCCTACCAGCAAAGAAATCCACAGGAACATCTTGAGTGAATTCATTGCTACATGTTGACATCCAGTGGAGAAATGGTCTCAGAGCCTCCTTTCATAATCTATACAGCAACCTTAGGCAGAGGCCCCTGAAAGTGATGTTGCTCAGGTTAACCTGAAGTTTTGTCTTTCAGATGGATTTAAAGAATTTAAGTCACTGTCAACAGTTACTGCAGGGAAGGCAGTGGAGATTCAAGATATTGGTAAAACACCACATTTCATCTGGAGCATTCCCCACTCATGGCTGAGCTGGTGTAATTGAGTTTATGAGGAACCATCATCTGTTTCAGTCTAAAGTCAGCTGGGTTAATTTAAGGCAGGGCTGACTAGCTGGCAGGGGAGAGCACTTTAAACCTACCCCAGCCATTACTGCTGCAGCCTGGCCAGCTGCCAGCACAGAGTCTACAAGGAGTTGGAGTATATTTAGCTTCAGCTTATTCTCTGCCCCCTCGACTTACATGCTGACCCATGCCAGCTGTGACTCAAGTCTTCCTGGCCCCTTTTGCTGACATCCTCCAACCTGTCTGCTTGTTTAGATTCACGCTGTTTGCTGGCGTGGTACTTATTTTCGACCGTGAAAATTTGACTGGGCAGCAGACTTGCTCGGAGACCTTGGGCAAGTCTTTTAATTTGTCATACTCAGCCTGCAGATCTGCAAAAATAAAGGATTACTCCCAGAGTTCTGACAGGATGCTGTAAGGAGTGATGCTGGATATTTGTGCACTGCTTTGCTTTCTCTGTAGAAAAACTGAATCTATTTAGTGGAGCATATAACACGTATTTGTAACATTGGTGCGGCAAGTCAGTCAGGGACCATGTGTTTATTACTCCAAGAAGGATATAGCCCTGCCACTATTACAGAAAAATAATTAGTTTTTACCATATTCACTGAAAAGTGTACCAGATTATAGTTTTCTCCACCAAACATACACTTCTTTAATCTCGGAATCAGAATTCTTTCTCATCCATCCCAACTTTGACTTCAATTTTTTGTGGACAAAAAATGTCAGGCAGCTTTATAGGATTTCCAGTTACAAATGATACAAGTCTTAGCACATCTCATAGGCAAGGGAATATGACGTACTTTATGATCTGATAAAAGTAAACCTGAGGGAGCTATTCCTAAAAGTGCCTCTCGGGGTCAAGGATGAGATCACATCTGAGAAGGCAGCAGTGGTATCAAATACCTTTTGTAAAACAATGACATAAAGAGCGTTAGAAAGCTGGCCTGAACTCAGGGGTCTGTATTGGCTTCTAGTGATGTCAACCGTGTGTCTATAATGCCCAGTAAATGTCTCATTCTTCTTCTTTTTTAGGAATAATTACCCCTTAATGACAGCAACAAGTGAATTTAGATCACTTGGAGTCTCTTGTGAGCTGATTACCATGTGCTCCCAATAGCCACAGTCAGTGAAACTGAAGACCAAAGGGTTTTTGTCAGGTAGATTTTGCACCTTGGACACCTTTCTCATCCCATCATAGCAGCATCGACACCTTTTGGGTTGAGGCTCTTTGCCTGCCTTTCTTGGGGCTAGCAAAAGGTTTGTTTTCTGTCGTGGTCTCATACCTTGACCCCTTTCCCTAGACCATGCTGCTCAGAGCTCCATCCCACCTGGCTCTGAACACTTCCAGAGATGGGGCTTCCACAACTTCTCTGGGTAACTTTCTTAGAAGCCCGCTAAGGTGACAGGGAATTGCATTCATGGTAGGTGGGAAATCTGTTCAATTCCTGGGTGTGTGAGGTATTTAGGTCATTGCTTAGGTGCTGAATATCAAATGTGCTTAATTTGAAGAACTCCACCAAGGCTACTGCTGGACAAGTGTATCTGCAATATTGTGCCTGACTCCTGCATAATCAGGAACAGGAAGGGCTGAGGTTTCCATAGCTGTGTCCTGAACATTCATGAATAACTCGAGCAAACTCCCTGTTCCTTGTGCTGTGATGTATCATGCTTGTGTCTTTAGTAAAATCTGTCCTTTTACTAAAAGGTCTTTGTGAAATAGAAGATTACAGCTATAGGGGATCTGGTTCACTGTCTAAGAAAAGAATGAAATTGCAGAAATAAATTTAGAAAGAGAGAACTAAAAGGTTTATAGGAGAACTAAGGGGTGTTTAACAACAAATGCAAAAAGTAGTCCAGAGGCTGGGAACTGTGTATTTTCACCATCTGATTTGCATGTAACACAATCTGACCTTTTGCAGATACATGCGTATTAAACAAATTCTCATATAACCTGAGAACAGAGGAAGAGCATCTCTTACAGCAGACGGAAGGATATCAATATGTAGGGAAAATGGGGTGGGGGGGTGGGGTGGGGAGGGGATGTAGCCAAAAGGTTATCAACTGGTTATCAACTTCAATTTTACTTTTAACTGTGTTATGAGTGTCTGTTGTCCTCCTCCTGCTCCCCAGTTGGTATTTCTGCAGGTGAAGAGTGTGTAAATGATAGTAATTTACACCAGTTGGGACACTAATCTGGCAATGTTAATTTAACAGAACCACTCAGAGCTCTGCCCACTTGTTGCAACGGGAGAGTGTTTAGCTTGCAGCCAGGTGTCCATTCCACCTGGCAGTGATCTCAGATCAGAGCAGGAATACCCCACCCACTGCTGCCCCACCAATCTGAGCAGCCTTGGAGGTAATGCTGTTCACCTGGTAGGGCTGGGAAAGGAAGCACAACCTAACACAGAACTGCTCCAGAGGAGTTTCTGAGAGGTGTGTGGCCCTGAATGTCCTATTCTTTTTCTTCTGCTTGGCCTGGAAACTGTACCTGACTGGTTGCTGCCTCCTGTTGCTGGTGATGCCTCTCACTGACCCTGGGTTCAGGTTTGTTTGATAAGCTGGGATCTGTAAAACAGCAGTCTAACAATTCCACAACTTGTTCTAATTTAGTGAGGGGTGAGAATTAACAGATGGTGTCATTATCAAAAGCTGTTCAAGTGTTGAAACAACATAAATTCCACAAATACAGAAAAACAAATACAAACTGCAGTAATTTTTCCAATATCAGTTGAATTATAATCATGCTTTGCATTTATACAGGGCTTTTTAATCCACAGCTTTTGAAGGGCTTCCAGATTGTAACTAAAGCTCAGCCCAGATCTGTGAGAGAGAAGAGCATAATATTACCTACTCTGCTGAAGTTGAAGGTGGAGTGCTGAGTGTTAAAGGCTCACATTGGAGAGCTGCACAGGGGCTCTGGCTTCTTCTCCTGGCTCTGCTGCCGCTCCAGTGGAATGGTCTTGGGTAAGTGGTTTCATGCTTCCATAGTTGAATTTCTGTCTCTAAACAAGGAATGATAATGTTTTGCCTCCTCTGGGAAGTGCTTTGTTTTCGGCAGATGAAAAGTGCTGTGTTGTAAGGTGTGGGTGTTGTTGATATCATCGCCGTTGCAACTATTAAAGAGCAGATGCTGGGAGGGCTAAATATGAAATACATGGTCTAAGTTTCCAGGGGGACAGAGAATATCAGGGTTCTGACTGAAGTTCTTCTAAAAGCTTGATTTCTAAGAGTCCCAGGGTGAAAACTGTAAAACAAAAATAAGGGTTTGTTGTTTTGGGTTTTTTTCCCCCTCTCATTTTTGTTATCCTTGGTAGTCATTACAACTTCTCAGGACCTTTCTATTTCAGCTTTATGCATATTCCATCTTCATAGTATACCAGTGTGTTGCCTTTGTCTTGCCTGCGCTCCCTCAGGTGTAAATGAGGGATTCTGCAATTAAATTAGGCGAGTAATTGTAATGAGGAAAAGAGTTTGAAGGTTTGAGCTCACTTTCTTGCTCACCCTATTTTAGGACTTTGTTAGGAGGTCATGATTCAGGATTATAAACCCCAAATATAGTGAAGATGATCTCTTGTTGGTAAATTGGGTGTTAAGGCTGCATGACAATAGTAATGGATCTTACAAAAAAAAAATCAGGCTATGATCATTGAATTTCAGTGTTGTGTGTTTCAGAAAATAATATTTATGCTGTCGATTATATTTATATTTTGGTTGGCCCAAAGGATTCAGTGGTCCTTTGTGATAGATGCTTTTGGGGATCTGCATTTTCATAATAAATGTGAGTGGAGAGGGAGTAAGGAAAGAAGGGAAAAAAGAGGATGGGCAAAGAAACCCCAGCATTTTGGGAGAGGAAGGTCTCAGATTAATCATGGGCAGTTCTAGCCCAAGAAACAAAGTCAATGTATTTAACATTCCTTTGAATGCATTCATGTGAGTATTGCATTGGGAGGGACCCTTTGCATCACTTGCTAGATTTGTGTTGTGGATTTGTTCTCCGTTCCTTTGGGCAAATACCATGGTGCAGCTTGTGTCTGTGCAGTCTGAAATCTTTAATTCCGAAAGAAGTCAGCAAGGCTCAAGTGGCTTCCTAGGAGCAAACCCTGGCCTGTGGCAGCCCTGAACTCCACGTGGCCCTCGGTAAGGAGGGAGCCAAGCAACCCAGGCTGGAGCTGGGCCAGAAAGCGCCACTATAGCAGCAAAAAGAGGGCAGTGCTGGAGCCTACCATGAGCCTGGCTTTGCTCACAGGCTATAGCTGGTGGTCGTGTCCTACAAGCCATTCAAAATTCCTCTGAAAGGCTGGAGTCTGTCCTAATTTCTAGTTGTGTGCAGGACGGGTGTGTTTTGAACATACACTCTTTAAAAAGAGACCACACTTTGGACATTTTTTTAAACTGTTGCACTCAAGTCACATTTGTGCTGAAAGATGGCTTCTCCAGTCATCTCCTGCCAGAAGGTCCTGCTGGTGGCCTGATGATGGGGTAGGAGTGGCAATGAGGTGGCACAGTGGCGGGTGCTGTGTTGCCCCATTGAGTTCTACATGGAAAAACCTGGTAGGGACTCAGTCCTGAGACCCAAAATTCTGTTGTCTCCCTTTACACACCAGAACGTTATGCATGGTGCTTATTTATTTATTCCTTTGGTCTTGGTCAGATGAAAAGAAGAAAGGAAGGACTACTTGAGACTCTTCTAACTTTGACAGCGTTTGAGGCTTTATAAATGTGGGTTTCAGCTGTGCTTGGTGGAAGTTACTGCAAACTGGCAAACCAGCTTGGAAGCCAGCACAACACAACCACAAATTTGGCAACAAATTACTGCTGCCAGATGCCTTTGCTGTTCCTTTAGCTTTCTATGGATTTAAGACACTTCAGTTTTCTTTTTTTCCTTTCTCATTTCTTTTTTCAATTTTTTAAAATTTGTTTTTATTTTGGAAATATTCTTAAAGTAGAACGCAGTTTTGGGCTGTCTAGCCAAAGTTTAGCTGTCTTTTTGCATCTCTGCCAAACTTCCTGTTTTCAGCAAAAACAATTTATTATCTTGCTGGTTCTTTCGACCTGAAAAGATTTGTAAGTACAAATAAACTTCTGGCATTTTTTTGTTTTTCTTTTCATGGCCTTTCAAAGAATAAACTCACTTGCTTCCTCTCAATTATGTGGTCTGTGCTAGCAAAGAAAAGTATTTAACCTTTGGGCCACTAGCAAGATTCAGAAAATGTTTTAATTATGCAAAACTTCTGCACTCTGAACTTTTAAAGTACAGATAATTATTTTTTCATATGCTAGAAATCTTTGTTTTTATGTGGTTGGGCAACAGAATCACTTGGCCACAAGCATGTTAAGGGAGTATGGAGCAAATTAAAATTGGAAATCTTTGTTCTAAAAATTTCCTAAGCCTTTCCCAAATGTTTGTTCTTGATAATCCATGGACACGTGGTAACAAAACAGAAAAATCTGTGACAGGTAGGCAGTAAGCCTCCCTCTTACTGACCAAGTGTGGTCTGAAGTAAGAAATTAGGCAGCGAAGTCATCCCTTGTCTTCATGGAGGGAAAGCAAGAAGTTGCAAACTTGAGCCCTACTGCAAAGGAATTGGAGAAGAATCTCCTCTTTAAAAATAAAATAAGTAAGTTATCCAAAAAGGAAAAAAAACAACAAACAAGCAATCTGTGTCATTCATCCCCAATGCCTCTGTAGCATAAGGGAACGTAACAAAAGCATGTTTGTAAAATTGACTTTGGCAGGAGTAGGGCTGCGGGGTGGGAGGTGGTAACTCAGCATTAGAGAGCTCTATCTCTGCGTGCCTTCAAAAATTACTGCGCATTACCTGCAAATGTTGGGAAGCTGTTGAAGTCTATTTTTTGTGTTGTACTTCAAAGCTTTTGTGAATTCTTTGAAGGTGACTTAACAGCTATTAAATGATACTGAAGGAGGAAAAAAAAATCAAAATCTTTCCAAAGAAGAAGTTTAAAGGATGTGTTTAATATTAGTGTTGGAAATGCGCTATAAATCCTCATAGTTTATGTGTGTCGCCGTCTCTGAGATGGCATTTATCACAGCAGAGGGAGAAGGAACATTTCACAGAGGAAAGGATCTTTTAAGAGTTTTATATGTTCCTCCCTATGTCACCAAAAGAAGGAAAAAAAAAAAGACATTTGAACAGAAGCCCCCAGCTGCACAGAAATCCTTGAACAGTTGTAATGTCCAGGCTGTATGACAGCAGGACACTCCTGCTGTTTTCCTTAAGGAAAACTACTTTAAGCCATTTTTTGGCAGTTTGTTGTATTTCGTAAGGTAGTTATAAAATAGCAATAACCTCCCTGTGCCAAGTGATAGGAAGAAGTGAAAAATGTCATTTAATATGTGGAAAAAACCCTGAAGTTTGAAGAATGAAATTAAAAATACAAATGCTCTGAATGGGATGCTTCTGTTGATATTTTCTATTCTAATTCTATCAATTAATTCATGTAGGAAATTCTAAAAAGTGCCAGGAAGAGAAACGGACCTGTGATTTATTAGTTGGAAACATGTTTCTCTAGAGCCAGGTTTAGTTTCTTGCCCTTTAAAAACCCAGCCCAGGGGTTTTGTCAAGAACTGTGTGTTCCTCCTTTCAAAAGTGAAAGCATTTAAAGGGATATTGCAAAGAATTTCTGATACCACTAGCTTCAAAGAAGTTAAATGCATTTAGTGTCCTTAGCTCTTAGCCTAATTTGTTAAATCAAGCTGCTTCTGAAATTTATAGCAAAATTGTTGCTCTCTGGGGAAATAATTACTATTCCTCTTACTGGTGTGTGTGTGTGCAGATGTTTGTCAGCAGAGGAATTCGAGTTGATGGGTTTAAGGGAAGTGTTTCATATACTAACACTGAGTCAGTATCCTAACAAGAAAGGGATGCTGATCTATTGATTCTTGACTATTGGGGTTGTGCCCTATTGATGGGAAATTCTGCTTTGAAACAGCTTTCCTGCAAGGGAAACTTGACTGACCTGTAAGGGATTGTGAGTGAAGTAGAGCGGGTTGATTCTGAGCTTTCTGTTCCTCTTCACCTTGTCACAAGGTAGCGATGGGATTTTGGCTTTCAGGGCTGTCACTTGGTGGTCATCATGCAAGCAAGAGGTGTTTAGCACCTGACAGGGCTGACCCTGTAGAAAAAACCTTCATTTTGTGTGTCCTAAACTAAACCATTTCTCAAGAGAAGGGATTTAATTAATGTGTGTACCTTGCAGAGGCTTTGACAGAGGGAAGTTCTGGCAGACCTGCCTGGCCTGGAACTGCATTGGCCGTCCAGGGGTAGGATTTTGGTGGGATGCTGGAATAGATATATATACCATCACCTGCTGAGTTTCATTTAAATGAGCCCCTGTCTTGGTACAGAGATTAGAGATCAGAGAATTTCTCCAGCTTTGTAGGAACATGAGTATTTTTTTTCAAAGTGGGACAGGCACTTACTGGGCTATTTGGGACATTGTCCAGAACCTCCAAAACTGGAGCTGAGTGTTTCAGTGGATTCCATGTCTTTTGTGTGTTGTCATTAAATGGATGTAAAGCTTTTAGCCTGGCCATGTACAATACCTGCATGCAGAGCTTTTTGCAGTGTAGTCTGAAGAGAGCTGTTTGCATAGTTTTCCATCATTCGGTAATGCCACATTTTGCTCCTCCTGAACCATGCAGCATATTATGGTTTTGTCTTAGAATAAACTTTGCCTTGAATAGTTTGAAGTCTCAGCTCAGAAGTAGAAAGGCCTACTGGGGGCTTTCTTAGATCTCCACTAGGTAAATTTATCAGTGAAATGAGAGCCAGTTGGATTTGAATGGTTGTCTGCTGCAATACTGCACCTTGCATTGCATGGAGGAAGGGGAAAGGAATGGCTGCTGGTGGCTGATCAGCTCCTGGCTTCCTTGTCAGCTGCAAGAAGCAGAAAAATAAAGTTTTGTCAAATCCACTAGTGGCTACAACTGACAGAAGCTGGAGCTTCCAAGGCTTATAATAAATAGATGAGAAGCACAGACGGTGCTGTGCTGCCTTTTGGGACATAACACAGCCCTTGGACAGGTGCTGCCTGGCTAGTTTTGCCCTGGAGAAAGTGAGGACCAGGGTGGTATCTCCAATAGCTTGGAGGCTGGCTTGGCTCTTGGGTCAAGCCAGTTTTAGATGCGCGTAAATGACTGTTTATGTTGAACTCTTTCATTTTCAGCGCTTAACCAGTGTTCCTAGTGAATCTGAGGAATTGCCTGTAAAAGTTTTTACATCTGTTTCCTTCCCTGGGCTTGTCAGTTGTTACTTATATCCCAGTCGTGGCAGAGAGGAAATACTGCTTTTCTTTATTCAGTGTGTCTGGAACCCACCCTAAATTTAAAGCACCTCACAAATTTTTAAAACAAGCCGTTAACAAATACTAGATGCACATCTTTTGTAGTTTGGTTCATCTTTTTCTTCCTGGAATTGATTTTTGATGAAAAGTCTGTTTCCTACAAAAAGCCAAACACCTTGGCACATCAGCAGGGATCTGCGGCTTCCTGAAAATCCTCCATCCCAAGACTGCTGGAAGACACCTTGCAGTGGCCTGTGGCTCTGAAAGAAGATGGAGTACACTGCGTGATCTAAGTTTTGGGAAGCTAGACCTGGAAGAGCATTTCACAACCAATAGACCTTTAGGAGATCCTGGGTTTGTGTGTCTTTGCTAATTTAATCATTTAAGTGACATGTTTTCCACTCCAGCTATCTACTTTAGATCACAAAATTTCAGCTGATGCAACCCCCAAAAAATAGGGTTGGTAGGGTGGAGCAGTGCAGGGGAAAGGCTGGAACTGTGTATTGCAATAGTAGATGGGGGGGAAAAAAGAGAAAAGCACCCGATTCTGGTGATCTGTTCTTTAAAACTCTATGGCACACTCGTGCTTTGGAGCAGAGGCATGAAAGCTGGCAACAAACTGGCTTTTGTTTCAAGGATATGCTTTTTGCAGTTTTTGTCAAAATTCACACAAATTTGGCAAAGCTGTCAGGCTTTTAACGACCGTGGTTCATGCATATTCAGCAGCAAGGAGCTGGATTTCAGCGGTGCATGACAGTCTGTGCCCAAAGAGAGCCAGCCTCGCACCAGAGGAAGGAGCGCTGCGGGGTGGAAGGTGAAGATACTCATTCCATGCGCTGCCCATTTCCTCAGGGCTTTCAGAGGATGGCAAGCCCTTGTGCTAGGAATCCTCTGCCTCTGTGTCTGTTTATTTTTGTCAGAGCAGTCTTGAGGGTTCTCCGACCTGAACGTCCACGAGAGGAGTGGCAGGGAAGGCAAACTGAGAGCAGAGCCTGGAGTTTGAGTGGAAAGGTGAAGGGCTGGGGAGGGAGAAGAAAAGGAGTGAAGAGACAATGAGCTCTGGTGAGGACATGGCAAAGGGCCAAGGTGTTGGACTGTGGCCAGAAAGACGAGGGATGAGGGCAGGAGAAGAGGCTGGAGCATGGAGGGGCAGGGTTGTGAATTAAGGTGCACAGGTTTGAAGGGTGAGAGCTGGCTGGGGAGGAGAACAGAGACAAGAGCTGGGTGAAGTAGATGAGGCTTCTGCTATTCTCTCACTATAAACTTCATCTGTGCTCATTCCAGGCTAAATGTGCTAAATAAAAATGACAAGGTCCAGGATAAAGTTTGCCCCCAAAACTGAAACATCCCTGCCTTTGATTGTGTTCCCTTTCCTGTGCCAGCACATCATCTTCAGGAACTAGAATTTAAGTTATTTGACCAGGTTATCAGCTGGTGACACCTGGTATAACTTTATCAATATCTCCCTACAGATTTATATAGACAGCCTGGTCCTATGAGCATCTCCCCACCTCTCTTATTTCCTAACATGGCTCATGCCTTTAGAGATAATAAAGATGTGGTCTGGTACTCTAAGACCTTTTGGGAGGCTGAGGTTTCTTATTAGTGGCCAAGAGCAGAATGTGTCTCTTCCTCTGTAAATTATCTTCATTTTACTGTGTTTTAAAATGCATCACTTGAAAGTCTAAAATATTTGACACTCTGCAAATGTATTCAAAATACTGCAGCATTTAGCAATGGTCAAATATCTAGCCATACATTATATACTGTCACATATATATTAAATATGTGCAAAAATGTCACCAGACAGAATAGTTATGGGGAAAATATAATAGTAAATGTAAAAATTGTCATCTACTGATGAAAATGACCCTAATTTATTTGGATCACTGACATGAGTATATATCTTTACTCTGACATTTTATTCTATAATTTTAATAAATAACTTAGTTTTAGTACTTGTTTTCATCATGTGCAATGTTCTGCGATGAGGTGGAAGTGGGAATGAAGAAAGAATCAAGTGGAAATTACTAGGTGGTGCCTTTTGTTTTCCAAGTGCAGTGAAGTTTGAATGTGTTTTAATATTCTTGAATATTTAAATGCCCTGGGGCATCTTGTATTTAGAGGGATTTTTTTTATTGGTTTCTTTGTGTATTTTCTGGTTTTTTCTTCCCTGTTTTGTATAAACTTCAAAGGTAATTTTTTGCTTGTGACTTTCTATGAAATCCTGGAAAATGTTCATAAGGTCAAGTGGGTTGTTTTGATGTGGTGTTTGGATGTTCATTCTCTCATTGTTTTTGAGGTAAACAAAGCTATGTTAGCATACAACCATATTACAAGTTGGTTGTATTTACTAGCTGGTAGACTGGAGGAGGGGATAGATTTTAATTCTTTTTTCTTATTGATCTCTCTCTCATTTGACTCCAGATTGCTGTGATGTTATCTAGGGACAAAATCCATCAAAATTCCAAATATTCTCACAGCTGCTGTGGAACTCACATGGGAAGTTGGCAAAACTCCTTGCAGGCTCTGGGTATTAAAATACAAGATACCAGTGAATCTTTCTGAATGGGAGTGAGAGTTGTAATATTAATAGTAAAGTAACAGCCTTATTTTCTTCTGGTAATTTCTGATCGTTTCTCAGCCCACCAGATTTAACCACCTTACTAATGTGCTCTACAACGTTCTGTACCAAATATTAATATCGGCATTATTACAGTGTCAGCACTTCTCTGGTGTTAGCAGATATATTGTTTTCATTATATAAATCTGGTCCCCACACTCCCTGCTTTCCAGTTTAATTAATCCTCTGTCACACCAATGCTGCCAAGAAACCTGTAGCTATTTATAGAAAGGCATCACATTTTAATATGCAAAAGATAAATATGACTTGGAATGTTACAAACTGCGTGACAAGTGGGATTTGAAAGTAAAAAATTAATTTGACTCAATAATAAAAGGTATAGACTGATTTCAGTGCTTTTCACCCTGTGAAAAATGTTAACTCTGATTAAGCAGATAGCAGATTAGCTTTAATTTTGAGTTTTTTGACCTTGAGATCTCTTAGACTAGTGCTGATGGGCCATACTCAAACAGGGAAAAATAACCTGTTTGCGGTCTGAACAGCAAGAGCACAAACCACAGGGATCAGGTGCAAAAACATCTCTGTAAAGAAGTTTTTTTGGGGAGAGAGTTTTTGTTTGCTATCCAGAAACCTGCATGGATAAGTCTTCACCGGTGAGTCAGCAGCATTTTCCAAGACCTGCCATATGGCAGGAAGGGATGTACTCCCACATCTCCTCAAAAGTGCCCACAGATTCAGGCTTCTGGCTGTTTGCTTCAACCCCCTGCATATAAATGTCTCAATAGGGAAAGAGAGGCTTCAAAGAAAACGCCGAGATTAACCTCAAAATATTGGGCAGAATCAGCTTACATGTTATGAGTTTGGAAACTTGCATTCATGCCAAAACAGTAACTTTCTGGTGGTATTGCTTCAGGCCAAAAGTTTGCTGGCTAAAGGCACCTGGAACTGGCCAGGGCTTGTATTGGATATGTCTTTGGTCCTTTTCACATCCCCAAATCTAAGGCATGACATTCTCCTAAAAAATGTTATGTTGGCTCTTCCCCAGCTTATTGTGTTTGGTGTTATCTTGAATGATTTGATTCTTTACAATTACTGTGGCTTTAGTCCAGAAATTACTGCTCTGTATTTCCTGCAAACTCTCTCTCTTTTTTTTTTTTTTTTTTTTTTTTTTTTAAATAGGATTCATGGTATGTTTGCCAACTGCAATGTCTCTGGCACCAGCTGGATATAAATAGTAGAGTTACAGTACCAGTAGGTGCTGTTTTCATAGTCTGGTATTTGAATTCCCCTAGAGTTCTTTGAGGAAGCAGAAATGAGAACTGATGTAGTCACTTGGCTACTGTGCCTTTAAGAACAGAGAAATTCTGAGGCTTTGTGGAGATGACACAGTGTTGGACTTAGCTTGTTCTGTAGTCTTATTCTTCAAAGGCCACAGGGGCTCTTAAAACAAGATTATTTTTTCCTCAGTATACATTGTGAAAACTTTTGCAAACGTTTGGTTTAAAACTAATGATTGTGTATTTACATATGCAAAATAAAAATCAATTGTCTTCTTAATAGCAAATATATGCCAGTAATTCTGCTGAAAAAAGTGCTTGTGGCACACTCTCTCTTCATTTTTCTATTTAATACCCCAACTGTTTTACTAGTCCACATTTTTCTTCAAAATACTGAAAGTGAGAAAAACATGTTTCTACATAAAAGTGCTTGAAACTATTTTTGATTTAACTCAAAGGCATTCAGGAGCAAGAAAATGCTGTCAAGTGTCTTCAGCCAGTAGATTTCAATTTGTATTTAATACTTGCATAACTTAAACATTAGCCAAATGAATTTTAAGCATTTTTTTCCTTTAATTTGACTTAAAAAAAGTAAAAAAGACTCCTCCTGGACTGAGATCTTGTATCTCAAGTTTCAGACTGAAGTAAACTTTTACAGCCGAGTTGTAAAATAGCAGTTTATGAGACAAACTCTGCCAAAACTTTAACTATAACTGTGCCAATGTGCCATTATAATAATCCAACAATAATCATGGTCCATTATATTAAATCACTCACACAGACAAAGGCTGCTAACCTTTCCAAGTGGGAAAAAATGTTCCTTTCAGATCAGGGATAAATTCCAACTGAGAAGACCAAATGCTCCAGCCTTTAAGTAGTGAATACATTTACTTCTCCCCAGGGCTCAAATAACCCAACATTTGGTAAATGTTTAACAAGGACGAATTCTCCCTCCCATTTGCCCTTTTCTCATATACACTAGATTAACAAATTTAGTTTAACAGGATGATCTGTGTTATCCCCTGGTATCCCCCAATTAGATCCTTCCTCCTGTTATTGGCGTATCACCCCAGTCCATTTGTTTGATAAGGGGACCCAAGGTAATTAGCTGTGTGGCAGAAAGCGTCTTCCATCAGCCCTGCCTCTTACACAGGCAAGTCTCCCCCACACACGAGAAAGTGCTTTTTCTGCTGCTCTTTCCTCTCCTCTTGTGTTTTTTAAGGGGATCTCCTTTTTGTAACATTTTGCAGAGGAGATTAAGTGAGCATGGCATGTAACTCTTGACTCCGGTTATGCCTCCCCTGCAGCATGTCAGGAGCTAAATCAAAGCCTCTGCAGGAATTCACAAATCCAGCTTAGAAATCTCATATTTAGTCCTGGATAAATGAACATTGTTGAGGACAGAATAACTGTAGGCGCTCTGACAGATTCAGGGGGCAGTGATGGGCTGTGCCTGCGGTGTCTTTGTGCACTTACCAATTCCTCTGTTAGCCTTCTCTCTTTTCAACTGGGTTTTGTCACATTCAGATGCACTGTTCTTGTTTCATGTTGTATCTGTCAGGCTGGATGGATAGCAAAACTATATGTGTAGGCTCACGCTGATGAGCAGGTTTCAGATTTGGTGGAAGTTTTCCTGCGGATTTTTTTGGGGGTTTTTTTGTTCCTTTTTTTTTTTTTCCCCTTGTTTGTTTTTTTTTAATTTGTTGGAGTCTTTTTGGTTGTTGTTTGGTTTTTCTTTCCCTTCAATTTGTGATTGGGCATCTGCTGTGGCAGGAATTTGGGCCTCTCCTGTTTTCTTGGGAATGTATTAGCAGCTTCAGAGCTACCAACTTCATACCAATTCATTCACAGGGCTTAATGCCTGCAAGGGCTGGGAGGAGAGCAGAGTTAGGCTGGGAAGGACCTGAGGCCCATATTGCTGATCTGAAGTGCACTGAGCAGCTGCATTTAATTCCAGAACTAGAGCTTCTGCCTATGTTTAACACTGGAACAGGGGTGGTGACAGCTGGGAAAAATCTCTAATGCCTTTAACAGCCATCAGTGTCACTGATGAATAAGGCACCTTCCCATGCCTTAATCGGAGGGAGGACTTTACTTCTGTTAGTGAAATCTGCCGAGAGGATTCTCCCACGTGTGTGTGTGCCATTATTGCCACCGCAGTGTTCTATAGGATTTCCCTCCCATCCAGAGGCTGAAAGCCAGGCAGCATCATTGGTGTGCTGGAGGAGACACAAGGCAGGAGCAGTGTGATGCTGCTCGGAGTGCATTTCAGCACTGCAGTATTCCTCTGTGAGCCACTGAATTTTGTCACTTGGCTGGCACCGAGGGCTCCACGCCTGATAGTGCTCAGTGACTTAAATATCCTTGTCAAAAGAGCCCTTGGCTGGGCTCAGGCTTGTGGCCATGGCAAGGACCGTGGTGGTCTGCTTTAGGGTGGGGATGACCCTGTTATTTGGATTGCTGGGTCCCTGACGGCTGAGTATCAAGCCATCACCATTCCAGGTGGCTTTTCCCTGGTTTCTGACCGGCCTGACCTTTGGGAAACATCACTTTTGGGACTTGCTCTTGTCATTTCTGTCGCTGACACCTCAAGGTAGATGATTGCAATGTCAGACTTTAGGCAGCCTGGCCACTGAAGCTGATAGTGAGTCCAACTTTCTTCTTGTGTGATATCCATCACCAGGGGCTCAGTGCTGAGCCGCTCACTGTAGCAGATGGGAATTACACCATCATATTTGTGGGAGAGGTCTCATCCTAGGAAAGCACAGCCATGTGTTTCCTTCAGCTTCACATAGAGAATGGTTTGGGATTTAACCTCAGGTAAAGCAAGAACTTCCACCTGTGTCCATGTCTTATCACTTAGGCTGTGATTGCCAAGGCGATAGGTTTGGGGAAACTCCTTAATGGGAAGGAATTTACCCGTGAGTTCCAGAAATACATTTGCTTCTGAGGAGTTTTTGCATGAAAGGGTCTCCAAGTTGAAGGTGTGTTTCATTTGCAACTGCAACCTTTAGTTGCTGGCAAAGGAAAAAATTCTCACTTGTTTGTATTTTTATTAATCAAGCTAAATAGAATAGCACAACCTAGGTGCAAGAAGGCACCAGAGGACCCATTTGGATAAATAGAACTCTTCATTCTCGAGTTATTCATGCAGTCATTCTGCTGTACTGAGCCACATGGAAGAAAGAAGGAAAAAAAAAACACTGAAGGGGTAACACCAAGAAAAATGAGTCAGTGGGAGGACTATCTAACAAAACTGTTTCACAAGACAAACACTCCTCACTCATATCCAAATGTTACAGCAGAAACCCGTCCTTGTCATAAAGATGCAATTACCAATGTCTCAGTAGTTTGAACAAAAAGTAAATACCCAGGTGATGAAGCAAAGAGCAAATATTTCCATCTACTCCTTAACCATCTCCTTATGTATATGTAACACTTCCCACTTTGCTCCACTGTCTTCCCAAGAAGAAAAAGAATATTTCTAAATGCCTGAGAAAAGAATAACCCTTATAGAAGACATGCATTCATTTAAGGAATTACTGAAATTAAAAAAAAAATTCTGTTTTTGACAGATCATTTTCTCTTTGGGGGCTAATGCATAGAAATTAAGTCAGATCCCTAAATTATTGATTCTACAGTTTCAGACATTTCAAGGCACTGAAGAGATTTCTTTATTGAAATCAGCTCTACCAATACCTGTCCACTCAACAGCTTTCCTATCTGATTGAGATGCTCTTTGGATACAGGTTCAAGCAGTGCTTGGTTCTGCAAAATGCCAAAAATGGTCTGTATGTCCTCAAATGCTAGCAAGGTTTGTGAAAAACACAAGAGGTACTCTAGGCCTTGCGACATATTTCCATGGATGTTTAGACAGACTTTAATCTTTGCAAGATGAGGAAGTGATTTCTGTGCCTGAGAGTTTGCTGCAGCTCAGGAACCTCGTGAAGGTTGAGACGAGCCTTGCAGGAAAGGATGTATTTGGTTAGGATGGGATGGCTATTTGACAACGCCTTTCTTTACTCCCTACTTGCCCCACTGATTTTTAGCTATTTTAAAAGTCAATTACTCCAGTTTCTGCTCCGATAACATCTAGCGATAGAGCTAGTGAGTGTCTTTGGAGGTGCTGGTGTGTCCCTGGCTTAAGCAGCAAGTTCAGTTCTGGCTGACTTGGGGCTCCTTCAGATGATCTCAAAGTCATGCTGTGTTCAAACAAGCTGTCCAGAGCTGTCTTCTCCTCCTGAAACTCGCTGAGGGGAGCCCTAACCCCTCAAGTTGATCTGGTTTAGTGATGTAAGACTGAGGAGACACTGAAGGAGTCTGTCTTTGAGCCTTGCATCTTCTTGTGTTGAGGCTACAGTCCTTGAGGAGGTACAGAAAGGTCACAGAGATCTCACAGTTTTCTCCAGAGCACAACATTTCCTTGCTTCCCCTAAGAATGAGCTGTGTTCTGGTGACACAGCCTGGCTCTGGAAACATGTGTTTTGTGCCACACTACCAGGCTGATAGAAAAACCTGTGCTATAAGGCTGGTCTTGTGCCCAGGGAAGGTGCTGGAACCTGTGGTCATCCAGAAAGGCTGAGAGAAAGTTTTCTGGTTCTCTTCAGATGTTGCTTAAGTGCTCTCCTATAAAACTGGGTTTTGTCTGAGAAAATGGTCTGAATGATCTGTAGGGAAATGCAGACTTTCCACTCTCTACGTGTCCTATGTAAAATGGCAGTTTTCCAGTGTCACTTGTAAATGATCTTTTCCTTCATGTGCAACTAGATGCCAGAGAATTTGGTATAAGCATTTGCATTGCACTGAAGGCCATAAAAACATCAACATTTCCTTTTTTGGTTGCAAGAGAGCAACTGTCTAGATTGGTGGGTAAGGCTGGCCCATCTTTGCCTGTTTTTATGAGTCTCTTTTTAGGTAGAAATTCAAAAATATCTTCCTCTTAACTACTTCCAAAAGGTCAGTGGAAAGTGCTGCTTTACCAGCTACACAAAACACTTTGGGGGTGGGAAGAACCAGAAATGAGTTGTCCTCTGCTTTTCTCATGGCAAACATATTCAAGACCAACAACTCTCTGCTCTGCTGTGAAAATGCCATTAAACTTGTTTGTTTACTTCCTTTTTCTCCTTTTTTGATATGTGATTTTGATGCAAAACTGTATTTTAGGCAGGCTTTACTATTAACACCACATCCTCCTGAAACCTTGTGGACCTCATCAACTACTCCCCAGCCATCTGAAGCCATGAGACGCCAGGGCAGCCTGGGAACCGGGATGGAGCTCCATTCGGGTGCTGCTCCAAGTGCTTTTACACAACTCTATTTTTGGCTCTTCTCTTGCTCAAATGAAACTCTCTGATTAAGTAACACATAGGAAATAGATTTCACTCCAAGTCTGAATCATTGAGCTACTAATTTTTTAAAAAGTGGGTGTTGGGTTTTTTTTCTCAAAATCCGTGCTTGCTCTTTTCCATGGCAGTTTTCCCCCAGAGGGACACTCAGGAAGTTCATTTGGATTAGGTGTGAATTCGCAATGCATGAACTGTGTAGACACCCTTGTGCAAAATGAAATCTGCCTGAAGTTGGCTTGGCTTTGAAAATAGATTTAATCCACCCTAGGTTTCAGTAAGCATTTTCTTGCTGAGATATAATTAGCTAATTAGCTGATTTAACTAATCCTTCTTTAAAATTAATTTGAATTACTTTCCTTGGCTGTCCCCAGAGAGACATAAATGCTTAGCTCTCCTAGTAACTAATGCCATCACATCCTGGGATGGACACAGTTCTTCTGTAGCATCCCATGTTTTGAGCCTAGGTATTGGGATGGGGAACAAAAAACTAGTGAGCATTAACTAATCTAGGCTTGCCACCCATTTAGTCTGTGCAGTTAACTTCCAAATTTATTACTGGAGCTGGGACTTGTATTTCAGGTACATCTGGCGTTTTTCTTGAGCAAGCAAGGCTCTAATTTCATGAGAAGCCATGAGGTGTAGGTGAGGTCTTTGAGTTTCTTAAATTGTCAGGCTTAAGTGCTGAGTGTACAACTAGATTCTCTGATGTCTTTGAAAATTAACATGCAGTCCGAATCAAAAGATTTTAATTAATAAATAAATTAAATATAGCATCAATGAAGGTGTTAGATCTCAGCCTAGACCAGAGGAGGCAGAAGTATCTAGACAGAGTGGACCTTGCCTGTTTGTCCAGGGTCTGGTGAATTGTAGCTTTCGGGTTCCATTCCTGAGCCATTTGTTTTTTGAGTTTTTGGTTGGTTGTTTTTTAGGTGGGCTTTTTTTTTTGAGAATACACTGAGAATGGACTGGAAAAGCGTAGCGGGAATACATGTCCTTGAACAGAGAAAGGAAAAGAGATTAAACCAGATGAGACCCCTCTTAGTTAATTGTATCCTGAGTATTGTTATCAGCATTTCCCTATCCAATTGGAAGAATGTGATGTGTAATATTCCACAGCTATCTGTCCTGCTTCCAGCTCTGTTCAATGTTCTCATTAATGACTTGCACAGTGCAGTAGAGAATACGCTTATTGAATTTGCAGACAACGTGAAGTTATATGGGCCTGCAAATATTCTAGGGGACAGGATTAAGAATTTAGAAAGACACAGAAATTGAGGAACTGGTAAAAAAAAAAAAAAGAAGGCATAAAATTCAACTGGGAACTAAGCTCACAAGTCATTGACTGCACGAGCATGGGATACATAACATGCAGGTGACAACACTTTAGAAAAGTTTTGGTGAATTATGGTTAGATCATAAGCTGAACGCAAATGTAACCCAAAAAACAGCCATCTCATGGCATTGCAAAGAAAAGCAGACCTTGTAAGGTGAACTTAGTAAGCATTTACTTCTCAAGACACTATTATGTCACTTGGCACTGATAAGGTGTCAGCTAGGTTTGCTACTATCCTTCAAGGTTGGAAAGATTTTGAATAAACACTGAGAATAATTATGGGTCTGGGGAGAATGGATTATGAGGAGAAACTGGAAAAAGAAAAGTTTTCCTGTCTTCTGAGGGACGCTGAAGTTAGGCATAAGTACTCTTTAGGTACATTAAAGACTTCAAAAAAATTAGGTAGTTACCTCTTTTACAAGTTTGTGTTGGGGCCAGAATCACAGCAGGAGAGTTCCAGATTAGATGCTAGGAAAATTTCCCCAGAAATGATGATAGCAAAGGGCTGGAGCAGACTGCCTGGTGGGACCATGTAGTTTCTGTTATTGGTGGTTGGTAGGAACACTTTAGAAATTAGTTTATCAGCAGTGAAATTAATATAGTCACCCCTGCCTTGTGGGATGACTGAGGACTTCTTGAGGGTTTTTTTTGGTCTAGGGATTTGAGAGCAATAGGTACAGTACTTGGGGTAGTATCCAGGGGCAGCAGTTACTCAATTAGATATTTATGGTACTGTTTTAATCTTTGCAGGTAATTAGTTTAATTATTTCTAGACTCTCTGAGTAGTGAGATCGGGGTCAGGACATTCTGGGAGCAGCTCGGTTGTGTACACAGGGATACAAACTTTCCAAATGCGTGGCTGTTTCCATGAAGCTTTGCTCCCAATCACACTGTTATATTCCAAAGGGGATCCTAGACTAGAATTTGGCAATAGTTTTGCCATCTAATATAGGAAATAAATTTATATGTATGTGTATTTTTGCTGTATTAAACACATCTAGAGCACCATGCCGACCTTCTCTTATCGCATCCCTTCTACAGCTGTTACCACTACATAAATCTGTAAGGGAGGGTAGGCAGGTAGGATGGAGGACCCCCCAATCAGCTTTTTCCCCTCTGATGTGAGACACCACTGAAGATAGAATCTTCTCCATCAGTACACACCTGGAAAATGCACTGAAGCGTTTTGAAAGAGAAGGGTGGGAGACAGGTCACAGTTATAAGGTGAATGGTAACTTATATTCCTTAATTTATCACATCAAAATGTTTAAAAACTTATAAATTTCCTAAATTTTCATCATCTTTGGAAATACTGTTTTCTTTACATACTCAAGCGTTTTCTTGGCTTTAATGCCTTAAGTGTGGACAGGCAGTTTACTGCTTGGGACAGCATTTAAGATGAGGAGACCATTCTTCTGCATTTTGGAATAGCGAATGAGTTTGGAGCAATCATTTGAATGGTTCATTATGTGTGCATGCACCTCTGTGTCTAAATAATCATAGTAATTTCCTTTACTCAATTCTTCAAAGTCCCAGATGAAATCTGGATTTCAGTACAGTTAAATTCATGTAATTCAAGATATGGAAAAAGGGAAAGAAGCATTTATTGTACAGATGGGGAACTGAATCATACAGAACTAAGAGACTGTCCAAAAATAATACAGAAAAACTGTGGCAGAGTATGGATTCAAGCCTGAGTTTGTGATGTCTCACTCAAATCCCTAATTACAAGGCTGTTTTTAAATTTCCAAGTTGTTCTCTTACACATAACAAGTGTTATCACTTAGGCCTTTAACTATTTTGTTATTAAATTAAACCTTTCTTCACTCTGCTGGAGCACAGAGCTGGAACAGTAGTGTGACTAACTGGAAAATGATGATTTCACACCAAAGGTAGGGAGATGTGGCCAAATGGATAGGAACCAGCCTTGCATCAGGCTTGACCCATTAGGTGTCGCATCAAGAATGCCACATGGCTGCCTCCCTGCACCTTTGTGATGTGTGTCACACTTGTCGCCGCAGCCCTTGGTGTGACTCCTGCCGCAGTTATCACTCGGCATCCTCAGCTGGGGACACGGAGGCCAGCTGTGCTGTCAGAGAAGTGCCATCGTGGGAAGCTGGAGCTGCAGCCAACGTGGCCAGGATATCAGCACTGCTTCTGACATTCTTGGACACCTCCTCTTTGCTGCTCTCCTTTTTCCCCACTCTCACTTCCTCCAGTTAATTTAAACTGCAGAGATCAGATGAAAATTTCTACTCAGCAATTTTTTCCCCCCTCCTCCCGTACGTTCAACCATAGGAGCTTATTCGAGGAGAAATATGTGCTATCTCAGAGATATTCGTGGGCGTGAAAGAGTGCGCTTAGTAAGGCCTTTCTTCAGGTTAAGAAAACAGCAAACTCGTTCTGTGACATTCTCTCATCCTCCGGTGACCTGTGCAAGGCACAGGGAGTGTTTTACATGCACCTGAAGCTAAAACAAAGCTGAAAAACATCTAAAACTCTACAGTTGTTGGGTGGGGTTGGAGTGGATGAGCAGGTGCATACCAAAGCAAAATTACCTTGGGTTGTGTTCCTGTCCTGTTTCATAATCATTGAGCAGATTTGGGGATAGAAAGCTTCCAAGGAAAAGAAGAGTGGGAAATGGCGATTCAGAAGTCAGTGGCTTTCCTGGAATCAGCCCAGCAGTTGCTCCTAGCTGCCTGATTGCCAGGTTTTGGCAGAGATTTAAAAGCTGGGTATCTGTTGACTGTCAGGCCAGCGCTGTCAGTCACCTACGTTCAGGTTAATGCTTCAGGGAGCTGGCCAAACTCCAGGGGATAACTCGCCTAAATAAAGATATCATTGCTCTTTCCTTGGAACTGGATGTTCTTCCCTCCTCCCGCAGCCCTTTGCTCCTTCTTTGTGCTGTGGAAAAGTGAAATGGCTTTGCACAACTTGCAAATATTCAGATCCAGACTAAAATTTTTTTTTTCCCTGCTGGAAAAAAACCAAAACAAGCTTAAATCTAGAAACCTTAAAACTAAGACTGACCCAGATTAATCTGTGTCTGTGCTTTTTTTTTTTTTTTCAGAACAGGATGAACTGAACAGATAGGCTGAAAAATGCAGTGAGTAATATGTGTAAACTCAAGCCTTTGGTATGCAGCTTAATCTGGCACAGCACCCAACTTGCCTGACTAATCTGCTTTATGTCAGCATGACAAGGTTTGTTGGAAGTGATGATATCTTTCAGTAGACAAAGTAATTTAATTGGCTATCTATTAGTAGTATTAGACAAGGTTTCAGGCACATAAGCCCTTCTGCAGACCACCTGAAAGCTTAAAAGAATGCATCACCTTTGCTTTTAGCTGACCTGTGGAAACAGTTGGGAGCTTAAACCTGGCTGCTCTCTCAATCTTTTCTGCTTAGTCTTACAAAGGATTTATTCTACCTTGTCTACATTATGTCTAGAGACCACCTTACCCACCCAAGAGTACAACAATTTCTTTCTTTCAAATGTTACTCTGTGTTAACAGGAAAAATTTCCGAATGGCCAGGTTTGGGGGGGGTTTAGGTTTTGGGGTACCCAGATTTTCTTTGCTACTCTGTGCTGCACATATTCTGTATTGCCTTAAAATCAGAGCCTCTCGTGATGTCTGAATTTGAGTATCCAAAGGAGATGTCTAAAGTCAATAACTACTATTGAAAAGCACAGATCTTGAAGTTAATCTTAATAAGATATAGGACAATAAATTAGTTAAGTTGCTCTGCCTCTCTGCTGTTTGCCTTCAATAATGAAGAAAAAGAAATGAAGTGACTTAGTCACTTGCCTGTGTTGTGGATTAGAAGAGATAAAGTCAAATAGCTACCAAATGCTTTAAAAAAATATCAAAATCTAGTAAGTGAGTAAAGGAATCAGAATACTCAAACTGGAGCCAAAAAAGAAAATAATGAAAACCACCCTCTCTCATGAATGGTTTTGGTCCTCATTATAGATTAGTAGTTTTGTGAGATGATGTAGAAATGTTCCTTATTATCACAGCTTTATTGCCTACCTCTGTACATCTGTTCCAAAATTCATTTCAAAATGGCCAGACATTTCAATAATCCAGTGTGGCTTGGAATTTTCATATTGTTTCTGGTGCGTTAAAATCTGGATGGAAGGCTGGTACTCTTAAATTTACAATTGCACAGACCGTACAACATCTGGGTAGCTTTGCTCTATTGCTTTCCCTGTTCCTTTAAATTTAGACTGAAGTTATGATGTGCATGAAAGGCTAAAGACCTTGTGTGTGGCAGGTGTTATTTCAAGCTGACAAAAGTTCAGTAATATGTTCATTTTACTTAGATATGGCCTTTTACAAAAATGCATAAAAAACTCTTATTCAAACCTTGGCAATAAACTTTTATTTTAAAAACAGGCAAATAGGGCATCTTCTGGGCTAGGAGAAATTAACAATCAACTTATATATGTGCGTGTGTGTGTTTATTAAAAATATATTAATGAAATTGTTCCCTAAGAAGTGATTTATTATTATTCCTTACAATTAAAGCTTTCTGCTGCGATGCACTGATGTACTTTCTGAGGATCAGTAAAATGTTTTGGGCTCTTATTTTCAAAGAATGATAACGTTGAGGCAAATTGTAAGCTTCTTATATATATTATATACAATATATAACATATATTATATTCCTTAGAAATGTCTTGATTAATTACTCATCATTGGCAGACCAACAGCCTTTCTTTGACCTAAAGTGATCTGTACAGAGGAATCTTTAGGAGAGTGAAACATCCTGGTTCTCATGGTCCACGCTGAGCTTTGCTGCTTTACATGAGCTAAGACATAATTGATATATGGCTGTTCTGCCAAATACGTCTATGGCATCTTATACATCCTAAATATAGTCTGTATAAGAAGACTTTTTTCACCTGCAAGGTTAGTACTTGTATTTCTATTTTAAAACAAACAAACAAAAAACTCCAAAGCAACAACCCCTTCCTGCCCAAACCTCCCAACCCCACAATTTATAAATATAAGAAAGGATGCAAATGTTGTCTTTATCATCCCCGTGTCTGATTAAAACTCTTTGGGGAGATTTTTAAATGCTGCACACCTGAATCTTCTGAATGAGTCCATGGGGTTTTCAGTATTGTTGTTCATGTTTAGCAAGAGAAAGAGAGTATTTTGGGGGAAACTCTGCATGCAACTAAATCCCAGCTCAGTGGTTGCTCCTTAATCCTTCAGAGTCCCTGTCACCTCCTTTGAGAGACATCTCAGAGGGTTCTTGTTGCAGGAATTCTGGTTAAAATCCCTATCCCAGTTGTGTTTGGAGTTACTCTTGAGATGGGTATAGCGCTATTTTGCCGGAACAGGTCTGATCAAACTACATTTTCAACCTGACCTTCTCCTCACCCCTAATAACTTCCTGGTTGCTTGGTCAGAGAGAGATTTATGAGCAAGGACAAAGGGTGATGTGTCTGTCCTAGCAGCGAGGGAAACCAGAAAACTTATTAAGAGAAGGGGGGGGGGGAAAGAAGAGAGAGAATGAGAAGGAAGAGAGGCTGAAAGTGAGTCTGGGTTTCAGACAGAAGCACCTCAGCTTCTGGTCTACTGTAATTACCCAGCCACTGAAGAAATAAAACGTTGAAAAATCAATTTTATAAAAAAATCAATGTTTTAAACAATTTGAAAAGCTCTCATAATTTAAAATCCCTCTACAATGTACATGTTCAGAGCCCTGATCACCTACAAAGTGAAGTGCTCCAATAATTTTAAATTGTTCTGCACAGAAAAGGCTCTGATCCCCCATTTCACCCCCAAATGGAAGTAGTCTTGAAAATGTGAAGCTCACCAATAATTAAATAAACCTCTCTGTCCATCCCTGCCCATGTTTCCATGAAATTCATGCATCTCAGAGTTTGTGGGATTTTTATATTGAAAAAACTTCTGCTTACAATCTGTAAAGATGATTTTTGTCTACTATCATAAAAGACTTTTTTTAGTTTAAAATATAAAGAGTTTTCTCAGGTTTTTGGTTACTGAAATTATGAATATTTTCCCATTACAAGTTTTTCTATTTGTTCCTGTATTTAGTCCAGACAAAAAGTACAAATTGATGAGTTTAGCTGTTATCATTTCCTAACATACAGCTCTGTGCAGAAAGTGATTTTACATTGAATTGTAATTTCATTCACAAGGGCTTTAGACCTTATATAATTAAAATACCTCAATCCTCTTCAAATTAGAAAAGCAAATTGTTACATATCATAAGTAGGTGCTTTTCACTCTAGTGACAGTCACTTAGATGATTTATGACATACATTATTTTATATCAAAGTACAATGAAATAGGCATTACCAAAGGTAATCTCAGTAATGTCTGAAAAGGGATCTCAAACCTCAGTGCAACAATGAATGCAGTATTTAAAATGCAAAACCCAAAGACATTATTATGGTTTTGATTTCTTATGCCACAGCTTCTCCTGATCTGCTATATTAGTGCAGCAATACAAAGGGTGTTTTGGATGTATTTTGCTAAGATAACAGACGGGAAAAATGAAATATAAAGTCAGGTTTTATGCATAAATTGTTATCAAAGGGATGATAAAGTAAAACTGCATAATCGCAAGGAAAAACAATTGATGATGTACAAACTGAAATATATTGAGCTCGTGGAATATGCTCATTTTCAGCTTTTAAGCCTTTGCATTATTAAAATGCATAATAAAATAAAATGCTCAGATAATGTATAAACAAATCAGAATAAAGTAGCTTCTTGAATACGATTATTTTCATATTTCTGTATTCTGTATGAAGATTATCCCTTCTCTCTTCCCCCACTCCTACTGCAGTGACCTATTCCAGAGCCCTGGGAGTCAGTGGTGAGAATCCCAGTGTCCTCGGTGTCCTTTGTGGTAGGCAAATGTTACCCTGCAACACTGCATCAGAACAGGGACAAATGGCTTTAAATGAGAACAAATGGCTGTATGTTAAGCATGAATACCTTGTTGCTGGAGATGAGAAAAAGGTGCCTAACCATCTGAAGTGTGAGGGTGGACCAAACTTCCTGCAGAGGACTAGCTGGAATTATTTAAAAAAAAAAAAAAAAAAAAAAAAAAAAAAAAAAAAAAAAAAAAAAAATTAAAAAATTAGGCAGCTGCATTGATTTTTAGTGCGAAGTTGAGATTTGAGGTGGTTGCCTGCAGTGTTATTGGACCTATAGGGCTGCTTGTGGGATCCATCCTGCACCATCAGCCTTGCAGAGATTTTCCTGGGCTGGCTGCTGAATGGATGTACTTGTGTGAAGTGGGGGGCCTGTATGGGCTTCAGGAGTACAGTGATCATCAGGGAACCCACAAGAACGGCTAAAGGATTGGGAAACCTGATTTACTATGAAAAGCTTAGGAAAGCCCAGCCTCGTTAGCTTGAGGATTAAGGCAGACCCGATCACCTGTCGGGACAACATGGATGGGGAGCACTAGGCTCATGTTAAATCTGCCAGATCCTGGTGCAGCCCTTGGAAGGGGCTCTGAGAGACTTCCCAGCCTGTCACACAGTCCCACCCCAGGGCAGCTCCGTCCCCACTCCGTCCCCTCATGTCCAAACCATGGAGCTAGACCCACTCAGCCTCAAAACGTAACAGGATGAAGATCATGAGCTTCCCAAGGGCTGAGAGGGAAAGGCAACATGTTGTTCATCATGAAAAATGTTCAAAAGGAGATGTCAAGTATTCTGAGAGAGATCTTTCCCAGGAATCAGCTCTCAAAGCACTGTGGCTGTGCCAGCTGAGCATGTTTGTCCCTGATGGCTGCATAATCGATGGCGTTGTGGTCTGGTGCTTGCTGACTGAGCCCCAGCCTGAATGTGCTCAGCAGTTTGCCTCTCATTTGCGTCAGCATCTAAATAAAGATGAATACCATTTTTTTCCCCGCTTTTCAAGATGGGCTGTTAATTTTATAACAGAAGAGCAATCTAATGACTTATATAATTAGGAGCATGTTTTTAAAAATTTCAGAGGACTTTTTTTTTTTTTCAGTGTTGAACAGCCATAATTGGGGAGAAAATTGTAAAAGCTCTTAACACTGAAATTAATTCAGGGTTAAAGCATGGTAGTAATAATGCCAAAGCTGTGGGTTTGATCCCTGTATGGCCCATTCCCTTAAGAGGTGGACTTGATAATCCTTGTGGGTCCCTTCCAACTCGGAATATTCTGTAAAACAGCAGCAAAATCTGTTTTGGTTAGTGCTGGAAGTGGGTGAAGAATGTGAAGGCGCTGCTTCTTGGTGGGTGCAGAAATATTTCCATGTAACTCAGAAGCATTTTCCTACTTTCAGTAGTTGATACTTTGATCTGCCCAACTTGATCAACATTTCCTGCTTAGTGAGTGAGATAATGATAGGAAGAAATCCTTCCCTGTGAGGGCTGTGAGGCCCTGGCACAGATTGCCCAGAGAAGCTGTGGCTGCCCCATCCCTGGAACTGTTCAAGGCCAGACTGGATGGGGCTCTGAGCAACCTGGGCTGGTGGAAGGTGTCCCTGCTCATGGCAGGGGGTTGGAACAAGATGATTTTTTTAAGGTCATGCTCAACTCAAGCCTTTCTATGATTCTGTGAAAAATTCAGCTTGGTAAGGTTTGTGCTTCTGGATGAAGTGTTTTACTCTGGGGAAATTTAGGAGGAAAGGGGAGGGAAGCTTTCCTGGATAACAGGAAATGGTCAGGATGGGCATGGTTAGGGAATCAAGTCTGACCAGTCTCTATCTGCATTCTTTGGTGGATCTAAAGCTGGGATCCTCCTTGTAGCTGTTTTTGTCTTGCTGTAATCTCCTGTGGTGTGGTAGATGGGATTTTGAATGGTCAATTGTTATATGAACAAACCAGCAACTATCATCATGATCTGGCACTTAAAAAGATAATTTTTTCCCTACCCTGCCATTGCCTGAAAAGCTTCAGTGACTGAAATATGTGCAAAGCTCAGAGCTCCTGAGTAGACATGCCCTTCTGGGATCTCCTGATGGTGATGGTGTGGAAAAGATCCAGGAGGAAAACTCTTAGGGGGGGAATGCAATGTGAGGGTAGGTAACCATTTAGTTTGTAGAGAAGATGACTGCACCTTGTAGAGCAAGAAGAGGGACTTTTTTAATGACAATGGTGAACCAGTTTGACATGGATAAACTGGATTTTAGGATGAGGGAGCTGGTATAGTTTAAAAAAAATCCCATATTTTAAAAAGGATTCTGTTAAGAGTGGTTTTCCTATAGCTTTCTGTAGAGGCATTAGCTGTCAGTTGTTGGTTTCCAGGTTTAAAACTGTTTTCTCACTTAAGACTTGGAGATTCAGTTCCATTCCTATTAGTTCTGTAAGAATTTCTGCCAGAGAAACTGTGAAAAGATGTTTAAGATATGATGGAATATAGCAAATGTAGGAAGTGCACAGAGCAACAAGCATAATAAGAGCTTCTCTTCTATTTTACCAAAGGGGAAAATACAGCAATGAGATCTTGGGGTCAGGATAGCATTGTGGGATTAAATTGAAGGAGGGATGACTGGTGCATGTCTCAGCTATGTGATGAAGCTGAAGGAGCAGGACATACCTCTATGCTTGGTAGAAGTCACCTGCGTGGAACTTTAAATTCATCAGTTCTGTTTTTCTTGGGGTTTTGGGGTTTTTTTTTTGGTTTGTTTTTAATGAACTTATCTGTTCTATCTGTATATCCTCATCCTCCAAACAGGTTAGTGCAATAAGCCCAGAAAATTGTTTTGAGCAGTGAAGTTTTGTACTTGTAACGTGAGACATCCTAAATAGCTCAATGCCCATGTGGATTTGTTGGGCTCTGCTCTTCATTGCATCCGGCTCTTGTGGGGCATGCAGGAGAGCTTGGAGCGCTCCCACAGCTGGCTACAAAGCCTGTGCCCTTTCTGACTTGGTCCAGACACAGACACAGAGCTGTGACTGCAAGCCCTGGTTCCTGTTTTCCACCCATCTTTTAGCCAAACACTCTGTACTCTGGTCTTTCCCCAAGCCATTTTTGGCTCCTTGTCCTCCAGCCACACTTCCTATGGCACATAAAGCCGAAGGGGAGGCCGCTGCATTGGTTCTTCTTGCATTCAGGGCCCTCTGGCTGTTCTGTCCTCAATCTGCTGGGGGGGATTATCCCCAGAGGGACCAAAATTCCTTCCTTTCCATGTTATTCAAAAGCTTGCTGCTTCTGAGCCACACTGTGTGCTGCAGAAGAGAGAGGCAGGTCACAGAGAACCTTCCAGCCTGTCTGGTCCCGGCCTGCTCTCAGCTGGGAGAGGGCTGATAGACATTTGAATTCGGAAACTCAGTGGCTTTTCAGCGGGCTGCATTATCCCTGAAATGTGGTGAGCACATCTGCTTCAAGAGAACTGGGCTACACCACCCTGCCCTGCTGGGAGTGAGTTTGGGGAGCATGTGTCACCCAGAGAACACAGGAGAAAGAGCGGGTCTCCATGGAGTGGGATCCCTTCATGGCTCCCACTGATCCCAGAGCTCTGCTGATTTCCGTCTCAATACCACACTATCCTTCTCACCTTGCCTGGGTGCCCTGCTGCAAGTGATTTTGAGAAGAAATAATATGTGTTCTTGCTCCAACAGGATATAAAATTGTCTTTATATTACACAATCCATATTTTATTGGAGTTTGCTTCGTATTAGTGTCATAGAAGACCTTGATTTCAATATAACAATATGGAAGTGCACGTGTAATTTGTCCTCTGATCACATTAATGCTAAACCACTGTACATGGTAGTAATGTTAAACTAATGTGACAGAATAATACGAGTATAAAGTGATGTAAAACCATTAATATTATAGAAAGTTATTCATTTTATACAAAGGATTCTAAGGAGTAATTTGAATAAAATTCCTTGTCTCTTTCTCTGATCTAGTTGAGCTACTTTGATCAAAAGATAAGCCTGATCAACAAACTTACTGATAGCTAATTTCCATACAAGGACTTCTTGTTCTTAGTCCTGCTCATGGCAGCTCAAACCCAGGTCGCTGCTCTCGGGAGCTTTGCTTTCTACAGTGTCTGATCTTGAGCAACGGAGAGAAGAGATGAGAGATCAGAGGTGAAGCAATTTATTGGTAACCTGGTCCACTTGGGCATGCACATTTCCCCAGTCAAGTTTAAAGGGCATGTAAAGCTTTAGTGAATTGAGCCGTAAATGTTTAATTGTATGAGTTGCTCCTTGAATACAATAGTGGGGCAAGTTGCAACCACTAGCAAAAATGACTGTGTACTGAGTGTAAAAGCAGCCTTCTCTCACAGCAGATTTCAGTTTTGCTCAGAGAGCTGTATAGCATTTATTTTAACTCCCTGCAAACTTTAGGTCTCTGATTAAACAAAGTAGGAGCTGGATGATATCAAGACGTGCTTTCCCCTCATTTAATCGGATCACTGAAGACAGCCAACAAGAATAAATAGTACGTGAAAAGCCAGATTTCCAGTGAAATTAAATGAAAAGTTATAAGACTGTGGTTTTAGGAACGGCCTCTCTTTTGTGGTTTTTGGTTGAGTGTGTTTGTCATATTTTTATAAGATCATTATTGCTTTAAGAAAAAAATTTAAACCCTGAGAAATTACTCTCAGTCTAACGAGTTCTTTTCCACTGACTACAGACATCATTAGGGGATGGCTATAGCCCGAGGCTGTGCATGAACTTTTTCTTCTAACTGTACACTTTATGTATAATTTAGCTTTCTTGCCTAAATTATTCAAGCAAATAGTGAGTGAAAATAATGGAGTTCACTGAAACCTTCCACAGTATTAAAATAAAACAGTTTTTTACGTTGATTTGAATTTTTAAGCTTTTTAATCACGGATTTCAAATGGAATACGCATGTCTTCAGCTCTTCTCTGCTTGTCCCCCTGTGCCTTTTTTTCAGTAAGAGGAAAGAAGAAAGGAAACGAACTTTAGCAAATACCCCATTAATAAATAAATGTTACTTATGACTACTTGAAGTAGAAGTAATAATAATTAAGCAAAACCTATAGATATAGAAAATACGTTCAGCAAGTGTTGAACTACAGTCTGTGTTATCTCTTTCACCCCAAATAAGGTCAGTGTTTAAATACTGTTGAGTTGCTTCAAGCTGAAAATACTATCAGGGAGCTCTATGTAATAAGGCTGAACTCGAAAAGCTAACACAAAGGCTGTAATTATTTCAGATAATATTTTTCTAGCTTGATATCAATCTTAAAAAAAAATCTTGCTTTGAAACCCAGAGGCTTGATCCTACGCTAGAAAATTGGTACATTTTCAGGAAACCCTGCAGATTTCTTCCAGGTGAAGAATCAACACTTAAATGTTTTCTGTTGTAGCTAGTTCTCTGCAATCTTGCGCCTCAAATTCCTTTTAGAGGGTACTGCTGATGCTCTTACTAATGAGGTAGGAACTATATCTAAATCTGAATCGATTCACTAACTGTGTGCCATCATGAAAATGTATCCTGTGCAAGTTAAGGAATCATAGTAATATCTGCAAGCAGACTCTGCCATTCCCTGGTGTGGGTACATCGTGCTTTCCCTGGATGTCTGTTGGAAATAGCATAATGATGATTTTCTCTCTATGATGGGAAAGGAGCCATGTCTAGGCACCTGCTATGGTTCAAGGTGGGATTGGACTCTGCAATTCCATTGCAGATCAGCCACTAGTGAGGAATTTCTGTGAGATTCAGACCATGCTCTCAATGAGAAGCATGACATGAGGCAGAGATATAAGTATAGCTTCACCTGATTTCCGCTACACATTCACAGTAACCAATGTCTGTGGTTTGTCGGTGGGCCTTGGATTAATCCCAGTAGTCAAATTTCCAACATCTGTCAGTGCCTGGTGTATTTACTGTCACCCAGTTCTGCTCTTGTGCAGTGTGGCACCGCCTGGATCCACAGCGCTTAGTTATTCACAGGGCAGAACTACTGGGCGTTTTGCTTCAGGAGCTTTCCCCCAGTCTGAGTTTGTGCCTATGATGTAAGGGTTTGTTTTCACACCTGAAAACAAGGTTAGACTATTTGGAAACAAAATAAAACCAACAGTGTGTGTTCGGTGGCATGTTTTTAATTTATGGTTCTATGACAAAGAAATACCCCAGGAACAACCATCTTCTGTGCTTGGCCACAACCCTCCACAAAAATCACAAAGCAAACCAATAGCCAAGAATAAAGACAATTTTGATGAATCTTTTATGTGAATTTTGCAATTCTTCTGCGTTTTTTTGGCAATTGTTGACATAGCAGCAGGCAAAGATATCTGGAAACCAACAATAATAACCACAGAACCACAGAATTGATTAGGTTGGGAAAGACCTCTGAGATCATCGAGTCCAACCTGTGACCCAACAGCACCGTGCCAGTCAGACCATGGCACTGAGTGCCACATCCAGTCTTTCCTTAAATGCCTCCAGGGACAGTGACTCCAGCACCTCCCTGGGCAGCCCATTCCAATGTCTAATGACCCTTTCCATGAAGAAATTCCTCTCAATGTCCAACCTAAACTTCCCCTGGCACAGCTCAGAACTTGTCCTGAATGGGATTTGTTCTTTGGAAACCACTCTGAAAAGGTATTCGCTCTAGATCCATTATTGCTGTGTTTTTTCCTTTTCTGACTTTCTTTAAAGAAGATAATTTTTTTCTGATAAGAGCAGACATTTTTTACATGTTGTGATTATTTAAAAGCTGCTGTCCTGATTGTAAGGGTATTTTGTGTCACTGATAAGCTCGTTGTATGTCTCAATTACTTGCAGTCATTTCTGCACGTATATGCATTGGGGCAGTTGCATAAATTAATTAAGCCAAATATAGTTAAAATTTAATTCCATGTAATTCATAGGATGTACAATCTGTGCTTTTGCTGAAGAACTTTCTGAAGTAAAGCCTGGCGATTTTCTGTAGTGATGGCTATTGACTGTAAACTTAGAAAAGGAGCAGTAGAGCCATATAACCTGGAGGATCCTCTCATGTTTGTATTTTGGTCTTATAGTGTGAGGTGTTTGGTGTTGCACAAGAAACTGAGACTCACTTTCTATGCACAGTGCATCAATCTTTCCCCCTCTAGTTAATATAAGTGCTGATATGCAATCCTGATGTAACGATTCCATGGGAAGTACCTTTTTTCGCTTCTACATTTATTTGGTTGTTCTTGAGTCTTTAGTACTTGGGGGGGAAAAAATCAGGTAGAAAAAGGAAGAATTATAGATCTGGGAAGCACATAAAACTGAGCTGCTCAGCTAATTACCCAGTAAGGTCTAGACTGTGAAATCCTTTGACATTACAACATCCTTTTCCCACTGAATTCATGTTCGCCAAAACCCAGCTCAGCATCACACGAGAAAATTCTCCTTCTAGGGATGTTGAGCATTTTGTACAGCCACAAGATCAGCACAGAACTACTCAATTCCCTGTTTGTGTCAGGAGATTAAAACACTTGGTGATATCAAAATGGTTTCTCATCACATCTTGTAGAATAGCTGCTTTCTTTCCTTTTTCTCCTTATGCACTTTGATTTTCCTTTTTTTTTTTTTTTTTTTTTAAAATCTGTTTAGCTATAGGCTTTGGGTTGGTATTCCATGATTCCATGGTAATCTATCATTTGACTGCCCACTGCATTGAACATTCTTGACTCATGCTTGTTCTCATGCTGCAGAAGAATCTGTGACTTTCTCATCCGTATTTTTTTAAACAAAATTTCCACCCTTTTAAGTTGTGTGGTAGTTTTTATGAAGTTTGTGTCCCTAGAAAGGATCTCTGGCCCTTTACAGGCTGTGGTAGCTGTGGTATTGCTCTCTGCTTGCTCTTTTACCAGCCAGCTTCCCTAAAATTTAATCTGCCACCTATCACGACTTCCCCATGGATATTTTGTCTGCGTGTGTACTTAAGGGAATTTCCAGACTTTAGGCAGAACCTTTCATGAGGAGAGGGAAAAGCAGCACTGGTGAAGTGTCCCATGGACATGATGAAGTACACTTACCGGTTCATCCAGCAAATGGAATTTTTATGTCAGACTCAGCCCCTGTCACTTCTGCCCGGGGGTGGATTAATGGCCGAGCTGATGGGGCCATGGCCCCATTCCCCCAAACGCTATGGAACCCTGGCTTCTCCTGTCATCACAGAAACCTCCAGCGTGGCTGGCAGCCAAGGGGTGACACGAAGATGCATTGCTGGGGAGGAGCTCAAGGAGTTCCCTGCGAGTCGCAGAGGGGGCTCATTAAATGCAGCGCCTTCAGAGACGGTGCAGTTCCTCCCACACCTGGGCCCTGCAATATTTCCCAATCCACATCTTGGGGAAGTCTTGTCCCTTCTCATAAACATTTGGGAGCCTTTGCTGCTTAGTGGAGCAATTTACAGAATAGGAGAAAAATCTCATTTTTGCTCCTGATTTTCTGCATTAAACCAAAGGAAACTTTGGTTTCCCTTTGGAAACATTGATTGGTCCATCAGTTTCTCTCATCCTGAGTGGTTTTGCTGGAAGTTCCCTGCTCTCCCTGGATTCTCCACCCAATTCAAGCTGTCTTGCTGCAGAGCTCCCCACTTCTTGCATCTCTGTCTTGTATTCACCCAAAATTTACCTCTTCCACCTTCTTTGTTCTTAGCACTCCTTCAGTTTGGCCTGTGCCTCTGAGAATGTCTTGGGTAGCCTCACCTAATGGTCCGGTTGAATTTTTCAGTTTTACCAAACAGACTTAAGTGAATTGCTTTCAAACATTGGGGGCTAATTAGTGACATTTCTGTTTCTCTGAAAAGACTTATAAATTTCATTCCAAACTTGCCAGAAAAGAAAAAAAGTTTGGGCTTGATATTTTAAACAAAAAGGGAAAATGAAAGGTTGACTGCAGCTTACAGCACTTGTCTCAGACTTGTTGAAGGGAACTGAATACGCAAGTGACCTCCTCCATAAACACGTCTCTTCCTTTCTTCATTAATGTTTAATTATGGGCGAAAAAAGGACAACCTCAGCAACAGAAATTTATGGCAACCCTGCCTAAAGCTTGATGGTTTGAGATATTTTTGCAAGGATGTGGGAGACGCTGGGATCAAAACCCTGTTCTGGCAGAGTAATGGCAGGGTTTGAATGTGTGGTGAATAGCTTAAATCCCCAGGCTGTTTCATTTCGAGAGAGAAGCCAACATTGATCCCTTCAGTGGAGATGTCCCATTTGGGGGTTGAAGACTGTAGGAAAAATGCTATGCTCCATGAAACTGTTGTAATTGTACTTCTAAATCCATTTGTGCCAATCTGCAAAGCAGTAGCAAATAAAAAAGGAATTCATGGGGAGAAAATCTGTCTTTACTTGGTTTCATATGAAATGTTACTTGGACCTTGGATTATAGAAAGGTTAAGCATCATCACTCTACTCATTGAACTATGGAATAAACCAGCAGCATTGGTGTGAAAAATCCAGCCCTCTAGGTTGTTTGATTTTTCTTACAAGTGTCCACAGCAAAATATTTTTTTTTCAGGTCTAATGGCATTTTCAAGCTAAATATATTTATGTGTATTTGGTTTTGCAAGAAACAAACACTTACATCTAGGTCAGGTAGATAGACAATTTTTCCTTTCTTTTCCCCTCCAAATTTTCATTTTTCAGGAGTATACTGATGAGTCTCTTATTCTCTTAAAACTTTGCCCTCAAAATTCTACTTACTTATCCTCGTAAAGCACTTTGTGATAATTACTTGTGAAAGCTGCAATATCAAAATATGTTTTATTGTGATGCACTTACTTCAGGATAGTGTGTTCCATGTTCTGCCAGTCCTTATGCTCTTCTACAGGTGCCTGTAAGTACTCAGGAAATGCAGAAACTCAAACCAGTCTTTTCAATTTAGTGTTGTAAAAAAAAAAGTTTTAGCTTTGTAACATTTCATTTTTATAATTCATTTTATTGTGCAGAATTCTGAGGGGGGTGAAGTGGTGGGTGGGTAAAGGAGACAGGAAAAGGAGAGGAGGAGTGGCTTTGTTTGGACCCACTGCTCCAAAATGAAATAGAAAATGAAGGCTCATGGCCCATAATATTTTCAGGTGCTTTTATAAAGGGATCTTTTCTTTTCTACTCTTTTAATTTTTAAAACATAAGCTCTGTTTATATGGTGGAGTAGGAAGCTGTGTCTTCTCACACAGCCCCTGCATGGTGTCAATAGGCACTACACAAATGACAAAACCCTGCTTTTTTTCCAAGTTTGGTCAGCCTGAATTTCAGGGGTAGTTTTAGGACAGTGAAAGCAGCTCCTTTGGGAAGCCCACGCAGTTCTGTGAGTGCCCAGGGCTACTGATCAGCGTCAGCTCTGAGAGCACTGCAGCTCTCTGGGGTCTGTCCAAACAGCGTAACACGGAGCCAAAAAGCACTACCAGTACCTGCCTAACCAGTGAGAAGGGGGCAGGGGTAACAGACCCCAAACACAGCACCTGCTTAATGCCTCCATGCCTTGAAACCTGTCCAGAGGTTTAATAGTCCTCTTGATCGGCTGCTGGCGATGCTCCCTGAGGTCTGACCTCGGGTGGCTGTCCTGTGACAGGACTGTGGGAGAAGAAATCCTACAGACACCTCTGCCACACTGGCTGGAGACTCTTGTCTTCAACCTGATGTTCTCTGAGACCATTTTTCCCCCTTTCAGAGTAGTGACATTCCTTATTAGCCATCATTTTTTTCCAAGTGAGATACACAACAGATGGCTACACTGGTGAGATATATGTGTTTTTCTCACAAGAAAGAAAAAAGGCCAACTTTGCAGCTCTGTTTTGCATTAACCACAGAGGTGTAAAATGCTGCCAAATTTGAGAGCATTTTTATTTATCTCTGGCTTGGCTTGATATGATTGCAAATGACTAGGCAAGTTGTGGAGAGCGAAAAGTCAGGCCCAGACTCACAAGGGAAAGGAGAACTGGCCGAAAGATCTCTAGGATTAAAATTCACTCCAGAGGGGAAAAGCAAGAGGAGGAAAAATGTTTCTTCTCTCTTCCTCTTGCTGCCCTCTTTCTCCTTCTGCACTTTTCATTCTGTTAGAGCACTATTTATAACTACTTTTACAGTCTGACCACTGAAACCCTTCTTCATCTAGACATTATTTCTCCATGCCATCCAGGGAACTACCTGTTTCTTTTTTGCCTGAAAGAGATTATTTGGCAGGGATACTGCTAGCCCATTCCTCCTTGCCCTGTCAGAGATCTCATATCTGGTGCTGCTTGCTATTTTTATGACTCCTGCTTATTTTGCTGCAGACACTCATATCATGGGCATCATGACCCCAATACACTGGGTACAGCCTGGAACAACAACAAAAGATGATTCCTGCCCCAAATATCTTTCATTCATCCAGCCTGTTTCCCAACCTGTAGTAGCAGAGGAAAAATGGGACAAAAGAAAACTCCGCTGCAGGGGCCTTGAGGTTTTCACATGCTGACGTTTTTCGGGTTGGCAGCCTGCCCCGCTTCGCCATGCAGCTCTTCAAGAGGTGGCATTTCAATACCACACATCCAAGAAGGACGGGGAAGGCGGGCAGCAGAGCTGATGGCCCACCCTGGGTCGAGTCCTCAGCCAGGAGAACCTCTGGAGACACAGGCACAGCTACCGCCGATTATTTCTTTTATGCTTTCCCTCCCGCTTGGTCATTATGCTTCAGCTTTGAAACTGAGCTTTGTTTCAGCCTGGTAGCCCGTGGCAGTGGACTGGAGAGAGGAGACTTTTACTGAGCTACCAAAGGCATTGTGTGCACGGGAAGAAAATGTGTGAAGAATTGAAATTATATGGTTGTACTGGGAGTTTGTTGTGGTGGTAACACTGGCTCGCATCTTCTGGTAGCTAATGGAGCATGGTGGGATGATCTGAAGATGAAATGAGTTTGATATGCCGGGACATGACATTTAAAAAGAATGGTGAAATTATATTTCTTATTTTCCTTTGTGCAGAGAGAATGCATCTTGGCTTTCAGTACAAAGTGTGTGATTGTGGGGTACTTCCAGTCTGGTTCTTGCCTTCAAAATAGAAGCCACACTGTCCACTCCTCTCTCTCTCTCTCTTTTGTCTTACTGCTGCACACAGTACCCAAAGCACATGGTGGAGTCCCAGTCTGGATCCTGAGTTTCCCCTGGCCAGGGCCCATGGGCAGCACTTCCAGGGGCCTCCAGTGTAGGGCTGCTGCCTGTGGTGATCCTGGAGACAAATGGAAGCACGGCGTAGAAAGGCAGAAAAGGAATATTTCAGAGATGTAACTCCCAGAAAGAGGAAAGATTGTTTAACTAAGCTTTGGCGATGTTGGCATCCAAGAAAAATTGTTTTATTGGCAATGTGGGGAAGAATAGGGCAAAGCTGAAACTGAGTGCAGAAATATCTATTTTCAACCTATCTGTAATCCTAGGAAGGGCAAAGTGGGTCATTTATCCCATGGAAGTGATTGTGAGCAGGTTGATGTCTGGGTTTTTGCTCACCAAGCTAGTTGGTTAAAATTGTTTAAAATGTCATCAGCCACATAAGCTACATATTATTTTCTTTTCCTGCCCCCTAATCACCTCTCCGGTAGGTGCTTTCAATGTGCACACGTGTGAGCTGAAATGGCACATGAATTCTGTCACAGGTGACACCTCCAATCTCTCTGTTCAGGAAGGTGCACGCCAGTGAAACTGCACCACAGGTACCTGCATGATGGTAGGAAGCACAAAGGGAGTGCTAGCATTGTTGGGACAAAGTGATATAAAGAAAAATAACATGAGGGGAATTATTCCTAAAAATGTCTTTTTCAGTAGTCATCCATTCTTAATAATCCCTGTGATTTTTGAGACAATCATTCTGAACCCTAAGTCCTTCCATTGAACATAGAAGTAATTATGGGCATAGATATCCTTAATTTCCCTTAGTGTAAATTAAAGCTGGATGCCAGCTTAATATATGTGCTTTCTCTAAATGCCTTCATAGATTTTTTTTTTTTAAGATCAAAAAAAAGCATCCACCAAATATGGTAAGAATGTTGCTGGTTTGGGCTGATTGCGCTTTTTTTGTGTATAATGAAGAGCTTACTACTTGTGAGCATGGAGACGATTTAATGAATCACAAAAGTACATAATTTATTGTAAAATGTATTCCACACATATTTCAGAGCAAATTCCATGGAAAATGTATGTGAGTTGTATTTCTATGAATCAGACTCTCAGAAATATTTCCTTAGAAACAGCTTGTCCTACATTTTTATAAAGGAGCTGCAGCATTTATAGTGCACCATTGAATTAACATTTTGTGGTTAAAAATGCAGCCCAAGAAATTAAAATGATATTTGAAACATAAATCCTGCGTGCTAACAACTATCGTTATAAAAGCCAGCCAGAATCAACAGACATAGCTTGTTTTCTGCAAGGCTTTTTCTGGAGACCAGTTCTCAAAAAACATCTGTGCAAATGCAGGGGAAGAAAAAAAATAAAAAGAGCCTCAACAGGAATAGAAGCCATCAGTGGTTAGGTGTGTTATAAATACATTATTACTTCATTGTAATGGTATACAGGCTTTGGCGAGACTGGGGGTGACCTCACTGGCTGTTGGACCTCGAGTTACTCCCGGGGGAGGAGCCTGGGATTCCCTCCCGGCACACGCTGGTGGGGAGTGAACAAACCCAGACAGTGCAGAGGGACTCCATCGGTGACGGTGCATGTGGGAGCTGCTGGGCTGGAACCGTACCAGACCTGGCAACAAGGGGATTTGTTTGAGATTTGAGAGTTTTTGTTATCTTGCCTCCAAAGAGAACGTGCAGAAACCTTTTGTTACTTACTGAGAGCTACTCATCAATGTCTTGGCCACCTAAGTGCTTTTATGAGTCCATCTTTACAAAGCAAAATCCAGTTCTCGCTGCTGGATGTTGAGTAATGATTTTAGGGAACCAGCTTCAGGCAAAATCTTTGCTAAAATGCCAGGGCATCTGTGCTCTTTAAAATCAACACATACCTAGTCTTGGACACCCTAAATATAAGCTGCTGCAGAAATTTCTGGTCAATTCTTTCTTTTTAGTCTTACTAAAACACATTTTTGAGTCATAAGAAAATGCTTAACTTCCTCCTAGAAGACTTTTGAGGAGAGAAAATTTTGCAACTACAGAAAACAGAGCAAACAGCAACAGGAAGAAGCTTTATTGGAATATAGCCTGGATTTATCTTGTGTTGCTGCTTAGCAGACAACTGTAGACAAATTTGTGTGACTGTACACAAGTATAGACTTGTAGACCTCCTCTGGTTTTCAATCAAAACTGGCAAGACTAACAGGAGAAATGGTTTAATATATCAAGACTATGGCTACAAGCATGAAGTTAATTGTACGAATTGAGGATTTTTTCATGATTTGGGGATGCTCTTTAGACTCTTCCTTGGGATTATGGGTACTGGACAGGGAGAAAGGTGATACTGCAGAAAGGAGGGATATGAGTGAATGAGGTGTGAGTTAGTTGGAGCTCTCAGGCTGCTTGGGGAGGAGACTGCTGAAGTTCCTATCCTCCTCTATGAGTCCTGCAGTTATTCCTGATGGTTGCAGCCCCAGAGGGCTTCTTCAAAGCCAGGCAAGTAATCTGAACGGCAAATGTCCCAAAACTAAAGGAAAGAAATTATCAAATAGTAGGTACTTTTGTTGCTTTGCCTTTTTTTGTGGTCACCACAGCTGGGTCCCTGTGCCTGCCACTTCTTCTGTGGCACTCAGAAACGCTCTGTGCGAGCTGCACAATACTTCCACTGAAAGCAATCCAAAAGAACCAAGGCACTTCAAAAGCCTCGAGAATGTTACAGAATTAAAAGCAATTATCTTCCTTAAGGTCTTTCCTGTCTTAGCTCCTTAAATATGTAAGGCTACAGGATCTAAATCCAAACTGCATAAAGCATCTTTTGGGACATGAGGCTTGTCAAATTCAGGCACTTCATGCCTCTACAGCCAGTTGAGGTTCCTGCTTCACCTTAACAGTAACTCAGACCTTTGGAGATGAGCCTGTTTTAGTCAGAGGTATTTTAAGAATAAATTCTAATTAGAAAATTAGCAACCGGATATGGTCAAAAAACTTCAGGTTTGTTTGGGGTTTTATGGTTTGGGGTTTTTTAAAAATAAATTTTTTTTTGTTGTTTGTTTGTCTGTTTGTTTGTTTTTTAATCAAATAAAATGTCCTCTCTTCATAAAGGAGACTCAAACATGATGTCATGACTGGTGCTGATCTGAGTTTAAACCTACACTTTCCCAGCAGAGGCCCCTAACCTCCACTCAAGTTGTCACCTTGTTCATTTAGGTAAAGAGGGGAAGAAGTGTCCCCTTCTTTCTGTATACTTTCCCTCTTTAACAGTGGAGGGAAGGAAACAGAATTTCTGCTGCTCTTTTCTCTCCAATCTCAGTGTTGCACACCCCACGAAATGGGTGAGATCCACAGATATTTTTGGTAACCAAGGCAGGGCAGTTCATTCGAGCTTGGTTCAGCCTGGTCCACAAGCTGTGACGCTGAACATCTTGTAAGCAGCGTGGATCCACCTCAGGATTGTGGCTCCATCCCTGCAAACACTTTGCATCACATTAAGCACTTTGTACAAGCATTTGTTTGCCAGTTCAGAGGCTGTAACGATATGTCTTTATTCCAGAGATTTTTTTTTTCCCCACAGCTCAGTAAAGCTATTACATTAGAATATGGAGAAAAAGAGGGAACACAGGACATTTTCAAGATTGTATTGCCTTTTTTATGTGTCCCCCCCATTAAGTAGGTATTGCTATCAGTGCAGTCAATCTAATTTTGCTACCCACATCATGGCCAAATAAAAAAGTAGGATTTTATATTAGCACATTTTGGATAGGATTATGCTGTCATAAACAGGCTCAGCAGGAGTTTCAGCTAGGGCTTGATGTGCACTAAAATGCTTGAAATGTCTACTTCTTGTTTTCTTACATGGGACGTTGGTCCCAGTTTTTGTGGATCTGACAGATCAGCTGATAACAAATACATGTTCCCTGCTTTATATTCTGCTTTTGAACTTGCTCATCACTAACTTTAAGCACAAACCAGAAGGTTCAACAAAGGCGCTGGGATAGGGCAGGTAACATCTGTGAGCAATTATACGTGGACTGAAAAACACCCTAAACACTGCTGTCTTACATAGAACTCAGTTAACTTTATTACTTAGCGTAATGTAAATTTGAGTAATATTATGCAAAATATCCTATATTTAAAGAAAAAAACCAAATGAATACCCTTCCTTATTTTATTAATATCTAAAATCTTTAACACTGGTAAAGGGAAGATTATTTTGTTTCCATGCTGACCACCTCTCCTTGTTGGTACCATGTCCTTTCCCTCCTCCTGCCAAAAGGAGGAGAACCAGCCACCCATCTCTGCCTGCTCAGCCACACAGGATTGTGCTGCTCACCACTACAGGCTTTGGCAACATCTGCAGGCATCTGGTAGGTGTACCCACTCTGTCTGTCTGGTCTAATCTTTCACCAGACATTTCAGATCCTTTTGTTTCAAAGCACCATGTAAAAGATTTGCATAATTAAAAGGGGAGTGGAGTTTCCAAAGGGACAGATGCCTACCTCTCTTGCCTCCTGCTGGCAGCAGAATTAGCTAGCAAAGGGTTAAACTGAACTCTCAAAGTCCTTTTAAAACCTCCTGCTTGATTCTGCTGTGTTGCCGCTGTAGTTTGGGGTGGAATAGTCCTCTGGATGTCTTCAGGAGCTTTGCTTTTAACGTCAGTTATAGCCTAAGAGCTGGGATTTTTTCCAAGGCATTTCACACTTCCTTTTGAGGTTGGGGCCAAAGTTTAGATGTTTCAATATCCAGCATACAGGCCCCCAACCCCTTCCCTGAAGCTGGCCTGCAGACCACTAATTCAATAGGAGACATGGCCTAAGTAATCCATGTTAATGATGTGCCTATTTAAACCATGTTGCCTGATAGGAGATGTCTGGTATCTATTAACCCGAATACCAATTACACTCAGAAGATGGGAAAAAGGCTACTTTTTAAGAACAGAGACTGTTAAAGATGCACAGAAATGAATGTGTTAGTGTAATTTTCTTCATCTCTGTTTCCAAAGGGGCAAAAGCTGGAATGTGCTTGGCAAATTTTAGGCACCGGGCATTAAAGAGTGGTTACTGTAAACAAGGTAATAGAAGCTATGTCATCCCTCCCCATTTCCTCAATGTGCAGCCCTTTATTTATGTTTCCTGGGAAAAGAGGTCTCTTGTTCTTGGTGTGGAGAAAAGCCTGGTTTTGAAAAAGCCAAGGGATCAGTCCCCGGGAAGGTGGAGTGTGGAGTAGTCCTATAAACCTCCCTGCAGCGAGGTCAACCCATTCCAGCAGAAGCTGCACCCAGTTATCCACAACGTGGAGCCAAGGTGAAAAAGGGGGTGTCACTGCTGAGCCTTTTTCACTGGTTTTGTTTATGTGGAAAGTTTGTTACTCCTTTTCTAGCTAAACTAATAAGACTTGGGAAGATGGCCTTGAGCACACATGCAGCTCCTGCAGCCAGCAGCAAGCCGTGATCAGTGGAAGGCTGTGTAGTGTTGTGGTCAAAGATCCAAATATTCACTTTCCTTGGAAGGCAGCTTCCCTCGTTTCCTCCGAGAGCAATGTCTGCTCCTGGTCCCCTCCCCTTGTCATCTGGCACTGCAGAGATGAAGTTCTTGGTGGCTCTTGTGGAAGAAACCAAGGGTCCTGTCCTGCAGGGCTGAGGTCTGTTATTTTCCTTAAAGAAGGGGGAATTTGGAAGTGACACAATATTATTTCAACTTTGGCTGTATTTAAACTCTCAGCTTCTTCACAGATTGTTACCTGGTGTATGTTAGCAGGTTGCCATGGACTTCAGAGTGGCAATGTTGACACACACCTTCTGAGAAAATGAACCCAATTTTATTGAAAATTCTCATTTTTGCATGACTTCAGGCATAACATTCCATGATCGGCCTGTATTTGCTTGGTGTGATGAAACTTCAGATCTGCTAAAATAAGGCTGGGTCCTGCAGTAATAAAACTGGTCTGGATCACTGCGAAGGAGAAAGAGGCTGATGACTGGGGGAGATGTTTTTTCAAGTAAGAGTTGTCTCAATAGCAATGAAAAGAGTTGAATTGAGCTCCCGTTCCGTTTTTTTTTTTTTTTTTTCCCCATCACTAGGGACATATTTCATGAAGTCCCCATTGAGGTTAGATACGCTGAGCCTATTTGCATACTTGGAAGAGGTCTCCTTTTAGACGAGTACAGTGAATACCTCTTGCTTTTCGTATTTAAGTTCTAAATATAAATGCAGTCTAGAAGGATTTTGTCTGTAGAACTATCCTAACTGCTTGCTTTCTCACTAACTAGACTTCTTAATGGTGTGATTTTCTATGCTAGGGAAGTTCTGATTATAATATCGGCACAAATGTGCATGTTGTGCACCCTTGTTAATTGAAAGGCTGAATATTTAATGTGCTGAGGGTGCACATCTATTTACTGAGCGCACAAGGAAGGCTGCAAACCCTGAGCACAAATATCCCATAGATATGTGGGCCAAGACCTGCATTTGTGCTGTTTCGGGTAAAGACAAGAACTTCTGGACTACTAGCACAATTTGGCATATCGGCCTGGCGCAGAGCAATGTGTGATTAAAAAACAATTCCACAGTGTGGATCCATTTGAATACCAAGTTATTTTATAAAGCCTTCACTGTGTGTTTTGAATGCACATTTGCTGTTATGAATAACAGGAATTGTTTGTCTTGGCCTGCCTTTGTGCCGATGCCAGCTGGCACGGAGCGAAGCTGTGACACGTGACACTACAGCTGTGTCCACATGTTTCTGCCTTGCAGTATCCACTTATATAATTTACTTTTTTGATCTGCAGTCGAACTATTCAAGTGAGTATAATTTGCTTTTTTGATCCAAAGTCGAACTATTTAAGTGAACTCATCGAATTACACATACCAGCCACTTCTGTGAGAATACTTATTTTGTCATTGTCAGAAAAGAAATGTATATTCATTATTAGTCATTTGTGGCAACACAGCAACTTTATTAAACCCATTCCAGTAAAAAATACATCCCTAATTGAACTTGAGTATTTATTCCACTTGATACGCATAGTTGCAAGACAATAGCTCTGTATTTAATTAAATGAGCCATTAAAAGAGTAACTAATGCTGACCTTACTGTAACTGATAGATGAGACCATGCTTATGTTTTCCTGTGCATCATTGGGATGTTCTTATTTGCCATCACGGTTGGATTTGCAATTGGGAAACAGTAACCTGCTATGTCCAAGTTAGTAATTTTTAGTCAGTTATTTTTTCAATCTGTTACAGGAATACTTCTTATGTGATACTGTATTTAAGATTTGTAAACTCAGAAAATAGAGCTGAAGTTGATCTTGACCTAAACTGAACATAGTATGCTGAAACTCTTGTTGAAAAAAACATGCTAGCTCAATTCCAGTTATCCAAAACCAAGGCAAGAAATAGAAAATAAAATATGTATATATATATATATGCAACAACTTTTTTCAGCTTGCTGGTAAAGCAGAAATAACATGGCAGTAATACAGACAACATTTTCATGTAAGCCTATTTTATTTTATTTACCTCTTCAATCAGAATGAAATAGGAGAGGGCATGGATTTAACTTTTTCCCCTCCGAATTTAGGAAATAGTACCCAAGCGTTTTATTCCCAGCGCACATTGAACTCTGCTGCAGTATGTACTCCCTTGGCTTAATTCAGTGCAGCTTTGCAAATGTCAGGTCTTGTACAGACCAAAGTAGCTGCGCATTATCTGCCGTATGGTTCTGGTAGAGCAGCGCACTGTTACAGAGCCAGGGTCACAAGTTCATGGCAGAAATGATTCATATCGCCTGGAGGAGGGAGCCTAAATTCGATGCGTGAGACCTGGGAGGAGAGTGGGGGGTGATGCTGGTGTGTGCCCCCGTCCCAGGCTGTCCCCTTGCTGGCCCTTGTAGGAGGCACAGGGAAGGCGTGGAGGGGGCAGCATCACATCTGATGTCCTGTGTGCATGTGGTGACCTGAGCCGTGACATATATAGAGATGTATATTTCATATATTTATATATATTTTTATATATATATATATATAAAAAATACACACACACCTATAAATGCAAGGGAAAAGCTGACTCGAGTTTGAACACAGTGAACTGTGGTGAGAGCTGAGACATGCATGACAACTGAATACTAAATTCTGTTAGCACTTGGAGTTATTCAGCAGCAAAGAGCTTTAAAGAAACCAAAGCAATTCAGGTTTAACAACAACAATAAAAAAAAAAGAAAAAAAAGAAAAGAAAGAAAAAGAGAGAAAGTGTAGAACTTTAAAAATCTGAGTGTTTTCTCAAGACACTCAGTAAGTATTACATTCTTGGTCAATAACATTGCCTTTATAATCATATTGACAACGTGTGCAGAAATGTATGTGGCACGACAAATTGCAATTTAATGTCAACTGACAATAAAACAGCCAGAGATCATTCAACTGAAACAAAATATCACTTTAATTAAGCATTGCACAGGATAGCTGTAACAAATATATTGTTAACACATAAAGTACTCTGTTTCAGGTAAGGCTCATGCTATGAGAAAGCAAATTCAGAGCTGGGGCTGACAGTGCATATTTCACTCATCCCATTGTGCTGAGGTACAGCACCATGTATAATCAGATCCAGTTGCTGTTGAAGCCGAAAGGGAGTCTTTCCATTTTAATGACTCGTGAGTTACCACACGTACTGAATTTGAGGCAAGAGACTTGGAAGAGTGTGCTCTTAGGCTTAATGACACAGTTGCATTTTGGATTTGGTCTCTTTTTTACGGAGAGGTGAACCTCAAAAAATTTGGTCATTTAATTTCTGGGGCTTTTCCCAACTCTCTCAATTTCTAGTGCCCACAGCAGAAGCCTGAAAATCTCATGGACTGGCTTTCCCACGTGGGTTTTGGAGTCCAGTCAGACTGGGCAGCAGAACTCAAGACACTCCTTTTTTGTGATTTAGATGGCATTGGGGTATGTGCTGTATAGGCACTTGAGTGAGAGAAGATGGCAAAAGCCAGGAAGCATGGATCTGTGTAAGTGCAGAAAGGCATTGACTGAACTTTTTCCAAACCCCTAAAATGTTTTTCTGATCTTTAAGTTGGTTCTTGTTTAATTTTCTTGTTTCATTCTTGTTTTCCTAAATAGACTGATACAACAAAGCTGAAATATAGTAAAAGAACTATTTGCTATTGTAATGTTATCAAGCCTTTCAATAGCCAGTTTCATCAGACAAACTTCTATTGGTGTTTGGTTTCTTTAGGATGGATATTTTTTAGAAATTTAATATTTTTTTTCAAATCCCTGTTTTACTGGGGCGTGGGAGAAATATCTGGTATCAAGGCTCAGTAAGAGCCAGAAGAAAAATCCACACTCTGTATCTTGTTCTTCAAGTTTTAAGTTAGGCAGGAACAAGTAAGCTGTCTGTACAGGCTGTGAGAAACAACCCCAAAGTAATTAAGTTTGCATTTTTAGGTATTGGACAACTTCCTTATATTCATTTATATGAAAAAAAAAAAACAAACAAACAAAAAAAAAAAAAAAAAAACAAACCCCAAAGGAAAGGTGGCTTGGTAAGTCCACAAAGACCATGAAATTCCCAGAGTAGCCAGCTCAGCAGGACGTCTATTTCTTTCCTGACTTTGGGTTCAGCATTTAAAACAATTAAGGTGAGAGTTACATTGCGTGAAACGCATACAAGTGGATGTACACATGCACCATTTCCAAAGGGCTTCATCCCAATCCAGCTAAATAAAAGCCACTGCTTGTGTGTTGAATCAAGCCCTCAAGGTGTTCAGGTCATTCCTTCCTCAAGCTGTGCTGCTCCTGCCTGAAAGCTGTCTCTCTAAATAGCTGAGTGTCAGCTTTTCCTGTGGAAACAGAGTTGATGCATCCAATAAATAACGGTACGTCACGTGGAACTGTTGCATCTTCTCTGATGAAGTGCATCAAAGAAAATGAGCATTGTTATTTTCAATGTCCATTGCATCACCATGCAGAAATTTTCAAGTGATGAAAGCACTGAACGGTTTTTGCTGCAGCACTCCTAGATTCAGAGGAAAAAGATGTCATTTGGCTGGATGCGTAGGGAATATGTATGAAATGTTTTGTAATCTCTTGTCAGTTTAGTAAGTCTTTGAGAAATGGAAGAGTTCTTCATCGCCCTTACTCTCTGAGTGTTGGTCTTCTCTGACCATAGATAGTCTAGCATGGCAAGAGTAATTTTATGCCAAATTTGGGAGTTGGTATGGTCACCACTCCATGGTGAGAAAAGCAGGGAGGAGCTGTGGGAATGCGTGAGGAGGGGGATATTGACTCCTTGTTTTGTCCTGTAGTATATTCCATTAGTTTGATGCAAGATGGGGGTTTCTTTCTAGTTTTTCTTCTTATACTAGCATTTAGTGCAAAAAAACCCCAAAAAACCAAAAAACCCCACAAAAATGGCAAAAAACATTTTAGGCATTTCTGCATTTTGTGAAACTGTATTTTCAACTATTTCTTAATTTACTAATTGTCTTTACTCTTCATGGAAACATCCCCTTCATCCATTGACAACATCTGATTAGGTAATTTTGTTCTTCCAAAAAGAAATTACAGTTGCTGATTTAATTTTTTTTCTTTTTTTTTTTAATTTTCATCTATCCCCTTAACAGGAACTTAAATCTACAGTTTGAGCACACCTACCTGATTTGCTGCTGAAAATATTAACTACCATTCTCTTTTTAATCAAAGTCATCCTGTGGTACTGCAGGCTTGAACTCTTCAGACACTGTTCTTACTATAAAGTGACAGGCAAATGAGTTAGAGGGATTTGGTGAACCTTGCAGTAATTGGGGAACCATAACTTGTAGTCATCTGACTTCATCTAGGCCAGATATGACTTATTAATTTGGAAGGTGTTTTTTATTGCTGACAGAGTTTGAATTTTGAACCAAAATAAGACTTGGAAGGAGTAAAAGATCGAGAGCTTGCTAAGTTGTTGATCATCCTTTAACTATTCACAGAATGGATCAGGCTGGAAGGGACCACAGTGGGACGACTGAATCAACCTCCCTGCTCAGACAAGGTCATCCCAGAGCACATGGCACAGGAGTTTGTCCAGATGCTTCTGGAATATCTCCAGTGAGGGAGACTCCGTGCCTTTTCTGTGTGATCTGTTTCAGTGCATGGTCCCTACACAGTAAAAACTTCTCATGTTCAGGTGGAACTTCCTGTGCTTCAGTTTCTGCTCATTGCTCTTGTCCCATTGCTTGACATCACCGAGCAAAGCCTGGCTCCATCAACTTTTAATGTCTCTGTGAATTGTGGGCATTTTCTTTCTTCTCTTCTGCCCAAGTGCTGTGTAAAGAGCTTTTATAAGTGTGTGTGTTTCGGGTGTGATGACAGTAAGATCCACACGGATGAACTTACGGTCACACAACTTTGAAAGGAGTGACCAGAATGTCAAATTCAAATTACCTCCAATGTAGTTGGGGTTTGGAAGATATTCCACAGTAGCTTTAGGAGAGACAAAGTTGTCTGACCATAACAACTGGTGGAAATGCTTCTTTTAAAATTGAGACATAAGAATGAAAAGGGAAGAGTTAGTCACTGATGTTTAGTGTCCCCTCCCAGGGCCAAGGTATTAGACTTGAATTTAAAGCAGCCTTGTGGGGCAAGCGAATTTAGTCAAATGCTAGACAGTGAAGAAATATGATGTTTTACCTCTGCTGTCTGAGAATCCTGGTACCAAGACAGTAGCCTAAAGGTTTGGGACATGATATGACAGTTATTTGCAAAATGATTAATGCTTTCAAAATTAGTATAAAGAAAAACAGGCCCTCTTCCTGTCATTTTTTTTTTTCCTTTTTGATAGCTCTGCCTTTGAAACTAGTGGTATTTAATAAAAAGCCTAGGAAAAGAAAAGAAAAGAAAAGAAAAGAAAAGAAAAGAAAAGAAAAGAAAAGAAAAGAAAAGAAAAGAAAAGAAAAGATTGAATTTGGTCTATTCCCTCCCCAAAATTCATTTACCATCTAAACAGAAGCTTTTGACAAAAGCTTTTAAATCAGCTCTACAGAAAGTTTTGGAAATACTTGGTGGCGCTTTGAGCAACCTCTCTGGACAGATTTGTTCGAAGGTGTTGCAAGTGATAGTTTAGGTGAGCACTAAATAACTGTGGCTTTCCCTTTCTCTAAATAAACACGATACGATGTGTTTTCCAATTACACTTCTAGTTGCAGCGGTTACCATTTTAGAAGAACCATCTGCCAACTGTTACCATACTGTGGTATCTGAGGTCCCACACTTATTTCCTATTCTGAGGACAGAGCAGACTGCACTATCTCTTACAGAACTTCGAAGCAAAAGTTGATTAATGCTGACTTTTTAGTGGTAACCACTGTGATTTTTTTTATTCCTATAATTCATGGTATTATGCATAATAATAATATGAATATCACTGAATTATTTATAAGCTTATGTTGGTAAATAATAATGAGGTAATAACAGTGAATTATTTCTATATTTGCACCAGTAAATAATGAGGAAGAGAAATCATTTAGAGCAGGCTCAGTCTCTCACTAACCTACACCAATTAAAACATGTTTGCAAATGTATTTTCATGCCGAAAGCACACGGACACCTTGGGGAGGTTTTAGATTCCAGAAAACATTTAGAGGTTACAATGTTCAAGCAAAGCCCCAGCCTGATGGTGTAGCAGCAGTTGCCACCACCATCTTTAGATATATAAATGGAAGTGAAATAGAGGAGCTGCGTTTACTGACACTTTGCATTGCTGAGACTCCTGCCAGGACATGCAGTTTGGGTTTCCACTTTTGAGGATGTTCAGGTGTGAGAGTGCAGCAAATAGCTGTAGGAAACCCCTCAAGGTGATAGATATGAGAGACCTCCTCTACTCATTGTTGCAGAAAGGAAATTGTTGTGTTGTTGCTGAAATGTGGCTTGACTTGAAGAAGCTCTCAGGGGGAGAAAGTACCAAGCAATGCAGAATTGTTTAATTTGGTGGATAAATGATGCAAAACAAAACTGGCATCAGGAAGATGAAACGAGACAAATGTAAATTGGGAATGTAGGTGTTCCTGGAATAAATAACTTCTCAAATGAACTAACAGTGTGAGAGGTAGTTTTATGTGCCTTCAAATTAGGACAGAAGGCTGTTTACTAGGAAATAGTTTTCTATAATAGAAGAACAGTGAGTAAATGAAAAGTGTTTAAACTCACCTGCTTGGAGTTTTCCACATAGAAAAGAGCCAGCTACATGTGCCTAAATTAGCAGTGGGTAAACTCTGTTTTTCTGCATCTATCTGAGCTGAGCATGTGATTTTGGCTGAACGCAATTAGCAGAGTTTACTACAAGGGTAACCTCATCCGTGGCATTTCATAGCCTGTGATAAACAGTTCAGCCTGGATAAAGTTGTGTTTCCCCCAAACTTAAATTGCCTGGAGCTGTTGCATGCAAGCTGTGTATGTCGTGGGAGGTGTGGAACATGGGATGGAGATGAGGAGGGTCTGGGATCCATTTCCAGCCCTGCAACCAACTGGCTGTCTTCAGGCTATCCTTCAGCTGCCGGATCCCTATTTTCCCACTTATAAAATTGGCATAACAGTATTTACCTTGTTAAGGAAGCATGTCATGCTCTTCAGCTAAAAAATTTTAAGGGCTATTACTATTTATTGTTGTGTTGCATTTTTGACTATATTTGCTCAGATTTATTTCTTGGCACTTCTGGAAATACTCCTGGCTTCTGCTCTGAAAGATTTCGCAAGTTGGTGGATTGGAGCTGATTTTCTTAGTCTCTAGTTCAAAAGAGGGGAAGGCCCCCTTTTGGACCAGAGAAAAAGGTGAAAAATATGACTTTTTAAATGGTCATGTCCTGCCGTGAATCTCTTGGACATGAGGGGAAAGTCAAAGTCGTAAAATGGGCATCTCCTGGAAAGGAGAAACATTGAGGAATTGCTTCTTTTGCTTTTATAACTCAGTTCTGAGAGAAAAAAAATTTCCTTTAAAGCTGCTGTGTTACTTAAAATATGAATGAGATTGCTTCCTGTAACCGTGGGAGATGCATTAGATAGGAATGTCTGCCCAGGGTAGGACAGGAGTGGGTCAGAAGAAAGCGGTGATTGTTTGACCACCTGCCTGATTCAAGGTGCTCAGTTCAAACGTACCTTTCCTCCATGGGTGGCCTTTTTCCAAAGGCATTTAAATGACTCAGAGGCACAAGCCCCACTGATTCCCAGGCTCGTGCAGAACAGTACTGGAGGAGCTCGGTTCTCATCCTCCTCCCATTACCTAAGGTAGGTTCAGCCAACAGGGGACCCAGCAGAAATAACATCAGGAGGGACATCTTCTGTGCCGCGTGTCCCTGCATGTCAACTTGAAGCACTGCCTGTGGGACGAAGAGTGATGCAAAAACCCAACTAGTTCGTGAGCAGCTGCCATGCCTGAAAAAGCAGATGAAGATGTCATCTAAAAATTGCCGGCTGCATTTTGAACTCTGTCTTTGGAGCAAGGGTATTTTTGAAGAAAGAAAAATGAAACAAAAAATGCATGAAATGGAGTAAGTCCTTTTGGAGAAACATTGGAGAAGCCAAGCTCCTGCTCTGAAAATTTTTCCCCACCACAACTATCATTAGCCAAGTCGTAATCCGTGTGAAAACTGAGACAAGTTAAATAGTAGCAGAGCTATAGAGCATGGCGAGAACAAGACCTTTGGAGAAGGAAAAGCAAATCCCCATGGGATTTCATACCTGCAGAGCTCATGGCCTTTTATCTTTCATTAGCAGATATTGTGTGTTATTGGACAGTACCTCGTGCAGTTACTTGCAGGAACATTTAATCAAATAATCTACTCTTCTCCCAGGCGGCTTAGCCCACTGCAGTTTTATAGTTACCTACTTCAGCTGGAACAGTTCCTTTCAGCTGTAAAAGCAAATAGGCAACATGGAAAAAAGTCTCGTTTTATCAAAACAGACAGAACTATTCCAGCTGCTGATATTAAGGTAAAAATAGCAAGGTTAAATGTTAAACAACCTCTGAGTGGACTTTTATAACTACAAAGAAAGTCAGACCAGTTGCTCTGAAAGCACTTTCCATTAAAAAAAAAAAATCTTGTTTTACTTCTCAAAAGAAAATTTATTTTTCCCTGTTGCTGATGATTAAATACAGTGGAAAGTAGTTCCCTTGATAACAAATATATCGGTAACGTGTGGTGCTTCCTCCCCCAGCATCTTGTAACTCACAAAAGTTTCCATGGCCAGATTTGAATACTCAAAGTGCTAATAATGTCTGCTAGTCAGCCTTCCTACTGCTCAGAAAATTTCACTCCTGTGGCTTTTTGGCTTGTTTTGAGAAATCACTGTAGAGGTTAGTGAACTTTTCAATGTGTTGGTATTTAAACTGTGGTCAGACAGTGAAGGGGGAAAAAAGGAAAAAGAATAAAAGAAAACAAAATAAGAAAGAGAAGAAAAAAGTTCATTAAAGGAAATTCCCTCTTAGTAATTGTTTGTATGACCATTTGCATGGGAATTGAACTGATTGTGAAACCTCCACATTAAAATGGAATTTCTCTGACTCTTAACGTATCTTGAAAAATATAGTGCATTAAATGAAAAGATGCTTAAAACAATGCTGGGGTTTTGTTCCAGAGAAACATTTGGGCACTTTCACTGGGAAAGGAGGTTAAAAGGTTGTCAATGCTTTCTCCAGGGGCTCTGTCTGACAGTGAACATGTGTTTCCTCCCTTTAATCGGCTCGCCAGTAGCCAGAAAGCTGCTTGTTTTCTGCAGAGGTTGTCAAAAATGATTTCAGTCTGGAGACGATGAATGATAAAAGAGGTTTTCAAACACAGTTTTGCACTGTAGCATTTGCAGTCCCAGAGAGGATGGATTGTATTACAATCTCAGTGCAAAGGGCCATGTTCCCGTAGCAAGAAAACAGGGCCTTGTTCAACCTGTTTGATGCTCCCACTTACCTTTCAAACTTGGAAAACAGAAGCTGGGCCTCAACTAAAGAAAAAAAAAAAAAGAAAAAAACCCCAAAAATATCACCCCAAGAATGTGTTCCTTCTTTCTGGTAAATTAAGCGGTTTACCTTTAGTTAAATTTCAGCTTTTCTCTGGCTGTTTCTGGGTGTCGCATTTCCTTCAGGAGTTTATAGAGTGGTGCTTCTTTTCCTGGATATTTTATACAGCCCACAGAGTTGTTCCTTCTGAAGTTAGCAATAAAACTTTCTCCACAAACACTGAGCCTATAGTCCAAAGATCTGATGCCATAAAATACCAACTTGCCCTAGTTTCTGCTGAAATCACCCTTTCAGACAGAGCTCAGCATCTTCCTGAGATAAATACCTGTGTGTATACAGAAACCCAATTCCTTTTTTTTGGGGCAAGACTTTGAAAACTGGGTAAGTAATGAAAGCCAAAAAGATTTCACCTGCAGGGATTGTTGCCTAATACTGAATCCAGGGGATTTATGAAGCTGGCTGGACTCTGGTACCATTTCCACTGATAGTTTTGTCAACTCTCCAGAAATCCCATACATCAGATATTATTTTTAAAAACACAAGTGTAATAGCATCAGTGGTAAGCCTTGTCCACGACGGATGATTTTATCCCTGAACCCCTGCAGCCTGTACCCAGTGCCTGTGTGATGATTAGTTGCCTTGTCTCCCAAGCACATTGATTAATGTGACACTGGATGGTTTGCCATTATATAAGCTGCTTTTTTCACCAGCTGTTCTTTCTCCCCAAACTCCAAATCAGTTCAGTATTTAGTCCCATAGCATCTGCAAACTGGTCTTTCCCAGCTTTTCCACTGCCAAGTCCCATCTGATCTCTGCCACCTTTCTCTTTACATGAATTCTGCCACAAAATCCTACTTTTTTCTAACCTTCCCATCAACTTCATCCATCCTTTTTTTTTTTTCTGTTTGCATATTCCTAATTTTATCTATATTCTTCCTTGGTTTCTTCACCACCCTCAGGCAGAAGAATGTGCAGAAAGAAGCACCTGCACCTGTTCTTCCCCCCGATTCCCCAGGGCTGTGTTTTTAGGAGGGAAGGGCTCAGGAGCCATCCTTGCCGGCCCATGCTGTGCTCACCTCGTGAGCTTGGCAGGCAGTGGCAGGATGTCCTCTCTACGCTCTGTTGTTGGCTGCTGCTGGATTCACCTGTCCTAACTGGAACTACATCCAGTTTTGCCAAAACTTGGGTAGAAAAAGAGCTGACAGAGCAGTAGGAGTGGGAAGCACTTGCAGGGGATAACTGAGCTCAGCAAGTGCCTCCAAGTAAGTACCGTGCAATGTGGGTCAGATGTATGGAAGGAAAACAAATTTTAGACATACTGAATATATTTGGTTGCTCAATGATGCTTTCCATGCTTTTCTACTCTTTTCCTTTTCCTTGGCTTTTTAACTGAAAGGAGCACAGCAGAGCTTCTATCACGAATTTCAGAAATTCTCCTTTCAGTTCCGTTGCGCCGCTCCCAACAGGAACTTCCTGTTTATTTGCTGCATTAAAAAGGATGTATATAAACAGGAGAGTCACAGAAATTACTAAATACTAAGCACAGAAGGTTTTTATTATCATCTTTTGAATCTTGTACACAGGGAAGGCTTCATTCTTTCTTTTTTCTTTTTCTTTTTTTTCTGGGCACAACTAAATTCCAAAATATTTCCCGAGCGGTAACTAGTGTTCCAGTCTTTATTATTTTTGACAATATTTTAAATAATTTGAATTGAATTTTCTGCCAAGAAAGGCAGGCTGTCAGATGGCAACTTTATTGTGTAGAATCAAAAAAATTGAATGTACACTCAAAGCATACTTGGGAAACCTGAAAAGAAAACTGGAAAATGCCTTCTTTTCATCTGAATGTAATTACCATTCAAGCAGTGCAATGTCATCACTGGGAGGTTTTGCTGCGTGTATGGTCAGCTTGGAAGTCTCCATTGGTGCCAAAAAGATCTATAACAGGTGCATGGAGAATTTGCTAATGTGCTCTGAAGAACCTGTGCAAAACAAGAAATAGTGCACGTGCCTGGAAAGTCCCCATCTGTCCCAACAGCATCCATGTCACACTGCTCTCAACTGGTTCTTGGGCAGCACTTTGAATATTTAAAACTCTGTCTCAATGTTAAGTTTCATTGTGACCTTGGCCTTCTCAAAACTTTTCTCATACAAACTGAAGTGCCAGGGAGAGAAATAGCGAAGGCAACACATCCCACCAGGAGAAGGTTCAACTCCTCCTCTTCCTGGCGCCGAAATATTTGGTTAATGTCATAGATTTGGCTAAGTGGATTCAATCAACTGTTTTCACTCTATTATAGTTCATAATCCCTATTCAAGATGAAGTGCACTGCAGCCTAATGAATGTGGTAATGGAATCCTTGTGTATGTTTTTCCACAGCGGGGTGCAGATTAGCATAAGTGTCATATTCTGTTGGCATGCCTGCTATTATATCTGAGGCGTTGCACACACTGGGAATTTTTCAACTGGATAATAATAAGATGAATATGGTATGCACATGCACATAGAACACACGGGTTTTAGAAAGTGATCTATAATAAATCTCACCTGGAGGAGCATTATGATAGATTAACTTTGTGTTTTGGCTTAAAAACACAATGTTTAAGCCAAGCGAATGGTAACACGAGTACAAAAGAATTAGATTAAATTTCATGCACAGTTTTAAAGAATGTTGTGATTTAGGGCAGCAGAGTGCTAAGAGTGCTCTGCAGGTCCTAGGGTTTCATATATTCATATATTCAAGTTCAGAAGTCTGGCTCAGATGTCCGTCCCCCTTGCTCAAAGCTAATTGTTACAGCTCCAGGAGTTGGCACATGGGTTGAGAAAAGCTTCTGGATTGTAGAAGATCACCATGTATGTGCCTCCTTGAGCTGTTGTTATCAGTCTGTGAAAGATGAAAAGAAAAATCCAGCTCTCTTTATTTCATTAGCACTTAGGTTTTACCTGCTGAACCGTCTCTTTTTCTCACAGGCTGAACCCACTAGGACATAGCAGTTCATGCTCCAACAAAAATCCTTTCCAAAACACAGTGAAGTGGCTGCCATGGAGTGCTGTGTAGAACACAGTCTATGTTTGACCTCTGAAATTAATTTTGCTCCAAATTGTAGGATGCAGTTTTAATTACCTGAGGAATTTTAGTTTTCCTCTGGTTAAAGAAACTCTTGATGAATCTCCTTGCACATCACCTAGGAGAGACAGCACAGCTCATGATTAGTCACAGAATTTATTACTTGATTATTGAAAGTGCAGGCCTGAGAAATTCATACCACTTAAGAAGTGGTTTAGTGTGACTAATCAAAGAGGTTTTCCTGGCACACAGGAGGTATCAATATATATAGGCTAGTGTAGAAAGGCCTATCTTTATGCTTTTAAGCATGGTGGCATGGTAACAGCTTAAACATATTAATCAGCCCAAGGTAAGTGCTGCTTCTGTATCATATTTTAATCTGATTCTTTCTATAGTGCTAGAGAAATTATATCTGTGGCTACAATAATGTATAGAAAAGAAATTGTTTGCCAAGTGAAAAATTGTTTGCCAAGTGAACTAGACAATCAGACCAGTCATTCAGCCCTCAGAAGTAACCACAAACTTCATTTACCTTCATTATCAGTACATTTCTGCGCAATCACAAGTCAGACTATTTGAACTTTGCTGAGCAGTGGTGAGCCATCAAAGGGGCGTAATATTTGTTTGTTTGGTATTTAGTCTGGAGGACCTTTGATTTTAAAAAAGTTCTATTAGCATGGGTCAGTAATCTGATATTTTTTTCCTGATTTGGACTTCAGAGGGCTAGGCTAATATCTGTGATACAGTTGAGTTCCGAGTGCTGGCCTCTGTTGTATTCCAAAGCCTGAATGACCTTTTCAAAACTCCAAGAAACCTGAGTCATGCCCATGTGCAAGAACTAGTTTTCTACCTACTTTGCAAAGCTCATTCTATAAATAAATAAATAAATAAATAAATGCTACTGCTGATTAAAGGAATGTAAATTGGGGTTTCCAGTGCGGTTCAAACACACTTTCCAATGGCATCACCCTTTTCCTTGACCGTGGTCTAAAAGGCTGGGTGGCAAATGTATTTAAGACTCTGAGGAAAAGGGCTGTTAAGTCGACCTTGGTAACTTAACTGAAACAGTATACGTGTAAATCCATCGCAAATCCCTGGCCTTTTACAACTCATATCCCAATGGAAATCAGATCACAGAACTGTTTACAACAGACTACGAGTCATTTGGATAAAAAGCCATGACAGCAGACCCCATTTTATTTGAAATTTTAGCTTCCAAGCCTAAATAAATATTCTAAAAGAAAAATAATAAGGATTAGGTAATTATTATGAGTTGATTATGCTTAGGATATTTTGTATTTGGTAGCAGAGAACAATTTCACTGTAAAGGTCAATGCTCTGCCTTTTTACAATCAATTGTAATCTTCAGTTTAAAGATAATGCTCCTATTACAAAAAAAAAAAAAAAAAAAAAAAAAAAAAAAAAAAAAAAAAAAGTGCACATATATCTTTTACCCTGAGCTTTCGATGTCCTGAACAGTAATTTTTAAATCCACCATAAAAGTATTTTACAACATTATTTAATGTATGAGCTAATCCCCAGCTAATGGTCAATTTTTGCCATTTTTTCAAAGTGGGGAGGAGAGGGGAGGGTGGGGAACCTGCTTCTGTTCAGCCCAATGCCCCATCAGTGCAGAAGCAAAAGGGAATTGCTTCAAGCTGTAGTGCTCTGAGTAACTTTCTTGGTATCACAAATATGATGTTTTCATCATCACTTCCACCAATCTTCCCTAAATAATATTTTATGACTATGTGTTTGGAAATAGTTGTATTTAAACTCATGTAAGTTTGGGTGGTGAGGAGTCTCCTTCTTCCCCAAAGTCACTCTGAAATATTTACTGCAAAGAGATGAGGGTGTACTGTTAACTTGAAGAATTAAAGTCCCTTCTTGAGGAAATCATTATTTTACAATTAATACTTGTAGAAAGAGGGGAGGCCTGCCTCTATGCCTACTGTCATAGGAAATTCTTGGATTGCTCTGAGTAAAATTGCTTTTGATGTTCCCTGTAGTGAAGGCTACCTTGTCCTACTGTCCCCATTCCACATGCCACCTACCAGCTGTCACCATCGGTCCTTCCCTGAGTCCTCTCCATGGCAGAAGCCTCAACGAAGGAAGTAGGTGAAACCCACACCTCATACTTCTCTTTGAGGTGAAATTATGGCTCAGTGTGGTGAGTTATGGAAACAGCTGCTGATGTGAATGGTTTTGTGTCTCCACTGGTGGAACTGTCTGGTGGCTGGTCAGGCTCTAGACATGATGTCCTTGTTTCGTACCAGGCTGCATGTGGGCATGATAACCTTGACCAATTTGTCTGCCTGGAGGTTCAAGTTGATTTCTCATCCCTTATGTAGGTTTTTGGTGTCTGCGCTGGGTACATGGGATTTCCGAGATGTTTTGTCCTTGAAAAAGTAGAAATACTCATCCCCAAGGGTGCCCCGAGCCATATGTTGTTAGTATTGGTAATGTCCTTAGAAATCCTTGCAGTGTAACTGGGTTTGTGATTTGGAAAAGAGAAAATAAGGGTACTTGTGAGATTGTACCTTTCAGGCAGGAGATAAAAGACATTTACTGCTATCTGTAGTGGTGAAGTGTTAGTGGGGACACCTGCACCCCACCAATACCCCCAACGAGTGCCACAAAGACCACAAACTTGTAATATTTATATTCTGGTTTAGTGCTTTTCTTTTGTTGTGTATTTTCCATGCAGTGAGGAAGCTCAAAACACAATGGAGGTACAGGGAAATGTTTGTTTTTCTTGTGTAGAAAAGGACTGAATATCATGTTGGGGTTTTTTCAAGTGGTCATTGTTTAGTGTGCTGTGCTTGGAGGGTAAAAGCAAACTGAGGGAGTGGGGAAATGAATGTCCATTGGTGCTGTCACATGGAGCCAATACCTGCTGTGATTTTCCGGAGGGAGAGCAGAGCACTCTGTCCCACCATAAGCTAAGCGCATGTGCATACAAACACCGGGGAAAATGTGTTTTCACAAAGGTATAGCTTTCAGTGGCTGAGCCAGCAGTATGTGAATCGACATCCGTGATGCAGAGATGTGCATGTGCAGGGCAGAAGCCGTCTGTGTGCTGAATACTGCTCCAAACACTGTTATTCTCCCACTGTTGCTCACTCCAGTCTGCAAAACCGTGATCTTGGTGAAAATACTTCAAGGTACATCCCACTGAGAACAGATGCTATTGCTCTCCTTGCTCAGGTTTGTCTTCCGCTGCTCTAACAAAAGTAGCCCAAGCCTAAAGCCACTTGCTACTTGTAGGAAAACCAGGATCTCCCAGGTAGGAGCTGAATAGGAACTATGGTGTATTATGTAGCAATTCCCCTTTTTACATCCAATTTGTAGCCTGCAGGTCTGTCTCAGTTGTATTGAAGGTTGAAGGTAAAAGCATCATAAATGCCACCAAAATCATGTCAAAATATTGTGTTGGGGAAATCACCCAGTTGCTGCTCCGTGTGCTTTCCTTCCACTAATCTCCTGGCCTGGACCACTGCAGTTATTACAGCTCCAATTATTTGGCAGGGGATCGTCCCTTGCTGGAAGCAGGGAAGCATGTGTCAATCCTAATCAGATCCTGATCCTGGAACCAAACACTAGAACTGGATCTGATTGCGCAGCAAGGAGACTTGGGATCAAGACTATGGCATTTTTGCAAGAGAAGCTTTTGGTCTCCTGGTTGACAGTAGCAAGACAAGTGCATTCCCTACTCTGTGGGAGCGAGTTGTAAAATCTCAAATGGGATTTTTATTTCTTGTTTGTTGGACACATCACTGCGGTAAAAGTTCCCTGGGAACAATCTGTACCTCTGTCCTCACCCAGTTTGTTGTCCCTGGCCTCACTGGGGACTAAACGCTGTTCTTTGAGGGAATGAAGGAAAGAACTGATGCCTGAAGGTATGAGATGCTGCACAGAAATATCCCAGGAAATAGATGAGGTCAGCTTCTCAAAGGGCTACACTTTGCTGTTGTTTACATTAGCACACAGGGCAGCAAAGTTGCCATGAATGTATAGAGAAGGACAGTGGATGCTGAGGATCACATCCTCTGCACACCTTCCCTGTGCATGCTCTGTGCAAGGGTTTCCGTGGGATTAGCTCTCATCTGGTTCCCATGGCCTGAGTGCCTGGTGTAGTGCCTGGAATGCATTAAATGTATATCTTCCAGCTTTCATTTCATCTGAATGGATCTCTGCTTTGCACACCATGAAAACAGCTCACGGTTTGAATCAAATTGCTATAGTCGTACACATTCTTAATTCAAACTAAATTGAGAGGATAGATGCATCCTTCCACCCGTCCAATACTGAGTGATCGTCATCAGGCACATCCCTGTGACCTGCAAGAACCTGCGTATCCCCACCCAGCCTCAGCCCACACCAGCTCAGGAATATGGTCTGTCCCTCAGCTGCAAAGCCAAAAGGGTCCATAATTCCTCGTTTCCCACAATAATTTGCACGTAAACGGCCAGCAGTTACAATGTAGCCTTTTTCCCCAACATCAGCTAAATAATAGTAACACACTCCCTACTGTCATTGCTAATTTTAGTGCAGATGTAGTTCTTATTTCTTCAGGAGAGTCATAAAACCTTCTTCCAGCTTCATGTTTTATTCCTCTTCGAAGCCCAAACAAATTAGCAAAGTTGAGAACTTTATTTTCAGAGTTCATTAAGCCCTTAACAGTAAATCCTTTTCTCACGTTCCAGATGTTGTGGTTTCCTTGACCTCAGTTTATATTTCCTTCTGATGTGAGCAAGTCAACGTCTTATTCCGGCCTTACCAATTTCTTTGGAGAGCTGAGCAAAGGGGGATGCAAGCAGCCTCCTGAAAAGTTTTCACAGAGAGAGAATGAAAAAAATCTTGGTGCTGTGGTACCAGCCTAAGCCCGATGCTTTGTCTGGAGCCACTAGACATTGCCTCCACTGCTTAATGCCCTGACCTCTGCAGAGCTATTTTTACATATCGAATGCGTTTTTACTGATATATTTTTCATCCCTTTGCTTTTCACTTGAGTACTTTACATTTCAGAGGTCGTGCTCACCTGCATTTGGGTATGCCGAAAACATGGCCCTTGAATAAATTAAAGGTGTTGTTTTGGCAACACATTGAGATCTGCACAAATCCTTCTTTTCTGCTTTGTCTCTGCAGAGCTTTTTGGACATGCTGAAATTTAGCAGTTTGGGCAGTCCCCTGGATTTGAGCAATGTCAATTATGTATAACATACATGAATTAAACACCCAAATATATCTATTCTCTTCCAGCCACCGGTGAATCATTTTAAATGTAGTTTGTGCCTTTTTATCCTCTTCAAATGTTGGATTTTTGAAGACAAGCACCTGCAAGCCTTTTAGGAGGTGTTACTCCTGCCGTTACTGACATTTTAATAAATGCAGGAATAAATGCTCCCCACCAAATTGTCTAACGTCAACACTTACCTCATCGAAAGAAGTGAGTCAGTTTGAGCAGAATTTATAACCATACCTCTAGCTGCCTGACGTGAAGCGCATCCAGTTTTGCATCCATTTTTCCTCTTTTCTTTGAAACCATAGTAACTATCAGGCTGTGTTCATAAATACTACAATGAATATTTGTCTTTGTGCACTTGCATAGGGAAACATGAAAAATGGATCAAAGACAGCAACTCATAAAAGGGGGTGGGCTGGGAAAAAAACTTCCCTCATGGCGTATGAGTCTGCCTTCCATGTGGGCAGAGGTGCTCACTCTTGCCAACAAATATTTTACGGTGGGGAAAGACAAATACAGTAACAGAGGGTAATGCCCTGAACCAAGAGAGCCACTGGTATTTGGTGATTTCTTGCTTAAGAGAGCACCTCAAGTCATCACCAAATGTGACCGACAAGATGCTGCTTTGTTCTCTGCAGATAAGCGTTTCTAGGAAGAGGGAACCTTGTTTGGCATTTCAGCAAGGTGCTGCAAGTTTGAGCATCTGTCAGCTGAAATAAGTGGGGGAAACATGGAGGGGACGAGGAGGAGATGTTTAAGTGTAGCTAAAATTTCCAGAGGGTTCCATAAAGGACAGCCAGTGCTTATTTCTGTTGTGAGGCTTTAGTGTCTTTTATTTGGCCATGTATCTTTCTGTCTGCCCCAGAGAACAATGCTCTTCCTCTGGGGACTGTAGGAAATCTGAAGATGTTTACACATTGAAATGGCTGCATTTGCAGGGGTAGTGGGTAGCATCTCAGTTTTTCTTTTTACAGAATTCTGTATTTTTATGGTTCTTATAGACAAAAATACCTTTATTTTTAAGGTAACCACTTAGTTTACCAGTCCAATGTACTGTCCAGCTAGTGTATTATCCATTTTTTGAAAGCAGCCTCATGTAAAGAACATATCCATACTGGACAGCGATAGAGACATGTTATGAACTTTGTTTCAGTTTGGTGCAATCAGGTAATTCTTCAGCTAGAGAGAAGTAAAGAACAGAAGAAATTTCAGGGGTGTGAGTTTTTTCTGGGTAGCAAAGAGTTTAACCCCACAGCTGGGATTTCCAGGTTTAAGAAGAGAGAAATTTTAAAATTTGGCCAGAAACATCTTGAAAGCAGGTCAGCTTTTTGCTATTACTTGTTGATGGACAAACCACAAAGGATTTTTCTCTCTTTTGTTTGTTTTGTTTGTTTTGGGGGTTCGTTTTTTGGGGTTTTGGTGGGTTTTTTTATTTGTTTGTTTGGTTTTTTGTGTTTTAAGGTTTTTTAAGGAGACAAAGCAGAAAGAGATGTGTCATGTCACCTCCTCTGTTCTCTCTGTCTGAGAAAACCAAGCTTTGTGGATTTTTGCCAGGTTAAATTCAGGGCTGCATCACCTTCTCAGTTTCACCACTGGAAAGGCAGCATAATTTTGTTATTTCTTTACTTAACAGACATGAGTCTGTCCCCTCTACACTAAGTCAGGCAGAAACCTTGTGCTGCTGACACAGTCCCAGGGTAAAATGTATGCAAGGTATATTGTGTGTCAGGGTCTAAAATCAGGATCCACAGTCCCCACCATCATAGTGATAAAAATGCTGGGTTTGTTTTTTTGGTTTTTTTCTCATTTCTGACTCTCTGGATTATTCTTTGAGGCTTGCATCCAAACCCAAAGGTACTGAAACATAGTGGGGATGTGCGTGGCTCGGGATTGGAGAGGACTTGTTCACTGATGACTTGAAAGCAGTTACTGAAGAGCCCTGAATGGTCCTATTCATTGAAAAGATGTTGTCAGGCTATCAACAAGTAAAACTGTGGAGAAAAAATAATGGTGTTGAGTCTGGAAAACCCAGATCACTCCATGGTGCGTTTGCACTTAACCTTCTGCAAGCACAGACACCTGTTTTGTGAGAAATATAAGTTTTCCCAAAAAGCCCTGAGGTGCACCTGTGTGTCGGGGTGAGGTCATGGTAGACAGCAGCAGGTTTCAGCTGAGACAAGGAGTGGCAAAAAAGTATGTGTGTATTTTCAGGACCGACCCAGAAATGCTGAGGGGGCAAGGTAAAGAGTGGGATGGCAGTTTGGGGTGGGAGGCAGGAGAATTGGTGCGAGAGCCTGAGGCCATTTCCCTCCTCCCAGGAATTTGTCAGTGTTGGAAGATGCAGCTAAGAAAAACCCAGCTTTGACTGGCACTTTCAGGTTTCCCTTGCATTAGAAATTGTGCTGGATGATCAAGCATTTCAAAAAATGTGGTAGAGCTGGATATAAAACTGCCAATTAATTTTTGGTGGCTCTTTTTTCCCCAAGAGATATGTTCCATATTTGAGGGTTTTGTTATTAAGTAAGTTTGGGGTATTTTTTTTTTCCCTGCTTGCAGAGACAAAAAAATGTGGCTACTTTAGAATATGTTAGTTGTTCTTTCTGATTTTTTTTTTATTTTTTATTTTTAATTGTCACATTTCACGGGAAAAAATTGCAAATAAGCTGCATTTTCAGAGACTTGACACCTAGTTCCTGAGCCTCTGGTGGTGCTAATGATCAGTGGCCAGTGCTGATCCAGCCTGTTGGGATTCCAGACACCAAATCAGGACTTCTTGGTGATTGGCAAAATGTACTTTAAGGGAAGAAAATTGAAGAGTTTAGTCCCACATGCTGGAAAATAGACACAGAGGGTCAGAACGTGCCATGCAGCAAGATAGGGCTGGCCGAGGGGTTGGCTCTTAGGCTCTTGTCAGAGCTGTGTCTCAGCTGGAGCTGGGCTTGTCCAAGAGCTGCTGGGAGACCCAACCCTCCGTGGTGGCTGGAGGTGACCATATGAAATCACCGATTCATCCTGCTCTGCGGGTGAGCAGAGGACACAGAAAGAACAACTGGATTTTGTTGGTCATGAGCTGTTCGAGGGCTCTTCTTGGCAGCAGTGTAAGTGATCCACGGGGTTAGGAGGTTTGGGCACTCTTGCAGTAGTGCTTTCCGTGTCCTGCTTGGTCCATTGCTGCCTTCCCAGGAGCTTTTCACAAGCTGCAACGCCCTTGCGTTGTGTGGCATCATTGAGAACGTGCAGATGGGAGAGGAGGCAAGCAAGGGGAACTGGTGGCATTTTGGGCCATGTTTAATCTTGCAGTTTCCCAGTTCAGGAAAGGAGATGGGAAGAAATGAAGGAAATTCAAAACCTTCGAACCTAGGTTGCCCTGTGCATTGACAAGGAGTGCAAGATGTGCAAGTTGCTAGAGGGCATCAGAGAAGCAGGGTGTCTTCAGGAAAAATGTATAGGATATATGAGATTCCCATGCCTCCAGACCTTCAGGGTAGGGACTGAGCCTTAGGTGGTTCAATGAGTGTGCAGAGTGAAGAGCAGGAAAGAATGGAAGGAGAGGAGGAATCATGCAAGAGAAGAGGCAAGTGGTTATGTGGCAGAGAGGTTTTTCTCCTCTTGGCTCTTCCACATGATTCCCACTTTTCCCAGAAAAAGCACATAAGGCACAGTTGAAAGGTAGAGACCAAAGGAGTATATTTTAAAAGAGTAATCTTGGCATCAGGAGGGGATACTAAAAATAAATAGGACTTTTTTTGTGAATTAAAATATTTCTGACTAGCTGAAATATTTTGCAAAGGAGGAACCCAGACTTTCCTTTCTTGTCAGCATTTAGCTAGACAACATGAGTCTGCAAATAAATTCAATTCTTCTTTTGATTTCCCTGCATTTTTTTTCTTTTTTCCCTTCCCCCATTGTCTTCAGACTCAGCTGCAGTGCTTGCCTGTGGCTTCACTGACACCCTCAGAGCCTAAAGAGTTCCCCACCCACTCACCCCAGGCAATAAAGCCTTTCTTTAGGTGTGGAGCTTATGACTCTCAACTCACAACACTGGATAAAGAGCATCTGGAGCCCGGGAACATTTTAAAGGGTTATCCAAATGTTCATCACTAAAGAATACTCATTTCAAAGTTACTCTTGGGTCTTTCTGTTCAAAGGGGGAAGGCATTATCAGGATATAAGGGGTAGTTTTGCTCACAGGCTGGGGAGATACAATAACCTTTCTGTGAAGTCAGGGTCCACTTCATGGTGCTTGTAGCATCCAGTGACATGCCTGAGAACAAGTTTTGTAGCTGCAACTGGAGGAAGCAGGCAATGCTCATGGAGTGTCAGATAATCCGCCGTGACATATGATCCAAAAACATAAGGCTGACGAATATTCCTGGCACTGTGTGCTGGTGCTGAGAGCAGATTATGCGTTTTTAAATGTTTGATGTTCTTTCAGCAGTTAAAAGCCATTTTGGGCAACAGATAGCTCTGAAGATATTTTAAATAATAATTTTTTTACCACTGGGGCTTATCAGTGCTTCATTTTAAGAAGCAGCATCACAGAAGGCAGAGGGCTCTCTAAGGACCTAGTTCTGATCTCACTTACCCCTATTTATATCTGGAGCAACTCGGCTGAAACAAATGGAATTTACTCCTGCATTAAGCAAGTGTAACAGAGAGCAGAATGTAACAGGCTCCTCTGTTCGGTGTTTTCTGTACCTCTCTCTCAGAAACTATCTTTGCAGGTTAGGATGTTTCTGTGGCAAAGGGAAGCCAGAGCATTCGGGTTTTAGAGCATAGGTGGGCACAGCTCCCATGCAAGACCTGGCAGCTGGGTCAAGGAAGAGCACTTAGCCAGCAAAAAGGCGTGAGTCTGTGGGCTCCAATATGGGAATACCCCCTGCTCAAGCAAGCAGTCCTACCAAAATCCATGGGGACTTAAGGATTGTACTTATAAGAGTTTATAGAACCAAACCTTGTATGGATGAATTCAAAACCCCCCACTATTATTATTTTTATAATATGCATAGGTATATAAGTGAAACCAACCTGCAACGTGGTAGGAAACACTGATTACAATAACCCATAGATGTCCGTCCCTGGGTTTGTATTTACCATCGTTCCATTCCTGTGTATGTTTTTAGAGCTAGAATCTGTATGGATAAATTTTAAAAAAAATCCATCTTGTAGTTATTATTGTTGTTGTTATTATTACATAAGTGAAACCCATATACACAGTGGTAGGAAATACTGATTCTAATGATCCATAGCCAGATGGAGCTGGGTTTGTATTTACTCTTTCCAGTCCTGTGTATGTATTACAAGTGATGTGGCTCTGCAGAGCTCTCTCAATCTGAATACTTTCCCCTCTCAGGCAATTGCATTTCCCACTAAATACTATGCTCTGCTTTTCCTGCCCTGCTGGCAGTGCAAATGTGCCAATCTCATTCTCGAGCCATGGTTCCTGTTGTGGGATCAAATGTTAGGATTTTAAAAGCTAAAGTTTGATGTGGATGAACAACTGCCTATAAAACGCATTAAGCTCTTACCCTGTAATGTATTTAATTTCACACTGACTGATGGTATTGCCCCTGAATGGATTACGGCAGGGGGCTGCCATTGTCCTACTAAACCACACTGGTTAAATAATACCTTGGAGTCTAAAGCTGCTCTGGGAGCATTTCACATTGGCTAACATGTGAAATAAATACCTAGCTTTTCTGTGAGCACTTTGGGTTGGTTTAGAAAAAAAAAAAAAATTAAAAAACACAACTACATGTTGAATTGGTTTACAGTGCAGGAAAATTTTGCACAGTTATAGGATGGCTCTCGCTCAGTGAAACACAGACCAGCAGCTATAAAGGGCCCTGGTTCAGAGAAGTGCAGGTGCTTGCCTTGGCTCAGTGGGCTGGGAAGGCTCCTGGAGCAGAGAGGAGCACATTACTTCTCAAGAGAGGTCCCCCTAAGCTCATTCCTCGTGGGTGCTTGGTGCTTGCAGTGTATTTATTTAAGCAGCATCTCCTTGACATTAGTGTCCAAAGGGTCAGAGACTGGAGTGCTGTTCAGGGCTCACATATGTTAATGTCTCAGCATCATAGTTGAGGTGTATCAGCTTTGTTACTGGAGTTTTTTTATTTAGTGAATTGTTTTTAGCTTCAAAAGGTTTTCCCTGTTGAGCAATTCCTGCTTAGTCTGCATTATCTCTTACTTATGATGAGGTTAATCAAAAGTTCCTTCAATGGAGTTACACCTTCTGTATGCAAAGTCAGGCTCCTGGACCCTACCAATCATTAATGCATGTTCTGCTCTGAATCATGTAATTTTGGGAAAGCCTGTGGTTAACTCTGTGAGCAAATACCTGCGTGTTTCGCCCTGCTCCCCATTATGCAAGATAACCTCCAATCAAGGAGTATTTCTCAAGTCCAGGCAGTTGCAAGCCAATTCTCTGCAAAGTAATTGTAAAATTATGTGCTTTATCTGCATAAGTATATTTATGTGTATATATAAATATGGGGATGCATAAAATATATATAGAAAGAGAGAGGTCTGTAACATCCGCCATCAAGTATCATTCATGAATACGTGGCTAGGGATGCAATCATCTGCAGTGTGCTGAGGCACGAGCCCTTAGCAACTTTGCTTATTGCATTGATTAAGAAAATCTAAAAGATCTTTTCTTTCTTTAAAAAGAGAAAGAACTGTGATAAGAAAAGGATAAGGAGGTATTAAAGCCCCACTAGCCTTTTTTTTTCCCCTCGCCTCCCCAGACTTCAGCAGAGCCAGGAAAGAATGCTGGAAGTCATCAGAGGCATGGCTGGGATAGAGAGTGTTAATTCTTCCATATCTAAGCCTCTTTGTCGAAATTCCCTTTGTCTCTTGCCCCAGGTCATTAAACACTAATCCCATCACTCTTCCTAATCCGCTGCAGTGGAGCCAGAGTTCAGTTTCCGAAACTGTCTTTGTTGCTTTCCTAATAGACAGCTCGCTCTGGATTTTGGTTGGTTCGGTCACATTTAGGGCTTTCCAGCACAGTTCTTTAATGAAGTGCCATTAATGAAACTTTTCCTCCTTCATGCAGTGTGCACGGGCATCAATTGGTTTAGTGTTAAGTAGGGTAAGGTGCCTAGTCATCTCAGCAGCCTTTGCAAAATATGACTGTCAAAGGCAAAACCTAGGAAACAAGACCATTGAGGAATATAGCCAGTGAAGTACTCATTTAATTACTAAGGATTTACAAAAGAAAATCTGTTCTTTGTGGCTTACAAAAGACAACAAGCTCAGAAGAGATAGTAAAGGGTTTGGAACCTATTCTCTTTTCTCCCTCCCCCTCTTCCCAACAAATCCTGGAAGAGGAAATGTGGCTGAGCAAAGGCATCAAAGCCTATTGTAAACTCTTTCCAACCTGCTGCAGGAACACTAACTTTATAAATGGGAGGTGTTCCACTTGCTGCTAAAATAAACTTTGAGACCTCTCCTTCCAGGAGATGTGGCCTCATTATCCAAATCAATTCTTCTGTGGCAGAAAATCAAGCATTGGTCCGTTCCTCTGTGCTGAGAATGAAAGCTGCCTCATAGCAAAAATGTTTCTGATGATGGGAGATGGTTTGTAGAGTTGTGTTTGGCTGCATGGATTTCAGCTGGTGTGGTGGATGTTTTGAAGGGAGTACTTCCTAGGCAGAGAACAGATGGCTAAACTTTGCATCTTTCTTATGGCAGTGATGCTGAAAACCCTCTGTATTCAGTTCGTTTGCCCCAAGCATAAGAAGGGAAGCAAAATGCTGGAAAATCCTGAGAAGAGTTGTTTGAGTCTGGAGCAGGCCCACCTCTAGTTTTAAACCATTGCTAAAATGATAGATTCCGTACATAGGTTTAAGTCTAAGCAGCACGTCTTTGGGAAGCTTTCTTCTGCAGCCAGGTACAGGAGTTCCTGAGTTAATTGGAGGATCTTTCCACTAAGTTTTGAGATCTGGATTTGGAACAATTTCCATGTTCTCAGTAGAATGGAAAGTTAAAAAAAATAAAGACTGAGAGAGTAGGAAAACTATTGAAGCTGGCAAATCTGCTGGCTGTATATATTCTCTTTGGTAGGTGTTGACATTTTTTCCTGTGATATGAACTATCTAATTACCAGCAAACTTGTGATATGAAATAAACCACATCTTATTGTACAGCATGCTTTCCATACATTCTGTTTTACAATGTTCATGTGACGTATAAATGAGATCCAGGTTTGATTAATAAACAATTTAATTGCTCTTGCAAAGTTGATATTATAGTGCCCGGGAACAGAGTGCTCCAAGGGAGGGTATTCCTTTAAAGGCTCCTTTAACAACTGGCAGATCTGTATTTGGTTTGTCTAAATCCTAGCTTTTTCTTTTTCTTTCTTGTTTTTACATGTATGTATCTATATCTATGTCTATATCTATGTCTATATCTATGTCTATATCTATATCTATATCTATATATCTATATCTATATCTATATCTATATCTATATCTATATCTATACCTATACCTATATCTATATCTGTATCTACATCTATATCTATATCTATCTATATATCTATATCTATATTATCTATATCTATATCATCTATATCTATATCTATATCATTTATATCTATATCTATATCTATATATGTCTATGTCTATATCTATGTCTATATATCTATGTATCTATATCTATATCTATATCTATATCTCTATATCAATCTATCAGTTGTTTTGGGGGCTGTTTGCTTTTTTGTGCATGTTCTTGTATTCTTGGATATTATTCTGTTTTGTTGCCAAAATATTCTGGAAGGTGACACCCTAACTTGATCTTTTTCAAACATTTTTGTGCAATTATGTTGCCTCTGGTTGTAAGCCAGCTTGATAACTTGCTTTGCTAAAAAAATCTCTCAAAACCCCTGGGAAAATAAATCAGATCAATTTACAAAGTGAATAAATCACAACAAAATGATTCATTTGCAAATGAAACCGCAGCATTCTCTGTAGATAAAAACAACTGTATTTTGCCACATCATCACGATTTCTTCCCTCCCTCAAATTCCAATGTGCATCTACTGTTGGCAATAAAAGTTACACTTGCATGTTGTTAAAATTCATTCATATGCTTCAGCAATTCTGCTTTCCCTGTAATTGACTTGCCAAGTCTCTTACTTCAGGGAATTGGAACAGCTTTTACATGTGATGAGGAAAAAAATCCTGTACAAGTCGCTTAAAAAAAAAAATCCAGAACATATCCTGGTGTTGTTTATAACCAACTCTGGAGCAACACATCCCACAGCAGCATCACCAGCTGAGTGCCAGCTGTCTGCTAGTCTCTGACCCTTTAAACGTAGTCCTCACTCAAGTTGATCTGCTAATGGTGAATTAGCTCCCCGTGGCTACATCCTGGCAGAACTTTTCATTTAATCCTTCCCTTCCCTTCCATTTCTCAACTACTGACTTTTTTTTCCACTCGTCTTCTCTCCTTGCTTTCACCAACTGCAGCTCAGATGTAAGAAGAGTTTTGGATGGGTCCATGCAACTTCTGGGGAATGTCTTCTGCAGGGCATGGCCCCCAATGACCTGATCTTTAAAAAAACGTGTTGGGGATGGACATCAAAGTGCGGAGTACTGGTTAATGGTGAGCTCTCTAAACCAGCTGTGTTGCTAAATGTGATAAACACTAGTTTATCTGACTAGTGGATGTCTAGGTTAAGGCTGGGTGCCATTCATCAGCACAGGCTGGTAGGAAGCATGCCTGGCTTGTGTGGCTGCCGCTTTGGGAGCAGCTTCATGCCCACTTGCATGAGTGGCAGAATCCCCTTGGATTCTGCCCAACTGAGCCAGGCAGTCAGCTCCGGGGGGTAAAGAATGGATCTCCTTATTGATTAGTATCACTTTGTTGATACAGCCATGAATGAAACATCTGTTCATTTCCTTGGCTGGGATTGATTTTCCCTCCCTGCCATCTAAAGGAGCCCATGCAGAGCTCCATGCACGTGGAATTTTCTCATGAAGCTGTTGACGTAGTCTCAACAAAAGGACATGAAGAATTTCCTTTCCTTTGCTAGTGGTGGCATTCAGACAGAAAGAGAACCCTTGGAAAATGTAAAAGCTTTTGTAAAAACATGAGAAAAGCATTTAAAGCCTTTTCAAAGAAAGAAAACATCAATGTAAAGCCTCCCATAGTTGTCTGCCCTTGCGGTCTCTCTTGATTTGAAGAGATTTTAACCTTGCGGGGGAGGGAGGCAGAACGGAGGTTTTTGTTGGGTTTTATTGTTCTACTGGTTTGTTTTGAGTTCTATGATATCTTCTTTTTCATCAACACATGCATGAACTGTGATTATACTTGAACCCCATATTTAGCCCGTCAGAAGCATCACTATTCATGCATAAAAATGCTCATATGTTGCTTTGGCCAATAAATTTGTTTGATGCGTGGCAGGGGTTTACACTTTGATACTATGTAGTGGTTTTCACTGAAAGACTTCAGTGATGAATTACCAACCCAGTATCTTCTGGAGGGACTGCACAGCTGTGTAGATCAGTCCCTCTTTCCCACTCCAACCCCAGCTTCTCAGGCAGGGCTACCAATGGTCAAAATCAAAGCATCTCATAAAGGAGCTGCAAAGCTGATCACAAAGCTGATGGTCTCCAAAGAGAGCATCAGGCAAGGGAAACAGAGATGGGAAAGGGAGTGGTGAAGGAGGAGAGCTGGGAGAGACTTCTCTCATCAGAAACAGGGAAACTGTGGAGAGAATTGGGAAGGTACAGAAATGTGTAATAAGGCTATGCAGCTTTCCACCATTCGTGTGCTTATGCTTAGGCACTTTACCTCTCTGATGGCCCTGTCCCTTGTGTCACTAGCACTTCCAAAGCCTTGGAAAATAAATGCCCTCTAGAAAAGGGAATTATTAAAAGAAAACTAGCTGTTCAACTGACAACTCCTTCCTAAGCAGCAGCACTAGAGCTGTGGCAGTTCCTATGTTGTTTGCTTGGGGGGGCTGAACAGAAAAGGCACAAGAAAGGTAGTTTTATTGTAAAGAAGAGAGAAAACTATTCAAATCCAAATATTTTGGAGCATGCAAAATACATTCAGGGTGTCCTGTCTCATTCTCTCATTCTATCTTCTCCCAGAGTAAATATCTTGGTGCGAGTTTTCATGAGAAAAATAAAGCCACGCATTTTCAGTCCTTGTTTAGGAGAGGGGAGAAGCAGAAATTCTTAATAAATTTATCAAAGGGATGTGTCAGCTTTATCACAGTCTTCTTCCTCTTTTCTTGCCATCTTTATAGCAAAATCCTCCCTGCCTCCAAGCAAAACCAGAAAATATGCTGCAGTGTCCATGCAGCAACACCAGGTGCTAGGTCTGAGGAGTTTCTGTTTGTTGGAAGGTCCCAGAGGGATCTGCCCAGGTCTAGCTTTGTAGAAGTGAGTACTGGTGGCTTTGTCCAGGAGGATGGTACAAGTGAGATGGGGAGGAAAGGACAGAGTCTTCTGAGCACTCTGCTGTAGATGTCCGAGTCCAGCAGTTCAAGGAGTTGGGTTTCCTGGTACCCTGGCTGTCTTCCGAAGCATATAGTTCTTCCTATAGAAACTCCCACTTGTGAACAATCTACTCCCTGCAAAAATGTTTGTAGAGGTATGTAGGTGAAATTCATTGGCCTCCGTTTCAGAAGAAGTCATATTCCATGACCTAATGGCCCTGGGTGTCTGCTAAAAATTCCAGATTTAAAATTGTCCTTGTGAAAAGAAGTGCCAAAGTCTAAAATTATCCTGCGAGAAAGGCTTATACAAAGATTTCTCTTTCAGCGGGGTTTGCACATCAGGTTTCTGCTGCTCAAAGGATTCGCAGTGCAGTATGTCAGCTTTGATGATGGAAATATTACCCTCCTGCCTGGGTTTTATTTTATGTTTGTTTTCCCTTCTGCTTCTAGTAGTCTCCAGCACTACTCCTGAAAAAAGCTAATTACCCATCCGTACCCTTCCGGAGAAACAGCAGCGATGCTGCAGCCCTGCTGCCAGTGGGGCAGGGGTAGGGGCTGGCTGCACCCACAAGAGAGGAGCTTTCCAAGGGAAACACTCAGACAACACAGCTCTTGAGTGCCTCGGCCATAAATCTTGTCTAGGCATCCTGCCTGCTTTATGGACTCTGCCATTTTCTCGCAGACAATTCAGAGCCTGCCCTATTGCTTCTTGCAGAGGCAGAAAGAGCACAGCTGGCTCTGGAGAGAAGAAGATTTAAGTTTTCTATCATATTGGGATGAAATTACCAGAAAAGCTGATAGTATGTGATTCTTCTAAGCTAGCAAGAGAGTGGTGGCAGTCTTTTGCTCTCTGCAAGGTTAGTAGAAAGGAGAGGGCAATGAGATTTTAGTCCATATCTGTTAAGAGAAGGAGCAGAAATAATCAGCTTAATTTGCAGTAAAGGAGATTTAGATGAGATATTACAGAACTTCCTCATACCAAAACCAGTTAAGCACTGGAGCAGAATATTCAGTAACTATGTGGAATCACTGCTGTGAGAGGAGACACATCTGTAAAGGTTGGGTTTAAGGAAACATAATCCTGTCTCCAACAGATGGTGCGGATGATTCCTCAGGGACAACACTCATCTCAATTTCATATGGTTCACTACAGAGAACTTTCCCACTATAAAGAGGCTAATATCTGATTCCTAGGTTCAAAAAAGAACATAAGAAAAGCCATACGGGCTCAAAAATAAAAATCTAACCCAGTGTCTCATCTGCTATGGGGACCCACAACATCTGGAAGAAATGAAAGAGCAAGAGCGTCACACAGGGATACTTCCCCCAAATTATGTCCCACTTGGTAAATTTTGGTATTCAGGGATGTGACTTCTCTAGCCAGAGGTGTTGTCTTTATAAGATCAATCTAAATAGCTCACCTGTTTGGTTTTTCTGTCAGACTTTCACATTAGTTTTTTGACTCAGGAAAAAGGAAGGGATCATGAGAAGGTGGAAGAGGAAAGAGTATTACAGGTGGAAAAAAGATAAACTGGGCGAAGGGTGAAAGAGGGGAGCAGAAGGAAAGAGAAAGAAAGAAAGTGAGAAGTGAAACCAAGGAAAGAATACGAAGTGGAAAGGATGTAAATACCTTACCACTAAGGAAAGCAGGGAAACAGAGGGTGGCGTTAGGTGCGACATCAGTGACAAAGTCCAAGCCAAGACAAATTTGATGACTGTGATGCTGTCGCTCTCCACAGCTTAGATGCCATGTTTGGGAGCTGAACTGAATGAGACCCTTGCATTGTTAGTGCATTTTCCAGCCAGAGAGTGAAATATCTGGGCAGCAAAACCCCTCCTTTTATTGCCAAACCTCTGCTTGTCCTGAGGACCCAGTCCTTCCCTGGGGCTGGAGGGGCTCTATGGGAGGTGCTGGGGAGACATTGGATCTGATGCCAGAAGGTCTCCAGTGCTGATGGAAATGGCAACTGGAGAATCCAACAGTGGGGAAGCGGTGAAGGTCTACCACACCTAGACTCGTGTTGAAAAACTAATGTATTGGTGTCTTGTGAACTTCTGTTCATTGCTGGTTTAGCTGGGAAGGAGTTGATGCCTTGGGAGAAGGGGCATCCAGAACGAAATAGCTGTCAGAAGTTTCTTTGGTTTGTAGCATTTTTGGTCTGAAAAGGTTGATTTATGAAGTGTGGTTGCAGGAGGGGAGTGTCAGGAGACAATATTAATGGGTCTTGGTTGTTACTTTGTTTTTCGCAAAAGATGTCTGGCATTCCTGGGTTTACCCTGTCCTGACAGGAGCATATTTGAAACAAACAAAAAAAAAATCTGTTTTTTCTTTACCCTCCTGCTCTCCCCCACTTCTGGCAGTCTCCAGTACCCCTGAACTCTGTCGTTGACTTTGCACATGTTCTTGTTGGGAGTTTTATGGATGGTTAATTATCTGAATTAAGTTACTGCCTCTGACTGTAATCCTGGAGACTTCTGTTCCATGGCCAAGCATAGCCAGTGTTACACTGAGGCTTGCAGCTCTACACTATTAGTTGAGCTCTGTTGTTGTCATCTTTGCTGGGTGCCTGGGTTTGTCGTCTTAAGCCTGAGAGTGGAAGAGGCTTTCAGATTTCCTTCAGTCATCATGAGGCAGCACCACTCATGCTTAAGCTGGTGACATTACCAGTGGCAATCGGCACTAAAAGGGAATCTGTAACTAAGTTGTCACTTTGGTTAAAATATCTTTCTTTAAAAAAAAAAAAGAGAAGAAAGAAAAAGGGATCCCTCTGTGTCAGGGGAGGATGGGGAGGCTAAGAGATTCACACACTAGTAGTATAGCATATAACATCCAGAAATTATATTAATTGAGTGCTTCCACTACCCCATCTTTTTCTGATTTTGTGAATAGCACATGTAGAACAGCATCATGTGGTTGCTAATTATGACAACCGAAGTGCAATTTTGTAATAAGGCTAGCAGATGTTTGCAGTGCTAAATATTCAGATCAAAACCAGCTCTTTTTTGCCCAGTACACATCCAGACCAGATCACATACAGTGTGTGAATTATTTTTTGAATTTGTTATTCTCTATAAATTCCCTCTGGCTCACCTTTTAAGCGCTATATTTGTGGTGTGATCTGTAAGATCAGGTTGCAGAAAATTACAATATTCCATTTGCTCATAATTAGATCCTCATTTTCTCTCCATCAGGCAAAGAGAAATTTTGCCACTAATTGCAGTAGGACAGGACCAGCCCCTCTGTTTGGCTTTCGTAAGAATTTTAAAGGCCCTGTGAAAATAAGAAAAGTTTGTGTTGACCAAAATGTTTGTGATGAACTAAAAGACAGTCATTTGCACTCATGTGAGAAGAGCTCTGTTAAGAGCCATCAATCCCACTTGTGACAGCATATTGACACTTGCTGGTCTTTAGGATTCATTTCTTAAAATGCTAATGCAGACAAGTTCCTGTCTGTTGTGGGAAAATATGGGGGAACTTTGTTAGATGAGACACTCAAGTGCAAATAAATGTTTCCTGTAAGAAAGCATTTGGCTCGAATCTTTCCTCTCTTTTTCTTTTTTTTTTTTAATCTCCTAAATTGTTTCCCCATGTCCTTAGTTATACCCTTAGGAAGAAAAAAATTAAAAATTAACATCATCAAAAATAAAAGTCAACTGTGCACATGCCAGAGATAATTGGAGATTTATAATATGCCCTATATAACTTGTGAGCACTGAAATAATATACGTTAGTGATGGGCTGAAACTTCATGGCATGAAGGATGCCTTTCTGGATAATTTACATCTTGGGGGGTAGTATCTTAAAATCAGAGGTCCTGTCTTCACTCCATGCACATTAAAAACCACATGGTGCTTTTCATAAGAGCCTGGGTTTGCCCCAGCTAAAATTTTCCCCCTGCTCTTTAGTCTTGCAGCCTGTGCTGTGCTCAGACCATCTGGTCACCATTCTGCAGCCCTGGCCATGGCTGTGTTTAATGGTGAAATGATTTCTGTCTGTGTACAGTTGGTAGAGTGTTTTGCATACTGCATATGCTCAAGGTATTACATATGAAAGGCATTATGTAAGATTAGAGGGAAAGAAAAATACTCTCTTAAGAATTGTCAGTAATTGGCCAGAATGCTCTTGTGACACCATTTGATGATGGAGGACCTTAACCACTGCTCTGAAATGGTCAGGTTTTTAACTTGTATTTTAAATTTATCCACTGTGAAATTTTCTGCTTTTTATTGTCGCTATTATTGGCATCTCAGATGGCCCTCCTAGAGGCCAGACCTGGGTTTCTGGTCACCTAAAGATAACTCAAAACAGACAAAAGAGAGGAGTCTGGGGACATGCCCAGGCTTTCACACCCCACATGAGCATCACTCAGCGTGCAGCACACTTTTCCCCACTCCCAGCCCATTTTTCCCCACTCCCAACCCACTTTTCCCCACTCCCAGCCCACATTTCCCCACTCCCAGCCCCATGCTCCTGGCTTGACACAGGTGCCCACAGATGAGGCTCACACCGGTACAGTGGAACTCAAGGCAGCTGACAAGATGGGTTTTGACAAAACCAGTTTGTCCATGGGGTTAGTGTATCCACTCCACTCCTGGTCCTTTCGAGTTGCAATCAAAGCCCTAAAGCTTGGTTTGGCCCCATTTAGTCAGGTCCTGATTTAACCTTATTCCTAATTTTTGAGGCAAGGTTTTTCCAGTGGTGCCTCCCTCCCCTCGCACGCGCACCTTTGGGCTGAAACAAGGAATGTTCCGTCAGCTTTGCAGGGTTCCAGAGTCACGCATTGTTTCAATCTAAAAATAAATCCCAAACATGGTATACTGTTCTTGAAGACAAGTTGAACTGTGCTGTCCGTGCAGAAAGGATGTTGCATTATATTTTCATCTTGGGCATGAAGCCAGCACTAACTGCTCACCGATATAATTATGAGCAAAAATACTGTGGGTCTGGGCTGTGCAAGGCTCTGGGTCTGCAGGACAAATTGCACCACCCAAAATCATCTTTCTGTGCATGTGAAAAGCTTAGGAATACACACATTTAAGCAAGCTTACTCAGAATCAGGATTTTAATACAACTACAGTAACTTTTAAATCTTTTTTGACTACTGAAAGGGGTAAAAAATGCTTTAAATTTATTTAAACCACACGGTGACTATGGAGGTCTTTCAACAGCTTCTACTTAAAGCCCAAGGAGCCATGGTGGACCCACTCTTCCTAAGTCCTTGCAGACATCAGTGAGTAGCCCTGCCTTAAAAAATAGGAAAAAAAGGAAAAAAAAAGAATGGCACAACTTCACCCAGAATCGTTTGTCCTGTTGGTGAAAGTCACAGAGAAAAGTCCTAAAATTATACAATTATAATAATAAATCAATTCAGCATGTCATTTCTGCTTTTCTACGTTAATAAATTAACCATGTAACATTGTTCAAAATTATGTCAGTTACGCATATAATAATCTTTTAAATTAATGAAGTGATGAAGCAGTTTGATGACACCCATGATTTACAGGGCTGCTTTTAGCTAATGTTAAAAGCCTTTCATTTAATAAATTGTCCCCTTGAGAAATTACCAAAAATTAATATTTTCTATGCTAAATGTTCCAAGGTTTACACTTTTTCACTATATTAGCAAATGGCAAGGGAGAAGCATTTTTCAAAATATATCTTCTTTTACATGTATTTAATTGAAATTAATTAGTATATTACTTTAAAAGGAAATGATCACAGAGAAAGGTGCGGGATCATTTATGAGAGTTTCTTATGGCAATAAAACAGCATTTAAACAATGGAATGAATCATGTCCTTAAAATTTTTTATGATAGATTAGGAATCATTCCAAGCTTTTTGATTAAATAGAAGGACATTCCATACAGACTGGACCAAAAAAAAAATTCCTGCTATTTCACTGCAGTTAATATTTCCCTGGTTTCATTATGTCAGGTTACGTGCATGCTGAATATTTACTGAGCTAAAAGCAAAAGTCCAAGTGAGGCTCACAAGATATATTTTGCTTGCTCTTCCTTGTGCTTGGCACCCTGATGTAATGTATGCACGAGGTTATGAATGCTTAATATTTCCCGTTTTATGCACATCTTATCAGAAGCGAGCTTTAAAGCCACTTTCTCCTAGGGTTGGTTGGGACTCAAGGAATATAACATGAAACGGTAGAGTGTGTCCTATAAAACAGGTTAAAATGGAGGTTATAATTATGAAAGCTCAATAGATTTGAAAGCCAACACAGTGCCCCCTCACATGTGATACTATCTCTAGAAAAGGAGAGCGATATATAGGACTATAAAGGGAAGCCTGTAATTGATGCTCTCTGTACTTATTAGGATTTGTTTTAGTAACATCAGGGACTCGTTTTTGTACTACCTCTGAATAAATAACGTGCACAGTAGGTTGGGTCAATTCCTTTTCACTTTGAAATATTTTCGATGGTTGCACTAAAACCAAGAATAATGCATTGGCTTTTCATGAGGCAGCTGGATGTATTATGAAAAATAGGCGCGTTAACTGATTTTTTGGGGGTGGGGGGCGGTCTATAATGGGGGCCAGCGTGAAAAAGAAGGGACTCTTGGCCTTAGGGGTGAAGGGAGAACGTTTTCCGTCTCAATCAGGAGCATTTCTCAAAAAAATAAACAGGATCTCAGAAAAAGACCTTGTCCCAGTGCTTGTATTTGAATGCTCCATGGGTGAAGTCCGCCACATAGCAGAGGCTCCGATGGGACACCCGCATATAATTACCCATGGACAGAGCTTTGCCTCCTGTAAGTAAACCACCATAATGAGCACAGCTCCTCAAATGCATATTTGTTTTAAAAAATAAGTGAAACAGAACCATCCCAAAAAAGCCTGAAAATTGATTCCAGTGCAGGCTTTGTTTGGCTCCTGCTTCTGGCACTGATTCCAGAGTTTAATATCTCCGGCAAGTTGCTGCCTTATCCCGGGTGCCAAGTTCCAGATCTCTCAAACTGCTCTGACCCCATTGGAAGGAGAGACATGGTGATGCTTAGGTAGGGTTTGTGTCCTTTAGTCCTTTGATATCTGTGGATGAAAAGAGCCACAGAAGAACAAATTCATTATTAATAGCAGTGATTAACAGAGTAGTTGCGGCTCCCTCTAATATTTCTACAGGTACCCCTTTGCAGCAGCATGTGAAATTTGTAAGGCTTTTTGCTGGAAAGTTTGGTTATTTTAGGGTTTGTTTTGTGTAAATATGTATATTTTCATCTGTGGATGAAAAGAGCCACAGAAGGACAAATCCATTATTAATAGCAGTGATTAACAGATTAGTTGTGGCTCCTTCTAATATTTCTACAGGTACCCCTTTGCAGCAGCATGTGAAATTTGTAAGGCTTTTTGCTGGAAAGTTTGGTTAGTTTAGGGTTTGTTTTGTGTAAATATGTATATTTTCATCTGTGGATGAAACGAGCCACAGAAGGACAAATTAATTATTAATAGCAGTGATTAACAGATTAGTTGTGGCTCCTTCTAATATTTCTACAGGTGCCCCTTTGCAGCAGCATGTGAAATTTGTAAGGTTTTTTGCTGGAAAGTTTGGTTAGTTTAGGATTTGTTTTGTGAAGATATATATTGGGGGGGGTGGCCTTCGCAGAGCTGCCTCTGGAGTCTCTCCTAGTGCTACAACCCTGCCTTGGAAAAAGACCATCAAGGAAATTCTGCCTGTCTGTCTGTCACACTAGGCAGGGACAAGGTTTTTTTTTCCTCCAGTTCTTTTTCAGTGTGAAATCCCCCCTTGAAGTTCACTCTTCTGGGAGGGTCTAGTTTTGTTTGGTCTTAAGAAGCAATGTCAATTCTAGGAAAGTGAGGAGAATTTCTGTGGTGACGGAAAACAGTGTTTCACGCACTCCTGGGCACAAACTTTGTCCATCCAGAGAGGAAGAGCCAAAACCTGTAAAAGCAGCAAGAATTTGTTACGAGATCTGAGGGTATTTAAGATAAATTCCTCTGGTGATTTGTACCGAGCAGGGGTCAAGGCAGTGTTTTCTGAAAAAATGTACAGTATTTTGAGGATCATATAATTGTCTTCTACTGTGTGATTAGTTTTGGATACCATATTGGAAGTGCTACCGACTTTTGGGAGTTTACAAAGGCATCTGTTAATGTGAGGCGTAACTTCCAAATAATTTAGTAAAGCAGAAATGACAGTGTGTGGAAGTGTTACTCCCTGCTCTCAGGCAACCAAGCCATCTGAAATTTCAAGCAGTGGACGAAATTCCTGGGTCCAAACTTGTGATGTAGTAGGGAAAGTGGTGGCTCCAATAGCTTCAGTGACCAACAGCTATTTGGTTTGATGTGAATTCTCCAGACATTTGGCAAACCTTTGAGTGTAGTGGAAAAATTAATGAGGGTGGGTCTAGTTTTGACTGTGAAACTTCCAGATGATTTTAGAAATTATTAGTTTTGGGGATTTGTTGAAAGGATATCTCACCCTGATTTCTGCAAGATAATGGACATTCCAAGCTGGAAAACTAATAGGACTGATAATAAGAGGGCATAAATGATATTTATTTGTTAAAGAGCAGAAATAATCATATTTATTTCTCCTTATGAAGATTCATTCGGTTTTATTTCTAAGGGAACATAAGTAGTAATAGCAACAAACACATAGAATAAGTTGTGATCTCTGAGAAAAGCCTGTCCAACCATCAGAACATACAAAGAGTTTCTTAATTTGTGCTTCTATTGGGATAGACAAGGATTGCATCAACCTGTGTAAAAGAGTGGGTCCAAATGCAGACAGGGCCAGAAGCCCATACATATCTGCCACCAGAGTTTTTGCTTAAATATCTTTATGGCAAAAAATAATTCCATCTCACCCCTCAAGTCGTGGACTAAATTGAGGGGTTGGTCTCTAACAATAATTTTTCAGATGGGGAAATGACCTCAAACAGCCTCAAGAGACTGGGCAGAGAAGGGTCAAGAGGATGCAGGAGAAAAGGAGTCCTTGAGCAGGACCAAAGGCTACATCCTCTACTGCTGTTCTGGGATGAAAGCTGTAGGGCTGAAGGGGGAAGCTTCAGCATAAAAAACCCAGCAATTTGCATTTTCAGCTTATGCCCTTGATGATTTTGTAGCATCTGCCTATGTGAGGTCTGCTGTACCCACCTCTACGTCCCCACCAGACGTATCTCCAACCTTTAGGCAGAAGCTTCAGGTCCATGTAAATCTCTTTTGCACTTTGGCAAAGGCTCAGTCTGTCATCTGTGAGGAGCACGATCTGAGCCTTGCTCCAAGCAAGTGGCAGTGGTGCCACCACGCTGTTGGGTCTCATTGTTGGGGGACAGAAGCTTCTACACAAAGGTAAGTATTGTGTGGGGGCTGATTTCTAGATAATTAAGAACTGGATAAGTCTGCATCAGACTTCACCATGATCTTATTGGCAACAGCGAGGTAACATTATGAGGGAGATCTGTTGTTATTCTTGCCTAGTTGTCAGTAATATCATCTACACACCTGTGTCCTTCCAGAGTTGAAGACACATATTGTGCCCCAACATGACTAATTTTGGTAACACCTTTTTTTTTTTTTTTGTAAAATCAGCTTTTTTCATTTAAAGTTGTCAGGCTTGAAGGTCATGGAGGGTGGTAGAAAGCCTTACAAGATCTTACAGCTCTTCTTGGAGAGGTGAGGCTTCCAAAGAGCTGAGGACCAGGCACAAGTGGGTTAGCAAAGTGTTGTGGGCCAAAGCAAACACCTTCATTGAAATTTAGGCCAGTGCTGAGAACCTATAGGAAAGTTTTTCTCTAAGTGACCGTTTCACTTCTACAGCACATTTGTGAAGGGGATGGGAAGACAAATTCCTGTCCACTGCTTGAAGTGCTGAGTATCCCCACCTTCCTGTTATTTTATCATTTGCCCACGGCATTTTAATTGCTTGGCAAGGAAGAATGTGTGCGTTGGCATGTGCAGGATTTAGCTGGAGTGTCACACCAGGAGCAGATTAGTGAGGGGATGCAGGAGCTTTAGGCCTAAGCAGCCTTAGTCTGTCCAGAGGATGCTGGTGGGTCTAGATTTGTCCTACATACCCTTACTGTCAGCCCACCAATCTCATCAGGTCACAGTGCCCCTCTCCTGAGGTTCACCAGGCTCGTGGAGCATCAGCCCTCTGCACAGGGTGGTTTACCATGCTGAAAAAGTTCACTTGCCAGTATAATTGACTAAATCAACCAGATTTGCTAGAAGAGCAGCCAGTCTCACCATTGGTATGCCCAGCAGATGCTATTTGAAATAGCTGAGAAATGAAGTGATGAGAAATGAAACTAAACAACCTCTTTATTAAAGAGGAATGAGTCAGTCAATATTTGTGCAAAAGCATCTCTTTCCATCTTCTGGGACATGGTAGAGTCAGTGTACAGCACAGTAGGCAGGGGATGAAGACAAATCAGAAGGAAGAAGAGGAGGGCAGGAAGGCTCCAATGGACACGGTCTGCCCCCTCTTCTGCCTCCTTGGTGTGCGTCACATCCAAGTCCTGGATGAGAGTGGGGCGAACACCAAAGGCCACTTCAAAACCTGCAAGAACACAGATTGAACAGCACATGAGCAACACAAGGAAAACACTAAAGGACCAGAGGGGAAAAGGCACCAGCTGCAAAATTAAAAAAAAAGAAAAAACTAAAAAAACAAACAACAAAAGAATAAAGGAAGACTTGAAACCTGGCAGTTTTTTGTCTGACTGTAGAGCACAAGGTGATGCCAAACTTGCTTCTTGCTTGTTGATGGGTATGGAGAAAAGGTTGGGATATGGTCAGGATCCGACTGGGCTTGCACAGAGAAGAGAAATTCACGGAGCCTGACTCACCCCTGGTTCACGCTTTGCACAGTCTGTTCCAGCCTTTGCAGAGGAGGTGCAAGAAGTGCCAGTTCACGTGGTTGTGTAATACTCTAGAGGAGGCTGAGTTCATCCCAGCAGCTGCCTGCAGTGGCAGTGAGGGTTTGCCTGGCATAAAGCAAGGACAAGAGAAAGAAAGTAACCCGCAGGGGAGGGTAAAAAAGTAGAAGTTAAAATCATAGTGGAGGGGTCACTACTGATGCTCTGTGTGACAGCTGCAAGGGTGAGCGGAGAGAACTGCACATGGGAGCAGCCATCGTGCCCTGCAAAAGCATCCTTGAAACAGGATGACAAGAGCAAGTAAGAGCACTTTAATTAGAAACAATATTAACTATTATTTGCAGCATCTTTTTTGCCCAAAAAGCGTAAAATTCTTTGCATTTTGGATAGAAACTCCTCCCCAGGGAATCCATATTTTTCATTTTCAGAGCTAATGCAGAAATTCTGCTTTTTCAGTTAGCAGAAAAAAGTTCCTATTCATCACGGATGCTATTTGAGGGGATGCAGTTGCACATGCAGCTTCATGGAGCTGCAGAGGGTGAAAAATACTGTGTCTTGGCTGCCAGCTCAGTGCCAAGCTGCTATCTGATGCAGTGAAGAGTATAAAAATATATTGTGTCTTCTTCAGCTTTTAATACCTGGGATAGCCAGCAGACCCTGGCAGACCAAGCTGCCATGAAGGGGTCAGTGAGACATAATAAAACATCCATGAGGGAAGAAGCATCCTGGCATTATACATGCATTTGCACAGGCTTGCTGAGCAGCCAGCTCTTCCATATCTCACATTATGTTAGCTGTTTATAAATTATTCCCTAAGTTTTATCACACACGCATATTCATTTTTAATGCTTAAATACACATTAAGAGTAATTTTCACTAAAGGATGATCCCTAATTCCATCAGGAGCAAAGCTAAGGAAATGATACATGCAAATTTGAGCAGGGGTTGGTACCATTAATCGCTGGCTTGTCTTCCTGGAGGGAACTTGCCAGTCCTGGGTCTGTCAGAGCTTGCAGCCTGGATGGGAGCCTAAAGGCCTTGGATGAAACCCTACCTGCGTGCTAAAGGTCCTTAACTCCCCAAACTTGCCGCTCCCACACCCAAAGGAAAGTGCTCGAGCTCTCCCGCTTTCCCACAAAGACTAAATCTTTCAATTTCCTCCCACACAAACCAAGGGAAAGGATAGAGCAAAATGCATTTTAATGAGCATTTGAATAATCATCGGGATGAGTACTTTTCACTGACATAGCACCTTTTGTTCGAACAATTTATAAACATCCATTAAGCCTGACAACTTCCCTGAAGGGTAATTCTTTTATTTTTTTATTCTCGGGAAGTGGAGAGCTGAGATTTGCTGGTGGATATGGCAGGAAGCTCATGGCGGGGCTGGAAATGGGAACCCTGCGTGCGGGACTTCCTCTCCCCCCTCCACAGGGTTTCCTCTCGGCTCGCTAATCGCTAAGCGAGATCTTGATGACCAGATGCTCATAGATAACATAGCTCAAATATTGCTTCCTTTCTGCAAATTGCATGCTGGCTTGGTTCAAAGGCCAAATCCTACTCCACCGTCAGCCGGTGGTGGGGATCCCATCAAACATCAGTGGTAGGGAGACCAAGCTGCAAGAGTTTGGAAAACAAAGCTAAATATGTGAAAACTTCTGCAGCCAGACACAGTTGCAGAGCACAGTGTGGTTTAGAGCATTTTCTTTTTCTTAAGAAAACCTGGAAAGCTTTAAATGGGACTGTTTCTAAAGGGCACATCCAGCAGCTTTATCCAAAACCCCTGGCAAGGCATTTCCCTCCCCGACAGTGTGCACGTTCCAGGGTACAGTGACAATATTTCTTCTTTGACATCGCCAGTTAAAAGGATTTATTTTCAGTAAAATAGAGTACTTCAGTTGTGTGATGGGCAAAAAAAGGTACTCTATAATTAAAAGTGGGATTAGACAGAAAAATGAGATGTTAGGCAGATAATTAGGGAACTATTATAATTAGAATGTGCTTTTAAATCCCCTAGTTGCTTCTATTATGAAAGGGATGTCCTATGATTAACTAATATTTCCTTTAAGTAGATATTTTTCCTCTTCCTTTCGGACAGGAAAGCTTGAATTGAATGACTTCATCTTAAAAAATCACAGTTTACTGGGGCCTGAGTTTTCCTCGCAACAAGCCAGTTTTGCTCAGGAAAAAAGACCTATATTGGGGTTGAAAGTGGCCGAGAAGATTTTACTAGTAAGTTTATTAAATTGCTTCTCTCCTCTATTAAATACAATCTTATTTATAGACAGTATTTAGTATTCTTTGTATTGAGCCTTTAAGAGAAATTATTGCTGTTAGAGCAGTGATAGCCTTAGATTAAATTTTTATTCATGCAGGTTTTATACAAAAGAAACTGCTGCATATTTCTATGTGAAGTAGAAAGCTGTGATGGTTTTGAAAGGATGGGGAGCTTCAGTGAGAGCTGTCTGACAGCTGCTGTTGAACACAAACCAACAAGCCTCTTGGAAGCTGCTTGCCTCTCCTTGGCTCTTTGGCAGGGAGTAGGGAAGGACAGAGTTTGGTCCCACTGCTTACAGCGCCATAAATCAAGTCAGTACATTTGTAAGTGCATTAAAACAGGAGGAAGTGAGAGAATAAGCTGTCCTGTTCGCCTCACCTGAGCCTTTTTGATTGTTGGGTCACAGGGAACTTCTGTGACAAAGCATCGTATGTACACAGGGAAAAGTGGAAAGGGAAAATAACTTGCTGAAAAAGCAGTCTCCCTCCCTTTTTTTTTTTTTTAAATTAAGTCTAAAATTTTAGAAATTGAGAGAGAAGCGAGTGCAAAAGTTCATTTTGATTGCAAAGGCCAAATGTTGCCTCTTATTCGTAGATGTAGGCGGGGTAGGCAGAGGATGAGAAGGCCAAATGTCCAGGCCCAGCACTGCTGCATGTTTCTGTATTGCTGTATTTGGACAACCAAGACTCCTGTTCTTTCATGTAAAAACCAAAAAAGCAGATGGAAAATTGCTTTATTCAGGGTCGAGAACCTTGGCATCTATTCGCAGATATAAAGATAACTTACTTAAAAAGCCATTTGTGGTACGTCTGATTCCAGTTTACTGGACATATTGTTGAAAGAAGTGCTCAGAAAATTATTTGGAAAACCAGTTGGTCAGGGAAAGGGTGAAACTAACCCCAAATTGGGGTTATTTCTCCAGGACACAGGTCCTGGAGAAAGCAGCTTGGGAAGACACACCCTGCCCAAGGTTAGAGACCCCCAAGCCTGACATGGGCATTGCTGCACGAGCAGCAAAAAAGGCTGGAGTAAGTATTTCCAGTGTGGTGAGTGGAAAGGGTGCTCCAGCCTATTTCTGGAGGGGAAGCGGGGAAGAGAAGCATCTCTTCGGGGTGTCTTAAGGAGCTATGCATGCGGAGATGATCTCTGAAGCCCCAGAGATGATCAGTGCCCCAACGCTGTGGGAGCAGGCTCTCAGGCACTGCACTGCTGTGTCCGCCTGCTCACTAGCCAGGGAAAAGCAACAAAACGCCAGCAATGCCTGAAAAAATATCACCAACTGCCAGTGAGACTGAAGGGGGGACCTGTGGGCAAAGGGTCCAACCAAAGGTGGAAATCCCTCAGAGGCAGAGACAGCCTGGCTTGATGCATGCTCCGGTTATGTGGAGGAACAGCAGCTCTGCTGCCTGGCAGGGCACCAAGGCAGCTTTCAGCAGCACGTTTGGGAACATCCTTCATCCGTCAGCCCTGGCACACCCTGACACCAACACACCGTGACCCGCCACTAAGGAAAACCTACAAGAGCCAGGAATCACCTTGGGTCCACTTAACCATTTAACAGTGAATGAGCCAGATCCTCAGCAGTGATTTTTGGCCTTTCTCATTGGATCTGGCACACTGGTGGGCACCAGCCCCTTGTTGGGGTCAAAGGGATGAGACATTAATGGTCTAACAGCAGAGCCTCCTGACTTAGTGCTCTTGCTGCAGGAGACAGCCATGTCAACAAAATCCTCCAGGACCATGTTGCTGAGTATTCATGGTGACTGTGCAGACTTTGGAAGGAGAAATACCAAGCTAAACAGAGAGATGCTGATGCCAGGGTGTGCTGGGGTCATCTGATGTCTTCTGACTTCCCAAGCTGAATGCTGACATTCCAGTCAGGAGAGAAACACACAAACGAAAGGGAATGAAGGGAATTTGGTTATTGAAATGGCCTCCTGCCCTATAGTTGCAGGATGGAGGTTACAGAGGAATGTGAACCGGTTTTCCTTAATCATCTGAAAAATATCTGGACTTCTCACTCCTGCAGGAAAGAGCCATTTGGCCTAATGATACCTTCCAGCTCTGTGGTGCCACTCAAGATGCTGAAGCATTTTAGATGTCTTAATTCAATCTTTCAGCAAATAGCCAAGCCTCTGCACAGCAAAGTGCTTGTGTTAACAGTACAGCACAATGGGGAAAATACAGTATAGAAAAATATGATGGGTTTATGTCTTTTATGTCTTATACTGCAAACACATAAAAACAATTAGGGTTTGGAGAATATTTTTTAAAAGCAAAGAGAATGATTGGCAAGGCAGAGAAAATAAATATTATACCCCTGAGAGGGTTAGGGACATATTATTTTTTCAGTTTTACAGAAGAGAAATGCCAGATCAAAATTACTTTCCCAAGATCACACAAGGGTGATCCTGCCACCTTTTCTATTGAGTAGTTCTTAGTCGAGGGTTTGTCTGTCTTTGTGCCCAAAGACCTCCTTTAAAGCCTGCTATCCAGTGGTGTAAATTTACAGTGTATTAGCTACTCTATATTTATTCCCCACATAAATATCTCTTCAAATTGAGCTGCCTCACCCAAAGGCACTTTCAGAAGTGTAAGGCCAGCGATAATGCTGCTAAAAGAATTAACACTGTCCCACATAATTAGCAGTAATTAGTACTGGTTAGGACAGGAGTTAATGCACACCAGTAGACATAAATTCTGCCTTTGTGTCCCTGTGCTGACATAAAACCAGCCTGGGAATAAGTTCCCACTGGGTGAGAAAGTGAAGGGACCAGGTTGATTATCTGATGCCTCATGATGCTGGAGATCAAATTCTCTTTATTCCAGACATTTCTTCCCATCATGAAAGCTTGCACCCTCTTTTCAGCATGGTGACAGTTCTACCAGCGATCCCAGTGGTATTTGATAACCCATAATTTCTCTGGATCTTGGGGGAGAAAGAAAACCTGAGTATTAAAACCTGGCCACTGCATCAAAACAGCAAATACCTTCAGGGATTTTTTCACAGCTTCCTGCGCTGGGGCTAGCTATTTACAGCAGCAAAACTAAATTACAGGCTCCACAGCAAAGAAAACCAATCAAGAGAAGAAAGTATCAAAACAAATTCAGGCATCCCCCCTGCAGGTGAAATGCTGGTGGGGTGATGGATGGCTTTGCGTAGGAAGGAGGATGGTGGCATTGTACAAGTGCCAGTGCACATCTGGCATACACATGGATTCAGGACACTAGAGAAAACCACTTGGGAAATGATTGGGAAGCAAAGAAGTGAGCAGACAGAGAAGGTTCTTCCCTAATGCTTCGAATGTATTTTATTTTAAACTGTTCTCTTCTTTCTCTCTTCTTCTGTGTTTTATTTTAAACAACTTCTCTGAGGTTGGAGCTGTCCTCCTTGTGGTAGGACTTGAAGCTTTAAAGAAAATACGGATTATCCAAAGTCACCTGACTGCAAAAACTCTCCTCCTTCTTTCCTTTCTTCTTTCCTTTGAAGATGATTTGACATAGCCATCAATAGTTATAAATACTTGAATACTGGAAAAACTTAGTAAAGTGGAGGTAACTTTTTGGGCTGAAACTCCTCATTTTTATACTAGACAACTGCTGTGCTCCTTGAGTTCAGAACTTTGTAAACACAGGCAGAGTCTCACGATATAATCACAAAGAAAAATTAACTTTTCCAACATACAGACTGCCCATTTCAGCTCCTTGGAACAGCCATTGAGAGCCAGGTTTTATTGGGGGTTGAAGGATGTGCAGGCTGAATTGTCGTAGGTGCTGAGCCTGAGTCTGATTTCCAGCATCACTGAGATCCATCTGCTTCTACTGTCTTCACCCAGACCTGCTGGAGCTGAACTCCATTCATAATCAGGGTCCAGCTGGTCTCCAGAAAAAGGCCTTTTCCAAGCGCAAAGGTTATTTGAAATGTAGTTTTAAATACACTTTCTAAAATACAGAGGTAAACCCCTGTATGGACGCTTACTTTGATTTAACCTGATCTTACATTGATTTTGATGATGAGCAATCATCTGAGCTAAACAAACAGAAAGTGCTCATAAACTGATTTTTTTTTTCTTTATTCTGGGTTCACCTCAGCTAGATCAAGGATTCAACTGAAGTTAAAGCTTGCATATTTTTATGTCAGCTACTTTTGTCTAGAAACCTGTGTGTCTGTTTGTGCCGGCTCATTGGGCACTTGTAAATGGATTTCGTTTTGATCAAAGAGGCAGTGTGATTCTCAGACCACTGGAGAGGGACCCCTGAGGTGACGTCAGCCAAGGGAAGAGTCACCAACAGCAGCAAATGTGTCACAGAAGAACTTCAAAGCAGGATCCACAGGCAACCTTGGCTAGGAGCAGGGAACAGATCCAAGGGAAAACATGAGGCAGGCTGGCTTGGCATCCTAAACAAAATCTATATTAAGAGACAGGCAGGTAAGAAGAACTTTATGAAAAGCACTGGAAAATGGAAAGAGGGAATGGAATAAACTACATGCCCAGAGCAGCAAGTGGTCCCATGATGGAGTTTCCTTAGGAGGTCTCTTACTTGAAACACTGGGGTTTTTAGCACGCTCATGAGGTAAAGTTCCTCTGAGAGTGCGTGGTTGTTTGTGATGGTTTTGGCGTGTGTTTGGATGAGCACTTAAACCCACTGGGCAGTGAAAATGCAATCCATGGAGGTGAAAACCCAGGAACTACCCTCTGTGGAGACACAGCACAGCAGCAGGGTAGACCAGAAGACCAAGAATGCGTGTCAAGCTACATATTATATTCTTGGTGCCAACACTGCCACTTTTTGGGAATAGTTTGTGGCACATAGCTCTGGGAGGAGCCACCTGAGTCAAGAAGGCAAGAGATCCTTTCGAGTGGTCCCTCATGGAGGAGCCTGGCTCTGCATCCCAAAGGCCAGAGGAAGAAACGAGGTGGTTACCTGCCTCCTGACCCAACAAGGACAATGAAGGTGACATAAGCATGTCTAGTGAAGCGCTGCTGATGGATCTCAGCCTACACGAAGCCAGTAAGGAAATATTTGGGATAATTGCAGCTCTTCCGAAAAAATGTAAAGAGAACTGCAAACATATGCAACTGCTGTAAAAGCTTCTAGTGCAGCTTTTGCACTCAGGAAGAGAAAGCATATTGCTCACAAATTTGTCATACCACTAGGGAGGAAGGATGAGGTGGCATTCCCAGGTATGGAAACCCAGGGCGGAAAGCCACCAGCCCCTCAAGTTCAGTGAGGCACGGCAGAATTTGAACTGTGTGGGGAAGTCAGATGGTGGAGCTTTCCCCTAAGTTATAGACCAACATGTGCTTCTAATAGAGAAACTAAAGCAGAAGCTAGAGTTACTGCAAGGCGGAGTGTACTAATGAATCAAATTGTCTCTACACGACTTCAAAGGCTTCAGGAAGAAGCAAGAATAACTAGAAATGTAACACTAATGGTAAGGACAATGTGGCTGGCACTGGTTAAACCCAGCAAGGGTCTCTTCATCAGCAGAGGGGCAAACTGTGGGGAAAACGATGGAAAAAAAGCTGATCTGGTGGTGCTGTACAGCAGAGGGGAGGGAACAGCTGTGTCCTCAAGTTTGGTGAGAATAAATGCAAGGCAGAATGGGCTTGGTACAAAAATGAGGTGAGCATTACAGTAATAAAATTTGAAGGGGATCCAAGTAAGAAGCATTTCAAATAATAGCAAGGACAGGAAAATAATAGAAAGGGTTACAACTGATCAACAATGCAGACAACTATCATAAACTTCAACTTGGAAACATAAAAGGAAAAATATGATCTTGAATGATATTGGAAAAATAATTTAAAGCAAGATATTCTGTGGGGGGAGAGATCTGGGCAAGGTCCAAAGTTTCTGTTTATGAGTTAATGAAGAGAGGGGTGGGAACAGTTTGTCTTCCAGCAGAGGCCCAAGAGGCAAAGCATCTTGCCTTTGCTTCTTGTGCCATTACGTAGTTTCCTTGGTCGAGACCCTTGAAAATCTTCTGTGTCTCAAGTGCTCTGCCATGGAATGAGGATTTCCTCATTCGAGGACACATTCGAGCACGCATGCTCATAAGCTGTTCAGCTGCTACAGTGGCACCCCCTAAACCGTGAGCTGTCACATAGCATTTGGGTGAGTGGTCCCATTTCAGGGGATGCACTTGAGGACGATCAGACTGAAAGGGATGGTAGGAATGGAGAGGGGGACTGAAGTGAGAGATGGTTTAGTGCATCTGCATGGTATGTCATAAACTTGACTCTTTTCTGATCATGTTTGCATCTGCAGTGTCGTAAAAGTAGTGTTTTGAGACAAGAAGAGGGGTGAGGCAAAGAATTCCGTGTTCCCAAAATCCCCCGGGAATTGCTTGGGTGGGTAGAGCCTGCTGACATGCTTTAATTGGCTCCACCACAGAGGGATTCTGAGCTACTTTGGTCATGTCTACGTGTGCTGTGATGCATATCTGCCTTCAGATACAACCCTTTTCAAAAGGTGACTTAGGCACTTAATCCCAGTGACTTGCAGTAAGAGTTGGCTGGTAGGCAACTCCTAAAGTGGCACTTAATGTCCACATTCGCTGAAGGTGCTTTATATCTTTTGCAGAAACGAGGTGCCAAATTTTCCATGGACTGTGGTCACTGTTGAGAAAAGAAACAAAATGTCTTTCGAAATCTGAACTGAAAAGTTGAATGGAGGATAGTTGTCCTCAAAGCCCTCTTAGCTAAAATAGAGAGTACTTAATTGATCTAAATTTTGCTAAATGCAAGGAAATAGCATTGCAGGAGAGCTGAGTTGATGGTTCTATGAGATGTTTCTTTGGTTTCCTGTAAAAAGTACTTCCTTTCCAGAGTTTGGGTGTCTATCTGATTTCTTGTCTTGTTCCCACAGCTAAGTTTAGGATAAGAGCAGGAAAGCATTTTTTTTTAAGTGTAATTACAGCTTTTCAATCAAAGGCAGAAAAAAGTGCTCTAGTGGGGTAAGCTGGAAGCAAACACTCTCTTGATAAATCTTGGTGGATTATTCTGACTGCAGTTTCCTCTTGACAACTGCAGATCCCAGAAAATCTTTTATACGACCCCTTTAACCAAGCCACAGAAAGTGACTCTTAGCATCATGTCATCATGAAGGATGCTTGGGATCCCCAGACCATTGGCGTTTCCCATCTGAAACCACTGCCCCGGGCTGGCTCAATCCCTGTCCCCTCACGGCAGACCTGCGAGGCCAGCGTGGAGCATTCAGGGGCCAAGCCAGGATGTGGGGCTGCCCCCACCGCGGCTGCACGGCTGTGGAGGAGGAGATGCTTCTGCTGCCTTGTGGGAGGCCCAGGGCTCGGGAGGCAGCTCCTGGGTCTGGGGCTCCTCCGAGGGGATGCTCACTCTGCTCGGAGGAAAGTGCAGCTTTCACTGCCTCCCTCTCTGATCCCGATCCTTCTCTCCTTCACGTTTTCCCCCCTTCCGTGCCAGCTTCTCACAGCTGCTGCCTTGGGAACCCAGCCTTGGTGAGGGAGGAAGCTGCCTTCCCCTGCAAGGCTCAAGGGTGAGGGCAGAGAGTCAGTCTCTGCCTCTGGAGAGGAGAGGAGCGGCTGTGGTTTGAGCACACCTATCCTTGGAGCAAAGCTCAGCTCTCTGCTTTGGGGCTGATGTGGCTATGGGGCACAGCTGCACTGTAGGGAAAGGGGAGTGCCACGTTTGAGTGCCTCTCCTCTAAGGGAGGTTTTAAAAATGGTGAAACAAGGAGGGTTTTTCCTAAGTTGTCCTTAGAGTATTCCTTCATTGTGCATGCACACACACGTACCCGTAGAGGCTTTTCTCACAGCCATCATAGCTGGCCAAAAATTGTCCCAGGGAGCTCAGAGAGACACGGTACATCCATGCACTCACCTCTCAGACCCCGAAGTGAATGACAGCCACCCATCCTGCTGTCACCTGCGCTACTGCAGATCCTCTCTGCTTCCCTGCACTCGTGTGCACCAAATTGGATCCGAAGTGCTTAGAGATGAGCCACTTGTGCCCAAAGAAATGCTGCAAAATGAAGGAGCAAGAGCAACTGGAAGCTCTTTTTCAGCCCCCCCCACCCCCGCATTTTTTTCTTTCTTGCCGAGAGAATTGTTTGCGGGTGGAAGAGAGGGATGTTTAAATAGCTCGGCAGATCCATTTAGTAAAGTCAATATGCAATTATGCAAAAGCCTGTGATAATACACCCCCAGATGCAGATAGCAGCGGTCGGGGCTGTCCTGGGAGGGACCGCGGGCAGCTGGTACCTCTCAGGGCGGGGGCTGCAGGGACCCTGACACGCTCCCCTGACTCCCCAGTCCCTGCAGCCCAGTCACGGTCGGAGCCTGGTGCCGTCGGGCTGGCGGGGCTGGGGATCCCGGGAGCGCCCCAAGCCCCGTCCCGCACCGTGCTGCCGGGTGCAGGGCTTTGCTCCTTATTTTCCTTTATTTATCTAATTTATAAAGCCTAATTGATTTGACCCCAATTTTTTCCTAGAGGGTATAGCTCGCGGGAAGCTCCCTCCGCGAGTCCCGAGCCTGCAGAGAGCCCCGGGTTCCCTCCCATCCCACCGGGCTGAATAGCCCCAGATCCCCGCTCTGAGGAATGCCCATCCTCTGCGATCGGCATCAGAGGCACGCCGAAATAATGCCGTAATGGGCTCATTAGCCGAGCTGCAGATGGACTTAGGTAATAGGAATGGAGCAATAGGGAAATTTAGTTTGGAGGAAAACATCAAATTGAAAAGCTCTGACAAAACTTCGCTTTGCTCTAGTTCAGCCGAGGTACTGTCAGACACCAATATCCAATTCCATGTCACTTCAAATTGAGGTTTTATTTTGTTACTCGCTAATTTACTTCTCATACAACGTTGCAAGTATTTTCAGACTCGTTTGAAAGGGCAAAATACTTCGTTCAACTTTTTAGAAGAGTGGCCTTCAACCTCTCTACACCAGGGACACACAATCATTTAATTTCTGCTTTAGGTACTCTGAAGAAATACCCTCTTGATAAAAATAAAATAAAATTAAAATTAAAAAATCAGGCAGGTTGTTGTTTCTTTCAAAGACAGCAATTTTACCCGCAGAGATGAGCTGGGAGCTGAATTTAGCCTAGCAGAAGTGGAAAAAGTCTCCAGAATAAAAGAAAGAGTATCGAATATTTTAGGCTAATGTCACCCTCTGTTGAACTCTGGCAAGTGGCTCTGAAGGCTAAGAGCTGTCGGAGTTGGTCTGCTACAAGTGGCAGGAGGGCTTGCTTATACCTTCATTTAACATATTTTTAAAAAATCCCCACTATTGTTTAGTTACGTGGGTGTCTTCCTCTTTTTAGGCTACGTTCGGGCATATGCACGGACTGAGAAAAGGCACTTAGAGATCTTTGCTTTAAAATACTCCTTGGAGTCCACATGGACCACTAGATTTTTATCTGCGTGTCCAGTCGGCTGCTGACACTGTCTGTAAATACGACAAGGGATTTGCATTTCACAGCCCCTCTGCGGCTCTCGCCTCGCAGAAGTCAAGGGTTTTGTTAAAAGTTTGGGGTTTTTTTTAAGCAAAAACAAAAACTTTTTTTTCTTTTCTTTTAATCGCTTCTTGCGCTTTGTATTTTTGAGGAGAGCGTCCCAGGCGCCACAGGAGCGGAGAACCAAGTGGGCAGGGAGAGGGGAGGGGGAAATTACCCAGCTAGGCTGCATCTGGCTGGGAGCACCCGCGGTTCGGGCACAGGCAAAGGTTCGGGAACTTAAAACAGCTTCCTCTAAACCGAGACTAACGCTGGGCCAGCGAAAACTGCCCTCCAGCTGCTCCACCAAAGAGTGGCATCAAAGTGATTGCCTTCTCTGCCCTCCGAAAGCATCATCGGGGTGGGAGCTTCCCGGATTGGGATCTCCCTCTGCCCACGGGCTGCAGCCGGCAGCGGTGGCAGGGAAGAAGTTTTTAAACCATTCGCAAATATTTTCGCCTTCTCTTTTTAAAAAATTTTCCCCCTTCCTATATATTTAGCTAATGTCCAATTGCCTCGAACGGGTAAACTCAAACCATCTTTACCGTATCATTGCTCCACGCTCTGCAGTCAGTAAAACCCTAAACACTTAAAAGTGGAGTTTTTATACAGTAATACAGATGTAACCAAAGGAAAAAAATAAGTGTCTCTACGGCTTTTCTGTCCGGGGTCTCTTTTCTTCTTCTTCTACCGAGCAATTGGGCGTCTCCGACCCCTCCAAATTGCCGAAAAATGGACTTTCTCTCTCAGAAAATTTGGGAGCGTTTCTGGCTGTAGTTTTCCCCTCTCCCAGTAGACGGCACAACAGCTCAATCCTTGGGATGCAGAACAGCCCAGCGGCTTTTCTTTTTTTTTTTTTTTAATTAAGCAGCCACAATTTTACCCAGCAATTGCTTTTATTGTTATTATTATTTAATTCAACGAGAAATATAGGAATATCAACAGGAAAGAGAGAGCGTTTGGCATAGGCAGGGAGTACAGAAGTGCCGGGGGGCAGACGGGCTAAAGGCAGGGATCGTCGCGAACCCTGGCGCGGAGCAGTGCTTCCAAATTAATCCAGATGAACTTGTAGCGCCTAAATCGTGTAAGCAAAAAACCCCTCAACAACCCCAACACGACGGTGTTCCCGAGCTCAGGGGTTATTCTACGGATTTTAGGCTGAAATCGTCTATTTGTAGTGTGAAATAGGAAGGGCAAGGCTCAGGTCGGCTCTGCGCTGCCTTGCCCGGGCTACCCCGAGGTGCCACCGCGGGGAAAACCTGGCAGCCGTCGCAACTTTTGTCCCTGAAAGACTCCTTTTGTGCGCGGGTGCCTTCACTCCCGCCGCCGCCACGGCTGTCACCGTTGAAGTCTCAGAAATCTCGGCCAGTAAACTCATCTCACAGTCAATTTTATTTAAGAAAAAAAAAATAAATTATAGCGCTGTTTAGAAACTTTTAAGACAACCGTAAATTTTATTAGGAAATATTTTATGAAGCCCTCCAATCAATTAACCAAGCCCCCCCATAAGTTCTGCAAGCGTCAGGGCCGGCCGTGGGGGGAGCAGGCGGCTCCCGCTCCCGGTCCCCGCGGTTTCCCGGGGCACCGGGCGGCCGCGGCACCCAGGACCCGAGCTGGGCCGGCGGTGGGCGCAGGGCAGCCCCGGCTGACCTCGGGCTGACTCTCGGGACAGACCCGCCGCTCTTTTGTTTTCTGCACTGGGAGCCAGTAAACAAACCCCCCCAAAACCTGGCGCTGCGCTTCATCTGCGCGCTTAAACCCCTCGCACTTAACCTCCTTTTATCATCACCGCACCCCACCCCCCACTCCGATCTGACCTTTAATAGGCTCTAAACAAGTGCGGGTTTCCCCCCCACCCCCCGTGCCCCTTTCAGCCGTTCCATCAGGCTCTGACTTTTCGGGTATCTCCGCACGTATCGCTCGCCCCCTCCCCTATCTGAAGCATTCCTGGATTATCTCCCGGCCGCCTTTCCAATGCTTTCTTCTGCGGTTTCTTGTTTGTTTCGCTCTTCTGGTTGTTCCTATTTCAGTTTTCAAACTTCAGTATTAATGGTGAAAGAGCACACTTGGATGCTAATTCTCCCCCCATCCCCGTCCCCCCCACTCCTTCCCAAATCCCTGCTAGGAAGGCGGCAGGGAAGCCAGCTAGAAACCATTTGATTGTTCCTAGGTATGACTAATTCTTTCCTTAAGCTGGGAAATTCAGCCTGATTAAAAGCCCCATTTATTATCCGATAAGCAAATGGACCCAGATTCCACCTCGTGGAGGAGGCTTCCTTGCTCCCCAGACGCCTTTTTTGCCTCAGCTCGGTGGATCCCTTCGCCAAAGGCCCAGGCGGGGTCCGGGGGGGCCGCGCAGCAGCGCGTAGAGGCGCGCAGCGCTCCCCAGGGAGGCCGCTGCCCGGCCCGCCGCACCCACCAGACCCCCTCGCTCTACCTTATTGTTTTTCCCCTATCCCTATTTTCCCCGCCCCTCACCCTTTCCACCAGGCGATGGAGAAGCGTAAATCGATTCCTGCAAAACAGCAGGATTTTTTGGGGGAAGGAAAAAAAAAAAAAAAAAAAAAAGGAGCCGCTTTCCTAAAAAGGCGGCTGGGAGAGATGCTGCGTGGGTTCCGCTGCTGCGCAGCGCATCCGCCCGGGCAGGAGTTTACCGGGATAGCGTGGATTTGGCCGTTTACTTTTTCCCGTTTAATAGATGATTAATTGCTGTCCGGATTAGCTCTTTTCTTTTTTTTTTTTTCTTCTTTTTTTTGTTTTCCCCCCCCTTTCCTTTTTTTCTGGCCGGCCTCTCACGGGTGGAGAGGCGAGCTGAGCAGTTCCTCACAGCGAGCCCTAAGAGTAATAACTGTTTGCTAATTGTAAAATCCTTATCCAGGATGAGGTTTGGGCAAACAATTTGTAGGGCTGTAATTACATTGTAAAAGTGTTTCGGGCTGAGTTGTGCTGAATTAAGCTCATAAAGGCCTGCTGGAGACGGTGAAAAGGGGTATTTTGGGGTTTTTTTCCTTTTTTTTTTTCTTTTTTTTTTTTTTCCCCATGGTGGTGGGGTTTAGGAAAAGAGGGGAAGAGGAGGAAAAGTGTCCCTGGGAGTTGGGTCAGAGCAACCCCCTGCAAGGGACCGCTGGGGTGGGGAATCGTTCCCGAGCGCTGTTCCCCCGGGAAATCACCAGAGAAATGAACCCCACGCGCGTCGCTCGGGTGGGTGGGTGGGGGGTCAGTGCATGAAAACAGCTCTTACCTGAGAGGTCTGGATTTCTCTCGTCGGGATAAAAAGCCGGTGCTAGAGGAAAGGGGACGGGAGAGGGGGATCGAAACGGGTTTCCCCGAAGTTTGAGACGTGGCGGCGGGGGCCGAGCCGCTGCCCGCCGCCCGCGGGGATCCGGCAGCAGCGGAGCAGCGTCTCCTCTGCCCCGGGGGTTTTACCGGAGGGACCCCACCGTCACTCCCCCGTTTCCCCCAGCAGCTCAGTCGGGACCGCTGTACCGCGGGTTCTCTTTCTCCCGCCCCGCTCCCCGAGCGGAAGATGCGGTAGTGCCGGGGCAGCTGTCCCCGCAAGGGCCCGTTCGGGGCTCGGCGCAGCCCGGCCCAGAGGTACGGGAGGAGGGTCCCGACGAGTTCTCCGCTCCCAGACCGGCGGGGACCGGCGGGTCTGCGGGGAGGGATGGCTGTGCTTTTGGACGCAAGGGAGAGGACCCCCGGCTCGGCGGATGGAGGCACCGGCGGGGGGGATCGCCCCGCGCAGGACAGCGCGCCCACGGAGCCCGGCGGAGGGGATGGGGATAGGGATGGGGACGGGAATAGGGATAGCCAGGGATGGGGACGGGGCTGGGGGGGCGCCCCCCCCCGCGCGCCGGTCCGAGCCCCGCTTCCCGCCCGGACCAATGGGGGCGCGGCGCGGGGCGGCGCGGCGCTGATTGGTCGGCGGCGGCGCGGCGGCGGCGGCCGGGGGCCGGGTGAGCTCACTCGGCCGGCGGCCGCGGGGGGAGCCGCCGGGGAGGGGGGGGGCGCCCGGCGAGGCGGGCGACGGAGCGGGGGGCGGGCGGCGGCGCGACCCCGGGGCGCTGCGCGGGCGCTGCGCGGGGCGGCGGCGCCGCCAGACAAAGGCGGCGGGAGCGCCCCCGCGGCCGCCGGGGGGGGGCGGACACACCGGCCGCCGGCGCGCGGGGGGGCGCGGAGGGCAGGGCCGGGAGGGGGCGGTGTGTCCAACCCGCGGCGCTGCGCGGGCGCGGGGCGGGCGGCGCGCCCCCCTGCGCCGGTGGCGGAGTTGCTGCCGCCCAGCGCATTGTGTAAGACGCGACCTGTTATGGCCACCACTACTTCCGGGTTCCCGCAGTCTGCTCCAGCCCGGCGCTGCGCTGCGCTCGGGCGGAGCGGCGGCGGCGGCGGCGGCGGCGGACGGACGGCAGCGCTCGGACCGCGGCGGCGGCGGCGGCAGCGCCTCCCCCCGCCTCCCCCCCCCGCCATCCCGCCCCGCTGCCCTTCCTCCCGCGCCCGCCCCGCACGGCACCCGCGCCCGGCCCGCCTCCGCCAGCCTCGCCCGGCGGCCGCGCAGGGGCAGAGCGAGCCGGCGCCGGCGAGGAATTAGGAGCGATCCGAGGAGGAGCGAAAAAAAAAAGCCCCCCATCATCATCATCATCATCATAATAACCATAATAAAAGGAGAGCCGGCGCGTTAGCGAGCCTTTTTAATTTTTAATTTTTCCCCCTCCTTCTCCTCCTCCCTCGATTTTTAAATTTTTTTTCTTTTTTCTAAATTTTTTCTTTTTTTTTCTTTTTTTTTTTCTTTTTTTTTTTTTTTTTTTTTTGGGGTGAGAGCACTCGAAAATTAACATTCGCGGTGTCCTGCGCGGTGGGAGCACACGCAGCGGATCATCATCAGTCATTCACCACCTTGACAACCTCGCCTGTGATTGACAGCCGGAGTGGCAAAAAGCCATGAGACTTGGTAGTTGGGTTTGAGGGGCACTTTAAAAAAAAAAAAAAAAAAAAAAAAAAGAGGAAAAAAAAACTGATTTGGGGAAAGGATATTTGCTTTCGCCCCGCTGCTGTCTTGGAAACGAGAGGGGGAGAGTAAGAGAGAGAGACAGGGAGAGAGGGAAGAAAGAAAGAAAAAAGAAGGAAGGAAGGAGGGAGAGTTGATTTTTTTTCCTTCTAATTTTTTTTCTCCTTTTTTAATGCTGAGTTACCGTATCGCTTCGCTGAGATCCAGCAAGCCGAAGATTTTACTCGATTGCTTCCATTGCTGGAGACGCTAAGGGATTTTTGCCTTTTTTTGGGGGGTGAGGGGGGGGGAACTTCGCGTTTCTTTCTTTTCACACTGGCCTTAAAGAGGATATATTAGAAGTTGAAGTAGGAAGGGAGCAAGCAGGCCGATGGCGCAAAGGGTACGTATGACTAAAAAAAAATGGATTTCAAATGTGAAATAATATTGAAACGTGGCTGACAGAGACGCTGCGAAAAAAGTTTCTTTTTTTTTTTTTTCCTTTTTTTTCTTTTTTTTCCTTTCCTCCTTTTTAGAGTAGGGGCACAAAGCGGTGTCCTGCAGCGGGAGGATTTATCAGTTGTACTTGTAGGCTTAAAACCTGTGTATATTGCTGTTTTCTTGATTTTTTTACTTCCCATCCCGGAGCTCTCAGGGAAGAGGCAAGCTTTCTATACATTAATGACATGCAGGCATGTAAGTGAATATGTCCGAGCCTCTGTATTTGTTGGTTTTGTAGCTCTAGTCCTACCAATGTCTTTTTTAAAATCATCAGTGCTTGAAATATTTGAATGTGTGCATGTCTCTGAGCATTTTGCTGTGTTAGTGATGATATACTGCTTCACTTTCAGAAGATAAGTTGTGGCTGGGAGTAAGCCCAACTTTTTTTTTTTTCTTCTTTTACCTCCTTTTTTTCTCACCCCTCTTTTTTTTTCTTTTTTTCCTTAAATATATTCCGTCCCAAAAGGTGCACTTGCAGTGGACAATCCCCTCCATTCTTTTAGAAAGAAAGTGACTAATTTGAATTGGAGGTTAGCAGCATTCACTGCCATGTGCATTGTTTCTATTTTGGGTGCGATCTCTCTTTTTTTTTTTTCCTTCCAACTACCTCTTAAATTGAAGTTTTGAGGAAAAAAAATCAGCTGTAGTCGGGTGAACAGGGATTTGGGGAAGGAGAAAAGCCCTGGAAAGACGTTTTCTTGCCTAATTTGCCTGCTGCCGTCCGAGAGCTGGTTGGGAAAGAAAGTTGCTCTGCTGACAACTTGCCTTTTACTCTTTCGGTCCAAGCAAGTGTCAGGGATCTTTAAAAGTGTTTATTCACACCTTCGCTTTTAATAGATGAAAAGTGGCCGTTTCCCCCACTGCCTGGGAACCGCGGTAGCTTTCGCTCCTTAATCTTTAACAAAGAAAACCCTTAAAAAAAAAAAAAAAAAAAGAAAGAAAAAAAAAAAAGGAAGGCATTCCCAAAATCCCGAGAGCCCGGGCGAACGTTTCCAGCTTTTCGGCTTTAAAAGTTGCGTTCGCGTGGAGTTGCTGGAAATCCGCAAATCGCCTCTTTCTGGTTTTTGGTTTTGTTTTGTTTTTTTTACCGCTGCTGAAGTTTTTGCATCCTCGCTGGGTGAGGTACCTGACTTCTTATCAGCGGGAAAAAGTTTAGCGGAGGGAAATTTGGACTCCGGGAACCGCTTCCATTCACCGGGTGGGGGGGGCGGGGGGGGGGGGCGGCCTGGGAACTTTGGGGATGGGGATTAGGGTGGGGTTTTTCCACTTTTATTTATTTTATTATTGTTATTCTTGTTATTTCTCCTCCGCCCCAGCCTCGGAGGGCTTCGGGCCGGAGCAGCCCAGCCCCTGTGCTCCCGGCCCGGGGCGGCTCTCCCTCCCCAGGGCCGGCGCCGCGGAGCCCGGGCGCGCTCCGGGGGGATCGCGGCTCGTCCCCGGGGGGGGACGGGGGAGCGGAGCTGCTGCCGGGGGCGCTGCCCCCGCCTCCCCCTGACGCCTCTGTGCTCTCTTTGCCCCGCAGTACGACGAGCTGCCCCACTACGGCGGCATGGAGGGGGTGGGCATCCCCACCACCATGTACGGAGACCCCCACGGCGCCCGCCCCATGCAGCCCGTCCACCACCTGAACCACGGGCCGCCGCTCCACTCGCACCAGTACCCGCACGCCGCCCACGCCAACGCCATGCCCCCCGCCATGGGCGCCTCCGTCAACGACGCCCTCAAGAGAGATAAAGATGCCATCTACGGGTAGGTGCCGCGCAGGGCTCCGCGCAACCTGCGCGGGATGGAGCTGGGGGCAGTGCGGGCTGCGCGGCGAGGGGAAGGGCGGGATGGGGAGCGCTGCGCGGAAAAGGGCCGCGTTCTCAGTTTTGTGTCGCTGCTGTTTTAGGAGGCGGGGGGGAGAGGGTTGGGGTCCCCCTGGCACGGGGAAAAAGGAGCTTGCTGGGGGGGCGGCAGGCATCACCGCGGGAGGAGGAAAATAATATTCCCAGGGCACAACCTGCGCCGGGTGGTAAATCTGTGCATGGACTTTTGGAGCAGGGAGAGTTTGGAGAGCTTCACCCAACTTTCCACCTTGTTCGTCTTTCCTTGCACCGTGAAGGAGAGAACTCAAGAGCTGCTTCTCTCAACACTTTTTATTTTTAAATTTCCTTTAAATTTTCTTTTTTTCTTTTTCTTTTTCTTTTTTTTTTTAAAGCCTTTTATCCGACAGCATTGAATGTTTCTCAATCTGGGAACTTGTAAAGCAGTTTCTAGGCCGTTGCGATGGGAGCTGATGGGGTTACATCGGGGTGCAGATGCTTTTAAAATGTATCTGCCCGGCTGGAGTTTGAAGGGAAGTTTAAGGGACTTTAAAAATCACTCTCAGGACGGTGAGGGGAAGGGGGAGAAAAACAAAATTCGTGGAGTTCTGTTTCTTTATCGGTTTATCAGAAATCTGAAGGGTTGGTTAAAACTCGGTAGTGTATGGTACCCAGAAGGAAAAAAAAAAGTACGAAGCCCTGGGAGAAAAAAAAAAATGAACTCCCTGTTATAAATATACATATATACGTGTGTGTGCGCCCACGCTTATTTATTTATTTAAATTATTAAACGGGCGAGGGAAGCAGATGCACACGCTCTCTTTCTCCCGGGGAGGCTTTCCAAGCTGGGATTGCCCAGGAGCACCTGGTTCCCCCCGCGGGTCGGCGGCTGCGGAGCCCCGGGGGGCGGAGGGCCGGGCAGGCCGTGGGGAGGCAGCCCGGCTTGGCCAGCGCCTGCCGATGGGTCGGAGCTGTGTTGGGTGGGTTTAAGGGCTTTTTCTTCTCATTTTTTATTTTTTTTTGTCTTTTCCATTTGGATGGGGATTCTTTCTTTTTCTGTTTTTCTGTTGGTTTGGGTTTGTTTTTTTTCTCCCCTTTCGCTCCCACCGAGTCCTCCAGCAGAAAAAGGGAATTAAAAGCACGAGAGTCAGAAGCGTATGTCCAGGGATTTTAATTTTTTTCATTTTTTTTTTTCCTAAAGACAAGGAAAGTTAATTCAAAATGGCTGCTGGAACCGGCTTGGGTTTTATTCTTGGCTTGTCCTAAGGTTGTATTAACAATATCTGCGGCCAGACAGCGCCGAAAGGCCGGGGAGATGCCGGGCTGCCGGCCGGCCGGCTGTGGGAAGGGGCCGGGACGCTGCGGGAGGCGGCGGGGGGTGCCGGAGCCCCCTCTGTGGGTGCCCCTTTCCCCATGCACGCTGCTGCGGGACTAACTATTGTTGTGTTCGGGGTTTTTTTTTTGTTTCGTTATGATATTTTCCCCCCCTCTGTGTGTGTGACTATTGTATTTTCTTTCAGACACCCCCTGTTCCCTCTTTTAGCACTGATTTTTGAGAAATGTGAATTAGCTACATGCACACCCAGGGAGCCCGGGGTAGCGGGAGGCGATGTTTGCTCCTCTGAGTCTTTCAATGAAGACATAGCAGTGTTCGCCAAACAGGTCAGCAAAACCGGGTTGAAAACAGTAAAAGAAAAAAAAAAAGAGAGAAAAAAATCGTATCGAGAAAAACAAGTCTCTGTTGAGATAGAGATGCGCGTTTCCCCCTCCCCCCTCTCTTAATGAAAGAGGCAAAAAAACCAAAACAAAAAAATCCCCAAAACCCCAACCAAAACAAAACACAAAAACCCCCCAGGAAATCTCGGCATTTACTACCCCCCTTAAAAAATGGCTAAAGTGGAGCGGTCTGCGCCCGGCCGGGAGTTTCGCGGTGCGGCTCCCAGGAGCCGGGACGGGCTCTGCCGGGGAAGCTCCGTAGGTATTTTTCAGTGTATTTGATTCACTTGCTCAAGTGTTTGGCTGATGTACTAAATCCAGCAGTCAGGGCTTTGCACGGAAGGTTACATAATGGACCCGACAGTGTAATGAAGCAAGAAATAATAACGTCTGCTTTTTCTGCTTCCATATTTCAAATAATTTTTATTATTATTTTTTCCCCCTTTCCTCCCTTTTCTTACATTTAGATCCGAGCAGAGAAACCCCTCTTTTCCTCTAATCCAGAACTGGATAACTTGGTAAGAGTTAACACTTCTTCCTCTCCCCCCCCCCACCCTCCCTTCCCTTCCCATTTATTTATTATTTTTTTAAAACTTCTATGTCATCTGGAGAGGTGGTTTGGTGGTGCTAAATTGAAAATTTCTCACGTGGGTTTTTAAAAATTATAATTATTACGATGATGATTTTTATATTTACAAGTAAATATGGTGTGGTAATTGCTTGGAAGTAAAAAAATCCCATAAGGATATGCATAAAGGAAAGCCCCATCCAAAGGGGAACTGGCGGGCTTGATGGTGAGCTCGCCTGCCCAAGAGGAGCGTGGATTTATCCCCGCTGTAACCAGCCCCTCCACGCACCTTTTAAGCAGCTCGATGGGAAACATAGAGGATTACAATGGCTGGAGATGCACCAGTGGCAAATTCACTGAAAATGAGGTCCTTTCTCTCTTTCTTTCCTTCCCCTGTTAAGGATAAATATTTTGCCTCCACTGTAGGAGTCCTGCTCCTGCTTTTGCAAAGTGAGGAGGCAGTGATGGTGTTTAGAGGGTTGGTTTTTTTTAAAGAAATGTTTATGATCCGTATAATTCAGTTGCTTCGTTGCAATAGGGATTTTTTGGTTTTTTTGTTAACTCTAGATCGCTTCTCGTTAAACAGTACACAAAGCCACCGCTATTAAGTTTTAGTGTTATTGCCATAAATCAAAACAACTTTTTATTTACTACTAGAGAAAAGTCAAGCTACAAAGTGCGGCCGGGGCGGCTGTGGGAAATATCCCCAAATCCAGGAATGAGATTAATGCCTATGTTGTTTGTGTCTTTGCAGATGATTCAAGCCATACAAGTATTAAGGTTTCATCTGTTGGAATTAGAGAAGGTAATTTTTGTCTCTCTCTCTCCCTCTCCCTCCCTCTCTCTCCCTTTACTCACCCCCCCAGCCTTTCTTCCTCCTCCGTTTCAGTACTGCTGAAGTTCAAGCTTCTGGTAAATTTGCATAAATGTCTTTCTTTCTGGTAATTAGTGTCAAGACCAATCTTGGCGTCCATTTCTCTTCGCAGTTTAATTACAATTTCAGCCTCTAAAACCGAGCTCTCGAACGCCCAGGCCTTGTGTTCATTGTAATACTTTGCTGGCTTTGTATAAATAGTTGCAGTTCTGTGGTGCCGCAGATGAGACTTGAAATGGTTAGTTCAGTCAAGCCCCTGAAATTGTGATTAAAAAAAATATAGATATTGTTTTTCCTTGGTGATGGTGAGGAAGAGACTTCAGTTGCAGTTAGTTGGAAGGGGGAATTTTTTTTTTTTTTTTTTAAGAGCCATCTGCAGGTCAGGCTCAGGGCGCGGATTGTCCTGTAACATTTTGCAGAGACAAAGCAGAGTTGATAGTTCTGTCTGTCTCTTGTTCCTGGGAATATTGTACACCTCCGAGCAGAAGAAAGAGATTGCAGCCTAAAAGCAGGATTTTTTGTTGGCTTTTTTAGAAATCTTAGTAGGGAGAATGCTAATTTCTAAGAAGGCGGTGTCATCTGAGCTCACATTAAATTGGAAGTGTGCTCTGGGTTTCCTGAGGATTTTTACGTGTCATTGATAGCTGGCCTAGAAGAGAATTCCCTTTCTCCTAAAAATAAACATTTTGAGAGGTTTTTAAATAGTTGAAAAGTTTCTCATGAGCCTCAGTCACTTTATTTAACCATAACTGTCAGGTTGTTCTCGCTCTAGCGAAATGTGTTAAAATCTGCCCATTAATAAAAGGCGGCTCAGGTAAAAGTCTATCAGAGCAACTGGGGGTTTCAGGGCACGGATGCCTATAATGTATTTCAGCCCAGTGCATCGGGATTTTTTTTTTTTTTTTAAATCATTTTTTCTGTCCTCATACCCCTTTGGAAAGGGTTTATGATGAAATAACTGGATGAAATTAAATAGTTTACCTTAAATGTCACCCATGCAGGTCACCTCTCTAATGGCCACAGCTCCGGGAGCAGATGAATTTAACACGGGTGTTGAATATGTTGTAGCCTGTGAATCATCTTGTCACTGTCAATTTTCTGGGATATCTCTATTTTGCGAGAAAAGAAAGTTATTCCTAATTCTGGATGCGTCTAGAGGTCTCAGGGGGATAATTGCAGTGTGTTTCCCCTATTTAGGACTTTTGATGTCACAGGGGCGAAGGGGGGAGACTGGTTGCACTTGTCAATTTTACTTATGTATTCCTGATTATATTTTCTTCCTTTTTTTCCCCCCTCTCCTTTTTCTTTTTTTCTTCTTTTTCTTTTTTCTTTTTTTTTTTTAACCTCTGTCATAATGTAGGTACACGAATTATGTGACAATTTCTGCCACCGGTATATTAGCTGTTTGAAAGGAAAAATGCCTATCGATTTGGTCATAGACGATAGAGAGGGCGGATCAAAATCGGACAGTGAAGACATAACAAGATCAGCAAATCTAACGGATCAGGTATGATCTCGCCAATGTCTCACACGCTAAAATTTGTATGCAGATCGCTCGCTGGGTCACTACGCCTCCTTTTATTATTTGCATATGATTAAGTCCCTTTTAGATAAATTTCCATCGAAATGAAAATTTTTGAATAATGTGGCTATTATTGCTTCATTAAGGCTTGCTCCCGGATTCGACCTGGCGAGATGAGCTTGTAAAAGCATCGCCTGCAAACTCGACCTGTTTCTTGTCGCTTTTAATTTTTGTCTTTATTTTATTTACCCTTTCCAGTAATGGAAGTGGTGTCTGTGAATTGCTGGCTTCTTGGTAGCTTAGGGGAGGAAGGGCTGGAGTCGTTGACCAAAATAATAATAAAATCCAAGATAGGTGGTCCCGAGAAGACAGAGAGGGTTTGAAATCTAGCAAATACTGGCTATTTTCTTCCTGTCTCTACGGTTCATTAGTCCGTCTTGTCAGTTTTCCTTGGCCGAACGCTTTTAGACTTGAGTGAACATTGCTTTGTGCACGCCTGCCTGCTGCAAACGCGCCCATTTTATTTTACTTAATAGAAAAAAAAAAGGGAGAAAATAAAATGGGATTCAGGTTTTAAATTCTTTTCCTTGATCTTTCAAGTTTTCAAGCTCTCTCTTTAAAAAATAAATATAGTCAAAGCCAAAGCCAAGCCAGCAGAGCCTCGTGTGGCTGTGACGGTTGTCCAGGTTTTGTTTGGGATGGTTCAGACCTTTAATGTTGGCTGCAGCCGGGTGGGAAATACGGGTGAGCTGTGTGGGGAGAGGTGGCTGTCCCCTCTCCCTTCTGTCCTCCTTCCACTGGGCTCAGGCTGGGATCCTTGCCTTTTCATGGGAGCATTTGGGGCTAATGCAGGAGGTGCCCAGATCTAAATTAAGCTCCTGGATGATGGTAGTGACTGAGATTTGGTTTTTATTTGAGTTGGGTGAAGCGGTGGGCTTTTCGCGGTCTGTTTGTTTTTTCTGAACCGAGGGGTAGCAGTGCTGTGAGAGAGGGGACCCCAAGCACACACATGAAAAACAAATCCCTGGTTAAACCCCCCAAGTTATTTCTCCTTTATGATCAGCTACGTAAATATAGCGTTAGGAGTGATCTGCTCCTGACTCTAGAGGTTTCCTTTTGTTCAAGCAAGGCTCAGCCAAGCAGACAGGAGTTTCCTCAGCTGCTTTGCTGTTATCACTGGCACTGTCAGCTGGGAGTTATTTTATAGATCACCGACATGAAGGTGCGTTGCATTGCAGTGTGGGCAGTATCTGAAATATTTTCTCCTATCTGCCAAAGGCTATCGGGTAGTGTCGTGACAGGGGAGGCAGGCTTGAAGGAAGGCACGAACTTTTTTAAAAAGGGTTTTATGTGCACATAGGTAGGTTGCTTTGAAGGGATTTTTTTTTTCACCCTATTTTGCTGTGCAGGGGAAAAGCTTGGCAGAGTGGGCGGAGGGTGTTGCGGCAGGGAGGTACCCGGGGCTGGCGAGGATGCTCCGGGGAGCTGCCGGCCCTGCACAGCGCCTTCGAGCGAGGGGAACCCTCCAGCCAGGGTCTAGCTGAGGGAAGCTCGGCTCGCTGCTGTTGAATAAAAATTGTAATCCAACAAGTCTAACTAGAAAATGGGTTTCTAAAAGCTCTGGAGTGCTGGGTACATAAAGCTATTTGAGCAAATTACAAGAATCGCTCAGGGGCACGAATGAAATCAACACTTTAATTGCCTCCAAAATGAAGATTTATACCCCATTTTCCCAACGAATCATTATTTTATTAAAGTGAAAGCTAAAGAAATGAAGCTATAGTTTTGGGGTTGTCGGGGGTCCGCGTGTTCCTCCACCACCCCGTGCCCCCCTTTTTGTCGCCCGGAGCGCGGACATTGCGCGCCCGGCGCCGTCCCCTGTCCCGCTGCGCGGATCGGCCGCGGGGCTCGGCCCGGCACCCCCGGCTTGTGCGAGCGCTGCCCCGGGGCGCTCCGGCTCCGCTCCGCTCCGCTCCGCCCCGCACCGACCCGCCCGCACCCGCGGAGCTGCGCGGGGAGCGCGCCTTCGCTTTCCCGGTCGAAGGGAAAAAGGTGCAAAAATGCGCTTTCCCACCCCCCGCTCCCCCGGGCGCTGAGGCGGCGGATCAAACCCACGACGAGCGGGCGGGGGCTGCGCGGGGGTTGCGCGGGGGGGCTTTGCCGGGGGATGCGCGGTCCCCCGCGCCCTCCGGTAAACTCCGGTGCCAAGCCCGGCCCCGGCGCGGCCGGCAGTATCAGGGCCCTAATGGTTCAATAATAAGGTGTTGAGTGCTGGTCGCCGGGGCGGCTAATTAGGATGTGACTGCGCAGGGCGCGTTTATGGCTGCGCGGCCCTGGGATGCGCGGGCGCGCAGGGCCGGGCGGTGGGAGCGAGGGGCCGGCTCCGGCCGTGGGGCCCCCCGCCTGCCCACGGCTCTGCTTGGGAGAGTAGTAAAAGAGTAAGTATGTAAAAGCTTTTATTATGGATTTAATTACATTTTCTTATATTGTGGTAGTAAAGGTTACAGTTAACAGGGTGTTTTTTTCTTTTAATTTATTGGCTTCCCCTTATTTATTCTTTCCCTATAGGCCCCTCAAAGCCAGTGCCTTTAAGTCCCCCCGGTTAATGGAAAGCAATGACACTAATGCTAGATTTTGCAAAGTAAAGCCCTATAACACTAACCATTGTTCGGTGATTTAACCAGCTCAGTGGCACTAGGTCACTAAAATAGCATCCTTCTCCCACGGGCTCGACCCCACTGCCTGCCAGGGTGAGACCTGCGGAGTTGGTGTTTACCGTCACAGCTCCGCAAGTACAAGGCAGAAGTTTGGGCTTTTTGCTGGGGATAGTTGAACTCAAAACCAATCAGAACCCAGGACTTTAAAAAATCTAGCTGAAGAATTGCAGCCATTCTCAGAAGTTTCAAAATAAACCTTTTTTAATCATTAGCTTTTCAAACATTCGCATGTTTAAATTTTCAAATGTTTGCTAGAGCCCGGAAAGATTTAGAACACAGCTGTTGTGTGATGTGTTTGGGAAAACTCCTTCTGATTTAAAAAAAAAAAAGCACAGAGACTGACTGTAGTCCAACAGCAGAAATTCAGTTTTGTAGGTAATCCTGAACTGTTACTTTGGGGCTGTTTTCTTGAAGCCACATCACCTTGGCACCCAGGTGCTCTAGTCTGAGCTGTAAAATTCTACCAAGAGCATGCCTACAGAAAGCCTTTAGAAAGTCCTTTAAGGAAAACATGGTACAAAGTATCCACCACATCCAAATAAAGTACATTAGCTGCGTAAGATAGATTTTATAGGGATGAAACAGTATTTTTCTTACTGAAAATAAACTTGTTGAGTGCATCCACAGTAACATTGCTTGACAAAAATTACAATTTAATAATGCACAAGCCAATTACAGATGCAGAAACTCTTAAAGGCAAATCGGCAAAGAGCTAAATTCTTATAGGAACTATGAGGGAAATGATCAAAAAATGAACATGAAATAAGACTTCCTGCAAGAAGGTCCATATTTCAACATTATTTGACTCCACTGTCAGGGAAATTGTTGAAGGATAGTAAACCGATACTAGAGTCTCAGTTATTTTTGTTACAGTCTTAAATGTTTGCAACTGTGGCGTTTTAGATGGCCCTTCTTGGGTGATAATATATCACATATATATACACGTATATAATAAAGCAACACCTCTATTTATGTTGCAATAGATTTTATTTTAATGTGTGCAGTTCCAGAGTTGCTCTAGCAAAAATGCGGATAGATTGCAGCTTTTTTTTTTTAAATGGAAAAATTACTTAAAATATATTCTTTACGAAGAAAGAATCATAAACTGGAATCCAATATAAAGCATAGCTGAAGGTGGTAGAGTTGTTCAGGGCATCGACCAGTTACGACTAGACTTAACTTTCCCAAATTCTCAAATATATTAGCTATACCTTGTAGCCAATACAAAAATAATGCCTTAGGGAAAAAATTACTGAGAAATACTATTTTACTTCAGGACTTCTTCACGGGTACTTTCAAACCATGTATGGTTTTAAAGAGGAGAGCTAAGAATATTGCTGCCTTTAGGATATGTACTCCCATATTGGAGGAACAGGCATCAAAATAATAGATGTGGTGCAGAGGGTGCAAGGTAGAATTCATTTTTGCATAGTAAAAGAATTACAGCGAAGTATGACTCTGAGGAGGACCAATAAAATAATGTTTAAAAGACTCGAAATGTAATTTTCTTTCTCTGACTTGGTCACTTTGAGCCAGCATTTTTTGTTTGTTTTTGAGTAATTTTTATTATTTTTGCTGTGATTTTAGAAGTTGTTACCATGCCCCGGTTTGGCAGGCTGTTTAATGTAAAGATAGGACACATTAATTTCTGTTCTGGACATGTTTTCATCCTATACACCCTGGCTGAAATTGTATTAGCAAATTAAGGTTTTCTTTAAGTGAGTAAATATATTGCTGAATAGACATAAGATTGAATATATTTTCTTTAGTTTGTGATTTCAATTAACAAATCTTTGGGGTTCTTTTTTATTTTTTAATCATTCAAGAGCCCGAAAGCAGCCATCCCTAAAGCTGGGTGTAAGGTTTGCTGCCTTACGTAAGTTGCATGCTCAGGCCTAATTTCCATGCAAAGTTTTCCAAACTGAAGTTGCCTCTTGTTGCAAAGGATAGTTTAAATCCCAGATTTTCTGGAATGATTTTCAACATCAAACTTGACAGAGCTGGGTTTAAACCCCAGTTAACCTCAGTATTGATCCTAAACATTTGCGAGTGTATTGCAAGGCATTCCTGTAAGCCAGAGCTCGCTGCATCTGTGTAAGGGACCGCAGATTGTTATTTTGGGGCAACTTGGAGGTTTGAAAACTATGAAAAAATGAGTTTTACCTTAAGTTTAACCTTTATGGCTGAGGGTTTGAGTCTTCCCTGGCTGCTGGTCCACAGGTAACAATAAAGGTAATGGGCTCTGCATGCGGAAGGGTTACTGAGGCCCGCGTGGGCAATGTTAGACCTTAAAAAAATCAGATTATATTGCACTCAATCAAAATGAGTGAGTGTACATTGTGCTGATAAATACTACTTTAAAAAACAGTGAAAATCCAGCGCAGCTTCTTTAAATTAGGAAATCTTTCTTTTGTTTTGTTTTGCATTTCTGCGTTTGGGGTTTTTTGGTCACGTGAACATACAGTTAGGGTCTATCTAGTGTAATCTAAACAAGTTTAAGAAAATAAAGAGGAGAGTTGTTTCTGGTGATGAACGTTTTTGAAGGTTTCTGAAATTGTTTCCCAATGAGAGTTGTGCGAGAGAGGGAGAGACCAGCGTCCGCTGCAGGGCCACCTCATGTCCTTGGTGTATTACCTTCTTCTTCACACGCGGGTTCTCAGAGCAGGCTTTGACTTACACGGCAAATTTGGAATAATTAGCGGTTATATTTTTATTTTTTCCTGCAGTCGCAGCTATATTTGGAGAGGATAGCTCTAAGAGAGCACACGTTTTGTGTTTGGACTTCTTTGAGTGTATTTCTGTTGCTGATTAATGGCTCCGTATCTAACCCACCGCCAATACTCAGGAATGCGTCCTAAAGACAACTTGTTGGCTGTTGCTTCAGCTCTTCTTTGGCCCGCTTAGCGTGGTGGCCTTTTCCCTTTCACTACCTTCAAAAGGCAAAAATAAGAGATGTAACCCATCCCTGGGGCATAAGTGAGAGCAGAATCCCATCGGGCCAGTGTCTTCAGGACTCCTTTTTTAAATTTAGATGAGATCCCTGTAAAGCTTCAGTCCCTCAGCGGTGGTGGTGGTGGGGGTCTGGTCTCTGTGAGCGAGAAGGCTGCTGGCACAGGGGAACCCCATCGCCCCTGTGGGCTCAACTCCTTGAGTTTCCTCACTGGTTGTCGCTGTCGCGGGTTCATTTATTTATTTTTGGGAGTATATATCCAAGAGGTGAAGAGCGATGTGGAGATTTCAGGCTTACGTGAGTTGTTGTGTGTGTGAAGGCAGTAGTGCAGGCAGTGAGTGGTTTCTGGGGGTTGTTGCATTTTGGAAAAGGGAGTTTGAGATTTTTTGGTAGATGTCTAGGCAAATATTTAAAATTTAAATGTTGGTGAGGTTAATTTAAAAAAAAAACCCAAAACCTGAATTTGTCCTATAAGCAAAGGGTCTGTTTGCAATTTAAAAACCAAAGAGATTTAAGAGTTATAATATAGAGATTTCCATTTTCTTATGAACTTGCAGCTCATACATACAGAAGGTAGGATGGATTTGTGCCCAGATTTGGCTATTCTTTTGTTGGCTATGGGATGGGCTGAAAGTCGTGGTGACTTATTGTTTTGCAAATTGTTTTTATTTTGCAAGCATCTTCATATCCGGGCCAGGTGCCCCATTGAAGAAATGTTTCCCCCCTGCCCCTGTCCAAGGTTATACGTTAGTGATCCATGAGTTTTGGGGACCAATAAGGGGATAATTGTGAAAGGCACTGGCCCATAACACACGGGAAGTGGGATGAGTTGATCTAATGTTCCCTGCCTGGCCTCAAAACTCGATGAATCTCTGGGTTTGTCCACACAAGGACACTCAGGAGAGGTAAGACAAATTGATTGGGTGTAAAATTAAAGTGCATTAGTTAAAGTGCATTGCACTATTGTGTGGATGCTCTCATTCAGAAGTAAAGTGGCCTTAGTTCACTTTAGCCTAATCCCCTTTGGAGTAGGCCACTTTTCTTTTGAATGAGAACATCCACATTAACTTTTAGTTAATTCGTCTTTCCCGAGCGTCCTGGCGGCCTCGTGCCCGCCACTCTGGAGAGCTTGGGCTGGCCGGGCACTGGCTCCCTGCGAGCTTTAGGTAAGCTTTTCATTAGGCATATTTCATCTCCGCAGCAGCACTTAGCCGCTGGCGTCCGTCATCGCCCCGACCCAACCGGGGCTCCGCGCCCTCCTGTCCTGCAGCTCAGGAGTGATGCTGCTTTTAGCGCTGCCTGGGAAAAGAGTTGGAAACTTTGATGGTGGCAGGGATTTGGGGAAGGATCTGGTCGAGGTGGCAGGGACAGGGGCTCAGCCAGGCTGTGAGGCAGGGGGAGGACTGCCTGCACCCTCTCTGGTGGGGGCTGTGGTTTGGGCATTGCATTTCCCAGGTGAATTTGGCATCAGGCTGCTCCTGGTGTCAGTCCTCCTCCTGATAATCTGAGCATTTTATTTTGCAATGGGGGAATCCTGACATGCTCCTTGCATAGATAGTTTTTCCCCTGTCCAGTGGTAAGCCATTTTTTAAAGGCACTGTGTAAATCTAGATTAACATTTTTCAACTGATATTTCTAATTGAATATTAGCCCATTGGAGAGCTAATTTACCTGGTGGAAAAAACTAATCGTAAAATAGTTTTGGAAGCTGTTTTATATTCTTGCTTGAAGTTCACTGAGCCTTAGTTTTTGTTAGAGGTGTTTTCAGGTGTCTTCTAGAGCTTATAAGTAACCTATTTATTTACTTTTTACTGGCTAGGCCATGTGTGCATATGCTGTGCCATGTCACATGCTTGCCGTTGCCCCTTTCATTCATAATAAAATTTACAAGGCTTCTTGCATTAGTAAGCAATTTGCTATTGGAGCCTTTCCTAGAAATACAGAATTCTATTTCACCAAAGTATTGTGTTTCCTCCTCAATCAGTACTGAGGTGAGCTATTTTCTCAAGGACTCTCCAGGCATCTATATGATATTCCCACTTGGGCAGATGATCTTCAAAACTGCATTACCTACTTCTTCATCCTGAAGAGCCATTGCAGTAAATTAAAATTCTCTTATTAACATCATTGGACTTTGAATTTGGTCAGTTATTTTTGTTTGCAGCTTGGCCTTTTCTTTTTCTTCTGCTTTTTTTTTTTTTTTTTTTTTTTTTTTTGTTTGGATTTTGGTTTTTTTTAGTATGAAGCAGATATGTATCCAGACCTTCTTTGCTGAAGTAAACTGGCCAACAATAAAAGGGGCAATTTTTTATTTGCTTAAAAGAACTGCCTGTTTTAACTTCAGAAATACTGACCCAGAGTAAAGCAACAGCTGATGCCATCACAGGCAGTGTACTGTATTCAAACAGCTGTACAAAATGCAAAGCTGCGGTATTAATCCTGCCATTCACAGTTTATTTAAGTTTTTCAAGCTTCTCTCATATGGGCATGGCATCAATGCCTAATTATGCCTCCATTAGGGTTACTGGGCCCTTAATACAGAAAATTATTGTATTTGAACTTTGGAAAGCTGCATCAATGTAATATAAGATTCTTGCAGCTGGCACACATTCAGGGAAGGCAAACTTTACCTTGTAATTTTCTTTTCATTCATTTGGCCTTTAGGTTTTGGTCCAGTTTTGTTCCTGAGAAGGTCAGACCATTGCCGGTGTTTTTAACACTGGCTTTAAATAGCTCCATTTAAGTCTGCATAGCTCTCAGGAGAAGGGAGAGTAAGAGCAGATTAAAAACCCCGTGGCTTTGTTGGGGTGCAGGGCTACAAGTGTCTGTGCAAATGGAAATGGTGGAACCGATTGTCTGCAGCCTGGCACACAAGGGAATGTCTCATGCGTGTTTTGCCCTGCACTGAACCCGGGCCAGCTGTGTCAGCACAAGCTGGGTTTGATCTGTGGATATTAAAGTCTTGACCCTTGGTAGGGCTGGTACCTACCGCCCTGGGGTGTGCAGGGATGCCCCTGGCCTCAGGTGGGATATCACTGGCTTGCTGATGCTCAGCAGCAGCCCAAGGCGTGTGCTCTCACATGGGGGTCAGTGGCTGCTTGCCGATATTTGGATTAATCTGTGAGCTAAGTATTAACCATGGCCAACCCCTTGCTAGAAACCTTGGGGGGACACAAATACTGTAGGCTCAGTAGGTGGCACTTTGGTTTTAGGCTTCAGCCAGTGTAGGGGACTCTTCTTCTCCTTGAGGTGCAACGAGACACTGTGGCCCCTGAGCTCCTCCACTCACACCTACATCATGGAGTTACCTTGTGTAGGTAGAGTGGGCCAAATTTTTTGATGAGGGGAGTGTTCCAGTGGCTTGTGATTTATAAATTTTCTCTTGTGTGCTGTTGTGCAGTGTTATGGGGGAGTAGTGTCGCTGCTATGTTTTGGTGGTGAGTACAGCTGTGTCACCAGAAGGTCATTTGAAGTCACAGCTTTGCTCTCCCCTTTGCTCATGGTCACACAGGCATTTTGGGCAGTGCTTGACATGGTCAGGGGCTCTGTATCTGAGTGGCACCGCTGGGCATCACAGTGACAGGAGGGTGATGGGGAGAGAGGTGTTTCAAGCAGATGTGCGAGTTTGTGGCAGGCAGCTCCTGGTTGTTTCCTGATATTTGTTGGGACGCTTAGGAAGAGGGACCCTGTGTTTGCATGGATGCTTGGGACGATATGTTTGTGCACACCGGTGGCAGCTTGGGCACTATGCTCGAGCCATTCCCTCCTCTGCCTGTCTCTGCCTGGAGGATTTTGCAGCTGTGTTACCCCAGGAGGCTCCTGGCCCTCCTCCCTGTTGTGCAACCAGTTTTACTGGCGGGGCTTCCACCTACTATGGGAGCATTGTTGTTCTTTCCCGGTGTCTGGGAGGCCCATGGTGCTGTTCTGTGGCACGGTTACGTAGAAAAAGCAGGGTATGTTCAGATGCATCTTGCTACATTCATCTGACTCCTGCGAGGGATCTCTTTTTCATTCCTATTTTCCTTAAAGCCAGAGCGATGGAATGCACATGACTAGTATGTGCAGGGAGGATTAATTTTGTTGTTAAATGCACATGTGTGCGTCGAGCCGGCGTTTGGTCCTCAGTGACAAGTGTTGGAGAGATCCTTTGGGTGAGAAATGATACAGTGATGCTGGAGGGGCAGGGGTGGGGAATGCTGCTCTGCTGACAGTGTGAGGCAGGAGGGGAGATGCGGATTCTCTTCCCAGGTCTGTTCTGAGGTTCTGGAGCAAGATGATTAGGTCCCTGTGAGCTGAGATTTTCTGCTTCTCCTTTTCCCTTATCATCAGGTAGGGTTGATACCTTAATTTATATGTCATATAGAGATAGCAAGGTATATATAGGAGATATTTAAGAATAAGCAGTGATATGTTATAATAATTATTTCACTCCGTGGATAATTTGAAGAAAATGTTGCAAAGAAAGGAAAATGTTTCTGTTTGGTGTCACAGAAAAGCACTATGCTGAATTGGAAAGCTGATGGTAAACATTATTTTTGGTGGCTTTATGCTTTGGTTTTGGCCTCTTCTGCTATTTTCCACTTAATTAGCATTTTTTAGAAGTATTTAAAGGAGGAAAGGGATAAACTGAAACTCTGGATGGCAGCAGCCGGTAACTTCTGCAGAAGGAGCAGAGTTGTGGGGTTGAGTGGAAACACTTGTGAGGTGGTGGCTAGCCTGCGTGTCCCGAGGTCTGCCTGTCCCAAGGCATGGATCCATGTGGGGTCATGCCGTGAGCCCTGTGCTGCTACAAGCGCCACTGGTTACTCCAAACCTCCCTGCGAGGTGCAGTGGGACCACACAGACCTCTCAGCCCAACATTTTTGGGTGACTCTGGCAGCTTGCTGTGCTTCCAAGCCACCCCTCAATGAGTGGGTGAAGGCATCTGTGAGCCACGGCCACCCCAGCCTGGCAAGCCAGCCCTGGAGCTCAGCAGCCTCTGGGGCTCGGTGTGTTTTGTGGCCACTGGCTTGCTGGCGTGTGGCTTTGCAGAGCTGAGCCGTGCGGCCGCGTCTGCCCCGCTGCGAATTTGGCGTGTTGTGAAATGGTAGAAAGTGGAGGAGCTGCTCTGCGGAAGGGTTTGGCCATGAGCGTTGGAAAATGTGAATCACGGGGATTCCAGTTTTAAGCCTTCTGGAGATAACGGGCAGCACGTACTGGAGTGCGTGACTTGCAGAGGGCCTTAAAAAACAAGGCGGTGCCCTCAAGATTAAGCAAACGTTTTATAATCAGGAACACATTTTATACCCAACACAGGCTTTGCAGGTATCACATCTATCCAGACAGAAAGGTGTAGCTGGAGCAAAGCTAATTATACTGCAATTTAATTTTGGTGTTGAACAACAATGCAAGGCAAGCGGGCTCTTGAATCCTGCAAACAATGTGCCGTAATCAAAATACGCTGACTCCGAATGGCGTCTGTTGTCAGTTAGCTAAAAAGACCATTTGATAGTTGTGACACAAGCTCAGGGTTTTTGCTTGCGATGGAACTGGAATGAAGCTTGGCTGTTGCAGAGCAAGGGCTGTGCTTGTGCTTTCCCTCCCCAAGGAGCCCCACTTGGGCCGATGGGATGGTGGAATTTAGAGCCTGCATTTAAGTAATGTAAGAAAATTTGCACCAGGTGCCCCAACGGGTTTTGTCTTCCCAAAAGTTATCATCCATAAAAATCTGTAAGGGGAATTCTTAGAGATGTAGGTTTTGCTGTAAGTAAACCTTTGCTGTTTGTCTGAGTCGAGATATTCAGGATGAAGTGCACATTTCTCCACAGCACTGACTCCTACCGAGGCTGCCTGCTGCGACCCTGGTGGGACAGAAGGGAGAGGGTGCGAGAAGCTGAGATTGAGGTCTCCCTCTTGCCCAAATCTATCTGGATAGGTCAGTTTTGGGACCTCAGCCAGTCATCTGACAGCCTGTGCTGTCTCATTTGTACCTGAGCATCTGGCAGATCCCCTTCTAAATGACTTCTAACACATAAACGCAGTAAAAGGAAGGGTCGGCAGGCTCTCATTTTCAGGCTAAGTGGCGAGGCATTTTTCCTGTTTACACCTTTGGATGAAACATTACATGAATTATTGAACAGGAAACTCTTATTTGTCTCTGAAGACCTTTTTCCTGGTCTAGAAAGATGTGGAAAATTCTCTGGTCTTATTAAATTTAGTAGGAGCCAAGGAGGGCTAATACACCTCAAGGACTTGTACACCAGCTTTCTGGACCTAGTGGTGTTGTTTGGGGCTGACTTTTTACATTTTTCTGCATGATAATTAAACTTTAAAAAAAGACTTAAAAAATCTATGTGGAGCAGTGATTTTTATCTCCTGACTGCAAAGCTGTGTTTCCTTGTGTCGGAAAAGGGCCAGGGATTAATGCTATCTAGTGATATGTCTCTTATCAAAGGGAGGAGACAGGTTTACAATGCGGGGTTGCTCTAAATAAAAAGTACTAGTCAATGTTTGTTGTGTGGGAGACAAAAACCCTGCATCACCATCAGCTGGCTCTGTTAACCTGGCTGGGCAGGCAGTGTTTACTGTTGAGCTGAGATTTAAAAAAAAAAAAAATAAAAAAATGAATGGAATAAGGTCAGTCAAATTTTAAGGCCCACTGTGATTGAGGCTGTTGCTGTTCAGGCTTCGTAGGTGTCCATCAAGGCTACCACGTGCAACAGCCTCTAGTGCAAGAAGTAAAATCGGAAGTCTACGTGTCTGAAAGCTCTTTGCTTTTGTTATTGCCAGAGGTGGGTTTGGGTGTCTCTGGAGTTCTTTCTCAAAGGAAAGCCCACCTGCCCATGCTGTCCCCCCTAGGAGGACTCTGGAGATGATTCCCCAGTGCAGCAGGTTTGATTTCAGCATAGGCAGGTGTTGGAGCTGTGCTTCTGACAGAATGCAGCCCAGGCGAGGGGGGGCTCTGCGTGGCTGTGAGCATGTGAAGCCCCGTATGCACACAAACACGCACAAAAGTCTTGCCCCTGCAGAGTTGACAGGGCTTTGGTGCCTTCTGGAAGAGAAGAGCTGTGGTTTTTCTCCTTCCTCTTTGTCTTTATGTCCCACCCAGTCTGATGGTCTCCATTTCATTCTCCTTCATTTTTTGTGGTTTATGTTTGCTGCTTCTAATTATTCTTTTTCCTTTGGAAAACACTATCGCCCTGTCCTTTTGCACTCGTGTTTTCCATTCATCCTGTTTAGGACTATCAGGCCCTTTCCTCTTCTCTCCCTGCCGTGCTCTCTTCTCCGTGCTCCCAGGGTCAGGAGGGGGCCAGAAAGCTGTGCTCTTTTAGCGATGCCTCCATGGGTACGCAGCTGGTGTCGTGCTGCACACACCTGGGTAGGGTCAGCGCTGAGGCACGGCCGCAGAGCCAATGGAAAGCACTGGTGTTTTTTGGTGGATGTTCGTTCGGTGACCTTTGACAGTGTGCGGTGTTAGTTGTGCCTCTGGCCTCTTCAGGTAAAACCCTGGCCTTGTGAAGTGCAGTTGCAAAAGTCCTGTTTATTTCCAGTTTTCTATCCTCCCTGGTATTCACGTTGATACCCACTCTCATCCCTTTTATCTGTTTGTCTCCTGTGTTGCATGCAAAAAGACAGCTTATATCTTATTTTTCCTATGCGGCTGCAAAGAGTTAGAGAAGAGTCTTACCCTCATTTGCAATAAGGGGAAACTAAAGATAGAAAGCTTATGACTTTTCTGGGGCTAGGAAGGGAATCCAGGTCAGGGCTGAGACTTCCATGCAGAATTTTTTCTGCTTTTTAGTTCGCCAGGCCTTGCCTCCTCTAACGCTGCAAAGGTTTCCATCTGTGCACAAGTTGCCCTCGCTGTTCTGCTTAGTTGCAGGCGGAGGTATCGCCTGCCTGTCATTTCAACGACCTTATTTCCCTAGACTTGGAACACCGTTTTTTCCATCTGAACCTGATCTTTGCGCCTTTGTTGTTGCCGTTCTATTAAAAATAACTCACCTTTGAATCAAAGTTGTATGAAGCAGATTATACAAGAGTTGTTGGCAGTAAAAATCATCTATTTTTCAGCATTTTTGAAGTTTCTACATGTACGATTTATTTTGACCTCCTTGGTTTTGGTTGTATTGGGTGTGATGCCTCTGCTTGGTTTTGGCAGGCTGGGAGGTGGGATTTCTGGCTGTCAGCCTTGGTTAGTCCCACTAGGAGATGTTCAGGTGGCAAAGCCGTAAGTGGGTCCTCTCAGAAAATCAGGTTAGTCGTGACTCTGGATTTCATGGTCCCCAAAATCCCACACTTGAGGAAACTGGTCTAGTGGAAGGTGTCCTTGCCTGTGGCAAGTGGCTGGAACTTGATGATCTTTAAGGTCCCTTCCAACCCAAACCATTCCATAGTTCTGTACTTGTATAAACAATGAATGTGTGTGAAATCTAGGAAATACATGGCTTTATATTTTTTGTATTATCACAGTATATTTTTAGTCCTCTATACTGATTTGTATTTTTCTTCCAAATTAAGAGAAAAATCAAAAGCTTTCTTGTATGCTGGATGGGGCACAGGCTACCTGAGGATTCTTATTAGCCGTGCCCTCCAGAAGTGAAGAGGGATAAGGCCTGTGGATTGCAAAGACCAGGTCTGTCTATCATGTCATCGTAGCTCTGGTGTCAGTCCTGTGGATTAACCACTTAAGGTATCGAGCAGCTGTACTGAATGTTTTGCCCAAGTGAGCTTGGGGACATCAGTATGGCCAGCACCAGGAGGATAAACTATGTGAAAAGTAAATCCCTGCTGAATAGGTGGGTTAAATTTGTAGGAGATGGATGCAATAACTTAATGAATCAGCCCCCCCTTTTTGTTTCGAGTTCTTGCCTGTAGTGAGCACAACTCTTTCCTAATATGGTGGGTCACTACCCTTAACCTCATGCAGTTGAAAGTTTTTAATAGGTAGGAGTTAAGAAAATCAGAAGAACATTTCAAACGCAGCACATTACTTTTTTTTTTTTTCCTGATGAATAAGTATTTCATTTAGAAAAAGAAAATAAGATAAAACTTCAGAACAAGAACAATAAGC